>CM059786.1:9134261-10368428 GCA_030435695.1 Brachymystax lenok tsinlingensis | reverse complement strand
CTCTCTCTCTTTTTACTCACACACACAGACTCTCTCTCTCTCTCTCTCTCTCACCCCAGACTCTCTCTCTCTCACACACAGTCTCTCTCTCTCTCCCACACACAGACTCTCTCTTTCTCTCTCTCTCTCTCTCCCACACAGTCTCTCTCTCTCACACACACACAGACTCTCTCTCTCTCTCTCTCTCTCTCTCTCTCTCTCTCTCTCTCTCTCTCCTCTCACACACACAGACTCTCTCTCTCTCACACACAGTGTCACAGTCTCTCTCTCACACACAGTCTCTCTCTCACAGTGTCACAGTCTCTCTCTCTCTCTCACACACACAGGGTCACAGTCTCTCTCTCTCACACAGGGTCACAGTCTCTCTCTCTCTCTCACAGGGTCACAGTCTCTCTCTCTCTCTCTCTCTCTCTCTCTCTCTCTCTCTCACACAGTGTCACTGTCTCTCTCTCACACACAGTGGTCACAGTGTCTCTCTCTCTCTCACACAGTGGTCACAGTCTCTCTCTCTCACACACAGTGTCACAGTCTCTCTCTCTCACACACAGTGGTCACAGTCTCTCTCTCACACACAGTGTCACAGTCTCTCTCTCTCACACACAGTGTCACAGTCTCTCTCTCTCACACACAGTGTCAGTGTCTCTCTCTCTCACACACAGTGTCAGTGTCTCTCTCTCTCTCTCACACACAGTGTCACAGTGTCTCTCTCTCTCTCTCACACAGTGTCACAGTGTCTCTCTCTCTCTCTCTCTCTCACACACACACACAGGGTCACAGTCTCTCTCTCTCTCTCACACACAGTGTCACAGTCACACACACACACACACACACACACACACACACACACACACACACACACAACAGTCTCTCTCTCTCACACACACACACAGTGTCAGTCTCTCTCTCACACACACACACACACACACACACAGTGTCTCTCTCTCTCTCTCTCACACACACAGTGTCAGTCTCTCTCTCTCACACACAGTGTCACAGTCTCTCTCTCACACAGTGTCTCTCTCACACAGTCTCTGTCTCTCTCTCTCACACAGTCTCTCACACAGTGTCTCAGTCTCTCTCACACACAGTCTCTCTCTCACACAGTGTCACAGTCTCTCTCTCTCTCACACACAGTCTCTCTCTCTCACACACAGTCTCTCTCTCTCTCACACACACAGTCTCTCTCACACACAGTCTCTCTCACACACAGTCTCTCTCACACACAGTCTCTCTCACACACAGTCTCTCTCACACACAGTCTCTCTCACACACAGTCTCTCTCTCTCTCTCTCTCTCTCACACACAGTCTCTCTCTCTCTCTCTCTCTCTCTCACACACAGTCTCTCTCTCTCTCTCTCTCACACACAGTCTCTCTCTCACACAGTCTCTCTCTCTCTCTCACACACAGTCTCTCTCTCTCTCTCTCTCTCTCACACAGTGTCACAGTCTCTCTCTCTCTCTCTCACACAGTGTCACAGTCTCTCTCTCTCTCTCACACAGTGTCAGTCTCTCTCTCTCTCTCTCACACAGTGTCAGTCTCTCTCTCTCTCACACAGTGTCACAGTCTCTCTCTCACACAGGGTCACAGTCTCTCTCTCTCTCTCTCTCTCTCTCTCTCTCTCTCTCTCAAATTCAAATTCAAATTCAAGCTGCTTTATTGGCATGAAAAACATTGTGTCAATATTGCCAAAGCAACAATGTATACAATATACATTGTAATAAAATTAGAAACAATAACATATAATAATATAAAATGGTAGTAAATAATAATACAAAATTAAATACAAAAAATAATAACAATAAAATGGTAAGTCAGTAGTAAAATGTAATAAATTGAAAAAAATCTAAATATGGAAAATTAAGCTATAACTAACTTATAACTAAATAATGGTAATCTACATCTGTACTACAACTACCATCATCATCACTACTACTGCCATCACCATCATCATTAAACTGCTATCATTACCATTACCACCCATACCACTACTATACGGAATGATAAACAACAATAATAATAGTAGTAACAATAATATTAATAACAATAACAGCTATAATTAGTAAGTTCCTGTTTACTATGCAGATGTTACTATTCAGTGTCCCTCAGGCTATGGCAGGCAAATACATATTTGGCTGCAAAAGAGGAGCTCATTGCTCCTTAAGCCCATGAGTATTTTTAGTTTTTCCTCTGGATTTAATGAGTTAAAATTTGGAATAAATGTAGTCATTTCTGTGAATAATGAATCTCTTGGTGAGGAATATTTATCACAGTAAAGGAGAAGTGCATCTCTGTTTCTACCTCCCCTGTCGTGCAGTGACCACATACGCTCCTCCTTGGGTAGCCATGTCTTTTATGTCTGCGGTTTCTATTGCACAATCGGTGGTCACTCAGCCTGTACTTGGTAAGGATCTGTCTCTGCTTCGTATCTCTGACAGAGTAGAGATAATCAGCCAATTCATATTCTCTGTTTAGGGTCAGATAGCAATTTAGTCGGCTTTGGGATTTTGTTTAATTCGTTTTTCCAATGTTGTAAATATGAGTCTTTTGATTGGTTCATGATTTTGTTTATTGGAATTCTTTCTTTTGAAGCAGTGCCGGTGTCAGCTTGGTTGGTTAGGTCCAACACCAGCTGACTGAGAGGGAGAACTCGTTTCTGGGCTCAGCTCTTGGGTTTGAAGTGCTTTAAATTGCAGACTAAATTTGGACTTGAATTTAGATGTTGCCAAAATTTTAATGATCTTTTCTGTATTTTCATTAATACTGAAGCGGCCCAATTCTGCCCTACATCCATTAGTTGGTGTATTTCTCTGGACTTGTAGAATTGTCCGACAGAATTCTGCATGTAGGGCTTCAATTGGATGTTTGTCCCACCTTTTTTAAAGTCCAGTTTATTGAGTGGCTAAACCTCACTTCCGTAAAGAGCTATTGGTAGAATTACACTGTCAAATATTTTGGTCCAAATTCGAATTGGGATGTTGATTTTGAATAATTTCATTTTTATTGCATATAATGCTCTGCAGACTTTTTCTTTGAGTGCATTCACTGCCATATTAAAAGTTTCCCGATGCAGATATGGTCAGACCAAGGTATGTGTAATTTATAGTGTGTTCAATTATGGTGTTGTTCAGGGTGAATTTATGTTTGTGGTTTTGACATCTGGGCTTTTTTGGAAAATCATGATTTTGTTTTTTTGAAATTTACTGCCAGGGCCCAATTATGGCAATATTGCTGTAGAATGTTAAGGTTCTGTTGAAGACCTTCTTTGGTTGGTGATAGAAGTACCAAGTCATCAGCATATAGCAGGTATTTTACCTCTGTGTCGAATAGTGTGAGTCCTGGGGGCTGGGAATGGTCCAACATGTCTGCTAATTCATTGATATAAATGTTGAAAAGATTTGGACTCAAACTGCAGCCTTGTCTCACACCTCGACTTTGTGAAAAGAATTCTGTTCTTTGGTTTTGATTTTTATTGCACACTTGTTTCTGTGTACATACATTTTATTAAGTCATACACCTTACCACCAAGCCCAGTTTGAAGAATTTTGTAGAATAGCCCTTATTGCCAAATAGAATCAAATGCTTTTTTAAAAGTCAATAAAGCAAGCAAAGATTTTGCCCTCTTTTTTTTGGTGGCGTGTTTATTAATTAGTGTGTGTAAGGTGTATATATGGTCAGTAGTGCGATGGTTGGGAGAAAGCCAATTTGACATTTACTTATTAAATTTTTTTCTTGAAGAAAGGTTTGAATTCTTGAATTCAAAATGCTGCAGAAAACCTTTCCCAAGTTGCTGTTTCACTTAAATTCCCCTGTAATTATTGGGGTCTGATTTGTCTCCACTTTTTGTGGATAGGGAGATGAGCCCCTGGTTCCAGACATCAGGAAGCAGCCAGAAGTTAAAACCATGTTGAACAATTTAAGCACAGCATTTTGCAACTCAGGTGTGCTGTTTTCAGCATTTCATTTCTGATGTTATCTAGACCACAAGCCTTCTTTGATTTTATAGATTTGAGCTTTTCATTTAGTTCTTGTTGGCTTATTGGGTAATCTAATGGATTTTGGTTGTTTTTAATGACTGATTCAAGGATGTTCAATTTTTCTTGAATTTCTAATTGATTCTGTTGTAAGTCTTTTTGTGAAATGTTTTTGTATAGATTATCAAAATAAGTTTTCCAAATCCCTTCATCTTGTATGGCTAATTCTTGTGGCTTTGTTGTGCTTAAATTATTCCACATGTCCCAGAACTGATTTTGGTCAATGCGTTTTCAATTTAGTCAAGTGTCTTGTTGGTATAATTTAATTTCTTGCGTTTCAATGTATGTTTATACTGTTTCAGAGTTTCAAAGTATTCACAGCGTAGATCTGGGTTGTTTTCTGCTTATGTTTCTCATTTGACATTTGTCTTAGGTGTTTTCTAATTGTTTTACATTAGTTATCAAACCATTCTTCAGAAACATTTTGTTTTTGTTTCTGATGTTGCATTTCTTTGGTTTTCTCAAATTTGCTTTTCGATGCTGCTTTTTGAAATATGCAATTGATGTTTTGAGTAGCCAAATTGACACCTTCTTTATTGTTTTGGTATTGTGCGTTATTGAAGAATTGTATAGAATTCATCATTTCCTTTGAATTCAATGTTTCAATGAATCTCTCTTTACTGTTTGGAGCCCATCTGTACGATTGGTCTATGTTGTAGAGTTTTTGGGCTGTTTTTTAAATTAATATTGCCGGTTAATTTCTTGAGAAACACGTTGATCTGACTGTGATCTGACAATGGTGTCTGTGGTCTGACAGTGAATGCGCTAATGGAAGAGGGGTCAATGTCAGTGATGGCATAATCGACTACACTTGTCCCAAGAGCTGAGCAGTAAGTAAACTGACCTAAAGAGTCCCCTCTGATTCTACCATTCAGCATGTACAGGCCTAAGGCTCGACAGAGATGTACTAACTCCTTCCCATTTTTGTTCAGTATTTGGTCAGGACTGTTTCTATTATTTATAATAGGGCTGCTGTACAGAGGGTGTCCAAATATGTGGTGGTTACCTCCGTATCAGTGTAGTCAGGCTCAGAACCTGTTCTTGCATTGAAATCTCCACAAGAAGCACCTTACCCTCTGCCTGAAATGTAATGATTTCTGTATGGAGATTGTCAAAAAACTGATCATCATAATATGATGAATCTGAAGGAGGAGGCGTAAGCTGCACATATGTACACATCATTGTCACAATAGATTGTACCTTTGTTAAGTTTCAACCAAATGTGATTAGTACCTTTTTCATTTCTTTCAGTGCTAAGTCCTGCTTATGCCAAATGATGATTCCACCTGAGTCTCGCCCCGTTTAACATTTTATGTTTGATTGATGGTAGTAAACTTTCTCTATAGCCTGAGGACACTGAGTATCTATGTCTCCACGACACCATGTTTCCAGTAGGATTATGATGTCTTGTCCCTTGATGTTTTTAATCAATTCTGGATTTGTTGGTTTATATCCAAAATGTGAAGAGTATAAACCCTTGATATTCCAAGAACTGATAGTTAATGATCTCATTTATAATAAGTGATATTCACTGGTTTGAGTAAAGTACATAGAAAAAAAACAAAAATAATAATATATATATATATATATATATATATACATACATATACACACACACACACCATCTCTCTCTCTCTCTCTCTCTCTCTCTCTCTCTCTCTCTCTCTCAAACACAGGGTCACAGTCTCTCTCCAAGAAATGATCAGTCTATAATTTTAATGGTAGGTTTATTTGAACAGCGATATACTTATTTCCCTCATTAAAATGCAAATCAATTTATAAAAATCTTCACATGTGTTTTTCTGGATTTTTTGTTTTGTTGTTATTCTGTCTCTCACTGTTCAAATAAACCTACCATTAAAATTATAGACTGATCATTTCTTTGTCAGTGGGCAAACGTACAAAATCAGCAGGGGATCAAACCCTTTTCCCCCTGACTGTACCAGGAAGTTGCTACACTATACTCCTTAGGACCGGGCCGGTACCGGTATCACTATTTTTCCCATGGAAAATATGAAAACACGAAGCAGACCAAACTCTTTGGTGTTTTTAAAAATATTTTGTGCTGTAGCTTGGAAAATAAATACATGTGACTGCCGGTATGTGGCTCCATACCAGTATACCCTAAAATACCATCCATCCCAAAGCATTAGTACTAACCACCCTAAGGTCAAAATGTCCCCTTCTCCATCCTTCTTTGGGACGACCACCCCTCTTAAATGCCCATGTAGCCTGACAACCAACCATACTACAGTAAATGGCAGTTTGTGCTGTCGAATGGTAGTACACCTGAGATGAATTCAGTCCCCATGACAGTTTGGGGGTGCCCCCTGCTGTTGTGTTGGTAACACAACGTGTCATCATCTCCTGGACCGGGTTGCTTTATCACACCCTTCAAAGAGCACAGTCAGTCTGTGCGGTGGTGGTGATGATGATGTCTGACAGCCCACACGTCACGACATCTACACGTTCACCTAAGTCCTCAGAGATGGAGTCCTAGCATAGTACAGAGATCTCAGTGCTGTGGCCACAGAGAGTGACTGTCCACTATCCATAGTCATAGTCACGCTAGACTTTCTCATTAATGTATGGCCCTAGTCCTGATGAGAAACTGTCCCGGAGTTCTGCTGTGCCTGGCTGCATGACAACACTTCTTTCCATTTCCATGTCACTAGAGATTTATTCGGCCTTCAGGATTTAGTCGTCCTCAGTACTGGATGAAAGGAACGGGAGAGGGACAGAGGGGCTAGGAAGGAGAGGGACCGAGAGCACAGTGGTGATCCATGTAGAGAATGTGAAGTTCTGACTCCTTGTCGGTTTCTTTTTCCCCACAGGTACGCCTTACATTTCCTGGTCCAGAGTGGCCTGACCTACAGTCTCATGATCTTTGCTGGGCTGGAGCACATGCACAAGTGAGTAATGCTTTTATTTCCTCTGAAACAAACTGCTCATTGTCTGGCAGTACTACTGTAGCAGCAAGACCAAGAATGGCCAAGTCAAAAGCCTCTCCAGTGAACACCGGATGCCAACTCGTGACGTTGTCGCTTTTCATACAGCATTGCTTCCAGAAAACAAATCAATGTTTTTATACTGACGTAGTCCATCTTTTCACAAGGCTGATTAATTGAATAGAAATGCAAATGGAAGAAGGTAATTGGCCTTTATTTAGAGTGGTGTTCCAGCATGTTTTATCCAGCAACAGAAAGCCATTGACTGTGTGCCCAGCTGTTTCAATTCATATTTACTGAAGTGCTTAATTTGAGCCGGATTCTGCCGGAACAGGATCCGGCTGCTCTCAGTTTTGGACTGTTTTGTTATGGAACCTATTTACCAGGATCCGGTACCTCTCGTGGCATGAACAATTATTTTCACTGTTGGCCGTGTAACAATTCCAATCAAAACGACGAGTTAATTCGTGTTGCCGCCCCTTTAATCCTCCTGCCCCCTAAAAAAGATGTCACGTGAAAACAGATTTTCAACCTACGCCTGATATTCTAGACTAGATTCAGGTTCGGGCCGGCCCGGGCTTATGGTTTGCGTAACATTGTAGCCTGTGTTTGAGACCAACGCGCGGTTGTTGCTGTGGTGAACGAGAGAAACGCACCTGTGCCCCTCACAGCGGAACTGGAATCCACTTTCTATGACCTCTCTGCTCTGATAGACGTGACCCTGCAACTCATCTCTGCAGCGCTGCACTTCATCATTAATTCCCTTCTAGAATCCTAGACGCAGGAAGGGTGCTGAGCCTGAAGGTGCTGCAGCGCCCCATATAATACAAATAATAGTTGCCTAGCTCTGGATTGTGTGTGTGTATCAAAATCACAAGGCATAGCCTACAGTCGGGAACATGCGGGCAAGTCTGCCAGTAAACAGCGTTCAGCTGAAAACAGGCCGTTCCCAATATTTCAAATCCAATCGCAGGAAAACTAAAGGTTGGAAAGTAAAATGGCTCCTGCTGAATAGAGAACTGTAATTTGTCTGTAGGCTACCAAAATATTTGAATCGACTTCCAAAATAGGCCTATCGAGTGATGTTGTTTTTACAAGTTAAAACAAGAGACGCTTTTGACCGAGTAAGCTGCGCCTCGGGTTGTTTTTATTGATCTTTTCAGTGTCAAAGTAGCCTGTCATTTAATTTGTGTTGAATTAAAGATTCTGCTAAACTCTCCAGTAATGTAAAATGACACAGAATTGCATGAAATGCGTTTATAAAATGCAAAAATGTTTGGGGATCTATGCAAAAAAGAAAGTGCAACTTTACTGCTCTTTGCCACTACGCAAATGTGATAATATGCATGCAATTCTTTATTATAAAATATATATATTTTACTTGTTATGTGTTCCGGTACCTCAAAGCCCCCCAAGTCATCCCCCTGTCCTTTTTTATTCTTCCCCCACGGCACCTCCCAATGTACAAATGAAGCACTGCTTATCTACATGAAGGATGAGACTGGCCTCCCTTGGATCACCATTATAAGATGTTTCGAGTGTACGTTCCGGTGATAAAGCGTTCTGTTGGTGCTGACGAGCCTGAATTCCTGATGGTGATGGAAATACCCCTCAGGCGGCGCCCATCTGTGTCCATGACCCCCGCTTCCACCCCACCCCCCCAAACACTCTGAGGAATGCAGTAATCGCGCCCTCCAGCCACCTTCTGTGGTTATTTTCACTGAGGGACAGGGCTGTGAGGTCAGGTGTGAAATGGACTGAAAGCCCTCTTCGAAGGCTCTACAAATACCCCAGCTCTCAGTATCCATCACAACGACCAGCAACAGTACAATAGAGGAGAGGACCCTGGCGGTAAACGCACTCCGTTAAGCGTCTGCTCCGTAATCACATTCGGAGGTGACATTTCAAACCAAAGCCCTAAATTCAATTCAACGGCAATGGAGTCGTTGCCGTGGAAATGTTTGCTTCCGCTTGAGGTTCTAGGATGCGGAGGAATGTGGCCGTCTTCCAAGCCGAGCGGACATAGGACCACATCGCACAGCAGGGCCTGGTTTAGACGCTTTTTTTGGAGCGTTCCACAGTCAAGTCAGAGAACGGGGCGCGGTGACCAGTTCACGTCCCTCAAGGTTGTGCGTAACCCCTGTGTTTGTCAGGAAAGCGGGGGGGCTGAGCTTGCAGATGCTATTGATCTCTTTTGGAACCGCCAGATCTGATCTTAGACCTTTTTTAATTGGCCTGACCTGTCATTACAATGACGGGACTTTTAGGGTTTGCGAATAGCTTTCTATATGTGTACAGTATAATGTAGTACGACTACTGCTTGTTTACTATGGCTGAGATCCTACAGTCAAATCAGCAGAGATGAGCTCTACTTTTTCACATCAACTTACATTTGTCAGCTTTAAGTTTGCCCTACTTTACGTAGTGGCAAGTGATCATTAGGAGTAAATGGCGCGGAGGAGAACACCTATGTGAATGAAATGATTTTTAAAAAAAAATAACGGCACGCCAGAGAACATTGTTTATCTGCTTAAGGCTGAATAAACTGGCGGCATGGATGCATATCTTATCATGTAGCCTATCCGTTATGAGGCAGATCTGCAGTGGAACTTTGCAATATGGCTACAAGACTATGACATTGATCCGACTGTAGTTGTTGCACGTTTTTCTCTTCCGTCTTTCCCATCAACATGGGGCGGCAGGTAGCCTAGTGGTTAGTGTTGGGCCAGTAACCGAAAGGTGACTGGCCCACGGTGGTCCGGCCAAGGGAGTGGGCTCACTCACAATTTTGCCTAAGAACACAGCCACAATCCCCCCTGGCTGACAAGGTAAAAATCTGTCATTCTGCCCCTGAACAAGGCAGTTAACCCACTGTTCCCCGGTAGGCCGTCATTGTAAATAAGAATTTGTTCTTAACTGACTTGCCTAGTTAAATAAATAAAAACATCTAAAGAGTATGCTTCAGGGCAAAGAGGAGTGGTAACAAAGTCTCATTGACAAAAAAGAGCGAGTGAAAATTGGATGTAGACAAAGACGGGGACTGGAATTGCAGAGGTAGAAATCAAGGGTACAGTTCTTCTAGTACAGTATGTAGAGCAAAAATACACTACATTATTTAGAATATCGGCACATGTGCCATTTTTTTTAATTTGATTTGAGTATCTTCCCTTTCTCCTCCTCCATCTCATCCCTCTGCCTTTGTCCAGACACCTCACCAGGCAAATTAAAATGTCATTTCCCGGAAAGCATTAAACACAGGGGAGGCTGGTGCTAGGAACACTCGCAAGTCCCACAAGAGCAAATAAATGGAACAAATATCCATCTACAGTCGTGGCCAAAAGTTTTGAGAATGACACAAATATACATTTTCTAAGTCTGCTGCCTCAGTTTGTATGATAGTAATTTGCATATACTCCAGAATGTCATGAAGAGTCATCAATGAATTGCAATTAATTGCAAAGTCCCTCTTTGCCATGCAAATGAACTGACATTTATATGCATTTCAGCCCTGCCACAAAAGGACCAGCTGACATCATGTCAGTGATTCTCTCGTTAACACAGGTGTGAATGTTGACGAGGACAAGGCTGGAGATCACTCTGTCATGCTGATCGAGTTCGAATAACAGACTTGAAGCTTCAAAAGGAGGGAGGTGCTTGGAATCATTGTTCTTCCTCTGTCAACCATGGTTACCTGCAAGGAAACTCGTGCCGTCATCATTGCTTTGCACAAAAAGGGCTTCACAGGCAAGGATATTGCTGCCAGTAAGATTGCACCTAAATCAACCATTTATCGGATCATCAAGAACTTCAAGGAGAGCGGTTCAATTATTGTGAAGAAGGCTTCAGGGCGCCCAAGAAAGTCCAGCAAGCGCCAGGACCATCTCCTAAAGTTGATTCAGCTGCGGGATCGGGGCACCACCAGTACAGAGCTTTCTCAGGAATGGCAGCAGGCAGGTGTGAGTGCATCTGCACTCGTTTGGAGGATGGCCTGGTGTCAAAGGCAGCAAAGAAGTCACTTCTCTCTAGGAAAAACACCAGGGACAGACTGATATACTGGGGTAAAGTCATTTTCTCTGATGAATCCCCGGAAAAAGTTTGTCCGGAGAAGACAAGGTGAGCGCTACCATCAGTCCTGTGTCATGCAAACAGTAAAGCATCCTGAGACCATTCATGTGTGCGGTTGCTTCTCAACCAAGGGAGTGGGCTCACTCACAATTTTGCCTAAGAACACAGTCATGAATAAAGAATGGTACCAACACATCCTCCGAGAGCAACTTCTCCTAACCATCCAGGAACAGTTTGGTGACGAACAATGCCTTTTCCAGCATGATGGAGCACCTTGCCATAAGGCAAAGGTGATAACTAAGTGGCTCGGGGAACAAAACATCAATATTTTGGGTCCATGGCCAGGAAACTCCCCAGACCTGAATCCCATTGAGAACTTGTTGTCAATCCTCAAGAGGCGCGTGGACAAACAAAAACCCACAAATTCGGACAAACTCCAAGCATTGATTATGCAAGAATGGGCTGTCATCAGTCAGGATGTGGCCCAGAAGTTAATTGGCAGCATGCCAGGGCAGATTGCAGAGGTCTTGAAAAAGAAGGGTCAACACTGCAAATATTGACTCTTTGCATCAACTTCATGTAATTGTCAATAAAAGCCTTTGACACCTTAAGAAATGATTGTAATTATACTTCAGTATTCCAGTAACATCTGACAAAAATATCTAGAGACACTGAAGCAGCAAACTTTGTGGAAATTAATATTTGTCATTCTCAACTTTTGGCCACGACTGTACAGTAGGCCTCTGAGTTAATCTGAAAACCACCGTGCGAATGGAGTAGCCCAGCTCCTCTGTGCAAAATACAAAACCATTTTAAACTATATTATTGTTTAGTGGTGGCCATATGTTTTCCCACTCATATAACTGTCATGGTGTCACTGACTGTTGTTTTGGTGACTTGATGAAAGTAGTCAGGAGGACTTGGGACACCTGAGTGTTTTGAAGCTGCTATTCACACAAAAAGTGGTAGACTACCTGCATAGAGTTGTCATTCACTTTCTCTTTTGGCAGCAGCATTGTTTTCTTTGGGGTAATGTTCAACTTGTCTGTTCTCTCACCTGTTGAACTTGCCCTGAGAAAGGTCAGGGAATGTTCTAGTGAGGTTGTCTCCAGCTCTCTATGCCTCTAGTGCAAACACAGCACCACCTGCTGGATGAGAAGACTGTCTACCCATAAAGCACCTGTGACGTACTGGACTGGTGCAGTTAGCAGTAAATCAGTTACAACACACAGACTTGTGGAAGGGGATACCATTTGTAGGAATGTAGTTTGCATTATTTTAGGTAAGAAATTACATATATTTTAATGAATTCCTAGAACTGCGTTGCAGATATTACTGGCTGAGTCATACATAAGTAGATTTTAACACCTATAGAAACGACTGATCTTCATAAGCACCATGTCTGGAGAGCTACCGATTTCAAACCTCCATTCAGATAACAGAGATGTTGAAATGGAGAACCTGACAATAACAAGAGTGTTTGAGGAAGGAGAGGTGACAATGTGAGTGAAGGAGACGGCGATAGACAGTGCAGCGAAAGAAAGCGCTTGCTCACATGAAAGGCTGATCTGTTATGCGTGCCGTGTTGCTAATGAAGCCCGGACCACCTTTCCTTCGCAAGGCCTGTGAAAGAAATCGTATAACCTGGCAGGCAACAGCAAAAATACACTTTTTTTCCTCTCCCACACATGGCTTTATTATGCACTCTGGGCCTTTGCAGCAAATTTCCCTGCTTTCTGTCCTATTATATTAGGGTAATTGGATGGTTTATGAGGCGTGATTAATCGTGGGCTGGGGCAGTGGGAGGCCAAGGAGGCGGCGGAGGTCCAGGCATGGTGCCTCACTGCTCTGGAATGCCAAGTGCTTTGGGCCAGGGCTCGCTGCCAGCTCATTGTCTAGAAATACGAGCAGCAGTTGAAATGGCACTAATAACACCGCGTCACCTCCGAGATATGTCTGCCCCGTGACGGAGTGGACAGTTGGCTGTTTCGGCGGGTCAGACACGTCGCATGGCTACTCTACTATGACTCGGCTTGTTGGTCATTCAGAAAGAACCGCAGTTGTTATTGAGTAGAGCAACACAAACCGTGGTAATGGGAGTGAAATGGTCATTGCAGATGGGTGGACTTTTCGTATGCAGTTGATTTGAAATACATACAGTTGACTCTTGATAAATGCACATCGGATGGGAAAACCCTCAAAGTGCAGTTCAGTAGTCTCAATACATACTTTGACCTCTGTGAAGGTGGGGTTCAGTATTCGTACATCCTTGACGACACCTTGATTGCTTTTGGGGCTTTTTGACACAGTTGATCCTTGCAGTTTTATCCCCCCAGGCAACAGCATGCTAAATAAGCCCAATGGTCTTTACAAACGCTCATCTTGGAGCTGTTGGAAGAAAGTGAGGGGCCGGGTTTCTATTGCAGAGCAGTCACATGCAAGCCTAAGATCACCATACGCAATGCCAAGTGTCGTCTGGAGTGGTGTAAAACTCGCTTCCATTGGACTTTGGAGTAGTGGAGGCTCCTCATAGTAAGAATGGGAGGACCATCCTCAGGGAATTTCCTAAAAATGTAAATATAAAAACATTATCCTTTTTAGATAAAACTATACTAAATATAATCACGTCACCAAATAACTGATTAAAACATACTATTTTGCAAAGAAGGTCTACAGTAGCCTCAACAGCACTCTGTAGGGTAGCACCATGGTGTAGCCGGAGGACAGCTAGCTTCCATCCTCCTCTGGGTTCATTGACTTCAGTTCAAAACCTAGGAGGCTCATCATGGTTCTCACCCCCTTCCATAGACTTACACAGTCATTTTGACAACTTCCGGAGGACGTCCTCCAGCAGCCTATCAGAGCTCTTGCAGCATGAAGTGACATGCTGTCCACCCAATCAAATGATCAGAGAATTAATCTAGTACTGAAAGCATAAGCTACATCTAGCTAGCACTGCAGTGCATAAAATGTGTTGAATAGTTGACTCAAAGAGAGAGAAAGACAATAGTTTAACAGTTTTGAACATATTAATTTCTTCCAAAATGGAGAAGCAAGAGTAATTATTTTCAGTTTCACTTACTTAGCTAACAAATGCAGCTAGCTAGTTTAGTTTACTGAAACACCCTGCTCAAACAGAGGGATGCTATGTTAGCTAGCTGGCTATGACTTTCCAACACAACACTGGAACTCTTCCAAGTCAAGGTAAGCTTTTGGTATTACTAATTTCTTGCCACTGGGGCCAGCCGGTGTAACCGCTTACAGACTGTACGCTAACGTTGCTGCATGATTGTTGCGGGTTTACTAACGCGTTAGTTCTATTAGCTATGCTGACTGATGCTACTTTAGCTAATATGGTGACAACAATGTAGGCTGTGTAGCAGGTTGGCTTAGAAAGGTTTTTTCACCTGGTCACATACAGCTGATGTGTTGTGCATTGAAGTCCACAAGTGAAGGTGAGAGCATAGATGCAAGAAGGAATACAATGTGGCTGCTAAGAAAGTGAACTGTGTTTACGCGTGATCAGGGGTGTATTACTCCACCTGAAAATAGTAAAAATAAAAACTCGAATGAGTAGATGTGTCAAACTTTTGACTGTTACTATACATTTACGTGTGTGTGTGTGTGTGTACAGTAACAGTTAAAAGTTTGACACACCTACTCATTCAAGAGTTTCTTTATTTGTACTATTTTCTACATTGTAGTATAATAGTGAGGACATCAAAACTATGAAATAACACATGGAATCATGTAACCAAAATAAGTGTTAAAAAAAAATCTCTGTTATTCTTCATAGTAGTCACCCTTTGCCTTGATGACAGCTTTGCACACTCTTGGCGTTCACTCAAACAGTCTTGAAGAAGTTCCCACATATGCTGAGCACTTGTTGGCTGCTTTTCCTTCACTCTGCAGTCCAACTCATCCCAAACCATCTCACTTGGGTTGAGGTCGGGTGATTGTGGAGGCCAGGTCATCTGATGCAGCACTCAATCACTCTCCCTCTTGGTCAAATAGCCCTTACACAGCCTGGATGTGTGTTGGGTCATTGTCCTTTTGAAAAACAATAGTCCTTCTAAGCGCAAACCAGATGGGATGGCTTATCACTGCAGAATGCTGTGGTAGCCATGCTGGTTAAGTGTGCCTTGAATTCTAAATAAATCAGTGTCACCAGCAAAGCACCATCACACCTCCATGCTTCACGGTCTGAACCACACATGCGGAGATCATCCGTTCACCTATTCTGCGTCTCACGAAGACACAGCAGTTGAAATAAAAAAATTGGACTCATCAGACCAAAGTACAGATTTCCACCGGTCTAATGTCCATTGCTCGTGTTTCTTGGCCGAAAGAAGTGTCTTCTTATTGGTGTCCTTTTAGTAGTGGTTTCTTTACAGCAATTCGACCATGAATGCCTGATTTCACGCAGTCTCCTCTGAACAGTTGATGTTGAAATGTCTGTTACTTGAGCTCTGAAGCATTTATTAGGGCTGCAATTTCTGAGGCTGGTAACTTTAATGAACTTATCCTCATTCAAAGTTCTTGAAATTTTCCAGATTGACTGACCTTCATGTCTTAAAGTAGTGATGGACTGTCGTTTCTCTACTTATTTGAGCTGTTCTTGCCATAATATGGACTTGGTCTTTTACCAAATAGGGCTGTCTTCTGTATACCAACCCGACCTTGTCACAACACAACTGATTTGCTCAAACGCATTAAGAAGGAAATAAATTCCACAATTTAACTTTTAACAAGGCACACCTGTGAATTGAAATGCATTCCAGGTGACTACCTCATGAAGCTGGTTGAGAGAATGCCAAGAGTGTGCAAAGCTGTCATCAAGGCAAAGGGTGGCTACTTTGAAAAATATTAAATATATTTTGATATGTTGAACACTTTTTTTGGTTACTACATGATTCCATGTGTTATTTTATAGTTTTGAAGTCTTCACCGTTATTCTACAATCTTGAAAATAAAGAAAAACCCTAGAATGAGTAGGTGTGTCCAAACTTTTGACTGGTACTGTGTGTGTATTAATGCGTTCCGGTACCTCAGATTCCCCCAAGTCTCCCTCTCAAGGTAACTTTTTGTTCGGGCACCTCTCGATTTACAAATTAAGCACTGGGAGGCAGTCTACTTTAGGCTTAGGCTTTGTCGAGGCCTGCACTGCAGGCAACTGGTCAAATTACACCAACACAAATTACATCAGGAAGATAGAATCTCTCACTATAAATACACTGCTCCATATACTGCTACATGTTGCTAATTTCCTGTTAGCATAATATAAATCCCATTTATTATAAAAGTAGGACTACTACACATAGAATTGGACAAAAAGGAAGTCAAGTTTTTCAACAGATTGTTGGATGGTTTGATAGGACAGTAAAGCATGTTTAATGGTGTGAAGCTTCAAGGTAATATCAGTTTGAGGTTTTAGCCATGTCTGTCTGTCTCTGGTGGCTAATTTATGGAGAGACGGTAGGCTGGCTTTGACAGCATCTGGGGATGTTTCTGACTAACTTTGACATTAAGGGAGCCCAGCGGAGTCAAACTTGTGTGTGGACAATGAGTTTCAAAAGTGACTCACAAATCTCTGTCACATCTCCCTTTCTCGCCTTTGCCCACTCTCCATTGTCCCTCTGTATCTCTCTCTCGCTCTCACAAACATTCTCATACACGTCAATATATAAATATACAGCATTTACAATTATCAACTTCAATAGGCTACTGTATAACTGTAAACCTAGCTGCTAGGGCTGGGGAGATTGAACAGAGGACATTATAACAGTCCGATTCCGTAGACTCTTCCCTGACCAGACTACTAATGAGGAACATTAGTGTCCACTGTTCAGACCAGGGTGCCTGCCTCCCTTTCACCATGTCAAGTGTCGGCACACAGCACTGAGTTGCCCATTGTTCCCTCTCAAGTGGCCCAACCCCACTTTAATACCAATAACCAGGGGCGCAACTTTGGTTTTAGAAGTTGGGCGGGAGATTAAACTTGGCCGGGAGTCTGGGTGTCTTCCCATTTTTTTGGAACATCTAAAGGACATTTCTTGCATTTCTACACATCTACTATGACCCCCACAAGTCTGGTTAATAGCTCCGCTCTCTCCCCAACACAACATTCTTCCCATCTTTTTTTTGTGTTTCAAGGGTATGGTTTGGAAAACACACATACACCTACACATTAACACACAGAACCCTTCATATAATGTATATATCATAAGCCTAATAGTACTGTACAGCTCTAAATGCTAGGTTACACAGTTTCCAGTATCGACATGTACAAGCAAACAAAAACAGGGAGAAGGGAGAATCTGTTGACATGCTGAGATAAAAGAACATGCTCTTCGCCAGAATTCAGCCAACCTTCACAAGACCATAACATATGCAAATATGTCCCCTTTTGTGCTTTACACCTTCGACAGAATAATACAATTTGTGTGCATGATATTCAGTTTCCCTGGCAAATAGTACATTCAATGGATGGTCTTAAGCTGCACTAATTAATGTCTGCGATACTGGGCATTCTAACATATCTGTATCCATTCATCATCAATAGCGTCTTCCTCACATTTTAGTTTTACATGTTTTGTGTCGTCGGGAAAAGCCTCCCATCAACCCTTTGGAAATCAACTTTTAGAGGTTTGTCAGACTGCCTTATTAAATTAGTTTCAATCTGTGAAGCTTCTTGCTTGTCCAGTGTTTTCTGCACAGAGAGAATAAAGTGTTGTATCTGCAAAAGTTCACCTCTGTTCTGTCAGACTGGTTGCCTGAACCTGATGAGACCCTTGTCACCATCTGATCCTGCTCAGATGAGGCATGACAAAGAATGACCTTGGTGTACGTTTATACATTAAATTATCCATGATATTATATTATCCAATCAATGGTTCAATAATTGAAATTACCATTATTCCCAGATTCCAGACTGTAGCCTACCCATCAACTCAAGATGGAACTTTTTAACCATTCAGTAATCGTTATAATATACTGCAAAATTCCGTGGACTAGTCTTCCCTGGCTTCTGACCCTGCAGGGACACCTGTCACCATCTGATCCTGCTAAGACATTATGAGTGTTGTGTACTGACTGCACCATGACAGTGAAGCCTGTAGCGCTGTTTATACCATGTCAGTGTGAAAAGTGGGAATAAGCTAGGTAAACGGACAGATCAAGAACGTTACATTATTATACTGACTAATAAAAATTAACATTGCGCAACAAAAAAAGGTCCAGAATATTGGTTTTCAATCGTTTGGCAGCTGGTTTCATCGTTTGATTCAGGTCTAGTGTGATGGAGCAAAAATAATTGTTATTGAGCTAGCTAGCTAATGTTAGCCAACTTTTGGCTAGCTGTAGCTAATGGTACATCAAGTTACTTCTCTTCAAATGGGACAGAACAAAGGCTACAAAACAATTCCATACACACAACAGCTGTTCGATACTGCTACCTGACAGGTGGCTAGAGGCTAGCTAGAGCTGAACTGGCTGCGGTAGCTACTAGCTGATACAAGTTCATTCACTTCAGTCAAGGGGATGAAACATTTTGCTAACGTAACGTCAGTTACTTCTAGCTCAGCACTGGGAATACATACAGCAGTTACCTTGCCATCTATATCAGTCAACTAAAGAGTTGCCAGTTTATGCTCTGGTTGCTTTTATAACATGGAGAGAGAGCGCAATACATACAGCAGCTGCCTCTATCTCTCTCGTGCTGGTCCTATACACCAGCCTTTCAGAAGCTTTGATTTCATACAGCCGGTCAGCACGCTCTGTAGTGTCCGTGCAGAAAACAGCCTACCAGGCCACTCTGAGCAGTCTGCATGGTCCTAAAGCACACCTGAGCCGCTGCTTGTATCACAGTGCAAAGATAACTGTATGGGACAATTATGCAATTTTTTCTATGTCGGAAGGGTCATGTCCTCAGTGAATGTTGCGCCCCGGCCAAAATCTTGGCCTTACTTGGAATCCCAATATATTGCTGACCTTTGGGGTAGACGCGTGCATACACTCACACACACATACCAGGCCTTTCTGTGATCCAGCCAGCACTCTCCTCTGGGAGACAGGCCAAGGGATTAGCTTCAATAAGTAAGTAGCTGAACCCTGGCATCTGTTGCTTTTTCTCAACAAATGTTGGTAACTGCTTCAACTCATTGTTTCATATGGTTGATCTGAAATATTGCAATATGATAAATAGAAAAGGGCTCTAATAGATTGATTTCTTCTTTAAAAATGCCTGCATGGTGAAGCACTGCATTTGACTTGGCCTAGGTAGTCGATATACAGGTCTAATGATTTAGATCAGTTCTGATTCACTGCTCTGAAAAAGAATGTCAAGTACATTGGCAGCCCAGTTTCCTTCTCTGTAATCAGAGAAGGAAACCGGGCTGCCAATGTACTTGGTTATTGGACCCTGTGATCACTCGGCTACACAGCTGATGCCTACCGGACTGTTCATTAACACGGTGTTTCGTTTATCTGTCGGCCCCAGCCTCGAACTCAGACCCTGTGTGTAGCTAACTGACCCTCTCTGCCCATTCATCGCCATTTACCCGTTGTTGTTGTCTTAGCTGTTTACCCGTTGTTGTCTTAGCCCTCCCAATCAACACCTGTGATTGCTTTATGCCTCCCTCTAATGTCAATATGCCTTGTATACTGTTGTTTAGGGTAGCTCTCATTGTTTTGTTTTACTGCGGAACCCCTAGTCCCTCTGTACATGCCTCGGTTAGCTCCCTTGCCCCAACCCCCCACACATGCAGAGACCGCACCTAGTTTATCTGCCACTTCCAGAGATGCAGCCTCTCTCATCGTCACTCAGTGGCTAGGTTTACCTCCACTGTACTCGCACCCTACCATGCCCTTGTCTGTGCATTATGGCCTGAGTCTATCCTACCACGCCCAGAAATCTGCTCCTTTTACTCTCTGTTCCGAACGCACTAGACGACCAGTTCTTATAGACTTTAGCCGTACCCTTATCCTACTCCTCCTCTGTTTCTCTGGTGATGTAGAGGTTAATCCAGGCCCTGTGTGTCCCCAGGCGCTCTCATTTGTTGACTTCTGTAACCGGAACAGCCTTGGGTTCATGCATGTTAACATCAGAAGCCTCCTCCCTAAGTTTGCTTTATTCACTGTTTTAGCACACTCCGCCAACCCTGATGTCCATGTCGAGTCTGAATCATGGCTTAGGAAGGCCACCAAAAATCCGGACATTTCCATCCCCAATTACAACATTTTCAGTCAAGATAGAACTGCTAAAGGGGGCAGAGTTGCAATCTACTGTAGAGAGAGCCTGCCGAGTTCTGTCCTACTATCCAGGTCTATGCCCAGTTCGAGCTACTACTTTTAAAAATCCATCTCCAGAAATAAGTCTCTCACTTTTGCCACCTGTTATAGACCCCTTCATTCAGCTCCCAGCTGTGCCCTGGACACCATATGTGAATTGATTGCCCCCATTTATCTTCAGAGTTCATACTGTTAGGTGACCTAAACTGGGATATGCTTAACACCCTGGCCGTCCTACAATCTAAGATAGATGCCCTCAATCTCACACAAATGATCAAGGAACCTACCAGGTACAACCCCACATCTATAAACATGGGCACCCTCATAGATATCATCCTGACCAACTTGCCCTCTAAATACCTCTGCTGTTTTCAACCAGGATCTCAGCGATCACTGCCTCATTGCCTGCGTCCGTTATGGGTCCGCGGTCAAACGACCACCCCTTATCACTGTAAAACACTTCTGCCAGCAAGTCAATTAGAAAGACCTGGCCCGGGTATCCTGGAAGGATATTGACCTCATCCCGTCAGTAGAGGATGCCGGGTTGTTCTTCAAAAGTGCCTTCCTCACCATCTTAAAAAAGCATGCCCCTTTCAAAAAATGTAGAACTAAGAACAGATATAGCCCTTGGTTCACTCCAGACTTGACTGCCCTTGACCAGCACAAAATCATCCTGTGGCGCACTGCACTAGCTTCGAATAGTCCCCGAAATATGCAACTTTTCAGGGAAGTCAGGAACCAATATACACAGTCAGTTAGGAAAGCAAAGGCTAGCTTTTTCAAACAGTTCTGCAGGATGCAAATTTCTAACTGCAAAAAGTTTTGGGACACTGTAAAGTCCATCTCCTCTCAGCTGCCCACTGCACTGAGGCTAGGAAACACTGTCACCACCAATAAATCCACGATAATCGAGAATTTCAGTAAGCATTTCTCTATGGCTGGCCAAGCTTTCCACCTGGCTACTCCAACCCCGGCCAACAGCTCTGCACCGC
This sequence comes from Brachymystax lenok tsinlingensis, assembly GCA_030435695.1. Taxonomy (NCBI): domain Eukaryota; kingdom Metazoa; phylum Chordata; class Actinopteri; order Salmoniformes; family Salmonidae; genus Brachymystax; species Brachymystax lenok. The sequence continues at coordinate 10,347,103 of CM059786.1, read as the reverse complement.
AGCTACTGACTTGGAATATGTGGACAACTATACATACCTAGGTGTCTGGCTAGACTGTAAACTCCTTACAGACTCACATTAAGCATCTCCAATCCAAAATTAAATCTAGAATCAGCTTCCTATTTCGCAACAAAGCCTCCTTCACTCATGCTGCCAAACACACCCTCGTGAAACTGACTATCCTGCCGATCCTTGACTTCGGCAATGTCATTTACAAAATAGCCTCCAACACTCTACTCAGCAAATTGGATGCAGTCTATCACAGTGCCATCCGTTTTGTCACCAAAGCCCCATATACTACCCACTATTGCGACCTTTATGCTCTCGTTGGCTTGTCGCTAAACCCACTGGCTCCAGGTCAAGTCTTTGCTAGGTAAAGTTCCGCCTTATCTCAGCTCACTGGTCGCTATAGCAACACCCACCCGTAGCACGCGCTCCAGCAGGTATATTTCACTGGTCATCCCCAAAGCAACTCCTCCTTTGGCCGCCTTTCCTTTGGCCGTTGTAAATGAGAACTTTTCTCAACTGGCCTACCTGGTTAAATAAAATCAAATTCTTCAACCATTTTCTTTAGTCAAGAAACCTGGGTTTTACAAGTCTGAATGATATACTATAACTGTATAGCAATCATACTTATATAAACCACCTACTGTTCTGAGAAACCAAACAAGTGTGCCCTGATGAGGTGACAGCATGTTCAAATAAACACTTTTAGGCTTACACTCCTATTCCAAAGTACCTTGCCCTTGTAACCATGGACGACCGTCTTACTGAATCTAAGATACAAACCACCAGCATTCTTCCTCATCCCCAACAAAGACTAGTTGATTTGTCGAATGGCCTCTGATGTCCACAATACCTTCCATTGTGGAGAACCAGATGGATGCTCCAGCTAGCTGAATCAGTTTTCAGCTTTGTACCAGCAGCCCTCAGTTCTCTCTCTCTCTCTCTCGAAAGCTGATGTTGTCTCCTAACAACACTGACAGGACGGCAGGAGCTGGGTTTCGCCCTCCTCTCGTCCTGCTTCCACACAGATATGCAGCCAAGCCCACTGTCCCTACTCTGACAATGACTCTTTGCGAGGAGAATAAGGAGGTTTGAAGCTGAGGAAGAGTAAATGATAGTATTCATGTCCTGTAGGATGTAGTGCCCATCCTATTGTATTGATTGACAAACCTATAGTACTGATCTCTCATCATATCATGTCATGGAGATGAATAAATTGTAGGAAACAGACATGTTTGTCTGACCTGTTGAATGTGTATACCATATTGTTCACCTCAAACTGAACCATAAAGTCCTTCCGCTAACTGATATACAGTGCATTCGGAAAGTATTCAGACCTTTTTTGACTTTTTCCACAGTTTGTTTACAATTCAGCCTTATTTTAATTGGATAAAATTTGTTTCCTCATTAATCTACACAAAATACCCCATAATGACAAAGCGCAAAACACTTCTTGAAATATTTTTGAGATGTTGAGATGTTTCTACAACTTGATTGGAATCCACCTATGGTAAATTCAATTGATTGGACATGATTTTGAAAGGCACACACCTGTCTATATAACGTCCCATAGTTGACAGTGCATGTCTGAACAAAAACCAAGCCATGAGGTCGAAGGAATTGTCCGTAGAGCTCCAAGACAGGATTGTGCGAGGCACAGATTTGGGGAAGGGTACCAAAACAATTCTGCAGCATTGAAGGTCCCCAAGAACACAGTGGCCTCCATCATTCTTAAATGGAAGAAGTTTGGAACCGACAAGACTATTTCTAGAGCTGGCCGCCCTGACAAACTGCATTCAGTGGAGAAGGGCCTTGGTCAGGGAGGTGACCAAGAACCCACTGGTCACTCTGACAGAGCTCCAGAGTTCCTCTGTGAAGATGGGAGAAACTTCCAGAAGGACAACTATCTCTGCAGCACTCCACCAATCAGGCCTTTTATTGTAGAGTGGCCAGGCGGAAGCCACTCTTCAGTAAAAGGCACATGACAGCCCGCTTGGAGTTTGCTAAAAGGCAGATAAAGGACTCTCAGGCCATGAGAAACAAGATTCTCTGGTCTGATGAAACCAAGATTGAACTCTTTGCCTGAATGCCAAGCGTCACGTCTGGAGGAAACCTGGCACCATCCCTACAGAGAAGCATGTGGGTGGCAGCATCATGCTCTGGGGATGTTTTCCAGGGGCTGGGAGACTAGTCAAGATCGAGGGAAAGATGAACGGAGCAAAGTACAGAGATCCTTATGTAAACCTGCTCCAGAGCATACTTGCATACATAAGAGAACATGACCAGTGACTCCCTGACTCTCTTCCTATACCCACATTAGCACACTACCTAGTATGAAACAATATATAAGGGGGTGCATTCTGCGAAGTATGCTAGTATAGACATTAGAACGTGTCTGACCTTTGACTGACCTTGTCTCTCCTCTCTCTGCAGGTTATGCTTCATAGTTGCTCTGGGTTACCTCAGCTTCTGTCAGATCACCCGGGTCTATGTCTTCGACTATGGCATGTACTCTGCAGACTTCACCGGGTAAGTACTAGGTGTTGTGTTGACAATCAATGACATTCTTAGGCATTGGCATGGAAAACCAGCAGACATGGCGCTCCTCAAAAACAGGAGTTGAATGACCATGGGAGTCAAATATCAGTAGTACCACATATCCAGCGGAGAGAATCCCAAACTCCCACAACTTTACACTTAAATGTTGTGTAATAACAGGATGTTGAATCTAGTGAATGGGGAGTGTCAGTGAATGGTTGTATTGCAGTATTATCAGTACCCCAGCGGTATATTGTTCCTCCACCTCCGGAGTGTCTGGTGAACCAGACAGCAACACACACGCGCTAGGGCGGGGGTGGCCAGTTGCTAAGCAACCCCAGTAGGAGACCCACGGCATCACAAGTGCACACATCCCTCTTTTCATTTCTTGTTTCTTCCTCTCCATTCATTTCTTCTCTAGTTCTTTTCTCCCGTACTCAGCTTTTTTCATGAAAATAAAAGCTTGTAAATGACTAAGGCTGTGTCTAGACTTGACATTTTCATTAAACTTTTGTATTCTGATCATGGAATTCCAAACATGTCATGCATCTACCCCTCATGTAAACAGTGGTGGAAAAAGTACCCAACTGTAATACTTGAGTAAAAGTAAAGATACCTTAATAGAAAATGACTCAAGTGAAAATCACCCAGGAAAAATACTACTTTAGTAAAAGTATTTTGTTTTAAATATACTTAAGACATAATTTACAAACAAAGGATTTGTGTTTAGTGAGTCCGCCAGATCAGAGGCAGTAGGGATGACCAGGGATGTTCTCTTGATAAGTGTGTGAATTGGACCATTTTCCTGTCAAAAGGTAACGAATACTTTTGGGTGTCAGAAAAAAATGTATGGAGTAAAAATTACATTATTTAGGAATGTAGTGAAGTAAAAGTTGGCTATATATATATATATATATATATATATATATATACCCCCAAAAACTATTTAAGTAGTACTTTTAAGTACTTTACACCACTGCATTTAAATGCGTCTACCATGCCGACATTGTGTCCGGATGCCCTTTTCCTGCACTATATTCAAATGCAGTATGCATTCTGCAAATGGTGGAACAACAACATTGATGGCAGTAGCCAACTACTGTAGCTAACTAGCCAGCTAACCTCCTTAACTAGCCAGCAAGCTAGCGGAATTGCAAACAGGTTAGCATAACTAGGGTTGCACATTTTGGAGAATATTCAGAGGTGGAAACTTTCCATGGGAATTAACGTGAATTAACAGAAATATATGCAAATTAATATTAAAACCATTTTAAATGTAGATGTTTTTTGCGTTGGATATATTTACCATATCATATGGAGACAGAAACCTTTTACCTTATCATAAGTATACATAATTGCAAATGATTAAGTCCTTCCAATAGAAATTTTAAAAAACAATTTGGTTACGAATTGAACTTTAATTAAATGAGTTGACTCTTCACATGGGATGATTTCACTGAACAACAAAAGAAAGGGAATATTGAATAATCCCCAATGATCCATCGCATCTCTGTAAAATGATAGTCAAGAAACTAAAGCTTTGGTTGTCTTCCTCTCAGGCTTCCATGTCTTCTCCCTGGACCTCCTCAATGTCCACCTCTTGAACATCAGACTGAGGCCTCACCCTCACTGTCACTTTGCCACCTTGTTGAGGATGGCTCGTTGTCAGGCTCAAAAAGCCTCAAATTTGCCCGGATGTGTATGTTCCCAAACAAGGGCCAGTTGCGCTCTGAGGCGGCTGTTGTTGGTGGGATTTGGAGGATGATGGAGGCAAAGTCCCTTCCACCAGGTGGCTGATGAGTTGGCACGACTGCCATATTGCATCTCCATCCCAAAGCCCTTGCTTGGAAGTGTACTTCGCCAGACTGCCAAGAACCCTTCATCCAGGCCAAGGTGGCGAGACACTGTAGTGATGACACCATAGGCCTTCTTGATCTCTGCACCAGACAGGATGCTCTTGCCAGCATACTTGGGGTCCAACATGTACGCTGCGGTGTGTATGGGCTTCAGGCAGAAGTCTTCACACTTTTTGATATTTCAGAACTGCGGTTTCCTCTGCTTGGAGCAACAGTTCTTACATCTGCAAGCAGAGTCTGAACATCAGACAGGATGGCATTGTCTCCCTCAATCCGTGCAATGGCTACTGCTAGTAGTGTGGGCTCAATGGCATCTCATTAGTGTTGGGGCAGCAGGTAGCCTAGTGGTTAGAGTGTTGGACTAGTAACCACAAGGTTGCAAGATCGAATCCCCGAGCTGACAAGGTAAAAAAAAATGGTTGTTCTGCCCCTGAACGAGGCAGGAAACCCACTGTTCCTAGGCCATTGAAAATATGAATTTGTTCTTAACTGACTTAAGGATTGAATACAAATTTAATAAAAAGTGTGCAAGATCTTGAGAATCAGTTGCACATGTGATGGAAGAATGCACTGTGCATGCAGAGGGTTGCAATTCCATTGAAATGGGGACAGTTTAACCAAAATATGCCACAAGACCTAGAATTGCCTTGTGTGTATCTCACAAAAAAGGTTCACTGTTATAAGCTAACTGTTTTGATGAATTTAAGCAACATTTTTCAAATTCCTTGGGTTTAACTTCCCATGGAAAATTTCTGGAAAATGTCTGGATATTTCCCGGGAAGTTTCTGACCCTTTGCAACCCTAAGCATAACTCTAGCATGATAGTTTTTCTAAATCAAGTCAAACCTAATTGAATATTTGTACTTTCTCTCTGGCTTGGACGATTAGGGCACAATCCATTCCACACAACATATTAATCCGCTACCGGTTATAACCTGATACAAGCTTTGGGGTGTTATCATTTTGAACGACCTATTTTTCTGTGCAACCTACAGCTAATGAATCTTAACATTTTAATAAGGATAGTCGTTCACCCCGCAGTTCTTCTCCGTCACATAGTATTACATACCATGTTGTCTTTAGGGCATATACAAAAGCATACACATACTTAACAACAGCAAGAAGCCAGTCAGCCGCATTCTACAGAGTGATGGTCTGCTGATGCATGGTAGCTACAGCAGTGCTCCCAGTGCACTGGTAAATGAATAATGTATGCCTGATGGAGATGGGATGTTATTTTGTATGTAATGTGTAAACGAGAAGCTCGTTCCAGCGTAGGTGAGCAGAGGCGGTCAGGTGACATAAGTTGATGTGATTGGTTACTCCTCTCCTGTGTTTCTCCTATAGGCCAATGATGGTCATCACTCAGAAGATCACCAGCTTGGCGTTTGAGATACACGACGGTGAGCCGTGTATGTGTGTACTTGTGTGTACTAATGAGTCAACGAAGGAACCGAGTCACGGTGATGGAACGTGTCATTTGTCATCGATAAGGCTGTCATGGCAGGTCACATGGGAGATGAAAGCAGCAGCAGATGGAGAGAGAGGTGGTTTTATGAACTGCGCTGCTCTGTTTCCTTTCTGCCAGACAGCGAAAGCTATGCATAGTGAATACAATCTGCAGTCACCTTTTTGAATAGAAACAAGAAGGGGGATATCAACATCCCATTTTATTGTTTTGGTTTCATCTGCAAGGCCTTTTCGAAGGAGAGTTTCCATGTTTGTGTGTCTCCTTGTCACCTTGCAGACAATAAATAGTTCCCTTTATGTCCAGTTTCTCATATTATTATTTTTGATTGAAATGAAACATTATATACCATTTTCAAATTGGTTTACATTTTTAAAACCTCTCTTTGGGAACAGATTTCATAATAAAGTACTTGATACTTTAGTGCTTGTATTGTGGGGAATCTTTACAGAGTGGACTCAGTCCAGTGAGCGGGGGGGGGCAATGTAAACAGGCTTATGCAACGAGGAACGTTACACGCTCTCCCTCTCCAAGTTCCTCTGTATGCCTTTTCCTCTCCCCTACACCAAATCATCCATGATGTCAGATACTGTATGCATAGAGAGAAGTGTGTGTGCATGCGGTGAATGGGGATTACATGGCGGGACTCCTTTTTGAAGTCCTGTAAAGTAGAGCGCCAGCGTTAGAAGTCCAGAAGTAGCCAAACGGCCACAGCAGCTAATTAAGGATGGAGAGATGGGTGTCGGGAGGACAGGATTAGAATGAACGAGTGTATGAGAGGCTTAGGGGAGTTGAGGCTGACCAGCTCCTCCACTTGAGTCAAATGGCTTCAGGTGGTTTGTGTGTGCATCCAGTGTTATTAATTGCAGTGTAGGCTACTGATTCTCCTCATAAGCAATGCACATCTAAAACCATGATCCCTATTCTCTATATGATGTCACAATGAACACTGCATGTTCTTTTTCTGTCGAGGGAAGCATGTAATGCAGTGGTATTTAAACTTTTTCACCAGGGACCCCATGTTTTTCACCAGAAATTCTGGGGCCAACTTTTTTTCCAACATCATTTCTGGCGACCCCACCCCAAATCTGATGGCGTAACCTTATCATGAAATGTAGATTTTTACATCAACAAATAACTTTCAATTCATTACATTTATATCTCTTGTTAAAATGAAAAGTCTCCGATTTTAAATTCATTTACTCAACATTTTATTTTTCAAATGATCATTTTCAAAAACGTGTATATATTGTCCCATGCAATAATATGTCATGTTAAATACAAAACCGACATGCATTACGCATAGTGTAATAACTTAGGTGCAGAGTGTGCACCCAAGGGAATGGGAAAAGTAGGCAACATCAACAATTTTGCACTCAAGTGAAATGAAAAGATGGACACCATCTTAAATGATCAAATTAGATTGCCCATCTTTCCCATTCATTTGGGATTGAGGCATATACCAACTAGCCAGTTTATAATCGCAATAAGGCGCCTCGGGGGGCTTTGCGGTATATGGCCAATATACCACGGCTAAGGGCTGTATACAGGCACCATGCGTGCGCACCGTGCCAAAGAACAGTCGTCGCCCATCTAGTAGATACCCATAGACTTCCAGTTATTGCACTAACGCTAGTTAGCATTGGCTCACAAAACTACCTCTAACGTCCGTCATACCGGACACAGACACATACAAATTATATCCAGGAGTTCACCTGACTATGGGGGAAGTTGATAAAGGGCCTCCGTGCTAAAATCCTGAAGTATCCCTTTTAAGGCTTTATAGTTGCGCGTGTGATTTATTTTATTTTTTTGTGAGAATATTGTGAGTGGTTGGCATGATTTACGGTCAATGTGTGTTCGGAGTATTGGGTGGAATAGTGGTTGATTCTGAGTTTAATCTGGTTATCAGCTGAATGGCAGTGTGACCATCTAGTCCTCTGCCTCTTAGTCTTGACAACCTGACCCTCGGCAACACAGTGACTAGGGTCTAGTTTCAATGATGGACTCTTGGCATAGAGGACCTATGTCACTGCCTAGATCACTACTTTATCCGCTTGAATCAAATACTAAATAGTAGCTGGCAAGATGGAGATCAATGAAGTTATTTTTAATGAGTGCATTTCCCCAAGCGGCTAGTTTGCATCAACTACCTTAACAACTGAAAAGATTTTGCCTGCAAACTTTGCTTTTGAATGTGTGCCTCGTGATTTGTTGGGAGAGTCCCCCGGTATCTTTTCTTATCGACGTAGACCGCGACGTAGTTCCTCTATGCCAAAAGAGTCCATCATTGAAACCAGACCCTAGTTGCTGTTGCATAGAGTCATGTATTCAAGACTACCTCAGTCTCACTAACAGTACTGCTAGCACTCTGACTGAGACAGATGGAGATGGGCTCAGGCCACAGCTGATTTAGGCCCTGTACATTTTAGGGAAAGAACAACACCACAAATCACCACAGTGGATCTGTGTACTAGGTCGTTTTCCCTCTTTTTTCTTTGTCTGTTTTTCCCTCTTTCCTCCTCTCTTTCTGTGCCGCACACATTTGTAGCTGAAGAAAATGTTTTGCAAATGATTTATTCCAATTATTAAATGTTGCCGAGTGACCTGCTTGTTCCTTTGTAATTCCATTAATCTTCCTTCAGGATTTCTGCAAAACTGGGACATTTTGGGAAAGTTAGCAGAGTTTTGCAACAAAATTACCACATCAATTTACACAGAGAGATGGTTTATTCTATTTCTTTGGTTAAACTCAGCAAAAAAAGAAACGCCCCTTTTTCAGGACCATGTCTTTCAAAGATAATTTGTAAAAATCCAAATAACTTCTCAGGTTTAAACAGTTTCCCATGCTTTTTCAAGGAACCATAAACAATTAATGAACATGCACCTGTGGAACGGTCGTTAAGACACTAACAGATTACTGACGGTAGGCAATTAAGGTCACAGTTATGAAAACCTAGGACACTAAAGAGGCCTTTCGACTGACTCAGAAAAACACCAAAAGAAAGATGCCCAGGGTCCCTGCTCATCTGCGTGAACGTGCCTTAGGCATGCTGCAAGGAGGCATGAGGACTGCAGATGTGGCCAGGGCAATAAATTGCAATGTCCATACTGTGAGACGCCTAAGACAGTGCTACAGGGAGACAGGACGGACAGCTGATCGTCCTCGCAGTGGCAGACCACGTGTAACAACGCCTGCACAGGATCAGTACATCCGAACATCACACCTGCGGGACAGGTACAGGATGGTAACAACAACTGCCCGAGTTACACCAGGAACGCACAATCCCTCCATCAGTGCTCAGACTGTCCGCAATAGGCTGAGAGAGGCTGGACTGAGGGCTTGTAGGCCTGTTGTAAGACATCACCTGCAACAATGTCGCCAATGGGCACAAACGCTGGACCAGACATGACTGGCAAAAAGTGCTCTTCACTGACGGTCACGGTTTTGTCTCACCAGGGGTGATGGTCGGATTCGTGTTTATCGTCGAAGGAATGAGCGTTACACCGAGGCCTGTACTCTGGAGCGGGATCGATGTGGAGGGTCCATCATGGTCTGGGGCGGTGTGTCATCAGACTGAGCTTGTTGTCATTGCAGGCAATCTCAACGCTGTGCGTTACAGGGAAGACATCCTCCTCCCTCATGTGGTACCCTTCCTGCAGGCTCATCCTGAAATGACCCTCCAGCATGACAATGTCACCAGCCATACTGCTCGTTCTGTGTGTGATTTCCTGCAAGACAGGAATGTCAGTGTTCTGCCATGGCCAGCGAAGAGCCCGGATCTCAATCCCATTGAGCACGTCTGGGACCTGTTGGATCGGAGGGTGAGGGCTAGGGCCATTCCAACTTGCAGGTGCCTTGGTGGAAGAGTGTGGTAACATCTCACAGCAAGAACTGGCAAATCTGGTGCAGTCCATGAGGAGGAGATGCACTGCAGTACTTAATGCAGCTGGTGGCCACACCAGATACTGACTGTTACTTTTGAGTTTGACCCCCCCTTTTGTTCAGGGACACATTCAAGTTCTGTTTGTCACATGTCTGTGGAACTTGTTCAGTTGAATCTTATGTTTGTACAAATATTTACACATGTTAAGTTGGCTGAAAATAAACGCAGTTGACAGTGAGAGGACATTTATTTTTTTATAACAACCAAGCCTGTGGTCATACAGCATCACGTTTAACAGCGTCTAAGGTTCCTCAGTAGATTAAGCAATAAGGCCCGATGGGATGTGGTATATTTAAGCAATAAGGCCCAAGGGGGTGAGGTATATGGCCAATATACCACGGCTAAGGGAAGTTCTTATGCACAGCGCCATGCCTGGGCATAGCCCTTAGCCGTGGAATATTGGCCATATGTCACAAACCCCCGAGGTGCCTTATTGCTATTATAAACTGGTTACCAATGCAAATAGAGCAGTAAAAATAAATATTCTGTCATACCCGTGGTATATGGTCTGATATACCATAGCTGTCATCCAAAGCAGCATTCAGGACATAAACGACCCGGGTTATAATAGGATATAGTAGGGGCAGCAGGTAGCCTAGTGGTTAGAGCGTTGGGCCAGTAACCGAAAGGTTGCTGGATCGAATCCCCTGGCTGACAAGGTAAAAATATGTCGTTCTGCCCCTGAACATGGCAGTTAACCCACTGTTTCCCCGGTAGGCTGTCATTGTAAATAAGAATTTGTTCTTAACTGACTTGCCTAGTTAAATAAAGGTTACATTTTTAAAAAAGGAGCGAAGACTGGCTCCCTTCCAAATGGCACTCTATTCCCTATGCAGTGCACAACTTTTGACCAGGGGCCCATAGGGCTCTGGCCAAAAGAAGTGCACTATATTGGGAATAGGGTGCCATTTGGAACGCACACATTGTTTAGCATTGAGCTATAATGAGTCTGATTCTGCAGAACGGATCAGTGTGAATCATTGAGTGTGTAATTAAGAGTGGTTCTCAGCCCGGCTTCACCCCTAAAACAACAGTCTGAGACTAGTGCTACAGCTTTCAGCTTGATGAGTCAGTAGCTTAGCTCTCATGTCCCTGTGCTGAGATGGTAGTTGGAACCAAAAATCTCCTCTTTGGATTCCAGACCTATTTCCACCGGTCTAATGTCCATTACTCGTGTTTCTTGGCCAAAGTAAGTCTCTTCTTCTTATTGGTGTAGTTTAGTAGTGTTTTTTGTTTTGCAGCAATTCAACCACGAAGGCCTGATTCACACATCCTCTGAACAGTTGATTTTGAGATGTGTCTGTTACTTGTGTCTGTTACATTTATTTGGGCTATAATTTCTGAGGCTGGTAACTCTAATGAATGTATCCTCTGCAGCAGAGGTAACTGGGTCTTCCTTTCCTGTGGTGATCCTCATGAGAGCCAGTTTAATAATAGCGCTTGGTTTTTGCGATTGCACTTGAAAAAACATTAAGTTATTGAAATTTTCCGGATTGACTGACCTTCAGGTCTTAAAGTGATGATGGACTGTCGTTTCTCTTTGCTTATTTGAGCTGTTTTTGCCATAATATTGACTTGGTCTTTTACCAAAAAGGGCTATGTTCTCTATACCACCCCTACCTTGTCATAAGAAGGAAAGAAATTCCACAAATTAACTTAACAAGGCACACCTGTTAATTGAAATGCATTCCAGGTGACTACCTCATGAAGCTAGTTGAGAGAAGTGTGCAAAGCTGTCATCAAGGCAAAGGGTGGCTACTTTGAAGAAAATTTAACACTTTTTTTTGGTTTCTACATGATTCCATCTATGTTCATTCAAAGTTTTGATGTCTTCACTATTATTCTACAATGTAGAAAATAGTACAAATAAAGAAAAGCCCTGGAATGAGTTGGTGTGTCCAAACTGGTACTGTATATATGTATTTTTTACTCTATTGCATTGCAGTCAACACCTGATAAGTGAAGAATATTTTTTGTCAAATTAAAATGCATACACGTTTTACTTACTGTATTAGGAGTTGACTATACATAAAAAACTGTTGTCAAAGGGTTGGGATTGGTTTGGTGCAGTCATGTGACCACCCTCTCTGTGTTCCCATAGGCTTGGCAAGGAAGGAGGAACAGCTGACCCCTAGTCAGAGATGCCTAGCTGTAAGGTATGTGATCCAGGTATGTTTTTACTCTCCCAGCTGGACTAGAGACAGTTCTACTGCCGTACTCAAAGCTATGAGCTAGGTATTAAAATGCTTACTGGGGGATGTTTTATTTTCTTCGATTTGACCATTTTAAAGCACAATACATCCACACGTGGACACAATGCATTTAAAATCAGATGATGACACAATTGTATTTCCTTTGTGGTCCCCTTGTAAATACATCAAAACTCAATATATACACAACATTAAAACAAATACGGTCACTGGGAAAGCTTATGGTAGCCACTAGCCAGTACTCATGTCACATTGTTTCTGTTGTCCAGTGATATTTGTTCTGTTTCTTTCTTTGGTCTTCTTTCTCGCTCTCTCTCCCATTGTAACAAACAAGGGTCTTTTTTTCTACTTATACTCTGATTCTATAATAATATTGAGTGAGAATCTTGAATTCTTTGGACACATGGAAAGATTATGTAGGCGCCATGCAAAATGTAGCTCACAACAGGATATTTGCTTCTAAAGAGGACTAAGATGGAAATGATTGCCTCTGGAGGAATCTTATAATATTCTATTTTCTTCCCATGAAATTACTGAGAACAGAATGCTCTTGGTATCAACAATAATTAGAGTGGTTATTATGGCTTAAACACCCCACAGCTCCTCTCACAGTCCCAGGGGCTGTGAAGGAGTTTGTATCCCTGCTCCAAAGGGTACCCAGCCGTTGCATTGCAACTGGACATACTGTACTTCCCGTGTCATGTGACCATGGTAGTCCAGGGCTCCGGACTAATATTTTCCCCCAGATGGCATTAACTTTTTGTTGGTTGCACCAGCCCATGATTTGGTGACCCCCCCCATATTTTAATTATGCAACCTAATTCATGAATTTTGGGTTGACAATTAGGCTATTTCTGTTATATTCTGGACCCCTATTTTTACTGTAAAATATATCTTTTTTGTTCAATATAGATGATTTTGCTTCAATAGAGATCAATCTTTATATGCACTAATATATAGAGTCCTAATTCAATTAGTGTTAATTCACCACCTGAGGAAGTGGAAACTCTGAACACATTAGCTAGATCACTAACTCTAAATATAACACCTACTGCTAGTAGCCATGTATTATCTAACAATGAATGTAATGTCCTAAAAAAAATTATGCCTCGTGCACTTGCGATAGCCAATGCTCAATTTCGCGTGTACTGTATTTCAAAGCCATATTAGCCCTTGGTTCACTCCAGACCTGACTGCCCTTGACCAGCACAAAAACATTCTGTGGCGTACTGCATTAGCATCGAATAGCCCCCGCGATATGCAACTTTTTATGGAAGTTAGGAACCAATATACACAGGCAGTTAGGAAAGCAAAGGCTAGCTTTTTCAAACAGAAATTTGCTTCCTGTAGCACAAACTCCCGAAAGTTCTGGGACACTGTAAAGTCCATTGAGAATAAGAGCACCTCCTCCCAGCTGCCCACTGCACTGAGGCTAGGAAACATTGTCACCACCCATAAATCTACGATAATCGAGAATTTCAATAAGCATTTTTCTATGGCTGGCCATGCTTTCCACCTGGCTACCCCTACTCCGGTCAACAGCTCTGCACCCCCACAGCAACTTGCCCAAGCCGCCCCCATTTCTCCTTCACCCAAATCCAGATTGCTGATGTTCTGAAAGAGCTGCAAAATCTGGACCCCTACAAATCAGCTGAGCTAGACAATCTGGACCCTCTCTTTCTAAAATTATCCGCCCCTATTACTACCCCTATTTCTAGCTTGTTCAACCTTTCTTTCGTATCGTCTGAGATCCCTAAAGATTGGAAAGCTGCCGCTGTCATCCCCCTCTTGAAAGGGGGAGACACTCTAGTCCCAAACTGTTACAGACCTATATCTATCCTACCCAGTCTTCGAAAGCCAAGTTAACAAAACAGATCACCGACCATTTCGAATCCCACCGTACCTTCTCCGCTATGCAATCTGGTTTCCGAGCTGGTCATGGGTGCACCTCAGCCACACTCAAGGTCCTAAACAATATCATAACTGCCATCGATAAAAGACAAAAGCCGTATTCATCGACCTGGCCAAGGCTTTCGGCTCTGTCAATCACTGCATTTTTATCTGCAGACTCAACAGCCTTGGTTTCTCAAGTGGCTGCCTCGCCTGGTTCACCAACTACTTCTCGGATAGAGATCAGTGTGTCAAATCGGAGGGCCTGTTGTCCGGACCGCTGGCAGTCTCTGTGGGGGTGCCACAGGGTTCAATTCTCGGGCCAACTCTTTTCTCTGTAGACATCAATGATGTCGCTCTTGCTGCTGGTGGTTCTCTGATCCACCTCTACACAGACAACACCATTCTGTATACTTCTGGCCCTTCTTTGGACACTGTTAACAAACCTCCAGACGCGCTTCAATGCCACACAACACTCCAACTACTCTTAAACGCAAGCAAAACTAAATGCATGCTCTTCAACCGATCGCTGCCGCACCCGCCCGCCCGTCTAGCATCACTACTCTGGACGGTTCTGACTACAAATACCTCGGTGTCTGGTTAGACTGTAAACTCCCCTTCCAGACTCACATTAAGCATCTCCAATCCAAAATTAGATCTAGAATCTGCTTCCTATAGCGCAACAAAGCCTCCTTCACTCATGCTGCCAAACATACCCTCGTAAAACTGAAAAAGCACTGCACCCATCCATTTGACAAAAGTCTACAAATGCTCTGAATTCACAATAATACTGTGTGTCTGCTGAGTCACCTCAGAGTGAAGACTAAGTCTCTACTCTTGTTGCTCTACTTGATGGGCGTTCACTATGGCCAGTGCTAGAATGCTACAACAAAGGTGCTGACGCATGTGCTACTTGTTTCTAACCTAGGGTCAAAGCCGGGGCAGGGGTAATGTTAGCCCTACTTACCGTGCTAAAAGACACATGGATAGAAACGAGACGATGGTAAAGTTAGATGGAAGGTCGGTTAGAGTGCTCAGAGAACGGTGTACAGTACGTCCATGTTCTCTAGCGTGACCGATAGAGACGACCCTCCGCTTGACGCCGACAGCTGCCTCTCTGACATCTAACGTCTCATTCTTGTCTCATCCTCTTCCCCCAGGAAGATGCCCAGTCTGCTGGAGTACCTGAGCTACAACTGTAACTTCATGGGCATCCTGGCCGGGCCCACCTGCTCCTACAACGACTACATGGCCTTCATCGAGGGCACGGCCTACCAGCCTCGCCACCTGGAGGCCAACGGGAAGGAGAACGGGAAGTACAAGCATACGGAGCCCTCGCCCAAGGTACCACAATGCCAGTCGCTTTGTTAGAGCTCCCCCTACAAGGATGAACCTACTAAAATATATACTTTGTCAATTTTTGTCTTCAACTCTGGTCCTGGATTTTGTTCTAGTCCAGTCCTAACACACCTGGGCTTGAAGATTAGGTGAGTCGTTGTCTTGGTGGACTGGAGAAAATGCCTGCACAGCCTATATTTCTAGGAAGAGTTGGTGATCATTGGTAGTGTAAGTTAGGGCTTGCATAGTACATAGTGGGCAAACAGTCATGGTAAAGTGTGTATTTGTATTTATTAGGGATCCCCATTACTCTTCATGGGGTCCAAACACATTAAGGCACTTAGATCACACATAAAACAAAAGATAAAACAGCACATCATATAACATTTGGTACCCCACTACATATCCACAATACATGTGCTAGCGTGCGTGTGTCTCTTCACAGTCCCTGCTGTAATGCGACATGGAACTTTGACCAGGGAAAAACTCAAGGCCCTAGTTATGCCATCTTGTATTTCTGAATGGAAATACTGTGCTTTTCATGCCTAAAACAAGAACAACCAGTACCACAGTCCTTTGTTTAGAAATGCAGCTCTCATTCCAATGAATTCGACTACAGAATGCTGTTCCAATGAGACACCACCAGACATGTCACCGTTTTATTCTCTCCTAATCCCCATGATGGTCTTATCACCAGTTTACCAGACTAGACTGAGGAACTCAAAGCCTGCATGTCAATGAAGGAGCTTATTTTTCATGATAACCGCCAATGAATTCAGTCTTTCTTATGTTTGGTTTCATGGTAGAAGGAAACATACCCTCTTACTTCTCTGTGTGTCTACCACAACAATGACAATCAATCCCGTAACCTACAATCCAAATAATGTGTTGTTTCCTCGTTAAGATGGTCAAGTTTAATTACAACCCAATTAAGAAAATAATGTAGCATGTCACTTCATCCCTCGTAGCGCTTCTCAATTATTCTTACATCGTTGGCGATTTATAATTGATATCTCACTCAAGAGTTTGAGTGTGGAGTTGTTCCTGTGAGAGACTTATGACAGATGTTCAGTAAAGGGAAGGGACACAATGCAAGCCGTGCTAAATATAGAGTTCTCAGACAGCCTCACCTCGCTGAAGTGTTGGCGTTTTATAAGGGAATTATAGGCTAATCTTGAACAGAGGTGGCAATTCAAGACGGCAAAACACAAAAGCTGCAACACAACACGTCCAATATTTCCTGCTGTTGTACATTATGGGATAGGACTATACCTGCTAAGTTCCTCACATCCCCCAAAGCTGATATTTGGTGGGTGAACCCAGTCATAAAATGTGGTTACTTTTTTCGTTCTATAGACTGTGTTCAAATCTTCCCATATTTAAGATTTAAAAAAAAAAATACTACAAACATTGGTAACCCTAGTATGCAGGTATAATCGATTACCTGGTTATAATGCTTCTAAAGACTGTCATAAGCATGCATGACCACCTTGTGTCTTAAAATCACCTGTTTCGCCTTCACAGAACGACGTGATCTCCAAGCTGTGTACTTGTGCCATCTCCCTGGCCATCTTCCTGTCCGTGTCTAAGATCTTTCCTGTGGAGCGCTCCATTGATGACAAGTTCATCGCCTCTACCCCCTTCATCCTCCAGGTCTTCTATCTGTACCTCTCCATGCTGGCCACCCGGCCCAAGTACTACTTCATTTGGACCCTGTGTGAGTGCACTTTAATATTATTCATGTGACTACATAAACATGTTTTTCTGTTGGGGGATAATTATGTGGGTGCTACTTTATTTTGTATTTTACCTTTATTTTACTAGGCAGGTCAATTAAGAACAAATTCTTATTTACAATGATGGCCTTGCAGTGCAGGGAGTGGGGATTAAAAGTGTAAGACAAGACAGACAACAGACCCAACGTTTTGGGCATTTGAAGGCTGTTGGGGGAGAATTATGTGGGTGCTAGCCACCCCATATAACAAATCAGGGTGACATTGCCTCTGATAGTGGCCCTTCTAAAGTCACACAAAACAGTTGGGCTACTTTTCTGAGTTGTGTTACACTGCCCTCCTGTGTCAATGCGGAGAACAATGCCCCCAAAGAGCCTCTGCATTCAGTTGTAGGCCTACTACAGTCAAACAGAATGGTCTTGTCTGTAAGGGATATTGTTATTCTTTGTTGGCCTCTGCCATTCTGCCTGGTAACTGTTCGGTTGTTTTTTCCCATTGGGCAGCTGATGCCATCAACAACGCTGCAGGCTTCGGCTTCAATGGCTACAACAAAGATGGCACACCAAGATGGGACCTGATATCCAATTTGAGAATACTGGACATTGAGGTACGCCTTTTTTTTATTATTCACATTTCACTAGTACTGTAGAAGTAGGCTACATACACTACTTCAACAACATCACTCTCTTTCCAGTTTGCCACCAGTTTCAAGATGTTCCTCGACAACTGGAATATCCAGACAGCGCTTTGGCTCAAAAGGTAAAATGCATCATAAACCAGATTACGCTGTACTATCTCACAACAGTAGTCATGTATATAGTAGATAGTACAATCACAGAGAGTAGGCTTATATCAGTAGTAATGCTGATAATGCACTGAATCTGCACTGGTATACTAGCACTGCGTCTGGGCCATTATCTCTACACAGGTGGGGATGCTAACGAGTTTGTTAGCTTCAGCTAGTGTGCTAATGCTATATCTGCACCATGTGCAGTCAGGCTGAGATTTTAGTCTTGTGATTAGCATTAGCGGGGATGCTAATTCTGTATCTGTACCATGTCTGTCTTCTACAGGGTGTGTTATGAGCGCTGTCCCATCAACCCCACAGCGGCCACCTTCCTACTGTCGGCCATGTGGCACGGAGTGTACCCCGGGTACTACCTCACCTTTCTCACGGGCATTGGCATGACCATGGCAGCACGGGCAGTGAGTAAACAGCCAACACAGCTGGTGTTACTGACCTGGAATCATATCCGGGTTGTCTGCACACCTCGACTGCATTAGCTCTTGGAGCTGGTATTTTATTAGGATCCCCATTAGCTGTTGCAAAAGCAGCAGCTACTCTTGCTGGGGTCCACACAAAACATGAAACATGACATTAACAGATAAGAACAGCTCAAGGACAGAACTACATAAATACAAATAAATGTAAGAAAAAAGTAGCCTACATATCACTACCAATACATACATACCTATCTAGGTCAAATAGTGGAGAGGCGTTGTGCCGTGAGGTGTTGCTTTATCGGTTTTTTGAAACCATGTTTGCTGTTCAATTGAGCAATATGAGATGGAACGGAGTTCCATGCAATAATGGCTCTATAAAATACTGTATGCTTTCTTGAATTTGTTCTGGATATGGGGACTGTGAAAAGACCCCTGGTGGGGTAAGTGTGTGTGTAAGTTGACTATGCAAACAATTTGGGATTTTCAACACAATGTTTCTTATATAAAGAAGAAGTGACGCAGTCAGTCTCTCCTCAACTCTTAGCCAAGAGAGACTGGCATGCATAGTATTTATATCAGCCCTCTGATTACAATGAAGAGCAAGACGTGCCACTCTGTTCTGGGCCAGCTGCAGCTTCACTAGGTCTTTCCTCTAAGCACTTGACCACACGACTGGACAATAATCAAGATAAGACAACTAGAGCCTGCAGGACTTGCTTTGTAGAGTGTGGTGTCAAAAAAGCAGAGTATCTCTTTTATGGATAGACCTCTCCCCATCTTTACAACCATTGAATCTGTTTGACCATGGCGTTACCTTAGATTGTAAACTGTCAAGTAATTTAGTCTCCTCAACTTGTTCTACAGCCACACCATTCATTACCAGATTCAGCTGAGGTCTAGAACTTAGGGAATGATTTGTACCAAATACAATGCTCATAGTTTTAGATGTGCAGGACCAGTTTATTACTGGCCACCCATTCCAAAACAGACTGCAACTCTGTAAGGGATTCGGTGACTTCATTAGCTGTGGTTGCTGATGCGTATATTGTTGAATCATCAGCATACATGGACACACATGCTTTGTTTAATGCCAGATAAGAGTTGAATTTGTCTTTCTGCCCATATTACTCAAGTTTTTTTCCCATCATGCTTTATTGTTGATCTTGGCTTCATAATACAGTTTCTTCTTGTTGAGTTTAGTCACATCATTTCTCAGTTTGCAGTAAGTCAGCCAGTCAGATGTGCAGCCAGACTTATTAGCCACTCCTTTTGCCCCATCTCTTTCAACCATACAGTTTTTCAATTCCTCATCAATCCATGAAGCCTTAACAGGTGCAAGTTGATCAATAATTGGAAGAAGCAATTTCATAAATTCATCAAGTGCAGCGTCTGGATGCTCCTTATTAATCGCATCAGACCAACATATATTTTTAACATCATCCACATAAGAGTCACGGCCTATTTTAGGCCCAGCTTTTGGAACATTGTCTTTCCTGGATATAGCCACTATATTGTGATCACTGCATCCAATGTGTACGGATACAGCTTCAGAACAAAGTGCAAAAACAGAAATACTCAGGTTACAGGCAAGATTAGCTGGTGTTGCATTTCATTCGTCAATGCATTTGTCACAGTCACCATTAGCTCCAAAGCAGACCTTAAATTTGATATAATAGAAGTAAAATGGTGGCATTTTTATGTAAAAGACAGCAGAGAGATGACACGGGGAGACTGAGCCGTGACCCTGTTCTTATTTTAACGGGATACTATAAAACTACAGGTCCTGGGCACTGGCCGCTAGGATTTAAAGCTCATACCCCTTGGCACAGTGGTGGAGTGGGTGGGAGCCTGCTTACATATGAGCAATATGCAAGCAAGTACGATAGAGCCCGAGATCACAGGGTAATGGACAGAAGGATCACCATGGTGACAGTAGGAGAGTCAGAGGACAGAAAGGCCTTTGGCAGACAGTGTCCCTAGGTAACCTCCACCTCTCCTCAATACTCGGCTCCATTCCCCCTCTATCACATCTAACACTATCACAAGATGTCATGATACACAGAACTATTTTTTTACGATTCCCTATCCGAAAGTGTGCACTTTGCACTCACCTACCCTCATGGATTAATTTAAGCATTGGATTGGTGTAAGCATGGGAGTTCCCATGCGTCATGCTTGTTAGACCAGTGCAGTCTCTTACAAACCACGAGGGGGAGGGAATGAGTGCAAACCTCTGTGAGAACGGTAAACCTCTGAAAGACGAAGCTCTACTTTTGAGATTCGTATCGCTACACTAAATGCATTCCAAATACAGGTCATGGTTGAGCTATGCACTAATGATGAAGTGCATTGCTTCTGTTCATGTGAGATCAGAACGGGGTCAATAACCTTCTTGTTAGGGGTTTATAATGGCTACAGCATGCCTATTAAGTCTGAAAGCTGATTTTGTTACTGTGCCTTCACTGATGGGTCTGTCTTTTATTCTCTAACATCTGTCACATCTTCTCTACTTCAAGTTCTGTTTTTACTGTTTAAAGTCAATGCAGCATAATGTTGTGAGGCGTTTGCTATGTGATTTATTCCCAATTTATTCATTTGGCTCACTTCCAGCTTAGACACAACATCAAACCGTACTTCCTGGGTTCAACGACACACAAGAGCGTCTACGATGTCATCACGTGGGCGGGGACTCAGGTCGCCATCTGCTACACGGTTGTGCCATTCGTTCTATTGGCCGTTGGGCCGTCACTGAAGTTCTACAGGTGAGTGACATTACTGATTCCACATGCTCTACCAGCACTATTGAAATGTAATACATAATGTAAGAAGTTGTTATATGTAACAATGTAGGCCTATTTTCAAAACAGTATAACTTTTATTAATACATGTGTAGACTACAAAGGTGAGTGGCACATACTGTGTTGGGTCCTAAGAATCCTGGGAAGCACCACCAAGTTCAAAACCCCTGTATATTTTATGGGACATTTTTACAAATGCCTGTTTAAAAAGGCAGGCCAATAAAACGCAAATGAGCACGGCACAGACAGGCACACGGCACAGAGAATTAGCTCTGTTGCCCTTTAGTGTCCAACTGTTAACAAGACCACTTAATGACTAGAAGCCGGGGACGATTCACAGGGAGAAATAAGAGGTGCTTTATGCGATCAGGGCAAATATTCGGTGTCATCTGCCAGGGTGAGGAGCGTATAAAACCCAGTCATTGAACAGGAGAGTTTGGGGACGGCTGGCTGCTGAAATGGAAAGAAGGAGTGGGCCTTGAGGACATAGTGTTCCCATAATCACAAATACACTGACTGCAGATATATAAAGCGCAGGATTTTCTATCCCATTAGGATTAGCTAGAATAACTTGTTGGGACCCATAATGAGTCCATATCATTTGTATTCACAGTGACATTTTGCGAACTCTTCTGGAATCTTTACGCCACATAGAAAACTGTCCTCGGCATGCTCTTTCAGGGGCTCAGGCCTGGATTCATGTTTCGTGACAAATGTATTTGTGAAGAGCTATACCGAACAGATGACATTGGATTGATTGATTACTTCACTGATTTATTTTCTCTCTCCAGGTCATGGTACTACTGCATACACATAGCATGCCTGCTGCTGGTGTTAGCCCTTCCAGTGAAGCCATGGCACCTCCGCGCCAAGGAGGAGCAACAGCAGCAGAACAGCCTACAGGGGGGGTTGACCAGAGACCACAACAGCCACCCCATCACGGACAACAACTGCAACCAGAAACACAAAGCCACATGAGACCCGGGAGGAAGCCCCTCCACTCCACACCTCAGAGCTCAAACAACCGGCACAGAGAAAAACCAAACTCTGTGCGTACACTGAGACAAAGTGCAGCGATTTTTATTTTTTTTGAGACCACAAAGAACCAAAAAATTAACAGGAACACCGGAATTACAAACTCAGTTCAACAACAACCCATCAAACCTTCCAGTAGCGAAGAACGACAGCAAACCATGCTTTGGAGAAATTAGAAGTAACGAGAGAAATATCCGAGGGCCACTAAACGGCTAGGATCTAATGAGTGATAATAATGACATTAGCGATGATGCTAATGGTGCAATGCTAAATGACAGAATGCCGAAGAATGCAAAGCTGACTGAAGTTTCCTTACCTCTATGTACTGCTAACAAGTTAGCGGCTAGGCTAGGTGCAGATCTTGCAGGGTGAGAAAGGTCGTGTGGCGGGGGGAGCGCTTCTGGCATTGGGAAATGGAGGAGTTGCAGTTGGACCTCCAGAGTGTAGAGGGCGCTATACAGGCTAGTCAGACATGGGTATCGAGAGGATTTTTTTGTCAGGGTAGGAAAACGATGTAACCTCTACTAGGAAAAGAGGTGTAATAGAAAATTGAGAGAAATATATGAAAGAAATAACTTTTTTGTCAAATGCCAACTTCAAGCAGGCCTTAGGATCCTCTAAACATTGTTTGATTACTGTCACCTTTTCTTTTAGTATCTGCTGTTTTGTTTTGGAATGATACTCGTTCTTTACAGAGGAGGGTTCATTACAAAGGGAGTGTATTCAGGGTAATTGTTTAAGGGCTTTTTTGACACGGGGTTCATTCTGTGTAGCCTCCTAGTTTTCCTACTGTATCCAATTCCAAACTGTAGGTTTCCTCTAGGTTCAAATGTCTTGCCTGCCTCTGTAACATCAGTCACAAGTTCAGTTCCGTTAAACTGGTTTGAAATCTTCAAATACTCTTCTAGCTTTACTATGAACTCAAATGGAAATCTCCATCTGGGTTTGTTTTTGAATCCATAGCCTCGAAATGAAATTCAACCAACTGTATTGTTTGACCTAATCACTCGTGGACAGACTGACCAAATGATGCAAGATCTTAGTTCAGGGTTAACCAAGATTATTTGACCTTACTGCATGAGTAATTGGATATACTGTAACATTTACTATCACAATACAAATAGAGATGATTTAGATTAATATGAATTACCTTTAAAGGTTGGGCAATATGTATTTGACATTTGGGAAGCCTACTGTATGTAATATTATTTGTACGTATTTGACATAATTGAAATGGAAAACAAACATAACAATTCTTATGCTCCAATCATGAACGCTGGCTTGTCTTGTGACCCTCTTAATAAACAAAAATAAATATTTCAAGCCAGATCCCAGACATAAGCCACAACCCAAGAGGTTCCCTCCTTACTATAATGTGGAAAACACTGGTGTAAAGGGTTCTATCCGGTGGGTCCAACCAACTCTTCCATTGGGGGGGGGTGTTAATTGTGGTGCAGAGGACAGCCCATGAGCATAACCTACACGTCCTGATTAATGTTGCACAGTGCCCTGTTTCTGGAGAGGTATGGAACATTCCATCTCATACAGTACAGGCAGGCATTGATGTTGCAGGCAGGCATTGACATTTTTGACCATACACCATTCATTAGATGGTAAGAGTTGGAGAAGTACTGTAGTACAACCAAGATGGGAGCCAATGAACCAGTTTAGGGGTTTATTTTGTGATGAGTAACAACCATGCAGCAGATGAGTTTCCAAATGTAATCTTTCCCTAACGTGCATACTTTACTCCTGCCATAAATGTGTGTATGTGATTTTTAGATGTTCATGTGGTCTATAAGTGTATTTGTAGTCAAGGTGTACATGCCTGAGGGGAAAGGGGTGCCATCTTTACCAGCAAGTTGATAATCGCACTGCATGGCCACCCAAAACTAGCCTGGTGAAACCAGACTTTGCACTACGCTCACTATAGCTTGTGTAGTATTCAGTCTGGTTTAACTAAGCTACCCCAAACCAGCAGATCAATGCAAACTGCTCCATATGTCCAAAGTGCCATGTCATAAATGGCCCATAGATGTTGTGTGTGAAAGCATAATGGTTATTTTTGTGTCAAGAAAGAAGAAATTTATGGAAAGATTTGTATAATAGTACTTAAAACTGATTTATGTCAAAGGGAAATTATTTTTTAAATACTAATACAGAGATTTTAAACCAGAGTTCTCACTCTCCTTCTTTTGCACTTTTGGTTGGAATGTGAGTGTGGAGTACTATATGGGGAAGAAGCCAAAGGGATGGTGAGTCATAGCAAGGATAGAAATATTTAATCCATAAGGGATTATTGGAAGGGGTTTGTTTTAGG
Source organism: Brachymystax lenok tsinlingensis (assembly GCA_030435695.1). Classification (NCBI taxonomy): domain Eukaryota; kingdom Metazoa; phylum Chordata; class Actinopteri; order Salmoniformes; family Salmonidae; genus Brachymystax; species Brachymystax lenok. Next base: position 10,322,740 of record CM059786.1, on the reverse strand, counting down.
GTGCATCCCAATAGTCTAACATGGATTACTTTCCTTGTCTCCTTACTTTCATCCTCACTAGTCTGGAAATATAGGACCGGTGAAAGCACTATGGTAGATGCCCTAGCTACCATGGCTACCAGCCAAGCTTCTACTAATCTAGCTCTTTCAAATTGGTATAGATGGAGGGAAGGAGATGAAGCCACTTTGGATGATTGAGATGCACGCTAAATACTGTGTGTCTGACTCTGGCCCTGTAGCTCACTGGAAAGGGCGCTTGGCAAACGAGCGTGAAGTCACTGGCCTGGACCTAATCAAAAGCGGCGTGGAAATGAAAAGTCTTGCTTTGTTTCAAATCTTGGTCTATGAGATCCCTCTCGTTTCCTAACCTAAAACAAACAAGAATCCTCTGCTGCGTGTGTGTGCGCGAGGTTCTGTATAGCTGTCGATCAATCCATCCCTTTGTTAAACTTGGAAGCATTTGTCTTAGCCATGTCTATGGTAAAATGCAGACTTGGGAAAAACATGTAAGACAACACATTAGCCTTATCCCTCCATCTACCATCAATGCCCCACATGACTGCTAATAATCCTAATGTATCACTTGTCAGTCAACATGGCTCTGAATGCCATATCAGTTTTGGATCATATTTGGAATGCTTTCACCAGTCCTCTCCCAGGTATTAGCTATCAGTAGGTTGTATAATGCAAATGACTCTTAATACAAAAATCCAGACACTGAGATGTGTTGTTGACAACTGAATAGTATTTTGTTTACAAAAGTACTTTTCCATGTTGCACTGTTTGGTTTCCAGTTTGAGCTAGCATTCTTAATGCACAGTTCATTTGGATTAAGAAAATGTATTGGTAAATGGATCTTTCGAATTACTGACCTAGTTGAGTAGGTTGAGATATATATTGTCTATTCTGCCATTTAATTTCTTTGTCATTTAAACACTGAAACATTGACCCCTTTTTATACTTTCTGGTAATAATGCTTTTTTTGTAACAGTCAGTTGCTGTTGGGACATAAGCGTATGTATTTTTGTTTAGTCTAAATGTTGCAGTTATTCTGGACTGTGTCCGTGACTCCGTGTATGTTTCTTGGCAGTACTGATTAAACCGGCTGATTACATTTCTAGGTCACTTTCAGTGGTTCACAGTAGGCTATAACACCTAGCTGTGCATGAAATCCATAATAAACCAGATTACATGACAGGCCAGTATTGAACAACACATTTCTAGCATTGAACAATGATCGATCTATTTGAAATGTGCGGCGATGAAACTGCCAGGAACGGTGCAGCTGTTTAAAACTTTTTTGCAAACTATTCTCCACGTCACGCCCTCACAAATCGTCAAACGTTGTTCTTAGCTAACTAACAAAGCTTGCCTGAAACACTAAGTGCAAGATTGTTGTGGTTTCAAAACAGTGAAGAAAGTAAACGTTGGAAAATTAAAAAGGACACCGGGTAACCCAGTTTGAACGAGAGGACGTTGCATTGTTTATTTCTCGTAAAGGTAAGAAGCAACCATGTTACCTAGCTAGCCTCTGTATTTGGTTATTTGATGATTGTTGTGACCAACAATAGTGGAATCGGGATTCGCCTTCAAAATAAGTCACCCATTAACTTGCATAAAAAAAAGTGGAATTATGCCACAATTGTTCTAAACAATGCTAAACAAGGTTGTAATGTTATATACATTAAACAAAATACAAACATCTGACATCGCAATTGGATGTATTATAATTGCATTGGGGGCATACGTATATTATGCACAGCCTTACCTATGGATCTTGGGTCCACAAATGAAGAGTTTACACATTCGCGTTGTAGCTCTTATTGCAGTACTTTAACTATGGACAATCACCTCACTATTCAGCCTATTTATTGAACATTAATATTGTAATGACCTGACTAGATCATAAAATGCGCAATTGTTTAGACAGAGGTTTGAGTTACGAATTTACGGTTTATTAACCCAACATCACACAGGCTACTGTTTGGCCGTAGCCCACGCCAACTAAATGAAATATACCCCACAAACCAACCGTGACCTTCTCTTGTTAAGGCCAGACGTAAGAGAGAGAACAATGGCTAAACCTGGTCTTAACTTCCAATGCTCCATCCCCCTGCCCAACCTCCCTCCACGCCACTCCGCCAACCACCAGGATGCCCGGTATCAGAACATTCCAGGCATTCCCGTGATTGGCAGATAGCAGGTTGATTGGCATGTCGGACCCCGCGAACACTGGGTACTGGTAAGTACAACACAACCAACTAATAGCCCAACACATAACACACGGCTGTCTGTGCGGGTCGCTACAATATTGCAATGGACTGCCTTACCCCATTTCATGGGCCCAAGATCAATGGGTATCAGCTTACTTTCAATTTCATGGGCCCAATATCCATAGGTAAGGTAGTTCAGCCCGAGTTTTGATAACTGGTCGCGGGATTTGCTAGCAACACCATTGAGTCATTATCAGTCGATTCTTGTAAAAGTGTCAATTCTGAAAACGCTTACCTGTAACATAAAAAAAAAACACCCGAGCCACTGCCTCTTCACCGCGCTATCATCCAGAAGGCGAGGTCAGTACATGTGCATCAAAGCTGGGACCGAGAGACTGAAAAACAGCTTCTACCTCAAGGCCATCAGACTGTTAAACAGCCATCACTAACATTGAGTGGCTGCTGCCAACATACTGACTCAAATCTCTAGCCACTTTAATAATTAAAATTGGATGTAATAAATGTATTACTAGCCACTTTAAACAATGCCACTTTATATAATGTTTACATATCCTACATTACTCATCTCATATGTATATACTGTACTCTATACCATCTACTGCATCTTCTACTGCATCTTGCCTATGCCATTCGGCCATCGCTCATCCATATATATATATAGATAGATAGATCTATATAGATATCTTTTTTTATTTATTCTTTATTTAACCAGGTAGGCTGGGTTTATAATTGCAATTCAACTTTGCCATTGTTTGTTGCGCTAGATGCTGGTAGCCAATATTCCCTGATTGGCCAACTCATTTCAGGGAAAAGTCCACATTGAAACTGACATTAAATGTGGAAAATTATACATTTGCGATAGAGCTGTGACGGTAATCACAATTGATAACTTCCAATTTAATTAACTAATCATGGCCATTAAAAATGGCATAATACAAGGCTACAACAAACTGCCAGCTCCAGGTAGGCTACACAAGTGGAACCAATTGATTTGCAATGACTCCAGTGATAGTAATTTCAACATTTATTTTATCAAATGGTAGCCTACAATGGCATAGAAATTAATAGCCTACTTGATGGCCAACAGGTGCGATTGTAGCCTATCATTTTCCACATTGTCATTTTCATTGTGGACTTTTTCCCAAAACAGAAGCATGTGAGGGAGTTCCATAACTTCCATTAAAAATGTCTACTCGCGCAGCGCTCCAGAACCTAGAACAACCTCATGCTAATCGCATTACCCTACGTTAGCTCAACCGTCCCACAGGGGACCCACCAATCCTGAAGAGGTTTTAAACCACCTCTGAGCAAATGTATCTAAAAGAGCTGTAGCGCGACTAAAGTTATTTTCCAATGCTTTGCTTCCGTTATATCAGTTCTCATGCGTTAATGTTTTATGGAAAAATGGTGTCTCCATAACGACACATCTAAATAGGCTACCTAAAACTGGTAAAAAGTGAATGAATCAGCTGCCTCTGCTGCAGCACTCTCTCAACCAGTGCTGGAAAGGGAGGACCATCCTCAGTAAATTTAATTACAATTGTAAGACCTTTAAAAAGTTATCCTTTTTAGATAAAACTATACCAAATATAATCACGTCACCAAATAACTGATTAAAACACACTATTTTGCAGGTCTACAGAAGGTCTACAGTAGCCTCAACAGCACTCTGTAGTGTAGCACCATGGTGTAGCCGGAGGACAGCTAGCTTCCGTCCTCCTCTGGGTTCATTGACTTCAATGCAAAACCTAGGAGGCTCATGGTTCTCACCCCCTTCCATAAACTTACACAGTCATTTTGACAACTTCCGGAGGACGTCCTCCAGCAGCCTATCAGAGCTCTTGCAGCATGAAGTGACATGTTGTCCACCCAATCAAAAGAGAAGAGAGAAGGAGAAGTAAGCGAGAAAGTCATTATTTTTTCAACTTTAAGTTTCACTTACTTAGCTAACAAATGCAGCTAGCTAGTTTAGTTTACTGAAACACCCTGCTCAAACAGAGGGATGCTATGTTAGCTAGCTGGCTATGACTTTCCAACACAACACTGGAACTCTTCCAAGTCAAGGTAAGCTTTTGGTATTACTAATTTATTGCCACCGGGGCCCATCGGTGTAACTGCTTACTGACAAACACTAACGTTACTGCATGATTGTAGCAAGTTTACTAACACGCTAGTTCTATTAGCTATGCTGACTATGACGTTACTTTAGCTAATATGGTGACAATGATGTAGGCTGTTTGTATAGGTTTGGCTTGGAACGTTTTTTTCACCTGGTCACATACAGCTGATTTGTTGTGCATTGAAGTCCACAGGCGAAGCAAGAGAAGGAATACATACAATGTGGCTGTTATGAAAGTGTACTCTGTTCACGCGTGACCAGGGGTGTATTCATTCCACCAAGTCTGTTAAAACGTTTCTTAAACGGAAGCAAACTGAACAAAACGGGGATAAACATAACTGAATTTGTCCAATAGAAACTCTCGTTTGCAACTGGATTAATAATTACACCCTAGATCAGCTAGATCTCTCGACCTGTGTGCACCTACGTTGCAACATTTCATTCATAGGCTAGGTTGTAGCAACCTCATGATGGGTATAGGGAAAATTAGAGTATCATGTAGTAGCCTAAACCTATCGCTGTTACATTGAACTGGGTGAATGGAATATGAATGAGAGTCATCCAATATGCTTTAATAGAAATATATATATATATTTTTTTATTTATACGTTATTTTACCAGGTAAGTTGACTGAGAACACATTCTCATTTACAGAAACGACCTGGGGAATAGTTACAGGGGAGAAATAAGGCCATGCTCATAAAAAAAAATATTCTTCCCTCATCTTAAACTGTACTGACCGCCACTGGTGTATATGTATATTTATTTAAGAGAAATCAAAATAATCCTGACTTTGTGGAAGTGTATACAACATATACAAACAGTGCTATTGCTGCTTTTTTGGTTGTTTTTCAAGCTTAGGTCTTTTAAAGGAGTATGTGAGTACACTCGTTTGGTTAGGCACCAGCTGAACTGAAGAATGCTGACACCTTAAGCATTAGTCCAAACCCAGTTTCGTTCCATTTAAGACACGTTTTTGCTAAATAGTTGGCGTAATGAATACACCCCTGGTGATGTCTAATGAATAGCAGAAAGAGAGACAAACAATCCCCCCTGTTGTCACTGTTGAAAAACATGTCAAGAGAGGAAGAAAGTTACATAGCTAGCTAGCTCATCGTGTTCTTCTGTGACAACCTGTTGCTCCTGGGATCCAGTCTGAATTAAAGCACTGCAAAAGCCTGGCAAGTTTCCTTACAAGCCAGACAATTTTAATTACATTTGAACTTACTCTTCCGGTTGTCTGTGCGGTTGCTCCTTATTCAGGTTGAAATTTGAGAAAAAATGTCCACAGCAAAGTGTTATTTACCAGACATTTTAGAGATTTCTATCACCTGGCACATGCGCAAGACTTTGGTTAGTATGCATCATGTCCATGTACTTCCGCCTTGTGCACGTGCCTTATGAGTGCAAACAAATTGAGTAAACAAATCATAATACCCATAAAACCTAGCGGTCAAACACTGAAATGATTCCACTTGCAGCTGTAATTGCTGCAAAAGGTGGCTCTAAAAAGTACTGACTTTGGGGGGGTGAATAGTTATGCACTCTCAAGTTCTGTTTTTTTGTCTTGTTTTTGTTTGTTTCACAATAAAAAAATATTTAGCATCTTCAAAATGATACAAACCCCCCAAAAATCCATTTTAATTCCAGGCTGTAAGGCAACAAAATAGGAAAAATGGCAAGGGGGGTGAATACTTTCGAAAGCCACTGTGCTTCATATAAGGTCTGTGTTGTGTGTAGGCTTACCCTGGCTTGACGTTTTGATAACCACGTAAATCTCTGACCTAAGATTACTTTTATCAATATATTTGCCTGTAATTACCACCGAAAAATGAAATGCTAATACAGAACTACACATCCCGTCGCAAGTTTTGACGTCATCACTGAAGACAGTGTTGCGGAATTTCTATGGAACGCCGTTTGGGTCTTTGAATGTACAAAAAGATACACGTCAAATAATACTATTTGACTTGTCAAATAAGCTTGTTGACCAATCAGGACCTGAATATGACTGTACGTCACATAATAATTTAACGCGTTCATACATTTTTTATGTAGTTATTACACATTGATTACACTATCACTCGTATTTCATATGTCACAACGATTCATCGATACGTATGCTATGATGCTGGTAAAGTTGTCTCGCACACCTACAGTGCTGGTCATAAAAAAAAGCTAGCTAGCTCATGGATGCAAACCATGTTCTTCCCCAAAAACATAGCAAAACGACATCTGTTTCAGTAGCTAAAGTTAGCTAGCTAACTATATAGCTAGGTGTCATCTAAAATAACCCTAATTTATAAGACAGTTCTTATTTGATTAATGGTGGTCGGACCAATCTATGTGAAGCTAGCCACAATAAGGATTAACCACAATAGTGGACTTTGTGGTTAGCCTTCAAAATAAGTGTGGCACATTTATGGCACATGCAGTGTGGCACATGCATTTATTTGCATAACTGTCAATTACATACTTTTATTTTGAAGGCAAACTGCAAATTCCACTATTGTGCCTAATCCTTATTGCTGCTAGCTGCACAACACATCGTCCGGTCGAGCCTCACTAGCCCGATGAAGCTAGCTGGCTGCTTATAACGTTAGCTTTGGGCAACAGGGTTAAGTAGCTGGCTAGCTACTTATTTTCATGAACTGATGTTAAATTTCAATAGGCGAACAACAAGTGGCAACCTAGCTAATACTTACTCACGAGGATTCCTAAATCATTGCTAAGAATAATGAAAATGACTGCAGTTTCAACTGGTCATTGTTTTCCGGCTGGTTGTATTGGTGCTAGCTAGGTACCAAGCTAAAGCTAGCTACCCCAGAAGTTGTGGTCGAACAAATGATGCTTTATTACCAACGCGGTATTGTAAACACATCGTTCGTGGCTGGTGTTTGCTGACTTTTTTTGTACAGCTTTGACAGTGCTACTGTATCTTTTGACACGACAAGACCCAAACGGCGTTCCATAGTATGTATGTCGTGAAGCTAATAGCAGTGACGCTAATACTGTGTAACTCCGGTAGGGCAACATCTGAAAAATAGCGCACTTGGTAATGTTAACCGGTGCTCGACCAGTCCGCGAAAGCCAACATCACCCACGACAGAGAATGCTTGATTGTCAAGGGCAATGAATTCCATTATCTTGGCTTTAGTGGATTTCGCCTTTGAGTTGTCTCGTTGAAATGTTGTTACTCTTTCAAATGACTGCTTGACTTGTTGACTAGCCCACACAGCAGACATTGTGGGCTAGTTTAGGAATGCTGTGTTGCACGTATAGCACAAAATTTTACGTGGCGCAAAATCATTACATCATATACCTACGTTATATAGGTATGCACGTCAGCTTTGACATCGGTTTTGCACATCGGGTGTTAAACTAGACATCGGCCGATACCGATGTTGGCATTTTTAGTTAATTGTCCGATTCCGATATGTTCACCGATATATCGTGCAGCCATAGTTGAAATGTTTTAATCACCCTGGCCTTTGTAGCTAACTAGTTAACCTTAGGTCTCTCCGTCGATGAGATGAAGGATTGTTGGTTAAGGGCTTGTAAATAAGCATTTCACGGTAAGGTCTACACCTGTTGTATTTGGCACGTGACAAAAACATTTTATTTGACGGTTCTGTGCTATTTACCAGATTGTAACCACTACTCCAATAAGCATTTTATCGTAAGCGAGAGGCGTTGCTGGAGCGGTGTGATTAGGTAAGCCTTGTTTGCTAGCTGCTAACAAGCTATTTTGGTCAGTGCCCAAAATCCTTATGTTCCATCCCTGCATGTCAGTCCCTTTCAGACGATCCCCCTACCAGGTTTTAACTTTCCTCTTGAGAATTAGAATCATAAATACAGTCATACAGCTCATCACAATACTTCACCTCTTCGGGAAAATAGTATCCTAGAGTGTCCTGATCATCTAGTTGAGCATTCCAGATAATTCCCCCATCCCAGCAGAAATGTCCCATCCACATAGTAGTATTGTGCAGATAGACCAAAGCCCAGTCTATTTTACCATTAGTATAGTCAAGTCTATGGGTTATGGTATTTTAGTAATCAACATAGCTAGCTAGTAAATGACCTTATTTTATTTTTTTTGTCTTTCAGACAGGCGGACCGGAAACCCAGTGACACTCAGATCTGCAGCTGACATTTTCCGATAGGAAAGAGAAATGGCCCTGTATTTACCAGAAAATGTAGCGAATCCACCATGGCAGAAGAGGAAAATCCAGACACATACACAATGGCAGAGGAGGAAGATCCAGACACATACACAATGGCAGACGATGAAGTTCCAGGCCCCTTGGCCGCTGAAGAATGTAGGAGGCACAGTTGCAGAATGTTCTCACTGAGGTGCATCTTGAGGAAACATTAGCACAGTTGAAGGTTCTACAGGAGAATCAACTGTATACCTGCAACAGGTATTCAGCATCACAGCATCACAGATAAAGTACTTTGGATGGAAACAGGACTTCCAGACAAAGACATATTCAACATCGTTGTTGGATACTTGGAACGTTAAAGGCCTGCATTGTCTACTTTGCCAAGTGGAGGGTTGAGGTGCTGTCATTTGAGGATCAAGTGTTATGAAGTTGTCACAGATACACCAACTTGCACCTGGCTCAACCATTCCGTTGTAGTGCAAGCACTGTCAGCAATGTTACCATCACTTTCATTCACGTGATCCACATTTTTTGTTTTTTTATTAACATCATGAAGAGTGTTCCAAGTCGGGAGAAGAACCAAACGTGCTACTCCAAGTCAGATGGATCTGCAGCAGCAAACCTACTCTGTGTATCGTTCAATGCACTCCTTCAAGCTACTCCTGGGAATTGCAGCTAATGCGGTGATAACATACTGCAGTGATCTGTATCCAGGATCTGTGTCAGACAAAGCCATTGTGCAGAAGTCGGGGTTGGAGAAGATCTTTAACGTCTGGAGACATGATTTTGGCAGACAAAGGCTTCTTGATCCAGAGCTTGATGCCTGCAGGAGTCACTATGAACATCCCTCCATTCCTGAACCACAGAAGGTTCACAGAGAGTGAGATACATCTCACAAAAGACATAGCGAGAAATGGGATCCATGTTGGGAGGGCAAATGCTCGGCTAAAAGATGTCAAAATCCTGAGATTTATCCCACCTTATCTGAGTTGTTATAGTAATGTGCTTGTGCAGAGTTGCTGTGCACTTGTAAACCTCCAAGACCAACTCATCAGAGAAGTAGCTGTTTATTGGGAAACAAGTCCAAACAATGAGGCATGAGGATTGGGTGTTGGGACCACTTGTCACATTGTCGGGTTGGTGCTATGATAAACAATGCATTTTCTGTCCAGATAAAGATGTTGATACAGCATTGAAAACAGGAGTGCATCCCTCAGGCCATCTCCAACAGGAGTGCATCCCTCAGGCCATCTGGTGCATGGACATCCTGTGCCAGTGTGATCCAAGCACAAGCATCCAGTTGTGGAGACTATAGCACATCGAGCCTGTGGACAGACAGGTCAGTAACTCATCAAATATGATCAAATTAAGACAGAATTTATTGGTGCATCGACATTTACTTTATGTCCCCTTTTCCCATGTTTTAAACATGAGGCGTTACATGCGGAACATGAGGCTCAACCCACGAGAAGCAGTGCATGATCAACCCCACCCTTAACAAGGAGATCTGCTGGAAGTGATGACTCTCCCATCCCTAGATGCTCTCTCTCTCTCTCTCTCTCTCTCTCTTGTTAAGCAGTCCAGATTATTTTTTGTAGGGTGTATCCAGTCCAACTCTAGTTACTTCTTATTTGGAGTTCAATGGAAACATTGAAGTTCCAGGCACGAGGGATGGTGCTGGGATAGCAGGTAGCCCTTTGTTTTGATGTTTGAAGTTAATTTGAAATATTGTCAGTTAATCATTCCACTTAAACTAGCTGCCTAGTTAGCTGAGCGGTAATAATAATAAATCCCTTTTGTGGGGAAAAACTCATTCTGATTGGCTGGCCCAGGCCCACCCATGGCTGCACCCCAGTCATGTGAAATCTATATATTAGGGCCTAATTAATGTATTGCAATTGACTGTATGAACTGTAACTCAGTAAAATCTTTTAAATTGTTGCGTTTATATTTTTGTTCAGTATATGTGGAATATTTTTGGACCACTGGCTTCCCTGAAAACAGGTACTGACAGGAGGCGTGACGAGAACGCGGATCCAGTGGACCTGGTGCCAGTAAGGATGGTCTTCACAGAGGCGATAAGACCCTCCAGGATATAGAAATCCTTCGACTTCACTGCCTTTTCAATGGTAAGGTCCCTTGCACCATAGGGACATTTGACCACCACTGCTGTGGTGCCCACCAGACCATCCGGTGAGGCACCCAGGATATCAGACCCCGTGACCCAAAGCTCTGACTCCTGCACATCCATCCCTGTAGCCATTTTGAATGCCTTGATGTCCTCCTCTTTGTTATCTGTGCCCCACTTTACAGACAACACCCCATCCAATGACTGTGATCTGAGGACCCTTTTTAGCAGCGACGGAGTAACGTGCTTGAGATTTCATCCCAGCATTTAGAATGTGAGGTTCTGAGGCTTATAATTTAATGTTCATGGTCTCAGACGATCCCGCAGGTGAAGAAGCTGGAAGTGGAGGTCCTGGGCTGTCCTGGTTACACATGGTCTGCGGATGTGAGGCCGATTGGATGTACTGCCAAATTATCTTACAACGTTGGAGGCGGCTTATGGTATAGAAATTAACATTAAATTCTCTGGCAACAACTCTGGTGGACATTCCTGCTGTCAGCATGCCAATTGCACGCTCCCTCAAAACTTGAGACATCTGTGGCATTGCGTTGTGTGACACAACGGCACACTTTAAAGTGGCCTTTTATTGTCCCCAGCACAAGGTGCACCTGTGTAATGATCATGCTGTTTAATCAGCTTCTTGACATGCCACACCTGTCAGGTGGATGGATTATATTGGCAAAGGAGAAATGCTCACCAACAGGGATGTAAATAAATGTGTACACATTTTGTGCACATGGAACATTTCTGGGAACTATTATTTCAGCTCATGAAACATGAGACTAACACTTTACATGTTGCATTTATATTTTTATTCAATATAAAGTTATTTGATTGATTGACATTACAGCTGTAAAATATTTAACAAGTGCAGGTTTTCCATAAACGTTTAATTGGTAACTTGGGATTTTATCTCTTGACATATCAAACAGTGTGAGGGATCCTATAAATCAAGACTGAATGCATGTACCACTCTGAATAAATAAATACTGTAACTTTGAAGATTTGTCTCTGGTTATGCAACTACAATACAGGCTGGATGTCTAAAAGTCAATCATTCTGAATGTCAATAGATATTTAGATTCATTCTCATCAATGACAACATTCTAGAATTGCATTATCCCTCATCTAAGTCACATCTGGTGAAATCTGGTTAATGATTATATAATTGATTGTCTTTCCTTGTAGAATGTTGACAGCTGTATAGAACACATTTTATTGCTAAGATTCTCAAACTTAACCTCTACAGGATCGGTGTCCTGACCTCGGGACGGTTGAGCTAACGTTGGCTAATGTGATTAGCATGAGGATGTAAGTAACAAGAACATTTCCCAGGACATAGACATATCTGATATTGGCAGAAAGCTTAAATTCTTGTTAATCTAACGGCACTGTCCAATTTACAGTAGCTATTACAGTGAGAATGCCATGCTATTGTTTGAGGAGAGTGCACAGTTATTAACTTAAATGTATGAATAAACCAATTAGGCACATTTGGCCATTCTTGATACAACATTTTGAATAGATATGCAATAGTTCATTGGATCAGTCTAAAACTTTGCACATACACTGCTGCCAGTCTTGATACAACATTTTGAATAGATATGCAATAGTTAATTGGATCAGCACCTGGGCTAGAGTAATTCATTATGGCCTTTCTCTTGCATTTCAAAGATGGTACAAAGAAATTACTAAAAAACTGCATGTTTTTTGTCTTTGTATTTTACCAGATCTAATGTGTTATTCTCCTACATTAATTTCACATTTCCACAAACTTCAAATTGTTTCCTTTCAAATGGTATCAATAATATGCATGTCCTTGCTTCAGGTCCAGAGCTACAGGCAGTTAGATTTCGGTATTTTAGGAGAAAATTTAAAATTTGACACAGGATAAACTTTATTCAGCATGGTGGCCCTCACCAAACCATTAAGTTGCCCCATCACTATAGCTGCACTTCTCCATATGGCCAGACTTCGTGGTATTCTCCCCTTTTAATGATCATCCTTAAAAAATGCCATAAGGTCTGAAATAGACACCGAAGTCGACATACTGTAAAGACAATGATCTATAGTAGGATAAGTAAAACAAAATGATTTGATCTACTGCTCTGCTAACTAACTAGCTAAAGTGTAGTCTGTGGCTAGCTAAGAAAGATATAGGGGACGTAAGAAGTTCAACACTTTATTAATTTCAATACAGCACATGGATTCCCCATGGAAAGGGGGACAAATGTGTCTGATCGCGCTAGTGAACGGTAACATTAGCTGACCGTGTTGGCTAGAAATGACCCGCAGGAATTTGTAGTCTTGCTGAGGTCTTTGTTGCTAATTAACATTTCGATTTTTTGAGAGTAAATTGAGGCGAATAAATTTATAAAACTCACTTTGTTCGAAAGATAATTACAAGGCTATCGTTTATTTTTCAAACACTTCCAATTTTTGATGTAAAGACGATTGGAACCTTACCCGTCTGTGACCGCTAGGTTTTATGTGTATAATGACCCGTCCACCGTGGGGGAAAGAAGGCACACAGAGACCAACGTTTGGAAGTCAGTTAATATGACTTTCCTGTGAATATTTTGTCTCATATTTCCAGCCGAATAAGGACGAAATCAGCAGACAGGTAGAGTAAGTTCAAATTAAGTTTACTCAACATTTAGACTGTATATGTTAGGTAGGAGTGAGAAAATAAATGTCACATTCTGATTCGAAAGAGGCATCCCCTCTAGCAACATTGTGACAGCTTATTGTGCATAAACTGTAACTAACCAGTGTTGGAGAAAGTACCCAATTTCCATACTTGAATAAATGTAAAGATACCTTAATAGAAAATGACTCAACTATTAATAATTTCAAATTCCTTACATAAAGCAAACCAGACTGCACCATTTTCTTGTTTTTTAGCCAGGGGTACAGTCCAACATTCAGGCATAATTTACAAACAAAGCATGTGCGTTTAGTGGGTCCGCCAGATCAGAGGCAGTAGGGATGACCAGGGATGTTCTCTTGATAAGTGCGTGAATTAGACCATTTTCCTGTCCTGCTAAGCATTCAAAATGTATGGTCTACTTTTGTGTGTCATGGAAAATGTATGGAGTAAAACATACATTATTTTCTTTAGGAATGTAGTGAAGTAAAAGTTGTCAAAAATATAAATAGTACTTTCAAGTATTTTTACTTAAGTACTTTATACCACTGACAGTAACCTGCTCATTACATTAGCTAGCCAACTCTTCAGATGTTTCTATCTTTAGATGTCAGTCATGACCTGCACATGTCATGGAGCTACTATAAATTGGCATATTTAGTCACCCATTATAGCCTATGATTCATAATTTCTATGTTTCACCTAGCTTTGATGCCAGCACAATGTCAAAAGTCTCTTGGTTGCGTCAAAGCTATGTTACACCTTGTCCCAATGGACTTTTGGGTCATTTAGGCTAGGTGCAAAATGACGAAACATAAACTCTGTACCTAGGCTGTTGCATTCAGAAGTATTTCCATTCTAAGCTGTTTGACACTTTGCTCTTCCAAAAAAAAAAAAAAAAATGTGTGACCAACACATTCCATGGAAATATATCGTCAGCATTTTCACCCCCCATGACAGGCAGACAGGCTATAACGAGCTGTCTGGTTAAATTTAGAGATCTTGGAACTACACTGAACAAAAATATAAACGCAACATGAAACAATTTCAAAGATTTTACTGAGTTACAGTTCATATAAGAAAATCTGTCAATTGAAATGAAATCATTAGGCCCTAATTTATGGAGTTCACATGACTGGGGAATACAAATATGCATCTGTTGGTCACAGATACCTTTAAAAAAGTAGGGTCATGGATCAGAAAACCAGTCAGTATCTGGTGTGACCACAATTGGCCTTGCAGCGCGACACATCTCCTTCGCATTGAGTTGATCAGGCTGTTGATTGTGGCCTGTGGAATGTTGACCCACTCCTATGCAATGGCTGTGCAAAGAGGCTGGATATTGGCAGGAACTGGAACACTCTGTCGTACATGTTGATCCAGAGCATCCCAAACATGCTCAATGGGTGACATGTCTGGTGAGTATGCAGGCCATGGAAGAACTGGGACAATTTCAGCTTCCTAGAATTGTGTACAGATCCTTGCGACATGGGTCAGTGCATTATCATGCTGAAACATGAGGTGATGGCGGCTAATGAATGGCACGACAATGGGCCTCAGGATCTCATCACAGTATCTCTGCATTCAAATTGCCATCGATAAAATGAAATTGTGTCCATTGTCCGTAGCTTATGCCTGCCCATACCATGTGGGCATAGAGTCTATACCTTGTCCTTCTTGTGGTATTTGAACCTAGAACTTATTTTACCTTTTTAGTAAATGTGCATCAGAAAATAATATGTATTGATTCATTAGTATCTGACCATGTTTCAATATTGAGACATAAGCTTTTTAAAGCTGGGAAAGGATGAATTCAGTGACAATGAATGCTCATTACACTTTCTCATTATCTATGTTAGTTTTTTTTTCTAGACTAAACAATTATGCATAAATGTACCTACATTGACATTTTAAGCCTGTACCCATACAGCTCGGGTGATGGAACTGTAAAGCATGTAATGTATGGTCATGTTTCCGTGTGTCTCTATTGTGTTAGAGAGGGGTTGGGGCATTGCTCTGCCTGCTCATCCATTATTCATGATAGCCAGGGAGGGATGTGGAGCCTAGGCAGCGCTTGTTGATACTCAGTCAGTGTGGGTGAGGGATAGTAATTGAAGAACAGCCATTGCCATTCAGTGCAGTCAAATTGACATTTTCCATAAAGGTAAGCCACTCAGTTCTTTGTTAGTTATTGGACTTTGCTCATTGCTATTTGTGAGGGCTGTGTACAATTAAGGCTATTTAGTCTACTTATCTTCTATTTCTTGGTGTTTCTTTGTTGGTATTTTGTTGGTTTCTGTTTTGCAATGGTGGGGGATGAGGTGAAGTTTTCAACCCCCTCAATCAATACTCTGTGCAGAGAATCCTTGAGGTTTCATTGATTGTTGTCTGGTCACTCATTGTCCATTCTTTTGTGCTGATAGCGGCTGTGCTGCCTCTGATACACATGAGGGTGTGTCAGCGGGTTCATGTTGCCTCAACTGTAAACAAAGGCTCTGTTCAGTTGTGTGTATGAATAATCTGATATGAGAGATTTAAAAAAAAATCAAAGCCTGTTATCTGCTAGCCTTACCATACTTTCTTAGATTTAGTCTCTGTAGGCCTAAAGGCAGAGAATTGAGATAGACAGATTGAATAGATAAGTCTGATTCAATTTTCTTAATCTGCTGTTTGGTGACAGACTGATGTAGCCACCGGTTTTCAAAACATGCTTCTTTCTTACAATCATATTACAGGCAGTGTTGAATTTTTTTGTTACACATTTTGATGGATTTATTATATTGAAAAATAATTAAGGCCTATCTAAGGATCAAAATAGCTTTTTGCAGATTTTAATATATTATGTATAGGCTAAAT
Organism: Brachymystax lenok tsinlingensis; assembly: GCA_030435695.1. Lineage (NCBI taxonomy): Eukaryota > Metazoa > Chordata > Actinopteri > Salmoniformes > Salmonidae > Brachymystax > Brachymystax lenok. The sequence goes on along the minus strand of CM059786.1, from coordinate 10,306,590 downwards.
AATTAATTCTATAAAACTTTAATGATCAATTTTATTAGCCTATCTGTTTAGGCATACATTTTCAGGCTGCGTTGCTAATGTAGCTCTTTTTGTCTTAAGTGTTCATAATTTTGTATAAAATTAGGCACATTTCAGATTGTTTTGTCATTGGGCATACCGCATAATTCTGCAAGTAGACGGCACAACAATCGGTCTCCACTTAGCCAATCCTTAAAAGGTTTCCCCATCTCATTTGTCAACTAAATCATGCTATGTAGGCTAAGGCCTAATGATCAGCTACTATCCCTTTGCCTCAGACTGAAGCACTGGACCATTAGAATCGCTGATAGTAAAAGGAAATTGGCATTTTAGGCCAAGACCCTGCCCTTGTCTAATAGACAAAGTTAAGAAGGCACAGCACATCTTGACATAGCCTAGCCTAAGCAGCAGAAATTGGAGTGCTGTGTATGTCCATAATTGCCAATTAAGTAGGCTTTGGGCCCTTTCTTTGCCTTCAATGATGGAGCTCATCTCATTATTGTATTGGGCTGTATTTTTGTTGTCTTATAGTCTAACCTAGCCATGGTGACTGCTTTGCTCTCGTTATTCCCCTACTAGGTCTGGAAGACATACTGTAATTCCTAATTAGTTCAGATTGTCAGAAGCATGAATGGGTTCAACATCTTTGGTTCAGGGACAGGGTAATGGGGCCATAGCCTACTGTCATTAGGGATGGCCATAATTATTTTCTTTACTGTTTGAGAAATCATATTATTATTTTTAGAGTACTCAAATGAAAATAAAAAAGATTTTTATAACATTTTGCGCATTTATCTATACTGAACAAAAATAGAAACACAACATGTAAAGTGTTGGTCGCATGTTTCATGAGCTGAAATAAAAGATCCCAGAAATGTTCCATACGCACAAAAAGCCTATCAAGAAGCTATTTAAACAATAAAAGGCCACTCTAAAATGTACAGTTTTGTCACACAACACAATGCCACAGTTGTCTCAAGTTTTGAGGGAATGTGAAATTGGCATGCTGACTACAGGAATGTCCACCAGAGCCGTTACCAGAGAATTGAATGTTCATTTCTCTACTATAAGCCTCCTCACGCGTCTTTTTAGAGATTTGGCAGTATGTCCATCCGGCCTCACATCCGCAGACCACGTGTAACCCCTCCAGCCTAGGACCTCCCAATCCGGCTTCTTCACCTGCAGGATGGTCTGAGACGAGCCACCCGGACAGCTGATGAAACTGTGGGAACCGTCTCAGGGAAGTTCATCTGCATGCTCGTCGTCCTCACCAGGGTCTTGATCAGACTGCAGTTCAACATCGTAACTGACTTCAGTGAGCAAATGCTCTCCTTCGATGGCCACTGGCACGCTAGAGAAGTGTGCTCTTCACGGATGAATCCCGGTTTTACCTGTCCCTGGCAGATGGCGTCGTGTGGGCGAGCGGTTTGCTGATGTCAATGTTGTGAACAAAGTGCCCCATGGTGGTGGTTGGGTTATGGTATGGGCAGGCATAAGCTACGGACAATGAACACAGCAATATATCAATGGCAATTTTAATGCACAGAGATACTGTGATGAGATTCTGAGGCCCATTGTCGTGCCATTTATCCGCCGCTATCACCTCATGTTTCAGTATGATAATGCACAGCCCCATGTCGCAAGGATCTGTACACAATTCTAGGAAGTTGAAAATGTCCCAGTTCTTCCATGGCCTGCATACTCACCAGACATGTCACCCACTGAGCATGTTTGGGATGCTCAAGATCGACGTGTTCCAGTTCACGCCAATATCCAGGAACTTCGCACAGCCAATGAAGAAGAGTGGGACAACATTCCACAGGCCACAATCAACAGCCTGATCAACTGTATGCGAAGGAGATGTGTCACGCTGCATGGGGCAAATGGTGATCACATCAGATACTGACTGGTTTGATGATTCACACCCCTGCAATTTTTTTAAAGGTATTTGTGACTAACAGATGCATATCTATAATCCCAGTCATGTGAAATCCATAGATTAGGGCCTAATTAATTTATTTAAATTGACTGATTTCCTTATATGAACTTATATAAAGTATTTTGAATTGTTGCATGTTGCGTTTTATATTTTTGTTCAGTGTATGTGCCAATAGTGTGCAACAATGCCTAATTTATCATAACCATTACAGATAACAAATTTTAATTGCTAAATGGGCCTGACAATGGGCCTCAGGATCTCATCACTGTATTTCTGTGGATTCAAATTGCCATCAATAAAATGCAATTGTGTTCGTTGTCCGTAGCTTATGCCTGCCCATACTATAACCCCACCGCTGCCATGGGGTACTCTGTTCACAACGTTGACATCAGCAAACCTCTTGCCCACACGACACCATACACGTGGTCTGCGGTTGTGAGGCCAGTTGGACGTACTGCCAAAATCTCTAAAAAGACGTTGGAGGAGGCTTATAGTAGAGAAATGAACATTAAATTCTCTGGCAACTGCTCTGGTGGACATTCCTGCAGTCAGCATGCCAATTGCACGCTCCCTCAACACTTGAGACAACTATGGCAATATGTTGTGTGACACAACTGCACATTTTAGAGTGGCCTTTTATTGTCCCCAGAACAAGGTGCACCTGTGTAATGATCATGCTGTTTATTTTTTATTTTTTATTACTCATTTCTCTCCCCAATTTTGTGGTATCCAATTGGTAGTTAGTCTTGTCTCATTGCTGCAACTCCCGTACTGACTCGGGAGAGGCGTGTGTCCTCCGAAACACAACCCAACCTAGCCACACTGCTTCTTGACACAATGCCCACTTAATCCGGAAGCCAGCCGCATCTATGTGTCAGAGGAAACACCGTACACCTGGCGGCTGTGTCAGCGTGCACTGCGCCCGGCCCGCCACAGGAGTCGCTAGTGTGCGATGGGACAAAGACATCCCTGCTGGCCAAACCCTCCCCTAACCCGGACGACGCTGGGCCAATTGTGCGCCGCCCCATGGGTCTCCCGGTCGCGACAGAGCCTGGACTCAAACCCAGAATCTCTAGTGGCACAGCTAGCACTGCGATGCAGTGCCTTAGACCACTGCGCCATTTAGAAGGCCTTGATCATGCTGTTTAATAAGTTCCTTGATATGCCACACCAGTCAGGTCGATGGATTATCTTGGCAAAGGAGAAATGCTCACTAACAGAGATGTAACCAAATTTGTGCACAACATTTGAGAGAAATAGGTTCTCCTGAGTGGCACAGCGGTCTAAGGCACTACATCGCAGTGCTAGAAGCGCCACTACAGCTCCGGGTTCGATCCCGGGCTGTTTTCACAGCCGGCCGCGACCGGGAGACCCATGAGGCAGCGCACAATTGGCCCAGCGTCGTCCGGGTTAGGGGAGGGTTTGGCCGGCCGGGATGTCCTTGTCCCATTGGGCTCTAGCGAATCCTAGCGGGCCGGGCGCATGCGCGCTGACACGGTCACCAGTTGGACAGTGTTTTCTCTGACACATTGGTGCGGCTGGCTTCCGGGTTGAACGAGCAGTGTGTCAAGAAGCAGCGCCGCTTGGCAGGGTCTTGTTTCGGAGGACACATGGTTCTTGACCTTCGCCTCTCCCGAGTCCGTAAGGGAGTTGCAGCGATGGGACAAGACCGTAACTACCTATTGGATATCATGAAATTGGGGAGAAAAATGGGTAAAATAAATAAATACTTTTTAAAATGAGCTTATTTAGCATATGGAACATTTCTGTGGTCTGTTATTTTAGCTCATGACAGGTGGGATCAACGCTTTACATGTTTTGTTTATATTTTTGTTAAGTGTAATTTCATATATTCAGTCAATAAAAAAGTGCCAATTAATATTCAAATATTATATCATTAACACAATCTTCAAAAGGGTAGTAACCTCAGCAGTGGCGCTTGCTTGTAGAACCCTATGGCTGTGCAATGGCATAGTCTTGTTTTGTTAATTTAGCAGACAAGACACTTATTTTCCAAGCTCTTATCACAGTCAAGCCACCTATTTTATAGTAAAAAACATGATGTAATATAATAAAATAGAACAGAATAGTGCAAAATAATTATTATATTAAGTTTTTGTTCTACATTATTGTTTGTACTGCATTGTTTGGTTTAGAGTTAGCAAGAAAGGCATTTCACTGTACTTGTGCACATGACATTAATTAAACTTGATGTGCATCCTGCGCATGGAACAGTTATTCTCAATGAGTGATAATTTGAAACCGGGCTCAATTTGGCGAGTTGAAAGACACATTTTTTCAGGGTTACAAACCAAAATCTGTCTTCTTTTCGATATACAGATTTGTAGTTTATTCTGCCTGTTCTTTTGAATTTTCTAAATGGATTAACAATTCCACATTGAACACTGCGGGGATGAATTACTGTTTGGTGAGTAGGCCTATGCTTAATGATTCTGATTAAAATACACTCTTTCATAAAGACAAACTTACGTTTTTACATATTTTCAGTGTGGAACCTGTATGTTTAGGGAGGTTATAGCGTAGGCTAACCAATTCTGAATGGCACTAACAGTTCGCAAAGTAGGGTTGTCAGTAGTTACCACAGCCACAAAGGCATACATCCCACCTATTTATACAATTTCTCTTCTTAGAACTAGATTTTATACCTAACCCTTAACCACACTGCTAACCTTAAATTAAGAACAAAAAGCTTTGGGCATATAGTACATTTTGACTTTGTGCATGTGGTAACTAGTAACAACCGCAAATTAGCCTAAGCGGCAAATACAAATAGACCAGACGCAATTATTCCAAAACTGCAGTTTATTGTTGGAACACGTATTTCCCTACTTCAGTCAACCAGTCCATTTTGAATTTGTGATAAATCTGTCATAATTTGGTAATAAATGTATCTTGTGTTTCCCATCAGTTTTTATAGGCCTAACAGAGCTTGTGCATACACTCAGTACGTGTGTAGAGGGAGTGGTCAGAACGCAATTGAGCGAGTGAAACACAGATGGGACAAGGGCATTTTGGGAGAAAAACTGTGTGATGCTTGGCATGGTTTCTTTTTTGTTATGTCCCGGAAAAGCACATGCACAAATAGAACACTAGAGTCCAAATCAAATGTATGTGTTCTTCAAGACAAAATTTAAACCAAATAATTTTAAAGTATAAAAAAAAAGATATCTGGTTAAAGATCGAGTTTTGACAGTCCATTTGAGTACTCGAATACTCATGCCCATCTCTAACTGTTATAATTATAGTTGCTGTCCAGTCTCATGTCCTCTGCCATACTTATTCGGCCTGTATGAAATGAAAGTGTACAGTGCATTTGGAAAGTATTCAGACCCCTTGACTTTTTCCATATTTTATTACGTTAGTCATTCTAAAATGGATTAAATCATTTTTTCACCTCATCAATCTACACACAATACCCCATAATGACAAAGCAAAAAACATTTTTATTTTTTATTTTTCCAAATTTATAAAAAATACAAAACTGAAATATCACATTTACATAAGTATTCAGACCCTTTACTCAGTACTTTTGTTGAAGCACCTTTGGCAGCGATTTTTCTCCCATTCTCTGCAGATCCTCTGAAGCTCTGTCAGGTTGGATGCAGAGCAGCGCTGTACAGCTACTTTCAGGACTCCCCAGAGATCTTCGATCGGGTTCAAGTCCGGGCTCTGGCTGAGCCACTCAAGGACATTCAGAGACTTTTCTCGAAGCCATTCATGCGTTGTCTTGGCTGCGTGCTTAGGGTCGTTGTCCTGTTGGAAGGTGAAGCTTCGCCCCAATCTGTGGTCCTGAGAGCTCTGGAGCAGGTTTTTATCAAGGATCTCTCTGTACTGTGCTCAGTTCATCTTTCCCTAGATCCTCACTAGTCTCCCAGTCCCTGCCACTGAAAAACATCCCCCCAGCATGATACTACCACAACCATTTATTTTATTTGTATTTATTTTATTTAACCTTTATTTAAAAGGCGAGTCAGTTAAGAACAAATTCTTATTTACAATGACGGCCTAACCCGGACAGCGCTGGGCCAACCATGCTTCACAGTAGGGATGGTGGCAGGTTTCTTCCAGATGTGACGCTTGGCATTCAAGCCAAAGAGTCAAAGAGTTCAATCTTGGTTTCATCAGACCAGATCTTTCTCAAGGTCTGAGAGTCCTTTAGGTGCCTTTGGTCAAACTCCAAGCAGGCTGTCATGTGCTTTTTACTGAGGAGTGCTTCCGTCTGGCCACTCTACCATAAAGGCCTGATTGGTGGAGTGCTGCAGAGATGGTTGTCCTTCTGGAAGGTTCTCCCATCTCCACAAAGGAGCTCTGTCAGAGTGACCATCGGGTTCTTGGTCACCTCCCTGACCACAGCCCTTCTTCCCCGATTGCTCAGTTTGGCCGAGCGGCCAGCTCTAGGAAGTCTTGGTGGTTCCAAATTTCCAGTCTCATAGCAGAGGGTCTGAATACTTATGTAAATAAGATATTTTTTAAATATATTTTTTTTATAAATTAGCAAAAATGTCTTAACCTGTTTATGCTTTGGTGTATTATGTGTAGATTGATGAGTAAAATAAGGCTGTAACGTAACCAAATGTGGAAAAAGGGAAGGGGTCTGAATACTTAAGCGAATGCACTATGTCTGCACTGCTCAGTGTTTTCTTCTACCAAGTTGAACTTCTGATAACATTTCAAAGCTCAAAGAAATACCATCCTTTTGAAACAGGAAACAGTGGGTGGACAACAAACATTCCCTTTATTTGTACTGCTTGGGGCCTATTTACAGTCACAATCCATTTATTTATTTTATTTTATTTAACTAGGCAAGTCAGTAACACATCCATAACACATTTAGAAGCATTTTGACCAGTGGAGGCTGTTGAGAGGAAGAAGGCTCATAATAATATCTGGAACGGAGCGAATGGAATGGCATCAAACACATGGAAACCCTGTTTGATGTATTTGATACCATTCAACCTATTCAACTCCAGCCATTACCCACGAGCCTATCCTCACTAATTAAGGTGCCACCGACCTCCTGTGATTTTGACTGACATTTAACTAAAACATCAACTTGTGGTTGTTGACTCATGTATGAAGGCGTTTTCTAGCCTATGGCTTATTAATGTGCTGTGTTGTTCTTATGACAATGTGCTTCAAATATGTCCAGCCAGCTTTGACTGTGCCAGGTTTATGTGTACATAGGCTAATAACCTCTCTTTGTGTGTCCTAGTCACGGTGGTGAGGCGTAGTCATGGACACCACCACCTCTCTGAAGATGACCACTCTGGCAATCCAGAGCCTGTTCAGCTACGTTGAGGAGGACAACGTGCCGGCCATAAAAGCCCACCTGGACAAGTTCAAGGAGGTGGACAGCAGGAGCGAGGTGAGTCAATGACCACTGGATACTAGGCATTGCATGCAACACAGTAAACATACAAATGACAGTTAACATAAACATCTAAATAAGTACTAGGCTAATTTATTTAGCCAGATTTTGCTATAAAAGTGATGCTCCAATTAAATCAGTGCTCAGGTAACTCTTAAGTGATTAGTGACCGTCTCTCTCTCTCTCTCTCTCTCTCTCTCTCTCTCTCTCTCTCTCTCTCTCTCTCTCAGAATGGTCAGACTTCCCTGATGGTGGCATCGGAGCAGGGCAGCATAGAGATGGTCCAGGAGCTCATCAGGAGAGGAGCCAACGTCAACCTGGACGACGTGGTACACACACACACCACACTTAAAACAAATGGTAGCTAGACAATGGGTTTGAGGGTTGCTGTCACATGAGTTTTAGACCTAGGACTTTTCCAACCACAACCACACACCTATGCTCAGGGAGAATAAGTCTTCTGGGAACACGTAACATTTCGGTCGCTCAAGGTACATACTAAAAACCATTGTTCAACTGTAAAATGCACCATGATGCCAACAGAATACATTACCACACAAAGTTAACATTTGGTCTCCACTGCCCGATAAGCCCTTAGTGTCCAGCCTGCTGAACTCACCACACTGTGGGTTAACACAGAGCCGCATAATGGGCACCTGTAGAATGCCTCAGGCCTCTGTTAAAGTAAATTACAGGGTGTAGAGCTGCTATCTCCATCAACACACCCAGCCTCAACCTCTTACTAAACCTCATACACACACACTCAGACTCTCACTACACCAGACTGAGTGAGACAGACCAGACCTGGACACCGTGTCTCTCTCTCTATCTCTCCTTTGCTCTCTGTTCTCTATCTGACGCTCTCTTTCTGTCACCTCCACCCCGCGTCCATGAGCACCTGGTACGACCAGCTGGTAGGTACAGCACTGTGGAGCGGATTAATACAGACCGGCAGCCCTCTGATTGGTGGTGGTCCACGGCGACGACGACATGATTGGAGTTTCCGTGGTGACCAAGTGTAACCCCTGTGTTCTGCCCGTCAACAGGACTGCTGGACGGCACTTATCTCAGCGGCTAAGGAGGGCCATGTGGAGGTGGTGAAGGAGCTGCTGGCCAACAATGCCAGCCTGGAGCACCGGGACATGGTGAGAGAGGAGGTGGACACTGGGTACAGGGTATTGGGCAATGACATTGCAGAGTGGGCACTGAAGTAAACACTGTGCAACATGGAGTAAAGCGTTTGTACCTGTGTGTAACATTTCTCTTGAAGGACTAGTTTGATTGAAAAAGTGAGGAAAAACAACATCACAAAAAGATGAAAGGATGATTATTTTAGATTGGACCGTCTTTTATCTGGATGTATTTTCAAAAGCGTTCAATCTTCTGGGGTGAACAAGGTAGCCTACAACTCTGACACAGCAGTCATTGACTGTCATTGATGGTGTCCATTGGGTATTTCGTATGAGAGCTACAATACAGTACAATACTTGCTTTATTGGTCCATTTGCACTGAAATTTATATTTTCTTTGCTGTCACAATGCCCAACACATACACACACACACACACACACACACTTCCTCTGCTGTCTTATGTCTGACTGCAATCCATTCCAGACTGCTTTGAAGTGATTTGTCCATTAGCTTGGGATACGATTCCATTACCTCCAATATAATCTCCTCCATTTTGTAATAATTGCATTTACTGAGGTCTGGATGTCCGGAGTACATTAACCTGGGATATGGTTAATAACTGTAATACAAACCTCTCAGTGGAAGAAGCCTACTTCACATCCTATCTATCTGCAGCTCTGTGTTCATTCACAGTGCGGTTTAGGTTATTCAAAATGCCTTGTTTTTGCACTTCTGCATGTTTCCCGGGGGGGTAAAAATAATGGAGAAAAGACTAATGACAGTATTTGTTCATTGTGAGTGTCGCTAGCCGACGTCGTCGATTGGTCAACAGTAGGGATTCTTCAATAAAGTGCCTGTTGTCATTCAACGAGAGATGACTCATCCTCATGCACATTTTTTTCACTTGAGAAATACTGCACCAAACATCTTAGTCAGATGCAAAGTTGTGCGACTAAGATCCTCGGCAAAAACATCAAAATGTATTACAGATTTATTGAGCAATCTTGGATTCATTCTGACTATTTTGAGGAAGTGCATACCGGCCACGGTGTCTCAAAATGGACAAACAATTGCCGCTTTTTTCTCGTTTTTTCAAGCGAAGGTCTTTTAAGGGAGTATGCGAGCAGACTCGAGTTCCAAACCTCTTAGGCGCCAGCCGAACTGAAGCATGCTGACGCCTTAAGCCACCCTGGTGCCAGCCTGTCTGTACTAATAACAGGATTAAACCCACTGTTTGGCTATGTGCATGTCGTGCTGTATGACATCATGACATCATACAGAAGACGACTCCTCTACTCCCTGGCACTGTGGGAATTGTGGCAATAGCCACTAACTATAAATGTCACCACTTCCCATTTAAAATGTGTGTATGTGTGTGCGCCTGTGTGGTTTACTGTACAGGGGGGATGGAGTGCCCTCATGTGGGCTTCCTATAAGGGTCGTGTGGAGGTTACCCAGCTACTGCTGGAGAAAGGAGCTAGCCCCAACATCACTGGCCAGGTACACTGGTACTATTCCTATCTAAAGAGCTTTAGACCTTGTATTCATTCACAAATTAAAGAATATACTGTAATTAGGTAAATAATTAGTGTATTTCATGAGTTAAATATGCTAATGTCTGTCCTTACAGTACAGCGTCTACCCCATTATCTGGGCGGCTGGTCGAGGCCATGCTGATATAGTGCATCTCCTGATTCATCACGGAGCTAAAGTCAACTGCTCTGACAAGGTAAGCACTCACCACTGGTTCTGTGTTCAATTTGTCTTACACAAAAATGCCATAAAAGTAATGACTTTTAAAAATGACAAAGTAACCTAAAGTAAGTATACTAAATGGCCCTACATTCGGTGTTTCAGTAGTCATCAACGCTGTCTCTTTCTTTCTTTTCCCTCCTCCCCCGTTCTCAGTATGGCACTACCCCGTTGATCTGGGCGGCCAGGAAGGGCCATTATGACAGTGCGATACACCTGCTGGTCAATGGGGCCGATGTGGACCAGGAGGGAGCGGTAAGTGGACCTCCCTACTCTCGTTAAAACCTCATTACACAAGGCCATGAGCGGATCACACACAATGGGCTCAAGCAAGGGTAGATTCACGCCAAAATTGCTTTTTTTAATCTATTTTGTCTTGGGAGAAATGTATGAAAATTCACAAATGCATTGTCAGAGGTTTTTGTCATACGTTTGATTACACACTTTAAAATAAGGCCTTATCTGATGAGTCAGAGCTTTGTCCGTATAGATATCCATTCATTCCCATTCATAGTGAAACAAATAGGCTTTAGCTGCAATCCATGAAAGGGAACACTGTGGTGAAATGACAAAAATCGGACTGTTATTCTCTCCCTATCAGAATTCCATGACAGCTCTGATCGTGGCGGTGCGGGGTGGTTTCAATGAGGTGGTGAAGGAGCTTTTGAAGAGGAACCCCAACGTCAACATGACAGACAAGGACGGCAACACGGCCCTGATGATCGCTGCCAAGGAGGGCTACACTGAGATAGTCCAGGACCTGCTGGATGCTGGCACCTACGTCAACATACCAGACAGGGTAGATGACCATCACCAACCTTTAAAGATGAGCTAAAATATTGCCCTGATAACCCTGACAATAAACAGTAGAGTCTAGACAGAATTATATCAACCTGAATGATAATGTGCTGATGGTAACAGCACGTACTCCTTTACAGTATAATCCATCTTTTCTGTTGGGTGATAATTGAGTTTGTGTTCTCTGTATTGAAAGCCTGTGATGTTTATTTTGTGTGTCACAGAGTGGGGAGACGGTGCTGATCGGAGCAGTGAGAGGAGGCCATGTGGAGATTGTCAGAGCCCTTCTAAACAAATATGCCGACATTGACGTCAAGGGACAGGTAGGAGTCCCCTCCCCACTCAGACAGTCCCAGCAAAATTCTTGCTTGGGAAATTGCTCATTGCTAAGAAACTAATTTTTGTTTCTTTTTGACCATTTTAAATTAAAACTATCACAGGTAGTTAATTGTTACCCAGAAATGATTTGATATTGAGATAAACAGCTGCATTGGACCTTTGACATCTCAAATCTATCATCATGCCAATACTGGTCCTATTTATTAGGGCACCCCGTAGCAAAATGTTTTACATCGGAAAACAAAAACAAGCGTTTCTTATTGGATATGTTCAGGTAGTCCCTCCCTGTTTCTGCCAGGTTTCTTCCGTTTGGTGCCTAATGAATATGACCCTGTTTTCAACTGTGTAAAACAGGAGAGTAAGACTGCCCTCTACTGGGCAGTGGAGAAAGGGAACGCCACCATGGTGAGAGACATCCTCCAATGCAACCCGGACACTGAGAGCTGCACCAAGGTAAGGAACAGCCACAGCTGCTATAAATGAATGAACAGTCATTTTAGAGCACGGTGACAAATTCCTCTCTTGTCAACATCAACATTGTGATAAAGTTATGACGGTTTAAAAACGAGTTTTAAACAAGTGGGATCAGTGTTGCAAACGTACATTTGCTTGCTTCTATTCTCACCAATCACTGTTCTTGGTCTGAGATGATGATGATGTGTGTTTCAGGATGCAGAGACCCCTTTGATCAAAGCCACCAAGATGAGGAAAATTGAGATAGTAGAGCTGCTCCTGGATAGAGGGGCCAAGGTGGCTGCTGTGGACAAGGTACTGTACAAACACCACGTATAGAGCCTAGCATATGTCTTTAGAATAACATCAGAGGTTCTGTATTCGAGCCGATGTCTGACGTGTGACCGCCAGATATATATCCACATTGTGCAATCCAATTTCTCTACCTTGCTTTACTCTACACCACTCTACTCTAATCATCTCTCTCTTCTCCTGTCCAGAAAGGCGACACGGCCCTTCACATTGCCATCAGAGGGCGGAGCCGCAAGCTGGCTGAGCTCCTCCTGAGGAACCCTAAAGATGGCCGCCTGCTCTACCGCCCCAACAAGGCCGGCGAGACGCCCTACAACATCGACTGCACCCACCAGAAGAGCATCCTCACTCAGATCTTTGGAGCCAGTGAGACACGATACTCAAATCACATAGACATGCACATAGTGCACAAGAGTACTCTAGGGTTATATTTGAACCGGTTATTATTAAAGAAATTGTAATACCCAACTTATTTAAAAACCCTTTTAATATGAATCATTACTTTTAGCTCTTTCAATCTTGTTTTGGAAATGAGATCATTTATTATTTGGAAGTATTGCTGTATTTATCAAGTGATGACCACTCACACTCTCCCCTCTCTCTCCCTCTCCCCCTGTCTCTCAGAGCACCTGTCTCCCTCTGAGTCTGACGGTGACATGCTGGGGTATGACCTGTACAGCAGTGCCCTGGCAGATATCCTCAGTGAGCCCACCATGCAGCCGCCCATCTGTGTGGGCCTGTACGCCCAGTGGGGCAGCGGCAAGTCCTTCCTGCTGAAGAAGCTGGAGGGTAAGAGAGCGCCACCAGGAACGTCACTGGGGCTGTTCTTTTGCTAGTGTCCCAAGGCTCTCATTTAAAAATAATTAGGCTTTTAACCTCTCACTAAACAACAACAATATGAATCTAAAGTGAATATGTCAGCCCATTTAGTCACGTTCTGTACATTAGCTCTATAAAATGACTTTCCTTTTTCCTCATTACCAGGCTGTCTGCCTTAGTGCCTCATTTGTAGTTTCCTGTGTAAGGCAGGAACCGCTAGGGGTCCTACTCATTTTCACTTGCCTATTATTTTGTATAACCTCTCTCTCCCTCCCTCTCCTCCAGATGAGATGAAGACATTTGCAGGCCAGCAGATTGAGCCTCTGTTCCAGTTCTCGTGGTTGGTGGTGTTCCTGTCCCTGCTGCTGTGTGGTTCTGTAGCTCTTGTCCTGGGCTTCACCGTCGACCCCCGCCTGGCCATCGCAGTCTCCCTCAGCCTCCTCACGCTGCTCTACGTCTTCTTTGGTGAGGAACACTAGAATAGAGTAGAATAGAATGGAGGATAATAAAATGGGTAAACAAAAACTCTGGACCTCGGGTTTCCTGCAGTTAAGGAAAGTTGTATGTATTATATCACTAGAGGGCACCTTGGGTCTACATTTCGAGCGATCTTACAGCGTTTTACTACATACAACTACATTTTTCACATTCTACCCACTGGATGTCCTCATAGGTAGGTGAAAGGCTGATGGTCAATCAGAAATGTGATGTATTCTTTTCTCTCTCTCTCTCTCTCTCTCTCTCTCTCTCTCTCTCTCTCTCTCTCTCTCTCTCTCTCTCTCTCTCTCTCCCTGCAGTGTTGGTGTACTTCGGGGGTCGTCGTGAGGGGGAGAACTGGAACTGGGCGTGGGTCCTCAGCACCCGTCTGGCCCGCCAGGTAGGCTACCTGGAGCTGCTGCTCAAACTCATGTTTGTCAACCCCCCCGAGCTGCCAGAGCAGACTACCCGCGCCCTGCCTGTCAGGTAACACACACACACATACATACATAAAATACATGCTTGCAGCCGCTTGTGCACACGCACCTTGATGTGAACGACCTTCAATAGAAAAAAAAGTATATTCTAGAATAGTGTGTGTGTGTGTGTGTGTCAGGTTCTTGTTCACAGACTACAATCGTTTGTCCAGCGTGGGAGGAGAGACCAGCCTGGCAGAGATGATAGCCACCCTGTCTGATGCCTGTGAGAGGGAGTTTGGCTTCATGGCCACCCGCCTCTTCAGGGTGTTCAAGAACGAGGAGAACCAAGGTACTGTTTGCCTCCACTTTGGATATCCTTTATAACCTTGTCGTATAACCTGTCTCTAATACTGTATATTTAGTGTACAGCAGGCCTCGAATTTCCCGGCGGCTCCCTTGTGTGGACGTTGTTCCCCCCTGGGTTGAAATATAATAATTATAATTCCCTTCTACCGGCTACCAATAGCCGTGCTCCAAAGCACCTATTACTCACATGGCTTTCTCAGATATCTCAATTCTTAATAGCCAAGGCCTGTCAGGTGATCGGGTCCTTATTACAGGCCTCGCAGCTTCGAAGTACAAGTGAAGACAGACACATCGGGATGCAACGGTGCACGTCATTCTTATCCAATTCCGAGGTGCACGTTGAAGATGTTAGAAGAACTGTCCACGTTTACTTTTCCTCAGCCAACAAGATGAGCAGGCCTAACGAACAGCAAAAGCCCTAGCCTATGTCAATCTACTATCCCCCATAGTACAAAAGTTGACCTAATCCATTGGCCAGCTTGTCATTCTGTGCTAGAAATACATTTTCCAAACAGAATCTGGGACAGTTGTGGGACGATGGATCCCAAATTCATACAACCAGTACATCAAAAAACCTTTTAAAAGCAATGAAGCTGACGCAACAGATCAGAACATTTAGCTTAAAATGTTGGTAAACTATTATTTCTTCACATTATGAGCACAGCAATGCGCACACAGCAGTAGGCAATGCAGTCCATTCAGAAAGTATTCAGACCCCTTCCCTTTTTCCAAATGTTATGCTGCAGCCTTATTCTAAAATGCAAGCAGTTTCATGTGACAAAGATGAAAATATCCTTTAGAAATTTAGAAAGATGAAACAACTTGCACAGGTTGCTAATATGACTATGTATTTGGCTGCTGGACAGTAAAAGAAAGTTGATTTTGAAAACCAATAGAACATGAGAGCCTACTGGTTTTGTGTTGCTAAAATAATTCCCTCAATATTTCTATGGCCGGAATTTGGCTAGGTTACTTTGAAGTAAGGTAAGACATGCCTCATACATTATGTATTTTTTAAAGTCTAGGTTTTAAACATTTACGGTTATTGTTAAATGGTTTCAAATGCTGACTGCCTCCACTCAGATTGCATGGTGGGTGTTGCGGTACCCAACAGGCACTGTTCTTTCTCTCCTATCTGAACGAACAGTGCCCCGAGTATGTCGACAGAATCAAGCCTTTAGACATGAATAATCCTACATTTTATTTGTCAAACATGACTGGCATTTAGCCTATGTATGCAATTAAGTCTCATTAAAGTTTGGCTATGTTTTCTGGTGCCTCCGTCATGTCAGCATCGGTGTGGACATCAAAGGCTGTAAACAATACGAATAGGCTATCACCTACCTTTGACACGTAGGCTAGTTATTCATGTACATTTACATACACTTGTGTTTTTTTGGTTTCAAATCAATTTAATTGGCTATTTTGGTTAATGGCCTTGGTGCCCTAGCAGATGGCCTTGGTGCCCTGGCACATTGAGCACCTCTTGAAGAATGGTATTGCACCTAAAATCACAGAACTCCAGGCCTGGTGTACAGTGCCTTCAGAAATTATTAATACCCCTTGACTTATTCCACATTTTGTTGTGTAACAGCCTGAATTCATAATGATTAAGTGAAAACATGTTTCTAGAAATTTTTGCAAATGTATTGACAATGAAATAAAGAAATATCAAATTTACATAAGTATTCACACCCCTGAGTCAATACTTTGTAGAAGCACCTTTGGCGACGATTACTGCTTTGAGTTGTATTGGGTATGTCTTTATCAGCTTTGCTTTGAGTTGTATTGGGTATGTCTTTATCAGCTTTGCTTTGAGCTGTATTGGGTATGTCTTTATCAGCTTTGCTTTGAGTTGTATTGGGTATGTCTTTATCAGCTTTGCTGATTTGGGGGTTTTCTCCCGTTCTTCCTTGCAGATTTTTTTCAAGCTCTTAAATTAGATGAATGTAGCGGTGAACAGCAATCTTCAAGTCTTTCCACAGATTTTCAATGGGATTTAAGTCTGGGCTTTAGCTGGATTCTTGTTCTGAAGCCATTCCAGTGTTGCTTTGGCTGTATGGTTGGGTGTCATTGTCCTGTTGGAACTTAAAGCTTCGACCCCAGGTAAAAGGTCGTTTTCACTCTGAAGCAGGTTCTCATCAAGGATTTGCCTGCATTTGGATTCATTCATTGATCCCTCTACAGTATCCTTACTAGTTTCAGTCCCTGCTGCTGAAAAGCATCCCCTTAGCATGATGCTGCCTCCACATTTTTGTCTCATCAGACCACAGAATCGTTTGCCTTATGATCTGAGTCTTTCACGTGCCTCTTTGCAAACTCCAGGCGTGCTGTCATGTGCCTTTTTCTCAGGAGTGGCTTCCATCTGGCCACTCTCCCATCAAGCCCAGATTGGTGAAATGCTGTAGAGACAGACTGTTGTCCGTCGATCAGGTTCTCCCATCTCAGCCAAAGAACTCTGTAGTTCTGTCAGAGTGGTCATTGGGTTCTTGGTCACCTCACTGACCAAGGTCATTTTTGCCCGTTTGGTCAGACAGCCAGCTCAATGCAGAGTAGTTTCATTTTCTTTTCAATTTCTTAATGATGGAGACCACTGTGCTCTTGAAATGTTCAACATTTTAGAAATTGTTTTATAGCCTTCCCCAGATACAGTTTATGCCTCAACACAATTCTAGCTCTGAGCTCTCCAGACAGTTCCTTGGACTGGTATAGTTTCTGCTCTGACATGCACTGTCAACTGTTGGATCTTATATAGACAGGTGTGTTTCTTTCTAAATCATGGCCAAACAATTGAATTGGCGACAGGTGGACTCCAATCAAGTTGCAGTGATCAAATTAAATTTGATGCACCTGAGCTCAATTTGGAGTGTCATAGAAAAGGGGTGTGAATACTTATGTAAATTAGAGATTTGTCCCCTCTCCCCTCCAGGTAAGAAGTGGAAGAAGACTTGCTGCGTGCCCAGCTTCATGCTGTTCGTTGTGACGCTGGGCTGCCTGATCACGGCCATGGCGCTGCTGGCCATCTTTAAGGTACCTACACACACTGACACACACACACACACACACACACACTCAAATGTGCACATACACAAGCACACACTCTGTGTCGAGCATCTGCTGTACATGAAAGAAATATTTAAACTACTTTTTGTGTGTGGACCTTGTTTCATCTGTGTAGGTGCAGCGTGAGAACCTTACGGTGAACGCTGTGCTGATCGCCATGGCCAGCGTGGTGGGCCTGGCACTCCTGTTGAACTGTAGGACCTGGTGGCAGGTGGCTGACTCCGTCCTCAACTCCCAGAGGAAGAGGCTGCACAGTGCCGCCAACAAGATGCACAAGCTCAAGAGCGAGGGATTCATGAAGGTAGTGTAAACCCTTTTTAGCACATTTTTTAACGTCTTTTCAACATCCTTTCAACGTCTTTTGCTTAGAGGGAATACTCTGTTTGATAGGTTCCTCTCCAGTTGTATTCATATAGTGCCGAATCCCTAACTTGAGAATAGATATGTAACTTGAAATTATGCAGTAATGTCAATACAGACTTGAAAATGGAAGTTGCATGTAGATCAAATGAGTTGATCGAGTTAGGAATTGGCTCATAATGTCGCTAGTTATAAATGGTATTCTACAGTTTAACATGGTTAAGTATAAATACATTATGTTGTTACATGATAGTGTTAGGCACTCAGGAACTAAATGCCTACTACCACTATCAAAACAGAGATTAATTAATAGGAAGAGACACATTGTCTGTAGTTATACAGTGTGTGTGTGTGTGTGTGTGTGTGTGTGTGTGTGTGTGTGTGTGTGTGTGTTTGGTTGCTCCAGGTGTTGAAGCATGAGGTGGAGCTGATGTCCAAGATGGCCAAGACCATCGATGGCTTCACCCAGAACCAGACCCGCATGGCGGTCATCATTGACGGCCTGGATGCCTGCGAACAGGACAGAGTGCTGCAGATGCTCGACACGGTGTGTGTGTGTTTGTAACAATGACTGAATAAGATGTTTGTAACAATGGCTAAACATGAAAATGTAGGCTATACAATACTATACACAAAACACACATTAACCGTTTAGGGTTAAATAATTATCCATGACTCACTGGTCATTACTATTAATGGGGGGGGAATCGATACAGTTACATATCGTGATATTATTTTTGACAATATTATATCTATACTTTGACTCAGACTATAGATAAAAAATAAATGTAAAAAACACTATATATACAAAAGTATGTGGATACCCCTTCAAATTAGTGGATTTGTCTATTTCAGCCGGTGTGGCTGACAGGTGTATAAAAGCCATGCAATCTCCATAGACAAACATTGGCAGTAGAACGGCCTTACTGAAGAGCTCAGTGACTTTCAACGTGGCATCGTCAAAGGAGAAACAATGGCTCAGCCGTAAAGTGGTAGGCCAAGCTCACAGAACGGGACCGGCGAGTGTTAAAGCGCGTAGCGCAATAATTTTTTTTTTTCCTTGGTTGCAACACTCACTACCGAGTTCTAAACTGACTCTGGAAGCAACGTCAGCGCAAGAACTGTTCGTCGAGAGCTTCATGAAGTGGGTTTACATGGCCGAGCAGCCGCACACAAGATCACCATGCGCAATGCCAAGCGTCGGCTGGAGTGGTGTAAAGCTCGCTGCCATTGGACTCTGGAGCAGTGGAAACACATTCTCTGGAGTGATGAATCACACTTCACCATCTGGCAGTCTGACGGATGAATCTGGGTTTGGCGGATGCCAGGAGAACACTACATGCCCCAATGCATAGTGCCAACTGTAAAGTTTGGTGAAATAATGGTCTGGGGCTGTTTTTCATGGTTCGGGCTAGGCCCCTTAGTTTCAGTAAAGGGAAATCTTAACACTACAGCATTCAATGACATTCTAGACGATTCTGTGCTCCCAACTTTGTGGCAACAGTTTGGGGAAGGCCCTTTCCTGTTTCAGCACGACAATGTCCACCGTGCACAAAGCGAGGTCCATACAGAAATTGTTTGTCAAGATCAGTGTGGAAGAACTTGACTGGCCTGCACAGAGCCCTGACCTCAACTCCATCAAACAACTTTAGGATGCATTGGAACGCCGACTGCGAGCCAGGCCTAATCACCCAACATCCGTGCCCAACCTCACTAATGCTCTTGTGGCTGAATGGAAGCAAGTCCCCGCAGCAATGTTCCAACATCTAGTGGAAATCCTTCCCTGAAGAGTGGAGGCTGTTATAGCAGCAAAGAAGCGACCAACTCCATATTAATGTCCATGATTTTGGAATGAGATGTTCAAACAGCAATGTCCACATACTTTTGGTCATGTAGTGTACATACAGTGTATGTAAGATGGCGCCGGAGAAGAAGGCCACCAGCCAATTGTGTTTATTTGCATTGTTTGTAACTTATTTCTTTACTTATTTTGTACATAATGTTGCCGCTACCATCTCTTATGACCGAAAATAACTTCTAGACATCAGGACTGCGATTACTCACCACAGACTAGCAGAATCCTTTTTTCCTTTCACGACTCTGATGAGCTCGACGCAAAGTATATACTGCTTCCTCGGGAACAGGCCCCGATCTGCGTGAAGAGACGGCGGAGAAAGAGGGGCCGAAGAGCTGGCTGCCTTCTGAGAATTCGTAGGCAATCGAATAAACCCCCACTTCCCTCCATTCTGCTAGCAAACGTGCAATCCTTGGAGAATAACATTTACAAGTTACACGGAAGATTAAACTACTAAAGGGACATTAAAAACTGTAACATCTTATGCTTCACGGAGTTGTGGCTGAACGACGACAATATCAACATACAGGTGGCTCGTTATACGATGTACCGGAAGGATAGAACAGTGGCGTCTGGAAAGACAGCGGCGAACTATGTATTTTTGTAAATAACAGCTGGTGCACGATATCTAAGGAAGTCTCGAGCTATTGCTCGCCAGAGGTAGAGTATCTCATGATAAGCTGTAGAACACACTACCTACCTTCTTCGTAGCTGTTTACATACCACCACAGACTGGGGATGGCACTAAGACAGCATTGCATGAGATGTATTCTGCCATAAGCTCCTAGTAGCCGGGGACTTTAATGCAGGGAAACTTAGATCGGTTTTACCAAATTTCTATCAGCATGTTAAATGTGCAACCAGAGGAAAAAGAACTCTGGACCACCTATACTCCACACACGAGACGCATACAAAGCTCTCCCTCACCCTCCATTTTGCAAATCTTACCATAATTCTATCCTCCTGATTCCTGCTTACAAGCAAAAATTAAAGCAGGAAGCACCACTGACTAGATCAATAAAAAAGTGGTCAGATGAAGCAGATGCTAAGCTACAGGACTGTTTTGCTAGCACAGACTGGAATATGTTCCGGGATTCCTCCAATGGCATTGAGGAGTACACCACATCAGTCACTGGCTTCATCAATAAGTGCATCGACGACATCATCCCCACATTGACTCTACGTACATACCCCAACAGGCAGCATCTGCACTGAGCTAAAGGCTAGAGCTGCCGCTTTCAAGGAGCAGGACTCTAACCCGGAAGCTTATAAGAAATCCCGCTATGCCCTCCGATGAACCATCAAACAGGCAAAGCGTCAATACAGGACTAGATCAAACCGTCAGATGTGGCAGGGCTTGCAAACCATTACAGACTACAAAGGGAAGCACAGCTGAGAGCTGCCCAGTGACACGAGCCTACCAGACAAGCTAAACTACTTCTATGCTCGCTTCGAGGCAAATAACACTGAAACATGCATGAGACCACCAGCTGTTCCGGAAGACTGTGTGATCACACTCTCCGCAGCCGATGTGAGTAAGACCTTTAAACAGGTCAACATTCACAAACATTTTCAACATCTCCCTGTCCGAGTCTGTAATACAAACATGTTTTAAGCAGTTCACCATAGTACTTGTGCCCAAGAACACGAAGGTAACATGCCTAAATGACTACCGACCCGTAGCACTCACATCTGTAGCCATGAAGTGCTTTGAAAGGCTGGTCATGGCTCCCATCAACACCATTATCCCAGAAACCGTAGACCCACTCCAATTTGCATACCACCACAACAGATCCACAGATGATGCAATCTCTATTACACTCCACACTGCCCTTTCCCACCTGGACAAAAGGAACACCTATGTGAGAATGCTGTTCATTGACTACAGCTCAGCGTTCAACACCATAGTGCCCTCAAAGCACACCAATAAGCTAAGGACCCTGGGACTAAACACCTCCCTCTGCAACTGGATCCTGGACTTCCTGACGGGCCGCCCCCAGGTGGTAAGGGTAGGTAACAACACATCCGCCACACTAATCCTCAACACAGGGGCCCCTCAGGGGTGCATGCTCAGCCCCCTACTGTACTCCCTGTTCACTCATGACTGCAGGGCCAGGCACAACTCCAACACCATCATATTAAATTTGCCGATGACACAACAGTGGTAGGCCTGATCACCGACAAGCGAGACAGCCTATAGGGAGGAGGTCAGAGACCAGGCCGTGTGGTGCCAGGACAACAACCTCTCCCTCAACTTGGATCAAGACAAAGGAGATGATTGTGGACCACAGGAAAAACAGGACCGAGCTCGCACCAATTCTCATCGACGGGGCTGCAGTGGAGCACGTTGTGAGCTTAAAGTTCCTTGGTGTCCACATCACCAACGCACTAACATGGTCCAAGCACACCAAGATAGTCGAAAAAAGGGGCACGACAAAACCTATTCCCCTTCAGGAGACTGAAAATATTTGGCATGGGTCCTCAGATCATCAAAAGGTTTTACGGCTGCACCATCGAGAGCATCCTGACTGGTTGAATCACTGCCTGGTATGGCAATTGCTCTGCCTCCGACCGCAAGGCACTGCAGAGGGTAGTGCAAACGGCACCAGTACATCTCTGGGGCCAAGCATCCTGCCATCCAGGACCTCTATACCAGGCGTTGTCAGAGGAAGGCCTTAAAAATTGTCAAAGACTCCAGCCACCCTAGTCATAAACTGTTCTCTCTGCTACTGCACGGCAAGCGGTACCGGAGCGCCAAGTCTAGGTCCAAGAGGCTTCTAAACAGCTTCTACCCGCAAGCCATAAGACTCCTGAACATCTAGTCAATTGGCTACCCAGACTATTTGCATTGCCTCCCCAGGCTTCTGGGTTAAGTGTGCATTGTGTCAAGAAGCTGTGCTGCTTGGTTGGGTCGTGTTTTGGAGGATGCACAGCTCTCGACCTTCGCCTCTCCCAAATCCGTATGGGAGTTGCAGCGATGAGACAAGACTAACTACCAATTGGATACCACGAAATTGGGGAGAAATATATTTCAGATTCTTCAAAATAGCCACCCTTTGCCTTGATGACAGCTTTGCACACTCTTGGCATTCTCTCAACCAGCTTCATGAGGTAGTCACCTGGAATGCATTTCAATTAACAGGTGGGATTTGTTAAAAGTTACATTTGTGGAATTTCTTTCCTTTCCTGAGCCAATCAGTTGTGTTGTGTCAAGGTAGGGGTGGTATACAGAAGATAGCCCTATTTGGTCCATATTATGGCACTTTACACCACTGCTACTCTCTTTTGTCATCTATGCATTGTCACTTTAATAACTCTACCTACATGTACAAACTACCTCAAGTAACCGGTGCCCCCGAACATTGACTCTGTATCGGTACCCCCCTGTGTATATAGGTAGAGTTATTAAAGTGACAATGCATAGATGACAAAAGAGAGTAGCAGTGGTGTAAAGTGCCATAATATGGACCAAATAGGGCTATCTTCTGTATACCACCCCTACCTTGTCACAACACAACTGATTTGGCTCAAACGCATTAAGGAAAGGAATTTGACAAATTAACAAGGCACACCTGTTAATTGAAATGCATTCCAGGTGACTACCTCATGAAGCTGGTTGAGAGAATGCCAAGCGTGTGCAAAACTGTCATCAAGGCAAAGGGTGGCTACTTTGAAGAACCTAAAATGTTGAGTTGTTTAACTCTATTTTTTGGTTACTACATGTTTCCATACAGTGTGTTATTTCATAGTTGATGTCTTCACTATTATTCCACAAGAAGGAAAAACCCTTAAATGAGTAGGTGTCCAAACTTTTGACTGTGTGTATATGTGTGTGTGTGTATATGTGTATGTGTATGTGTGTATATATATATATATATACTATAGTTTTGGCAAGTCGGTTAGGACACCTGCTTTGTGCAAGACACAAGTCATTTTTCCAACAATTGTTCACAGACAGATTATTTCACTTCTAATTCACTGTATCACAATTCCAGTGAGTCAGAAGTTTACATACACTAAGTTGACTGTGCCTTTAAACAGCTTGGAAAAATCCAACCGTAGTCTGGCTTTTTATGGCGGTTTTGGAGCAGTGGCTTCTTCCTTGCTGAGCAGCCTTTCAGGTTATGTCGATATAGGTCTCGTTTTACTGTGGATATACATATTTCATCCAGCATCTTCACAAGGTCCTTTGCTGCTGTTCTGGGATTGATTTGCACTTTTCGCACCAAAGTACGTTCATCTCTAGGAGACAGAACGCATCTCCTTCCTGAGCGGTGTGATGGCTGCGTGGTCCCATGGTGTTTATACTTGCGTACTATTGTTTGTACAGATGAACGTGGTACCTTCAGGCATTTGGAAATTGCTCCCAAGGATGAACCAGACTTGTCGAGGTCTATAATTGTTTTTCTGAGGTCTTCTTTAGATTTCTTTAGATTTTCCCATGATGTCAAGCAAAGAGGCACTGAGGTTGAAGGTAGGCCTTGAAATCCATCCACAGGTACACCTCCAATTGACTCAAATGATGTCAATTAGCCTATCAGAAGCTTCTAAAGCCATGACATTTTTGGAATTGTCCAAGCTGTTTAAAGGCACAGTCAACTTAGTGTATGTAAACTTCTGACCCACTGCAATTGTGATACAGTGAATTATAAAGGAAATAATCTGTCTGTAAACAATTGTTGGAAAAATGACTTGTGTCATGCACAAAGTAGATGTCCTAACTGACTTGCCAAAACTATAGTTTGTTAACAAGAAATTTGTGGAGTGGTTGAAAAATGCGTTTTAATGACTCCAACCTAAGTGTATGTAAACTTCCGACTTCAACTGTGTATATGTATAAACACATTATTTTTTTCTTCACTAGGTAGCGTTAGCTAGTGCTAACCGGCTGTACCTGCGCCACAGCTCTGGTAGTTTTCATTCTATTGCTTGTTCTCCATCTTTTAAAATAGTGAGCCAACATGTTTTCAGCAATTTTATTTCCAAAACAAATTTTCTCATGCTCTCTCTTGTCTCTCTGCAGCAGACATATACAGAGCAATATATTTGGAACATCAAATCGCAATAAAATCGCAGTATCCAGTCACATTACCATGATTGACCTTTCAAAGCCTCTTGCATAAAGCAATAATTGTATGGACTATGGACACAGCGCATGCAGTAGCCATCCCCTTTAAGCCTCCGCTATACACCAGAGTTCAAATTCCTCTTCCCAGCTGGAGTAATAGAATTTCCTCCAGCTAAATGTTATTATTTGGGGAAGAGTAATCCCCCTAGTAGTTTGGCAGCCTCCTATGTGCTAATGAAATGTTCTGTGCAAACGAACCAGCACCTCGCCTCCCTCTGAGCTAACTCTCTTATTTTTAATACTAATATTAGAAAATTGGATTTGTCAGCAAAGTAAATACGTTTCCATTTTGTTAATGCAGATGTATGATATTACAGAGCTATATTCATATGATGATATGAGGACATAGATATGAATAGGAGGGGTTGGAATAGATACAGAATGAGTGATTATCAAGTATAATTAAATTGCAGGGACAAACACAGTATAAGCAGATAGTTGTTTTGCTGTGGACACACACACACACCGCCCGAGGGTGGTTAGTCCTGTGGCTAATAGACTGTAAATGGAGCACAAATCAGGATCCTGTGACACTTCGGCAATGTCTCTCATCAGGCTTGGAAAGTCCCTGTTTGTGTGTGTGTACGCGCTGTCGACCATCAGGTTCCATCATAGTAATTTAGAGGGGTCTTCAACCTTTCCTTGCCTAGGGACCCCTTCCCAGGCAAACCGGTGACCCAGGGACCCCGATCATACATTTGTCTTATTAGGTGAATGATAATGACAAGGAGAAGTTATCAACATTTTAACCCTATCAGTCCCAAGACCTCAGCAAAAATCTACTTTTCATTTATCTGACTTTTGATTTATCTGCATGTCCAACCCTTGTACACAAAGGTATGTGGACACCCATTCAATTAGTGGATTCGGTTATTTCAGCCATGTCTGTTGCTGGCAGGTGTATAAAATCCATAGACAAACATTGGCAGTAGAATGGCCCGTACTGAAGAGCTCAGTGACTTTCAATGTGGCACCGTCATAGGATGCCACCTTTCCAACAAGTCAGTTCGTAAAATTTCTGCCCTGCTAGAGCTGCCTCGGAGCTGTAAGTGCTGTTATTGTGAAGTGGAAACGTCTAGGAGCAACAACGGCTCAGCCGCGAAGTGGTAGGCCACACAAGGTCACAGAACGGGACCGCTGAAGCGCGTAGCACATAAAAATCGCCTGTCCTTGGTTGCAACACTCACTACCGAGTTCCAAACTGCCTCTGGAAGCAATGTCAGCACAATAACTGTTTGTTTCCATGGCCGAGCAGCCACACCCAAGTCTAAGATCACCGTGCACAATGCCAAGCATCGGCTGGAGTGGTGTAAAGCTCGCCGACAGAAAGGGTTTGTACAGAAATGGTTTGTCGAGATCAGTGTGGAAGAACTTGACTGGCCTGCCCATCGAATACCTTTGGGATGAATTGGAACGCCGACTACGAGCCAGGCCTAATCGCCCAACATCAGTGCCCGAACTCTGCAGCAATGTTCCAACATCTAGTGGAAAGCTTTCCCAGAAGTGGAGGCTGGTATAGCAGCAAAGGAGGGACCAACTCCATATTAATGTCCATGATTTTGGAATGAGATGTTCGATGAGCAGGTGTCCACATACCTTGGGCCATGTAGAGTATTTAGCCTGACAATTAAATGTTTTACCATTTTCTTTTCAGGACAACTAGGGATACAAGTAGAACACAAAACAATTTGATAAACAGTTGCATTCATGAGTTTTATGGACAAATGTCAATATAAAAAAGTCAGCCAAAGCAAGAAATGATACAAACGAATGTATATGAATGCTGTATGTACAGAAATTGTTTGCTCAATGGGAAATGAATATCCAACTAGTTAGTGACAACTGTTTGGAATTTTGAGTTTATGACAGCAACTATGTGAGATTTATTACAGTATTATAGACACTATGTCCTGGGATTTCCTATTATCCTCTATGTAGAAGAACCTCTTACCTTCTAACGACTTTTGTGTAGCTTTTGAGCGTCATAGATCACAACATGTTACATGTTCGTGAGAGTCTGTGGCTTAATAGTTTGTAGCTTAAACCATTCGGACTACAGACGTTTTGGTGAAAAGACCCGGCCCGGGCCCCTTCGGGATCTACCCTTGTCTCACAAACACTGCTCTAGATCAGCCCCCGTTAATCACACAGACTATTGGAGAATAGCCAAATGCACTGGTACAACCTAGAAGTCTGTAGCTCAAACACACAATGTTTAAAAGGGGTTAGAAGTCCAAAACGCGCCGGCATTACAGTGGGACTCATTGGGTGAAAATAAATCGATTTGGTAGATCGTTTTTCATTATTTTGACCTCTCCACATTAGTTGGAAGAGGAAGTGTAAACTCTAGCATAGCCTATTAGCTCGGAAGGTAACTCCAAACACATTTTCACTAAGGGAAGCTGGTTAAACAGTGGTTAACCAAAATGTCATTTCCAAGTCAAGAAAGCTTACCAGCAGCCTGCGGCACTATAGCTTTTAATGCAAACTATTAAGAGCTACAGTGCATTCAAAAAGTATTCAGACCCCTTGACTTTTTCCACATTTTGTTACGTTACAGCCTTATTGTGATTGATTAAATACATTTTTTCCCTCATCATTCTACACACAATACCCCATAATGACAAAGCGAGCCTGAGCTTTGCCACAAAGTGTCAGAGTTAAAAGGAATTGTCCGTAGAGCTCTGAGACAGGATTGTGTCGAGGCACAGATCTGGGGAAGGGTACCAAAACATTTCTGCAGCATTGATGGTCCCCAAGAACACAGTGGCCTCCCTCATTCTTAAATGGAAGAAGTTTGGAACCACCAAGACTCTTCCTAGAGCTGGCTGCCCGGTCAAACTGAGCAATCGGGGGAGAAGGGCAGGGAGGTGACCAAGACCCCATTGGTCACTGACAGAGCTCCAGAGTTCCTCTGTGGAGGAAGGACAACCATCTCTGCAGCACTCCAACAATCAGGCCTTTATGGTAGTGACCAGACGGAAGCCACTCCTCAGTAAAAGGCACATGACAGCCCGCTTGGAGTTTGCCAAAAGGCACCTAAAGACTATTTGGCCTGAATGCCAAGCGTCATGTCTGGAAGAAACCTGGCACCATCACTACGGTGAAACATGGTGGTGGCAGAATCAGGCTGTGGGGATGTTTTTCAGCGGCAGGGACTGGGAGACTAGTCAGGATCGAGGGAAAGATGAACGGAGTAAAGTACAGAGATATCCTTGATGAAAACCTGTTCAGAGCGCTCAAGACCTCAGACTGGGTGGAGGGTTCACCTTCCAACAGGACAACGACCCTTAGCAGACAGCCAAGACAATGCAGGAGTGGCTTCGGGACACGTCTCTGAATGTCCTTGAGTGGCCCAGCCAGAGCCCAGACTTGAACCTGATCAAACATCTCTGGAGAGACCTGAAAATAGCTGTGTAGCAACGCTCCCCATCCAACCTGACAGAGCTTGAGAAGATCTGCAGAGAAGAATGGGAGAAACTCCCCAAATACAGGTGTGCCAAGCTGGTAGCGTCGTTCCCAAGAAGGCTGTAATCGCTGCCAAAGGTGCTTCAACATAGTACTGAGTAAAGGGTCTGATACTTACAGTACCAGTCAAGTTTGGACACACCTACTCATTCCAGATTTTTTTAATGTATGATTTTCTACATTGTAGAATATTAGTGAAGACATCAACTATGAAATAACACATCGAATCATGTAGTAAGCAAAAATGTGATAAATAAATCAAAATATATTTTTAGATTCTTCAAAGTAGCCACCCTTTGCCTTGATGACAGCTTTGCACACGCTTGGCATTCTCTCAACCAGCTTCATGAGGTAGTCACCTGGAATGCATTTCAATTAACAGGTGTGCCTTGTTAATTTGTCAAATTCCTTTCCTTAATGCGTTTGAGCCAAATCAGTTGTGTTGTGACAGGTTAGAGGTGGTATACAGAAGATAGCCCTATTTGATAAAAGACCAAGGCCATATTATGGCAAGAACAGCTCAAATAAGCATAGAGAAACGACTGTCCGTCATTACTTTACTTTAAGACATGAAGACCAGTCGATGTGGAACATTTCAAGAACTGTGAAAGTTTCTTCAAGTGCCAGTCGCAAAAAACATCAAGCGCTATGATGAAACTGGCTCTCATGAGGATCACCACAGGAAAGGAAGACCTAGAGTTACCTCCGCTGCAGAGCATAAATTCATTAGAATAACTGCATCTCAGATTGTAGCCCAAATAAATTCTTCAGAGTTCAAGTAACAAACACATCTCAACGTCAACTGTTCAGAGGAGACTGCGTGAATCAGGCCTTCATGGTCGAATTGCTGCAAAGAAACCACTACTAAAGGACAACCATAATAAGAAGATACTTGCTCGGGCCAAGAAACATGAGCAATGAACATGAGACCGATGGAAATCTGTCATTTTGGTCTGATGAGTCCAAATTTGAGATTTTTGGTTTGGTCTTTGTGAGACGCAGAGTAGGTGAACGGATGATCTCTGCATGTGTGGTTCCCACCGTGAAGCATGGAGGTGTAGGTGTGCTTTTCTGGTGACACTGTCTGTGATGTATTTAGAATTCAAGGCACACTTAACCAGCATGGTTACGACAGCATTCTGCAGCGATACGCCATCCCATCTGGTTTGCGCTTAGTGGGAATATCATTTGGTTTTCAACAGGACAATGACCCAAAACACACATACAGGCTGTGTAAGGGCTATTTGACCAAGGAGAGTGATGCATCAGATGAGCTGGCCTCCACAATCACCTGACCTCAACCCAATTTGAGATGGTTTGGAATGAGTTGGACCGCAGAGTGAAGGAAAATCAGCCAACATGTGCTCAGCATATGTGGGAACTCCTTCAAGACTGTTGGAAAAGCATTTGAGGTGAAGCTGGTGGAGAGAATAGCACGAGTGTGCAAAACTGTCGAGGCAAAGAAAGGGTGGCTACTTTGAAGAATCTAAAATATACTTTGATTTGTTTAACACTTTTTTGGTTACTACGTGATTCAATATGTGTTATTTCATATTTTTGATGTCTTCACTATTATTCTAAAATGTAGAAAATAGTAAAAATAAACAAAAACCCTTGAGTGAGTAAGTGTGTAAACCTTTGACTGGTGCTGTATGTAAATGTTATATTTCTGTTTTTTACATTTAATGCATTTGCAAAAATTTCAAAAACTCTGCTTTTCCTTTTCATTATGGGGTATTGTGTGTAGATTGATGAGGGGAAAAAAACAGTTTTATGCATTTTAGAATAACGCTGTAATGTAACAAAATGTGGAAAAAGTCAAGGGGTCTGAATACTTTCCGAATGCACTGTATATTCGTGGGTGCTTTTCCAAGGCCTATGTCAGAGGGCCGCAGATCCCCGGTTGAATACCCCTGATTTAGAGAGACAACTAGTAGGGAGGCCCCTATTTGAATTGCCGTTGCATGCCCCCTTTAGAAGCGGAATGTGATCAACAGAAATGTGACCCACAAACTCAACCTAACAAGATACTACAAATTATAGCCACAGTTTACAGATATTAACAAGTTGATGTTTTTTGTTCACCAGGTGTGTGTATGACCACACTATGAACCTGACACAAAGTTCACCCTCAGGTTTTTATCATTCCAATAAGTTCACTACAGATGAGCAGTAGTGGATGAACACAGGTCTAAATCTTCCTCCTGTTCCCCTCGTCCACCAGGTGAGGGTGCTGTTCTCCAAAGGCCCCTTCATCTCCATCTTTGCCAGTGACCCCCACATCATCATCAAGGCAATCAACCAGAACCTGAACAGCGTTCTCAGGGACTCCAACATCAACGGCCACGACTACATGAGGAACATCGTCCACCTGCCTGTTTTCCTCAACAGCCGGGGGCTAAGCACGACCAGGAAGCTGTGCATGGCCGCCCCCACCTCCAACGGAGACCTGGCCAACCCTGAGGGTACGCAAGACGTATGCATGGCATGTGTCACACAAACATGAAAACGCACACACACACACACACACAGGCCAGTGTTTCTTAATCCTGGTTCTGGGGACCCAAATGGGTGCACTGACATGGTTCTTTATATTAGATGTTGTGATGAGACATCCCTGATGGTATTGTCTCTCTCTCTCTCTCTCTCTCTCTCTCTCTCTCTCTCTCTCTCTCTCTCTCTCTCTCCTTTTCCACTCCTCTTCACAGGGTGGCATGAGGAA
This sequence comes from Brachymystax lenok tsinlingensis, assembly GCA_030435695.1. Classification (NCBI taxonomy): domain Eukaryota; kingdom Metazoa; phylum Chordata; class Actinopteri; order Salmoniformes; family Salmonidae; genus Brachymystax; species Brachymystax lenok. The sequence continues at coordinate 10,275,782 of CM059786.1, read as the reverse complement.
ATGGACAGGAACCTATCCTCAAACAGTCTGGGGGATCAGGCCAAGTTTGGCAGCAAGACTGCCCTCAACCGCAGGGTAAGCTCTTTCAGCCAGCCAACCCTCTTTCGCCTCCCCGATATTAATATCCATGCCCAGGCTGGGCCATAGATCTACCTGCACAGTTCAGTTCTGGCACAAAGACAAGTGATACAACAATGAACCTAAGGATATTGGGCGTCTGTGCGGGCAATGAAAGCTCAGTAAACGCATCAAAATATTGCCTCTGAAGTGGTGCTTATGCTTCCCATAGACACAGCTAGAGAAGACTAACATAGAAAGGGTGAGATAATGCACTTAAACCCACAGGCCCGGGGGTGTAGCTAGCTTCCTCCAGCCTTGCGGTGAACATAGTGGAGAGGGGTGGAGGAGGTCGGGAGAAAAAGAGCCTGTGTCTCCATCGCCGAGGAGTCTCTGCCTGGTAATTGATGTAATGTCTGTTTATCCTTCCTGCTGCGATGCCACACTGCCTAATGACAGGGAGGAGCAGCAGTGGGTCCCAGTGACAAAACGCTGGCATCGGTGGCTGCTGGCGGGAGGCTAAGTGGCCCTGCCTGCTTCCCCTGCGAGGACCCCGTTTTGTTTGTTTATCTGTTTGTTTGTTTGGGCGTCTGATTTATTTGGCTGTTTTTTTTGTCTTTATTTTCCTTGGGTCTCTTTTTTTTATTTCAGCGCACACTTCTTTTTGATTGCCCTCTCCGGCGGTTTCTTGGCTGCCAAGAAGGCAGTAAGTGGGCCTCTTTACAAGTGGAGCTAAGAAGGATGGAAGGAAGGAGGATGGAGGGAGAGAAAAAGCTCTCTGTCTCTCGGCTGCTTAATTGCAGAGTTGTGGATCTTTAGCCTTCCAAGATGGGAGGGGAAGTGAGGGAGGGAGGCAGGCCAGGCGAGCTCAGGCTTGTAAACAGTATTGGCGCTGGGCTCTGGGCTGATGTGAACTCAAAGTAAGTTTGCTTGTTTGGAGGAAAGATTCCAACTTACAGCAGTTTTTCAACATTCAGAGTTCAACCATTTCTCCTGATGGTCTGGTTGTACAAAAAAAAAAATAACGATCAACTTTCACCAATCTTATTTCACTTTTTGAGCATGTCCAATGCATCGAAGTAAGGATCAAAGTAGAGCCAATCACCTCCTTACTGAACCAATACGGACTTATCACTGGCTATACACTCTCTCCCTACCAGTGAGGTCGTCACAAGGCAGGCATTAAGTCCACATCAAAGTCTGCTTATGGTGTTCTGAGGAACGTTGTCATATTGGAAGCATTGCTGCACTGTTCAGCAAGCAGCACCTATTGTGGTTCTCCAGACAGCATTCCACTCGTTTTGGACTCACAGACAATCCAGAAAAGAGGTGCGATGTAGTCTCAATTCATAGTTGAGCCTTTTGGCTTGAGACACACACACACAACCCTGTGTGGACTCCAGGAAGCGTAGCTGTTGCTATTGTAACAGCGAGTGGGAATCCAGATATCAAACTAACTTTGACCCAGCTGTGTAAGGACAGTGACTGTGGACAGCTGATGCCTCTGTCTTGGTAGCACACAGTGTATATCCGTGCATCCAGCCCTGGACATTCCCTGTCATGCTCTGAGATCTCCAGTCTGTTAATTGGGCCCAGTAACAGAGCTGCTTGTGTGTTGGTGGGTAGGGGATGGGTGTTGGGAAAACAAGGATGGAAAGAGGAAGAGACTGGACTCCAGGACTAGAGGTCACACACCCAGGGAGCCGCTTGTCACAAGGTGCACGCCACGGGGTGATGTCATCATGAGACTGCCACAAAACTGTCACGCGGTCATGTGAATTGTAGAACACAGGACCGGTCAAACGAGGCCAGTGCTTGCTGTAAATAAATATTACTATCATTTTGATATGTAAAGCAAACGCATAATATACTCTCTGTGGCCAGTTTATCACCCCATTCACAAAAATGGTTCGCTCCTGCAGACAGTGAGTCACGTGGCCGTGGCTTGCTATATAAAGCAGGCAGACAGGCATCGAGGCATTCAGTTACTGTTCGATTGAATGTTAGAATGGGAAAAACGAGTGACCTAAGCGAAAATGACTTACTGACTGGTTTGTGGAAAGTCCAAGGGCTAATCCAAGTATAAACATGAGGTATTGTGTGTGTGTGTAGGACACGTACCGCAGGAGGCAGATGCAGAGGACTGTTACCAGACAGATGTCTTTTGACCTGACCAAGCTGCTGGTCACTGAGGACTGGTTCAGTGACATCAGCCCCCAGACCATGAGGAGGCTGCTAAACATCGTCTCTGTCACAGGTAACACATCTCCTATTAGATGATCTTTATATCACCCAAGGGGAGAGTCGACTATTTCCAGCATGGTACTTATTATCGGAAGGGGAGTAGTAGGTGTTTCAACCAACATACCAACGTCACTTCTCGTTGGTCCATATTTCCAGGACGTCTGCTGAGGGCCAATCAGATCATATTTAACTGGGACCGTCTGGCGTCGTGGATCAACCTGACGGAAGAGTGGCCCTACAGGACCTCCTGGCTCATCCTCTTCCTGGAAGAGACCGACGGCATCTCAGACCAGGTCCCCCTGAAGACCATCTACGAGAGGTACGTACACACACATCTGTACTCAAACAAGCACGCATGTACAGGCAGACGCTCACGTTTTTGACTATTTCCGAAAGGTTCTTTTTGCGCCACACACACACGCAAGCCTCAAAATTGAAGATGAATACTGAAATGTGATGTAAAAATCATGTTGACCAGTAGGTGGCAGCAGATGATCTTCCATTTCCACTTCCAGTACGTCATATAGGAAGGAGTAAGTCACCTATAGGCCTCTGTGAGCCTACGGCCTAAATAGATCGTCGTGATCACTGTACTCAGATCATGGAGGGAAATGCATGGAAGTAAAAAGTAGCATATCATTATTCATCTGTTGATTTGAATTGATAAAGTGTTAGTAGCACAGCCAATGTTGGTTTAACTAGGCATGAGAGTGTGGACAAGGGGGAGGGAATCAGCACATAGCCTGAGTCATTTGGATTGGAGCTGTTCTGCCCCAATAGTTGGCCTTTAAAGGTTGCACTCTGCCACTCAATCACAATACACTAGCGCCCGGGAGTCCCGGGGTGCTGAAGTGTCACCGGCACTCAGTGTCACATAGTCAGCGTCACCATCCCCGTCCTTCACAGAGATTCTGGAGGAATAAATGGCTTTGGACAAATATATGTGAGGCAGCAATGAGCCTGTAATATACTTGTGCATTTGAAGGACTCCTTAGCACAGAGCTTTACCTGGGTATTGGGTAGGTAGTACCTGAAATGGCCATGTTGTCTACTCCCCCAATCACTGCATTTTCATCCTTGTCTGACTCCAAAACGTGACTTACACTGCGTTTGAAATGGCCTCTGCAATGGCGGTTTGTGATTAAAGAAAGCTCCAAATGAACACGGATGCCAGGATGAGCCGAGCGAACCTTATCTGGAGCGAGATCTCATTGATAACGCTGAATCGCCTCTTTCTCATTCCTCCTCTTTCTCTCTACTCCTCTCTCTTTTTCTCCTCCTCTTTCTCTCGGTCTTTCTCTCTCTCTCTCCTCCTCTTTCTCTCGGTCTTTCTCTCTCTCTCTCTCCTCCTCTTTCTCTCGGTCTTTCTCTCTCTCTCCTCCTCCTCTTTCTCTCTGTCTTTCTCTCTCTCTCTCCTCCTCCTCTTTCTCTCTGTCTTTCTCTCTCTCTCCTCCTCCTCCTCTTTGTCTCGGTCTTTCTCTCTCTCTCCTCTTTCTCTCGGTCTTTCTCTCTCCTCTTCCTCTTTCTCTCGGTCTTTCTCTCTCCTCCTCCTCCCCCTCTTCCTCTTTCTCTCGGTCTTTCTCTCTCCTCCTCCTCCTCCTCCTCCTCCTCCTCCTCCTCCTCCTCCTCCTCCTCCTCCTCCTCTTTCTCTCGGTCTTTCTTTCTCTCTCTCCTCCTCCTCCTCTTTCTCTCGGTCTTTCTCTCTCTCTCCTCCTCCGTCTCTCTGCTCCTCTTTCTCTCTCTCCTCCTCTTGCTCTCTCCTCCTTTTCTTTTTCTTTCTCTCCTCCTTTCTCTTTCTTTCCTCCTCTCTCTCTCTCTCTCTCTCTCTCTCTCTCTCTCTCTCTCTCTCTCTCTCTCTCTCTCTCTCTCTCTCTCTCTCTCTCTCGGCTCTCCTCTTTCTCTCTCTCTCTCTCCTCCTCCTTTCTCACTCTCTCTCTCCCCCTCTTTCTCTCTCGCCTCATCTTTCGCTCTCCTCCTTTTCCTCCATTTTCTCTCGCCACTTTCTCTCTCCTCTTTCTCTCTCTCCTCCTCCTCTTTCTCTCTCTCTCTCTTCCTCTTTCTCTCGCTCACTTTCCTCCTCCTCTTTCTCTTTCTCCTCCTCTCTCTCTCTCTCCTCCTCTCTCTCTCTCTCTCTTGCTCTCCTCCTCCTTTCTCGCTCTCCTCTTTCTCTCTCGCTCTCTTTCTTTTTCTCTCTCTTTCCTCTTTCTCTCTCACTCTCATTCTCTTTCTCCAATAGTTGGCCTTTAAAGGTTGCACTCTGCCACTCAATCACAATACACTAGCGCCCGGGAGTCCCGGGGCGCTGAAGTGTCACCGGCACTCAGTGTCACATAGTCAGCGTCACCATCCCCGTCCTTCACAGAGATTCTGGATGAATAAATGGCTTTGGACAAATATATGTGAGGCAGCAATGAGCCTGTAATATACTTGCGCATTAGAAGGACTCCTTAGCACAGAGCTTTACCTGGGTATTGGGTAGGTAGTACCTGAAATGGCGTTGTCTACTCCCCCAATCACTGCATTTTCACCCTTGTCTGTCTCCAAAACATGACTTACACTGTGTTTGAAATAACCTCTGCAATGGCGGTTTGTGATTAAAGGAAGCCCCAAATGAACACGGATGCCAGGATGAGCTGAGCGGCCCTTATCTGGAGAGAGATCTCCTTATTGATAACGCTGAATCACCTCTTTCTCTTTCCTCCTCTTTCTCTCTCCTCCTCTCTTTCTCTATCTTTCTCTTTCTCTCTCCTCTTTCTCGCTCGCTCTCTCACCTCTTTCTCGCTCTCCTCCTCTTTCTCGCTCTCCTCCTCTTTCTCGCTCTCTCCTTTCTCTCTCCTCCTTTTCCTCCTCTTTCTCTCCTCTTTCTCTCTCCTCTTCTTTCTCTCTCTCCTCCTCTTTCTCTCTCCTACTCTTTCTTTCTCTCTCTCATCTTTCTCTCTCTCCTCCTTTTCATCCTCCTCCTTTTCCTCTTCTCTCTCTCCTCCTCTTTCTCTCCTTTTCCTCCTCTTTCTTTCTCTCTCCTCCTCTTTCTTTCTCCCTCCTCCTCGCTCTTGCTCTCTCTCCCTCTTTCTCGCTATCTCTCTCTCCTCTTTCTCGCTATCTCTCTCTCGTCCTCTTTCTCGCTATCTCTCTCTCGTTCTTCTTTTCTCGCTTCGCCGCTTCTCCTCTTTCTCTCGCCGCTTCTCCCTCCTCTTTTCTCGCTCTCTCCTCTCTCGCCCTCTCTCGGTCTCTCCTCTTTCTAGCCCTCTCTACTCCTCCTCTTTCTCTCGCTCTCCTCTTTCGCTTCTCCTCCTCTTCTCTTCGCTTCCTTCTTTCTTCGCCTCCTCTTTCTCTCCTCTTTCTCTCGCGATCTCTCTCCTCTTTCTCGCTTATCTCTCTCCTCTTTCTCATGATAGCTCTCGCTGGCCTGCCCTCTTTTCTCGCTCTCCTCCTTCTCGCTCGCTCTCCTGCTCTTTCTCGCCCTCTCTCGGTCTCTCCTCTTTCTAGCCCTCTCTTCCTCCTCTTTTTAGCCCTCTCTCCTCCTCCTCTTTCTAGCCCTCTCTCCTCCTCTTTCTCGCAGCTCCCTCCTTCTCTTTCTCGCAGCTCCCTCCTCCTCTTTCTCGCAGCTCCTTCCTCCTCTTTCTCGCTATCTCTCTCTCCTCTTTCTAGCCCTCTCTACTCCTCCTCTTTCTCACTCTCTCTCCTCCTCTTTCACTCTCCTCTTTCTCTCTCGCTCTCCTCTTTCTCGCTCTCTCTCCTTCCTCCTCGCTCTCGCTCTCGCTCTCTCGCTCTCTCTCCCTCTTTCTCCTCTTTCTCACTCTCTCTCCTTTCTCCTCTTTCTCGCTCTCTCTCCTTCCTCCTCGCTTCCGCTTCGCTTCCCTCCTCCTCGCCTTTGCTCTTGTTCTCCTCCTCCTCCTCGCCTCCGCCGCTTCTCCCTCCTCCTCGCTCTTGCTCGCTCTCCCTCCTCCTCACCCTCGCTCGCTCTCTCCTCCTCTTCTCGCCTGGGCTTCTCTCCTCCTCTTTTCTCGCCAGCTTTCTCCTCCTCTTTCTCGCTATCTCTCTCTCTCCTCTTTCTCGCTATCTCTCTCTCTCCTCTTTCTCGCTCTCTCTCTCCTCTTTCTCCCTCTCTCTCTCTCCTCTTTCTCTCTCGCTCTCCTCTTTCTCGCTCTCTCTCCTTCCTCCTCGCTCTCTCGCTCTCGCTCTCTCTCCCTCGCTCTCCTCTTTCTCGCTCTCTCTCTCTCCTCTTTCTCGCTCTCTCTCTCCTCTTTCTCGCTCTCTCTCTCTCCTCTTTCTCTCTCGCTCTCCTCTTTCTCGCTCTCTCTCCTTCCTCCTCGCTTCATACTTCGCTTCCGCTTCTCTCTCCCTCGCTTCTCCTCTTTTTCTCGCTTTCTCTCTTCTCCTCTTTTCTCGCCATAAGTCTCCTCTTTTCTCGGGCTTCTCTTCTCTTCTCTCGCCGCTTCCTCCTCTTTCTCGCTTCGCTTCTCTCCTCTTTCTCGCCGCTTTCTCTCTTGTTCGCTTCAGCTTCGCTTCCTCTTTCTCTCGCCTCTCCCGCTTCCTCTCCTCTTTTCTCGCCCTCTCTCCTGCTCGCTCTCTCTCCTCCTCCTCGCTCTCGCTCTCTCTCCCTCCTCGCTCTCTCTCCCTTCTCCTCGCTCTCGCTCTCTCTCCCTCCTCCTCTTTCTCGCTCTCTCTCCTCCTCTTTCTCGCTCTCTGAAATGACAGTCTCTAATTGTTTTATATTTTTTTACATTTTGTCAGGAAATGCAGCTCTGCCTCAGGTTCTGCTGTTGTGCAGTGGTTGCACAGCCTTTCCTCTACAGGGAGCCAGGTTTTCCTGTGTCTACCCTTCTCAATGGCAAAGCTGTGCTCACTGAACCTGTACTTTGTCAAGGTTTTTCTAAGGTTTTGATCAGTAACCATGGTCAAATAGTTTGCCATGGTGTACTGTCGATGTAGGGCCAGATAGCACTGCATTTTGCTTTGTGCTTGTGTTTCTCAATAAGCAATGTAGTTTTGTTTTGATTGTGTTGTACTTTGTTTTATTCTAATTGATTAGATGTTCTGTTCCTGAGGCTTCAGTGTGTTAGTAGAACAGGTTTGTGAACTCAGCCCCAGGACCAGCTGGATGAGGGGACTCTTTTCTTTGCTCAGCTCTTGGCATTGCAGGGCTTGGTAATGATAAGAGAGGGGGTCACTGTATTTTAGATGTTTCCAAAACTTAATTGCTCTTTTTTGAGTTTTTATTATTAGTGGATATTGGCCTAATTCTGCCCTGCATGCATTGTTTGTAGTTTTCCTCTGGACATGTAGGAGAATCTTACAGAACTCTGCATGCAGGGTTTCAATGGGGTGTTTGTCCCATTTGGTGAAATCTTGTTTTGCAAGTGGAGCCCATACCTCGCTGCCATAAAGTGCAATTGATTCGATGACACATTCAATTAGTTTTAGCCACATTTTAATTGCTATTTCAAGTTGAATTTGTTTTTTAATGGCGTAGAATGCCCAGCGTGCTTTCTCTCTGTTCATTCACTGCCTCATTAAGGTGTCTAGTTTATTTTTAAACCTAAGTAATTGTAGTGTGTGCAGTACTCTATATATTTTGTACCAATTGAGAACTTTGGTCTAATTCCCTGAGATCTGAATCTTCTCTGGAAAATCATTATTTTTGGGGTTTACTCTTCGCAGATGACCTATGCCTGCTGACACCCACAACACATGGCCTACAGCAGAGCCTGGACCTACTAGAGCAGTACTGCCAGACCTGGGCTCTGGCAGTACTGCTCTAGTAGTACTGCTCTCTGCTGTAAGCCATGTGTTGTGGGTGACAGCAGGCATAGGTCATCTGCGAAGAGTAGGCATTTAACCTCTGAATTGTGGAGACTAACACCAGGGGCTGAGGATTCTTCTAGAAGAGTGGCCAATTCGTTGATGTAAATATTGAAGAGTGCAGGGCTCAGATTACAACCATGGCGAAGGCCCTGCCCCTGGTTAAAGATTTCTGTTATTTTCTTGCGAAATTTAATGCTGCACGTATTGCCAGTATACATTGATTTAATTATGTAATATGTTTTACCCCCTAAACTACTTTCAATAACTTTGTAGAACAGTCCTGTGTGCCAAATAGAATCATATGCTTTTTGGAAGTTGATAAAGCAAGCATATATTTTGGTGGACATGTTTATCTATCAGGGTGTGTAGGGTGTAAATATGATCAGTCGTGCGATATTTTGGTATAAATCCAATTTGGCTTTTACTCAAGACATTGTGCTTATTAACTTCTTAGGGAGCGGCTCCCGAGGTGACGGTTTTGGAGAGTCTGGCGTGCCCAAAGTAAAATGCCTCCCACTCAGGCTCAGAAAATAGGATATGCACATAATTAGTACTATAGGAAACAATCTGAAGTTTCTAAAAGTGTTAACATAATGTCTGTGAGTATAACAGAACTCATTTAGCAGGCAAAAACCTGAGAAGAAAACATCCGGAAATCAGTTTCTGGTGACCTTTGGCTCTGTTAGACACTCCCAATTGAATACATTTGTTACCAGGACTGAGACTGCAGTACCTATGGTTTCCACTAGATATCAGCAGTCTATATACAAAGACTCAGAGAGATTGGAGTAAGCATTGCGAATAGGTACAGGAAATGGCATGGGGACCTGAAATGTCAACAAGTTTTCTCGGACGCGAGTCTGGCTGGAGCGCCCCACTTTATTGTACTTATATAAGGTATAGGTGACCATCCGAGTGAAATATTATCGCTAATATTCATAAAAGGATAGCTAAGGATGCATTTTAACTGGTATTTGATTTGTTTAGCAAAGGTTTATAGGTATATTTGAACGCGTTCTCTTCACGTTTCAATGGGCGATTTGACATTGGATTTCCTGAACATAACGCACCAACCAAACGGAGATTTATGGATATAATAAATGACTTTTTCTAACAAAAGAACCATTGGATGTCTTCGTTGGACACTTGGGAAGCCCTCAGCAGATGTTCTTCAAAAGGTAAGGGATTTGTTTTCGCTGTGAAATGTGTTTTGTGTGAACCGCGATGGTTTATGAATTTATGCTAATGCAGAAATATTGGAGGTGCTACCCTCAAACAATCAAATGTTGTGCTTTCGCCGTAAAGCCTTTTTGAAATCTGACAACGCTGTGATATTGCCAAGAAGCAGAGCTTTTGATGACTATGCAACACTTGTATATTGATGAATGTTTAATAATTCAACTTTTGGATTTTGAATTTGGCGCCTTGCATTTCACCGGGTAGTGTCGGGAGTGGGCTAGCGCCCCACTGCTCCTTAAGTAGTTTTAAGGAAGTTTAGAACGCTTACATTTCTAATACTACAGAAAACCTTCCCCAGGTTACTGTTCACACAAATGCCTCTGGAATTGTTAGGGTCAAATTTGTCTCCGTTCTTAAAGATAGAGGTTATGAGTCATTGATTCCAGATGTCAGGGAAATAACTTACACTCAGGATCAAATTAAACAGTTCTAATATAGCCAATAAAAATGTTGCACTAGTGAGTTTTAGCATCTCATTTAGGATGCCATCAGGTCTGCATGCTTTTTTAAATTTAAGGGCCTAGAGTTTCTTATAGAGCTCCTGGTCAGTAATTGGAGAGTCCAATGGATTTTGATTGTCCTTTATAACTTTTTCTAATCCATTCAACTTCTCATGAATTTGGCGTTCTGCGTTTGTGTTAATTTGAACGGTGTTGTAGAGTGTTTTAAAACGGGTTGTCCATATGTCACCATTTTGTATCGCTAATTCTTATTGTTTCGAATTTTTTAAGTTTTTTCCAATTTTGCCAGAAGTTGTTTGTGTTTAAATCAAATCAAATTTTATTGGTCACATACACATGGTTAGCAGATGTTCATGCGAATGTAGCGAAATGCTTGTGCTTCTAGTTCCGACCATGCAGTAGTATCTAACAAGTAATCGAACAATTTCACAACAACTACCTTATACACACAAGTGTAAAGGAATGAATAAGAATATGTACATATAAATATATGGATGAGCGATGGCCGAACGGCATAGGCAAGATTCAGTAGATTTATTACATCCAATTTTTTATTATTAAAGTGGCTAGAGATTTGAGTCAGTATGTTAGCAGCAGCCACTCAATGTTAGTGATGGCTGTTTATCAGTCTGATGGCCTTGAGATAGAAGCTGTTTTTCAGTCTCTCAGTCCCAGCTTTGATGCACCTGTACTGACCTCACCTTCTGGATGATAGCGGGGTGAACAGGCAGTGGCTCGGGTGGTTGTTGTCCTTGATGATCTTTTTTGCCTTCCTGTGACATCGGGTGGTGTAGGTGTCCTTTAGTGCAGGTAGTTTGCCCCCGGTGATGCGTTGTGCAGACCTCACTACCCTCTGGAGAGCCTTACGGTTGTGGGCGGAGCAGTTGCCGTACCAGGCGATACAGAACGACAGAATGCTCTCAATTGTGCATCTGTAAAAGTTTGTGAGTGTTTTGGTGACAAGCCAAATCTCTTCAGCCTCCTGAGGTTGAAGAGGCGCTAGTGCGCCTTCTTCACCACGCTGTCTGTGTGGGTGGACCATTTCAGTTTGTCAGTGATGTGTACGCCGAGGAACTTAAAACTTTCCACCTTCTCCACTACTGTCCCGTCGATGTGGATAGGGGGCTGCTCCCTATTCTGTTTCCTGAAGCCCACGATCATCTCCTTTGTTTTGTTGACAATGAGTATGAGGTTATTTTACTGACACCACACTCCGAGGGCCCTCACCTCCTCCCTGTAGGCCGTCTCGTCGTTGTTGGTAATCAAGCCTACCACTGTAGCGTCGTGTGCAAACTTGATGATTGAGTTGGAGGCGTGCATGGGTGAACAGGGAGTACAGGAGAGGGCTGAGAACGCACCTTTGTGGGGCCCCAGTGTTGAAGATCAGCGGGGTAGAGATGTTGTTTCCTACCCTCACCACCTGGGGGCGGGCCGTCAGAAAGTCCAGGACCCAGTTGCACAGGGCGGGGTCGAGACCCAGGGTCTCGAGCTTAATGACAAGTTTGGAGGGTACTATGGTGTAAAATGCTGAGCTGTAGTCGATGAACAGCATTCTTACATAGGTATTCCTCTTGTCCAGAGGACTCCTCAGTTAGTGTCAGCTGCTTGCTGTTGTACTGTGCTTTTTTGGTTCTGAGTTGTACGTTTATAGAGTTTTAAAGTCTCACAGTAATGAAGGCATAATTCACCATTATTTGGGTCTCTGTGCTTTTGGTTGGATAGTGTTTTTTCCTTATAATTTTACAATCTGCATCAAACCAGTCGTCTGTGGTCTTTTTTGTTTAGTTTTTTATCAATTTCAATTGGGCTTCTTTTGCCGTTTGCCTGAATATATAGTTGATGTTTTTTACTGCTAGATTGATGCCTTCTATACTGTGAGTGAATGTGCTATCCAGAAAGTTATCTAAGAGTGCTTGGATATTTTGGTTACAGGTTGCTTTCTGGTATTCTTCTGTGCTGTTTTGGGCCCACCTGTATGAATTTCTGATGTTGTACAGCTTACTGGGCTGTGGATGTGTGGTTGTTTCCATGTCTGTTCTTTTGAGGAACAACGTAATTTGGCTGTGATCAGACAGAGGTGATAGTGGCTTGACAGTGAATGAGCTGAGAGAGAAAGGGTCAATGTCTGTAATCATATAGTCTACTGTGCTGTGGCCAAGAGGTGAGCAATAGGTGAATCTCCCCAAAGAGTCCCCCCGTAACCTACCATTGACAAAGTACAGACCCAGGCTTCTACAGAGCTGCAACACATCCCTTCTGTTTTTGTTGCTGGTGCTGTCACTGTTGTTTCTATGGGGGAGATTAAGACAGTTAGAAACAGTATGGCCTGTAATAAAGCTGTCCCCTCGTGTGTTCATTAGATCAGGTAGTGTTCCTGTGTGCGCATTTGTGTCCCCACAGATGAGCACATTTCCCTGGGCCTGGAAATGGCACGTCTCTTCCTCCAGGGTGGGGAAGATCTCCTCTGAGTAATATGGGGATTCTGAGGGGGGGATATATATTGTGCAAATGAACACTTTTTCTGTCAGTACAAGTTCTTTTTTCAGTTTTAACCAAATGTGATATTTACCAATTTTGAGGGGATCAATTTGATTTTGTAGTTGGGATTTGTACCAAATGATCAGTCCTCCAGAGTCTCTGCCTCTATTGACAGAGCTGTGTTTCTGTGATGGCACAATGACCTCTCTATAGCCTGTGGGACAGTGAGTGACAATGTCTTCCTTACACCATGTCTCCTGCAGAATGATGACGTCAACATCTTTCAGATGCATGTTGAACTCCAGTGCTAAACTCTTCAGTCCAAAGGTTGATGAGTTCAGGCCCTGAATGTTCCACATGCTAACTGATAGGGATTTCATGTTGCAAAGAGAAAGAATAGCAGTCAGAAATACAGTAACTACTAACTAATACGTTGTTAAGAGTGAGATAAACAGGATAACGACTAACATTTTTTCTGTTTTTATACATATACATATACACATACACACAGTTGAAGTCGGAAGTTTACATACACTTTGGTTGGAGTCATCAAAACTCATTTTTCAACCACTCCACAAATTTCTTGTGAACAAACTATAGTTTTGGTAAGTCAGTTAGGACATCTACCTTGTGCATGACAAGTAATTTTTCCAACAATTGTTTACAGACAGATTATTTCACTTCTAATTCACTGTATCACTTCTAATTAACTGTAACTCCAGTGGGTCAGAAGTTTACATACACTAAGTTGACTGTGCCTTTACACAGCTTGGACAATTCCTGAAAATGGTGTCATGGGTTTAGAATCTTTTGATAGGCTAATTGACATCATTTGAATAAATTAGAGGTGTACCTGTGGATGTATTTCAAGGCCTACCTTCAAACTCAGTGCCTCTTTGCTTGACGTCATGGGAAAATCAAAAGAAATCAGCCAAGACCTCATATAAAAATCATCCTTGGGAGCAATTTCCAAACGCCTGAAGGTACCACGTTTATCTGTACAAACAATAGTACGCAAGTATAAACACCATGGGACCACGCAGCTCATACCGCTCAGGAAGGAGACGCGTTCTGTCTTCTAGAGATGAACGTACTTTGGTACGAAAAGTGCAAATCAATCCCAGAACAACAGCAAAGGACCTTGTGAAGATGCTGGAGGAAACATAAACAAAAGTATCTATATCCACAGTAAAACGAGTCCTATATCGACACAACCTGAAAGCCGCTCAGCAAGGAAGAAGCCACTATTCCAAAACCACCATAAAAAAGCCAGACTACGGTTTGCAAGTGCACATGGGGACACAGATTGTAATTTTTGGAGAAATGTCCTCTGGTCTCTGTTCTTTCTCCTCCTCTTTTTCTTTCTTTCTCTCTCTCATCTTTCGCTCTCTCTCCTCCTCTTTCTCTCTCTCTCTCTCTCCTCCTCTTTCGCTTTCTCTTTTTCTCTCTGTCCTTTCTCTCTCTTTCCTTTTCTCTCTCCCTCCTTTTCTTTCTCCCTCCTTTTCTCCCTCCTTTTCTTTCTCCCTCCTTTTCTTTCTCCCTCCTTCTCTCTCTCCTTCTTTCCTCTTTCTCGCCTTCCCTTTCTCTCTCTGTCCTTCTCTTTCTCTCTCCTATTTGTCTCTGTCCTCTCTCTGTTCTTCTCTCTGTTCTCTCTCTCTCCTTCTTTTCTCTTTCTTTCTCTCTCACCTCCTCTTCCTCTCTCCTCTTTATCTCCTCCTCTTTCTTTCCCTCTCTCTTTTTCTCTCTCCTCCTCTTTCTCTCGCTCTTTCTTTCTCTCTCTCCTCTTTCTCTCTTTCTCTTCCTCATTCTCTATTTCACTATTTCCTTCTCTCTCTTTCTTTCTCTCTCCTCTTTTTTCTCTTTCTCTGTCTCCTCCTCTTTCGCTCGCTCTCTCCTCTTTTGCTCACTTTCTTTCCTTCTCTCTCTCACTCCTTCTTTATAATTTTCTCTTTCTCTCACTCCTTCTTTCTTTCTCGCCTCTGCCTTTCTCTCTCTGTCCTTCTCTTTCTCTCTCCTCTTTCTCTCAATGTCTCTGTCCTTTTCTTTCTCTCTCTCCTCCTTGTCTTTCTCTCTCCTCCTCCTCCTTTCTCTTTCTCTCTATTCCTCTTTTTCTCTTTCTCTCCTCCTATTTCTCTCTCTCTCTCTCATCCTCTTTCTCTCTTTCCTTCTCTCTCTCCTCCTCCTCCTCATTTCTCTTTCTCTCTATTCCTCTTTCTCCTTTCTCTCCTCTTTCTTTCTCGCTCTCTTTCTCTGTCCTTCTCGCTCTCCTCTTTCCTTATCTTTCTCTCTGTCCTCATCTTTCTATCTCTTTCCTTCTCCTTGTCTTTGTCCTTCTCTTTGTCTCTCTCCTCTTTCTTTCTCTCTCTCTTTCTCTCCTCTCTTTCTCTCATTGTTTCTCTGTCCTTCTCTTTCTCTCTCCGTCTTTCTCTCCTCCTTTCTTTCTCTCCTTTCTTTCTTTCTCTCATTGTCACTGTCTTTCAATTTCTCCCTCTACTGTCTTTCTCCTGCTCTTTCTCCCTCTCCTGTCCTTCTCTTTCAATCTCTGTACTTCTCTTTGTCTCTTACCTTCTCTTTCTCTCTCTGTCTTTCTCTCTCCTCTTTCTCGCTCTTTCTCTCATTGTCTCTGTCCTTCTCTTTCTCTCTGTCTTTCTCTTTCAATCTCTGTACTTCTCTTTGTCTCTGTCCTTCCCTTTCTGTCTTTGTCTCTTCCTTCCTTTCTTTCTCTCTCCTCTTTCTCGCTCTTTCTCTCATTGTCTCTGTACTTCTCTTTCAATCTCTGTCCTTCTCTTTCTCTCTGTCCTTCTTTCTTTCTCTCCTCCTTTCTCTCTTTTTCTCTCCTATTTGTCTCTGTACCTCTCTCTCTCTGTCTTTCTCTTTCTCTCCTCTTTCTCTCTCTCTCCTTGTTCTTCTTTCTCTCTCCTCCCTTTCTCTCTGTCCTCTTTCTCTCTCTCTCTCATTGTCCTTCTCTTTCCTCCTCTTTCTCTCTCCTTCTCTCTCTTTCCCTCTCCTTCTCTCTCTTTATTTCCCTCTTTCTCTTCCTCTTCTATGTCCTTCTCTCTCTCTTGATCACGTGGGCTGGGCCCCAATTCTCTTTTTATAGCCGGATGAGTCACACTGCCTGTCGTTCTCGACAATCACTCGTCTCACTTCAACCTCAGGCCCCTGTCTGCCTGGTAAATGTGCACTTGAGGAGCAGATAGCTGCTTCTTTTAATGGTCGCCTTGTGGCCAGGTCACCACGCGTGGATCCCCTCTCTCAACTGAAACTCAACCAGCACCCCTTTGCTATCTCCTCTTCTGCTCAACTACCAATTACTGTAAAATGGCATTACTGTCATTATACTGTATTACTGTCAGACCACAGTGATTTAGATACTGTAGGTTATTCGATTAGACCGTACACAACTATCTTTACTGCAATCTTTACCCCTTGTGAAGGGTTTGTCAGTTTGCTCTGACGTGTAAATAGCGTGACAGTGTTGTCGGTAATCCACATGCCTGGGAGGTTGTTGGGGAAGTGTGATGCTCAGTTCAAAGTGATCAAAATCACATTTTATTTGTCACGTGCTGAATACAACAGGTGTAGATTTGACCATGAAATGCTTACTTAGGAGCCCTTTCCCAACAATGCAGAGTTAAAAAGTAAGTAAATGGTAACACACAGTAAAATATCAATACTGAGGCTAAATACAAGGAGTACCTGTACCAAGTCAATGTGCATGGGTATGGGGTAGTTGAGGTAATATGTACATGTAGGTAGGGGTAAAAGTGACTAGGCAATCAGGATAGATGCGAAACAGCAGCGTATGTGAAGAGTGTGAGAGGGGATGTGTGTGTGTGTTGGGTCAATATGCATGTGTGTTTTGTGTGTGTTGGAGTGTCAGTGTGAGTGTGTGGGTAGAATCCAGTGAGTGTGCATAGAGTCAAAAATAATGTGGTCAATGCAGAAAGTCCGGGTAGCCATTTGATAAACTGTTCAGCAGTCTTATGGCTTGGGGTTAGAAGCTGTTCAGGAGCCTTTTGGTCCCAGACTTGGTGCTCCAGTACCGCTTGCCATGCGGTAGCAGAGAGAACAGTCTATGACTTGTGTAGCTGGAGTCTTTGCCAATTTTTAGGGCCTTCCTCTGACACCGCCTGGTATAGAGGTCCTGGATGGCAGGGAGCTGAGCCGCAGTGATGTACTGGGCCGTAGGCACTTCTCTTTAACGCATTACAGTCGGATGCCAAGCAGTTGCCATACCAAGCGGTGAATCAGCCAGTCAAGATTCTCTCAGTGGTGTAACTGTAGAACCTTTTGAGGATCTGAGGGCCCTTGCAAATCTTTTCAGCCTCCTGAGGGGGGAAGGTGTGTTGTTGTGCCCTCTTCATGACTGTGTTGGTGTGTTTGGGCCATTATAGGTCCTTAGTGAGTTGGACACAGAGGAACTTTGACCCTCTCGACCCGCTCCACTACAGCGCCGTAGATTTAAATGGGGGGGGTGCTCGGCCCTTCGTTTCCTGTAGTCCACGATCAAGTCCTTTTGTCTTGCTGACATTGTTAGTTGTCTCTACACTAGTTGTCTCTACACTAGTTGTCTCTACACTAGTTGTCTCTGCGCTAGAGCGCTTCATATCCCCCAAGCGTCTAATAAGTGAATAGATTACTGCTGATGTGTATTTGGGGGTGAGTCAACTACTCGTAGGTCAACTGTCATTCCACATCTCTGGCATAAGTACTCTCACTCGGTAAGGTTTATTGCAGGCCACATAGGCCACAGAGAGCAGCATGTACTTGGAAGACAGTGAATTTGTGATATTAGTAGTATTTTATAGTCCTATTAGTATATTTGCTATATAGCCTAGTCATATTAGTAATGTTCTGTGAAACTGTCACACTGTCCCTCCAACTAAAAATAAACTATAAATGTAGCATGTGTCTCTGTCTTCTCAAAAGAAAGAACAAGGAAAAAAACGGACTTCTTGATATCACACAAACAGGCTGTCAAAATGGTCAAAAGCTGTTTTTAGCAACTTTCATCACAGAAGCTTGCGTGATGCCGTTGGCGGAGCACAGCGAGAGGTGCACCAGATTATTCCCCTTGCCAAAGTGGGCCACGCCGTCTAATCTGCTGCAGAATGTGCATAATCTTCCTAATAACATCAGCAATTTTTTTTATCATTAACGGTAAGGCCGGCTCGGCCAAGCAATCCTTTAATGTAGAGAGAGTAGGGGAAAGTGTGTGTGAAACAAAAGATGGCAATGTCCTGCGGGGGAATTGGGGACATTGGCCCCAAACCACAGCCACACATGACCGGGCCAACGTGTTTGTCTCACTTGTTCTGCAGGGAACACGTAACAAATGACTCCTTGGGTGGCAAGCCAGTGTGCAGGGCCTGCCTAACGCACTTACGGAAATTGAAACGCAAACAAAATTATAAGTGTTTTGGAGAGCGCCGGTATTTATAGCTGTCAGATTTACTGTTCGAACGGAGATGGTGGATCATTGTTCTTTTGATCGCAAATTGAATGAGAGTCTTGAGAGTCTGAGTTGTGGTGCAATGTTCTATGCAGCCTTTTCATTTCAGTTTTTAAAGGAGACGCAAATCGGGCTCCCTCTGGTCGTTATGAGGATGAATAACAGCTGCTGGCTTCTGTGGTTGTTGTTTCAGATCAGGAATAAATATCTTCAGATCAGTACCCCAGAGTGGTATGTTATGTTCAGCATCGCACCAAAAAAAGCAAGCTTCCGGAAAGCAGCAAATGGAAACTATTTTGGCGATCACAAAAGAACACGAGTAGAGATTTCCGGCTGTCGGTAGCCGTGATCTGTGGGGAAGTTTGAGCCGAGTCAGATCCTCGGGGAGTCTATTTCGGGAGCTCCAACCGGATTTTTAGCATAAAAAGTGTTGGTTGGTCGGTCCTTCGAGCCAGAGCCTTGGTCCTGGATCTGCTCTGACATCTGGTGCCCGGTCTGTGCCAGGATACCCTGTAGTATCCCCTCCACACACACACCTCTCACACACCTCCAAGCTCTCACAGAGGAGAGGAGCGGTGTGGCGCGGGAACATATGTCACCCCCCCGCTCCTCTGAGGATCACTGTAATTAATCAGACCCCGAGACGCTAGCGAGGCACGTTCATTCACACACACACACACATACAGCCCCTCACAGGAAGCAGAAGGCCAGGAATGCGTGTCAAGCACCAAAAAACACTTTTCTTAACTACTCTATATAGCCTTCGCCCATATGTCTTTCCCTGGCTCGTTCTGTTTCACGACGCCACACTATTCAACCAAAAGCTGTATTCAGTTTTTGGATTAAGGCAAAACAACAGTTCTCTTGCACTGAGAGCATGTTTCAATCCATTTCTGGTTGGATTTCAAATTATACTGAACAAAAATATAAACGCAACATGCAACAATTTCAAAGATTTTACAGTTACAGTTCATAGACGGAAATCAGTCGATTGAAATAATTTATTAGAACCTAATCTATGGATTTCACATGACTGGGCAGGGGATGCAGCCATGGGTGGGCCTGGGAGGGCATAGGCCCACCCACTTGGGAGCCAGTCCCACCCACTGGGGAGCCAGGCCCAGCCAATCATAAATTGTTTTTTTTCCCACAAAAGGGCTTTATTACAGACAGGAAAAACTGTCTGACCCCCGCAGGTGAAGAATCCGGATGTGGAGGTCCTGGGGTGTCCTGGTTACACGTGGTCTGCGGTTGTGAGGCCGGTTGGACATACTGCCGAATTCTCTAAAACAACTTTGGTGGCTTATGGTAGAGTAAGGAACATTCAATTATCTGGCAACAGATCTGATGGACATTCCTGCAGTCAGTATGCCTATTGTACGCTCCCTCAACTTGTCTGTTGCATTGTGTTCTGTGACAAAACTGCACATTTTACAGTGGCCTTTTATTGTCCCCAGCACAAGGTGCACCTGTGTAATCTGCCCTACCAAGCAAAAAGGCAGTAACTGCTCATTTGGTTGAACATTTGTTAATGTCATTTTTGCTACATTAAATACATGCTTAATCATGTGGACAAGTATCCTGCATCTATTGTGTTTTGGAGAAAATGGGGGTCATCTTAGCAGTAACTGCAATAAGTTACTGTGAAACCAAGGTAAATAAAAGCAATTTTTCTTGGTAGGGCAGTAATGATCATGCTGTTTAATCAGTTTCTTGATATGTCACACCTGTTAGGTGGATGGATTATCTTGGCAAAGGATAAATGCTCACTAACAGGGATGTAACCAAATTTGTGCACAAAATTTGATTGAAATAAGCTTTTTGCACGTATAGAACATTTCTGGGATCTTTTATTTCAGCTCATGAAAAACGGGACCAACACTTTACATGTTGGGTTTATATTTTTATTCAGTGTATTTCACATAGGAAAATTGGTTTTACTCATTCTGTGAATTTAGATTACAACATCCCAGTACATGAACAATGTTTCTTAAACTTCCATATAGGGGTTATTGCTTGGTCAGAGGCCTCAGTCTCCATCACTATGCTGTCCCTGTGTCCTGGCTCTCTTTAACAGGAAGGGATTTAACTGTGATGCTCTCTTCCATTCTCTGCCACTCTGCTCTCGCTCAATCTGCCGCTGTCACAATCCTCCGCTACTGCATTCATCCAGTGAACAATTGACCTCTCAGAGATGTGCCCGGATCCAGGCTTTTAAGCAATTCTCTGAGCGCTTTAAAACTTATAACTAATGACACTTGAAATGAATATGTGCAAGGCAATTTAGGCTAATTAGGAAGCCTCTTCTCCCAAGTACTGAAACATTAAGATGACACACTGTTCATTCTGGATTACTTTAATTGGGACAATTATTGTAATTTTGTCGCAATTACGCGTTGAGATAAAAGCGCTTTCTAAAGCGCATGTGTGCGATTCCCTTTATGTAAAATCCTAATAAGCTTCTAAATACTTGGCAACAAAAGGAGATTAGCTTTTTTTCCTGGAACACTTTTGAACTTTACTGCCTTTGAATGAAGTCCTTTTGCTTCTCTCCCTCTATACGCTATTGTTAATGCCGCATTTCCATCACGTACAACGACTTGTCTGTAAAATCTCGATTGCACTGCTAACAGTAGAAAAATGTTTTTCTCCCTGTCGCCTTTTCCCTCAGAGGGAGCCCATTGTCCCTGAGCTAAATCCTGCAGGAGGCATTTTGGTGGAAGGAGTAAACTTGTAATTCAATAGTGCCTTCGTTATTTTCCAAGAGGCCCTAAAGTGCTATAAATTATAAAGCTGCTGGAAAGCCATCTATTTCCCAATAGTGTGGTCTATCTCTTATAGGGAGCTCTTTATTGAGTCCACACAGTGTCTGTGACAAACCGTATGCCCTCCAGATAGGGGAGATGGAGTGGAGAGGGTGAAGGGCCCTGTATACAGGGCTATTATGAGGTCTACAGGACTACAGTTGTGGCTGATGTGAATACCCCTTGTCAATGTCAGGTGTCCTCATAAACCAGGATTGTTGACACATTGACATAGCACCATAGTATCCGGCGACTACAGGGATTGGTGGCTATATTTCATGATTTGAATGTGAATCAGAGTTTTTCTACCAGTGCTGAACAGAAAAGTTGTGAGTGTATGAGCAGTGACTACTTTAATGGCCTAAGCCCTGGTCATTGCTGTGTCCAGTGTCCACCTGGTAGTTTTCTCTCAGGTGGGCTGAGAGTGTTGGGCAGTCCAGGTGGTGATGCTTCATTCTGCCTTCGCATATGGACATGTTTATCCAGTGGGATCAGCCCTGGACTGGTCCAGCAATACCCACCCATCTGTTGTGTGTGTGTGTGTGTGAAGATGGGAGAAGCACCAGGGCCCGGGTGGATGTGTGAGTTGCATACATCCCTCAGGTGTTGGACTGTCGTGACTAAGGGATGAATCAGCAAGAGTTAGACGAGCTTCACCAGGCTCCCGCAGAGAAAACAAAATGGCCACAGAGTCTATGGCGCAAAATGTGAAGAAAAATTCAAAAATGCTATTTAGTACGGAACTGTGGCCCGATGTCCACAGGCCCAGCCTCTGTGTTGAGGTGTGTCCTCAACAGAGGTTTCCCTACCACTACATACTCTGGTGGATAATAGCCATGTGATGGAAAAGCAGTCTGTTACGTAGCATTCCTTCTTAGCAAATCCACTTAGAGCCCTTTCATTATTTCATAAGCTGAAGTTGAATTTGAAGGATTAAAAACTTTGAAACAGGAAAATCAGACTGTTTTCAGATTGAAGCAGGGATAACATCCATGTAATCTAAAATGTTGTAAATCAAGGATAGACTATCAGACTAAACTCCATAATCAGAATATAAGGCAACAGACTGTTCGGATTTTGTGCTTGGTTTTACCTGTGACTACACTACGCTTTGTATGCTAGTGTGGTGAGCCCATAAGCATTTGTGTGGGTGAGTGAGCATGTTTATGCTGGCTTCTGTCTTTCTGGATGTGCCTGTGGACATGTCAGTGATCTCCCTCCCTCTCTAATGTGCCGAATGTGGGAGAAGGTGGCAGGGGTATCATAAATAGCAGCGCGAGGTCATCGGTGACCTTTTTAAAGTGGACAGTGTTGCTCGTCACAGGGCCTAGGGCACACTGAACCCCCTCCAGCTTTGATGTGCCACCCAGGGCCACAAAGGTCAAATAGGGTCAAGCCAGCATAGAGGAAAGTATGGTCACTAGAGATAAAGGAAGTGTGTGGCGAGCAAAGCGTGTGTGTGAAAATGGCAACTCTTCTGGGAACTATTTTCTGGAAATCCCATGATCCAAGCAATGGAAAAAAAAATCGGGTGTCTTTTCCCATCACCGCTTAAAAGCGGCTTCTTATTCTGAGCATAGTTATGCGGCCACTGTATAGCTTAAGGATTTATCCGATTTATCTGGTACCGAGTTCTTGAATGACAAGTTCTTTAAAACTTGGAAGCTCTCTGTTCCAAAGAACCTTCTTAAGAATCCTGCTTTTAGCTGGCCACTCCTCTTACTCCCTTTCCCAGACAGGAAGGCGAATAGAGGCGAGTTGCAGAAATGAATCCGTGGTCTTCTCCAAATAGAACTGTCTCTCTTTCTCTCCCTCCGTTTATTACTCCGTCTGTCTCTTCACCAGGTCATCCTGTGTCTGATGTATCTCCTCCTCAATAAAGTTAAGTAATGGATTACTGGTCGGGGCTGTTCTCATGTTTTTGCCAAAAAATAACACACTTTATTTACCTGGAAGGATTACATTAATCAATTGTTTGACTTCTCATATACCGTCTCAACCCTGACACGCATCAAACACCCACATTGACTGACTGCTCTGCTCAATTCATGTCAGGAATGCCTCATTCTATTACCATTTAGCCACACTCGGCAGTGGAGTTCAAAACGCTCCCTTTCACATAAATCATCAAACTGGGCCTAGTTTTCTAATATCCTGTTCAGGGTTTGTTAGGAATTGAGTTTAGCTCCCTTGAATGAAAGGTTCAGCTAAGGTTTTTGGGGTCTGGAACGGTTGGGTTTGTGTACAGATGAGTTTAATCATTTCGGAGAAACTCTGAATCCCAACCCCATTTCTGAGAGGCCATTCTAAGGCTGCAGCGTTTTTTATCAGAGTGGTATGTTTCCCATTACGCTGCATTTCGCTGCAGTCCGTTTTAGATACTAAGGCCTTGCTTAATACATAGGAATGGCAATTACAGGCTTAAACTTTGCCACGGATGTATACGAAAAGCAAAGTTGCTTTTAATGTCCGCTGGCCTAGCGGAGAGAAGATGCAACCCAATTCGGCCAAAGAAACATGACAGTTTAAGTAAATGAAAACATCAATTGCTTTCGTTTTCAGGTAGACGAGGGCTTGGCAGACTCCTCTTGCACAATAATCCTCCCACTCTGGAGTGTTGACGCTGCGAGGCCACGCGCCAGCCAGTCCATCCGTTGGTTAGAGAGCCTCTTTGAGTTCGCCCACCTGCCCGTTGGCCTGAGGAACGCGCCAAGGCCCGGGCTCACGGTGACGGACCACTGTTGTTCTTTTCACCGCCAAACATTGATTCTCTTTATGGCCCTCTGAAAACAAATGTGTGTTGGCATTTCACTTCTCTCCGGTCCCCTTTATGGAAATGCTCAGAGCCTCATTGTGGGGCATCTGCACATCGTCCACACACAGAGGGTGGCTGTAAGCATTGTCAAGTGACACATTCAGCGCCTGCAGAGGTAGGAGAGCGGGGAGGAATAGAGGGAGAATTCTGCTCTTTCCAGTCAGCTGCAGTATGTGGGAGTGTTGGAGGAGAAGAAAGGCTTGTCGAGCCAGTTTTTGGATCGATT
The DNA here is from genome assembly GCA_030435695.1 of Brachymystax lenok tsinlingensis. Lineage (NCBI taxonomy): Eukaryota > Metazoa > Chordata > Actinopteri > Salmoniformes > Salmonidae > Brachymystax > Brachymystax lenok. The sequence goes on along the minus strand of CM059786.1, from coordinate 10,252,198 downwards.
AGCATTTGGAAGAGCCCAGAAACCTCCCAAGTGCTAGGCGCTGCAACAGACAGTGTATAAGAGCATGTGCTTGTAATGCAAGACCCCATCAATGGGGCTATTGTGTGAAACCGGCTGCAGGATTCCTGACATGCTTTATTTCTGTCTCCAGCCTTTTAAAAGTAACGTGTCGGCTTCCGATCTCACCACAGCGCAATCCTCCAGCTTGTCAGTCTCACGAAAGATGGACTGATAGGCAATCGAACAAAGCCCCTTCCTGTCTCCCTCCACCAGTGTCATAAGCAATTAACGTCAATTACTTGATGTCATGGCCAACCACTCTTCCTCAATTTACTCAATCTGTCTTTTGACGTGTCCTATTGGCACGTTCGGAGGCACTTAAAACAGTGCTCCATGTGCCACAGTACCGTAGATGGTCAAACGTGTTGGAGGGTGTTACACCAGATAATAAACCCATGCCAATCGTGTGATTTCATGTGTGATTTCCTTGACCTGTGCTATTATCAGAACAAGGGCACTAGTATTAAGAGGGACGATGCTTGGATGACTCAGTCCTTTGCGGCTGACTGGTGGCTGCCAGCAGACAGTTCCGATTGGACAGTGTGGTGTGAATGCAAGGAATGGGGTCTCTGTGCCACAGTGATGGATACCTTTACTTAGTCCATGCAGTCCATCTTTGGAAGATGCTGTTAACAGTGTGTGTGCTGGGTACCACCATGGGTCAGAGTCAATAAAAGGCTCCTCTAAGTACTCCTATATGTAGCTCTGGGCATCTCTGTAGAAGTATGCTCGACTCTACTCCCCATACAAAGGGTTGAGACTGAAGATTTGACTAGTTCAAATACAGGTTATAATGAAATACATTGGAAATATGTGTGTTATAGGGAGTTAATACTTCAAATAATTTGTCAATCCCCAAAATGTGAAAATAATACGTACAGTGACGTCCCAGGGTAAGGATTCCGAATATGTTTGCATGGCCGCATTTATTAGCAATTCTTTGGCATTGTCTTTGTATACTACGTGGAATAGCTCTAGGTTTTCTTAAGAAAGACAAAGCATCACTTAAGATTCCTTAGAGGCAGTAGGGGAGTGTGTGCTCTGTGTAGACACTGCAAGAGCTGGAGGAAGTCCCCTCAGTGCCGCACTAGTGTGTGTGTGTGTGTGTCTCACTGGCTCCTGTTGGTCTGCGTCTTTGTGCACACAAATAAACAGAGCCCAGCTGGACTGCTGGAACAGCACAAGGCTCTCAGTGCGGGTTAATACAGCGCGTGGGAAATGGAATCAAAATCATATTCCCTCACTACCATGAATCTATCTATCTAAGGAATTCCCCATCGTCACTGACTTTCCCAGGTGTGATTGGGTGTTTTTGGTAATGAACAGTGTGTTTTGTGCATTTAAGACTGTTTTGTTAGTGAGAGTGTCTGAGAGGTTATGTGTCTGTTTTGTGTGTGTGTGTGTACTTCATGACAGACAGACAGACAGGCAACCACCTAATGGCCCTCGTGAGAGGTCAGTTGACTATTAGCATGGCCATCTGTCCCTCCCTTCAGCCCGCACTGACCCTTTGGTTAGATGGTTGTGATGGAGCACAGTGAGGGGCATTGTCCAGCGGAGCACAGCTGTTCTGCTCTCTTCTTTCTCACCCACCTGCTTCACACCCTGCCTGCATTTCCTCCTGGGCTAGACTCAGACGCTACCCTATGTGTCAGCACATCCACTACTATGGCAAACCACAAAGTTTTGGGCTGATGCCTTAAAGGATAGGAAGCATGAGTTTTTACTCACCAAAGAAACAACACAGTATGTTTAAAGACTTAGTAACTTGGTTGTAGTTTTTTTTTATGTTACATTTTTTATTTATTTAACCTTTATTTAACTAGGCAAGTCAGTTAAGAACAAATTCTTGTTTACAATGACGGACTACCCCGGCCAAACACGGATGATGCTGTGCCAATTGTGCGCCGCCCTATGGGACTCCCAATCACAGCCGGATGTGATACAGCCTGGATACCGATCTGGTTACCTATAACTACAAACATAGTTATGTTTTAGCGTTTCATGTTTTTATTAACTTTTTCCTGGATATCTGAGGAACTACCCACAATGCACTATTTCTCAACATCATATGGAGTACCGGTGCTACCTAGCTAGTTCCAGCTGGCTAGAGCTAGCTATTAGCCACACTAGTATGTATTTACATTCTAACGTAACGTTAGCAGGCTAGTAGGGCTAACGTTAGCAAGCTAGTTGGCGTGTAAGTTAGCAGAAAATTACATTGAAACCAGTAGTCATAAGTGCAATCGATTTAGTTTAATTTTAAGTTAGACATTTTTTGTTTGTTCTGTTGGAGTTTACATTATAGGGAATAGGCTGGCTTGTTATTTCCGGCATGACTTGAGAATTCTGATCAGTTTTATGTAATAACTTGAAAAATTGAAAAGTGAGGTGTAACTTTGCATTGGGACTTTTGATGTGTATAGCCTACTAATGCAAATCCATTTGTTACATGTGTTAATGTGTAAATACTACCTACCCCTTTAAGTTATTTACAGGTATCAATGTTGAGTCATTTTGGGTTGAGTCATGTTCATTGGTTATTCCTTACTTATTTCACATAACTAGAGGTATGTGCACGGTTCCATCTAGAACCTAAAAGGGTTCTTAGGCTCCCCCATGGGAGAACCCTTTGAAGATTCCTTTGGGGTTTTACCTGGAACCCAAATTAGTTATTCACAGGGTTCTCCAATAGGGACAACCGAAGAACCCTTTTTTCTAAAAGTGTACCTATATTGTCATGATCATTTCATTGACGCAGAAAAGACCTGCAGTAATAACAACCTGTGACTTGTTCAGACTATTCTGACCCTGTTGACCCAGGTTAATCAAGGTCAATTGTGGAGTAGCACAGCTAACCAGAACACTAGCTTGAGCAAATCATCACTGGTCTCCGTACTGAGGTCACTGAGTCACGTGCTTGTGGATTGCGTGTCAGTAGGTGCAGAGGGCACTGATTCTGTTGCAGCATTTAGCCTATTGTACATCTGGTTGTGTGTGTGTGTGTGTGTTCCTGCCTGTGTACAACAACGAGGCCTCGGAAGGTTTTAACCCCGGTCTGTTTACCCAGCAGATCTAGCTCAGCTGGGCATTAAGGTATCTGAGCTTCAATTGTGTCAAGATTTTTCCTCCGCAAATTCGGCCCTTAGTAACATGATTAGCTAACAGCAGCAGCAAGGCTGGGCCAGACCAGCCTGCCGTCAGTTAGCTTAGCACAATTGTGTGGTAAGCGGCTAATCCATCTGCAGAAAGACCAACCTCTGTTTCTCCCCAAAAATGGATCAGGCAATGGGAAATACCCTCCAATCCCAGCTTGTGCTTTCCCACAGCTTAAAAGAGGAACACACACACACACACACACACACACAGAGATGGCGAGAGGGAAATTGATAGGCAAAATGTTTGTTCTCGAGAAATCTGCTCATTCATCTGATAAGGCTGACGCCCACACAGATGATGAAAACATGACTTCATGCCTCAGAAAGCATTAATAATGTTCTATTTGCTGTGATTTAATAACTTTTCCAACAAAAAAAGCAAAAATGCCAAAGTATGAAAATGTTTCTGATACCATTTTCTGGTGGTTTTGGGTGGGAAGAACTTGCACAATGCATTTGGGTCATCTACCATACATCTATCTGTATGTAATGGATGGACATGCAATATTTGTGAGATAATGTTCAATGACATCATCTCCGTAAATATACAAGGAGTATACCAAACATTTGGAACACCTTCCTAACATTGAGTTGCACACCACCCCCTTTAATCTTCAGAACAGCCTCAATTCGTCGGGGCATGGACTCTACAAGGTGTCGAAAGCATTCAAAAGGGATGCTGGCCCATGTTGACTCCAATGCTTCCCACAGTTGTCAAGTTGGCTGGCTGGATGTCCTTTTGGGTGGTGGACCATTCTTGATACACACAAGAAACTGTTGAGTGTGAAAAACCCAGCAGTGTTGCAGTTCTTGACACAAACCGGTGCGCCTGGCACCTATCATACCCTGTTCAAAGGCACTTAAATCTTTTGTTTTGCCCATTCACCCTCTAAATGGCACACATACACAACCTATGTCTCAATTGTCTAGAGGTTTAAAAATCCTTCTTTAACCTGTCTCCTCCCCTTTATCTACACTGATTTGAAGTGAATTCACCTGGTCAGTCTATGTCAAATCTATGTAATGTTTTGTACACTCAGTTTACATTTACTTCGAGGCTACAAACAAAGCTTTAACATCCTCGTTTGCAGAACGCTCTCATTTGAACACAGCTTCTAAATGAGTCTGAGCAGCAAACCTCTGATAGTCATCTCCTCATGTTTCCTCTGCTGTCAGACCCAGATAACAAACTGGAGCTATCAGTCACCAAACTAAATGGACTTATCGCTGGCTTTTCATGATGCCGGAACAGCAAGAGCAGCGATGACCGTTGCAGGGCCTCTACTAGAGATAGACGAAATATCTCAGTGTGTCATCTTTAGCAGGTTTAACAGTCCTTCCTCCTATTTCCTCTTTCACTCTCGCTTCCTCTCCTCTAGAATCTCCAAAAACATCCCCACCACCAAAGACGTAGAGCCCCTGCTGGAGATTGACGGGGACATCCGCAGCTTTGAGGTGTTCCTGTCCTCTAGGACGCCTGTCCTCACGGCGCGCGACGTGGAGATGTTCCTCCCCTGCACCGTCAACCTGGACCCCAAACTCCGGGAGATCATCGCAGGTCCGTATATTTACACACAAGCATCACTATTCTAATGGTCATTACCCTCAGTTTGTCAACATCACTCAGCTCAAAGACCTAGGCCCATATTCACAAAACATCTCAGAGTATTTCTACTCTTGAGACTCTCTTTGTAAACATGCCATGAACTGAAATGAATGTACAGGGCCTTCAGAAAGTATTCATACCCCTTGACTTATTAATTAATACTTATGTAAATAGGACATTTCTGTATTTCATTTTCAATACGTTTGCAAAAATGTCTATAAAAACATGGTTTCAGTTTGTCATTATGGGGTTTTGTGTGTAGAATCTATGTAATCCATTTTGAATCCAGGCTGTAACACAACAAAATGAGGAATTAGCCAAGGTGTACGAATACTTCCTGAAGGCACTGGAAGTGTTCTGTCATTATATTTGTGTAGTTAGCTAAATTGTTACTTACTCATTGATCTGCAACCAAACACATTTAAATGCAGCCAAAGACAACATTGGGTCAGCTATCCAACTCACAGGCCTGACGCCACTAATAAAGGAGCCTGTGTGTGTGTGTGAGCGTGCACTTTGGAAGGTGACCAATGCCCCTGTCCCTCCCTGGCCAGTCATCCAGTCCTGTTTCCAGTGTCCTGCAGCCAGCCAGTGGGCACGGTGGTCAGTGATACCCACTCACTCACTCACTTACCAGGCTGACTCACTCACTCATAAGGCCTCCATTGTGCTCCCTTTACTGCAGGATTGGGTCTCTACTCAACCCATCATTCAACAACATGCACTCTTATGACCAAGACATTTTGGTGCCCGTTTCTTACCTGGCCACTTATCCCACTCTGTTTTTTTTTAATTTTTATTGTATTATAAGACCGTTAAAATGCAATTCATCTGCAGAAAAAAGACAAAAGTGAGAGTTTGAATTAATGTTGTCTATTTTCAGTAAAGCCAATAACTTTAACAATCTGTTATTTTCCACCCTGCTCCCTCCAAGTGCACTCAATCACATAATGAAAGTTTATCCATGTACGTGGTATTTGATTTGCATTCTCTCCACAGAACATCTCTATGTGAACCCGCTAAGAGCGATCAAATGTGTTTGCTTGAATCTGTTTCTGAGTGGGTGGATCTAAAGTCTCTTTATAGTCAGAGCCAAGACGTGATCTACATCAGCATCAGAGATGAAATGTCTCCTTTTCGCTCCCCCGCTCTTCCCTCCCTTCCTCCTCTCCCTCTCTCTCTTCATGTCTTTCTGTCTCTCCACCCACTCCCTCCCTCTCTCTATCTCTCTCCTTATCTAGTCCTGTTACCATCTTTCCCCCTCACTTGTCGCTCCCTCCTTCCCCCTCCCTTCTCCCTCTCTCCCTGTAGATGTTCGTGCTGCCAGGGAGCAGATGCACATTGGAGGAGTGACCTATCCCACGCTGCCCCTGCAGGATGTCCCAGCCAGTGCCTCTTCTGCCTTCGGCCAGCACTCGGCCGCCTGCTCCCCCACAGGCTCCTTCTCTGGCTCCCTGCCCCCAGGGCTAGTGCCCCCAGCCCCACAGCAGTTACTACAGCATGCCCGCCCCGCAGCACCCCTTCTACACCCGGGTGAGATGTCAGCACAACACAGCAGCAGACAGGCAACTGACTGCCCCTGAACGTAGCTCAGAACACATGAATTTAGTATACGGTAGAGTAGCAAAGTTTTGTTCAACGTACTTCAGTACACCTTAGTATGAAGAGAATCACAGTGCAGTTGAATCTACCTCCATTTTCCGTTGGAGACACACGATTTAAAGGGATAGCGCACCCAAATTACAAAATATATGTTTCTTACTCTGTAAGCAGTCTATGGACAAGGTATGATAGCAATCCATGCTTTGTTAAGTGATGGTTACTTACCTCTGTTTTGTTAATGTAACTGCACAGCTACCTCAGTGCACCTCACAATACAGGTTTAATTTACTCACTTAACCTCATTTTTAAATGTTACAGTGCACTCCTACTCTCTAAAAAAAGGATCCTTCACAGTTCTAGGGTTACCTCAGATATATGTGTATGAATGATCCCTCATACAATCCTCATGTTGTGCGCTTTAACCATTCTCCTTCTTCATCCTTCCATATAGCCTTATTTCCCCCATCATGAGTATCACCTACCCCGGCATCAATACAGCTCCCATCCTCACCCTGCCCCGACCCAGTCACGCCCCTCCATTAAAGCAGGCTACCCCAGGGACCCCAATGGACTTGTAAGTACAGAGCTGCCTGTCAGTAGTACACCTAGCACTGGTTGCTAGCAGTAGTCCACTATAGTATAGTGCAGTGTTCTGTTCGAGACCACCTAAAGCGAGACTGATTCAAGACCGGAGCAAATCGAGTCAGAGTCAAGACAAAGACCGGAGGGGGTCGAAACAGAGTCAAGACCGAGACTGGGAGGGGAACAAGGGGGTCGAGACAGAGGCAAGACCGAGATCAGAAAAATCTGAGTCCAATTCAAGACCATGTTGTAATTTTGTCAAATCACCACCCTAATAAGAGTTCAAAATGTCCAGTATTTCTGTGTTCATATTTCAGAAAAAAATATGGATTCTTTAGACATTCAGAATAGTGAAAAAATGCATGCTGAGGGAAAATAGATCCACTCTACAAATGATTACTAACCCAAACACAGTGGGGAACAATGGGCCTTCAACACCTTCAGAGAAGGGCTAAGGATTTATAAAATAATGATAATCGTATTATTACTTTCAATGATGTTCTGACTTAATCTCTTCAGTTTTTGTTGGAAAGGAAAGGGTTAACATCCAATCAGGATTTTTCTTTGCTGGTCTCTGGGGAGATCAATCTAGCTAGCTAAGTCAGCCATTGGCTAGACCATCAGAAGCTAGATAAAGGTATCTGCCATTCAACTGTATTAGGGCAACATTTTCGAGTGACAGTGGAATCAACCAATCATATTTTGACTTAATGAGTGGGGCCGTTTTTTACCTTCTTGAAGGTCAACAGGTCACTGCGCAATAGCAGTAGTTTTCCCATGGTCTAGCTAGCTAGTTGTCTGCTAGTTTGCAGTAGGTGTTATCAAACAAGATGTTGCTCATTTGTTAGCTTCTCCCTTTTCAAGAATAACTTTCAACAAGAAGTTAAGTTTCAAATGATCATCTGGTGAGTGGAACTGTGCTTTATATTGCATCTCTTTGAAAATAGCATTTTATCAACATGACGTCTTATTAAAATCTGTTCATATACACCCCCCAGAAATAATATGACACTTTAAAAGATATGGTCATAGATATGGTCATTTTCACAAATTCTTAAAAAATTTGGGAATTATGTACACTACCGTTCAAAAGTTTGGGGTCACTTAGAAATGTCCTTGTTTTTGAAATATATATTTTTTTGGTCCATTAAAATAAAAAAATAAAATTGATCAGAAATACAGTGTAGACATTGATAATGTTGTAAATGATTATTGTAGCTGTAAATGGCAGATTTTAAATGGAATATCTACATAGGCGTACAGAGGCCCATTATCAGCAACCATCACTCCTGTGTTCCAATGGCACGTTGTGTTAGCTAATCCAAGTTTATCATTTTAAAAGGAAATTAGAAAACCCTTTTGCAATTATCTTAGCACAGCTGAAAACTGTTGTGCTGATGTAAAAAAGCAATAAAACTGGCCTTTAGACTAGTTGATTATCTGGAGCATCAGCATTTATGGGTTCGATTACAGGCTCAAAATGGCCAGAAACAAAGAACTTTCTTCTGAAACCCGTCAGTCTATTCTTGTTCTGAGAAATGAAGGCTATTCCATGCGAGAAATTGCCAAGAAACTGAAGCTCTCATACAATGCTGTGTACTACTCCCTTCACAGAACAGTGCAAACTGGCTCTAACCAGAATAGAAAGAGGAGTGGGAGGCCCCGGTGCACAACTAAGCAAGAGGACAAGTACATTAGAGTGTCTACTTTGAGAAACAGACTCCTCACAAGTCCTCAACTGGCAGCTTCATTAAATAGTACCCGCAAAACAACAGTCTCAACGTCAACAGTGAAGAGGCGACTCCGGGATGCTGGCCTTCTAGGCAGAGTTGCAAAGAAAAAGCCATATCTCAGACTGGCCAATAAAAAGAAAAGATTAAGATGGGCAAAATAACAGACACTGGACAGAGGAAGATTGAAAATAAGTGTTATGGATAGACGAATCTAAGTTTGAGGTGTTCAGATCACAAAGAAGAACATTTGTGAGATGCATAAAAAATGAAAAGATGCTGGAGGAGTGCTTGACCCTGTCTGTCAAGCATGGTGGAGGCAATGTGATGGTCTGGTGGTGGTAAAGTGGGAGATTTGTACAGGGTAAAAGGGATCTTGAAGAAGGAAGGCTATCGCTCCATTTTGCAACGCCATGTCATACCCTGTGGACCACCCTTAATTGGAGCTAATTTCCTCCTACAACAGGACAATGACCCAAAGCACAGCTCCAAACTATGCAATAACTATTTAGGGAAGAAGCAGTCAGCTGGTATTCTGTCTATAGTGGAGTGGCCAGCACTGTTACTGGATCTCAACCTTATTGTGCTGTTGTGGGAGCAGCTTGACCGTATGGTACTTAAGAAGTGCCCATCAAGCCAATCCAACTTGTGGGAGGTTCTTCAGGAAGCATGGGGTGAAATCTCTTCAGATTACCTCAACAAATTGACAACTAGAATGCCAAAGTCTGTAATTGCTGCAAATTGAGTTCTTTGGAGGATTCTTTGACTAAAGCAAAATTTGAGGGACAATTATTATTTCAATAAAAAAATCATTATTTATAACCTTGTCAACGTCTTGACTATATTTCCTATTAATTTTGCAACCCATTTCATGTATGTTTTCATGGAAAACAAGGACATTTCTAAGTGACCACAAACGTTTGAACGGTAGTGTATACTAAAGCATTTGTGAAAATTCTATCGCAATATCGAGTGGGAAAGTGGCCATGCGTTTGGACAAATAATAGACACTGCAGTAAGTAAAACCGACTAAAAACATCTGTCTTGTCAAGGACCGGAGTATACACAGACCGGTGCGCTATAGTCAATCAGAGCTACAGTAGACCTTTATACAAACAAGCCATTTGCCACACGGGCCTGCCATCATTCACTTTGAACTGTGTTTACAGGCAGTTGCAACAGCGCAACTTTAGATCATTAGAAAGCATTTGCCAAAAGCCACAAAATACACCTGAATTGAATTCTGCAAATGTGTAAACACCACAGGAGTCCTCTTCAATTTGGGAACTTTACAGTCCTATTGATCAAACTACCATGAAAAGGTAGGCTCTCTCTCTCCCTCATTTATGCACATCAACAACGACAAGATCAACAACTAATGCTAGCCAGAGCAAGATGAGCTAAAATTTAACGAAGGAACATTAGATTAACCATCTCAAACTTTTTCAGCTAGTAGGCCCGTCAAAATTGCTCTGATAAACAATAGGGCATTTTTTGCCCCCTCATCCTTCTGCCGCTTGCCTGCCAATGCATGCTTGTCCCAACCAAGCACCCAAGCTAATTGGCTAAGGTTGGCTAGTTTGCTAGCTAGCTATTTCCAGACACAAATGAGAAAACACCTCACTCTAACCATTTTTGCTCGCCGTAGCAGAGCTGGTTTGGCTGTTTACATGTTACCTAGAGCATTCTTGACTAACTTACTTTTTTTGCCTACGTTTACTGATACTGGTCATATTCAACAGGTGTTGCACCTTTGTAAATGTATCAATTATTCTGCACTCTGGCACACTCAGACGAGAGTGCTCTGAAATCGGAGTAGATAGCCAGAGTGAATCTGCAAATGCACGAGAAATGCTAACTGTGTAACAGTCATTCAAGTTTCTGCTAGCTAACCAAATGACACCTACATCTCTAGCTGTGTATAGCCACCGAAAATGAAAAGTCAGTCACTCACCCACTCCTCCAATGACATGACATTCTCCTAGTAGCTAGCTAGCTATCTAGATAACGTTAGGCTCCGTGTTTTTAGCTTTCTACATAAATAGGTACACTAGCCTATTAGCAACATTATGACTGACTTGTGATCCTTGCCTTGCTAGTTTGATTGTATTGACATTCCAAGCCCATTCGTCCGTTTTTTTGTCTAGAATATTGAGTCATTGAAACTGAAACAGTGCATGCCGAATGGAAGCAGCAAACAATGTACCAGTCCAGCTGTGATTTACAGCCTGATAGCAGAAGCAGTGGGTCACAGTAGATCTCTCCATCTGCCTTCAGGTCCATTATGTCAGCTCACATGACATGTACCCCTTTTTTTCCCTCCCAACCTCGTTTCAGTCTCCAAGGAGTGTGTTGTCATGTATTTTATTTACATCCCATACTAGTTTGGGTTATTCTTATATCCAGTGCCCCCTTACCCACCCGTGCCCCGTTCTGTGCCCATGTCCGGATGTAATCGCTGAGGATGCCAGAGAGGGCCTCCCCCACCCCCACTACCAGTGATCTCCCTATGGTAACACAACAGGCTGGTGTGGAGTGTTGGCATTAGCTGGAGCATCTGTGTCCTTCCGTCTTGACTGTCACAACTCGCCACACACCAAAATGCTTTCCATGCACTCGCGCACACACAGCTAACCTTTTCCGTCGGCCAGATACACTAACATGGTTTCGAAAGCAGACAGGGTATGTCAGTGACAATGTCATGTCTCATGTTGAATAGTTGCACCGGTGGCTCCCCTGTTTGTGGCCAGCACCGGAGCGAAGTGTAATAGCTCAGTCCTGTTTGAATGTGAGTCTCATTGACCAGGAGTGAACTAACCACCGTGCGAGTGCAACTGCTACCATTCTCTCCAGTATCTGCATGTAGGGAGCACATTCATCTTGAACTAGTGCACAGGAAGGTTGAAGTAACTAAAAGCTAATGACATGGCAATTAGAAATGGATATACACATTTAACAATGGCCAATGTCTCAGCTTAGGTTTCCTTTGGGTGAGTACAATGTGTCTGACTGACTTGCTCTGTTCACTATGGAAGTCCAACAGGAAAAGGCCTATATGCCTACTGTCCTTACTGATCCCTGTCCATCTCTTTCGATTCCCATCACCCTCTGTATCCCACCGTCTCTATATCCCTCTAATACCCTCTCCTCCCCGCTCTCTGTTGGTCTGTGTATATAGCACAGTCTGTATGTGTGTGCAGTGGGCAGCCCAGTGTAATTGCCTAGCTCCAGCTGATGAATAGTGTAGCGGCTATATCCCCATAGGGCTGGATGAGGAGGGATTAGCATCAGAGGCTAGCAGGACGGAAGCAGCAACTCAATGAGCACAAGGGCTTATCTTCTCACAGAGACGCTTCCTCCCTCACAGGCCTCTGTTTCCTTTTCCCCATCCCTCCCCATGCTGCCCACGCCCCGCACCACTGTAATTACAGCCTTATCACACACGGGGAGCTCACACACACACACACACACACACACACACACACACACACACACACACACACACACACACACACACACACACACACACACACAGTCACACACACTTGCGTGCGTATACACACACACACTCACATGTGTGTACGTAATGGCACAGTGTAACTGACAGTGTACACAGTCACACATACAAAGTCTGGGTGGAGGACCAGGTTTTAAGGCTTCCTCAAAATGGAAACTTCTGCTTTTCTGTGTTAGGGGAGAAGAGTGCTCTCTTTCTCTCCTTTCCGCTTCACTTTATTGCCTTAAGTTCCTTATCTTACCTCATTTGCACACATTGTATATAGATTTGTTTTGTTTTTGTACTGTATTATTGACTCTGTTTGTTTACTCCAATGTGTAACTATGTGTCAAACTGCTTTGCTTTATCTTGGCCAGGTCGCAGTTGTAAATGAGAACTTGTTCTCAACTTGCTTACCTGGTGAAATAAAAAAAATAAAAAAACTTTCTCTCCAAACATCACGCTCTGTGCTGTTCGTCCTCTCTGCAAAGATCATCTTCTGAATGTCCTGTTTCATTTTTTTTTTTTTTTTTTTTTCATTTCCTACTGTAATAATTTGAAACTAAATGGCTTCTCAGTTTGTCTTTGCTTGATGGAATGCTGTAAAAGTGGCTTTGCCTGCTGTGTTTCAAGATAAATGTATTGTTTTCTAGTCTGACATGAATGTGTCTCCTGTTCTCTTGCGTTCTATGATGACTTCAGCATGTGGCCTAATATCCTGCTTCTGTCTGTCTGTCTCTATCCCTTGCGTTCTCTCCCCAAAGCAGTTCTTGTCACAGCCTTTCAGACCCAAGCAGGTACACTCTCATCTCTTTGGATTTCACTGTCTAACTTCCTCGCCACCTTTCTACTTCACCTCCACCAGCTAATAACACGTCATGCTTTTCCCTCCGCCTGGCATGCATTAGAAACCTAGACGAGAACCTCCACCCACCTTCCATGTAGCCCACCTCCACAGATAATATATTTTCTCCTAGCTAAGGTCGTTTTATGTAGTTGAATGTAGTTTTAGTTGAATGTACAATATTTCTAGAACGTAGGCCTCTTCTAGGTCATCCAACGTATTATGTATAATGAATCCTACTTCTAGTTGAGTTCAACAAAACTCACCAGAAAGTTTTTGTTGCCATGTTTGCAAGACTCAATTTAGGAGCATGGTTCCAAATGCCTGTCAAGTAGTCTAATTTCTACACCTAAGAAGCAGAAATCATATGGGCCATCATTATTGAGGAGCTCTACAGTCTACAAGATTTTAGCTCTCTCTGGTGCTTTTAATGAACAAGGCTGCAGGGGGATGCTAATCAAACTGACACAAGAAATGTCTATAAAACTCAACAGGTAAAGTTGTCTATGTTCCTTTGATACTTGTTCCTTTGCACAGCAGACATGCAGATTGTGTGTTACAGCAAGTCTTGACTGCTGTAGCTACACACACACACACACACACACAGACACACACACACACACAATATTAGTGCATAGCGCAGCTGATACAGCAGTACCCTACACTCCTTCAGCACTGTCTGTGTACAGTAGCTAACCTCCCTAACTGACCTTCACCCTCTGCCTCCTTTCACAGAGCGACACCCCCCCCCCCCGTTCTGCTCGGCTCTGTTAAGACGTCTACAGCTTATTTTCTCTAACAAGCACTCGCAGCGAGAGAGCAAGCACAGACATCTTCTAAGCCTCGCCGCCTTCTCGCCCATGTCGACAAAGCTGTTGTTTTGTTGTTGCTCAGTCTGAAACCATGTCCTAGTGGTATTAATAGAGAGAAAGAGAGAGCGAGAGCGGAGGGAGGGAGGGAGGGAGGGAGGAGGGTTGTTGTGTTTTGTTTCACTGCTAGTGGGTGGTATGTCAGGCTAGCTGGGAGTCTCTGGTTCGAGATCATTAGGGGGGCGAGGATATTGGCTACTCTTCTAGCTTAAATGAGGGGGAGACGCCGCGCACACACATATGGCTCATGTGTGTACATTGAATACTGCACTACCATCTACAGTGTTCAGATTAACATAAAGACCCCCAACAGAGCCCATATTGCACATCTGGTGCCGCTTTAGTTACCATGCTCTTCTATTGTTACCTCACAGGTGCTTGCACTAACAAAGATAATTGCATTTGGTTTTGCTTGCTCTTTTGTCTTTGTGCCATGCTGTGAAAAAGGGAATAGTGTTCCTGGTTGCAGTGAATAGATACTCCAGTGTTAACCTTCGTTCATATTAACTTAGCTGTGGTTGTTGTAACGTTATGCTGTGGTGGTTGAAACGTTGCGCTAACCGTATGAGTTTGCAGTGGCTGTAAATGATCCATGCTACGCTACTTAGTCAAATGGTGATTCTGACTGTCTCTGTCTGTGTGTGTGTGTATGTGTGGGACAGGGTTCTGGCTCCGGGGTACCAGGCTCCCCTGTGGTACTCCTCAGCTCTCTGAACACGGACGAGGTGTGTGAGCGCGTCAAACACATCAACGGCATGGACCCTAGCATGCTGGCCCAGTACAACGCCACCATCAAGAAGGTGAGGCCTGCCATACACACACACACACAACCCTCATATACACACACTCAGCCTTTTACACACTCATAGCCTCCTACATCCACATAGCCCCTCATACGTTTGCTTATACAACACTTCTGTCAATCAGTCATGTCAGTGTATCCATTTCACACAAGGGGTGTTTCTCAATATGCATACTACCGTGCTCCGAGCACGCAAATTGGAGAACGGAAGTTGGAGTATGAGTCCAAATCAAAGTATGCAAAATAGAGAACAGAGGCCAATTCTCAGATGCTGAAATATGAACGTAATATGACGCAACCACATAAAATACAACTCATCATTTCTTGAATGCCATCTGGTTTTGAGCTGAAGTGAGAGAAAATTAACTCTAACTTTGGAATGAAATGTTGCCCACACATCGCATATGTTGCCTGAATACAATATTTTATATTGATACATTAATAAATACATACTGTGTTCATTTTGGCATGTTTAACTGCCTATAATATCCACTGTAGTGTGCATAGACCAAAGGCTGGCTAGCGAAGAATTGGTTTCTCACTAGCTACCCATGAAGAATTTGTAGCTAACTTTGGCCAGCGACCTTTCATAACATTAGTTTTAGGTCGATTTTACATGTAAAACTAGCTGGCTAGCTAGATTAATAGGATTCACATACAGTTAGCTGATAATTATGAAGTTACAGCTCACGTTTTGCTTTATGTAGTTGTATTGTTTAACTACTTAGGGAGCAGTGGGGCGCTAGGGCTCCCGACACTACCCGGTGAAATGTGAGGCGCCAAATTCTAAATCCAAAAGTTTAATTATTAAACATTCATCAATATACAAATGTTGCATAGTCATCAAAAGCTCTGATTCTTGGCAATTTCACAGCATTGTCAGATTTTAAAAAAGCTTCACGGCGAAAGCACAACATTTGATTGTTTGAGGATAGCCCCTCTCATATTTTATGCATTAGCATAAATCCATAACCAACGCGGGTCTCGAAAAATGCATAAAATCGCTAATATAAAATCCCTTACCTTTCGAAGAACTTCTGCTGAGGGCTTCCAAAGTGTCCAACGAAGACATCCAATGGTTCTTTTGTTAGAAAATGTAATTTATTATATCCATAAATCTCCGTTTGCTTGGTGCGTTATGATCAGAAAATCCACCGTTGAGTCTCCCATTGAACCGTGAAGAGAACACGTTCAAATTATACCTATAGACTTTCTACAAACAAATCAAACATAATTTTTAATGTATCCTTAGGTATCCTTTTGTATTTTTGCTGTAATATTTCAACTGGACGATAACGTGAACGATAGGAAAGAAAAAAAAAAAGTGGTGCGCGTTCACAATCTCGCGCGCGTCAAACCTTGTTTACAAAAGTGGTCCTCTGACTTCTTCCTGTTCCTATCCGTTCTGGTTACTCTTAGAATTCCCAGTCTTTGACTGTTGACATCTAGTGGAAGCCATAGGTACTGCAGTCTCAGTCCTACATACCATTGTATGCAATAGGCACAATGGAGAAGATGGTCATTTACCAAAAAAAAAACTGCAAATCCGGATGGATTTTCCTCTGGTTTTTGCCTGCTATATCAGTTCTGTAATACTCACGTACATTATTTTAACACTCTTAGAAACTTCAGAGTGTTTCCTATCCAATAGTACTAATTATGTGCATATCCTATTGTCTGGGCCTGAGTGGCAGGCATTTTACTTTGGGCACGCCAGACTCTCCAAAACCGTCACCTATGCAGCCGCTCCCTAAGAAGTTAAAGTTAATGCAGTAGCATGGGAGTGCGCATTGCTTCTCAAATGTAAATGTGTATGTACTCAAGTCCTCAGAGAATGAACTAGCAGCATGAGAGTGTGGAGCATGGTAGTATGCATATTGAGTAACACCCAAGGGTTTAATTTGTCTGTATTAAAGTTCCAATGCAGCGGTTTTTATCTCAATATCAAATCATTTCTGGTTAACAATTCTGTACTGTACTATGATTTTTTTTCAATTAAAATAGTCAAAAAGAAACAAAAATAGCTTCTTAGCAAAGAGCAATTTCTCAAGCAAGATTTTTGCTAGGACTGTCTTGGAGTGGGGAGGGGAAAACTGAAAACGAGCTGTTTTTGGCAGAGAGGTTTGGAACTTCTTTCTTATTGGTCTATTAACTAATTTACCGTCGGATGATGTCACTAGGCAGGCCAAAGCTCCATCAAAGCTCTGTCAGCAACGAATGTGGCTGAAATAGCCAAATCCACAAATTTGAAGGGGTGTCCACATACATTTGTGTATATATAGTGTATATAAAACACATGGCAATCACATTTTTGACTGCACTGGGCCTTTTGATAATGATCTGTATAGGCTTTATATGGTCCAAAGTCACTGTCTGCATTGAGCTTCCAGCCCATTTAGACAGGATGTTATTAATGTCTAGGCTATATATCAATTCCTCTAGACCAGGTATTCCCAAACTGGGGTACGCATAGCAATGCCGGCGGGGGTACGCCAAATAAAAATGTGATTCACATATTTTTTTCTTCACATTTTCAAACAGTACACTTTCCAACGGGGCTATACATTTGGGTGAGATTTTTTTCTCACCTGAGTAGCCTCCGTTTCACTGCCAAAAATATAATTATACCATCTGGTGTTTAGCGAAATAACAACACAATGTCAAATACAGGTAGCCTAGTCAAATAATTAACATCCAATCACATTAACCGTTACTCTCTCGAGGGAAATCTTCACTCTTGCTTTGGAGCGAGAATAAAGACGACTTTCGAGTAGTAAGACATGTATAAAAGCAACATTTACCATTAAGAAGGGGCTAGAAGCATTTTATATGGTGAGCTACCGAGTGGCTAGGACAGGCAAGCCCCATACTATTGTGGAGGACTTAATTCCTCCTGCTGCGGATATGGCTGGGACAATGCTGGGGGAAAAGGCCCAAAAAACTATACAGACAATGCCTTCATCAAACAACACTGTTTCACAATGCATCAGTGACATGGCAGGAGATGTTATGAAACAATTACTGCTTCGCATACAAGCCAGTGAATTCTATGCATTACAGCTGGATGAGTCAACAGACGTGGCGGGCCTGGCACAGCTCCTGGTATATGTCCGTTACATTTATGGGGAGTCAATTAAGGAAGACATCATCTTCTGCAAACCACTGGAAACCAGGACAACATGAGAGGATATTTTTAAAGTACTGGACAGCTTTGTGACATCAAATGAACTTTGGTGGTCAAGATGTGTTGGTATCTGTACTGATGGCGCAAAAGACATGACAGGGAGACATAGTGGAGTGGTAACGCGTGTGTAAGCAGTTGCTCCCGACGCCACTTGGGTACACTGCAGCATCCACGAGAGGCTCTTGCTGCCAAGGGAATTTGGACACTACAGTGAAAATGGTTCACTTTGTTAAAGCAAGGCCCTTGAACTCTCAGGTATTTTCTGCATTATGCAATGATATGGGCAGCGACCATGTAACACTTTTACAACATACAGAAGTGCTCTGGTTATCAAGGGGCAAAGTTTTGACACGTTTTTTTAAATTGAGAGACGAGCTTAAAGTTTTCTTTACTGACCATCATTTTCACTTGTCTGACCGCTTCCATGATGACGAGTTTCTCACGCGACTGGCCTATCTGGGTGATGTTTTTTCTCGCCTGAATGATCTGAATCTAGGATTACAGGGATTCTCCGCAACTATATTCAATGTTGCAGGACAAAATTAAGGCTATGATTAAGAAGTTGGAGCGCTGTTCGGTCTGCATTAACAAGGACAACACACAGGTCTTTCCATCATTTTATATTTTTTTTGTGTGCAAATGAACTCAAGCTTACTGACAATGTCAAATGTGATATAGCGAAGCATCTGAGTGAGCTGGGTGCGCAATTACGCAGGTACTTTCCCGAGAACGGACGACACAAACAACTGGATTTGTTATCCCTTTCGTGCCCTGCCTTCAGTCCACTTACCGATATCTGAACAAGAGAGCCTCGTCGAAATTGCAACAAGCGGTTCTGTGAAAAATTGAATTTAATCAGAATCCACTGCCAGATTTCTGGATAGGGCTGCGCTCAGTTTCTTGCCATGGCAAATCGTGCTGTTGAGATATTGATGCCCTTTGCAACCACGTACCTATGTGAGAGTGGATTCTCGGCCCTCACTAGCATGAAAACTAAATACAGGCACCGACTGTGTGGAAAATGATTTAAGACTGGGACTCTCCAATACAACCCAACATTGCAGAGTTATGTGCATCCTTTCAAGCACACCCTTCTCATTAACCTGTGGTGAGTTATTCACAATTTTGAGGAACAAATAAAGTTTTTTATGTAAGATGGCTGAATAAAGAGCAAAATTATAGATTATTATTATTTGTGCCCTGGTCTTATAAGAGCTCTTTGTCACTTCCCACGAGCTGGGTTGTGACAAAAACTCACACTCATTCTTATGTTTCTTCAGGATCGGTGTCCCTTCCACGGGACGGTTGAGCTAACATAGGCTAATGCGATTAGCATGAGGTTGTAAGTAACAAGAACATTTCCCAGGACATAGACATATCTGATATTGGCAGAAAGCTTAAATTCTTGTTAATCTAACTGCACTGTCCAATTTACAGTAGATATTACAGTGAAAGAATACCATGCTATTGTTTGAGGAGAGTGCACAGTTTTGAACATGAAAAGTTATTAATAAACAAATTAGGCACATTTGGGCAGTCTTGATACAAAATTTGGAACAAAAATGCAATGGTTCATTGGATCAGACTAAAACTTTGCACACACACTGCAATATCTAAATTGCTGGAATAATACATTATGGCCTTTCTCTTGCATTTCAAAGATGATGGTACAAAGAAAATACAAAATAACGGTTGTTTTTTTCTTTGTATTATCTTTTACCAGATATATTGTGTTATATTCTCTTACATTGCCTTTCACATTTCCATAAACTTCAAAGTGTTTCCTTTCAAATGGTACCAAGAATATGCATATCCTTGCTTCAGGGCCTGAGCTACAGGCAGTTAGATTTGAGTATGTCATTTTAGGCTAAATTGAAAAAAAGGGGCGGATCTTTACGAGGTAATGTGTCTTTGTGTGTGTGGCAGGCTTACAATGATGGTTAAAAACAACATTTGAGAGTGTGCTGACCCTGGTGCTAGAGGGGGTACGCAGCTAGAGGTTGAATGTTTGAAGGGGTACGGGACTATAAAAAGTTTGGGAACCACTGCTCTAGACCACAGTCGGCCCACCTAACAACACTTCAACTGAAATGTTGTCTTTGTGAAATTATTTCTTGTTTTGTGAGGTGCAGAACCAGGGACACATTTGTTTCCTGAGGAAAGTATAGCAATGTAGAGTTCATACAAGCTCATGTTTGGAAATGTGGCCCAGGACTACTGTATACCATCGGAAGGTAGTAGCCACCCTTTGCCTTGATGACAGCTTTTCACACTCTTGGCATTCTCTCAACCAGCTTCATGAGGTAGTCACCTGGAATGCATTTCATTTAACAGGTGTGCATTGTTAAAAGTTAATTTGTGGAATTTCTTTCCATCTTAATGCGTTTGAGCAGTTGTGTTGTGACAAGGTAGGGGTGGTATACAGAAGTATATATTATGGCAAGAACAGCTCAAATAAGCAAAGAGAAACAACGGTCCATCCTTACTTTAAGACATGAAGGTCAGTCATTCCGGAAAATGTCAAGAACTTTGAACGTTTCTTCAAGTGCAGTCGCAAAAAACATCAAGCACTATGAAGAAACTGGCTCTCATGAGGACCGCCACAGGAAAGGAAGACCAAAAGTTACCTCTGCTGCAGAGGATAAGTTCATTAGCCTTACCAGCCTCAGAAATTTTAGCCCAAATAAATGCTTATGTGTGTTTTTCATATGTTTGATGTCTTCACTATTATTCTACAATGTAAATTTTTTTTTTTAAATAAAGAAAAACCCTTAAATGAGTGGGTGTGTCCAAACTTTTGACTGGTACTGTACATATGGGCCTACTTTACTCAATTTATGCCTACTTACGCCCTAATTTATACAGTATGGGGCAGCTTCCCGGACACAGATTAAGCCTAATCCTTGAATAAAAAGCAAGCTTGATGGAGAATCTCCATTGATAGTGCTTTTTAGTCCAGGATTAGGTTTTATCTGTGTCCGAACCAGCCCAATGTGCAGGTATTTGATCAATTGTGATCATGTCTCTGCCTCTCTCCATGTTAGGCCAATGTGAATGGCCGGGTGCTGTCTCAATGCAACCTGGAAGAGCTGAAGAAAGAGATGAACATGAACTTTGGCGACTGGCAACTCTTCAGAGCCATGGTAAGACAAAACCTCCACCTTTTTAAATACTCTACATCCTCCTTTTATTTATTTGATGTGTACATTAATATCGATTTTCAGATTTGTTTATTTATTTACCGGATTTGTGTTTTGTGTGTTGTTTTATTCTTCAAAAAAATCAGGGCATCTTGTAATGCATCTTCAGCCCTCTCTGGAGACATCGGAGGATTTTATAATCCGTATTACGAGAAAGTCTGCAGTCTGCTCTGCTCGCTCGGGGGGCTGGAATCAGGAACACATGTAGCTTGCGTTGATCAGATGTCCGTTTGTGCCTCCCTCCACAAACGAATATTGTGTTGCCAGAACGTGGCCAGCCAGCCAGCCATCTGGTCCAAGATGGCTGAGATTTAGATGAAGGAAGGTTATTGTCAGTGGGAGCTGCAGTCAGCCAGTCTCCATGCAGTCGAGGGGTCTGACTCTGAATAGCTGCATGGTTTTACAAGAAATTGCATTTTTCCATCTGAGCACTTCCCAAGCCATCTGATGTGGAGTCCGGACCACTTACTGTATGCATATAGGCCCTATAGAGTTGACATCAGATGTACTCACCATCTATTGAACTGAAATACTAGTCCTGACTTTGTGTTTCTAAAGCATTAAGATGATGGTGATGTATTGGCTTCCTACAGCAGCTGATGGTAGGCTATACGTTAGGTAAAGAGCTGGTAGATGCAGTGTGCTGAATCTATTCCCATTGGTTGTGTGTTGTTCTATAGAGTTAGTGGTTGTATGTTGTTTTCATAGCTAGTGGTTATACTGTATATTGGCTCTGCAGCTTGTGGATATTTCCTATGTTGAGTCTATCTATACCTTGTGGTGACATGTTTGCTCCGCACGCGGCTGGCTGTATGCTTTTCTCTCTAACAGTCCCCTCTCCCAGGTGATGGAGCAGCGTCACGGGGAGAGCCAGGCCCTGCAGGATGAGTCTCGTGCGGCCAGCGAGCAGGGCAGCAGCATGGTCAACATGGAGACGGCCAGGCACCAGGGAGCTCCCCATGAGGTGGGCAGCTACAGCTTCAACCTCAGCTTCGAGGAGCTCAGTAACGCAGGCCTGGGTCTGGAGGAGCCCCCGAGACCCACTCAGCACTGGCCCGTGGTGAGTTGAATACACACACTCCCACTCGTATACACATATGCACGCGCACACGTACACTCATACACACAGACACTCATTGATAAATACGGTACACTCACATACACAAACACACTGCAACACACGTTCATATGCACCTGCAGTACATACATAGACTCAGGTCCTGTCTTCTACTCATGAGCACAGATAAACACATTCACATACCCACAGAAATACACAAACATGCCAAGCCATCCAAACACCCTTAAAACCTCTTCCAGCTAGGGTCCCATTTTCCAAATTTTCGCCTGTCTGACGTGCCCAAAGTTAAATGCCTACCACTCATGGCCAGAAACTAGGATATTTACATATTTAGTACTATTGGATAGGAAACACTCTGAAGTTTATAAAACCATTAAGATATAGTCTGTGGCTATTCCAGAACAGATTTAGCAGGCAAAAACCAGAGAGATTTCTGTCCGGAATTTATTTTTCTGTTGCTCTCCTCTCATTTTGAAGCCCATGTAATATTTTTCTATGGGGAATAGGACCGAGGTTGCAGTACTTATGGCTTCCACTAGATGTCAACAGTCTCTGGAAAGGGTATGGAGGAAAAAGCTCTGACCAGATCCTTAGAGAGAGAGAATTACTACGGGTAGGGAAAAAGGTAAACAGGCGTGCGTTCACGAACGTGAAACGCGCCCAGCGCGACCAACTTTCTTTTCGTCTTTTAACGTTTCACTTACCGTTCTTGTAAAATATGATCGCTATTATTCATAAAAGAATACATAAGGATGCATTATTAATGATATTTGATTTGTTTGTGAAAAGATGAGAGGTATAATTTGAACGCGATCCCTTCACTGTAAAACGGGCGAGTAGACTGACAATGCTTGGTGGAGTAGCTGAACGTAACGTGCCAAAAACAACGGATATTTATGGATATAATTATTTACTTTTTCTAACAAAAGAACCATGGATTATCTTGTTTGGACACTTGGGAAGACCTCAGAAGTTATTTGAAAGGTAAGCGATTTATATTAGCTGTGATATGGATATTTTGAGAACCGAGCTGGATATGAATTTATGCTAATGTGGAAAATATGTGAGGTACTAGCCTCAAACAATCAAATGTAGTGCTTTCGCCGTAAAGCCTTTTTAAAATCTGACAACGCAGTGATATTGCCAAGAAGCAGAGCTTTTGATGGCTATGCAACACTATGCAACACTTGTATATCGAAGTTAAATATTACGAATATGTATTACGAATATGTATTTTGAATTTGGCGCGTTATGTTTGCTCTGAAAACGATCCCGCTAAAGGGATCGGCGCGCTAAGAGGTTAAAGCAGACATGTAAGCAGTCAAATATGCAAGTACAGTTGCTAGTGAAAGTCTAAACACCCCTTGCACAGTCTTTGTATTTTACTGCCTTGAAATTACATTTTCTTTTAAACGATACAATAATTTTTTTTTTTACTACAGATCTGCACAACCTACTCCACATTTTCAAAGTGAAAGTAAAATTATTGAAAATGTTCCAAATACCAACCACCTCAATTCGGTCTTATGTAACAAAATTTGAAATTCTGTTTTTTTTTTTTTTTACATTAGATAAAAGTAGAGACTCAGAGCTTCACATGGTATATCATACACTGCAGTTGAGCAGCAATGGGAAAGTAGTTCTGCTTTGAAAGTTGATAAAAACTTGTACGCCACTTTTGAGGAAATGTTTTAGTACACGTACTGGAGAGCTCTTCTTTGTCTACACCCATTCAGCATCATTCACACCCTCTTAAGCCTTAGCCCCACCCATCTCTTGAAGGATTCACATGTCAGGCCATGTGCTAAATCGAGTGAGTAGTGTAGTAAACAACCAAAGGTTTTAAGACTAAAAGCGGTGAAAGTAGTAGCCTACATTAAGGAAAGACTACAGGTAAAAATACACTTTATCTAGTCCTTGGCCTATATCCTAATCTGACTTTGAAAGTGCCCAGATACAAATATTTTATAATTATTAGAGGATGCTTACCCAGATACTTGTCTAAATTGATGGGTCATGTGAAACAAATGCTATAACTACCCCCCAGCCACATCTAGCAAACTCGATGGATCACTCAAGTCTGGACATGTACACATGTTCATGAAATGCAATAGATGGCCGTAATCACCCCCAGACACACATGGGTAATTTGAAAAATTTCCCTGCGAAGTGGAGTCTTTTGTTTAGACATTTGTTAGCTAGCTAAACAATAAACCATAATCCCAACCCATAGCTACAGTACTTGTGTATGAATCTGCAGGTAGCTAAAGCTAACCAACTAGGTTCAATGTTAGCTAGCGGAACAATACACTTTAACTTGCAATGAAAACTGCTTTCTGACTAAATTTGAAACTTATAATATCTGAAAATGTAGCTAGACTCTTACCCGCATACATTGTTTAATGCTTCACGGCAGTGTGTCTTTTTCCATTTGGTTTGTAGCTAGCTACAGCTTGTTTGGCCCGTTTTGTCAAGTCACTCCAGTTCACACTGACCTTGTGCAGAAAAGTAGTCCATCACAACTTTTGCACTGATCTTTGTCGATATGGCCTGCTGAATTCTGAGCAGCAATGTTGTTGAGAGCAGTATAAACACTTTTGCAGATATCCATGACTAACGTTATACTGTATATCCATTGTTTTTGTCAAAATTGCTCAATATCAGTAACTTTGACTGGGAACCATTGATGTAGAGCAATATTCAAACCTTTTCTCTGATTTTCAAGCAAATTTAAGTCAGGACTAAGACTGGACCACTTAGGAACACTCAACACTTCTTGGAAAATCATTCTGGTGTGTATTTGGCATTACAATGTGTGTAAAACTATCCGAGGCTTAGGTTGTTTTTTTTTACCTGGTCTTTTCATATTTCTTTTGATCCTGACATACTCACCAGTCCCTGCCGGTGACAAGCATACCCATAACATAATGCTGCCACCACAATACAGAGGGTTTCACTATGTGTTGGATTGGATTTGACCCCAACCCTATAGTTTTTAATTTAAGCCCAAAACTTAATTTATTTTCTGTGTTGTCTTGCAGTATTAATTAACGGCATTGTTGCAAACTGAATGGATGATTTGAAGTAGATTATTATCATACAGCTTTCCTTCTTTTTACTTTGTCAAACAGGCCGGTAATGTAGAGTGAATGTAATGTTGTTGATCCATTTGTATTTTCAAGCATTGTGGTGGCAGCATCATGTTATGTGTATGCTCTTGTCACTGCGAGGGATTGGGGAGTTTGTCAGGATCAAAATAAATATTAAAGGAGTGAAGGTAAAAAGCTGGGATAGTTTTTTTTTTTTCAGCGATTGCACACATTTGAATGCCTAAGACACACCAGAATGACTTCAAGGGGTATTCAGTGTTCCTGAATGGCCCAGTCTCAGTCCTGACTTAAATCTGCTTGAAAATCAGAGACAAGGTTTGAATATTGCTGTCCATCAATGATTCCCAACCAAATGTACTGTGCTTGAGCAATTTTGACAAAAACAATGTTGCACTAAGAGTTGTGGTTTGTTGCACTAAGAGTTGTGTAAGGTTGGTAGAATCTTATTCAAAAAGTATTAACAGTTGTAATGACTACCAAAGGTGCTTCCACCAAGTATTGATTTGAGGTGTGATGACATATGCAATCAATAAATCTTTATTTGTGACCCGTTTCAAGTAGCTAGGCGTATGTCACTACTTCACAGGAGAGGCATTTCAATGTTTTTATTTTGATCAACATGCGTTTTTTGGCAAAAATGCCTTCTGGAACATGTGGACTTTCATGTGCTTTAATAACAAACATGTATCCAAACTGTAAATACGAATACAATTGTTAAATTATGAGCCTAGTTGGTTTAGACAGCAACCTTCCCGCTAGCCATGATTGACTGAGATAATGGGTGTGCTGGACATGCCGTGAGATGAGTTCGGATATGTCTGCCATGTAACACGCTTCTGTCTATAACATGAGCTGCTCAGTATGTGTGGATAATCCTTGCTACTGCAGCTTTTTTGAAAAATACACTATATGACCAAAATGCTTTATTTTCAGCACTCTGCGGTAATATTCTATAAACTTGTGTGGCCTACCACTTCGCGGCTGAGCCATTGTTGCTCCTAGACGTTTCCACTTCAAAATAACAGTACTTATAGTTGAGATTGCATGGCTGTGTGCTCAATTTTATACACCTGTCAGCAACGGGTGTGGCTGAAATAGCCGAATCCACTAATTTGAAGTGGTGTCCAACATTTCTTTTTGTTATATATACAGTGGGGCAAAAAAGTATTTAGTCAGCCACCAATTGTGCAAGTTCTCTCACTTAAAAAGATGAGAGAGGCCTGTAATTTTCATCATAGGTACACTTCAACTATGACAGACAAAATTAGGAAAAACAAAAAATCAGAAAATCACATTGTAGGATTTTTAATGAATTTATTTGCAAATTATGGTGGAAAATAAGTATTTGGTCACATACAAACAAGCAAGATTTCTGGCTCTCACAGACCTGTAACTTCTTCTTTAAGAGGCTCCTCTGTCCTCCACTCGTTACCTGTATTAATGGCACCTGTTTGAACTTGTTATCAGTATAAAAGACACCTGTCCACAACCTCAAACAGTCACACTCCAAACTCCACTATGGCCAAGACCAAAGAGCTGTCAAAGGACACCAGAAACAAAATTGTAGACCTGCACCAGGTTGGGAAGACTGAATCTGCAATAGGTAAGCAGCTTGGTTTGAAGAAATCAACTGTGGGAGCAATTATTAGGAAATGGAAGACATACAAGACCACTGATAATCTTCCTCGATCTGGGGCTCCACGCAAGATCTCACCCCGTGGGGTCAAAATGATCACAAGAACGGTGAGCAAAAATCCCAGAACCACACGGGGACCTAGTGAATGACCTGCAGAGAGCTGGGACCAAAGTAACAAAGCCTACCATCAGTAACACACTACGCCGCCAGGGACTCAAATCCTGCAGTGCCAGACGTGTCCCCCTGCTTAAGCCAGTACATGTTCAGGCCCGTCTGAAGTTTGCTAGAGAGCATTTGGATGATCCAGATGAGGATTGGGAGAATGTCATATGGTCCGATGAAACCAAAATATAACTTTTTGGTAAAAACTCAACTCGTCGTGTTTGGAGGACAAAGAATGCTGAGTTGCACCCAAAGAACACCATACATACTGTGAAGCATGGGGGTGGAAACATCATGCTTTGGGGCTGTTTTTCTGCAAAGGGACCAGGACGACTGATCCGTGTAAAGGAAAGAATGAATGGGGCCATGTATCGTGAGATTTTGAGTGAAAACCTCCTTCCATCAGCAAGGGCATTGAAGATGAAACGTGGCTGGGTCTTTCAGCATGACAATGATCCCAAACACACCGCCGGCAATCGAAGGAGTGGCTTCAGAAGAAGCATTTCAAGGTCCTGGAGTGGCCTAGCCAGTCTCCAGATCTCAACCCCATAGAAAATCTTTGGAGGGAGTTGAAAGTCCGTGTTGCCCAGCGACAGCCCCAAAACATCACTGCTCTAGAGGAGATCTGCATGGAGGAATGGGCCAAAATACCAGCAACAGTGTGTGAAAACCTTGTGAAGACTTACAGAAAACGTTTGACCTCTGTCATTGCCAACAAAGGGTATATAACAAAGTATTGAGATAAACTTTTGTTATTGACCAAATACTTATTTTCCCACCATAATTTGCAAATAAATAAATAAAAAATCCTACAATGTGATTTTCTGGATTTCTTTTTCTCATTTCGTCTGTCATAGTTGAAGTGTACCTATGATGAAAATTACAGGCCTCTCTCATCTTTTTAAGTTGGAGAACTTGCACAATTGGTGGCTGACTAAATACTTTTTTGCCCCACTGTATATATATATATATATATATATATACAGTTGAAGTCTGAAGTTTACATACACTTAGGTTGGAGTCAATAAAACTCATTTTTCAACCACTCCACAAATTTCTTGTTAACAAACTATAGTTTTAGCAAGTCGGTTAGGACATCTACTTTGTGCATGACACAAGTAATTTTTCCAACAATTGTTTACAGACTAATTACAGACTGATTAATTCACTGTATCACAATTCCAGTGGGTCAGAAGTTTACATACAGCAAGTTGAGTGTGCCTTTAAACAGCTTGGAAAATTCCTGAAAATTGTGTCATGGCTTTAGAAGCTTCTGATAGGCTAATTGACATCATTTGAGTCAATTGGAGGTGTACCTGTGGATGGATTTCAAGGCCTACCTTCAAACTCAGTGCCTCTTTGCTTGACATCATGAGAAAATAAAAATAAATCAGCCAAGACCTCAGAAAAACAATTATAGACCTCGAGAAGTCTGGTTCATCCTTGGGAGCAATTTCCAAACGCCTGAAGGTACCACGTTCATCTGTACAAACAATAGTATGCAGGTATAAACACCATGGGACCACACAGCCGTCAAATCGCTCAGGAAGGAGACACATTCTGTCTCCTAGAGATTAACGTACTTTGGTGCGAAAAGTGCAAATCAATCCCAGAACAGCAGCAAAGGACCTTGTGAAGATCCTGGAGAAACAGGTACAAAAGTATCTATATCCACAGTAAAACGAGTCCTATATCGACGTAACCTGAAAGGGCGCTCAGCAAGGAAGAAGTCACTGCTCCAAAACTGCGATTAAAAAAGCCAGACTACGGTTTGCAACTGCACATGGGGACTAAGATCGTACTTTTTGGAGAAATGTCCTCTGGTCTGATGAATCAAAAATAGAACTGTTTGGCCATAATGACCATCATTATGTTTGGAGGAAAAAGGAGGATGCTTGCAAGCCGCAGAACACCATCCCAACCGTGATGCACGGGGGTGGCAGCATCATGTTGTGGGGGTGCTTTGCTGCAGGAAGGAATGGTGCACTTCACAAAATTGAGGGGGATGACATCATGAGGCAGGAAAATTATGTGGATATATTGAAGCAACATCTCAAGACATCAGTCAGGAAGTTAAAGCTTGGTCGCAAATGGGTCTTCCAAATGGACAATGACCCCAACATACTTCCAAAGTTGTGGCAAAATGGCTTAAGGACAACAAAGTCAAGGTATTGGAGTGGCCATCACACAGCCCTGACCTCAATCCCATAGAAAATTTGTGGGCAGAACTGAAAAAGCATGTGCGAGCAAGGAGGCCTACAAACCTGACTCCGTTACACCAGCTCTGTCAGGAGGAATGGGCCAATATTCACCCAACTTATTGTGGGAAGCTTGTGGAAGGCTACCTGAAACGTTTGACCCAAGTTAAACAATTTAAAGGCAATGCTACCAAATACTAATTTAGTGCATGTAAACTTCTGACCCACTGGGAATGTGATGAAAGAAATAAAAGCTGAAATAAGTAATTCTCTCTACTATTATTCTGACATTTCACATTCTTAAAATAAAGTGGTGATCCTAACTGACCTAAGAATTTTTGCTAGGATTAAATGTCAGGAATTGTAAAAAACTGAGTTTAAATGTATTTGGCTAAGGTGTATGTAAACTTCTGACTTCAACTGTATTTATATATATATATATAGTGTATGTTGCCATAAATGTTGGTAGAATCTTCATCACATTTGTAATGGCTGCCAAAGGTACTTTCACCAAGTATTATCTCTGGGGTGTGAAGACATCCACAATCAAATCAATTTGGAAAATGTTGTATAATCTAATTTTACTTTGAAAATGTGGAGCAGCTTGTGTAGATCTGTAGGGAAAATATCCAGTTTAATTCCATTTTAGATAAACATTTAAAGGCAGCAAAATGTGAACTGTGCAATGGGTGTGTAGACTTTCACTAGGCACTGTATACACTTACACAAGCAGTCATTGAACTCATCAGAGCTAAATTAGCATGTGGATTTGGGTGAGATCATCAGTTTTGACCTCCCCTGGTTGAGGAAGTTGACGTGGCGGATCACAAACACACTCACACACCACCAAAAGGCAATGCAAGGTGTTAGAAAAGCTGTTATTTTTGCCCTCAACTGCCAACATGCTAACATATACGCAAACATAAACTTCTTCTCTAGCATGGCTGTCAGTTTTCTCGTCATTACTAGTTAATTGGTGGCTTGCAGTGCCGTTTGCTTGTAAATAAAGCATTGTAAATTCAAACAGCACCACCATGACCACAAACCTCATGAGATTGTGCTTTCTCGCCCCTTAACCCAAACCAATAACATCCATGATGCATCTCGTTCCCCCCTCAACCATAACAAAAAAAAATTATACCGCACGTTCCCCTCTTCTCCCCACCCTTCCCCCAGGCGGCCACCCACCGCACCCCCAGCATGTCCAGCCTCAACTCGCAGGAGTCGTCCAACGATATCTGCAAGCTGACTGACAAGCAGCAGGCAGAGTACCGCGACGCCTACCGCGAGTACATCACCCAGATGACCCAGCTGGACGTGGCCGGAAGCGGGGGAGAGAAGCCCGTCCAGCCTCACCCGGGCCAGTTCCTCCAGAGCCGAGAGGCCCGAGACCCAGAGGAAAAGGCCGAGCAAGAGGGAGGCAAGCCTTCTTTCCCCACCAAGAGAGGGGCTAAAGCTACGGATGCGGTCGATACAGATGCCCCCCTGGATCCCATCAGCGAAGAGGACGAGAAGCTGTATTCCAGCGCCTCCAAAGCAGGGGGCTCCAAGGTGAAGGGAGCAGGGTCTCGATACCACAAAGTCCCCAGTGACGAGGAGTCAGGGCCAGAGGAATCAGACAACACCCCTCGACTCCAGGAAGAAGGGAAGGAGGGGGGTGCCCAAGCAACATCTGACATTGCCCAGGACAAGAAGGACTCGTCTGACTCTGGGGTGAGGTCTGGTGAGAGCTCCTCGGACCACTCCCTAGAGGAAGCCGAAGAGGTTAATAAAGCAAACCTGATAGAGCTGGAGCTAGAAGGTCTGGTAAAGAAGAGGGGCCTGCTGTCCAGCAGTCTGAGTGGCCTCCAGGATTCCACCATCGCCCGCATGTCCATCTGCTCCGAGGCCCCGTCCGAGGGCAGCCTAATGGCCTCCAGCCCCGACGAAACCTGGTTCCCTGCCAGCTTGTCCATGAGCAACCTCAACCATGCCTCCAGCACCACCACACTCAACAACAACAGCAGCAACAACGCTGCAACCACCAACACCAGCCAAGACAACCAAGACACAGAGAGCTCCACCACAGGCTCCAGCACTGACTCAACCACGGGGCCCGTCCACAACCAGAACCTGCGTGGGATCATCCTCAAGAGGGCCCTGAGCACCGGGGAGGCCCTCGAGGGCCGCACAGGGTCCCCTGATGCCATTATCCTGGAGGACGAGAGGGAGAGTGTCCTGTGAGGGCCCAGGCCTTTGAGGTCCCGTAGACGTTGCTTGATGTGCTACTAAAAAATAAAGGTCCTTACAAATCTGTTACATTGATATAGATGCCAATAAAAACAGGCCTTTTAATCTGCACTTAAGGTTGTTAGACAATTTGAGAGAAAATGTTACAGCATTCAACCAAAATAAGCATGGATTAAACCGAAGGAGATCACCTTGTTTCATAAAGATATTAAATAATTTGGGTTGATAAATGAATGTCCTGGCTTGTAGACAAACTCAGGATACATTTTGTGAAATAATTTGAAAGTTAATGATGACAGACTAATATGGAATACGTCAATTTGAAATTTCCCTGTAATTCAATTAGGTGTTGTGCTGTCATGTTCACTTTTGCTGTTGGAAAATGGTAGGGAATTGTGGAGTGATGTGATTATGAATGTTGTGTTTTGGTGTGGTGATGGTACAGTAGTGGTGTATGTTGGTGCGATGTATACTGTACTTCATTATAGGTTACTGAAAAATCAGATTTGGCTTTGTGCTTAAACTACATTTTCCTCAATTGTAGTGATCAAGTAGGCTACCAGTGAAAATGTGCCATGTTCAAACATGAGTTAATTAGTGTAGTATTGCTGTGAATTCATATTGTGACACCTTTTTTCCATATTTGTGACTGAAAGGTCTTTTTGCCAAACAATCTGCTGATGTTTTGTGCTGTAATTAAAGATTTAAAATCTATAAACAGTGTGGTAAACCTCAACTGTTTCTGTGGTATGAAAAAGTGTGTTCCATGCACTACTGATAGGTCTCAGGGTCTGAGCCTTTTTCAGAGTGCAATGTGAAGCCATGTTTTTGTGAAACAATAAACATCTTGGCTGTCAGATGCATTTTTTTACTTCCTGCATAAAGTATAACAGTTCATAAAATGCTTCCCATCCCTTGAACTCTACTTTTCCTATGAGCTCAAGATAGACTTGTTTGTTGTTAAAAAATCTCATTAATTTCCCATACTCCCACATAGCAGGGTTTCCCAAAGTCAGGTTCTGGGGCCCCCCCTGGGTGCACGTTGTGGTTTTTGCCCTAGCAAAACACATTTTTAATCAACTGTAGTGCTAGGGCAAAAAACTCAACTTGCACCCAGGGGGGGCCCCAAGATCAACTTTGGAAAACCCTGCCATATAGAGAAAGGGTTAAAACATAATTGCATTAGCTGGTGTCAGCTAGACTTTATTTTCACCAGCAGGTGGCAGATTCTCCATACAAACCCGCATTAGGCCAAAGAGAGATCCTAGCCAGCATCACTGAACCATGGGCATGAACTTTCACTTGTGGGAAAAGTTTAGAAGGCCAAGTTAGTTATGACATTATATAAATATGCATAATACCGTAGCCAATCAATTTCAGTCGATTCTAAGCACTTCCCTTCGTATGTTGGGCACACTTATAGGCACAATTGAGAGTATACTCTTCTGTGTAAAGGAACTTAAGCTTTCCAATTTGTGGGGAAATGGTGAACCTGTGCTTTGTCATTCTACCTGTAAAAGTGGAATAATGTGCTGCTTTAAAAGCAATTTTAGGCTAGCGCATAGAGCAGTGTCCAGGTAGTTCGCCTTACTGTCATTGCACGGTCAGACAAAATGAACAAATGCGTAACCTAATTATTTTCTTAACACAGACATTGTGAAATGTAGCCCTATAGGTTGGTGTTTATTTTCTACAAAAAAGTATGTTGATCAGCACTGGCAGGCCATTTAAAAATTACAATTAGTTTGTTTCTTTTTAGAAGTTAACAGCTTCGTGAGTAGCAGATGAATGCAGAATAGTATTATCAATAAGAGATGTTCTGTGATTTCAAATGGAGAACAGCTTTTAATGCATTTGCACTAGCTTTTACACAATTACGCACAGGTGAGACAATCACATTTATTCCCAGTGTCCTATATGCCTACACCCTGAGAGTTTACCCAATCAGTGCGTGTTGAGGTCTCAATTCCTGAACACTTAAGATGAGGAAGGAAAACTAGAGAGCGTTGTGTGAATTTTAGCAATGTCACTGTAAATGACGCACTTCGTCAATGGGAATGGTATAGCTTGTCCATCGTCCCTAAGAAATGACACTCAATTTTTCACCATTCTTTACATTTAATCATTCAGTTGACACAACTGTCATGAAAGATTGACATTCCCACTGCATTGACTTCATTACCACTGCATGGGCTGGTTAATGCACTTTCACGCACGGGAATTGAAACTCATTTTGGGATTGTAGATGATCATGACAAGCTAGCATTGCAGAACCATTTTCGGCCAAAACATTGTGTCAGCCTTTACCTTTTGTAACTCCAATCTCAAAAACTTCTGTCTATAGGCTACAGTTTCCATACAGCAGGGAGACATGCTCAAATAATGCATTTGATTTGTTTATTTTTTTGTATAAAACGTTACAATTTACATTATTACTTTTATAAAAAGTTTCAGCATAATTAAGTACAGCATTACACTTTTGCAGAAATGTGCAATTCCTGCAACTATACAAGATAAAACTCAGAGTGCACAAGGTTTCACGCGTTCATGTTTTTTTTTTTTTTTTAAACAACGTCCAGTCCATGTGCGAAGAAGAGTAACAATTCTGACAAGACAGACTAAACTATATACAGTAACTAACCAAGTTGTCTTCTATTCACTCTCCAATTCCGGAGAAAAGGCGAAGACTTCGAGGGCGATAAGAGGAAATCCTTGTGACAATCTCTTATTTGTTTTTCTCCCCGTGTAGGGAGTATAGCGCGCCTTCCATTTCAAGAAAGGACCAAAACAAGTCTTAAGTTAAATAATATGAGTGTCCGAACTGAAAACACATCACATAGATTGTCCTTTATAAGCAAAGTCTCTTGATTCAATTGAAGAAAATCCAGAACCCGAGGACAGAAATGTTGGAAAAAAAAGTCAGGTTCCCAGGTCCTGTGTGTTTTGTGTCTTAACCAAACACCTGCAAAAGATTGAGAAAGAGGCGTGTTTAGAAACTGCAAACAGGGCAGAGATCCGGACAGACTGGCGCCAGGGAGGAAGCCGCAGTTTTAACATTTAACCAAACACTCAAATATTGAGCAAACCCTGGGCTCCAGATGTACACACACACTAGCGCAGCATAGGGCACTTTCTCATTCAACTTCAGCCGACTATCTGGGAGAGAATCAAACGAAATTGCAGTTCAGCTGGGCCTAGCCTCTTCTTGCACCAATTATGTGCAGACATCTAGTAGTAATCCAGACAACTATTTATTTTAAATTACAGATGAGCGTAGCTGCGTTATAACATAATAACGAATTTGCCTATACTGTATAGCAAAAATGTTTGCAATGCATTCCGTTCAAATAGTGAACCAATTACCAATGAGAGAATGATTATCCTACTGTCAGAAATATGCACCGACTTTCAATTTCGTTGTATTCTGCCACAACAGGCTGTAGGCAAATAGACAAGCAAACCCCGGACATAATAGTACAGACAGGGGATAGAACATAGCGTACTTACCGCTTTAACGATGAAGATTCCTGCTGTCATCTGTTATCAGTTCTGATGGGAACTCCGGAGACTGAAAAACAAACATATATTCATTAGCACCGCCGCAGTCAAATACATGGTATTATTGAGATTACACATAAAAATGCCTACCCTCGCAATGTTGATAATGGATAACATGCCTTTTGTAAACCAAATGGTGTAATTTCACAATAGACCACAATTGCGCATAGTAAACGCACTCAAAATGCGCAGGCCAATAGGTAAAATAGACCCAAGCAAATGTAGCGTCTTTGTTTATATTCCTATTCTTCTGATATTTCAGACAATATCCTTACCTGTAATGACAAGATGCTGATATCTGTATTGAGAGTTGTCAGGGGAGTCCTGGATGTCGCTTGCCCCGGTCGAGGGTGATGGAGGCTTGTTATTGCGACATTGGAGTCAAGTGCGATCTGCAGGTCCAGAATATAGTCGATGACATGCTGCAGGATTTCCATCTTGCTCACGTTCTTGTTTTGAGGGATGCTGGGCACGAGCTCCTTCAGCTTGGAGTAGCAGTCGTTCATGTTGTAAAGCAGGCTTAATGGATCATCCACCGGAGTCTTGCTCCGAGAGATTCCCAGACTATGTTCAGACAGATTCGCGCTGTTTTTCCGGAAAGATCTTACTGGACTTATTGCTTTCATGTTGAGACTTCGTGCGAGACGTTCAGTGCTTTCGTTGAGAGGTTGGTTTTAGTATTCTTTCTGTTCCTTCACAGACGGGTCGGTGAGCGAACGGACTGGATTTACAAGCTGTCATTGTCGCTTATATAGCCAGCAGGCTGGGTTTGCAACGCAGGGGTTTTGTTTGTGCTGATTGGATGAGTAGGTTACGTCAATCCCCCCTCCTTGTGTCCTACCATTGGTTAAGACTGCCTCGCAGTCTGGTCCCTCCTATTTCTTCCGTGTTCTCAGCCAGTGAAAACGCATGTTTAAGGTGGCACCGTGAGAGCTCTTCAGCTCCGGTGGGCAATTTGGAAAATTGAGCCCTTACCTGTTTCTGATGATTCGTCATTTGGCATCACGAGCATGTGAAGCTCTAGCGTGCATTTTTCTGATGAATGTAATTGAATGTAAAATAAAGGGTGGCATGTTATCAAAGCTCTTCTGAAGGATTTAACGTAAGAATACTAAAATACAACATCTTATAATGATGTGTATCCATGTGTAAAATGCGCAAAAATGCAAAATGCTGATTTATAAAGGTGAAGGGGCTGATAGGCTCTAATTGTCACAATATATTGGTTTATAGTCAAGATTAGAAGAGCTCGCTGTCTCTCACACGCATTCCTTCACTGTCAACACAACACTACATCCTTTTGATTAATTTGATCATTATCTCTAATTTGAAGTGATGGATAGCCTACACGAATGTTATATTTTTAAAGATTAAGAAAAGCAACAATGGGAATTCTGATTGTAGGAATTGTCAATTACAAATATCAGGGCATGACATCAGCTGTTGAATGAATACAAGGACCATGCATGTATAAGATGGTGATAACAGAAATGTGAACTTTGAATGGGTCATTAAAGCGTTAGGCTAAACCAAACCCCGGACCTAGCCTATATGGCATGCTTGCTCGCACACTGGATCAGTAGTGAAAGATGGATTCTGCATAATAGGGCATATTTGAAATAAGACAAGAGGGTGCATGGTTGTGCACATTACTGTGAGACATATGTGATCACTGGCCCAGAGAGTGACGGTCACAGTGTTTATAGGGCCACTTGGATGACGTCTGGATGGACACTGTGCTTAAGGTCCTCAATAATACCTAGAACACATTTCGTCAGGGTGGCCTCCATGAATGTCAATAATGCAAAACACTGATTGAACAACATATCCCTTGGTTTCAAAAATGTTGGGCTACAGTAGCATTGTTCTGTATTAATGAGGCTACATGCGGCTGCATTCTTCAACTGGTGCCGGGCACAGGGCTCCAAAGCTCGCGGAGTGATGCGGCACAAACTAATTGCACCGGGGCTGTTGTGGACTGCAGCGGGTGGTCGTTTCGATTTGTGGATTAAAATGCGTAGTTTACTGAAGTCTATTAATTTTTAACAACCACATTAGGGGTCACAGTGACAACGTCTATAATGAATGAGAATGTGTTTCTTATCCTTGTGCACAGCAGCTAAAATTATGTTTTGGGATATAATATTCCGAATATGCTCAATATTGTACAAAACGACCCAAAATTAGATTTGGGAGAAAAGTGCTGTATAACCACCAATGTGCCTATATAATCTTGCAGAAAATGCATTTCAACACCAAATTCAGTCCTAGTAAGTACTGCGCAATTGATTATGATGTTTGGATAGTAGTCTGTCCCCTGTTTACAAGACTGAGCTCTCATGTGCAATAACAAATGTTATACAAACAAATGGATATAGCCGTCCCCCACCACCACTATCTCTGAAAATGATTTTGCCAACATTTGAATAAAAAGAGGCTATTAAATGTTTGGGTGGCAATTTACGTACATTATACAGTTTTGCTTTTGCAGCCACGAGACAACTTCGACTATTTAACAAGCCTTTTTGCATTTTCCGACGAGATGTTGAATTCTTGTGCTCGAGTTCAAGTTTTATTGTCACATGCACAGTGAAATGCCTAACTTGCCATCTCTCCACAACAGTGCAGTACTCAGTCATGTCCACATCTGGTGCAATCGGATTTGTCCATTTTCTCTCCTCTTTTTTTCGTTCTCACAGCTGTGTACATTTCACATGACACCCTGACTGATCCATGACAAGTGATGAATTGGCACCAAGCGAGCGGCAATAGCCTACTGAACAGCACCGCGAGCTCATGCTCTCCGCAGAGTAGACTCTCTGGCGCCAGCTATGTGACGTCACCCAATCACAGCAGCCCTCTAGCCAGTTCTCACCGCGCCGCTCAGGCGGCTGCTATGGAGACCGGGGCTGTAGTCAGCACGAGGTCTCAGCTGATCAATTGGACCGAACAGTGAGAGATCGGAGTTTAAGTCGTCACCTATGTCCCTCAGCAATCCGGGGCCCGCACACCTGCATCGATTAGCATTTCTTAAATTACATTGGAGTTGGGAAAGAGTCTCCCATCTTCGATTTGTGAAAAGAACAAGACAAGAAAAGGACTGGCTGCCAGCATAACCAAGTGAGGAGTTTGGCCACATTTTAGTTTTCAAAGCATTCTGTGGTTGATATGCAAAGAAAAACAAAAGAAAATCGTATATAAATTCAAGTAAAAATAACGGTTTTCTGTTTACTATTCTAACCTAGTATTGATTTACTCAGTGCATTGTCAATAGCCTACCCAAATAGAGGATATACTTTCAGGTCGTTTTTTACTCTTAAAACGTGATATCAACATAACTCTAAACTATCTTTTTACCTCCTCAATCATATGACAATTGCCACCCTCTCAGGGGAACTGAACTAGAACGACATTCTTAAAAAAAAAAAAAAAACTTCAACCACTCCCCTTTTTCCGGTCACAAAACTATTTAGTTTAGGTTGAAAAGATAAGGTTCAGAAAACAATGCAGAACTGCCAACTAGTTGAAGTGAGCCCCAGAGGCCGGCGTCAGAATGTCTGTGCCTCCTACTTCAACTGTTGATCCAGTGTTCTGCAGTTGCACGTCCCTGACTGCCAACCATGTGCAACAAAGTGATCGCTATTTGACTCTCCCCTATGAATTTTCTTTTATTCTATGAATATTGTGCGGACATAGAGTCCATTTGTTGTTTCAGATTATGTTTAGTCTATCTACTATTGATTAAATAAGTGTTATTCCCATCGCAAGAATGTAAGATTTGTGCGTTTAGTTGTAAAAGAAAACGGACAGCCTCCGGTTTAAATAAACTGTTAGCCTATTTATTAGCAGTGCTAATATCATAGGAATACATTGGTTATTATAGCCTTGCAGACAAACTTGCAGACAAACCTTACTCTAAACGCGTTTCAGAAAAATAAGATAAATCTTAACATCAGCCTATAAAGTTCCATCTATATCTAGTTTTTATCTAACACACCACCGTTTTGTCAAAAACCTATAATTCATCCGTTCTATTATCCTCATCATCCGATTATGGTAAGAATTGAGCCTAATTGTTTCTCAGTTTCGGTTTGAGCGAGTCCTGCATCCCTTTCGCTTACTGAAGAAGAGCATCCAGTCCAAGGGCACCGGTTCGCAGCGAAGTTTACATTTCTGTCCGCTCTGTATTCGGTATCTAAGCGTAATGCTTTGTTGTTGATTAAGAGGGTACCGCATAGTGCTTTGCTTTCTATTGAGAGGGTACCACGCGCCTGTCGCGTGCAGTAGTGTAGGCTACATAAAACAGTGGCGCACGACTCTTGTAGCAACATCAACTGCATGGGCGGGGCTTTCGTGTTTTCCTATTGTTAGTCTTGAAAGAATAGGGTGTCACCGGAAGTCAGTTTGTAACATTGTAACAACTTGGTGCATAACTCAGAAATTCAGATGTCTGGGCTATTTTGCTAATGGCTAGAGCATGAAGCTCACACATGCATTCGGGACATTATAAACCACATGAAAAGGTGAGGAAAATGTATATTATACACTGAGTGTACAAACATGACCAGGTGAATCCAAGTGAAAGCTATGATCCCTATTGATGTCACTTGTTAAATCCACTCCAATCAGTGTAGATGAAGGGGTGGAAACAGGTTAAAGAAAGATTTTTAAGGCTTGAGACATGGATTGGGTATGTGTGCCATTCAGAGGGTGAATGGGCAAGACAAATATCTAAGTTTCCCATGTGTATCAAGAATAGTCTACCACCCAGAAGGCATCCAGCCAACTTGACTCAATATTAGGACGCTGTTCTTAATGCTTTTTTTACACTCAGTGTAAATATATATATATATATTACAAATATATTTGACAAAATTAAAGTTCATTTCCTATCCAAAAACATTATACACTGAACAAAAATTTCAGCGCAACATGTAAAGTGTCGGTCCCTTTTTTTTCATGAGCTGAAATAAAAAAATCACACAAATGTCCATATGAACAAAACGTTTTTTTCTCTCAAATTTTGTGCATAAATTAGTTTACATCCCTGTTAGTGGGCATTTCTCCTTTGCCAAGATAATCCATCCACCTGAAAGGTGTGGCATATCAAGAAGCTGATTGAACACTATGATCATTACACAGGTGCACCTTGTGCTGGGCACAATAAAAGGCCAACCTAAAATGTGCAGTTTTGTCACACATCACAATGCCACAGATGTCTCAAGTTTTGAGGGAGCTTGCAGTTGGCATGCTGACTGCAGGCATGTACACCATAGCTGTTGCCAGATAATTTAATGTTAATTTCTCTACCATAAGCCGCCTCCAACCGGCCTCACAACCGCATACCACGTGTATGGCATTGTGTGGGTGAGCGGTTTGCTGTGTGCCCCATGGTGGCGGCACTGGCGGTTCTGGGGGGGGGGGCAGTGCCCCTGTGGCAACAATTTTGGACCCCCTTGTGGCCCCCCTAAAAGTGGAGTATGAAATAATTTTTGCATAACTAATTATTGCTATCGTTCTTTTTTTACAACCGTTATTAGACAGTGGCAACGTGGAACACTAATTAAATCCACACATTTACTAGAGGGACATTGTCTTTTGCCTGCTAATGCCTGCAATGAAGTGAAGAAAACAATATGACAACAATAACATCTAATGTAACTGGCCCCTCTAACAGTACAACTGGCCCCAGCTTGGCCCCCCCAGTTGAAAGGGTCTAGAACCTCCACTGGGTGGCGGTGGGGTTATGGTATGGGCAGGCATAACCTATGGACAATGCAAACAATTATAAATATGGAAATGGTCAACCTTTGCTGCTATAACAGCCTCCACTCTTCTGGGAAGGCTTTCCACTAGATGTTGAAACATTTCTGCGGGGATTCAGCCACAAGAGCATTAGTGAGGTCGGGCACTGATGTTGGGCGATTGGCGATTAGGCCTGACTTGCAGTCGGGATTTCCAATTCACCCCAAAGGTGTTTGATGGGGTTTAGGCCAGTAAAGTTCTTCCACACCGATCTCGACAAACTATTTATTTATAGATCTCGCTTTGTGCACATGAGCATTGTCATGCTGAAACAGGAAAGGGCCTTCCCCAAACTGTTGCCACAAAGTTGGAAGCACAGAATCGTCTAGAATGTCATTGTATGCTGTAGCTTTAAGATCTCCCTTCACTGGAACTGAGGGGCCTAGCCCCAACCATGAAAAACAGCCCCAGACCATTATTCCTCCCCCACCAAACTTTACAGTTGGCACTATGCATTAGGGCAGGTAGTGTTCTCCTGGCATCCACCAAACCCAGATTTGTCTGTCGGACTGCCAGATGGTGAAGCGTGATTAATCACTACAGAGAACGCGTTTCCCCTGCTCCAGAGTCCAATGGTGGTGAGCTTTACACCACTCCAGCCGACGCTTGGCATTGCTCATGGTGATCTTAGGCTTGTGTGTGGCTGCTCGGCCATGGTAACCTATTTCATGAAGCTCCCAACGAGCATTTATTGTGCTGACGTAGCTTCCAGAGGCAGTTTGGAACTCGGTAGTGAGTGTTGCAACCGAGGATAGACTATTTATACGCAATTTATATGGGCCATTCTACTGCCAATGTTTGTCTATGGAGATTGCATGGCTGTGTGCTCAATTTGATACACCTGTCAGCAACAGGTGTGGCTGAAATAGCCGAATCCACTAAGGGGTGCCACATACCATTGTCGTGCCATTCATCCGCCACCATCACCTTATGTTTCAGCATGATAATGCACGGCCCCATGTCGCAAGGATCTGTACACAATTCCTGAAAGCTGAAAATGTCCCAGTTTTTCTGTGGCCTGCATACTCACCAGAAATGTCAATAATTGAGCATGTTTGGGATGCTCTGGACCGACATGTATGACAGCTTGTTCCAGTTCCCGCCAATATCCAGCAACTTCGCGCAGCCATTGAAGAGGAGTGGGACAACATTTCACAGGCCACAATCAACAGCCTGATCAACTCTGTGCGAAGGAGATGTTGCGCTGCATGAGGCAAATGTTGGTCACGCCAGATACTGACTGGTTTTCTGATCCACGCCCCTACTTTTTTGTAAGGTATCTGTGACCATCAGATGTGTATTTGTATTCCCAGTCATGTAAAATCCATAGATTAGGGCCTAATTAATTTATTTCAATTGACTGATTTCCTTATAACTGTAACTCAGTAAAATCTTACAAATTGTTACATGTTGTGTTTGTTTATATTTGTATTCAGTAAATGTAAAATGTATAGTATGATAGAATGATAATTAGACTATAGACAGAAAACTCTGTAGGGCTGTCACCCTACTACAGTGACCGAGACCCAACAGTTGCTCCATTCAGACAGACAAACACTCCCTGCTTTGGAACAGTGCTGTCCCTTCCCAATCCCTGCCTCCTCTCACTAGCCATCCCATCTGTCTCTGTCTGATCACCCAATTGATACAGTGCCTTCAGAAAGTATTCACACCCCTTGACTTTTTCCACATTTTATTGTGTTAAAGCCTGAATTAAACATTTATTAAATAGAGATTTTTTTGTCACTGGCCTACACACTTCATAAAAACTGAAATGTCTTGAGTCAATAACTGTTCAAACCTTTTGTTATGGCATGCCTAAATAAGTTCAGGAGTAAAAATGTGCTTAACAAGTCACATAAGTTGTATGGACTCACTCTGTGTGCAATAATAGTGTTTAACATGATTTTTTAATGACTACCTCATCTCTGTATCCCACACATGCAATTATCTGCAAGGTCCCTCAGTTGAGTAGTGAATTTCAACCACAGATTCAACCACAAAGACCAATGCCTCTCAAAGAAGGGCTCCTATTGGTAGATTCGGTAAAAAACAAAAAAAAACAGACATTGACATTGAGCATGGTGAAATTATTAATTACACTTTGGATGGTGTGTCAATACACCCAGTCACTACAGAAATACAGACGTCCTTCCTAACTCAGTTGCCGGAGAGGAAGAAAACCTCTCAGGGATTTCACCATGAGTCCAACGGAGACTTTAAAACAGTTACAGAGTTTAATGGCTGTAATAAGAGAAAATTGAGGATGGATCAACAACATTGTAGTTACGCCACAATACTAACCTAATTGACAGTGTGAAAAAAAGGAAGCCTGTAAAGAATACAAATATTCCAAAACATGCATCCTGTTTGCAATATGTCACTAAAGTAAAACTGCAAAAAAATTGGCGAAAAAATGAACTTTATGTCCTGAATACAAAGCGTTATGATTGGGGCAAATACAACACATCACTCTTCATATTTTCAAGCATGGTGGTGGCTGCATCATGCTATGGGCATGCTTGATCTGTAACAAACTTACAGATCTTTAAGAATTGTAAAATATGAATGTCCCAATATTGTACAATCCAGGTGTGCAAAGCTCTTAGACACTTATCCAGAAAGACTCACAGCTGTAATCACTGCCAAAGCTTATTCTAACATCTATTGACTCAGGGGTGTGAATAGTTGTG
The DNA here is from genome assembly GCA_030435695.1 of Brachymystax lenok tsinlingensis. Lineage (NCBI taxonomy): Eukaryota > Metazoa > Chordata > Actinopteri > Salmoniformes > Salmonidae > Brachymystax > Brachymystax lenok. The sequence goes on along the minus strand of CM059786.1, from coordinate 10,208,596 downwards.
TAAATTAGATATATCTGCATTTCATTTTCAATACATTTGTAAAGATTTCAATTTATTTTCTTACTTTGTCATTATGGGGTATGGATGGGCGAGATTTTTTATTAATTTTATCCATTTTGAATTCAGGCTGTAAAACAACAAAATGTGTAATAAGCCAAGCAGTATGAATACTTTCTGAAGGCACTGTACAGTATTTGAGCGGCTGCAGCAGGCAGCAGACAGCCCAAAACAGGCAGGCAGGATGCTCGGGGGTGATGTGGACAGATTGGAGGGGAGACAAAGGCCCAGTAGCTCACTGAGTCACAGCCAGAAAACCCAGGCTGGAGAGATCCACTCCTACCCGCCTCCTTGTGTCCCCTGTACCCCACCTCCTCACCCCGCTCGCCTGGCACACAGCTGGCACTTCTGGGGGATGAAAAGGGTTGGAGTGCTCCTCTCTTTTTTCATCCCCTGTCCTTTGAGTGAAAGGTTAATCTGTAGCCAAGGCAACAGTCTGATCTATAGTGATAATGGTGGCATTGAGGCTACAGGGGTGCTTTGTTGTTAAAGGCCTATAGGAATTTATTTCCCCGTATGCATTGGTGACTGTTGGTTTGGTTTTATTTTTTTATTCAAATCATTTTGTATTAGTGTTATGTGCCATGCTAGTCTATGTAAGGTTTTTCAGATACAACACTGTCATGACCAATGATGTTGGTGTCATTTCAATTCCATACTGTCCCAAGGTCCTCTCTACACCAAGGGGGAATTGAGAGTTGTGCATAAGCCCTGAAACTGACTTGTGATACCACCTCAGCCTGCAACTTCTTGGATTCTGCAGTAACTGTCTGTCCGCCAGAGTTTTAACTGCACACTCCAGACACAGTGTCCGCTTCCCTAACCCTTATCTCACGCCTTCACCGGGGCTCACTTCCTTTTAGATTTCACCCACAGCCATGTAATTCTTACTCAATCGTCCACTATTTATACAGCGCAGAGGGAAGAGAGAGTTAATGTAGGAAACACACTCCTCTCTGTGTGACTGACTTGACCTACTACCAAGGAATAGAGAACAAGTACACACACACACACACACCCACACAAACCGCTGCTGATTCATTGCATCATCCTATGCCATCTCCTACCACACATACTTAGAATTGTTATTGCGAGGGGGGTAATTTATGGGTCATTCATTGGTAAAAGCTTGAGGTGCCGAGTTTCTTGGATTTGTTATATGTCAGGTGTCTCTGTGTAGCAGGTAAGCAGAGTCAGGCGCAGGACAACGGAGTTGAGTATTCACGTATATTTACTCAAAATACAAACTACCAAATTTGGTAGTAAAATACAAGCTCACAATTAAAGATAATCTAACATAGAACAAACACACACAAAACCATGGGGGGAAACAGAGGGTTTAAATAAGGAACAGGTAATTATGGGATAGAAACCAGGTGTGTATAATGAAGACAAAACACATAGAAATTGAAAAGTAGATCGGCGGTAGCTAGAAGACCGGTGACGTTGACCGCCGAACACCGCCCGAACAAGGAGAGGGACTTCGGCGGAAGTCGTGACAGTACCCCCCCTTAGAGCCGCGCGCCGACACCGGCCTCGGGGACAACCCGGAGGACGAGGTGCAGGGCGATCCGGACGGAGACGGTGAAACTCCTGTAGCAACGAAGGGTCCAGGATGTCCTCCACCGGCACCCAGCATCTCTCCACCGGACCGTACCCCTCCCACTCCATGAGGTACTGAAGCCCCCTCGCCTGGCACCTCATGTCCAAGATGGCTCGAACAGCATACGCCGGGGCCCCCTCGATGGCCAGAGGGGTCCGAGGAACCTCCCCGCATCTCAGACTCCTGGAGTGGACCAGCCACCACTGGCCTGAGGAGAGACACATGGAACGAGGGGTTAATACGGTAATCTGGGGGAAGTTGTAACCTATAGCAAACTTCGTTCAGTCTCCTCAAGACTTTGAATGGCCCCACAAACTGTGGACCCAGCTTCCGGCAGGGCAGGCGGAGGGGCAGGTTTCGGGTCGAGAGCCAGACCCGGTCCCCCGGTGCGAACACCGGGGTCTCACTACGGTGGCGGTCGGTGCTCGCCTTCTGCCGCCTCACGGCCCTTTGCAGGTGCACATGGGCAGCGTCCCAGGTCTCCTCCGAGCGCCTAAACCATTCATCCACTGCAGGAGCCTCGATCTGGCTCTGATGCCACGGCGCCAGAACCGGCTGATAACCTAGTACACACTGGAAGGGAGATAGGTTAGTGGAGGAGTGGTGGAGTGAGTTTTGGGCCATCTCTGCCCAGGGGATGAAAGCCGCCCACTCCCCCGGCCGGTCCTGGCAGTATGACCACAGAAACCTACCCACATCCTGGTTTACTCTCTCCACCTGCCTGTTACTCTCGGGGTGAAAACCTGAGGTGAGGCTGACCGAGACCCCCAGACGTTCCATGAACGCCTTCCAGACCCTGGACGTGAACTGGGGACCCCGATCAGAGACAATGTACTCAGGCACCCCGTAGTGCCGGAAGACGTGGGTGAACAGAGCCTCCGCAATCTGTAGGGCCGTAGGGAGACCGTGCAAAGGGAGGAGACGGCAGGACTTAGAAAACCTATCCACAACAACCAGGATCGTGGTTTCCCTGTGACAGAGGAAGATCCGTCAAGAAGTCCACCGACAGAACCGGCCATTGTGGAATGGGTAGAGGTTGTAATTTCCCTCTGGGAAGGTGCCTAGGAGCCTTGCACTGGGCGCACACCGAGCAGGAGGAAACATAAACCCTCATGTCCTTAGCCAAGATGGACCACCAGTACTTCCCACTAAGACAGCGCACTGTACGACCGATGCCAGGATGACCAGAGGAGAGTGACGTGTGGGCCCAATAGATCAAACGGTCGCGGACAGCAGACGGAGCATACAGATGCCCAGTTTAGTCTCCTTGCCGCCCGGATTTACTCCAGATTGCGGTGGTCAGTCCAGATGAGAAAAGGGTGTTTAGCCCCTCAAGCCAATGTCTCCATGCCTTCAGAGCCTTTACGACAGCCAACAGCTCCCGGTCCCCTACATCATAGTTACGCTCCGCCGAGCTGAGCTTCCTCGAAAAGAAGGCACAGGGGCGGAGTTTAAGTGGCGTATCCCACCACTATAAATGCCAAAGAGGGGATCCGGATGAGCCAGCACGGGAGCCGAGGTAAACAGAGCCTTCAGGTGACCAAAAGCCCTGTCCGCCTCAGCTGACCACTGCAGTCGCACGGTCCCCCCTTCAGCAGTGAGGTAATGGGAGCCGCTACCTGACCAAAGCCCGGATAAACCTCCGGTAGTAGTTGGCAAACCCTAAGAACCGCTGCACTTCCTTTACCGTGGTGGGAGTCGGCCAGTGCATACGGCTGAAATGCGGTCACTCTCCATCTCCACTCCTGACGTGGAAATGCGGTACCCTAGGAAGGAGACAGACTGTTGGAAGAACAGACATTTCTCAGCCTTGACGTACAGGTCATGCTCCAACAGTCGACCAAGCACCTTGCGCACCAGGGACACATGCTCGGCGCGTGTAGCGGAGTAAATCAGAATGTCGTTGATATACACCACTACAGCCTGTCCGTGCAAGTCCCGGAAAATCTTGTCCACAAATGCCTGGAAGACTAATGGAGCATTCATCAACCCGTACGGCATGACGAGGTACTCATAGTGCGGTACTTATAGCGTCTTCCACTCGTCTCCCTCCCAGATACGCACCAGATTGTAAGCGCTCCTGAGATCCAATTTTGTGAAGAAGCGCGCCCCATGCATTGACTCGATCGCACTGGCTATGAGAGGTAGCGTGTAGCTGTACCTCACAGTGATCTGATTGATACCTCGATAGTCAATACACGGGCGCAGACCTCCATCCTTCTACTTCACAAAACATAAACTCGAGGAGGCAGGGGAAGTGGAGGGCCGAATGTATCTCTGTCCCAGAGATTCGGAAACATATGTCTCCATAGCTGCCGTCTCCTCCTGTGACAGAGGATACACGTGACTCCTGGGATGTGCTGCCTCTACCAGGAGATTTATCGCACAATCCCCCCGTCGATGGGGTGGTAATTGAGTCTCCTTCGTCTTACAGAAGGCGAGAGCCAAATCAGCATATTTTGAGGGGATGTGCATGGTGGAGACCTGATCTGGAGTCGCACCGATGGAAACACCTACACACCTCCCCGAGCTCTTTTGTGACCATCCCTTGAGAGCCCTCTGTTGCCACGAAATATTGGGGTCATGATAGGCCAACCAGGGTAGGCCCAGCACCATGTGAAACGCAGGAGAATCAATAAGGTAGAGACTGATTCTCTCCTCATGACCCTCCTGCATAACCATACTTAGTGGAGCGGTGGCCTCCCTAATCAGCCCCGACCCTAATGGTTGACTATCTAAGGCGTGCACAGGGAAGGGGATATCAACAGGAACAATGGGGATCCCTAAACTATGGGCAAATGAGCGGTCAATAAAGTTCCCAGCTGCGCCTGAATCTCTGGCGCCTTATGCTGGGAATGTGGGGAAAACTCAGGAAATTCTATTAACACAAACATGTGAGCAACAGGGGGCTCTGGGTCAGTCTGGTGCCTACTCACGACAGTGCCCTGCCTGCTGCCTCGACTCCCTGAGGAACCCCCCCAACACCGACCAGCAGTGTGCCCTCTGCGGCCACAGATGGTGCAGGGAATGGCCCCTCCTCCGGTCCCCCTAAGCGCAGCACCTCCCAGCTCCATAGGCGTCGGAGCAGAGGTGCTGGGAGATGGGAATGACAGGTCCCGATCCGGACGTCCTCGGGTGGCCAGCAGGTTATCCAGCCGGATGGACAGGTCCACCAGCTGGTCGAAGGTAAGAGTGGTGTCCCTGCATGCCAGCTCCCGCCGAACGTCCTCGCGCAGACTGCACCGGTAATGGTCAATCAGGGCCCTGTCATTCCATCCCTCGCCGGCGGCCAGGGTTTGGAAATCCAGCGCAAAGTCCTGTGCGCTCCTCGTCCCCTGCCTGAGGTGAAAAAGGTGTTCACCCGCCGCTCTACCCTCAGGTGGATGGTCAAACACTGCCCGGAAGCGGCAGGTGAACTCCTCGTAGTGGTCCAACGCCGCTCCTTCCTCTCCTCATACGGCGTTGGCCCACTCCAGGGCTTTCCCGGATAAACAGGAGACAGGCGGACACACTCTCGCGTTCCGAAGGAGCCGGGTGGACGGTCGCCAGGTAGAGCTCCAGCTGGAGTAGAAACCCATGGCACCCGGCAGCCGTCCCATCATACTCCTTAGGGAGCGCAAGGCGAATCCCACTGGGACCAGGTGAAGGAGGGGTGGACAGAGGTGTGGGTTGTGGAGTGGGAGGTTGTGATGATGGTGGATGCGCTGGAAAACCTCCTCTCTCCCATCGCTCCAGATTTTGCAGCACGCGATCCATGGCTGTGCCGAGACGCGTGCTGCTGGATGCGCTCCTCGACTGGCAGAGGAGGGCTGTGTTCTCCTGCTGACTCCATTTTCAGGTGCGTGTTTCTGTCAGGTGTCTCAGTGTAGCAGGTAAGCAGAGTCAGGCGCAGGACAACGGAGATGAGTATTCACGTATATTTACTCAAAATACAAACTACCAAAACTGGTAGTAAAATACAAGCTCACAATTAAAGATCATCTAACATAGAACAAACACGCACAAAATAAGGAATAGAAACCAGGGGTGTATAATGAAGACAAAACACATAGAAATTGAAAAGTAGATCGGCGGTAGCTAGAAGACCGGTGACGTCGACCGCCGAACGCCGCCCAAACAAGGAGAGGGACAGACTTCGGCGGAAGTCGTGACAGTATCCTTGAGTACCCTGAATGGCATCCGCCAAATAAAATGTATTATTATTATTATTATTATTATTATACTGTACCACATACTGTATATTATATTAGTTCCTGTCTTTCTAGGCTGCTTCTCTGTAAAATCTCCAAGTTGATTCCTTTTTGTGAGCATTGAATGAGAAAAGCGCTTTTTTCAAAGGACTTTTTTCATCCCACTATATCATGACTATGATGAAAGTCCTTTTTGATTATGAGCACGAACATAGTCTATTTGAATATGCCTTTACATGAAAACATGAAACTTGGAACAAACTGATTTTACCTAAATGTAATCCCGGTTCTATGATATGATGAGGTCTCTCACTTTGGGTAACGCCTCGTTAGGGGGGGGGCACAATGCCACAGATGTCTGAAGTTTTGTGGTATCGTCTGAGACCAGCCACCCAGATAGCTGTTCAGTATACAAACTATGTATGAGGGATAGTCTAGTAATATCCAGACGGTAGTTAGCAAGCTAGTTGACGTCGCTAGGAAGGCTGGTAGCCTAGCTTGAGCTAGCCGAGACCGGTTCTTGGTAATGCCATACAATACTTGCAGGACTGCCAAGCGCTGCCTGGGCATGTAACCCGGGTTAGGTATGTGCTCGACGACGCTAAGCCGTGAGGTTCTCATACTTGGTGTCAGCTAGCCAGTGTTCACTCAGGTGGATACTATTCTGGCTAAGGCTCACACCTCATTTGACCGTAATGCTGTGCAGTGTAACTGATCAGTTTTAGCCGTAGCTAGCTAGTAACTCTAGAAATTAGAATGCTTGGCTTAGTTCACCCAGTAAGGGGAAAAACAGTAGCCATAACTCCGGGAGACAAGGTTATGTCAGCTGGGCCAGTTTGGAAGTCAGTTTACTAGATGTGGGGAGTGGTTGCGGTTGCGGGTCGTCAGTGCAATCGGTATGCGGTAATTTTGCAATAGCAAGTTGACTTTGAAACATAAAGAGGAAACTAGAGTTCCAGGATCTGGTCAAAGTAAAAGTTTTAATAAGGAGCTTTGTGGTACAAGTGGTCACGTAAAAATGCAAAGGCTAATAGCACTAGAGGCTAAAAAAGCCAAGGCCAATAGCATGGTGGTAGATCATGGCTAAAAAGGCATGTCTCAAAGGCAAATTCTTCTTCTGAATTCCCAAGATTGTATGGTCGTTCAGAATTTTGTATACATGTATCATTACAGACGTTGCTTGATATGAAGCTGATATAACTTTCAATTGAACAATGAGAACAGTGAGACATCAGCTACTTTGGGTACAGAGTGAAATTCAGCATTTTAGCAAGTTCAAGACTGGATTGCCCATTCCTGAGGCCTAGAATTCTGTGTCCTGACATCTGATACATAGATAAATGGAAAACACTTGTAGACCTATACTTGTAGACCATTTTAAGTTATGTGTAAGCAATTATGCAGGCTAGTCATATTATGATTATAAGCAAAAGTATGTGAGGATGTGGTCATTTGTCGATCTTGGTCATCGACCAACGAGTCAAAAACCTTATGTCATAGAACAGAGGGGAATTCACGCTGCAGCATAGTTAACCAAGTGGATGGAGAACTGGTGACCAGCCCGCGAAGGTTATACTAGTCTAGTGGATTCTAATAGGATAAAGGCCGGCTAGAACCTCCAAGGATGTGCTCCACACCTAAGGTATTCCTCTCTCCCCCTGTATTCCCCTGACATCGTATCTGTTTAGGAGGGCGACTGCTGGGAGGGGGGAAATCCACTCTTTAGGGTAAGCCCCAAGACAGTGTACTTAAGCCATGTAGTGGTGACGCCTCTTAAGGCTGAACCCAGATAGCATCATTCTACGTGGTCCAGGGGGACTGTAGAGCAATGGGACTGTAGTTGAGTGAGCATAGGTGGACACGGAGCGCAACCGCATGTTCCCTAGGGAAGAAAACTTTGCAAGGATGATAAACTTCTGCTAGACAGCACGACCTGAGGAAGGAGAGCGGCAGAATTAGTCTCCAATCTTCCCATCCCAGGGTCATACAACAACTTTGTGTACCTAGTCTACCTCTGCCCCTCACCTCTGGGAAGGGGAGTTAAAGGCCACCGCATCCTCCTTACTGCTTGTTCCCATGAAAGAGAACAGAGCAGATAGTTGCCCTATTTGCATGAATGAAGCGCAGGGTGAGAAAGATGGGATGGTGAAGTGCGATGCACTATGGGTGTATGTGAAACCAGATAGCTGTCTGGGGCCTATGTCCGCAAGGACCTGCCCCCCCTATTCTTTGGGAACCAAGACGTAGTGTGGAACTATACTGATAAAAAATATAAATTCAACATGTAAAGTGTTGGTCCCGTATTTCATGAGCTGAAATAAAAGATCCCCAAAATTTTCCATACGCACAAAAAGCTTATTTCTCACAAATGTTGTGCACAAATTTGTTTACATCCCTGTTAGTGAGCTTTTCTCATTTGCCAAGATAATCCATCCACTTGACGGGTGTGGCATGTCAAGAAGCTGATTAAACAGCATGGTCCTTACACAGGTGCACCTTGTACTGGGGACAATAAAAGGCAACTCTAAAAACACAATGCCACAGATGTCTGAAGTTTTGTGGTATCGTCTGAGACCAGCCACCCAGATAGCTGTTCAGTATACAAACTATGTATGAGGGATAGGCTAGTAATATCCAGACGGTAGTTAGCAAGCTAGTTGACGTCGCTAGGAAGGCTGGTAGCCTAGCTTGAGCTAGCCGAGACCGGTTCTTGGTAATGCCATACAATACTTGCAGGACTGCCAAGAGCTGCCTGGGCATGTAACCCGGGTTAGGTATGTGCTCGACGACGCTAAGCCGTGAGGTTCTCATACTTGGTGTCAGCTAGCCAGTGTTCACTCAGGTGGATACTATTCTGGCTCACACCTCATTTGACCGTAATGCTGTGCAGTGTAACTGATCAGTTTTAGCCGTAGCTAGCTAGTAACTCTAGAAATTAGAATGCTTGGCTTAGTTCACCCAGTAAGGGGAAAACAGTAGCCATAACTCCGGGAGACAAGGTTATGTCAGCTGGGCCAAACGCCTAGCTGTAGTTAGCACTTTGTTAGCCGGAGAGCACTGTTGCTGTTACAGGCTGTGCAGGGGTAAAAGTAGCCATAGTTCCGGTGCGTGTACTGTTTAACGCTTAGCTGTGTAGTTAGCTAATCCTGTCGTAGCTAGCTAGTGTTCACCGAGTGGGTCAGTAGTCTAGCTATAGCAAGCACACTACGTCGGAGCCATACTTGAGTAACACTGGCAAGGGGAAGTGGTAGCTATGACTACTTAGAGTGGGCTACAAGCCTGTCATAAATGGCATGCAGTGAGCCGGGTAGCACCGCAAGGTGGCGCTGCTCTACAGGCTAGAAGGCTCCCACGACTGCAGTACCAGAAGGTACCAGCCAAGCCAGCAAGAGCGCTGGTAATCTACGTGTAGAGAAGAATACTACCGTGCAGGTAGAGAGGGCTCGCGAAGGAGCTACTTTTAGTCGTGTGCTTTGCTGATGCTTAGCTGTGTTGCCAGCTAGTCCTGGTGTATAGCTAGCATTCACCTCGAGGGTTAGTAGCCTAGCTATAGCACCGCTAGCTGAAGAGAATGTGCATTCTTCGTTAGCTAGCTAGGTTAACTTAGACCGAATCTCAAGTCTCTATCCTTTCTTCCACCTTGGTGGGAATAAGCAACACGAAGCAGGTAGCTGGGCTGGTAGAGCGAGAGCTAGCTGTGTGGCGCTAGCTGATCTAGCTGTGTGGTGCTAGCTGATATTGAGTGTGGCGCTAGCTGTGGCAGAGATTGAGAAATAGGTGTCATGTGAGCTCAGTCCTCTCCACTAGAAGCTGCTGTCCTACGCTCGGCGGCAGAGTCCTTGATGGTCCACCTGTGAACAGGTTAGCAGGAAAGCAGAGGTCCAAGTCGATGCTGAGGAGAGTAGGGGATCTTAATAAAATCCGTGAGGAAGACGAAAGAAGTGAATATGGGAGTGGATTACGGCTCCGTAAATGGGAAGTGGAGAGGTCCACTATTGGCCGTTGCTCCTCTCTGTCTACGACAAACGTTGTCTGATTGGATCTTCCTCCGCCTCTAATGAGGCATTACCCAAAGTGACAGACCGAACAAGTAATCGAAATTGAACTTGTTTCACAACCTCTCAAATTTCGGAAACATCTACAGGCTTCATCAAGGTGGCCTGTAGTCCCGTTCCTCGTAAGCAAATGTGCTGGCATAGTGCATTCAAGTAGCCAGGTGGGTGATTGAGAACTAGTGCTTTTAACTGATCACAACAACAAAGGTCTCACGGCCCCTAATCCTCTTTGGCTCTTATTTCTCCCTCCCTCTCCCCCTCTCCCCCTCACCCCTCTCTCCCCCACTCTATAGGATCAGATGCAAAAGTCCAGACATTCTCGTTCTCCTTTGGATTGATCTCTTTCTCTATGTCAATCTTTCACTCTCTCTCTCTCTCTCTCTCTCTCTCTCTCTCTCTCTCTCTCTCTCTCTCTCTCTCTCTCTCTCTCTCCCTCCAAGGGCATCAGGGGCTGAAAGAATCCCCCCCTCTGTAGAGCTGAGTCACGTTTGAAATGAAGATTCAGTCTTTTGAGCCACAATGGCTAAACCCCATTTGAAGTGAAACTCCAGTCTTTCATCCACATTGGCTAAGCCCACTTTGAGGACTGAAATTAAGCACCAGACCCACAATGGTGGGAAGCTGAGCTCCAAACGCAGACTGGTATGGTTTAAGCATATGCATATTGTGTCCCTCTATTACTGCAATGTCAATGTTTTTTTATTAACAAAAATTATCTATTACTGAAAAGTCAATGTTTTTTAATAGCAAAACCTATCTTACATTGTTGAGTACCACATTAAATAGTAATTACATTGTTATTACACAGGGCTAAGCTGTCTTTATTATTGTATACTGTCTGATAGTATCTTTTGAATGACTTTGAGGTGTTTCATATCTTAGTCCATCTCTGCACATTAGCCTAAACTACTGTAGCTTTGCATTACCTATTTATCAGGAGAATGTCTCATAATTTTGGAGGCTAATAGTGATATTAAAGTGCTCCTGAGAGAATAAGCGAACCATGTGTTTTCAGGGGAAAAGTCTGTGTTCTTGTTAGCCTTAGATTATTGGGCCTTATTGGAGTAACAGGCTAATGGAATTAAGGTGCAGGGTTTCAGGCTCTCTTGCCAAGACCAGGCATTTAAAGGATGTGTTTTGAATAAATAGTGGAACGAAGCGGCTGTCAGGGCAGTATTGTGTGCTTGGCTCTGGAGATATTGAGTGTTTCAGGTGTGCTGCTGTGCTGGCCAATGCAGAGGCGTCTCTGAAAGACTGGCTCGGGGCTGGCTTTGGAAAGTTCCGAAACTTTTTACAATGGGAAGAAGTGTCTGAACTGTTTCTGCAGCTCCTAAAAGAAAAAGCCCGAAAAGAACGGTTGGAAGTAAACCTAACAGAAGCATTCTCCAAGATAGCCCCATCTCAATCTATATTTATCTGCTAATTATGCACACTGAACAGAGCTTAATCAAATGAAATCCAAATATTTCCCCAAATAAAGCCTCATTTTGTTTCATTTCTCCAATGCTGGTGCCAGACTAGCTCCTCTCGATTAAACGTAATTCAACAGATGTTTTTATTTGTTAGTGGATTAGATGGTAGGCGTCGCTCCTGGCCCCCATGCAGTAAAACGCTCTCATCTGTATTTTAATGGACTTAGAGTAAGTGGGAGGATGTGGCCCTGTGCCATGATTTCACAGAGAAGGGGGATCACATGTAGCAGGTAATCTATTTGTGAGAGTGTTTTATCCGTATAAATGGAATTACTGGAATGGTTTTCCACCCATTAAAAGCAACCGTTGCCTGGATGTCAGCACCAGGCAAACATATTTGATTGGCTCTAATTGAGGTCTTTGTACAAATGTTTGTGCCATAATGAATCTGAAGAGGGACACAATCTGCGCGGAGAAAGGAAATATTGCTATGAAATAGGAGCCTATACAACATGAAGTGTGTTTAGATGCACAACATCCTCAGCTCAGCATTAGCAGGCTAAACTACAGAGGGAATGTTTCCTCGCATCTATTAAACCTCTTATAGGGTTGAGGATGGTATTTTAGTATTTCCATAAGCTATATGTGTTGGTTGGAGTTCTGTTCACACAAAAACTCAACATTTGTCTTTGGATTCACTTCCCTTTGATTTCCTGTTGTAGTCTTTGACAAAAAGGAAGTAGTCAAAGAGGCAGGAAATTCCTGTTCATCTTTCCTGGATCTCACTTGAGATGTGTGTGGTGAAGCAGTTTTTTGGTCAAACACGAAAAAGCGTAGCACAGCTGTAATGCTAAATGGCTAAACGTTAATCGCTAAGTAACTGATAACACAAAAACATCAGGCACAAAAACTAGAAATTGTAGATGTGAAGGTCCCGTTCTACCCTGACAGTGTGTACCCTTTATCAGCGTGTGAAAGAAAATGGCCACTGTCATGTCTTTTATCAGAGAGCGCAGCACTGTTGACACTGGGACGACAGCTAATTAGGTTAGGGCCTGCTCAGCATGCATGGCTAACTAGGCTGGCCTTAGCCCCAGGCTCTGTCTCCCAAGGTGACTACTGCAGTAGCACAATAATTGTACCCCCCACACACCCCTCTATACCCCACTGTGCTCTCTCTAGAGCTACATGATCTATAGGCAATCATACAGATGACACAGATTAGTATAGAGGTTGGACAGTGTCTTCTGCTCTAAAGCTCTGATGCCAATCCCTTATTGTATTCATATTCTCATATTGTATTTATTGATTTATTCATTGATTTTAAGTCATTTTCACAGGTATCCAGGCTTTTTATTCATCAGCTGTGTCATCAGGGGGCTGATTAGGACAATGGCTGTGTCTGGGTGCTCAGGAGCGTGCAATGTCTACACAGACACAGGTTGTGGCTCTCATTACCAGCGTTTGAAGTTACAAAGTTTCCTCCCAGCCTTATACAGAGATGCAGGTTGACGTTTATTGGGATAATCTTGTCTTGGAGGCAGAGCAGAGCGATTTCTAATAGATGGGCCAGCAGCAAAGTCAAAATTGGCTGTATATCGTAAAGAAATGAGATTTTTGCTCTTAATTTAAGGTTAGGGCTAGGCATAAGGTTAGTAGTGTGGTTAAGGTTAGGTTCAAAATCTGATTTTATGACTTTGTGGCTGTGCCAGCTAATGACTACCCTGCGGAGCTGCCTCCAGTGCATGAGTTATCCCAATAAATGTCAACCTGCTACAGAGATGATCCTCATTACTAATTTATGCTAATGAGATGCAGTGAAATTCCGAAGCCCTCTGAGATCTGGTTGGATGGGAGGAGCACCTGATAAGGGGATAAAGGGAAGCTGACAGAGATAGTCTGGTTGCAGTCAGTTCCACAGTGGGGCCCATGAAGATTTTGGCTTCTCTTGGGGGTCCATGTTTCATGATATCACCCGCACTGTTAGGGAGGCTACAGGGCTGTTTTATCCGTTTAGCCCACCTCCCATTGGTCAGTTCCACAGTAGGGAAAAGGGGATGTGAGATGTAAAAGGGGATGTGGAGTGTGCCTGTCCAATAGCACCTCACCTCACTGCCCTCTCACAGAGGAGCAGCGAGAATGCTGGGAGTCTCAGATCCCCTTACCAATACGTGTGTGGGTGTCTGAGTTCTTTTCTGTATTTTCCAGAATATATTTGTGTTTTAGACCGTGATTCATCTGAGTACCCAACTATCAATTTCCTCTAAGAAGTTTCTCCAAATGGTAGACTGCATGCGTATCTTATCCTCGGGATTGGGGGTAGGCTAATCGGTTCCTAGACCTGTGGTTCGGGGACATTTCTACATTTAACCTGGCTGTATGTAGGCCAACAAGTGAACATTGGACATATTTCAGAAGACTACTGCTGTGGTGTGTGAGAATCCATTCGCGAATTGAAGGAGACGGATCGGGCACAATAAAGATTTATGAGATTATTTGGAATGCTGAGAGAGAGAAAGAGAGAGAAAAGAGGAGAGGGTGAAAGACTGGTCTGGAAGAAAGCATAGAGAAGGATGGGGTATTAGGAGAGAAATAAATAGAGGGAGTCAGGTCTCTATGCTGGGCCCAGTCTTCAGTTTCAGAGCATTGCACCAAGACTTCATTACCATGTCAATCTGGGGGAAAACAAGCCTTGCTCGGCGCCGCAGTGGGCCGGATCCATATGGGGCTGCCGGGCTCCTGGAATGAATAGTGAATGTGGCGGCTGCTGGAATCTGCCTCCAGCCTTTGTGGAACAGGATGACCAAAGACAAGAGGGAGCTTTTGCAGATGGCCTGGGCTATAAATAGGTAGCTATCTATCTGCATGCTGTCACTCTTGTCTATCTCCCTCTGTCTCTCCCAGCTTTGCTCTCCGGCTGCTGGCCCCACTAGGACACTGTTGGGCTCAATAAATAAAGGGCTCATGCTAGCTAGCGGAGGATCACATGCTACGATATGGCTCCGGGGCTGTGTGTGTGTGTGACTGTGTGACAGTATGACTCGTCCCCTTGGTCAAACATTCATGATTTAGATTTGTTACACGAGGCTAACTGACAAACAGGTTTGGAGCAGCGATGTTGTCTGCCGTTTGTGTTTTGTGCAGTGTTCAAACAAGGGAAGAGAAGGGAAAGGGGACTGGGAGGTTGAGCAGTTGGGTTTGGGGTCAAAGGTCTTGCAGATGGACTTTAAAGTGCAAGATAAATCCCTCCCTCCCTGCTTGTCCAGATTGAGGGTCTTGAATGTCTGTGTGTGTCTTTCCGTGTTTGTGCGATATGGTCCATTCAAGGTATTAGGACCACAGCCCTTCCTTTTAAAGTAATGCTTGAGCGTGCTGTCTCTGACCAACTCTCTCGTTATCTGTCAGAACGGTCATCTTGACTCTAACCAGTCAGGCGTCAAGACGGGTCACTCAACCGAGGCTGCTCGCCTCTGTGTCACGGAGACTCTCCGCTCTGCCAAAGCTGACTCACTCTCCTCTGTTCTCATCCTCCTAGATCTATCTGCTGCCTTTGACACCGTGAGAGATCGGATCCTCCTCTCCACCCTCTCAGGTCCTAATCCAGGCACTCGTCATATCCCGTCAGGACTACTGCAACTCTCTGTTGGCTGTGCTCCCCACCTGTGCCATTAAACCCCTGCAACTTACTCTAGAACGCCGCAGCACGTCTGGTGTTCAACCTTCCCAAGTTCTCCATGTCACCCGCTCCTCCGTACACTGCATTTGCTTCCTGTCGAAGCTCGCATCCACTACAATACCAGGGTGCTTGCCTACAGCACAGCAAGGGGACCTGCCCCTCCCTACGCACCTCCCTACTTTCAGGTTGGGCTAAAACCCTACATCCCAACACGAGCACTCTGTTCTTCCCCCTCTGGACTCTGGACCATCCCACCGCTACAGGAGGTCAGCTCCCGGCCCCCACCCTCTTTCCCTGCTAGTACTGACTTTGCTGATAACTTCTTTATTAAGGAAAAATGTACTCTCTACGACTGTGATATGTGGTTCTCTCACCTAGCTATTTTAAGATGAATGCATTAGCTGTAAGTCACTCTGGATAAGAGTGTCTGCTAAATCAATGGTTCCCAAACTGTGGGTCCCCCCCCCAAAAAAAATAATATTTTGAAATTGTGTAGTGTGTCATCAGTTTTCCTCTTGTCATGTCAGTCATTGAATAACTTAGAGAGATATATATAGTTTGTCAGACATGTCCAGATCAACTAGCCCATAGATTTTGCTGTAATGTTCGAGTCATTCAAATATCACATAAATACACATTAGACATGGCAAAATGTATAGAATTGGAAGAAAAAAAAATGCTTTTAAAACTGCACAGTTTTCTCTCCACCCCATGACAAAATGTTTAGAATTGCAGGATATATGTCACAACTTCCGCCGAAGTCGGTGCCTCTACTTGTTCGGGTGGTGTTCGGCGGTCGACGTCACCGTTCTTCTAGCCATCACCGATCACCGATCCACTTTTCATTTTCCATTTGTTTTGTCTTGTTTCCCCACACACCTGGTTGTCATTCCCTCATTACTTGTCATGTATTTAACCCTCTGGTTTCCCCCATGTCTGTGTGTGTGATTGTTTATTTGTCAGTGGCACATTTCCGGCTGGTTTGCGCCAGACTGGTAATTTTGTACTTTGTGCTGCCGCACTTTTCCCTGTAGGCATTTGTTTGTTTAACGCTATTTGCGTTCAGTTTGTACTGTATCTCTGCTTTCCTGCGCCTGACTCTCACGCACCAGCTACACACACGTACCTTGACAATATAAGCTTTAAACCTGCTAAATGTTCTCTCCGCCAACAAGAGGGATGTGAACAGTTGTGTCATGAACAGTGCTTGTGCACATAAAATTATATGTGGCGCATGATCTAAATGTGCAGGATGTTCCCCAATGCTGGAAGGGGGGCCTGAGTGAAAAAGTTTAGGATCCCCTGCTAAATTACAAAAATGTAAATAAATGTAGAGCAGTGTAAGCCTCCTGCACTTGCTCCTCTGGCTAGCTGGCTGGCACTCGCGTGTGCACGCACACACTACCCTCAATGTTTTCCCTATTTTGCAGTGCGAAAGCTAATTTCCTGCAATTCTACACATTTCTGTCAAGGCTAATTCTGTGTTCTTATGCTCAAACATTATAACAAACCATTGGGGACCCCATCCATGTTCCCTGTCAGTAATTCAGCCATGCCAAAAATACTCCTAAATTCATAATTTTCAATTCTCCTTATTTTGGTGATTTCTAGTTCTCAAAGATTATATAATAAAAAAAGATATACACTACCAGTCAAATTTTGGGGTCACTTAGAAATGTATTTTATTTTTTTTAGAAAATCACTTTTTCTTGTCCATTAAAATAACATCAAATTGATCAGAAATACAGTGTAGATATTGTTCATGTTGTAAATGACTATTGTAGCTGTAAACGGCTGATTTTAGTGTAGGTCAATAATTTTTTCTACATACTTTGTCTGGTTTCGGTCTTAAGTTTACACTGAAAGCGTTTTTCCATCCCGAAAATGTATTTCAAAAATATATTTATTTATTTTTCGTTGTGGCGGCGGTGCACCACTGCTAAATGAATACAGGGGAAACACTGCTAACCCCCCTTACCCCAACACACACACACTTATTTGGCCCATGACCTCTAAACACGCGCTCCAGCCCTGCTTGTGATTCATCTGGGCAGCAGGGAGAAGGCAGAGGTGCCCTATCTGGGTACTAACACTTAAGATAATCATTAGGAATGATGAGTCAGATGGGGCCCAGTCATAAACACTCCACCACAAAGACCTGGACAGCGTACGTCTGGACCACACAGAGTCAGTCATCATTCAGCCCGCCATGCGTAAGCTAGACGCCACGGTGAGACAATATGGCATCTGGCTTGGCACAAACCAGCCTAACATACTGTAAACCAGCCAATGGTCCAGCACTGTACAGAGAGTGGTTGTTTTTTTAAATGTACTCCTGTTCCTGTGTAGCCAAAAAGCCTTGATGAGCCGTGATACACTACATGGACAAAAGTATGTGGACATACCTTCAAATTAGTGGATTTAGCTGTTTCAGCCACACCCGTTGCTGATCGGTGTGGAAGAACTTGACTGGCCTGCACAGAGCCCTGACCTCAACACCATCGAACAGCTTTGGGACGAATTGGAACGCATACTGAGAGCCAGGCCTAATCGCCCAACATCAGTGCCCGACCTCACTAATGCTCTTGTGGCTGGATGGAAACAAGTCCCCGCAGCAATATTCCAACGTCTAGTGGAAAGCCTTCCCAGAAGAGTGGAGGCTGTTATACTGTAGCAGCGACAGGGGGATCAACTCCCTATGAATGCCATTGATTTTGGAATGAGATGTTCAACGAGCAAGTGTCCACATACTTTTGTGTGCATATTTATTGTTTGTCCAATTCCATTTAGAGACTCACATCTGTCAAAATGATGGTGTACCCCCTGACAAGTACCCGCTCCCTTCGTGAAAGCAACCAGGTGCTCACCGCAGGCGCCCGGGATGAGATAGAGACTGACTTGTTTTGATGACATCACTCTCTCTATAACAGGCCTGCTATGGCAAATGAGTGGTGTTACTGGAGTTAAAAGCTACCCTCTGCTTCAGCTCAATACAAGCCCTCATCTGTTTAAGCTCACGCAGACACACTGTTGCAGTCTGTATCTGTTTAACATGAGTGGACAACAGACATACAGCAGATAGGCAGATGGACCTGCATGGGGCTGCAAGTCCAGTTGTTTTGTTTTGGTAGCAGCGCATCAACAGGATAACCGGTAACCATCACAGAGGGCCGCTGTCTGTGTGCTGCTTGGTTGTGTCAAAGAACCCTGTTGAGGAGTCCTCCTCTGGAATCAGACACCCCTACCACGCTGTTGTGGCTAAGTAGCCCATATCTTAGGAGATTTCAGCTCAGATCAGAAAGCATTGAGAAAATGCAACATTATGAGGGGTCTGCTGTAGCCCACATCAAAGACTGCAACAGTTATAGTGTTGCAATCCCTTGACTTTTGAGGTCTACATCCGTCCGTCTCTCTGTCTCTTTTTCTGTCTCTTCCTCCCTCTGTCGTTCTCAGTTCAATCACAGCAGTGCATTACACCAGATGACATCCAGTCTGCCAGTTTGGCTGTTAGTTGTTGTGTGCGTGGTTGTCTTTACATCACCTAATCTTGCAGTGTGTGTGTGTGTGTATGTGTGTGTGAGTGAGTGAGTGTGTATAGGTGTGTGTGTAGAGTCTGGATCCAGTTACATGAAATACATGAGATTTCCAAGAGGACTGCATGAAATACTGTAAATAAAATTTCCAAGAAGGCCAGTTAAGGAAAAAATACATACAAAAAAATGACACAGTGATTGTTTGATGGCACACGGTCAACTGTGGCTTGCAAATCTCTTAAGGGCTTATAGCGAGAGAATAATACATTATCGAGGCTGTAGAAGTTCACAAAGTTGTTTTTGTCTTTCTTTTTTCTCAAACTCAGCAGAAAGATGGTCAGCGGTGTCATTACTGTTAATCAAAAGCCTCTTTGGCATTATCTAGTTCCCCTTTTGGCTCCAAAAGTTGGAACAGATGTTGGGAACGAGGACAAAATGGATTTTCCCCCACTGAGAGGCAGCTTTTCCTGCCATCACTAATGGAGGCTCCTTGAAATGCTAATATACACTGTTAGTGTGGCCGGGTCCTTGCATAGTGATGGTGGGAAAGGACCAACCAGCGCCTTTGTCATCGAACCCCCCAAAAATATGCTTTACTGGGGGGGCATCTGAGGGTCCAGTGGGGCGGTGTAGGGACTGGAGTGAGGCAGTTGGAGAAAGAGAGGGAGAGGGAGAAAGCCAAGGGAGACAAATGAAAACATTACTTGATAGAGTCCCATCCATCACCACCACAAACAGAGATTGAGTGTAATGCCATCTCATCCTTTTCACCCGCCCCCTTCATCCCTCCATCCCTTTTTAACCCCTCCCCACACCTTGCATCTCAACTAGGGATAATAATAATTACAGATTTGAGTAGAGAAAAAGAGCTAATTACTATTTCACGTTAATTCATTGATGCATTGAAAAAGGATCTGGATGCCATTCCAAAATTAAGAGGCTTGATTCCAAGATTAATGGGAAGTACTTTGTCTTACTCTTTTTTTAAACTGAAAGAAAAATACATGTTTCAGGATGCGTAGCCTATGTGAAGCCAGACTTTTGCCTCGTATTAATAATGGCGCCGGAGGAGATGGCTGCCGTTTTACAGTCCCCTAACCAATTGTGCTATTGTGTGTTTTTTCGTGTTATTTGTAACTTATTTTGTACATAATGTTTCTGCCACAGTCTCTTATGACTGAAAAGAGCTTCTAGATATCAGGACAGCGATTACTCACCCCGTACTGGAAGGATTTTTTTTCTTTAACGAGTCGGACGCGAAGGCTTTACTCCAGACACGGCGCTCATCCCCGGTCATTCACAGGAGAAAGAGACAGAGATTTCGGGGACGTAGGTCTGGGTGCCTTGTAAGGATCCAACGGCGAGTCGGTAATCTACCTTTACCATCGGTCCTATTAGCCAACGTACAATCATTAGATAATCAAATAGACGTACTATGAGCACGTATATCCTACCAACGGGACATTAAAATCTGTAATATCTTATGTTTCACTGAGTTGTGGCTGAACGACGACATGAATAACATACAGCTGGCGGGTTATATGCTTTTTTCGGCAGGATAGATCAGCCGCCTCTGGTAAGACAACGGGTGGCAGTCTATGTAAATTTGTAAACAATAGCTGGTGCACGAAATCTAAGGAAGTCTCAAGGTTTTGCTTGCTAGAGTATCTCATGATAAGCTGTAGACCACACTATTTACCAAGAGAGTTTTCACTAAGGCCGCAAAGAGGAAAATGCTAATCCAAAGGCGGCGCTCCTAGTGGCCGGGGACTTTAATGCAGGGAAACTTAAATCTGTTGTACCTCATTTTTAGCATGTTAAATGTGCAACCAGAGGGAAAAAAACTCTAGACCACCTTTACTCCACACACAGAGACTTGTGCAAAGCTCTCCCTCGCCGTCCATTTGGTAAATCTGACCATAATTATATCCTCCTGATTCTTGCTTACAAGCAAAAACTAAAGCAGGAAGCACCAGTGACTCAGTCAATAAAAAAAGTGGTCAGATGAAGCCGATGCTAAGCTACAGGACTGTTTTGTTAGCACAGACTGGAATATGTTCCCGGGATTCCTTCGATGGCATTGAGGAGTACATCACATCAGTCACTGGATTCATCAATAAGTGTATTGATGACGTAATCCCCACAGTGGCTGTACGTACATACCCCAACCAGAAGCCATGGATTACAGGCAACATCCGCACTGGGTAGAGCTGCCGCTTTCAAGGAGCGGGACTCTAACCCAGAAGCTTATAGGAAATCCCGCTATGCCCTCCGACGAACCATCAAATGGGCAAAGCGTCAACACAGGACTAAGATCGAATTGTACTACACCGGCTCCGACGCTCGTCGGATGTGGCAGGGCTTGCAAAGTATTACAGACTACAAATGTAAGCACAGCCACGAGCTGCCCAGTGACACAAGCCTACCAGACGAGCTAAATTACTTCTATGCTCGCTTCAAGGCAAGTAACACTGAAACATGCATGAGAGCATCAGCTGTTCCGGATGACTGTGTGATCACGCTCTCCGTAGCCGATATGATTAAGACCTTTAAACAAGTCAACATTCACAAGGCCGCAGGGCCAGACGGATTACCAGGACGTGTACTCCTAGCATGGCTAACCAACTGGCAAGTGTCTTCACTGACATTTTGAACCTGTCCCTGATTGAGTCTGTAATACCAACATGTTTCAAGCAGACCACCATAGTCCCTGTGCCCAAGAACACTAAGATAACCTGCCTAAATGACTACCGACCCCGTAGCACTCATGTCTGTAGCCATGAAGTGCTTTGAAAGGCTGGTCATGGCTCACATCAACACCATTGTCCCAGAAACCATAGACCCACTCCAATTTGCATACCGCCCCAACAGATCCACAGATGATGCAATTTCAATCGCACTCCACACTGCTCTTTCCCACCTGGACAAAGGGAACACCTATGTGAGAATGCTGTTCCTTTATACAGCTCAGCGTTCAACACCATAGTGCCCACAAGCCTTAGCACTAAGCTAAGGACCCTGAGACTAAACACCTCCCTCTGCAACTAGATCCTGGACTTCCTGACGGGCTGCCCCCCAGTTGGTAAGGGTAGGTAACAACACATCTGCCACGCTGATCCTCAACACGGGGGCCCCTCAGGGGTCCATGCTTAGTCCCCTCCTGTACTACCTGTTCACCCACGACTGCGTGGCCAAGCACGACTCCAACACCATCATTAAGTTTGATGACGACACAACGGTGGTAGGCCTGATCACCGACAACAATAAGACAGCCTATAGGAAGGAGGTCAGAGACCTGGCAGTGTGGTACCAGGACAACAACCTCTCCCTCAACGTAAGCAAGGCAAATTAGATGATCATGGTCTACAGGAAAGGGAGGACTGAATACGCCCCCATTCACATCGACAGGGCTGTAGTGGAGCGGGTCGAGAGTTTCAAGTTCCTTGGTGTCCACATCACCAACAAACTATTATGGTCCAAACACACCAAGTAAGTTGTGAAGAGGGCATGACAACACCTTTCCCCCTCAGGAGACTGAAAAGATGTGGCATGGGTCCCCAGATCCTCAAAAATGTGTACAGCTGCACCATCCTGACCGGTTGCATCACCGCCTGGTATGGTAACTGCTTGTCATCTGACCGTAAGGCGCTAGAGAGGGTGGTGCGCACTTCTCAGTACATCACTGGGCCAAGCTTTCTGCCATCCAGGACCTATATCCAAAAAATTGTCTAAGACTCCAGTCACCCAAGTCATAGACTGTTCTCTCTGCAACCGCACGGCTAGCGGACCTGGAGAACCAAATTTAGGTCCAAAAGGCTCCTTAACAGCTTCTACCCCGAAACTATAAGACTGCTGAACAATTAATCAAATGGCCACTGGTACTATTTAGAATGACCCCCCCGGAAGTTTACATACACTTAGGTTGGAGTCATTAAAACTTGTTTTTCAACCACTCCACAAATTTCTTGTTAACAAACTATAGTTTTGGCATGACACAAGTAATTTTTCCAACAATTGTTTATAGACAGATTATTTCACTTATAATTCACTGTATCACAATTCCAGTGGGTCAGAAGTTTACATACACTGAGTTGACTGTGCCTTTAAACAGCTTGGAAAAATCCAGAAAATGGTGTCATGGCTTTAGAAGCTTCTGATAGGCTAATTGACATCATTATGTTTGGAGGGAAAAGGGGGAGGCTTGCAAGCCGAAGAACACCATCCCAACCGTGAAGCACGGGGGTGGCAGCATCATGTTGTGGGGGTGCTTTGCTGCAAGAGCTTGTGGTTAAACAATTTAAAGGCAATTCTACCAAATAGTAATTGAGTGTATGTACACTTCTGACCCACTGGGAATGTAATGAAATAAATAAAATCTGAAATAAATCATTCTCCCAACTATTATTCAGACATTTCACATTCTTAAAATAAAGTGGTGATCCTAACTGACCTAAGACAGGGCATTTTTACTAGGATTAAATGTCAGGAATTGTGAAAAACTGAGTTTAAATGTATTTGGCTAAGGTGTATGTAAACGTCCGTCTTCAACTGTACATGTACAAATGACCTCGACTAACCGGTACTCCCAGGAAATAGCCACGTTATTGTTATTTAATTGTGTTATTTTTTATTAAAATGTTTGTTAGTTTATTGAGTAAATATTTTCTTAACTCTATTTCTTGAACTGCATTGTTGGTTAAGGGCTTGTAAGTAAGCGTTTCACGGTAAGGTCTACACCATTTGTATTCGGTGCATGTGACAAATGCACTTTGATTTGATTTCTATGGTGCTTTTTATGTGGACCAGAACACACCGTATAGTAGCTGAAGATATGGTTTGAGAGTACAACCGATTGTGTCTATTTGTCAACCAGTGTTAGTTGGAAAAGCATATCAATATCTTAGCTTTTTCATGTTGTACAATAGCCAATGTAAGGGACAATGTAGGGGACATTTCACAGCAAGGATACCACTGCATCTATTCATACACGTTCATCTGCGCTGGTAGCTAATCTGTGAAAAAAGGGACTCATTTCCCGCTCTTTTCCTTGCTGTCCTGATATCTCTCCCCCAGTTCACGCACACACACACACACACACACACACACACACACACACACACACACACACACACACACACACACACACACACACACACACACACACACACACACACAGATTTATTGCTGTGCAGACTCTTGTCCCCGTCAGCAGCTGGCAGGCCGGTCTGTGTGGAGCCCCAGTAAAGCCTGCTGCTGAGGCCATGTGGACACTTTAAAGCTCTTTTCTGGGGCCTGTGAAGTTGTTAAGGAGCTCTGCTACACTGTCAGTTGGCTCTGTGAATCCCATGCCAGCTGTAGGGTGCAACCCTCTCCCTCCTTTATCTGTCTCTTTTTCATTTTCTCTCTCCTTCGCTTTTGCTCTCACGTTATCACGCAAGCGCACACGCACAGTTGCAAGCACACACTCAATTCAGTTTGGCAAAGAGCTCCGTACTAGGTGTGAGAAAACGTATTTGGAAACGAATAAGTCCAGTTATAATAAAAAATAGATTTGATTTAACAATACATAATTTTAATAAAAGGTACAGTTTAAAACATTTTGAGAAATACAGTGCACTCGGAAAGTATTCAGACCCCTTGACTTTTTCCACATCAATCTACACACAATAGCCCATAACGACAAAGGAAAAACAGGTCTTTAGAAATGTTTGTTAATTTGTAGTAAAAAAAACGGAAGTTTCACGTTTACATAAGTATTCAGACCCTTTACTCAGTAATTTGTTGAAGCACCTTTGGCAGCGATTACAGCCTTCTTCGGTATGACACTACAGGCCTGGCACACCTGTATTTGGAGAGTTTCTCCAATTCTTCTCTGCAGATCCTCTCAAGCTCGGTCAGGTTGGATGTGGAGCACAGCTATTTCCAGGTCTCTCCAGAGATGTTTGATCGGGTTCAAGTCCCGGGCTCTGGCTGAGCCACTCAAGGACATTCAGAGACTTGTGCCTAAGTCACTCCTGTGTTGTCTTGGCTGTGTGCTTAGGGTCGTTGTCCTGTTGGAAGGTGAAGCTTCGCCCCAGTCTGAGGTCCTGAGTACTCTGGAGCAGGTATTCATCAAGAATCTCTCTGTACTTTGCTTCGTTCATCTTTCCCTCGATCCCGACTAGTCTCCCAGTCCATGCCGCTGAAAAACATACCCACAGCATGATGCTGTCATTACCATGCTTCACCGTAGGGATGGTGCCAGGTTTCCTCCAAAAGTGACACTTGGCATTCAGGTCAATCTTGTTTCTCATTGTCTGAGAGTCCTTTAGGTGCTTTTTGGAAAACTCCAAGCAGGCTGTCATGTGCCTTTTACTGAGGAGTGGCTTCCGTCTGGCCACTCTACCATAAAGGCCTGATTGCTGGAGTGCTGCAGAGATAGTTGTCCTTCTGGAAGGTTCTCCCATCTCCACAGAGGAACTTTGGAGCTCTGTCATAGTGACCATCAGGTACTTGGTCACCTCCCTGACCAAGGCCCTTCTCCCCAGCTCTAGGAAGAGGCCACTGTGTTCTTGGGGAACTTCAATGCTGCAGAAATGTTTTGGTACCCTTCCCCAGATCTGTGCCTCGACACAATCCTGTCTCGAAGCTCTACGGACAATTTCTTCGACCTTATGGATTGGTTTGGGACCTTATATAGTCAGGTGTGTGCCTTTCCAAGTCATGTCTAATCAATTGAATTTACCGCAGGTGGACTCAAATCAAGTTGTAGAAACATCTCAAGGATGATCGATGGAAACAGGATGCACCTTAGCTCAATTTCTAGTCTCATAGCAAAGGGTCTGAATACTTATGTAAATAAGGTATTTCTGTTTTAGGTATTTTATAAATTAGCAAACATTTTCGAAAACCTGTTTTCACTTTGTCATGATGGGGTATTGTGTCTAGATTGATGAGGATTATTATTTTTTAAATACATTTTAGAATAAGGCTGTAACGTAACCGAATGTGGAAAAAGGGAAGGAGTCTGAATACTTTCCAAATGCACTGTATCCTTGGGCTCAATCTGTACCACTATACTTGAAGGCTATACCATTCACAGAGTCATTTTTCAGGAAATACATTCTGGGCACCTTTCTGATATTCAAATCTGTGCTCAGTTTCCAGAGCGACCCAAGGACGTGAGTGAACATCTGTCTGAGTGGGGGGTCTGAGTGCATACCTGTCGGCTACTCAATCAAATCCTAAACTTGACATTCTAGCTACTCTGTTGATTGCTCAAGTACTATGAGACTATTTAGGTGCCCTGTATGTTCCAAATAAACATTTTAAAAAGTTTCCATGTATAGAGTACAATAGGAGTTTACAAGACATTTGGTACTAGTAATTTGATTTAGAGATACTAATTGATGGAACTTCTAGTCACATTCCAGACTTATGGATACATATAACTCATAAGAGTTCTCCTCAACATGCCCATGCCTCTACCCAGCCTAATTTCTCCAGAGACTCACCATGCAAGCTGGCGTCCTCTCGCTCCACAGCTGCCTGTATTTCTATAGGGTCTTCTGTGTGAGGAAACGTGTCGGCAATCCTGTGAAACACACCTTTCACACATGGTGTGATACTGCTACTGCTGCAATCGTTGTGTGCTAGGCCTCAACTCCTCCTGTAATCTGCATCCACCCTGTGTTTGTGTGTGTATGTGTGTGCCGGTATATATGTGTGTCTGTGTCTTCTGTGCAACAGTCTGTCACCGTACAGATCTAGCAACGCTCTCAGGTGTAAGGGTGTGAGAAGGTTGTCGCCTCACCTGACAAGATTATCTCGCACCACATATGTAATGTGTTTTTCCCCCTCTAGTTATACTGAACAAAAAATATAAACCCAACATGCAACAATTTAAACGATTTTACTGATTTACAGTTCAAATAAGGAAATAGGTCAATTGAAATAAATAAATTGGGACCTAATCTATGGATTTCACATGCCTGGGATTACAGATATGTATCTGTTGGTCACAGATACCTTAAAAAAAGGTAGGGGCGTGGATCAGAAAACCATTCAGTATCTCGTGTGACCACCATTTGCCTCATGCAGCGCGGCACACCTTCTTTGCATAGAGTTGATCAGGCTGTTGATTGTGGCCTGTGGAATGTTGTCCCACTCCTCTTAAATGGCTGTTCGAAGTTGCTGGATATTGGTGGGAACTGCAACACATCGATTCAGAGCATCCCAAACATGCTCAATAGGTGACATGTCTGGTGAGTATGCAGGTCATGGAAGAACTGGGACATTTTCAGCTTCCAGGAATTGTGTACAGATCCTTGCAACATGAGTCTGAGCGTTATCATGCTGAAACATGAGATGATGATGGCCGATGAATGGCACAATAATGGACCTCAGGATCTTGTCACGGTATCTCTGTGCATTCAAATTGCCATTGATAAAGTGCAATTGTGTTCATTGTCCATAGCTTATGCTTGCCCATATCATAACCCCACCGCCACCATGGGGCACTCTGTTCACAGTGTTGACATCAGCAAACCGCTCACCCACACGACGCCATACACGTGGTTTGCAGTTGTGAGGCCGGTTGGACGTACTGCCAAATTCTCTAATACAACGTTGGAGGAGGCTTATGGTAGAGAAATGAACATTAAATTCTCTGGCAACAGCTCTGGTGGACAACTCTGCAGTCAGTATGCCAATTGCACACTCCCTCAAAACTCTTTGTTTACACAGGTGAAGACCCATGATGCTCCTTGCAGTTTCTGCCCCCCAGGTGACAAACTGTGACAAAGATCTGTGACCAAAGGTGTGTGACACAATGTTGAAATAAGACCCTGTTTCAGCAGGTGACATGCTGTGAGTGGAAACCTCAAACTGTCACAAGTTTGACCAGTTTGTCACCAAGCCCATAACAATGACCCTTTCCATCTGTGTGTTGAGACATTATTTCTTGTAGTGTAGTACTGCAGCAATACTAACTATATTTTGAAGTGGTGAAAGCTGTAGTGACAAGATTGGCTTCCCATTTTAGCTGACTTGATCGATTTTCTTCAACGGAAGGCTGGCTTTGTGAGTGGGGATCTCAATCTGTTGAGGCCCCAGCGGTGGCTGGAACAAACAAGCGTGCCGTGTCCAAGGGGGACATTGATTGGTGCTATTTTTTGCTTTGCCACATGACAGATGCAGCATGTTCACAGGAAAACATCCATGCTCACACCTGTTTGGCTGAATTGGATGTGCGACACAGCACCACTGTTGCTGTGAATGTTGTCACAAAGAGTGAAGCACAGCACAGATGATGGTGATTGAGAATATTACGCATTCTGGTTTGGTTTGGCACTGACCATCCATGTGTGATGTACAAGGAAAGCTGTTGCAGAATACTGAATTTTAACAATGCAAAGTTGAATTGAGCACTTTTTGTATAATTGTGTATTTTCTCATCAATGTACTGGATTGTACAGTATGTACCTATGTTCCACTCTTCAATGTATTACTACTAACTTTCATCCATAGGCTCATAAAGATGCAGGATCTTAATTTGAGCCAGTTTGCTACAGCAGGAAAATAATCCTGCAGCAACAGGAAATGTGGATTATTATGTGGATTATAATGAATGGACATTTTGGTAAGGGTTGATACATTTTCCGTAAAGGAAAATCAAATCAAACTTCAGAAGCCTTTTTAAACCTTAAATAGACTACACGCTTTAAATTACCTGCATTGCATTAAAGTTCTCCTGCAACAGGGTGATCAAATTAAGATCCTACATCTGTACACGCCACATTGCCGACAGCATTTCCATAACACACATATACCAACTTCGGGCTTAGCATACAGGGGCAGTCTGTCGACTGTTGATTTAAAAAAAGGATAACTGTATATTATCCCTTCATATACACGTCAACCAGGAAGATTAAAAAGCAGAGCGACATCCTGATGAGTTTTTTGGCACATGCGACAGTTTTGAATTAAAAACGGAGGGAAAACAGATAGTGTAGGGCTTGTTTGACGCAGGTAGGATTATAAGCACTAATATCTTATAAGTGATTGTAATGACCATCTGGTCCTTTATGGAGTACTCACAGCCAGACAGCTCAGAGTTGGCATGCATATCTGCTGCACGACTGATTCCTTTGAGCATTCGTGTTTAAAATTCAGTCACCTTGTGTATGAGCATTTTTTATATACACTAAAGGCACCCCAAGAGCAGATGCCCATCCTAGTTGTCTATATTCAAGTAATACATACCAATAACATATGGACATCATCCCTACCGAAGACAGTTCCAAATGGGAAAACAGTGATTTTGCAGTTTAACTTTAGTAAGTCCCTTACCAAATACTTCAACAATATCAATTCTAGTAGTGACAGAAGGGGTTTGGAAACAGTATAAGGATACTCAAAGCTATAAAACCACATTATGGACAGGACAATTCAAACCCTAGATCTAACAAACCAAACCGACAGATCCCTTCACAGAAGTCTTCTCTGGACAGATATAGCAGTCGTTGACTATGTGTGCGTCACAGTGCGTGGCTGTTTGTGTGTGTCAGTATTCGGGTCTTAGCCCAGTGGCAGGTGTCTCATACCTGCCCAGTGTTTTCAGTCTGGCCTCTCTAAGCGCCTGGCCTGCTTGCCTGTCTGCAGCAGATTACAGACCAAGAGCAGCAGATGGGTGCCGACCTCAGCATCCACACCAAGTGGGCTAGGCTACACTAGGCTATGCTAGGCTAAGTTGGCGAGAGGGGAGAGAGACTTGATGTACTCCACACTGCACCGTAGCTAAAGACATTAAGGCTCTAATCCAACAGGAGTAAAGGCTCCCCCTATCACTCCACACGTGATTAAAAGTGGTACTGGCACTGACCGTGTATTTAGCTTCCTCTCTTATTTCTTGTTCTTATTTCATTTGTATTTTCTTATTACTTTTACTTTTTTGATATTGAATGCTGAACTGTTGGGTAAGGCTTGCAAGTTAAGCATTTCGATGTACTTGTGCATATGATGAATAAAACAAAAACTTGAACTTCTGTATCTTGGCCTGCATAAGTAGCATGATGCGGCTATTGTGCTAGGCTAGGCTAATGGGTCACTGAAGGCTGGTGGTTTCAAGGCCTCGTTGCTGGCGGTAGACTTTTAGAGCCCGGGCAAGTACTCTCAGTGGCAAACCCTGACGGCGATGACACACTGTGGCGGTAGCTTTTTCATGTGTCAGTGTGTCTAGTCCCGGGCTAGTTATGGCTTCTTTCTTTCATATGGTGTCCAGATTTCTCTGCTGGGACTGGGAGATGAGTTGTCTTGTCTGTCTGTCTCTCTCCAGCCTCCCAGAACTTGAGCTCCTATAGTCTCCTCAGCTGCAGCTGTTTGCTCCAGACCAGACCCCTGTTTTTGTCTTCTTTTATGGCCTTCATGCAGATAGTGTCACTGAAGTGACGACATGCTCCTGGAATGGAGACTATCTGGCAGCGCTGCGCTCACAGACACCTCTCTGTGTGTTTCTCACGTCTCGGCTTGCACCACCCGTGCCGCTCCCCTTCATGTGGCGGTGGCCACATGGTTCTGCAGTGGCTAGCGGACACACATGAAAGGAGGGAAGTGTCACCCAGGCTGATTGATGAAAGCTCCTCGGGGGGCCGTGTGTGCGCGCGTGTGTGTGTGAGAGTGTTTTTGTATGTGTAATGCGTGTGTGTCGGGGAGATGCGTCCCCAGCTGGAGGTGGCCCCAGGGGTCCGTGTTTTCCAAACAGGAAGTGGGTGTCATCGTCTCAAGAAGTGTCTTTGAGACAAAACGGTACATCTGTGTGTCTCTAGCTTCCTTTATATCTTTCTCCTTTGCATTATAGACACACACTCACAGTCTACACATACCCCCACACACCTATACACACTGGCTTATAGCAGTTTGTCTTCATTTCCCTCTGCGCCCTGCATGGCTGCTCAGTCGACAGCCGTCTTCCTCCCGCCGAATGTGTCCGCTTCCCATTTACATCTGTTGGCTTGTTAGAGCTGAGCAGACACAATAGTGCTCTAATAATGACTAATTAGCCAGCCAAATTGGGACTGCCGTGCTCAACGACCAGGGGGCGGAGCCTATGGGGGGGGGGGAGTTGAGGAAGTGGAGGCGTGAGTGCAAGCTCAGAATACACTCATTACTCATTCACAGTAGTTAGTTATGTTGAAGGGTACGATAGGATCCAAGACTATCGCTGTTCAGGAGGGTCGGGTAACATTCAAGTAGATGAGATATCATGACTGTCAAGTCGTAATGAACACAATTATCACCCTAGTCATGACAACATGGCAGTGGCTGTGGCACCATGCTCCTACTGAGGTGTTGACATGTGTTTTCTGTGGGCTCTTGGATAGTCTCATCCCTCCTGGACTGACCACACAGTGCTGTGTATATGTTGGGGGCAAATTAGTTTTCAGCTTGACTGCTTGTGTGTGTAAATGAGTTTGGAAGGCAATGTAATCACCCAAGATTGGGGAATGGGCCCAGTGTGTTTGTGTGTGTGTGTGTGTGTGTGTGTGTGGGTGGGTCAGTACGTGGGTGTGTGCTTTTTTGTGTGTGTATGCACTCATGCATGTGTGTGTGTGTGCTTGTCAGTGGTGGTGGTGAAGGGAGCAGGACCCTAGCCAAGCCCTTGACAGGTCCATTTTGGTTGGTCCTCTTGAGGATCAAGCTCTCACTTGAGGGATGTCTGAGAGAGTGGAGAAAGGAGAGGCCTATGTTCACATATACATTCACTGACCCACGGAGAGAGCCACAATGACTCTGCACTATTCACCCATGGGAATACTTTCTCTCTCTCTCTCTCTCTCTCTCTCTCTCTCTCTCTCTCTCTCTCTCTCTCTCTCTCTCTCTCTCTCTCTCTCTCTCTATCCCCAGCCTTGCATCTTTACCCAGCACTTAGTTTTCCCACCATTTTCACAGTTAAATCCTTTTTATTCTCTTTTAGTATTTTTAGACAGTACCTCAGGGGACCTGGTCAAATCTGGAACCAATTGTTTTGCTTTTGCCATGGGCTCCAAACGATTTTCTACAATGAATTATTGTAGTGACTACTTTTCTGTTTGTTTTACCCAAGTTATAAACAGGCCCTTATGAATTACCAATGCAGAGGGAGGCTATTGCCTCTAGCAGATCAAAGCCAGTACAAACACCCAATGAACGAGTCCAGAACGGGTGCAAAGTTGGCAGGTATTTCTTAGTTCACACACTATTCACGTTTCCACTAGTGTTGGGGTCAATTCTATTTTCATTTTGTTAAATTAGGGGATAGATTGGAAGATATTAGCATCATAATGGTCAATGGACCAGAACTGCAATATACTGTATCTGTATATTTGCAGCCTGGATTGAAATTCCTCAAATCAGTTGCCCAGTCAGTCAGTGGTG
Source organism: Brachymystax lenok tsinlingensis (assembly GCA_030435695.1). Taxonomy (NCBI): domain Eukaryota; kingdom Metazoa; phylum Chordata; class Actinopteri; order Salmoniformes; family Salmonidae; genus Brachymystax; species Brachymystax lenok. The sequence goes on along the minus strand of CM059786.1, from coordinate 10,176,678 downwards.
CTAAGTGGCGTGTGCATGCAACTAATAAATAGGTGAGCAGGCTGTATGTCTAGCCCCTTCACCTGGAGACGATCATTAGCATATGCTAGTGAGCTGGGTAACTCAATCATCAAGTTTGCAGACAACACTACAGTCGTCTGTGTGGCCTCCCGAGTGGCGCAGTGGTCTAAGGCACTGCATCGCAGTGCTAGCTGTGCCACCAGAGATCCTGGTTAGAGTCCAGGCTCTGTTGCAGCCGGCCGCAACCGGGAGACCCATGGGGCGGCGCACAATTGGCCCAGCATCGTTCGGGTTAGGGGAGGGTTTGGCTGGCAGGGATGTCCTTGTCCTATCACGCACTAGCGGCTCCTGTGGCGGCCCGGGCGCAGTGCACGCTGACACGGTCGCCAGGTGTACGGTGTTTCCTGCACATAGATGCGGCTGGCTTCCGGATTAAGTGGGCATTGTGTCAAGAAGCAGTATGGCTCGGTTGGGTTGTGTTTCGGAGGACACACGCCTCTCCCGAGTCCGTACGGGAGTTGCAGCAATGAGACAAGACTGTAACTACCAATTGGATACCACGAGAGAGGAGAAAAAGGGCAAAAAAATATATATATTATAACAACAAAAAAATAACAATAAAAAAATAAATAAAAACAACCGTCGTCGCCTCCCGAGTGGCGCAGCGGTCTAAGGCTCTGCATCTCAGTGCTAGAGGTGTCACTACAGACCCTGGTTCGTTTCCAGGCTATCACAACCGACCTTGATTGGGAGTCCCATAGGACCTGGCCCAGCATCGTCCGGGTTAGGGTTTGGCCGGGTAGGCCGTCATTGTAAATAACAATTTGTTCTTAACTGACTTGCCTAGTTAAATAAATAAAACAAATAGTAGGCCTGATTGCCAACAATGATGAGACAGCATACAGGGAGGAGGTGAGGGCCCTGTTTGAGTGGTGCCAGGAAAATAACCTCAGTGTCAACAAAACAAAGGAACTGATTGTGGACTTCAGGAAACAGCAGAGGGAGCACGCCCCTGTCCACATCAACGGGACCGCAGTGGAGAAGGTGGAAAGCTTCAAGTTCCTTAGTGTACACATCACTGACAAACTGAAATGGTCCACCTACACGTGTGAAGGGTGAAGAAGGCGCAACAGCTCCTCTTCAACCTCAGAAGGCTGAAGAAATTTGGCTTGGCCCCTAAGACCCTCACAAACCTTTACAGATGCACAATTGAGAGCATCCTGTCGGGCTGTATCACCGCCTGGTACGGCTAACTGCACCGCCCGCAAACGCAGGGCTCTCCAGAGGGTGCTGCGGTCTGCCCAATGCATCACTGGGAGCACACTGCAAGCCCTCCAGAACACCTCCAGCACCCGATGTCACAGGAAGGCCAAAAAGATCATCAAGGACATCAACTACCCGAGGCACGGCCTGTTCACCCCGCTATCATCCAGAAGGGGAGGTCAGTACAGTGCATCAAAGCTGGGACCGAGAGACTGAAAAACAGTTTCTATCTAAGGCCATCAGACTGTTAAATAGCAATAACTAGCTGGCTACCACCCGGTTACTCAACCCTGCACCTTAGAGGCTGCTGCCCTATTTACATAGACATGGAATCACTGGTCACTTTAATAATGTTTACATACTGCTTTACTCATCTCATATGTATATACTGTATTCTATTCTACCGTATTTTTGTCAATGCCACTCTGACCTTGCTCGTCCTAATATTTCTACATTTCTTAATTCAGTTATTTTACTTTTAGATTTGTGTATTGTTGTGAATTGTTAGATACTACTGCACTGTTGGAGCTAGGAACACAAGCATTCCGCTACAACCACAATAACATCTGCTAAATATGTGTATGTGACCAATACATTTTGATTTGATTTGATGAGCTAGCTTAGCCGCCGTATCCATCTGACCCCAGCAGTGGGGCTAATAGCTAATGTCATCAGCCCAGCTCACTGGGGAGATTTGTAATCGCAGACACCACACAGGGAGCGAGAGAGAGAAGGAGGGATGGGTCTGAGAGGGAGAGCGATAGAAAGAGTGAGAATGAGGGAGGGATGGGTGGAGAAAAAGAGAGAGAGGGAACGAGAGCGACGGAAAGAGAGAGTGAGGTGTGTAGAGGGAGAGGATGGCGAGAGAGAGAGATGGAGGGAGGGATGGGGCATTCAATGCAGAAGAGGTCCTGGAAGAATCACTCAAACGCACGGGCATATTTCTACTCTCAGGAGACAAGGTGTTTGGTGGATCATGTAGACCTTTCTAGCCACATTCCATGATCTTCTTTACTTTCTCTGGTCAGTCACATACAGAAGCAGCAGGCTTGGACAGGAGCCTGGGACCGGGGGGCTCACAGACTACCTCTTAAACCCATTAAGGACACCTGGGTGTGTGGCCATGCGTGGCTGCAGGCTGCAGGGAGAGCTACTGCAGTACGGAGCCCAGGAGGAGCAAGCGGCTGAAGCAGATTAACAGGATCTCACATGTTGCATAACAGATCCCCTTCTCGTGAAAAACCTGCTGGCCGACCGCTAAGCAGGATTTACCTTTCACTAACGCCCCATACACACACACGCACACAAGCGTACACGCACGCACACACCCACAGTCTGATTCGCCCTCTTTGGGTTAGTTGTGTGTATGTGTATGTGTTAGTGTGTCAGCCTGTACATGTGTGTTTGCTTGTGTGACTGTTTGTGTGTGTATGTGCCTGTGTAGATACAGTAAGTGTAAGTCAGGGCAAACTACAGTCTCCCGCATCCCAATATGTCTGCTCACGCATGTTCAGGCAAAAGCCTTCACAAATGTCATTATGCGTCAGCCTGATTGTGATTAGCCACTGTGTTTATAGGCCTGTTTTATTTTGAGACCTGCCAGTCCAGGCCAACTGGTGTGTGTGTGCATGCATTCTTGTTTTTGGTTTTACTATCCTTGTGGGTACCAGAAGTCTTCACAAGGATAGCAAATCGAGGGAAAAAAGAGGGGACATTTTGCCGGTCCCCACAAGAAAAAGGTTATTATAGGCTTAGGGTTAAGGTTATAATTAGGGTTAGGGTTAGAATTAGGGTTAGGGAAAATAGGATTTTGAATGGGAATCGATTGTTTGGTCCCTACAAGGATAGTAAAACAAACATGTGTGCATATGTGTGTGTGTGTGCATGTGTGTGTGCATGCATGTGTCTGTGTGTTCGTGTGCATGTGTTCTTGCATGTGTGTGTCTGTGTGTGTGGATCAGCATATGGGCTCTGGCCCAGCGGGGGCCATGATCCGGGGGCCCCCCCAACTACACTGATGACTGAAACACATTATAATGACACAGGACGAGACCCAGATGCAGACATAGCAGGCAGATGGTTCGAGTCTCTGATATTTAGTGGAATACAAGGGGCAGGGAATAGGCAGGTCGAGGACAGGCAGAAGTGCATTAACCAGGTCAGAGTCCGAAAGGTACAGGGCGGCAGGCAGGCTCAAGGTCAGGGCAGGCTGGATGGTCAGGCAGGCGGGCTCAGTGTCAGGTTAGGCTGAAAAGTTTGAAACCGAGAGGGCTAGAAAACAAGACTAGGAAAACCAGGAGCACGAAAAAAACACGCTGGTAGGCTTGACGAGACAAGACGAACTGGCAACAGACAAACAGAGAACACAGGTATAAATGCACTGGGGATAATGGGAAGATGGGCGACACTTGGAGGGGGGTGAAGACAAGCACAAAGACAGGTGAAACAGATCAGGGTGTGACACAGAGCTGAAGCGGCCTGCCTCTTTCTCTGTCTGACTAAGGGGGATAGACACAGACAGGGGGTGGGGGTAATGGTTTTAGCTAATAAACTAGGTCTCCATGGTGACTGCAGATGCAGCTGCAACAGAGAAAAGCCAGAGCAGCAGTGTAGGCCCATTGAGACTCGTAAACATCAACAGGCCATGACTTCCACAAATAAACTCAGCAAAAAAAGAAACGTCCCTTTTTCAGGACCCTGTCTTTCAAAGATAATTCGTAAAAATCCAAATAATTTCACAGATCTTCATTGTAAAGGGTTATAACACTGTTTCCCATGCTTGTTCAATGAACCATAATCAATTAATGAACATGCACCTGTGGAACGGTCGTACTCTGGAGCAGGATCGATTTGGAGGTGGAGGGTCCGTCATGGTCTGGGGCAGTGTGTCACAGCATCATCAGACTGAGCTTGTTGTCATTGCAGGCAATCTCAATGCTGTGCGTTACAGGGAAGACATCCTCCTCCCTCATGTGATACCCTTCCTGCAGGCTCATCCTGACATGACCCTCCAGCATGACGATGCCACCAGCCATACTGCTCGTTCTGTGCGTGATTTCCTGCAAGACAGGAATGTCAGTGTTCTGCCATGGCCAGCGAAGAGCCCGGATCTCAATCCCATTGAGCACGTCTGGGACCTGTTGGATCATGTGAGGGCTAGGGCCATTCCCCCCAGAAATGTCCGGGAACTTGCAGGTGCCTTGGTGGAAGAGTGGGATAACATCTCACAGCAAGAACTGGCAAATCTGGTGCAGTCCATGAGGAGAAGATACACTGCAGTACTTAATGCAGCTGGTGGCCATACTGGATATTGATTGTTACATTTGATTTTGACCCCCCCTTTGTTCAGGGACACATTATTCCATTTCTGTTAGTCACATGTCTGTGGAACTTGTTCAGTTTATGTCTCAGTTGTTGAATCTTGTTATGTTCATACAAATAAATAAAATAAAATGTTATTTGTCACATACACATGGTTAGCAGATGTTAATGCGAGTGTAGCGAAATGCTTGTGCTTCTAGTTCCGACCATGCAGTAGTATCTAACAAGTAATCTAACAATTCCATAACAACAACTACCTTATACACACATTGTAAAGGAATGAAAAAGAGTATGTACATATAAATATATGGATATTAAATATTTACACATGTTAAGTTTGCTGAAAATGAACACAGTTGACAGTGAGAGGACGTTTCTTTTTTTGCTGAGTTTATATCTCTTAGAGAGGGCAAAAGATGAAGGTGGGGAGGAGGATGAGGAGAGGATTGTTTCATAGTGAAGAGAGACCACAAAACGATCACAGGGGACTACATGGAACACTAATGCTGCGCAGATTTTATGATGTGTAAAATATTACAAATTCAGAAAATTGGTATTTATTAGAAAATGTGTGAAGAAACCCACCCCCCAAAAAGCATGATGGCAAATTTGATAATTAACCATCTAATCAAAAATAATACCACGCACAGTGTGACTATATACAAATTCCATTCCATAGAAAAAGAGTAATGAATGTATTCTAATCCTGTGACCTCAAGGCCATTTCCATGCACTCTAGAACATTGAGGAAACAATGTAAATCTTTGCAGCTATGTGTGTGTGGGTGTGTGTATGCGTGTGTGTGTCCACGTGCGTGTGCTAGTGGGCCCATATTTATTTAGGCAGGTTGTCAATGGCCAATAATCCCCTCTTTATGATGACAGGATGACAGGATGACTTGCTCCTAACTGCTGTTCAACGTCACCCTTCAACACATCACCTCCAAAAGACCCAACCCTCCGCACAAAAGTTCCTTTGTTACCCAAGTGCTTTTACCGCTAACCCCTTGCCTTCCCTCCTGGTTTGTTATATTATTTGTGGAGGGACTGGGTTTACCCCTTTAAGCTGGCTTTTTTGGAGCTTATGAAGCTTTGGTAGCTTTGGTAGTTTTTCACTGCAGGCACAAAAAATCCTGACCCCATAACCATATGGAGCACTATACCTTAATCAGCGCTGTGGGGTTGTGGGGGAGTTTGAGTGTGCTCACTAATATTAAAATAATCCCTGTGATTATGGGAGTGGTTATTAAGAGGGAATCTTGTGTGGCTGGGCGCTGGTGAGAAACAGATGTCTGATGACCCACATCTGCCGAGCATGCTGGGATATTGGAGTGCGGGGTCGCGACCCCGGCCGAGCTCACCTCGGACGCCACAGCTGTGCTGCCAGGGCTATTGGGCTGCTCGCCGCGTTGGTCAGCTGGGCGGGCCGCAGTACACAACCTTCAGAGGAGACAGGGTCATGGGACGTAGAGAAAGATGGAGAGAGAGAGAGAGAGAGAGAGAGAGAGAGAGAGAGAGAGAGAGAGAATGAGTGCGAGGGGAGGGAGAGACGTTTTGGAGTCATTACGTTTACAGTATGTGTTTATGTTATGTGTAGGTGACTGAACAGGTAATGCAAGCAGTCACAATGACTAATGCCTGTTCAGCACTATAATGATCAATAATACCAGGGCAAAGATTTTAACTCAAGTGTTATTGAGTTATGTAGGGTAAAGTGCATCATAACTTGGAGATGGAAAAACCTTCCAGAAGGACAACCATTTCTGCAGCACTCCACCAATCAGGCCTTTATGGTAGAGTGACCAGACAGAAGCCACGCCTCAGTAAAAGGCACATGACAGCCCGCTTGGAGTTTGCCAAAAGGCACCTAAAGGACTCTCAGACCATGAGAAACAAGATTCTCTGGTCTGATGAAACCAAGAATGAACTCTTTTGCCTGAATGTCAAGTGTCACGTCTGGATGAAACATGGCACCATCCCTACGGTGAAGCATGGTGGTGGCAGCATCATGCTGTGGGGATGATTTTCAGCGGCAGGGACTGGGAGACAGGATCGAGGCAAAGATGAACTGAGCAAAGTACAGAGAGATCCTTGATGAAAACCTTCTCTAGAGTGCTCAGGACCTCAGAATGGGGCGAAGGTTCACCTTCCAACAGGACAACGACCCTAAGCACACAGCCAAGACAACGCAGGAGTAGCTTATGGAAAAGTCTCTGAATGTCCTTCAGTGGCCCAGCCAGAGCCTGGACTTGAACCCGATCGAACATCTCTGGAGAGACCTAAAAATAGCTCTGCAGCAACACTCTCCACCCAACCTGACAGAGCTTGAGAGGATCTGCAGAGAAGAATGGGAGAAACTCCCCAAACACAGGTGTGCCAAGCTTGTAGCGTCATACCCATGAAGACTCGAGGCTGTAATCGCTATCAAAGGTGCTTCAACAAAGTACTGAGTAAAGGGTCTGAATACTTATATAAATGTGATATTTCAGATTTTTCATTGTTTTATAAATTAGCTACAATTTCAAAAAAACAGTTTTTGCTTTGTCATTATGGGATATTGTGTTAAGATTGATGAGGGAAAAAAACAATTTAATAAATTTTAGAATGAGGCTGTAACCTAACAAAATGTGGAAAAAGTCAAAGGGTCTGAATACTTTCTGAAGGCACCGTATGTTGTAATGATGCAGGCATTTGATGATAACAAATGGTGACGTCAGTTAATAATAAATGAACCAGCGTGGGTTCAAATAAAGGTGATACTGAATCAAGGGATTTAACTATCTTACATACTGAGCTTTGGGCTGTAGAATCAGTAGGGGGCTTCGAACTAGCAAAGATACACTGAAACAGAAAGAACAAACGATAATTGAAAACGGCTTGTTGGACATGAACAGATTGAGGAAATGTGGGAAAGATGATTTGAGTTGTTCTTATTGCACACAAAAATGTGCTTATTTTATATCCCAAGGGGGGTGGATGGTTTATGATCTCAGATAGCTAGGACAATCCACGAAATGAGTGTCTTTTGCTTCTCTTTGATATTTTAAGTAGAAATTGTGCACAAATATTGCATTTTAAAAGCCTGTTATATTTCTTGAAGTGCCCTTTAATATAGAGCACATGTACAATTCAATAGATTTTTTGTATGAATAAAGACGTTTTGACATGTCCCTCTGTGTATCCTTTGCGGAGATTATTATTTATTTCATGTCATTAGTGATTCATTTTAAGGTCAAATAAAACCCTGTCCCTCATTTTACGGTCAACTCTGTTACGTGAACTGAACTCTCATTTTAATATGGTGAAACGATTCATTTTTAAATATATATAAAAAAAGAAACATTGAACATCTAATAGACAAATCATAGGCCATTTTCTGGTGTTTTGTGGTGGAAAACTGAGCGGGTCTAGCATAACACGTCAACCCTGTTACCCATAGATAGACAGGCTAACAATTACATTTTTTTCTGTCAAGCTTGCATTCAATTGCCCCTCCCTGTTGCACACAACAAGCTTCCATTCCCCCTGTCACAAGGGGATCTATGAATTACTGAAGTAACAACCCTGGTACTTTATTACTATATTCTAGTCTTTTTTTAATTGAACCTCTTGAGATGGGAAAACATGTTTTTTTTATGAAGTTGAACATGTGCTCTTTATGACAGAATATAAGAATTCGGCAAAATAAAATGAAATCACCAAGATGCACTCCTCAAAAGGCACCTAATTGGTGGAACAACCCAGCTCTATGATGTAACCAGATAGGACTTTTGGCAGTCACAGCGGTTGACCCAGTATGACTCACTCAAGGTTAAGAAAGGTTCATCAAAGGATTGCCCCACTGTATGAAGACTACAATTGCTTACAAAAGGCTACAATATTTCCAGAACACTTATTACATGATATATGCATGAGTTGGCCACTTTTTGGTAGCTGGCTACATACACAATCAGTATACCCCTAATTATGTTAATTTCAATTCATTAGTCTTATTTACATTTTCACATTCTTAATTTAATTTATCAGACACTCCTATCGAGAGCGACTTACAGGAGAAATGAGGGTTAAGTGCCTTGCTTAAGGGCACATCGACAGATTGTTCACCTAATTGGCTCAGGAATTCAAACCAGCGTCCTTTTGGTTACTGGCCCAACGCTCTTAACCAGTAGACTACCTGCCGCCCTGCATGATGAAACAAGTTGTTAATGTATTCTTCGGTGGATGCTGCTATGCCTAAAACAACATCAGACCCCTACTTTTGGACACTTAAGTAGATGAAGTGGGACACCATTTTATCATTTTATTTTATCATTAGATAAAAGTGTCCCACTTCACCTGTCACTTGTTATGAAATCATCAATAAGACTTTGTAGAGGCTTCTAGATAACACACACTCTGTTTTTACAATTTGGTGTCAATTAACTTCTACTAGACCCTCTCCATGCTATTGGCAAATTCATTTGGGGACACTCCAAGCTCTTTGTGAAAATCTAAATAAATCAAATCAAATTGTATTGGTCACATACACATATTTAGCGGATGTTATTGTGGTTGTAGAGAAATGCTTGTTTTCCTAGCTTCCTAGCTCCAACAGTGCAGTAGTATCTAACAATTTAAAGGAGTCTGCACAGCTTTTAGTTCTTTATTATTCCCCAAATGATGTCCCCTTTCATTAATTGAGCCTCTTTTCCCCCTTAAATCCTTCCAATGTCATCATATGCTGTTTATGTGCTGTATAGCGTCTAGACTCGATTTTGTGGTGTTATGATCAACTAAAACTGTCACGACTTCGACTGAAATCGGTTCCCCTCGTCGTTCGGGAGCGGCATTCGGCGGTCGACGTCACCGGTCTTCTAATCATCACCGATCCACTTTTCATTTTCCATTTGTATTGTCTTGTTTTTCACACACCTGGTTTGCGTTCCCCATCATTATCTGTTGTGTATTTAACAATCTGTTTTCCCCCATGTCTTTGTGTGTGATTGTTTATTGTTAAGACGTTTTCGTTCCGGCTGGTGCGGCTTATTTATGCCTCACTTGTTTGCGTTTGGCAAAGTGTTTTGTATTACGCGGTTAGCGTTTTGTTCGTTTGATTCATTGAGTAAAGTGCTTTGCTCACTCGGTCCTGTTCTCCTGCGCCTGACTATTCATGCACCAGCTACACACAAACCTTGACAAAAACATATTTCAATGTACTTTAGAAGATCTAATGAAGGACATAACATCTAAATTCACACAGTATGTATGATGAACAGGTTTCAATAATGTGAGCGGTCATTGAGTTGCTTCTTCATATGGGTATTACCATTTGTTTCAGTCTGGCCAAGCAGTCTGAGGTACAGACAGAACCCTGACCTCTTTCTCTACATGAAACTCTCTCGCTGGTAGCAGTACCTGGCACGATGCCCCTCCTCTCTCTCTCTCTCTCTCTCTCTCTCTCTCTCTCTCTCTCTCTCTCTCTTTCTCTCTCTGTCTCTCTCTCTCTCTGTCTCTCTCTCTCTCTCTCTCTCTCTCTCTCTCTCTTTCTCTCTCTGTCTCTCATACTAAGATGTTTTTCTGCCAACTTTATCATACCGCCAACTTTTTTCCACCTTTTATTTCCACCTGTAAGGCATTACCGGTATTAAAGCCAAAACTTGTATTTCCGCCTAACGACATAGTACTAATTTAGGTAAAGTTCTGCCTTCGGCTTAGTATAAATGTAGCTGTACTGCTGAGGCGGCGTTTGCACGAATTATGCGCTGTATCCATTTGAAAAATGAATTTAGGATATGTCAATCTAGCAAGCCAGGTAACTAAAAGCTACTTTCTAGACAGCAATGTTTTGGTTTGTTGTTAACATTAGTTAACATTAGCTTGTTAGCTGTAGGCAACTTTTTATTTTCCATAACAGGAAAATTAGCATCTTACAAGGTCATTATCTACAAGTATGGCGAGCTGCTTATTGTTGTGAATGTGAAGAAATGAAAGCAGTGCTGTATTCTTGTCGGGGGAAATTGCTGTCGCAAGCTTGCTGTCACTCAGGTTACCATGACAACGATTCCATCAACAGGATCAGAGTTGAATGTGTCTTGCTCCTTCCCAGCAAAAGCAATGGTGGTATATAAGACAAATGCCGACAAGAATGCGGTAAACATTTGGCTGTTTGAAAGGGGACCATTTAAACATTGCCCAATAATATTTTCAGGCAACATACCGTGAATATGTGAACTAGTCTCTCTATCTGTCTCTTTCTCTCTCTCCTCTCTCACACACTCTCTTTCGCTCTATCAGCACAACATAAATAAACCCTGGTCACAGCACATCAGCAGAGTGGGCAGCGGCGGTTTGATTGACACCGGGGGCCAGCGTCTTGACACAAGTCCATGCCCCCGTCATCATCGCTGATCGTCCCACGCTGGCCTTGGAAGTGACAGACCCACAGAGCCATTTACTCCTGTTGGTTTAGGGCCCCCCATCACAGTGCCATTCTCTCTATCTCTCTCCTCTCTTGCTCTCTTTACCTCTCTCTGTCTCTCTCTCTCTTTACCTCTCTCTTTTTCTCTCTCTCTCTCTCTCTCTCTCTCTCTCTTAGGGAGGAGAGATCCCTGTCTCCTGCCATTCTTCCTCCTCCTCTTCCTCTTCCTCCTCCCTCTCCTCCTCTCGCCACCATAAATCAGAGGGAATCTGCAGGAACTTAATTAGCTTAATTGCTATGTTTGCTCTAACATAACACTGATCACTCCTGCGCTTGAGATACTGTGTTTGGATAGGGTTAAACAGATGGCCCACTTATTTTTCGGCTGAAAGATCGTTTGGGGAAAGTCAGGGTCAAGATTTGGGGTGGTTCGGGGTAGTGGGGATTTGTTATCTTTTGCATCAGGATTTTTGTGCTAGGATGATTTGTCTTTTCTAGATCTTTAGCAAAGCCACGACTAAGGCTAATTAATACTGCATAAGTCAAAGTCAAAGTCACCATTATTAGTCAGTTGTACAACCGAATGCCTTCAACTGAAATGTGTCTTCCGCATTTAACCCAACCCCTCTGAATCAGAGAGGTGCGGGGGGCTGCCTTAATCGACATCCACGGCGCCCGGGGAACAGTGGGTTAACTGCCTTGTTCAGGGGCAGAACAACAGGTTTTTACCTTGTCAGCTCGGGGATTCAAACTTGCAACCCTCCGGTTACAAGTCCAACGCTCTAACCACTAGGCTACCTGCCGCATAAGCATCCCATGCTAGGCTAGTACTAACCGGCATGATACATGTTTGTTATTGACTCTGTCACTGCAATAACACAACTGGAAGGTGTTGTGTCAAATTATTGTTTCTGCAGTACTACTGGTGCATCAGATGAATATAGAGTGTCTGCAACTGCGTTAGCATCCCATGCTAGCACTAACCAGCGCAACACATATTTGCTTATGACTCCACCACTGCATATTGTCTTATCATATATTGTTTCTCTGGTAGAACTGGTGGTGCTGCATCAGATGAGTACAGAGCGTCCCCAACTGCATAAGCATCCCATGCTAGCACTAACCAGCTAAGCGCCTGATACGTACAGTATTTGTTCTTGACTCTACCACTGTAATAGCACCATTATGCAATGTTGTGTCACATATCGTTACTGCGGTACAACTGGTGGTGCTGCATCAGATATAGAGACTAGCACAGAGTGTCTCCACCATCCACCTGCCAGGTGCACACTTAATCCCCCACTCCTTCTGATTAAACACAGGCTGCCCATCCTGCTGGCTGCACAAGGTCATCCTTCTGTCACTCTCACAATAGCAGTGTGTCACAAATGGCACCCTATTCCCTACATAGTGCACTACTTCCCATAGGGTTCTGGTCAAAAGAATTGCACTCTGTAGGGAATAGTGTGCCACTTGAGACACACGATAGGACTGTGTACCAACCTGTCCGTCTGTCCTACTTCCTCCTTTAACAGGGACAAAGGCCCTCTCAAGGCTGTCACAGTCTAAGTGTGTGTGTGTGTGTGTGTGTTGTGGGAGGGAAGACATGTCAATGGGGTAATTGGGTTCGGGCGCCTCGTCTTGCCTCGTCTTTTCCCAAACTAATGGATTAAGATTCAGTCAAAAGGTGCTGTGTCCACAGCAACGTCATTTGCCATTCCTGATGTGTGTCTAGAGTGCCTCTTGGGATGTGTGTGAATAGGGGCGCCTTACCTTGAAATGTCAAAGATACCAAACTATTTGTGTATATGTATGCTGGACTGACTGGTCTATATAAGCTTCATCTTATCTCTTGTGGTTGAAAGAAGTGTGTGTAGGGATGTGTGAGTGTCTGTGTATTTGGCGGTACATTTTGCTAGCGACCCATAGCCCTCCCAGTGAAAACAGTAAATAGTAGGTGAGTACTGCTCTTCAGGCGCTGGAGTTAGGTATGCGGATATGTAAACAACGCCACGTATCATTTTTGTTTATTCAGCCCAGTCCCGGCTTCCATAATCTCCTTCACACTCCTTCACCGTTAACACGCTGTCTCTTTCAAATGCTTGGCTTCCTCTCCCTATAATATACAGGCCTATCAGTGTTCTCTTTTCATGTGTTATCTTCATAGGAGGTTTGGTGGCATTGTGAGACAGGCATCCAACAGTCTGCATTGCGTTTTATCTGTCAAGTGGCTAAAGCCGCGGCAGTCTGGTCCCAGTCCCTATCAGTCTGGCTTACGCTTTAATGTTCAACAATACCTCTTCATACAATCACCTCTTTGTATGATTTTGAACCTCTTTTCTAAACATTGTTGTGTACACTACACAGTCAAAGTAATATGACGTAGCGTGAAGACTCCCAACTCCAGTGAACCACAACGACAAGGGCGCCGCTATCTCGGAGACTTGGGAGTGGAGACGAAGGCAACACTTTTGGAATTCATTCCCTCTGTTCCTGTTGCTATGAGTCATGTCTTTCTTTTGATGCCATTTTGATTTGAGAGACCTTTGATATCTTGTAGGAGGACGACGGGGAAGCTTTGTGAAAGCAACGCACCTCCTCCCTTGCATTAGCTTGTATCCCACTGCTTGCTTTCATGTCTGATGAGATTGCTCTGTTGAGGTGAGACTGAGGTCAACTGGTTCTTTTAGGCTGCTTGTTAACACTGGAGCATGTGTAGAAGGATACTGTAGCTACAGAACTACAGATCTTAATTTGATACTCTGTTGTCGCAGGTCGTCTTCCTGCGTAGCAAGAAAACTCACATTTGTAGTGCATTCAAGGATTAAGAAAGCTTCTAGTTTCTTATTCCCACTTTAACATTTCTGACTTGATTTGGCCTAATGAAAAATGTATCAACCCTTACAAAATTGTCCTGACTACTAAGTCTTTTTAAACCTCCTGCTTTGGGATGTCAATGTGTACTTCATACGTGCATAATCAGTTTTGCCTCAATTAGCCACCAAATCTCTATTTTAAAAGCGACTGTTTTTCTGGAAGCTGTGCTGCACCATGTTTCCTACATTTTCCCCCCATGTGGGCCAGCCCCCTAGCAATTTGAGTTCTAGTCAATGAGCTTCAGCCCCTCGCCATTTGAGTGACAGTTATCAAGATGCACACACAGCCAAGTAAGAGAGGGAGCAATGCCGTGGTGCACATATCTGCACATATGTGACGTAGTACAGCGCTACTTTCAGAACTACTGGCTAAAAAAGTATACAAAAACCCCAGAGAATCTCTTTGATTATAATCCACATAGTAATTCACATTTCCTGTTATTTTCCTGCTGTGGGAAACTGTTTAAATTAAGATAGTAAATATGTACTTTACAGCATATTCTATGCCTCCTACGGTATATATTTTCAGGATATTTGGTATTTTAGTCTTACTTTTATTTATCGACCCTTTTCATATGCTTGTGGCTTAGTCATGACAGAGTTTTCACACCTTTCTCACGGTGTCGTTTGAGTTTCGGGTGATTCCATACATTTCCACTCTTCACTTTGAGAGATATGCCTCAAGGCTAGATATCTCATACTATAGACGACAACGGGGGATATGTAACTAAACGGATGGACCTATGGAAGAACAGGGTGTGGTGGCACAGTAACAGCCTGTGTCTTCTTAATGAGTGAGCTGTCATCGCTCTGTGGTTCAATGCTCTTCCACAGGTGGGGTAGAATCCGTGGGACCCCACCCAGAAGCGTCCTTGTCACAGCTTTTGTGGGTATTGTGTTCGGGGGCACTCGCCGTTGGTATGTATAAATCTCACATAAATGGAACTTTCGCACACACACACACACACAATTACCCCATAGTGTGTCATCAGCGGAAGTACAAAGGGAAGCACACATGTTCAAAAACCACACAGTCTGAAGTATATTGAACAACTCACCATAAACATGGGGGACCTCTGTGGAAAGAGGATTTGTTTGTGCAATGTGGAAGCAGATGTGTTAGTCAGTGCAATACTTCTTAGTCAATGCTGTATGTTGTAGACAACCATTTCCTGTGACACTTGATTAGCCCTGAGACCCTGCTTTGCTCAATCTGCACAGGCATTTCAACCTCTCTTTGGTCTTATAGTATTTAGTCTAGCCTGCGAGCAGTTTCCCTGTCTCTCATTAACACCATGCCTTGGTCAGTATACTGTAGATAACAGGTCTATTTTATTTTGTATCTGTTGCCCTGTCTAATCTGCAGGGTAAATAGCGACGGAAGCCCATCCTATCCCTGGGTGCCCTCTGACATCTGTGAGAAGGCCCACCTTGCGAGGATGGATACGGGGAGGAGAGGGGAGGGGAGTGATGCTGTCAGGGAGGCAACTTGACCCGGGGCCTTGCTGTGGCGCTGCGTTTCTGAGGGCGCCGCAGCACACTCTAATCACCCTGCCTTGCCACTTATTGAGCTGACAGCCATGGCGCCAGGCTGGAGAGAGGAGCGGAGCGAACACTGTGTGAGGGAGGGAAGGTGGGAGGGAGGGAGAGATAAAGGGAGGGAGAGGTTAGGCAGGGAAAGAGGGAGAGGAGAGAGAGAGAGAGAGAGAGAGAGAGAGAGAGAGAGAGAGAGAGAGAGAGAGACACAGAAAGAAACAGAAAATGCTTAGCTATCTTCCTTTTAGTCCCTGTCAGAAGCGATACCCCACAATCTCGTTTTTATTGATTGTGTTGGGAATGTTGGATTGCTGCTAATGGTCACCTTTCTTGCCTTTCTACCAGTGACGTAATTTCAGCTAAACATTTCATTTCAACATGTTCTCCAAATGCAATTTGGAGAACAGCAAAAACAAACAGCATTTACTTCAGCCATTATCACCTTGGCTGCTATAGCTTAATTCACCTCAGCTGATAGGCGACTTAACATTCTACAAACGCGCTCAGCACTGGGACTAGCCATAAGCCTTATACTACAGCCATCTTCCACCTCTGCACTGTTTTGAGAGAAACGTTGTGCTGTTCCCTGCAGCTGGGTCGATGTGCTCTCAGCCATACCTCAGTGGTCTCAGCCAGCCAGGCAAATAGCCTTCCTGTCAGCTCTGACCCACCCACATGGTCCTAAAGCCATCCCTCTAATCCCACTAAACTACATTTTCCTTTTAATCATGATTGGAATGATTTTAGTAGCCTATTTTAAATGGTGGTGTTGTGCTAGGGCAAGGGGGGGCAAAGTACTGTCCGCAGGGCGTGTCCGGCCCACTGTGTTGGAGGGAACACAGTACACATGGCGACCGTGTCAGCGTGCTTGCGCCTGGCCCGCCACAGACGTTGCTAGAGTGCGATGGGACAAGGAAATCTCAGCCTGCCAAACCCTCTCCTAACCCGGACGACGCGGGGGCCAATTGTGCACCGCCTCATGGGTCTCCCAGTCCCGGCCAGCCAGGGATCAAACCCGGGTCTGTAGTGACGACTCAAGCACTGCGATGCAGTGCCTTAGACCGCTGCGCCACTCGGGAGGCCCCCACAAATTGATTTGAACAAACAATTGTTCCCCCCAAAAATGCGGCCCGATGTGGCCCTCGAGCCAAAAAGTTTGCCCACCACTGTGCTAGGGTTTGGCGACTGCCATACTCTGCCATACCCAATTGACGTCCCTGCTTTCTACTTCTCACTGCTACCACAGAACATTAATTAAACAGCTGTTGTTAATTTTCCTATTATCTCACTTTCAATTGCCCCTAAAATACAGGGCCATTCTATCTTGGTTTTCTTTTTAACTTAATACGAGAAGTTACAGTAAACCAGTTCAATACAAATAGTTTACCCTAATCAGGTCTATTACCAGGCTTGAAAAAAGACACCCTCATTGTGAAGTAATTCCTTCACAGACAGCTCATCTCTCTCTCTCTCTCTCTCTCTCTCTCTCTCTCTCTCTCTCTCTCTCTCTCTCTCTCTCTCTCTCTCTCTCTTGCTCTCTCGCTCTCTCTCTGTCTCCCCTCTCTCTCCCTCTCTCTCTAGCCCCCTCTCTCTCTAACCCTCCCCTTTCTATCGCTCTCTCTTTCTCCCCTTCCTCCCTCCCTCTCTCTAGGAGCCCTCTGGTACTTATCTAATTAGCTGGGGGAAAGGCTAAATTATAGATGCCTCCCTAAATCATGCAGAGGGGGCCCTAATGTCTGCCATGTAAGGGAACACAGGAGGTATATGGGATCAGTGTGATAATGTGCCTCCCTAATTCTCGACATTTCAGGCACCATTATTCACCTAGGGGAGGACACGGGTCCAGAGCACTGGTAATATGGCACCCTTCCCCCCACCTCTGCACCCCTGCTTCCTTACCACTGATGCTGTGGAAGAAAGAGGAGGCGGAGGGGTATGTTCTTTTGGGTGATATAAGTGTGAGATGAGACAAAAGAGAGGGATATTTGAGTATGAAAGACTGATAATTGAGTATGAAAGACTGATAATTGAGTATGAAAGACTGATAATTGATAATCGAAAGGAACAGATGAAGAGGCACAATTTTATATATATATATATATATATATATATATAGTATACTGTATATTCACGTTTATTTATTGGTCTGAAATCCTTGGCGTTTGAGCATCAGTAAATCACTGCGTTCCGTCAAATATTTATCTCCCTTGTCGCTTCATTGAAATTCACTCCGTGCCCCGGAATTTGATTAGACGAACATGAATCTTCCTGTATAGTCAGGGACCACCATCGCTATCCCATCGGTGGGATCTGACATCTGATGGCTGTTTCACCTCTCTCCTGCTATTCTCAGCAGCTGGAAACGATTTCATTTTCATCTTCGGTCGTAAACACAGCGGACGCAGATGAAAAGTCAACACACACCAATTCCCCACATCTGCAATAGGTGCTGGGACTGAGGGAGTAGATCATTGTCCTACGATGGATAATATTTAACTAGCCCGGCGACCAAAAATCATCTGTATTGTCTTCCTTTGTTTACTGGTATTTGTCTATTTTCCTGCATTCTTTGAGTTCAGAAGGAGTTCCAAAGTGGCCAATAGAGTTGCCCTAGTGACCCCTCTTTGGCAGCAGTGCATATTGACACTGGAAAGCAAAACAAATCTGGGTTTTATGTAACCACTTGGACTAATATTTGTGGACACTGACTCCTCCAAACCAAACCTCCAAAACTGGAGTTTTCCTTTCCCATTAGTGCTCTAGGTATTCCAGATAGTGCTAATCATAGGCACTGATTCTCCTTGTGAAATATGAGATGAGAAAAGGCTCTGGGTTTATGGGATCCAGAGCCAAGCCTTCACATTTATTGTCATTTATGATTATTTATATTGAGGAAACACAGGACACCCCCGGAGATCAGATGGTTGGAGCCAGACAGCCAATAATGTTAACAGGATGGTCCATTGTACTGTGTGGGACGGGAATGTAAAGGCTTTTCGAAGACAAACATAGGGAGAGACATGAAATTTGCTTGTTCAGGCAATGTCTCATCATTGGATTTCTGAAACTGACACAGACACATAAAGAATAAAGGTATACTTCAAGCGTCAAGCATGTTGACTGGTTTATAGATTAGATTCCAATGTCTTTAAAGAGAAAAAGTTACTGGAGAAACCCATGACTGAAAAAAATAAAATGTAACTATAGGAAGATAGGAGAGGGAGGGGGGATGTGAGAGGAGAGGAGAAGCTCTCCTTAACATTGTTAATCTGGTCCGCCGCTTCCCCCTCCGTTTCAATCAACAAAATTACTTTTTAGTTCAATTAACAATAATTCACGCTTAACTGAATAAAGTTTATTACACAATCAAAGCGGGTGAGCAAGACAGAGAGTGGGGGAGAGAGAGAGTGCTCCGGCAATGAGCTTAAATACTGCGAGTGGGTGCATTAGCGCATTAGCATTAGCAACTCCCATTGGAGGGGGTGTCAAGGGGGATGATCCGGGTGACCCACCCCAGGCTTAGGGCGTGCCGACTGGGGAAGGCAGGGGTTGTCGAGGGTGGTGGGCGCACGGGGGGTGGAGGTTGCTAAGGGGTGTCATGAATGTCACCACATTGTCTGCCCTATATCCTTCCCTTCAGGCAACAGCTTGCATCACACCGATTAAGCCCCAACACACATACAGACAATACAACAACAGCATTTGGCCACGTTTTCTTCCATCCCGACCGTGGCAGGGATGGATATGATTGTGTGGATGCACACAATGTGCCACTGCCTAAGCTTTGGAAATGTGAAATATGGCACAGCACAGCTATAAGTGGTTTTCATTTCAACAATAAGCCCGTCGCCGTTGACTCTGTCTGTATCGCCTCGTCTTTCTTTGTTCTGCTTCCCCTTCCCTTCCCTCCCCTTCCCTCCCCACTCTCTCTCTCTCCCTCACTCTCTCTCTCACTCTCACTCTCTCCCCTAACTGAAATGATTTACGCTTCCACAATTATTGGGTAATCTCCACTGTCATTACTCTTAACATCTGCTCTGTCACAATGCTAAGGGCTTTTGGCTGGGGTTGGCTATGGTTATTGTATGTGCTTACAGCCACACGATGGGGAGAGACATTTTCTCCCCTCAGTTTGTATGTTCTATCTGCATTAGCGGGATGAGATGTGTGTTATGTGAGTATGAATAGTAGGGGTCATTTGTTTGGGCTGGCTGTGGCAGTAGGACACTGTTGGAGGTTTGGAGGGTCTTTAGAGGCAGAGTCATGGAGTTAGTGCAACACTGCATGGGAACCTCTGGAGGTTCAAAAGGTCATTCGTTTGAAGACAACCTTGAGGGAAAGGGCAGGAAAGGTCAACAAGTGACAGATCCTTCAATGGGGAAGATTAGGCAGAGTTTAACACTCACTGTTAGGGGGCAATGTTATTGGTAGTCAGTGAGAGATAAATGGCCCACAGCTAATAGAGCAAATAGTATGATTACAGACAAAAGCCACACTCACTCTCTCTCTCACACACACACACACACACACACACACACACACACACACACACACACACACACACACACACACACACACACACACACACACACACACACACACACACACACACACACACACACACACACACACACACACACACAGCACTGAGGCAATAGGCTGTCACATTCATTTGCCTTTGTATAGAATGTGAATGATGCTGTAAAAACCACAAAACAGTCAGTCTAACCTTTCCCCAATACTGAGATAAACTGTCAAAGATTTCCATCAGATTACCGGCTCTATTTTCCATTGTTTGTATTGGCCCCCTCGTTTGCCTGCGCTATTTCCCCCTGCCTGCTGAGAAAATGTATTCAAATAAGCACAAACAGCTCTGTTTACAATGAATAAGCTTCCAATTTCCACCTTGATTCAACCTTCTTAAGTGGCCTATATGCCCTTAATTTAATAACAGTAGTAATTTGTTACTATTATATATGGTGTTGGTAACACTTTACTTGACACCCTGTGTCATAACACGTTATGACACAGTCATAACCATGTCATAATATTGCATAACAAGTGACATAACGTTTCATA
Source organism: Brachymystax lenok tsinlingensis (assembly GCA_030435695.1). NCBI lineage: Eukaryota > Metazoa > Chordata > Actinopteri > Salmoniformes > Salmonidae > Brachymystax > Brachymystax lenok. The sequence continues at coordinate 10,156,207 of CM059786.1, read as the reverse complement.
ACCTGTTATAATATGGTCATAAACACAGTCATGACGCGTACTGTATTTAGATCTGTTGTGACATACATTGCGCTGTTTTATGGCTGGTTATGACACCTACATAATAGTGTCAAAACCCACAAAACCTACCACACAAGGCAAAACATTCCATTACACCATAGCCTACATGTCAACAGTATGTTCATGTTATATATATATATATATATATTTTTTTAACTGACTATATTAAAATATCATTGTAATTGTGCACACATTGATGTCAGACATGCACCTACCTCAATGCTCTGTTGCTGATGACTGGGAGGAATGCAGGTGCAGATTTGAGGAGCAGGACAAGGCACCCTCTTTGTGACTAATGACTGATATAAGGGTATGTACATGATAGGCCTATCTGGCTTATATGATTATGATGGTAATAATGCTTCTAGACAGCGTAATAAGTTTATTTTCTTAGTCCAAGTAAAGTGACACAGGATGGTCATAATGCTTCGTGACAGCGTCAAAGTGTATTTTCTCAGTCTAAGTAATGTGACACAGAATGGTCATAATTCTTCAAGAAAATTATTTAAAATATGATGAAAAAAACATGACTGTAAAGAATTCATTACAACAACAACAAAGGAAACTTCTTGGCAGGGAAAAAACTAATTAGAATAAATGTGGGGTTTGACACTCTTATGTAGGTGTCATAACCAGCCATAAAATAAAGCAATGCATGTCACAACAGTTGTAAATATATGGGTTATGAGAAGTATGTCAGCTGTTATGACATATACCTTGTCATAACATGCCAAGTGTCAAGTATAGGGTTACCATGGTGTTACTATATTACGATAGCATTAACAAAACCCACAAATAAATTACCCTTTTTTGACATTAAAGTACTTCTGAGTGTCTTCATAAGATAAGAATTCCACATGATTTCCAGTCTCACAGTAACAACAAAACAAATCCCCTAGACTCTTGACTGAGGCTCCTAAGAAATTATTGTATTTTTAAGAAACAAGGGCAATTTCTTTTATGACATATACAAATACTGTGCCGTATTTTGCACGCTCTGGTCCTGTGTCCATGCTGCTTTACATAGTGGACCCCAGTGGGACCAGGGGACATGGTGACACATAGTGACACGGGTCCAGAGGGCTGTGTGATTGAGATGGACGACCTGTTTGTGTCATCCATTCTGTCAGTGTGATGGGGGAACACATTGTGACCCTGCTACTGGGACACCAGAGGCCAGGCTGGCAAAGAGATAAACGATGATTAAAGACACAGGGACTGAATGGGAAATTGTGGATTAATGAAGCACAAATGAAATTAATAACCATGCTATCCCAACAGAAAGAGGGGACTACATGAGAATATGTCGAGGGGATATGGGACAAGGAGGCTTGTCTGGTTGTTTTGGTTTCAAGGTGACAGGGAACAAAAAGTTACGCCTCATAACCTAGCTAGTGAGAGTGGTGGCACTACAATGTCATTTGCAGCATAACGTTTCTGTCTCGCACCAGATGCAATGACCTTTGGTAACACTTTATTATGACACTGTTAAGACATTTAGCTCAAATAAAGTGTTACCTGAGCTTTTACATGCCCCTTTATGTATTATGATCACTGCTTATAAAAGATTTGTGACACATTTATGTAGTGTTGATGTAGTTGTAGTTTGTTTAAACTTTTGTTTAAAAAGCCTTTTTGTTGTGTTTTTTTTCTCGGTATGATGAAATGCCACCCTCTTACTGTATGTTGCAGTTCACAGTGTGAGAGGAAAACAGTTGCTGGAGGATGGAACGACTTGTGCCACGTATTGATTGCACCACCTGCTTGTCATTCGCTGTTTCTTGCTGCCGTCGCTGTATTCCACCTCACGCACCTGTATCGCGGCACGGCTAATTAGCATTTCTACTCGTTAACTTTCCGCTCGTTCTGATGCAGCTGGAAATCAGTCCTTAATGGGTGGGTGATCCCATAGTACCTCTTTAGTCCACCCTGGTTGGGTGTTAAAGGAGCCTTCGGTCTGTTGTGTTGTGGTTATGGGTATTTCATGGTAGGAACTGTAAGATCCGTTGACCAGATTGGAAAAACCAAGGGCGTAACAGTGTCTTAAACAATGGGTTCAATATTTGGGCGGGGGGTCTGGGGACCCTCCCCCAGATTTTTGGTGTGCTGATTTATAGCTAATTTCCTGCAATGGAATCAACTGTTGAACACACATTGATCTGGCTGAGAATTGTCATCTCCTATTGTTTCACATGGAATGGGATGAGCTCCAGTTCTATTCAATGTAGAATACTGATATGTACAACCCCGGAAGACCCTAGTTAGTTATTAAAGGTTAATGAGGACTTCATGGTAGGCTTAGGTCTTGTGTTCATCTAATGATTTTGTGGATAAACAAGTAAATTCTTCTGGATGATCTGACAAGAGAGTGCTAAAACACATTTACTGAAAGCTCATCTAGCCACTTTGGAGCAGTTATTAATATAAATGGTAATATGTTTTGATGATTGTGATTGCATGTGTGTGATAGAGACAGGGGGAAAACAGAGAGAGAGATGAGATATAGTTCACAGAGTGCATTTCTGTGAAAATAGGGGAACAGGGACTGTGCTTTACAGAGAAGTCAGCGGGGGCAGCGAAGGAGGGAGGGAAAGCGGGAGAGAGAGAGAACGATGAGTACATGCTAGTCCCCTTCACAGGAGAGATCGCTCCAACCCAAGTCACATGATAATGAAAGTGATGCAGATACCATTCTTTCAGGCCCCAGATGGCTTTGGAGAAGCCCATTTCCCCCCTAGAGGAGGCAGGTGTGGGCCAGACTCAAGGGTCCTACTGCAACAATGACAGGCAGATGAGTTCCACAAGCTGAGGGGGCCTGGAACCAACTAGGCGCTAACACTGGCATAAAATAGATAATAAAAAGAACTTCTCTTCGCCCTCATGGGATAGATGTTCAGTGGGATATGAGACAATGCCGTTCTAACTGATTTGTTGAACAGGTGAGGTACTCAACACTGTCTCTGTCAACAACAGCATGAAGTGCCCAGCACCACTCTAAACAGCACAGTGTTTTGGCCCAGTCATGATGCTGAGAGTGGAGAGTTTTTCCACTCACTTGTAGTACACACACCACCACTGTTTCTATCCCAATTCTAGCCACTATTCCCCTACAACACACTCCTACAGTGTTTCAATGCAATGTGAGGGTTTAGTTCACAATGCTACTATATTTCTGTGTTTTTTTTACTTTTCGTAAGGACTTTTGGAAGACTAGCCCTTGGGCTAAAAGAGATCCTAATAAAATCAAAAGTCAAATCACTATATCATAATTTTGGGAACATCAACAGTGTGCAGGTTATAATTGTTGCGCTGGTTGGCGCAATGCTAAATCAGGGGCGGTGGTTAGTGGTTAGACCGTTGGACTTGTAACCGGAAGGTTGCAAGGTCGAATCCCTGAGCTGACAAGGTACAAATCTGTTGTTCTGCCCCCGAACAAGGCAGTTAACCCACCATCGTTGAAAATAAGAATTTGTTCTTAACTGACTTGCCTAGTTAAATAAAGGAAATATAAAAAGAATGTTAAATAAACATTTCCCTACCATCATAACTAAGCCAATATGATGTCAATGAACATTTGCTAATCAACTTGATTGGAGGTACACAACACTCTTACGCCTCTCATCATGATCCGTCTGGTCGTTACCGAGAACCACTGTACTGGAATTTTGACAGGGTCGTTAGCATTAGGGTCGTCAGAATTTTCTTTGCCCAAACCTGGCTCAAATTCTAGACATTTGATTAAAACAAGGCCACAGCGTCCATGAAGTGACCATTAGACTGAGATCCACTTGGACTGAATAAGTTTGTAGGTGCAACAGTTTTTTATTAAATTCACAATTTATCACTCTCAAGTGCATTTCTGCCCAATAAAAACCAACAATGTGCTACCTTTTTGTAGCATTTCTGAATCTAAAACTTGGCTGAAAAGTTCTAAAAACCAGCAACTTGGTTGCTGCGCAATAGTAGCTAGAAGACTGGCAGCTGTGGCTAGCTAGCTAACACCAGTTGGAAGAGAAGCAAAAGGAAGGTAGCTAGCTAGCTAGGTATATTTTTCGATGGAAGGTTTTTCATATGGCTGGAGTCATCTGTGTAAACTGCCGACCTGGACATTTGCGTGTAAGTTATATACACCAAACTGCCACACTGCTAATTTATAATACATGCACACACCAGACAGATGCGTCGCTGTTAGAAGATCCAACGCAAATTCTAGCCCTTATCTTATGAATTAATTCAGTCTGCTTCCTCCTCTATCAATGCCATTTTCTTCTTGTCTTTATAATCCACATTTTCACTGACTGATCAACAGTGTCAAGTTACATTTAAATTTGTTCCCGAAAACCAGAAGTTGCCACCCACAAGTAAAAAGTAGCAGGTAAGACAGGAACATCATAATGATCATTGCTTGCTTGCTTGCACAACCTCTGCGCAGTCCAAAGAAAACGCAATGCTTGCTAGCTAACTTGGTTAGCTATGTGATAAAATTAAAATGTTTTCAACACATCAACTGTTTTAGACAACAACAAAAAATATATAATTTTACCAAGCAAATAAAGGTTCAATCAGTACTGAGTGAATGAAAAACTAAAACATTTAGGAACAAACAAGTGCTGTCATTCACCAGACTGTCCTTTTAAATAGAGTGTCATGCTGACATATCTAACACAGGGTTCGTATCGTAACAGTTAACATCACTGTCACTGGATTTTTAATCTGGCGCCCCACTGCTCCCTAAGTAGTTTTAAATGAGCCGTTGGGTTTGTTGGGCATCCTTGAGTGGCAAGGGACAGGGAATTTGATATGTACTAGTACTAGTGTGCACGTTTTGCTACTACGGAGGAGAGAACGGTGAAGAAGACATTGTTGACCTCTGATGTCAGATGCACACCGTCCCTATGGTACATCCCAGGGACGCACTGTTTAATGGTAGAGACTTGTGCATCGGCAGACTTACCATCTCTGCAGTTGAATTGTTAAACAAACAGTAGATTACCCCCTCTCTCGATGCGCACACAATAGCAGTGGAGCTCTACACCAATCTTCATGCTGCAGGGAAGCCCAAGTCTGCTTAAAGAGGAACTGCCTACTAGAACCAACTTCTCTGGTTATAAACAGCATGTGGCATCGATATGAGTCAGAAACATTTATTATAGTGTCAAAATTTACTACAAAGTGTAAACAGGATAATTCTGGTCATAAATTCAGTCTCGTCCAAAACGAGATTTGGAAGTGAGTGCGTCACGACGGGTATGGATTTGTTGGGTATGGATTACTTCCATGCCCGCTTTTGGCAATAATGTCCAATTGCCCAGTTGCCATGTGTTGCGGACATGTTGTCAAGTCTGCAACACACACACACTTGCATAAGAATGAAAATGGACTTCCATAAAGTTGGTGCAAAGTTCTAATTTGTTTAACGATATTGTGCATGATGGAAAGGAATAGGTTACATACAACAAACGTACAATATAATAATGTATTGCCTACCTCCCTACTCTTCTACATTTGCACACACTGACATTTCCGAGTTCCCAGTTGTTTTGAACACGGCAATAGTAACAGTGTCACCGTCACTGGCCTGAATATATTCTGTACTTACAGTCACTCTATTAGTATAATCACTTCCAAACTAGAGATGTGTTTCTCGTTATATATTTATTGAGTGATGATATTTAATTTAATTCACAGGCTACTTACAAAACCTGGTGGATTTGTTGTTCAGTAGTGTCATGGGAACCCCCCTACCATGTAAGGAGCAGAAGACTGAGACAGTACATGGCCAGGCACTAGTCCCACTTCAGGTTGGTCACATTTGATCTGGTCATAGGTAAGAATTATCACTGTCCTGGAATTCACCTAACAACCATTGATAATGTAATCAGTGCTGTGTGTATCAACTCTACCTTGTTTTTCTACAGCTGGAGAAGAGGAAAAATGGTTCATCATGGTGTCCCCTGACTAAAAGACAGGTGGATACAGATGTCTAAACTGGGAGAGACCTTGCACTCAACATCAAAATTATACAAGACACATCTGTTACTTTTCATCATCTTTGGTTATTATTGAATTGAATGGTATGGCGGGACCCTGTATATTCTTCAAACATGTCAGGGAACTGTCTTCTATGGGAAACAATGCGAAGTGATGACAACTAACAAAGTGGTGTGAATGACAAAAGAAGACAAAAGACAAGTGTAATATTTGCACAATGTTATATTAGCAGGACACTGCTTCTACATTATTATGTACGATAGTTTATTCTACATGGAATTGTTACACTTGAAAGTTATCAAAACACTTTAGAATATATTTAGAATATCTACATACACTGAGTACACCCCTTTTGCCCTCAGAACAGACTCAATTTGTCGGGGAATGGACTCTACAAGGTGTCGAAAGCATTCCACAGGGATGCTGGCCCATGTTGATTCCAGTGCTTCCCACATTTGTGTCAAGTTGGCTGGATGTCCTTTGGGTGGTGGACCATTCTTGATACACATGGGAAACTGTTGAGCGTGAAAAACCCAGTAGCATTGCAGTCCTTGACACAAACCGGTGCGCCTGGCACCTACTACCATACCCCATTCAAAGGAACTTAAATATTTTGTCTTGCCCATTCACCCTCTGAATGGCACACATACACGATCCATGTCTCAATTGTCTCAAGGCTTAAAAATCCTTCTTCTTACACTGATTGAAGTGGATTTAACAAGTAACATCAATAAGGGATCATAGCTTTCACCTGAATTCACCTGGTCAGTCTATGTCATGGAAAAAGCAGGTATCCTTAATGTTTTGTAAGTTCAGCAATTGCACTATTCTCATATAACTCTGTAGGCTAGTGACCGATTCAAAGCTTCCTTCTGGAAGAAGCTTGGTCAGTAGCTACAGAGTGGTATGAGAAGATTGCCATCCTCCTGCATCTCACATCTGCCTGTATTTATTGAACTCTGCCTGCTGGACCCATGGGTTGAGGCAAACTCTGTCGTATTAGACACATGTCCATAACCTGTAATTCATTACATAGATGGAAGGGACTTCATCACCCACTGGAGACTTGAAGACAGAACCTCACCTGTAGAGCTGTGCATGTCAGTGTGTGGTTAGACAGCCACATCTTTAGAATAAACCATAGAAATACAATAGAATTCCATGCTAGTTCTAGAAAAGCTGAAGTTGTACCAAATATCTGTGGTTGTACTCTACTTTACTTACTGTCTTTATAAGCAACTCAGTATGTGACTGACAGGCTCTATTTGGTCTTATGTACAGTAGCAAAATTTGAAAAAGTATTTTTTATATTGGATAAAAGTAGAGACTCAGTCCTAGAAAATTGTATATCTTACACTACAGTTGAGGAACAATGGGAAAGTAATTCTGCTTTGAAAGTTGATATTGTAACCCCACTTTTTAGAAAATGGCCCTTATATGTTTTGGTACACCTACTGGAGCGCTCTTTGTCTACACCCATTCAGCATCGTTTACACCCTTTTAAGCCTGAGCCCCACCCATCTCTTTAAGGATTTACATGTGAGACCATGTGGTAAACAGAGTGAGTGCAGTAGTGTACTAAACAACCAAAGATTTTAAGAAAAAAAGGCTGGTTTATACTACGTCTATCGACATGTCTGTATACAGTTGTCGCAGTCACATTATAAACATTCTATTGTCGTCCAACATCAAACTTGTCATTGTCATTATGAAAAAGTATAAACACAAAAACGACAGGCTGCATGACATCAGCAGCCTGGTGGTCCAAAATAGCATAACTGGTGTATTTTAACACCAATAATCCCATCTGTTTAAAAATGCAAACCAGGCAACTAAAAGCAACAATATTAGTAAACAATATTAGCCTGCTAGCTAACGTTAACTTAGCTGCATAACCAGTTCAAATAATGACCATATCATATAGCTGACAACGTCTTAACTTGAGCTAATTTGTATTTATTATTACAGGAAAATAAGACCATTCTTTACAAGTTAATGGTGAGCTAATTACAGAAAATAGCTTACAGTAGTGAGTGTGACGAACCAGAGAATATTTGAACTTGGACACTGTCACATAGACATAACGTTATATCCTAATTTGACTTTGGTGCAGGTCATATTTTTCTTCATATTACCGTCTCTGGTAAACACACACTATATCAAATAAAATCTACGTTTATTTGTCAAAAGCACAGGATACAGAAGGTGTAAACTGTACAGTGAAATGGTTACTTGCATAGTGGAGTCTTTTGTTTAGACATATAACCATAATCCCAACTCATAAAGTTACCACCCTGCATGAATCTACCGGTAGCTAAAGCTAACCAACTAGGTTCAATGTTAGCTAGCTAGCTGACATTAGGCTATAACTAGCAATGCAAATGGCTCTGAGATATGAATAATATTACCACACAGATCATACACGTAATCTTAGCTAGCGAGCCAGCCAGCGAGCCAGTTAACTTTAGCTAGCTAGCTAACAGTACGGTTTAACTTGCAATAAAAATGACTTTCAGACAAAATCTGAAACGTGTAATATCTGAAAATGTAGCTAGCTAGACTCTCTTACCCATATACACGGATTAACTTCTTCTCCGTCTCTGTCACGGATGCCCTGGTTGCCTTTAGTTTGAAAATGTAATATGGAGACTGGTGTTTTATACAATAGCCTTCTGTGTGTTCTCTTTTCGACTCCCTCCACATATTTACAATCAAATGCTTGAAAATGCTCCATCTGCTTAGCTCTGCTCTGCTTCCACCGGGCATTCCACTGATTTCAAAACTCAGTCATCTAGAAAGCTGCTTTCAAAAGAATTACCTACACATACTGAGCAGCTCATGATATGGACAGAAGCATGCTACATGGCAGACAAATCCGAACTCTCAGTATGTCCTGCCCATCCATTATCTCAGCCAATCATGGCTAACGGGGAAGTTTCCTGTATTTTTCCGTGGCTAAATTAACTAGGCTCGTATTTTAACAATTTTATTCATATTTACAGATGGCATAGTTTGTTATTAAGGCACATGAAAGTTCACATGTTCCAGAAGGCATTTCTGCCAAAAAACGAATTTTGATATTTTTTAAATGTACAGTCGTGGCCAAAAGTTTTGAGAATGACACAAGTATTAATTTCCACAAAGTTTGCTGCTTCAGTGTCTTTAGATATTTTTGTCAGATGTTACTATGGAATACTGAAGTATAATTGCAAGCATTTCATAAGTGTCAAAGTCTTTTTATTGACAATTACATGAAGTTGATGCAAAGAGTCAATATTTGCAGTGTTGACCCTTCTTTTTCAAGACCTCTGCAATCCACCCTGGCATACTGTCAATTAACTTCTGGGCCACATCCTGACTGATGGCAGCCCATTCTTGCATAATCAATGCTTGGAGTTTGTCAGCATATGTGGGTTTTTGTTTGTCCACCTGCCTCTTGAGGATTGACCACAAGTTTTCAATGGGATTAAGTTCTGGGGAGTTTCCTGGCCATGGACCCAAAATATCGATGTTTTGTGCCCCTTTTGCCTTATGGCAAGGTGCTCCATCATGCTGAAAAATGCATTGTTCGTCACCAAACTGTTCCTGGATGGTTTGGAGAAGCAGCTCTCGCAGGATGTGTTGGTACCATTCTTTATTCATGGCTGTGTTCTTAGGCAAAATTGTGAGTGAGCCCACTCCCTTGGCTGAGAAGCAACCCAACACATTAATGGTCTCAGGATGCTTTACTGTTGGCATGACACAGGACTGATGGTAGCGCTCACCTTGTCTTCTCCGGACAAACTTTTTTCCAGATGCCCCAAACAATCGGAAAGGGGATTCATCAGAGAAAATGACTTTACCCCAGTCCTCAGCAGTCCAATCCCTGTACCTTTTGCAGAATATCAGTCTGTCCCTGATGTTTTTCCTAGAGAAAAGTGGCTTCTTTGCTGCCCGTCTTGATACCAGGCCATCATCCAAAAGTCTTTGCCTCACTGTGTGTGCAGATGCACTCACACCTGCCTGCTGCCATTCCTGAGCAAGCTCTGTACTGGTGGTGCCCCGATCCCGCAGCTGAATCAACTTTAGGAGACTGTCCTGGCGCTTGCTGGACTTTCTTGGGCGCCCTGAAGCCTTTCTTGACATAACTGTGAGTTGACAGAGGTATATCAGCTAGCTAGATAGGCTAGCCAGCTGGAGCTATCCCCAAGCTATGCTTGCTAGCTGCTGTCAGGTTGGCTTAACACAAGGTTAGCACAGGCTTTAGCCTACACATAGAACTGAATTCGTAGATCATCTTGAGATGGCGAGTGAGTCAGGGCAGGAGAAGTCCTCAACTTCAAAACTTCTCTCCATAGCTACAGTATCTTAATGGCCAGGATAGATGCCATTTATACATGTGAGAATGTGTGCTCATTTACTGTATTTGGACAGCTGTGTACAGTATTACTAAGAAAATGTGTAGCTAATGGACTTAGAGCACATACGGTATCCACTGTCAGATTTGTAAATATGTATTCTTAAAATAGTTTTTTACTTAGGCTGTTTTAGGAGATTTGAATCCTAAGCAACCTGCCTACACATTGTTGGAAGTACAATAGACAGACATAGCTATTGTAGTAGATCAAAGCTGTGTGCTGGAAAACCTTGATAGAGCATGGGTGAAGTACGCATTGTGGTGCTCATGTGAATTTCCTAGCTTTTTCGGCTTCAGACCAAAGCCTACTTCTCAATGAAAATGTAGGAGCTTGGCGTGGATGTATCAGGGTCTGGAGCGATGCCATCGGATTGAAACATAAGAACGCTAAATACTCTCGCATGGTAATATTTAAGCTGTCGAACTATCAGACCAAAGTCAACATTCTGAAGGCACGGGGGGAAAGGAAATCAAAATCCATGGTCAGTCCATTCGATTCCTCCATCTGTCTGCTAAGCTGAGGAAAAAAATGCAAGCAATTCATTCCGATCAGACAGTCACTGGAGGAAAAAGGAATTAAGTATCTACTCTGATTCCCAGCAGTGCTGTGGGTATGTAAGGGAACACATATGATGGAGTTTACAAGCGCCGATGAAGCCCTGAACAGGCTGCAGGAAACCGTTCCAGTTGAAAGAGAGCCCAGTGCCCTGAGGAGAGGCAGAAGCTGAAAAATAGATGAGCACACTAGGTTACATACAGTGATGCCCATGATCATAAGTTGAGGGTGTTAGCGGGTGTATGTGTGGGTAATTGTCTGTGCATATCAATGGGAGAGTGAAGGAGGGTGAATATGAATATGTGTAGGAGGGCGGGAGAGAATGGGTGTGCGGAGGCATAGGATATATGTTGTGTGTGAAGGAAGGAGAATGGATGAGTAAGTAAATGTATAGAGGGTGTAAATGTGTCTGAGAAGAATGGAGGGGGAAGATGGAGGTTGGGATTAATTTGGCCTGGGTGGGTAAGAGAGAGCAAGGATGGGAGGGTAATAAGCTTGGTGTTGGGGGGGCACACTTGGATTGGGTGGGCAAAGGTGAGCAAATATGGGAGGCAGGGATGGATTTGGTTTGGGAGAGAGAGAAAGAAGGACTTAAATATACTAAAATGTAAATTAGGACAGATTAGGAAAGCATGTCGAATCATTATTATTCCTTGTTTGTCATTACAACTAAGATTTAATGGTGGTTATTGTTGAGAATGGAGAGGGGCTATATCCGGGGATGGGGCGCAGGGCAGCAGACACTTCTCTGAGGTGTGAGTGGGGCCTCCCCTCATCCCATTTCAGTCTCACTATACTTTAATTAAAAGGTAATACAAACTAACCGCATTACTTATGTGGCAGTCTTTCTTCAAATGTATATACAATGTACAGTTGAAGTCGGAAGTTTACATACACTTAGGTTGGAGTCATTAAAACTTGTTTTTCAACCACGCCACAAATTTCTTGTTAACTAACTTTAGTTTTGGCAAGTCGGTTAGGACATCTACTTTGTGCATGACACAAGTAATTTTTCCAACAATTGTTTACAGACAGATTATTTCACTTATAATTCACTGTATCACAATTTCAGTGGGTCAGAAGTTTACATACACTAAGTTGACTGTGCCTTTAAACAGCTTGGAAAAGTTAAAAAAAATTATGTCATGGCTTTAGACGCTTCTGATAATCTAATTGACATAATTTGAGTCAATTGGAGGTGTACCTGTGGATGTATTTCAAGGCCTACCTTCAAACTCAGTGCCTCTTTGCTTGACATCATGGGAAAATCTAAAGAAATCAGCCAAGACCTCAGATTTTTTTTTTAGACCTCCACATGTCTGGTTCATTCTTGGGAGCAATTTCCAAACGCCTGAAGGTACCACGTTCATCTGTACAAACAATAGCATAAGTATAAACACCATGGGACCACGCAGCCGCCATACTGCATAGGAAGGAGACGTGTTCTGTCTCCTAGAGATGAACGTACTTTGGTGCGAAAAGTGCAAATCAATCCCAGAACAACAGCAAAGGACCTTGTGAAGATGTTGGAGGAAACAGGTACAAAAGTATCTATATCCACAGTAAAACGAGCCCATAACCTGAATGGCCACTCAGCAAGGAAGAAGCCACTTCTCCAAAACCGCCATAAAAAAGCCAGACTACGGTTTGCAACTGCACATGGGGACAAAGATCGTACTTTTTGGAGAAATGTCCTCTGAGAAATGGTCTGATGAAACAAAAATAGAACTGTTTGGCCATAATGACCATCGTTATGTTTGGAGGAAAAAGGGGGAGGCTTGCAAGTCGAAGAACACCATCCCAACCGTGAAGCATGGGGGTGGCAGCATCATGTTGTGGGGGTGCTTTGCTGCAGGAGGGACTGGTGCACTTCACAAAATAGATGGCATGATGAGGCAGGAAAATTATGTGGATATATTGAAGCAACATCTCAAGATGTCAGTCAGGAAGCTTGGTCGCAAATGGGTCTTCCAAATGGACAATGACCCCAAGCATACTTCCAAAGTTGTGGCAAAATGGCTTAAGGACAACAAAGTCAAAGTATTGGAGTGGCCATCACAAAGCCCTGAACTCAATCCCATAGAAATGTGTGGGCAGAACTGAAAAAGCGTGTGCGAGCAACGAGGCCTACAAATCTGACTCAGTTAGACCAGCTCTGTCAGGAGGAATGGGCCAAAATTCCCCCAACTTATTGTGGGAAGCTTGTGGAAGGTTACCTGAAACGTTTGACCCAAGTTAAACAATTTAAAGGCAATGCTACCAAATAATAATTGAGTGTATGTAAACTTCTGACCCACTGGGAATGTGATGAAAGAAATAAAAGCTGAAATAAATCATTCTCTCTACTATTATTCTGACATTTCACATTCTTATAATAAAGTGGTGATCCTAACTGACTTATGACAGGGACTTTTTTACTAGGATTAAATGTCAGGAATTGTGAAAAACTGAGTTTAAATGTATTTGGCTAAAGTGTATGTAAACTTCCGACTTCAGCTGTATTTATACTATTATCCTTCCATTCTATGGAATGCCTACTGCCCTCATATGTCATGTTTGCTAAAATGTTTTACTTGGTTCTTCAATGATAGACGGAACAGATAAGGTTAACTTTGATTCTAGTAAAGTGAAGACCAACAAAGTTCAACTTATCACACGGAATGTGCACAACCTCCATGATATGGAAAGTAAGCATATGGTTCTCTAACACTTAAAGAGATTGTCAGCAAATGTGGTTTCTTGTAAGAGGTGGTTTCTTGCAAGAGAAATTTAACGTTTAAAGAGGAGCTGAGTTGGAGAGGCTTATGCTGCCACCTACTGTAATAACAGAGTTGTAGGCATCCTGATAAATAAGAATACACCATTTCCCTTTTATCCCAGCGCATGGACCAAGAAGGCCATTTTCTAATGTTGAATTGTACCTTACATGGTGAAAAATACACATTGATTTCATTGTATATCCCACCAGGGGCAAATATTGTGTTTTTAGATAGAATTCAAGCTATATTAGATTGATTATTTTAGTGATTATTTTAGCAGGTGACCTAAATCATACATTCGATAAGATTGACAGACAGTAATAAAAAAGACACATTTAGGGAGCCTCCAAAGTGGCTGAAAAATGTAATCTCTACAAATAATTTACAGGACACCTAGAGCTTACTTTTCTCAACTACAAAAGACAATTCCTTTTTTCTCAAATAAAGGAAAACTATTGAAGAATTTATTACACCCCCCCTCCCAATAGAAAATACCCTTAGTGACAGAATTTGGAGAATGAGCGCAGATTTATTAAATATGTATTATGAAATAATTTAGGATGCCTTTAATGTGTACATTAAGGGAATGATAATCTCATGCACAGAAAAAGTTTAATCGGATTTAGAAATTACATTTAAAGAAGAACACATCACTATCTTTGAAAAACCCATACGAATCTTTACAAGGTAAAACATTTAATAACATTCCTGCATTTAAGGATGAATACGATCTTTAACTTTTAAAGAGAGCCAACAACTACAGGTTAAACTCAAATAAATAATCATACTTATGGAAAATAAACCTGGTAAATATTTGCAGCTCTCACAAAAGGAATACATGCTAAACCAGTTATAATTTCAAAAGACAAAGTTACAAAAGCGGTAATTAGAAACAACAACCGGATTAATGACAATTTGAAAAGATTCTATGAAAATGTATATAAATCAGGAATAAACAACAGTTGTACAGATCCTATTCTCTTAGACTCAACAACTATGAAGCGATTATCAGCAGACAAAAAATTATCACTAAAACAGAGATCGCCCAAGAACAAATATTAGATACTGTTAAAACATTTGCACAGAGAAAATCACCAGGAGTGGATGGCTTTCCCATAGAATTCTATTAAACATTTTGGGACAAAGTAGCCCCCATATTTACACAAATTACAACACATGTCACTGAATTCAGTACTTCCTAGTTACATGTATCAAACAGTTATTTCAGTTATATTAAAACCAGTCAAATCTGCTGATTATAGAACCATAGGTTTAATAAATTGTGTTGTTAGGCAACTGTTAGGTGTACGCTGGGAGTCGGAAAGCAAGTTCAGGGAGTGTATTTAATAAATAAATGAACATAGAACAAAACAAGAAACACGAAAAGCGTACAGACATGAAACACGAACAGAGTCAATAATGCCCAGGGAAAGACTCAAAGGGAGTGACAGTTATTAGGAAGGTAGTCAGGAAGGTGATAGAGTCCAGGTGAGTCTGATGAGGCGCTGGTGTGCATAACGATGGTGACAGGTGTGCGTAATAATAAGCAGACTGGCGACCTCGAGCGCAGGAGAGGGAGTATACGTGACAGCAACAAAACAAGATATAGATAATAATGGCTGTTGATGCCCAAAAGGCTTTCAACCATCTTGAATGGTCTCTTTTTTTTCTTTACCCCTTTTCCGGGATATACAAATGGTAGTTACAGTCTTGTCCCATCGCTGCAACTCCCATACGGACTCGAGTGAGGCAAAGGTCGAGAGCCATGCATCCTCCAAAACACGACCCTGCCAAGCCACACTGCTTCTTGACACACTGCTCGCTTAACCCATTAGCCAGCCGCACCAATGTGTCGGAGAAAACACCGTACATCTGGCAACCGAGGTCAGCTTGCAGGCGCGATGGGACAAGGACATCCCGGCTGGCCAAACCCTCCCCTAACCCAGACAATTGTGCGCCGCCTCATGGGTCTCCCGGTCACAGCCGGCAGTGACACAGCCTGGGATTGACCCTGGGTTTGTGATGACACCTCAAGTCCTGCAATGCAGTACCTTAGACTGCTGCGCCACTCGGGAGGCTTGAATGGCCTTTTCTATTCAAAACTTTGGAAGCTTTCAACTTTACAGATGAAATAATACATGTAATAAAAAATATTGTATACATTTCCTATGCATAAATATACACCAATAATTCATTATCTGATGAAATCGCTTTAGAAAGGGGCACAAGACAGGGATGTTCCCTCTCCCCCCTCCTGTTTGCAATGGCAACTGAACAAATAGACAGACCCAAATATAACAGGTATCAATATTGGTAAACATGATTTTAAACTAAACTTATTTGCAGATGATCTTCTGATATACCTGACCAATATTGAAAACTTATTGACCTTTTTGCAAAAAATGTTTTCAGAATACTAAAAATGTACTTGAAAAAAACAGAATAATGGCAATAAGAAAAATAATAACTCTACAGCAATCTTTTAAGTGGCCACAATAAATATGAAATACTTATGATGCTTAATAAGTGACAACAAACAACAAATATATAAAGATAACTTTGTTCCATTACTTAACAACATGAAAGCAGATCTTATTAATTTAAAAAATCTCCCCATAAATCTTACAGGTAGAATAAACCTCTTTACAATGGCATGGCTGCCAAAGTTTTTGTATTTAATTACCCCTTTATAAAAGTATAATTCATAGAATTAAAAGGAAGGTTTGACATTTTCCTAAGTCTGAATAGTTATTTAAATGTGATATTTCATTTCTTTTTTTTAAATATACATTTGCAAACATTTCTAAAAACAAATTTTTGCTTTGTCATTATGGGGTATTGTGTGTAGATTGATGAGGGGAAAAAAACGATTTCATCAATTTTAGAATAAGGCTGTAACATAACAAAATGTGGAAAAAGTCAAAGGGTCTGAATACATTCCAAATGCACTGTATAGTTAAATGCACTAAAGAGGAACAATGTGTACATAATGAAGATGTGCATGCTCATCCCCAGAATCTTTTTATGTCTATTTCAAAGGATAAAGCTAAGAACATTAAGAACTTCATAGTTAAGAACGTTAAACTTATTCTAAAATAAGCAATATCACTCCCTAAAAACACAACCTTATGGAACAGTCCTTGGATAGCTTTTCAGAATTCACTGATAAATTGGTCCACATGGAAAACTAAAGGCATAGAAACCGTAAATGACTTGGTAACGGGAAATACATGCATTTCCATGACAGCATTAGAAAGTAATTTTGGACTGACCAATGTAGACTTTTTCAAATACATGCAACTTAAAAGTTACATGTCATGAAAATCTTTTTTGAAATCTTTTGGACATCAGAGCAATCTTGAGGGAATCTGATTTGAGTCAGAAAACGATGTTTATATGATAGGTAAGCTATATAAAACCTTGCATATCCAACTAACAATCTCTTAGAAAACATATGAACTGTTGTAAACAAGACTTAAAAAGAACTGATGTTGGTACAATATGAAGGGAAAGTTGGAGCATAACTAATGAAATTACAGTTAACTAAAATGTATGCTTAATCCAGTATAAACTAATATATAGAATTTTTTATAAAATTCACATTCTACAGCACAATGGCAGAGTCATGTCTTAACAATGACTCAATAATCCAAGCTTTCCAGGAACGATATGAAGTCCAAAAGTTATGGGCGGAGCTAGAAAGTTGGCTGTCAGAAGTATTACAATGTAAACTAACTTTTAATCCGTCTGTGTGCATATTTCAAGATATGGCATATGGGGGTGTAGTGAGAAACCCAATGGGCTGGATGATTCTCTTCTCATCACTCATCCGCTATGGGCCCGCGGTCAAACGACCACCCCTTATCACTGTCAAATGCTCCCTAAAACACTTCTGCGAGCAGGCCTTTCTAATCGACCTGGCCCGGGTATCCTGGCAGGATATTGACCTCATTCCGTCAGTCGAGGATGCCTGGTTGTTCTTTAAAAGCAACTTCCTCACCATCTTAAATAAGCATGCCCCTTTCAAAAATGTAGAACTAAGAACAGATACAGCCCTTGGTTCACTCCAGACCCGACTGCCCTTGACCAGCACAAAAACATCCTGTGGCGGACTGCTATAGCATCGAATAGTCCCCGCGATATGCAACTGTTCAGGGAAGTCAGTCAGGAAAGCAAAGGCTAGCTTTTTCAAACAGAAATTTGTATCCTGTAGCTCTAACTCCAAAAGGTTTTGGGATACTGTCAAGTCCATGGAGAACAGTAGCACCTCCTCCCAGCTGCCCACTGCACTGAGGCTAGGTAACACAGTCACCATCGATAAATCCATGATAATCAAAAATTTCAACAAGGATTTCTCTACGGCTGGCCATGCTTTCCTCCTGGCTACCCCAACCCTGGCCAACAGCCCCGCAGCTACTTGTCTGAGCCTCCCCAGCTTCTCCTTCACCCAAATCCAGATAGCAGATGTTCTGAAAGAGCTGCAAAACCTGGCCCCGTACAAAACAGCTGGGCTAGACAATCAGGACCCTCTCTTTCGAAAACTATTACCAGTCTGCTCAACCTCTCTTTCGTGTTGTCCGAGATCCCTAAAGATTGGAAAGCTGCCGCGGTCATCCCCATCTTCAAAAGGGGTGACACTCTAGACCCAAATTGCTATAGACCTATATCCATCCTGCCCTGCCTCTCTAAAGTCTTCGAAAGCCTAGTTAATAAACAGATCATTGACCACTTCGAATCCCACCGTACCTTCTCCACTGTGCAATCCGGTTTCCGAGCCACGCTCAAGGTACTAAACGATATCATAACCGCCATTGATAAAAGACAGTACTGTGCAGCCGTCTTCATCGACCTGGCCAAAGCATTCGACTCTGTCAATCACCATACTCTCATCGGCAACCTCAATAGCCTTGGATTCTCAGATGACTGCCTCGCCTGGTTCACCAACTACTTTGCAGACAGAGTTCAGTGTGTTAAATCGGAGGACCTGTTGTCCGGACCTCTGGCAGTCTCTATGGGGGTTCCACAGGGTTCAATTCTCGGGCCGACTCTTTTCTCTGTATATATCAATGATGTTGCTCTTGCTGCGGGTGATTCCCTGATCCACCTCAATCCAGACGACACCATTCTGTATACTTCTGGCCTTTCTTTTTGGACACTGTGTTAACTAACCTCCAAACGAGCTTCAATGCCATACAACACTCCTTCCGTGGCCTCCAACTGCTCTTAAACGCTAGTAAAACCAAATGCATGCTTTTCAACCGTTCGCTGCCTGCACCCGCCCGCCCGACTAGCATCACTACCTTGGACGGCTTTGACCTAGAATACCTAGGTGTCTGGCTAGACTGTAAACTCTCTTTCCAGACTCACATTAAACAATCCAAAATCAAATCTAGAATCAGCTTTCTATTTCGCATCAAAGCCTCCTTCACTCACGCCGCCAAACTTGCCCTAGTAAAACTGACTATCCTACCGATCCTCGACTTCGGCGATGTCATCTACAAAACAGCTTCCAATACTCTACTCAGCAAACTGGATGCAGTCTATTACAGTGCCATCCACTTTGTCACCAAAGCCCCTTATACCACCCACCACTGCGACCTGTATGCTCTAGTCGGCTGGCCCTCGCTACATACTCGTCGCCAGATCCACTGGCTCCAGGTCATCTCCAAGTCCCCGCTAGGTAAAGCCCCGCCTTATCTCAGCTCGCTGGTAACCATAGCAGCACCCACCCGTAGCACGCGCTCCAGCAGGTATATCTCACTGGTCACCCCCAAAGCCAATTCTTCCTTTGGCCGCCTTTCCTTCCAGTTCTTTGCTGCCAACGACTGGAACGAACTACAAAAATCACTGAAACTGGAGACACTTATCTCCCTCACTAGCTTTAAGCACCAGCTGTCAGAACAGCTGACAGATCACTGCACCTGTACATAGCCCATCTGTTAATAGCCCAACCAACTACCTCATCCCCTACTGTATTCATTTATTTATCTTGCTCCTTTGCACCCCAGTATTTCTACTTTGCACATTCATCTTCTGCACATCTACCATTCCAGTGTTAAATTGCCATATTGTAATTACTTCGCCACCATGGCCTATTTATTGCCTTACGTTCCTTTTCTTACCTCATTTGCACACATTGTATATAGATTTGTTTTTTTCTACTGTATTATTGACTGTATTTGTTTACTCCAATGTGTAACTGTGTTGTTGTGTCGAACTGCTTTGCTTTATCTTGGCCAGGTCCCAGTTGTAAATGAGAACTTGTTCTCAACTTGCCTACCTGGTTAAATAAAGGTTAAATATTTTTTTTTTTATAAAAAATAAATCTTGGAAATCAATCCGCCGTCATTAACACAATGGAAAATTATTATTTATTATTTCAATATTGAAATAGCATTGGTGACCCAGAAAAACAAATTGCTACCATTTAAGGTCAAGTGGCAAACAATAATGCAGGCACTAGGCATGGGGGTTTGAGCATGTGGGTCTGGGCAGATGAGATGTAGCCATTGTTTTAGTGCATCTGTAAGTTGTTGTGCGTAAGCATAGGTTTGTATATGGAGGTTGAAAAAAAATGGAGAGAAAAACATTATAAAACGTAGTTTGTTGTTTTTAATAGAAATAGAATAAGAACATTCTAAACATACAGTATCCCTATGGTCCAGGTTCTGTTAATTCTCCTTTCTATTCATTATACCTTGTTTAACCAGCTCCTGACAATGCAGAGTTCAGACATTTAGGCTTAAAACAACCGAGCTGTGGGTTATCGTGTGGCTCAGTTCATCCCTTGGCTTAAGTGATGATGTATAGCTTCTTGCTAGAATCTCAATGTTGCTAACCATGGGAGCGTGAGAGAGGGAAAAAGAGAAAGAGAGAAGAGAGAGAGAGAGGAAAAATAGAGAAAGGAAGAGAGGGAGAGAAAGAGACAGAGACAGAGAGAAAGAGATTAACCTGGAGAAGAGTCCCCTAAGCAAGCTGGTCCAGGGGCTCTGTTCACAAACACAAACACACCCCACAGAGCTGAAGGATAGCAAAACAATTAGACCCAACCAAATCATGAGAAAACAAAAAGATAATTACTTGACACATTGGAAAGAACTAACAAAGAAAACAGAGCAAACTAGAATGCTATTTGGCCCTAAACAGAGACTACACAGTGGCAGAATACCTGACCACTATGACTGACCCAAAATGAAGGAAAGCTTTGACTATGTGACTCAGTGAGCATAGCCTTCCTATTGAGAAAGTTTGCCGTAGGCAGACCTGGCCTTATTTGCACATCGTTATAACACTGCATTTAGACATAATTAGAACATTTGAAATGTCTTTATTGTTTTGAACTTGTGTGAGTGTAATCTTTGCTGTTCACGTTTTATTGTTTACTTTTTATGGCAATAAATCTCCTTGAATTGAATTGAGAGAGAGAGAGAGAGAAAGAAAGAGAGACAGTGTGAGAGAGTGAGAGAAAACGAGTCAATGACGGAAAGTGAGAAGTGACGGGATTGAACTGAACTCCCAGGTGGTATCACCCCCCTGTGGGGGAAAAGTGTTGGTGGTAACAAAGATGTGACAGGAGCTGAAGCCTCTCCCATTGTCAGGTGTCTGTTATAGTAAACCTGGGCCTTTGTCACCTATCTTGTTCTCTTCTGCCAACTGACTCAATTAATTATCCAGCTCTGATACTATTTTGGCACTCTTGAGAACCTTTGAGAACCCTTTGAAGTACTTTGCAGTGACAATTTGACCCCTGTATTACCTGTTTTAGGGAATTTAAACATTTACTCAGGGAATTGAAGTTGGTGATTATTTGCACTATTGGCATGGATATGTCATAGCTCTTGTACGTGGATTGTTTTAGTTGCGTTGCTCATTAGATACTCATAGCTGGTTGATGTCAGGTGTAAACTAGAACAAATATGTTCTCCCCGCAACATGTTTGCAGCCTCAGATAGCATGTTTAGCATGTTTCATGGATTTATTACAAAGACAGCGTTGTATTTATCTGACTCTGTTTATCAGCCTCCCTCAGTCTTCCTCAATCTGTAACAAGTGGAACTCAACTAGCATCTGTTCGCCTCTTGTTTCCTGTTGCCTTGCTCACTCGCCATTTCTCACGAGTGCCGCCCCATTCTCTTTAATCAAAGACAATTCCTACTCCACCAAACAGGCTTTGCTGTGATAGTTCCCCCGCCACCGCTGCCACCATTGGGATCTGAAGCAGGGAACGGGGGGACGCGCCAGTGTCACCCGAGCCTTTTGACCCACAATCCCTGCAATTTGAGTCATCATCAACAAAACACTTTTTGTAGTTGAGGAAACCGTGGGGTTAAATGGAGCCATTTGGCGATAGACTTGAGCCGAAATGGAGCCAAGACTGGAATGGGTTGGGTAATGGCATTACAGGTGCCATGGAGGAAATCATGACGGCTATTGCTGACTGCTGTTGTAGTTCTGGGGCAGGAGACTTAGGTATCAGAAGCAACAAGCTCTCACAGTCTCACTGCAGAAGTAAATGTTTATCCATGTTTCTCCAAATGGCAGATTTTGAAGTTGCGCCAAGCATTACATTTAGAAGGTTAAGGGTTAAGGTTTTCTATAGAGTTAAAACATTAAGTTTAGGCACTCATTCAAAATGGTTAAGGGTAAAGGTTTGGAATAGGTTTAAAAAAAAAGTTTAAAAAATAAACAAGTGTCCTCTGGGATCGATTACAAAACACTCTGATCCAGAGTCATGGGATGACGCCCATCCACCACCCCGTCCACAACACCCTAGCCTATTTGATGGTAATAGCTCTCACTGTTGCCCCTAGTGGACAGTTTTTTAAGCATTTCCCAACGTCCTCTGGACATCAATAGACAGCCTGGTAAGAAGCAACCAGGCCAACCTTTTTCAGGCACACAGTCCTTGCACCTGTAGTGACATGTCTGAGCAGGTGAGAGACAGAGTGGGAGGGTAAAGCAATGATTGGAGATTCACTTGGGCTGCTCAGGCCTATGTCAGAGTTGGTTGGTTACTCAATTCTTTAGCAAACAGTACACTTTTAATGACAAAATACATGTACATATAAACTGTACATTCACACAAATGCAAACATTTGCACACTGATAAAAATCTAAATACAGGCCCACAAACATATGAAGACGTTTTATTGTCCATTATAACTATCTATATACTTCTTTCTTCCCTCTCTTTCCAATACGCAAGTCGTCTCTCGGTTTCTCTTTCGAGCCGGCTTTGGAGAAACAGTTTTTTCCCCCATCATTTGCAATTAAGAAATGTAAATGGAGCAGGTGCTGTTGGAGCCTATTGGAATGTGTATTTGTTTTACCTCGGGCCCCTTCAGATCCTCCTCTCTCTCACAACACGAGCCCAAAGAGGAGCTGTCACAGCCAGCCTCTCCAGCAGCAGCTTGTTGTTGTCATTGCAATCACAGAAGTTCTTACAGGCTGAGCCAAGCAGCTCTGACAGCAGCCCACCAAGACACGCACATGCATGCAGACAAGCACACGTGCGCTTGAGCACGCACCCAAAACACAGCTTTGTTTTCGTGAATTTTCAGAACTTTTTGAGGAGTAAAAATGTATTCCCATTCAAAATCCTATTTTCCCTATCCCCAAACCCTTAACCCTAAACTCCTAACCTTAACCCTAACCTTAACTCAAGTTGACACTCAACTTCTCTCCTCTCTTCACTGGCACACTTCATACTGACTTTTACCCAGAGCTGCCTGTGTAAAGTCACTTCATTTCACACACACCCTAGCTATTTAGCACCAGCTACACCTTGTCTCAGTGGGTGCCTCCCAATAATATATCCTTTCTTAAGTGTACACTTGTTCACTACATCCAACAAATGTAAATGCATTGGATTAGAGGAGACATGGGCTAGTGGGAGTTTCCACCATATTGTTATACCAGTCATTCCCTTTCAAATCAGTGAAGTGAACAAGTGCACACTCTAGGAGGAAGGACAGACAACTGGGACATAGCCAGCGTGTGCCAAGAAGAACAAACATAAGGCAGTCTCATCCATCCATCCATTTGGAACATTTCTGTCCTTGTAAGAGAACAGAATATAGTTTTACAATAATTTGATTATGACAGCTCAGTCAACATTAAAGGCAAATTGATTTAATAGATGCATCATTTCAATATTTGGACAGTCTGAATGTAACTTTTTAAAGACAATTGGAGTATTTAGATGCCTGCTGGACTGTGTGTAAATTCTAATGTTTGCGTGTGTGTGTTCCTATTAGTGTGTGTGTGTTCCTATTAGTGTGTGTGTGTGCTTATTAGTGTGTGTGTTTTATTCCACTGGCAAGAGCCTTATTCCCACCAGCTGTCGGAATGCATAAAAACAGCCTTGTTGTTAAGTCTGGGGCTTAAAACGCTGCCAAAAAGAAAGCTGGGCGAATAACAGCATTAATTCTGTGATTTGAGCCACCATTCAAACGCGAGTTTAAAAGTGCTTAAAACTAGCAGCTGGTGTCAACAAGGTAATAAAAGCGGGCGCAGGGGAGTGCTCTGCCTGATTAGCGCTGGAGAGTGGGACACCCGTGTTGCTTGAAACAGAAGTGAGGTGGGCACACAGGATACAGTACCTCATTCAGGGAACCGCCAGCCAAGCCAGTCTGCAGAAAGAGAGAGGAAAAAGGGGGGAGCAAGAGAATACGGGAGGAGGGGAGTGAGGGATTAAGAGAAAAGGAGATGGAATGGGGAGAAAGCAAGAGAGAGAGAGACGAGAATGCAAGAGAGGGAGAGAGATGGAGAATGAGAAAGAAAGAGAGGGAAAGATGGAAAAAGAGAGTCATTGGACCTTTATGGGGCACATGCCTAATTTAGTTTTAGTTGTATCAGTCTTGTCTTTATTTTCCCCCTCTCCTTTCCCCAAACTTCATCAAAGTTAGGATACAGTAGAGAATAGGGATACTGCAAGATGATGTCACCTAAGCACTCTTGTCCAAGTCAAAGGTGTCATCTATGACAGGTTGGAGTCATGGCAGAGGTATGACAACTTTTAGAGTGCCAGACAGTGCCAAAGGTTTCATATCCATTACCCTTCCAGCAGTAGCTGACGTGGGATTGAAAGACGAAACCATCGGCACTCTTTGGGTGCATTAGCCAACCTTAAACTCCACCTCGCTCTGCTCTTGGAGAGCCTCATCATCAGCAAGGTTGAGATTGTCATTAAAAAGTGAAGACTTGGTTGGACTTGCGCCACAATGTGCATTATGATACACACCACTTCTCCACTCCCCATTAACTTGTCCTTCACGTTATGCCTCTCTAATGTTCTGCACGTCAATCGAGTCCTCTCCTCTTCCCTCTCTGAAAATCCCTACCACTTCCAAAATCTCCCTTTGCACATTGAAGTGAACAGAATGTTTTACACCATTTTCAGGCTGTCAGTCAAAGCGGAGGACAACTCCTCGTTGTCTCCAAGGTTAATGTGCTGAGAGACGCTGAGAGACTTATCCACCATATGGAAAGGTTCATTCAGGCACTGTTAAAGGTTGCACCCCATCCGCCTTCCCACACACTGTAGGATTGAGATAATAGCACTCACCGCCCTGCAGTTTAAGCCACATATCTCTACTACATTTCTAGTGCTAGTGCTAATCCTAAAATATTAAGGTCTGTTAACATTAGTCCACCCCTGAAATGATCTTTCTAATGTGGGTAAAAGTACAGTTCTCTCTCTCTCTCTCTCTCTCTCTCTCTCTCTCTCTCTCTCTCTCTCTCTCTCTCTCTCTCTCTCTCTCTCTCTCCTTTTTCTTGACAATACCCAGCCATTTGTTTCTCAGCACAGGGCCATCTGTTACTAGGCAGGCTGAATGCTTGGTTGAAATATGTACGCTCTAATTAATTCAACCAAATTGTTTTAGAATAGATTAATACAATAATGGCAGCACATGAAAGGTTATTTCAAGTACACCTTTCAACTAATTTCATAAAAATCGATGGTTGCGCTGTTTAGCCCGCTCGCTTACTGTTGCTTATTTACCAAGTACTGTGTCTAGCGGAGAGGTAATGCTGTTGTGTTAGTTGCGTAGAACGCTGCTGTCATTTTATCTGCTGTTTTTTACTGTCTGATGGCGGCTGTGACCTTTGGGAGGTAAACAACTTGATGCTTTCAGCATTCAGACCTCTCTGAGTGTCACAGTGCAGTAAGTGGGTTGAGTGTGGAGGTCATCCCTTTGTTCCCACTCGCAGGTGATACTGTAGTTGCACCACAAGGCCCAGTAATAGACTGTGCAGTGTAAGTGGTCATGATTTCCTTCACAAAACCTCTTCATCGCCAAAGAGAATTGAACTGATGCTAGAAGCTTCCAAAAGTGCATTTGAAGTCGGAAGTATAAATTCCCTGTCTTAGGTCCGTTAGGATCACCACTTTATTTTAAGAATGTGAAATGTCAGAATATTAGTTCAGATTTTATTTCTTTCACATTCTCAGTGGGTCAGAAGTTTACATACACTCAATTAGTATTTGGTAGCATTGCCTTTAAATTGTTTAACTTGGGTCAAACGTTACGGGCAGCCTTCCACAAGCTTCCCACAATAAGTTGGGTGGATTTTGGCCCATTCCTCCTGACAGAGCTGGTGTAACGGAGTCAGGTTTGTAGGCCTACTTGCTCGCACACGCTTTTTCAGTTATGCCCACAAATTGTCTATAGGATTGAGGTCAGGGCTTTGTGATGGCCACTCCAATACCTTGACTTTGTTGCCCTTAAGCCATTTTGCCACAACTTTGGAAGTATGCTTGGGGTCATTGTCCATTTGGAAGACCCATTTTCGACCAAACTTTAACTTCCTGACTGATGTCTTGAGATGTTGCTTCAATATATCCACATAATTTTCCTTCCTCATCATGCCATCTATTTCATGAAGTGCACCAGTCCCTCCTGTAGCAAAGCACCCCCACAACATGATGCTGCCACCCCCGTGCTTCACAGTTGGGATGGTGTTCTTCAGCTTGCAAGCCTCCCCCTTTTTCCTCCAAACATAACGATGTTCATTATGGCCAAACAGTTCTATTTTTATTTCATCTGACCAGAGGATATTTCTCCAAAAAGTACGGTGTTTGTCCCCATGGGCAGTTGCAAACCGTAGTCTGGCTTTTTTATGGCGATTTTGGAGCTGTGGCTTCTTCCTTGCTGAGTGGCCTTTCAGGTTATGTCGATATAGGACTCGTTTTACTGTGGATATAGATACTTTTGTACCTGTTTCCTTCAACATCTTCACAAGGTCCTTTGCTGTTGTTCTGGGATTGATTTGCACTTTTCGCACCAAAGAACGCGTCTCCTTCCTGAGCGGTATGACGGCTGCGTGGTCCCATGGTGTTTATACTTGCGTACTATTGTTTGTACAGATTAACGTGGTACCTTCAGGCGTTTGGAAATTGCTCCCAAGGATGAACCAGACTTGTGGAGATCTACATTTTTTTTATCTGAAGTCTTGGCTGACTTCTTTTGATTTTCCCATGATGTCAAGCAAAGAGGCACTGAGTTTGAAGGTAGGCTTTGAAATACATCCCCAGGTACACCTCCAATTGACTCAAATGATGTCAGAAGCTTCTAAAGCCATTACATAATTTTTCTGAATTTTCCAAGCTGTTTAAAGGCACAGTCAACTAAGTGTATGTAATCTTCTGACCCACTGGAATTGTGATGCAGTGAATTATAAGTGAAATAATCTGTCTGTAAACAATTGTTGGAAAAATTACTTGTGTCATGCACAAAGTAGATGTCCTAACTGACTTGCCAAAACAATAGTTTGTTAACAAGAAATTTGTGGAGTGGTTGAAAAACGAGTTTTAATGACTCCAACCTAAGTGTATGTAAACTTCCGACTTCAACTGTAGCTTCTAAAATATGTTTAGATTAATATACCAAGATCTACTGTTAAAAAGTTATACAATGACACTGACATAGCAGGCCCAAGTATGATGCGCTTATGACACAAAAAGGGTATAGCATCACTCACCTAGTCACAGCACAGACACACTCAGAAGCCACTGAACTGTTGTTCATCAAGATTAACACACCCTCACTCCTCTTCCCCAGAGAGGTAGCACTATAGATTTCCTGGTAGACAGAGAACTCTTCTCCTGTTCTTTTCCACTGCTTCAGTTCATTAGTGCAGTTGTGTCTGTGCGAGTGTGCTCGCAAAATAGTCCTGCGTTCGTTTGGAGGCTTAACCACACACATGCACGAACGCACACACACACGCACACGCTCAGTGCCGGGTGCTTTTTTTAAGACAAGGAATATGATAATGAACCTGGCTTGATAGAGTAATTAACTGGGCTAAATGAAAATCCCACGAGGTTCAGGGATGGTTAGCAGATGTTCTTTGAAATCCATTAAAGAGGAAATGTCTTCTGAGGGGAGGAGGAAGCAGGGAGAGCGGAAGGAGACTGTACATGTAACATTAGTGTACATATAGTACAGTACATAAAGTGGAGTGTGTGGTCCTCTGTTGTGGTGGGAGCTGTTTATTTGACCTGCTGTCTTTGTAGCAGTACATCGGGTAACATGCTTCACAGGGTTTATGGGAGAAACAGAGTGGTGTACCATGGCTGCATAAAAGACGACAATGGAACACAATGTCAAACTCCACCAATAGACTCACACAGAGAAGAACCATCTGCTTCGCTGTCTGAACTTTGGAACAAAGACACAAGGCTGTCAAAAGTTCCCCAAATAGGAGAAATGCATTCTGACTCACTCACACTAGGTTTGCGTCTAATTTCCCACTTATTATTGGATTTTCCTATGCAGACTGCAGGCCTCAACGTGTCTAACTCGGAATGGACAGAAACAGATTTAGATGGAACTGTGTGAGAAATGTTTCCTCAGAAATATCTCTCAGAGACAATAAGCAATAGACAGAAACAGTGTGTGTGCTTGTGTGTTTCAGTAATATAGGAGCACCTCTTAATAATGAGTGTGCTATCTGATTCTGTTATTCTGGGCCATTATGTGGGCAGTACAGTAGGTGTCAGCCAGCTGCAGGAAGTTCAATAAGGACTTCCTGTCCTGTTCCTGTCCTCCCACTCATTCACTGAATGCCTGCAGCCTGCAGCCACCGCCCATGTGCCTCTAGTCATGGTGCATCACTAACGTACCGCCACTGTCTGGACACACCCTAAAAAAACTCTACGAACACACTTCACTTTAACACTCCACTCAAACACTTCACTTCAAATTACACTATTCAGCCCAAATATATGCAAGTAACAGACACATCTCAACATCAACTGTTCAGAGGAGACTGTGTGAATCAGGCCTTCATGCTCGAATTGCTGCAAAGAAACCACTACTAATGGACACCAATAAGAAGAAGATACTTCCTTGGGCCAAGAAACATGAGCAATGGACATTAGACCAGTGGAAATCTGTCCTTTGGTCTGGAGTCCAAATTTGACATTTTTGGTTCCAACCGCTGTGTCTTTGTGAGATGAGGTGTAAGTGAATGGATGATCTCTGCATGTATATTTCCCACCGTAAAGCATGGAGGAAGAGGTGTTTTCGTGTGGCAGTGCTTTTTTGGTGACACTGTCTGTGATTTATTTAGAATTCAAGGCACACTTAACCAGCATGGCTACCACAGCATTCTGCAGCAATACGCCATCCCATCTGGTTCAGGCTTAGTGGGACTATAATTTGTTTTTCAACAGGATAATGACCAAACACACCTCCAGGCTCTGTAAGGGCTATTTTACCAAGAAGGAGAGTAATGACCTGGCCTCCACAATTCCCCGGACCTCAACCAAATTGAGATGGTTTGGGATGAGTCGGATCGTAGAGTGAAGGAAAAGCAACCAACATGTGCTCAGCATATGTGGGAACTCCTTCAAGACTGTTAGAAAAGATTTCCAGGTGAAGCTGGTTGAGAGAATGCCAAGAGTGTGCAATGCTGTCATCAAGGCAAAGCGTGGCTATTTGAAGAATCTCTAATGGGTATGTGTAAAAAAAAAGACCGGTAGTGTATATAAGGTCCCACAATTAGACAGTGCATATCAGAGTAAAACCAAGCCATGAGGTCAAAGGAATTATCCGTAGAGCTCCGAGACAGGATTGTGTCAAGGCACAGATCTGGGGAAGGGTGACAAAAAATTTCTGCAGCATTGAAGGTCCCCAAGAACACACTGGCCTCCATCAAATGAAAGAAGTCTGGAACCACCAAGACTCTTCCTAGGGCTGGCTGCCCGGCCAAACTGAGCAATTGGGGGAGAAAGGCCTTGGTCAGGGAGGTGACCAAGAACCCGATGGTCACTCTTTACAGAGCTCCATAATTCCTCTGTGGAGATGGGAGAAACTTCACGAAGGACAACCATCTCTGCAGGACTCCACCAATCAGGCCTTTATAGTAGTGACCAGACGGAAGCCACTCCTCAGTAAAAGGCACAAGACAGCCCGCTTGTAGTTTCCAAAAGGCACCTAAAGACTCTCAGACCATGAGAAACAAGATTCTCTGGTCTGATGAAACCAAGATTGAACTATTTGATCTGAATGCCAGCGTCACGTCTGGAGGAAACCTGGCACTATCCCTACAGTGAAACATGGTGGTAGCAGCATCATGCTGTGGGGATGTTTTTCAGCATCAGGGACTGGGAGTCTAGTCAGGATTGAGGGAAAGATGAACGGAGATAAGTACAGAGAGATCCTTGATGAAAACCTGTTTCAGAGTGCCCAGGACCTCAGACTGGGGCGAAGGTCATGGTCCTTCCAACAGGACCATGACCCTAAGCACACAGCCAAGACAACTCAGGAGGGTTCAAGCCCGGACTTGAACCCTATCGAACATCTCTGGAAAGACCTGAAAATAACTGTGCAGCGACGTTCCCCATCCAACCTGACAGAGCTTTGAGAGAATCTGCAGAGAAGAATGGGAGAATCTCCCCAAAAACACGTGTGCCAAGCTCGTAGCGTCATACCCAAGAAGACTCAAGACTGTAATCGCTGCCAAAGGTGCTTCAACAAAGTACTGAGTAAAGGGTCTGAGTACTTATGTAAATGTAACATTTCAGATTTGTAATACATTTGCAAACATTTCTAAAAACCTGTTTTTTCTTTGTCATTATGGGGGATGGTGTGTAGATTGATGAGGGGAAAAAAACTATTTGAATCAATTTTAAATAAGGCTGTAAAGTAACAAAATGTGGAAAATGTCAAGGGTTGTGAATACATTCCGAATGCACTGAATTCAACCAGCAGCTGAGGCCTGACTCAAGACATCTGTGAACTGGTGGTGTACCTGTGGGCAATGCCAAACCATGCCCACTGAAGACAAGTGTCTTTGCTGCATAGAGTGGGACCTGCTTATGCCAGAATCTAGAATTGAGACAACGTTGACCCGCGAGCCCACCCTACTCTGTGTAACCAGTGACAAGGACTTTCCAGGCCTAATAAACCCAGCAGTTGTAGAAACTTTTTTCCATGTGCCAAAAATAAACTGGAAGAAAAGACTTAGTCCAGAGAGACCTAATGGCCAGCTGTCAATAAACTAAGTACCGGTAGTTTGTGTGTAATAAATAGACTTCCCAGACTTACAGTATTCATAGGCTGTGTCAAATATGTCATCAGTCACTCATATGTTCATCAGTAGGCCTACCTGGTGTCATTCTGCTTTCACACAGCGAGCTGACATGTTTTTTGTAGCTTACAGAGTGGTCTTGGAATGGGGATTGAAAGGCGAACAACTTGGATGTGGTCAGCAGAGTTATAGACTTGAGTCACATGACTTGGACTCGAGTCTGACTCGAGCCAGAGACAGTAGCCGCAGCATCGCCCTTGCAAAATAACCTGCAACAGATTGGCTGGTGAAACGCACACTCGGCACTCTGATTGGACCAGCAAACTGTCAATCAACACAAGTCGGGTGAGCTAGCGAACAGATTGCTGATTTGCTGTACAGCTATAGGATCGGGTGCAGCGCAAATATCAAATTATAGGAAGAGAGGATTGCCATAGTAAATAAATATGCAGCTCCAAGAATGGTTTGGTGATCAAGAATATGAACCGTTTATTTTGCAAGCTCACCATCAATTGGGCAACAATTACTAGCAAAGGCCTACTGGTCTTTTTGTATGTAACAATTGCTTAAAATGCATAATTTACTTGAAGCTTGCATTTGGAATTTGTTGTTAAAATGAATTATTACTGTGGCGAAGAGGCAACAGGCGTAGCTCTTCACATGCGCTGTCCAAACTCCTGCCATTGGAAGGTGATTTTTTTGTCTCTTGTTGAAATGTTTGCTGTTGCTTTCACATGTTTAAATGCATAGGCCCTATGTGGTACATCTATATTCCATCTAATACCACAATAATTGCTAGCGTTTCATCATTCCATCCCCGTAACATTTATTGCAAAACGTAGACATTTCTGTTTCATGTTTGATAGGCCTACTACACGTTTCCATTTAGACAACCATTTGTTACCCTGTTCTGAGTGGGCGTGATGTTTATAATGCACGTGAACGTTTGTAAGACTTATGAGGTAAAAGTTATGTTTATTTAATTAAATGTATGGTTTCCTTTGTTCATATTTCCAGGGTTATGTCAGAGTTCCGTGTGTCTGTGTCCTATGTGTCATTTTTGTTGTGCTTAACAGGAGTGCACGCGCGCCTCAGTGCCCATAGAAATAGTCTACGTGGCCTGCACTTCACGCCTTGGAGTCAGAACGTTGAATAAGAGGAACATTTTTATTCCATGTATGTATGGCGTTGAAATATCACTAATAATCATTAGGTCTGATTAAGACGAATGTACCAATGTAACAATGGATGGGGAAATTTCCTTTTACATTGTAGAACCATTGTATTGGTTGTAGTTGCCAATTGGATAATTGTATGGTCCTGGGGTGAAGTGTTTATATTGTGCAGGCCTACCTGTTTGAGTTCCTGTTAGACAGATTTCATTTGGTTTCTCAGCGGGAGGCATTGCAGTCTTGCCCTCTACCTGTGTCCGATCAGATAGGACAGGTTCAGCCTTATACAGAGGCAATTTCTTTTGGGCTATTGCCTGTGTATATTTAGTAAATCTACATGTATATTTTGCCTGATATGGCGCTTTTGCCATTGGATCACCAAGACCAAGCCCTGTAAGTAAATATACTCTGAGCACGTCAACCTGCCTTGCCTTCTGTTGATTTCATGCCCTTACGACTGATGCAAGGTCCCTATTTTACAATTAAAATAGGCTAATCAAAATGTGTTTTAGACAAAATTATAACGCATGCGTACTGGCGGATGAGAAGTCAGGTGCAGGAGAGCAAAACTGTGTTACACAATGGTACGGTTTATTAATGAAACCCACCGGACACAGAACAAACAAACAATTTGGGTAAAAAAAACGAAACACACCAAATGAATGTGCACTAGCATTACAAATAACAATTCCGGACAAGGACATGGGGGGAAACAGAGGGTTAAATACACAACATGTAATGATGGAATTGAAACCAGGTGTGTGGGAAGACAAGACAAAACAAATGGAAAATGAAAAATAGATCGATGATGGCTAGAAGATTGCCGACCGCCGACCGCCGAGCGACGCCCGAACAAGGAGAGGAACCAACATCGGCGGAAGTCGTGACAAAAATAATGGCTGTCTGGTAGCCTCAATAAATAGACAAAGATTTGCAGTTCAAAGTCACCATTATTAGTCAGTTGTACAACCGAATGCCTACAACTGAAATGTGTCTTCCGCATTTAACCCAACCCCTCTGAATCAGAGAGGTGCGGGGGGCTGCCTTAATCAACATCCACGTCTTCAGCGCCCAGGGAACAGTGGGTTAACTGCCTTTTTCAGGGGCAGAACGACAGATTTTTACCTTGTCAGCTCGGGGATTCGAACTTGCAACGCTCTAACCACTAGGCTACCTGCCGCCCAGTTGAACAAGTCGTTGCATACATAGATTTTGTTTTTACTTGAGACTTGATTTGGAAACTTGTGACTCGACTTGACTTGCTCTTAGAACGCAAGACTTGGACTTGAGTCTTGACCTGTTTTACTAGACCTGACTCAACTTGAGACTCAAAGCTGACAAGGTACAAATCTGTTGTTCTTTCCCTGAACAGGCAGTTAACCCACAGTTCCTAGGCCGTCATTGAATTTGTTCTTAACTGACTTGCCTAGTAAAATAAAGGTAAATAAAAAAAATACCTTGTGACTTGAGATTTGCTTGTGACTCGGTCCCACCTCTGGTGGTCAGAGACAAGTGTTACTCAGCACCATCCGCAACAAGTACCCTTCACCCACCGGTGTCTTCGCTGGATTCAAGGAGGCAGATGGCACCTTCAGAATCCTTTGAACTTTGTTTTTTTTACCGCAATTTTACCTGCCAATGTGATCAAATAGGTCTTACTATACATGTAACATATAGCATTGACAAATCCCCATTGACATCTGTGCTATGGATGTATAACAGGACCAAAAACAATATAATCACTTTGAATTATCTGGAGGAGAATAATACATTGTAATTGTATTACATTTCCAAATGAGGAATGAAGAACATGTATAAGAGTTTTATTTCACAGATGAAAAACATAATAATATATTGACAGTATCTGCAGAAAATCCCCTCTGAACCCTCTCTCTGACCCTTGGAGATTCTCAGGCTGCATCAAGTAGGTTACCGTCCCCGACCAGAGTCTGACTATTGTCTTGCAGTAGAGGACAATTCACACCTCCGTTGTTAGGGAGGTTACTAGGGAGCCTTCTGAGAAAGTCCTACGGAGAGAGTCGCAAAGTCTCCCTAACTCCCAGGGTCAGAGAGAGGGTTCAGAGGGTACTTTCTACAGTATCAGTGCAGTACAGTAGCATGGGCTAGCTAGATGGTGGTTGGTAGGATAAAGTTACTGGATTTGAAAAAATATATAGTAATAAAATATATAGTAGTATATAGTAATAACGCGTACAGTAGGTTGGGTGGGTACATTGTAGTAGAATGAAGTTAGAGGTAGTTTTTTAACTTTTATTTAACTAGGCAAGTCTGTTAAGATCAAATTCTTCTTTACAATGACGGCCTACCCCGGCCAAACCCTCCCCTAACCCAGAGGACGCTGCCCTACAGTGAGGGAAAAAAGTATTTGATCCCCTGCTGATTTTGTACGTTTGCCCACTGACAAAGAAATTATCAGTCTATAATTTTAATGGTAGGTTTATTTGAACAGTGAGAGACAGAATAACAACAAAAAAATCCAGAAAAACGCATGTGAAAAATGTTATGAATTGATTAGCATTTTAATGAGGAAAATAAGTATTTGACCCCCTCTCAATCAGAAAGATTTCTGGCTCCCATGTGTCTTTTATACAGGTAAGGAACTGAGATTAGGAGCACACTCTTAAAGGGAGTGCTCCTAATCTCAATTTGTTACCTGTATAAAAGACGCCTGTCCACAGAAGCAATCAATCAATCAGATTCCAAACTCTCCACCATGGCCAAGAACAGGTTGAGATTATGGATGTCAGGGACAACATTGTAGACGTACACAAGGCTGGAATGGGCTACAAGACCATCGCCAAGCAGCTTGGTGAGAAGGTGACAACAGTTGGTGCGATTATTCGCAAATGGAAGAAACACAAAACTGTCAATCTCCCTCGGCCTGGGGCTCCATGCAAGATCTCACCTCGTGGAGTTGCAATGATCATGAGAACGGTGAGGAATCAGCCCAGAACTACACGGGAGGATCTTGTCAATGATCTCAAGGCAGCTGGCACCATAGTCATCAAGAAAACAATTGGTAACACACTACACCGTGAAGGACTGAAATCCTGCAGCGCCCGCAAGGTCCCCCTGCTCAAGAAAGCACATATACATGCCCGTCTGAAGTTTGCCAATGAACATCTGAATGATTAAGAGGACAACTGGGTGAAAGTGTTGTGGTCAGATGAGACCAACATGGAGCTCTTTGGCATCAACTCAACTCGCCGTGTTTGGAGGAGGAGGAATGCTGCCTGTGACCCCAAGAACACCATCCCCACCGTCAAACATGGAGGTGGAAACATTATGCTTTGGGGGTGTTTTTCTGCTAAGGGGACAGGACAACTTCACCGCATCAAAGGGATGATGGACGGGGCCATGTACTGTCAAATCTTGGGTGAGAACCTCCTTCCCTCAGCCAGGGCATTGAAAAAGGGGTCGTGGATGGGTATTCCAGCATGACAATGACCCAAAACACACGGCCAAGGCAACAAAGGAGTGGCTCAAGAAGAAGCACATTAAGGTCCTGGAGTGGCCTAGCCAGTCTCCAGACCTTAATCCCATTGAAAATCTGTGGAGGCTGAAGGTTCGAGTTGCTAAACGTCAGCCTCGAAACCTTAATGACTTGGAGAAGATCTGCAAAGAGGAGTGGGACAAAATCCCTCCTGAGATGTGTGCAAACCTGGTGGCCAACTACAAGAAACGTCTGACTTCTGTGATTGCCAACAAGGGTTTTGCCACCAAGTACTAAGTCATGTTTTGCAGAGGGGTCAAATACTTATTTCCCTCATTAAAATGCAAATCAATTTAGACAATTTTTCACATGTGTTTTTCTGTTTTTTTTTGTTGTTATTCTGTCTCTCACTGTTCAAATAAACCTACCATTAAAATTATAGACTGATCATTTCTTTGTCAGTGGGCAAACGTACAAAATCAGCAGGGGATCAAATACTTTTTTCCCTCACTGTATATACATAGACTTGAAATCACTGGCCACTTTAATTATGGAACATTAGTCACTTTAATAATGTTTACATATTTTTGCTTTACTCATCTCATATGTATATACTGTATTCTATTCTACTGTATTTTAGTCTATGACACTCCAACATTGCTCATCCTAATATTTATATATTTCTTAATTCCATTCTTCACATGTGTATGTGACAAATAACATTTGATTTGATTTGAATTGTGCGCCGCTCAATGGGACTCCCGATGACGGCCGGTTGTGATACAGCCAGGGATTGAACCTGTAGTGACGCCTCTAGCACTGCAATGCATTGCCTTAGACTGCTACACCACTCAAGATCCCCCAAAATCCCGAGTGGCATAGATAGTGGTGCAGTAGCAACAGTCGTTTATGTGTCTCGTGTATGGAAAAAAGACAGCTTCAAGCTTTACAAAAGGCAATATTTTATTACCAAGTCTCTTGTGAATTTATTCCATTGAATTGATACCATTTGTGTCGTGGATGTGATTAGGAGCCAGGAACACTCTGTGGGTTGTCGGCACCAGAGTGGGAACATTCATTTTGTCCTTTTTTATTTTTATTTAACCTCTATTTAACCAGGAAGGGCTTATTGAGATTTGAAATATCTTGTTCAAGAGCATCCTGGCCAAGATAGGCAGCACCAAGTCATTACACAATTACAGACAGACAACATGAAACACTACTAGTAATAGTAATCTAGTAAAACCAATAGAAATCACAGGAGTAAAACGAAATCATGAAACAGCAAATTAAAAACATTGACAGGTCAAGGAATCAGCTTCAAAATCCTTCATCAATGATTTAAAAACACCAATCGGGACAAGTTCTTCCAGTTTAAAACTATTTTGTAAGGCGAGTACATAAAAGCCCTTTTACCAAATTCAGTTCGGAAGTTTGGATCACGTAGCAGGATAAAGTCCTGCGAACAAAGAGAGTGCCCACCACATTTATGAAAAATAAAAATGCCCAAAATAAAATGGTAGTAAACCCAAAATGGCTTTGATCTACAGTGGTAAGGGGATGGGTGTGCAGCTACAATCTCGGCCTTGTCTGGTCTTGGAACACTGGCTATGTTCTTGGGTGGTTGTCTTGGAAGTTGTACATGGTTTCACAGATCCACCCAGTACTGCTGCTCATTCTGTTAATCAGTTCCGGAGGTCTACGTCACCGGCTTTCTAGGCTTCACTGAATGGGATTCATTATCATCAATGTCTGATTACACAGCACAATACAAGTGGCACGAAAGCCAAAATAACACAGCACAGTACCAATAATCGACAGGACACTGGTAAACACAGCACATTGTACCAATAATCGACAGGACACTGGTAAACCAAGGGCACACTTATACAATTACTAATCGCTGGGAATAGGGGCCAGGTGTGCGTAATGAAAGTTCCCGGAGGGATCCGTGATACATGGGAGAGCGGGTCCTTGTGTCTTTTCAGTACATGCTCTACCAGGTCCAACCGGAAGGTCTGTTTTGTTGGCTTGTAAATGTATTATTACTTTGTAATTTTTATACCCCTTTTTCTCCCCAATTTTGTGGTATCCAATTGATAGTTATAGTCTTGTCTCAATGCTGCAACTCCCGTATGGACTCGGGAGAGGAGAAGGTTGAGAGCCGTGCGTCCTCCAAAATACGACCCAACCAAGCCGCACTGCTTCTTGACACAATGCCCGCTTAACCCGGAAGCCAGCCGCACCAATGTGTTGGAGGAACCCCTGGCGACCATGTCAGCGTACTTGTGCCCGGCCAGCCACAGGAGTCACTAGAGCACGATGGGACAAGGACATCGCTGCCGGCCAAACCCTCCCCTAACCCGGACGACGCTGGGCCAATTGTGTGCCGCCCCATGGGTCTCCCAGTTACGGCCGGCTGCGACAGAGCCTGGACTCGAACCACTGCGATGCAGTGCCGTAGACCACTGAGCCACTCGGGAGGTTTGGCTCGTAATTGTTTTTAGCAACCCATGCTTTGGTTTGTTTTGGGAAAACGATACTGTATCTGGGTTGCGTGAGGAGAAATTTAACACCAATTAGCAATTTCCGCACTTCTGCATAAGATTTACACACTAATTCTGCCTGGTGTCTACCCTTCCTGAAAATAAGATTACAAAGTATGCACATTGACAGTAACAAACATTACTGGGAAAACAGGGAAATTGTGTAACTTCCACAAGCCTACAAAGATTTAAAATGAATGATAATGGGATTAGCTTCTCCCCAGCCCTGGACAATATGTCTCCAGTCACTATAGACCTTTATCGAATTCATGAACTGTCCATTGCAAAACCACTCCATTTACCTTTAAAGAATTCATGACCTGTCCATTGCAAAACCATTTCATTTTACCTGTCAGGTGTTTTTTGTCTGGGGCTACAACATGTTGGGGGTACTCGAGAACCGGAGTTGGGAAACACTGATCTAAGGTGTAATTCTAACACATGTTGATGGGTTAGTTCTGGCTGACTTGGAGCAGTGGCCAATTCACTTGTGATTTCCTGTGACAGACAAAATAATACATAAGCAACAAGACAACAATGCCAAATCAGTCTTTTATACGTATAAGCAAAAAATAATTATTGATAACTGTTTTGATAAGCAGTGTGCATATTATTTTTTCTGATAACAATTTTTTTTTTATATACCATTGCTCTTGCCCAGCTGATAAAGGGTAAAGCACGGGCACGGGTTTGCCCGGGCACGGGTTTGCCTGCTCTGGAGTGGAGAGCAGAAACCTAAGTGCTGTGATATCTACAGACTCTGATGATGCCGTTGTTCCATGGGTTCCTGGTTTTCTTTTGCTTGGAGTTAGGTGAGGAGTCGATTGTGGTACATTGGAAATCTCAGCAGCCATGGGCAATCCACTAATGTCTGTGGTACCACCGACATCAGCCTGCATAGCATAGATAAATAGAAAAGTTTAAAAGACAACTGGATCCAGCCTGGCCAGGGTCTCACACTATCATGTACTCTACAATTTAGCCTACCAATTAATAGAACCATGGCTTCACTATATAATACAGTGGCTATCCGAATTCCACTGTCATCCTACCTCCAGCTCATGTTGTTCAAGTTAGGGGCGTTTTCACATATGAAATTCAGTTCTCGGGAGCGTTGGTGAGGATCATACAAAACACGATTTGCTTTCACAAGACCTGGACGTAACCGTTTCAGGATGCAATTTGAGAGATGCACATTCTACAAGACATTAGCAAGCTAGCTTGTTTACAATGGACAAAAAGACTCGCCTGGGTACGATATTGCGTTTCACTCATGCTTTTCAGGCGTGGCAACGT
Source organism: Brachymystax lenok tsinlingensis (assembly GCA_030435695.1). NCBI lineage: Eukaryota > Metazoa > Chordata > Actinopteri > Salmoniformes > Salmonidae > Brachymystax > Brachymystax lenok. The sequence continues at coordinate 10,116,439 of CM059786.1, read as the reverse complement.
CCTTTTACAAATAAACTGTCTGGAACCTTCTGTAACATTTACCTAAAAAATTAAGATTAACGAAATTCTTCTTAAGGTTGACTTTGTGTCTCAAGACATTGGAGACATTTGTGGACCAGGCTTGAACTTGAACCTCCAATTACCTTACATTCCATCTAACACAAACTACAAAGTGCTCTCTCTCTCTCTCCTTTTCTCTCTCTCTGTGCCTCCCTCTTCCTCTTACACAGCATTTTATCTGCTAAAAAGTCAGTTTGATGAAAATGTTTTTCTATGTGGACTGTAGAATAATTACATGAAAATATGTCGCCAAATGGATGGAAATATAGCTACACGCCACACACACACACACACACACACACAAACACACTCCTTTTTGGGTGCCATATTATGACATGCTTAATATGTTCCAGAGGAGTGCACTGCTAGCCTCTGCCAAATTACTCTGTTTACATTATGAGTGAAGAATGCAAGTACATGGACCTTAATGCCCTAACATGAGAGGTTACAACTGATATCAAGCGATAACATTATGCATCTGCTTTTCCTGACAAGGACATTTTTGAAGTGCAAAGAAATATTACTCTGTTCAATAAATCTCTACACATAACATGAAATATGTTAACATTTTGACATATCCCTATCTGTAACACCACCTACAGGTGTAGGATCTTCATTTGAGCCAGTTTGCTACAGCAGGAAAATTATCCTGCAGCAACAGGAAATGTGAATTATTATGTGGATTATAATTAATAAATTACAATTTTTGTAGGAGTTTTTTCATAAGGGAAAATCAAAGTGGAAATTACAAACTTCAGAAGCCTTTTTAAACCTCAAATACACTACAAGTTTTACATTTTCTGCATTGCAGGAAAGTTCTACAGCAACAGGGTGATCAAATTAAGATCCTACAGCGGTAGGAGGAAAAACAGAACCAAAATGAGTAACAGTTGAGGTCCTATCTACCATAAACAGTGTACACTTTAGTGTCGATAAAATTCAACAGTTATGTGTGGACGTGCAGTATCACACCACACAACTGCTTGTCTTCCTCTTTACTGATAATTCAGTTGATATACAGCATCTGACTGGGCCTTCTTAGTAACTTCTCTGTATAGTGTATCGAGAAGAGGGAAGTTCTAAATCACTGGTTTTGTTCAGATACAGTACAGTGGCAGTTGGTTCACAGTGGTCCAGGGTTTCCTGCCTTTTGGACCCAGTTACCCCCAGAGTTAGTGGTTAACTAGCCTAGCGGTTAGCTGTCAGGACCAGCTCCACAGAGTTAATGGTTAGCCTAGCGGTTAGCTCTCAGGACCAGCATTCCTCAAAACACACCCTATGATTTATTAGTCTAACACCCATAGAATCCTCAGAGGCATATGGTGCTGTCTTCCCACTGGAACACACATCTCGGTAGAGGATGAAAGGAGAGCCGAGGATCTGCCTCGTGGACAGAGATCTGGTGATCTCACAGATTGTCATCCACCATCGGGATACACTGGAAGCACATCTGTGATTCTGTTTTCTTTATCTGTTTTATTGAGACAGGCAAAGCCCTGTCAAGTATGTGCCAATCATATGCCTCTATGTCAACAATGGTAGCTAGGTACCAATAAGAAACAAGAGATTTGAGTTGTATTCCATTTTCTCCAAATGATCCAATCTAGTACATGTGAGAGCTTACAGAGTCAGAAGCCTTTTACTCACTGTGTAACGTTTTTTGGTTCGGTTGGTGCACATGTACGGCTGCCATGGAAACCTTTATAATAGTAGTCCATTAAGAATCCCCATGGGGACCGAGTTCTCTAACCATGCTCAATAACCCGACCCTTCACTCCTACACACACACACACTGTTACATATGATACAGACACGGCACACGGGCACACGTGCACACACACACACACACACACACACACACACACACACACACACACACACACACACACACACACACACACACACACACACACACACACACACACACACACACACACACACACACACACACACACACACACACACACAGATGCTGGAGTCATAGCAACATATATCCTCTCACAACAATTAGGTTTTGTGAAACATAACCAAATGGGGACCAAACCCAACGGGAACCTTATACAACAGTTGGCAGAACCTTCAGTGTTGGGCGGTATCTCCAAAGTTAATCTGTCCCAGCTGAAAAAATCACTCAATCCTGGTTAACCATTGCGATACAAAATGAATCATTCTCAGGAGCAACATGAGAATTTCATGACCCCCCCACCTTCCTCCTTCACTCCCTCCTTCCACTCCCTCCTTCCACTCCCTCCTTCACTCCCTCCTTCCACTCCCTCCTTCTTCATGCCACTGGTCTTAGTTCATCACATACTTGTCGAAAACTCTTTCTGCTGCGGCGGTGACAAAGCCCGTCTTTCATGTCCTCCCCAGCCTGCTAGTGGGAAACAGCGCTGTCGCAAGCGCCCAGGAGCACCATCTGCCACGGCCCCTCAGAGCAGATGATAAAGTTAGCATCTTCCCACACCCTCCTCCTCATCACACACACGAACGAACACACACGCACACACACACACACACACACACACACACACACACACACACACACACACACACACACACACACACACACACACACACACACACACACACACACACACACCCCAGTGGAGGCTCCTCAGAGGAGGAAGGAGAGGACCATCCTCCTCACTGAATTTCATAAAAATAAAAATAGTGAAACATTAACAAACGTTATCCTTTTTAGAATACAACCAACGATCCCTATTATTTTTGGGGGCACTGGTCAAATTTTGGGTCTTGTGAGTGGAAACTTGAACGTTGTTAGAATTTTGTGCAACTTCCGGCACGCTTTTACAGTGAGCACTGAGGATGTATAGTGACCGACCGCCTTGATTCCGTCTTATGTAGCAACATTTGAAATTGTGTTTTTTACATTGGCTAAAAGCAGAGACACATAGCTAGAAAATTGTATATCATACACTGCATTTGAGGAACAATGGGAAAGTAATTCTGCTTTGAAAGTTGATACATTTGTAACCTCACTTTTGAGAAAATGGCCTTTGAATATTTTGGTACGTACCTACTGGAGAGCTCTTCTTTGTCTACACCCATTCAACACCGTTCACACCCTCTTAAGCTTTAGCCCCACCCATCTCTTTAAGGGTTGATCTGAGCGTTCTGTCCTAAAAACAGCAGTCAAGCACCCAAGCTAACTGGCTAACGTTGGCTAGCTGGCTAGCTACTTCCAAACACAAAAGAGAGAACAGCTCACTGACCGTTTTACTCACCCTAGCAGAGCTGGTTAAGCTGTTTTTATGTTATCCAGAGCGTTGGTGACTGAAACTGTGCTGCTTGCAACATTTTCCTTTTTTTTGCCAACGTTTACTGACACATATTCAACTGGTGTTGAGCGTTCGTAAATTTGTCAGTTATTCCACGCTCTGGCACTCTCAGACAAGAGTGCTCTGAAATCGGAGTAGATAGCCAGAGCGAATTTACCAGCTACGTCTATCAACAGTGACATTCTATTGAAATGGTTCCTTGCATAGTGGAGTCTTTTGTTAAGACATGTAGCTAGCTAGCTAGTTAAACAATGAAACATAATCCCAACTCATGACATTACTACCCTGCATGAATCTGCAGGAAGCTAACCAACCAGGTTCAATGTTAGCTAGCTAACATTAGGTTATAACTAGCAAAGCAAATGGCTCTGAGATACGAATAATAAGATAATACACGTAATGTTAGCTAGCGGGCCAGCCAATTAACGTTACCTAGCTAGCTAACAGTACACTTTAACTTGAAATTAAAATGACTTTCTGTCAAAATTATATAATATCTGAAAATGTAGCTAGCTAGACCAGCGGTCCTCAACCACCAGTACCGGTCCAAGGTACACGTCCGCGGGCCGCAAGGAAAGGATAAATATATATCTCTTTTTAAATCGGTATAATAATTATATGCAGTTATAGGCTATTTGTGCAGTAATTACATTGAACATGGTGCAGTTGGTCCATTTCTCACCACTCTAATATCTCTGTCACGCCCACAACAGTTTACAGATTTTGAACTTGAGTAATGCGCACGCCACTAGTTCATCACGGTCTGCGTTAGCTGTGTTGCCCCCCAACTTTGTACTAGCTAGCTACGTTAGCTGACAGGAATAAAAAAAACGTCACTGGAGAGCTTCTTTGAAGGGGTAATGATGAGATGTGATGAGTCCTACCTAAAATATGGCTTTAATGCGACAGGTGACTTGCATGCTTCAAGCCCCCTGTGCGTAGTATGTGGAGATCTAACTAACGAGGCAATGAAGCCCTCAAAACTGCTTCGGAACATCGAATCCAAGCACCCTGCATTTAAAGACAAATCTGTTGAATTCTTTGACAGAATAGAAAGTGAACACGAAGGACAGAAGCAAGTCTTGAAAGCCACCGCATCAACAAACGTGGCTACACTGAGAACGTCATACTTAGTGGCTAGCCGTATTGCTAAGGACAAGAAGCCTTTCGCTATTGGCGAGGAGTTGATTCTACCTGCTGCTAAGGACATTTGCTGTGAACTCTTAGGAGAGGCTGCAGCTAAAAAGTTAGCACAGGTTCCTCTTTCGGCTACCACCGTCACCAGGCTAATTGATGAAATAGCGGAGGACGTTGAGGCACAATTGTTAGAGAGGTTTAACGAGTCACCGTGGTATGCAATCCAGGTTGGCAATACTGTTTGTTTATGTGCGATACTATATAGTTCAGGATGATGTGCATGAGGATGTGTTGTGTGCGCTGTCCCTGCCGGTTAACACAACGGCCGCAGAACTATTCAAGTCTTTGGATGATTACATGTCAGGAAAATTGGATTGGTTATTCTGTGTGGGCGTATGCACGGATGGGGCTGCTGCCATGACTGGATGGCTGTCTGGTTTCACTACCCGGGTTGAAGAGGTTGCGCCTGAATGTCGTTCACAGAGAAATGCTGCCTAGCAGAAAAATGTCACCTGAATTTAACGTCATATTGAATGATGTTATTAACGTTATTAATCACATCAAATCACTCACGTCTGTTTGGGCAGCTTTGCGAGGAAATGGACGCAGAGCACAAAAGCCTTATCTTATACTCACATGTCAGGTGGCTATCGAAGGGGAGATCGCTGGCCAGAGTGTTTGAGTTACGAAAGCCGCTGCAGAAACTTAATTCAGAAAAAAAGTCACCATTGGCAGCACATTTTAATGACGAGGAATGGGTCGCAAAACTTGCTTACCTGTGCGACATATTCAACCTGCTCAACGAACTCAATCTGTCACTTCAGGGGAGAATGACAACTGTCTTTAAATTGGCAAATAAAGTGGCTGCATTCAAAGTCAAACTGATGGGCGACACCTGGAGGGGGGTAGAGACAAGCACAAAGACAGGTGAAACAGATCAGGGTGTGACACCAAGTCAAGGTAAGATTTTGGTTTTTATCAATTTTTTGCAACCGGGGTATGCCGGAGTAACTGCTAAACTGTTTTCTGACTGTACACTGTACTGCATGATTGCAGCGGTTTTACTAACGCATTAGTTATAGTAGCTATGTTGACTATGACAGCTAATATGGAGATGTTGTAGGCTGTGTGTAGCGGTTAGCTGTTATAATATGAAGGTTTGGCTTGGAAAGATTTTTTCGCCTGGACACAGACAGCTAATGTGTTGTTCACTGAAGTCCACAAGTGAAGGCAAAATGTAAGATGAGGAGAGCATGTAGATACGAGAAAGAATTATACAACAATAAAATGGATCATGATGTTTGTATGTGGCTGCTATGAGAGTGAACTGTGTTTGTGTGTGATCAAGCGTATTCATTCCGTTGATTGTGTTGAAAACTTTTCTTAAATGGAAGCAAACGGACGAAATGGGGATAAACATACCTGAATTTGTCCATTAGAAACGCTTGTTTTCAAATGTTGGACTAATGATTACACCCTAGATCAGCTAGATGCAGGCAAGAGTGTGCAAAGTGGTATTGAATGTGTCAATGTCTGTCACCTTGATTACTCACATTTCTCTCGACCTGTGCACCTACAGTACATTGTAAACTTTCATTCATAGGCTAGGTTGTAGCAACCTCATGATGGGTATAGGGAAAATTATCATGTAGTAGCCTAAAAATATTGATGTTACATTGAACTGGGTGAATGGAATATGAATGACAGTCATCCAGTATGCAATAATAGAAATAAGGCCATGCTTATGCTCATGCTCAAACATGCTCAAACACACACACACACACACACACACACACACACACACACACACACACACACACACACACACACACACACACACACACACACACACACACACACACACACACACACACACACACACACACACACACACACACACACACACAGTGTCTTCCTTCCTCCTTTTCCAGGAACTGGTCGATGAGTCAGAGTGCCAGCTGAGCGTGCCGAGCTCAAAGCTGACCAGGCCTCACTCTACTCCTGGGGTCCCGTAGGGAGGATGCAGAGGGAGTGTGTTTGTGTGTGTGTGTGTGTGTGTGTGTGAGGGCAATAAGGGGGTGAGTGAGGAGGAGAGGGCAGGAAAGTGGGGTGAGGAGGAAGTGCACTCTGCCTGCAATTTTCTTTTGGCAGGTTGCGCAATTCAAGTAGATTAATATAATCAGATTTTACTTAAAGCCTGTGTTTCTTAACACAACAACCAACAAATATTTTAATGACACCCTAAATCAGCTCAATCTAATAATGTAGCAATCAATCCCCAGATGATGAGCTGTGTCTGTTTTGGAACTACCTCAGAGTAACAACTGCAACACGTCTCGGATACCAGGGACTGGGAGCAAAGAAGCGTCAGGAGATATTTCATTAAGACAACAGTTCAATTAACAGCTCAATTAGCCAAGGTAATTAGGGGCTCTGTTGGAACAAAGACCTGCACACACTCAGTGCCTTCTAGTGCAGGACCAGGGTAGCCAAACCCCGCTGCAGGCCACATAATCCTACTTAATCGACGGACAGAAATGTTTGGCCCAAACTGCCTGGAAGGAGAGAGGACTGGAGCAAGACTTCCTATTTCTAGCTCAATCTGAGCTTCCACTACACTGATTTCAAAAAGGCTAATTCAAGTTAATGTAGCTTTGGGTCTTTGGAAGAGAATTGAGATAACCTCAGTTTTGAGAGGCACTGTATAACCTGTCGTTCTGCCCCTGAACAAGGCAGTTAACCCACTGTTCCTAGGCCGTCATTGTAAAAAAGAATTTGTTCTTAACTGACTTGTTTAGCTAAATAAAGGTAAAAAAAACCAAAAAAAAATGTGGTTTCGAGAAGCACACACACACACACACTTAAATACAAACACACAGATGTATTTTAACCCAACTCTGTGTTAAACTTTCACAAAAGGCCTTTGTTTCAGTTGAATATGTACCTTGCAGTTTGCCAGGTGAGGCTTAGCCCTGTTCGGGGGAATCTGGTTATGTTTAGGCCCCCAAGAGTGTACAGTCGCCTGGCAGAGATCAACCCCCTGAGCCCCTACTCAGTCAATTAGGATCCACCCACCAGCAAATATGGGGCCCAATTAGCTGGCTTGCATTATAGGACCCTCTCTCCCCTCCGTGGGGCATTGGAGCCATTAGAGGTATGGACACACACCTGATGACACGTCCGTCAGAGGCTTGATGCTGTCTGAGTATGTTTGTACGTGTGTGTGGAGTTGGAATGACCTCCTGTGAGTGTGCGACGTCCCCACCTGCCCCTGCGCTGCCCTCCCTGGGGTAAGTGAGAGAGTGAGTAGGCCTGGTCCTGCTCCACAGACCTGTTCTGTAATAAGAGGAGACAGTGCAGACTGCAGCAGGACCAGAGCTCCTGTTCTATATGAGATGACCTCGCATATGAACCCACCTCATTATGAGGAGAAATGTCATACATTCTCTCCAAATAGCTATGGGAATCATTTTTGCAGGGCCAATAAGAGAACATACTGGAAATGGTATTTTCAGTGCTGAGGTGACTGTCACCAGTATAGAGGTACTGTTTGACACATATGGACTTCACAGCATCATTTCAAACCCAAAACCCTAACTGGATGCTTTGTTTTCAGTGGCATCCGAACCCAGGTTTTGGTTTGTATAAATCTTGTGACAGACAGGATGACTGGCTGTTCGTCAGCGGCAGTTGAAGTGAGGAGAGCTATTTGTTGCCACATCCAGCCCCACACTTCCCTGTATGCTGTGTTACTTCATCTATCCCCAACAGCTGTGCCTCCTGACCACTATCTGGCAACCGCAGCCTCCGTATGGCATGTGATTCGCACATAGAACTGCATAGGGGAGCCTCGCAGCGGCCTGCCGCCCCGGCTTCCTGTCCCAGGCCCTCTGTGCCTGCCGTCGCAGCAGCACATCCTACAGTTAATCTGTGGCCACCCCCCCTGTCCCCCTTCTCCTCCTCTCCTTCCCCCCTCCCTGACCGACCGACTGAACTACCGGCTTCCTGCCAGCTGCTACTGGTCATACATGAGACACTCCACAGCTCTCTCACTGCCTTTATCTCGCTCAGTGCCTTTAACTCTCTCAGTACCTTTGGGTCGTTCAACCAATTCAGTCCCCTTTGAGAAGTGTAACTTGGTCAATTTCTTTGGTTAATTTCATCATAAAGAGCACATGTTCAACTTCCTAAAAACATGTTTTCCCATCTTCTATAGTTAGTGCCTGTTAAGTGCCAAATAAAGCAACAGGGTTGACTGCAACAGGGTTTGCCATAACAGGGTCAATCTCAAATCAGACATGAATCCCCTTGTGACAGGGGGAATAGAAGCTTGTTGTTTGCAAAAAAATGTATTCATTGAATGCACGCTTCACCAAAAAATGACAATTGTTAAAACATTTCTAGCCTATCTGTGGGTAACAAGGTTGACGCTCAGTTTTCCAACCCAAATCATCAGAAAATGGCCAAAAAGCATAGATTGGTATCTGCTTTTACACTATAATTTCACTATTAGATGTTCAACGTTTCTTTTGAAAAACATTTAAACAGGAATAGTTTCACCATATTAAAACGAGAGTTCAGTTCACGTGACAGAGTTGACAGTAAAATGAGGGACAGGGTTTTATTTTACCTTAAAATGAATCACTAGTGACATGAAATACATAATAATCTTCAGAAATAACTTTGTCAAAGTAACAAAATAACTAGGGCTTTACAATGATGGTGAAACTTGGATAAATGTTGGGGTTAAAGCTGCAATATGTAACTTTTTTGGCTACCTGACCTATTTCACATATAAATGTAAATTCTAGATCTGTCATTCTCATTGAAAGCAAGTCTAACAAGCAGTAGATCTGTTCTATGTGCGCTATTTGTGCGCTTCCCATTCTTAAGTTTCATTTTGCGCGTCTTACTTTCTATTTTGTACACCAGCTTCAGACTGCTGAAAATACAATATTTTGGGTTATTTAAAATATATTTCACAGCAATTTAGATGGTACAATGATTCTCTACACTATTCATTGCTTGTCACATACACTGATATTTGGCAAACTATTACAAATTTAGCAACCATGCAATGGCGGAGGGATTTCTAAATATTAATTTAATATTACAGGCTTTTAAATTTTTTAATTCAATATTGTTGCACAATTTCTACTTAAAATATCATAGGTATGCAAAAGGCACTCTTTTTGTGGAACGATCCCTTTAACTCTCTCACTGCCTTCTAATTCGCTCAGTGCCCTTTAACTCTCTCACTGCCCTTTATTAACTCTCTCACTGCCCTTTAACTCTCTCACTGCCCTTTATTAACTCTCTCACTGCCCTTTAACTCTCCCACTGACCTTTAACTCTCCCACTGCCCTTTAACTCTCTCACTGCCCTTTATTAACTCTCTCACTGCCCTTTAACTCTCCCACTGACCTTTAACTCTCCCACTGCCCTTTAACTCTCTCGCTGCCCTTTATTAACTCTCTCACTGCCCTTTAACTCTCCCACTGACCTTTAACTCTCCCACTGCCCTTTAACTCTCTCACTGCCCTTTATTAACTCTCTCACTGCCCTTTAACTCTCCCACTGACCTTTAACTCTCCCACTGACCTTTAACTCTCCCACTGCCCTTTAACTCTCTCACTGCCCTTTATTAACTCTCTCACTGCCCTTTAACTCTCCCACTGACCTTTAACTCTCCCACTGACCTTTAACTCTCTCACTGCCCTTTATTAACTCTCTCACTGCCCTTTAACTCTCTCACTGCCCTTTACTAACTCTCTCACTGCCCTTTAACTCTCCCACTGACCTTTAACTCTCCCACTGCCCTTTAACTCTCTCACTGCCCTTTATTAACTCTCTCACTGCCCTTTAACTCTCCCACTGACCTTTAACTCTCCCACTGCCCTTTAACTCTCTCACTGCCCTTTATTAACTCTCTCACTGCCCTTTAACTCTCCCACTGACCTTTAACTCTCCCACTGACCTTTAACTCTCCCACTGACCTTTAACTCTCTCACTGCCCTTTATTAACTCTCTCACTGCCCTTTAACTCTCTCACTGCCCTTTACTAACTCTCTCACTGCCCTTTAACTCTCCCACTGACCTTTAACTCTCCCACTGCCCTTTAACTCTCTCACTGCCCTTTATTAACTCTCTCACTGCCCTTTAACTCTCCCACTGACCTTTAACTCTCCCACTGACCTTTAACTCTCCCACTGCCCTTTAACTCTCTCACTGCCCTTTAACTCTCTCACTGCCCTTTAACTCTCTCACTGACCTTTAACTCTCCCACTGACCTTTAACTCTCCCACTGCCCTTTAACTCTCTCACTGCCCTTTATTAACTCTCTCACTGCCCTTTAACTCTCTCACTGACCTTTAACTCTCCTACTGACCTTTAACTCTCCTACTGACCTTTAACTCTCTCACTGCCCTTTAACTCTCTCACTGACCTTTAACTCTCCTACTGACCTTTAACTCTCTCACTGCCCTTTAACTCTCTCATTGACCTTTAACTCTCTCACTGACCTTTAACTTTCTCACTGTCCTTTAACTCTCTCACTGCCCTTTAACTCTCCCACTGCCCTTTAACTCTCTCACTGCCCTTTAACTCTCTCACTGCCCTTTAACTCTCCCACTGACCTTTAACTCTCCCACTGACCTTCACTGACATTTAACTCTCTCACTGACCTTTAACTTTCTCACTGCCCTTTAACTCTCTCACTGCCCTTTAACTCTCTCACTGCCCTTTAACTCTCCCACTGCTAGGCATTGATAGAGCATGGGAGATCTTTGACTTTCGGAAGTTTACATACACTTAGGTTGGAGTCATTAAAACTTGTTTTTCAACAACTCCACAAATTTCTTCTTAACAAACTATAGTTTTGGCAAGTCAGTTAGGACATTTACTTTGTGCATGACACAAGTAATTTTTCCAACAATTGTTTACAGACAGATTATTTCACTTATAATTCACTGCATCACAATTCCAATGGGTCAGAAGTTTACATACACTAAGTTGACTGTGCCAGAAAATGATGTAATGGCTTTAGAAGCTTCTGATAGGCTAATTGACGTAATTTGAGTCAATTGGAGGTTTACCTGTGGAAGTATTTCAAGGCCTACCTTCAAACTCAGTGCCTCTTCGCTTGACATCATGGGAAAATCAAAAGAAATCAGCCAAGACCTCAGAAAAAAAGGTTTAGACCTCCACAGGTCTGGTTCATCCTTGGGAGCAATTTCCAAACGCCTGAAGGTACCACGTTCATCTGTACAAACAATAGTATGCACGTATAAACACCATGGGACAACACAGGCGTCATACTGCTCAGGAAGGAGACGCGTTCTGTCTCCAAGAGATGAACGTACTTTGGTGCAAAAAGTGCAAATCAATCCCAGAACAACAGCAAAGGACCCTGTGAAGATGCTGGAGGAAACAGGTAAAAAAATATCTATATCCACAGTAAAACGAGTCCTATATCGACATAATAAAATTAGTCCTATATCGACATAACCTGAAAGGTCGCTCAGCAAGGAAGAAGCCACTGCTCCAAAACCACCATAAAAAAGCCAGACTACGGTTTGCAACTGCACATGGGAACCAAGATCGTACTTTTTGGAGAAATGTCCTCTGGTCTGATGAAACAAAAATAGAACTGTTTGGCCATAATGACCATCGTTATGTTTGGAGGAAAAAGGGGGACACTTGCAAGCCGAAGAACACCATCCCAACCGTGAAGCACAAGGGGTGTCATCACCATGTTGTGGGGGTGCTTTGCTGCAGGAGGGACTGGTGCACTTCACAAAATAGATGGCATCATGAGGAAGGAATATTATGTGGATATGTTGAAGCAACATCTCAAGACATCCGTCAGGAAGTTAAAGCTTGGTTGCAAATGGGTCTTCCAAATGGACAATGACCCCAAGCATTCTTTCAAAGTTGTGGCAAAAAGTCTTAAGGACAACAAAGTCAAGGTTTTGGAGTGGCCATCACAAAGCCCTGACCTCAAACCTATAGAAAATGTATGGGCAGAACTGAAAAAGCATGTGCGAGCAAGGAGGCCTACAAACCTGACTCAGTTTCACCTGCTCTGTCAGGAGAAATGGGCCAAAATTCACCCAACTTATTGTGGGAAGCTTGTGGAAGGCTACCCAAAACGTTTGATCCAAGTTAAACAATTTAAAGGCAATGCTACCAAATACTAATTGAGTGTACGTGAACTTCTGACCCGCTGGGTATGTGATGAAAGAAATTAAAGCTGAAATAAATAATTCTCTCTACTATTATTCTGACATTTCACGTTCTTAAAATAAAGTGGTGATCCTAAATGACCTAAGACAGGGAATTTTTACGAGGATTAAATGTCAGGAATTGTGAAAAACAGAGTTTAAATGTATTTGGCTAAGATGTATGTAAACTTCCAACTGTATTTGGACCATTGAATATGTTCCATTTTTTCACAGCTGCACTGCGAAAAGGGACTATAATATGTGAACTTGGGTTGTAGTCACAAATAAAGCCAAGGTGATTATGTGAACAGAGCTATTTACAGAAAACGAATATCAGAGAGATAGGAGGCCGGAGGGAAATTGGCTGAGGTGAAGTCTGGAGCAAAGTGTCAAAGAGACAATACATAAAATGGCTGATGCTATGACATCATGTTTTTATCTCTATTATCTCCCCAGATTCATTTTGAACTTCATGATAGTGTTCACTCATACAGAGCAAATAACAGAGACATTGTTCAGAGAGAGAGAGAGCAGAGTAGCATCATTGTGAGATGCTGAGTCATAGTGAATGGAGAAGTCAGACTCGGTCAGGGTCACTCAGCTTAGCATCCAACACTACACGCAACCTTGTGTCATCTCACAACACAGTGCATGTACTGAAAGCTACGCCAGGTGACACACAGCAAAACAGTGATTAAACACTGAGACTTGTTTTACAAGACACAGGAAATGAATCTATTTGAACTGAATACAAGATCTGATACATCAAAGAATGGTTGAATGATTCAAATGGTAATTTTCCAATTCTACAGCAACCTGCTACATATGCAACTGTGGCTCTATGAGGGTTTGAAGATAAACTGTATGTGCTAGATGCTTCACATATTTGCTCTGATCTTACCTTCACCTCTTTTGGGGTTTTGTCTGTGTATGTGTGTGTGTGTGCTCGAGTGTGTATGAACATGAGTGAACAGTGGGCTTGAAGAGACTGATACGAGCAACCGTGGCTTACCAGAAATAGGTCAGCCTTTACGCCCTGGGGCTACCTCCACAGTTTTCATGTTAATCGCCAATACACTCTCTCCCTCTCTCTTTCTTCCTTTCCTCTCAATCAACGCCATTCCACTCTGCTTCTTTCCAACAGCCCTCTGCTGTCCCAACATACACTCTCGATATGAAACATTAATGATGATAATACCAAGTGGATCCATATCAGGGGTTTTGTTTGAAGAGAAAGTGCAGACTGGGGAGAATTCCTGCAGTGGTTCCTATAATTGGCCTGCAGCCATTCCTATGGCCTTCTGCTCTTTGAATAATGCATGGCCCTTTTTTAATGAAGCCTCTTTTTGTTGTTTTACTTCTGTAGGGTGAAATTAGCATAGTCCTGTGTCTGCATCTTAATAAGGGGACGGGTAATAAGGACCGGCCATACTCAGAGCTAGCCTTAAGGAAATTAGGAAAATGTATGCTAAGGTTAGCTTCAGCTGGTGGTCTATCTCAACCAGCATAGGCCTACTTAAGTATGTATGAAGAATTGATCTCCTGGGTGAAGAATATTGGTCCAAATGATTTTCTTAAGCTCAGTGGGTACAGTAGTCAACTGTACTGTATCCATTCGGGCAGTGTAGAGGACGCCTCCTCTATGGCACAAAAAGGACCCCTGGGAACCGTGAGTCAGCAGAGTTGGGCGGCCATGACGGAAATCTGGGCTTTAGAAGTCTGTCTGCTACTCCTCTGCTCATTCTGGGATGTACTTTTACATTCTCCCTTTTTAAGATACAGCATATTTCTCTTAAAATACAATCTACTGTAAAAATACAAAGATTACCTCACCTGATGGAGTTTCCATGTCGTATATATACAATGTCATTTATAAGCTTGAGCTCCTTCATTAATTTCTGATACTGAATGCGTTTACTGTTTTGAACTGAACTAGCACATGCTCTTCAAGCATAACTTCAGAGATCACAAAAATCATTGCGTGTGAGAATATTTAGCAGTCGTAGCCCACTGTAAGCTTCTCAACACTGATACCCACCCAGACAGGAGCAGGAGCCTGGACTGCCCAGACAGAACGGAGTCTAGAGTCTTTAAAAGTCTGTCCTCAAGTGGGGGGGCAGAACATTCCTTAGTCATCAAGCTGTACAGAATGGTCACTAATCCTACTGGAGAATACAGTCCCTTTCATCTGGAGAGGGAAGGCTCACCAAAGCCCTAATCCGCGTCTAGAGCAGGACCCTTTGGAGAGGGGGACCAAGGCGGCTGAGACCTGGAAGGGCTGAGAGAGGGGGGACCTGGCTGAGACCTGGGAGGGCTGAGAGGGGGGGTGGTGGTCATGGGATAGGGCTCTGGCGCCAGGTGAAGGTGTCTGGATTTTGAGTAGGCGACCTGGCATTCCTGGGCCCGTATTCACAAAGTGTCTCTGAGGTGGAGTGCTGGTCTAGGACCTGTTTAGATCATAATGAGTATGATTATATGAGCGGCTGGGACCTGATCGTAGATCAGCACTCCTACTCTAAGATGCTTTTTGAATACGGGCCTTGGCTAGGGTTTAAATAATATTTTTGGTAGGATCACACCCCAAGCGGTAGACCATGGCGGTAGAGCATGGCGGTAGAGCATGGCGCTTGCAACGTCAAGGGTCTTGGTTTGTATTTCCGCTAAGGCCTCCCATAGGTAAAATGTATGCACGCATGACTGTAAGTTGCTTTGGATAAAAGTGTCTGCTAAATGGCATACAGTATACTACAGCAGAGAATACATAGGGAGGGTGGTCAGGGAACCCATGAATAGTTACAGCTGGTACAGATGCCCTATGTCTCCTATGTGGAGAGTTGTGATTTATAGCTTGTAAATACAGACAGGGGAAATGCTTTGAAAAACAGGATATTTCCCCCACCTCCTATAGCAGTGTTGCATTGTGAATGTGTCATTCCATTTCTATATGAAGTATCTATTTTAAGACATCAGGACGAGAGTAGTGATACAGTAGGATGATAAAAATGGTGGAGTGTCAAGTTCCTTGTTTCTGCCCAAACAGTTTAGTCCAGGCCGTGATTGGGAGTCCCATAGGGTGGCGCACAATTGGCCCAGCGTCATCCGGGTTAGGGTTTGGCCGGGGTAGGCCGTCATTGTAAATAAGAATTTGTTATTAACTGATTTGCCTAGTTAAATAAAGGTTGAATAAAAAATTAAATAAAAAAATAGAATATTAACCTCTATATAGACTTTTCATCAAATAAGAAAGGATGTGCTCACTTCTAAGCTCACTGAATCAGAACGTCCGATCTTCGGAGGATGGCAGATACAAGCAGCTCATTCTGGCAGCCACTGCCATACCTGTCAATTCTCACATTCTGTGCTGTCTACCAGGTTCACAGAACTCTCATTTCCTATTTTGGCTTGAGACACAAGCTGGCATGGGAACAGAATAGGAAGTGAAGTTGCAAGATGTTCGCTCTGTGGGATTTCAGAGCTGCTGCATTTTTTTGGGACTGTCAAAGTGACTGACATCCTATAATGGGCCAAAGTTATAAGAGAGTTGTTTCAGATGACTGCCTTTCCCATCTGATTGTGCTCTCATGAAGATTGGAGTAGTGACTTTATGTTGACGTTTTACTAATTTACACTTGATGAAATACTTTATGAAAACAGTGGTCACTTGGCTAAAATGACTAAACTGGTCTTGATACGATTTGATACGAGGGATACGATTTGTTCCATGAAAATATTAAGCTCTAGATCTGCTCTTTAAATCATAATAAATCATACAGTTATTTTTATTTTTATATATCTTGTATAAGTTACACAATGATAACATTAAGCTTTGGCCCTTTTGTCCATGGCATTTAATCATTGTCGTTAAAAGAATGCTCAAACTGGCAGTCTTGAACAGATAAAATAAAATGAACAAAACAACTTTGATGACTGAAAGTGATTCATTGTCATTTCTACTGCTGAGGCTACACTGTTCCTAATAGTTCCTAGAAATGTGTGTTCCTAGTAGTTATATAGCTGTCATCAAGTTTATTTAAGTGATTCAGGGAGTAAGAAAATCGCAGGACAGGTGCCAACATACTGGGATTGCACCACTTCGGCTTCTGTTGCACTGAATAGTGTGTGAATCTTAAGATCTGAAGAAGTCTCTGTTGACTTGTAAAAACTTAATTGAACATTTACAGGTTTTGGATGCACTCTTTAGGATAAACAAGAACTGTGAACATGGTGATCTGTGTTTTGAACAAAATCTACATTGTTTCGCCTTATCAAGAGCATCTATTTTTAATGTGCCCTCCTCATCATGGAAAGAACTCCGCAATTCATCAATGAAGTTGAATTCCCCCCAAATGTTAAATTAACTATGTGAAGGCAGCTGCTCTTTGAGCATGAAATACTTTTGTTGCGCTGTGAAAACAATGAATAATTCTCTTTGCACCCCATATGTGGGCGTTGAATCGGGGCAAGCGAGAGATGGCAAGAGTATTATCTGTGGCGCAGATCAAACAGTAGCCAGGTTTTAATGAACACAGAGAATAGAAAGGAGGCAGGCACAAAGCGGGACGTGGGAATGTTTGTTTGTGTAGAAGACCTGTGAAAGACGGGAGCATGTGTAAGAGAGGCCCCTTAACCAGGCGGTGGGGAGGTGTGTGTGTGTGTGCGCTTCAGACGGGACACTTGGGTTCCCTGCTCTGCCTCTGGTTGTGTGTTATGTTCAGCTCTGAGATGACATCTGTGTGAGTGATTTTAACAGTGTTCCCACTGCATTGTATACACCCTGATTCTCCATGAGGAGAATTTTCAAGGCAGCGGCGCAGATGCTTTGGAGCTGTCATTGTCGCCAGACACAAGGGCATGTGGGCGTGAACAATGCATATCCTCAGGATTCTCCCGAGAAGCACAAGACCTAAGTGCCTGTGCACGACGCATAAAGGCCTCCACTTGAATGTGAATGTGGGCCTGAGGTGGAATGCAGGGGAAGTAAGTTAACCCTTGTGTAGTCTTAACAGTTTGTAAATTCCCATTGTCCTAAGGGTAAAAAATGACCCGCCTTCACTAAACCACTAAAATAAAGCAGCTTAATTGAATTTTAAACCCCAATCTATTTTGCATGAAGAAACAAAATGTTCAAATCTGGGTTTTCCCTCTTCACAATACAGAAAGACTGCATTTAATCAGTCGACACCACACATTTTTATTACAACACACCTGTCATAATTGTTTTCTTTACTAAAGTAGAGGTTTATTATTATTTCTAAAGGTACTGCATAGGTGTAAACATAATTTTTTTTTGCAAGAGATAGCACTTGTATAGCCTAAGAAAGTAGCAGAAACGTGCGCAAAGTAGTTTTGAAAGTTTTGAAAGCCTTTTATTGAAGGTAAACAATAACAGTCTTGAACGTTTTTGGCAACATAGTGATATATTCTTATCTACTGTACATGAGGAATTCAACTACAAAATTCTAGTCTTCTCTAAAAAAAAATAACCATTGCCCCCACCCACAAGGTGTATAAACAACAATAATAAATAAGAAAAAATAAGATAATAGATACAAAACAAAAACAAAAATGTGAAGAACATAAATCAATCAACTACAATTAACACATGTAGGACAGTATGCAAGTGTGTGTGCATTGACTTTGCATTTTTTTTTTTACAGTCCTTCTTTTGGGGCAGAATTGGCATCCCCTCCTTTTGCCTGCCCCAGCTGCAGCCTCAGATGGATCAGGACAAGATTCAGCCCCCTGAACAGCTTTCACAAGCGCTGCAGAGGCTGCTGTGCGGGGGAAGCGCTCCCTTCTTTGAATGTGTGGGATTACAAGTGCCTTTCCCAGCTGCTCCAGGAACACCCTCCCCTTGTTCCACTTATCAGGCATCCAGGTAGGGTTGATCTTGTTCCATATCACGAAGGCATTGTATGAGAACACATCAATGATGTTATGGAAGATGACCAGGGGCCAGCAGGCAGTCATCCTCCTGCAGTTGTAAGTTCCAATCACCTTGTCCAGGTTGTCCATGCCTCCTTTGTTGTGGTTGTAGTCCAGGATGATGGCTGTCTTCCTGTCCTCACGATCACTGATCTCAGCCGTTTTGTGCAGTGTGCTCAGGAAGACCACATTCTTGTTCCTCTTTGGAAGGTAAGAAGCTAGAGTGGTGGTGGGGGTGAAGGCAAACTTTTCTCCCCCTTGTTGCGAGGAGTGCAGGGAGGAGCTCAGGCTTGTTCTTTCTAACTGTGCCAACCATGGCGATCTTCCTCTTCAGGAGCTTCTGGCTGAGTTCATAAGAGGTGAAGAAATTGTCACACGTGACATTGGGGCCCCTCAGTCCATCTGTCACAACAAGCACAACCTGCATCCCCTGGTTCTTCTCCAGGCCTCCACTGCTCGGCTTCCCTGTGTAGACTTGCAACTTCCAAGCATAGTTGGATTGTGCGTCACAGGCCACCCATATCTTGATGCCATACTTTGCTGGCTTGCTGGGCATATTCTGCCGGAAAGGACAGTGACCTTTTGACAAAAGAGATTACTGTCAGTAATTAGTATCAGTGTCACAGAAATCAATCACATAAATCAATGATATTATAGCAATACATAATAAAATGAACTGTGAAAATCACTTACATTATAGATATTACATTTGTTTTTTTTATCTCTGAATGGAACCAGTTGCTCATCCACTGTTACTTCAGGCCCTGGGTTGTAGAGGTATGGCAGACGCTCCACCCACTTCTCCCAGACCTCTCTTATGGCCGGCAGTTTGTCTCTCACACGTCTTGCAGGTCTTGATTCCCGGTTATCAAATCATAGCATTCTTAAGAAAGTGTGAAAGACTTTCAGTGTCACCGTGGCACGGAAAATTGCCCTTCCAGTCTCTGCTGCCCTATGTAGGCACGCAGGTCAATCTCATCCATCCTTTTCCAGTTGTCTTCATATTTACGGAATTTGTCATCTCCAGGCAGATTTTTTGTACAGTGGGGCAAAAAAGTATTTAGTCAGCCACCAATTGTGCAAGTTCTCTCACTTAAAAAGATGAGAGAGGCCTGTAATTTTCATCATAGGTACACTTCAACTATGACAGACAAAATGAGGAAATAAATCCAGAAAATCACATTGTAGGATTTTTAATGAATTTATTTGCAAATTATGGTGGAAAATAAGTATTTGGTCACATACAAACAAGCAAGATTTCTGGCTCTCACAGACCTGTAACTTCTTCTTTAAGAGGCTCCTCTGTCCTCCACTCGTTACCTGTATTAATGGCACCTGTTTGAACTTGTTATCAGTATAAAAGACACCTGTCCACAACCTCAAACAGTCACACTCCAAACTCCACTATGGCCAAGACCAAAGAGCTGTCAAAGGACACCAGAAACAAAATTGTAGACCTGCACCAGGTTGGGAAGACTGAATCTGCAATAGGTAAGCAGATTGGTTTGAAGAAATCAACTGTGGGAGCAATTATTAGGAAATGGAAGACATACAAGACCACTGATAATCTTCCTCGATCTGGGGCTCCACGCAAGATCTCACCCCGTGGGGTCAAAATGATCACAAGAACGGTGAGCAAAAATCCCAGAACCACACGGGGACCTAGTGAATGACCTGCAGAGAGCTGGGACCAAAGTAACAAAGCCTACCATCAGTAACACACTACGGCGCCATGGACTCAAATCCTGCAGTGCCAGACGTGTCCCCCTGCTTAAGCCAGTACATGTTCAGGCCCGTCTGAAGTTTGCTAGAGAGCATTTGGATGATCCAGATGAGGATTGGGAGAATGTCATATGGTCAGATGAAACCAAAATATAACTTTTTGGTAAAAACTCAACTCGTCGTGTTTGGAGGACAAAGAATGCTGAGTTGCATCCAAAGAACACCATACCTACTGTGAAGCATGGGGGTGGAAACATCATGCTTTGGGGCTGTTTTTTCTGCAAAGGGACCAGGACGACTGATCCGTGTAAAGGAAAGAATGAATGGGGCCATGTATCGTGAGATTTTGAGTGAAAACCTCCTTCCATCAGCAAGGGCATTGAAGATGAAACGTGGCTGTGTCTTTCAGCATGACAATGATCCCAAACACACCGCCCGGGCAACGAAGGAGTGGCTTCGTAATAAGCATTTCAAGGTCCTGGAGTGGCCTAGCCAGTCTCCAGATCTCAACCCCATAGAAAATCTTTGGAGGGAGTTGAAAGTCCAAGTGTGTTGCCCAGCGACAGCCCCAAAACATCACTGCTCTAGAGGAGATCTGCATGGAGGAATGGGCCAAAATACCAGCAACAGTGTGTGAAAACCTTGTGAAGACTTACAGAAAACGTTTGACCTCTGTCATTGCCAACAAAAGGGTATATAACAAAGTATTGAGATAAACTTTTGTTATTGACCAAATACTTATTTTCCACCATAATTTGCAAATAAATAAATTAAAAATCCTGCAATGTGATTTTCTGGATTTCTTTTTCTCATTTCGTCTGTCATAGTTGAAGTGACCTATGATGAAAATTACAGGCCTCTCTCATCTTTTTAAGTTGGAGAACTTGCACAATTGGTGGCTGACTAAATACTTTTTTGCCCCACTGTATAATATTGAGGCGATGTCCTGGGCATGGGCAACTGCATGTCTTGTGGGCCCTGGGGTTGTCCTTCTGACATTTTGTGCTGCCATCCTGCCCTGGTTGGACCATGTTATTTTTCTGTTCTTTGACAAAAATGTCTCTCTTTCAGCTTGGGGGGATTTCTTCCCCATCTTCTTCTTCAGAAGTAGCACACATAATCTCAATTTCTCATTGTGTGTGTGTGTCTTTTTTTGGTATGTAAGGGATTTTATAACTATAGACAATCTTTGTACCCTGGTGATGTACATCGTTTATGTAAATATGAACAAAGGCAATGTTTCACTTTTTCTAATGTTGGGGTCACTCTAGGAAAAGTCATCAAATTTCAAGTTGAAAAAAGATTTAGGGGGTTTTCTCTGCTGTTAAACATAGTGGCAGGTCATTTTTGACCCATAAGACAACACAAGGGTTAAGTTCATTTTGTAGTAGGAGCCCAATGTTTCCTCTTTAACCTCTTGTTTTAACCACAACCTGCATCCTTAGTTCCATGGCACATCCTCTCTCTCTCTTCAATCCATACAAGATTCTAACTTCTACTCTACTCTCTCTTCTCACCCACCCCACACCCTAACATTTAATCTCCCCCCCTCCCTTCACCTACATTGCACCCATTCTCACTTAAGCTGTGGTGCCAGGGAAGTGTCCTGTATAAGATTGCAAAGGGAAGGAATATTACTGGAAATGTTCAATGTTTACGAGTAAACTACCAGAATTTTGGTAACTTTCAAGGTCTTTATGTAATTTATCACAAGACATCTATTGGCCCTTTTGGGTAATTCAGATAATCAGATGTCTGTAATAATATCTGGCCCTCTGTGCGGCCGTATCACATGTAAAATATGTGACATAATGAACTAACCTGATAAAAAAAAGTTTAATGACAAAGATTGCCATAGATGACCTGTTAACTACCAAAATGACAGAGATTCCAATAACTTTGGTAAATTACCGGTAGCTTTGCAACCCTTGTCCTGTAACACCTTCAAAAGCCCCTGTTCCACTGCAGTGCATTCACCTGAACAGATGAGCAAGAAGGGATGATGATAAGGATGAGGAGGAGGAGGTAGGGAAAGGACAGAGACAATTTTTTTTGTGTGACACAACTATATCTCCCCCACTGAGAGTGACACATAATAAGAATCTTCTGCAGTGCAATGGGTTCCTAATGAAGTCTAGACCAAAGTAAAATTAGCTAGGATGGAGAGGTTTATTATTTCCAAGGAGCCAGGAGGAGCTGCAGCCAGTCAGTCAGTCTATGAGAGAATGATTCAGTGTGTGTTTACCGTGATTCGGTTTGGGAGAGGAAGGAATTCAATAAAGATGATGAAGAAGCCTTGCTTGTACCTCGTAGGTTGCACCGTGTGGTGGTTTAGATTCAGAGGAGCTCGAACACAGCGCGGGGAGAGAGAAGTGATTACTGTCGTTAATTTTCACAGGAAATGTTGCATCTCGCTGACATTTTAGTAATGATTTCAGCAGCTGGGAACAATAAAACTGTAACACTGCACAATTATTGGCCTGCCTCACAGCACTGAATAAAAGCAATAAGGCAATAACACACATTACCCCCCTCCTTCACACCTCTCTCCAATCCCCTTTAAAGTTGCATCAGCGAAGGAAGAAAAACCAAATGAGATTTAGCATTTAACAAGCTCAGGCTGCTTACACAGGTTATTATTTGGGAGAATACTGTTCTTTGGCTTCAGTATTGGCCTAATGTGATTTGTCTCCTCTGGGTTGTGTGTGGAGGTCAGAGAGAGTTAGAGTGGCAGTTTGAACAGTCCATAAGACAGACCACAGTAATGTATCATCAGCGGCTGCATAACTACTGTACAGTACATGAGACCTAGTGGGAAGGAGAGAGAGATGATCGGAAGAGGGAGGGAAGGAAGGGGGTGAGAGGAGGGAGAGCGAGTGTGAGAGAGAGACAGAGAGAGAGAGAGAGAGAGAGAGAGCAGGGTGGTTGGAAGTGGAAAAGATCAAGAGAGCTGAGAGAGAGAGAGAGAAAAAAGGAGGTAGAAGAAGGAGAGAGAAAGTGAAAACGGAGAGACTCCAACATGTTACAAGCACATAATCCCAAAGCAATGCCTCCCCCATCAGACACAATGCGAACCTGGCTCCGCAAAGGGGCTTAGCCCCCTCAGTTCAAAATGTGGCCCCCTCAGTTTTAGTTTTATGTCTCTACATAAAAATAGCAAAAAAGTTACAATGATTGAGTGACAGGTCAGCACCAGAAAAATCTGCATCTCCGCTGCGCTGTGTCAGCACATTGGACAGGGCACGTTGCGGTGTGTGCAGGGGGGTTATGGAAACTCACTGGGCAGTTAGGCATGACTCCTTCGGGTTTCCATAAAAATCTGAAAAGAATGCTTCTCATCTCTGTTGTAGGCTAAGTGAATAACGTGATACACCTCTGCCTGTAATATTTTATTTAGAAGGGCGGGGTTAGGGCTGTGCCGTTCATGAAATTTTGTCAGCCGGTGATTGTCATGCAAATAAATGTCGGTCTCACAGTCATTGACTGTCAATTAACATATACACATTTAGCATCTCCGGGCTTAAACACAGCGCCTACAGGCCACTGATGCAGACCTTTAGAACATCTACATATTCAAAAGTCAGTGAATCCATTTAAAGGGAAATTTCACAATTTTTCAATAATTTCCAGCACCACCCCAACATCAACATATGTGAAAATGTAGAGTTTCTATGTTTTGTAGTAAAAAAGACAGAGGAAGATAAGTGTTTCCAATAACATCATCGGTGTGCATCGTGTGATTTCGAACAATTGTGAGTTGGCATTGCCTACTAATTGTCAACTATTTGGTTGATGATGTCATTGGAAACATCTTTTTTTCTTCAAAACATAGAAGTGCGCCATTTTCACACATGTCGATGTTGGGTTGGTGCTGGAGATGATAAATATGAAGTTGTGAAATGTTGTGAAATGTCCCTTTAATATAGCCTACACCAGGGGTATTCAACTCTTACCCTATGAGGTTCGGAGCCTGCTGTTTTTTTGTTCTACCTGATCATTAATTACACCCACTAAATCAGTCCCTGATTTGAAGGGAACAATGAAAAATCAAGGTCCAGAGGCTTCGAGGTCCAGAGTTGAGTTTGAGGGGCCTACACCATCACAACAAATCCATTATTTTTTTTAGGCAGGTCTAAAAAAAACATTATGATATGAAGAAAATGTATCCTATTTCAGAAAAACAAAATAGCATATTCTGAGTCATCGTTTTGTTAGGCCCTGATCTGGCTATGCCATATGGCTGTGGGCTACTCTAGTTCATTTAGCAGACAAGATTAGCTTATAATTCCCGTGGCATTATTTTATATTATAGTAAGAATAATAAAATTCAACATAGCTGAATAAAATAGAAAGGATCTTTTTCCCCAAACGATTTTCAAGGCAGCGCTCAAATTTTGTGTTGAGCGGTTAACAAAGAAACAGGTCCTTTTATATGCTTAATTTCAAAGTCAAAGTCAAAAAGTCAAAGTCACCATTATTAGTCAGTTGTACAACCGAATGCCTTCAACCGAAATGTGTCTTCCGCATTTAACCCAACCCCTCTAAATCAGAGAGGTGCGGGGGGCTGCCTTAATCGACATCCACGTCTTCGGCGCCCGGGGAGTTATTTATGCAACTTTAGTTATGATACAAATGTTAGGCTATATGTTTTGATTTCTAATACATTCTAAGCTGCATGATGCAACACCAGTGATGATTTGAAAAAAGTCACATGAAAGGCAAGCGCTCTGGGCTGTTTTTTGTGCAGGCTGCACGCACTTCATCAGTCTCTCATTCACAATTTGACAAGCACTTTATATTCTCACCAATCAGACTATTCTCAATTGAATCTGGTGTTTGCATATAGCCTACTAATATATGTGTGGAATTATTTTTAATAAAAAAATTGTCGCTCCCAAAATCTGTAGCCTGCACTCGAATAGCGAATGGAGGTTATGTGTGGTTATGTTTTAAATATGCTAGATAGGTTACACCGGTTGTAAGAGGATTAATGTGTTTAATTTTAAGAATTGAGCAATAAACATAGCAGCACGAGAAATCTGGGATCCTATTTTAAATAGTGGCCAGTCAGAACTCTGTTTTCACATGCATTCATTGGGCTTATAAGAACACATTTTTTCACTACCCTCTGTAGGCTATGGGTTCTCCAACCTTGTTCTATGGGCCCTAGGCCTATAGGGTACGTTTTGAGTTATTTGGCTACTTTAGTTCTGATACAAACCTTATTGAAACGTATAGACCTATGGGCTGGTCTACATGATGCATGTGACTATGATTTGAAAAAACATATATATCATGCATGCTCTGTTTTTTGCCTTAGACTGCACACGCTGGGCATCATTCACAAGTGATAATATTCTCACCTATCAGACTATTATTATTTTAATATTGTCTTTACATATACTAAATAATATACAGTACACTGAGTGTACAAAACATTAGGAACACCTTCCTAATATTGAGCTGCACCCCTTTTGCCCTCAGAACAGCCTCAATTCATCGGGGCATGGACTCTAGAAGGTGTTAAAAGCGTTCCACAGGGATGCTGTCCTACGGGTGGTGGACCATTCTTGATACACATGGGAAACTGTTGAGCGTGAAAAACCCAGGAGCGTTGCAGTTCTTGACACACTCAAACCGGTGCGCCAGTCAGCTATAACCATACCCCGTTCAAAGGCTCTTACATATTTTGTCTTGCTCATTTACCCTCTGAATGGCAGACATACACAATCCATGGCTCTCTTCCCATTCATCTACACTGATTGAAGTGGTTTTAACCTCTCAGGGATTGCTGGGGCGCTAGCGCCCCAATCCCGACACTACCAGGTGAAATGCAAGGCGCCAAATTCAAAATCCAAAAGTTGAATTATTAAACATCCACCAATATACAAGTGTTCCATACTCATCAAAAGCTCTGTTTCTTGGCAATATCACAGCGTTGTCAGATTTCAAAAAGGCTTTACCGTGAAAGCAGCACATTTGATTGTTTGAGGGTAGCACCTCACATATTTTTCCCATAGCCATGAATCCATTAGCCATCATGGCACACACATAACACATTTCACAGCGAAAACAAATCAATTACCTGTTGAAGAACTTCTGCTGAGGTCATCCTCAGTGTCCAACGAAGACAATCCATGGTTCTTT
Source organism: Brachymystax lenok tsinlingensis (assembly GCA_030435695.1). Lineage (NCBI taxonomy): Eukaryota > Metazoa > Chordata > Actinopteri > Salmoniformes > Salmonidae > Brachymystax > Brachymystax lenok. Next base: position 10,089,927 of record CM059786.1, on the reverse strand, counting down.
TGTTAGAAAAAGTAATGTATTTTATCCATAAATCTCCATTTGGTTCGCGCGTTATAATTAGAAACGACAGCCTCCACTCCTCCATTGAAACGTGACGAGAACTCGTTCATCTTATACCTATAAACTTGTCCAAGAACAATCAAACATAGTTTTAAATGTATCCTTAGGAACACTTTTACGTATATTTACTATTATAAATCAACCGGAATATAAACTGATCGATAAAGACGGTAAAAAACACACGCGCTGGGTACTGTTGACATAAAAAGTACACTTCCTGATGTCATGGAAAGAGCTGGAGTTCCTAATGTTTTGTACATTCAGTTGTGAGTTTGGGCCATTATCATGCACCTGTCGGGACATTGGGAAAAAAAATACATCATCCGTATGCACTTGAATAGCGAATAGCGAATGGAGAAGGTTTTTCTTTTAGCCAAGCATTGTGCTTAATATTAGGAAAGTTAGAAATAAATATAGTAGGCCTAGTCGATAGAAGCTGACGGGAAACTCCTCTTTTAGCAGAGGCCATCAAAACTCTGTTTTCTCATGCAATAGCGTAGCATAGCGTACAGAAATTGTTGCACAACATGTACTTATAGGAACACTTATTTCATTCCATGCATCAACCAGTTATGAGGAGCTGGTTCTTGCTGTGCAACAGGTGATCATATTCCGCTCAAACTCTGAATGCCAGGGCTCTCATGAAGTGTTTGATTAGATTTTTGATTACATTTGTATTGATTTCAGAGTGATTAGGGGGACACTAGAGCACTGAGTACCAATCCATTGGTGACTAGCCGTTAGCAAGTTTGGTAGGCTACTAATGATCAGCGGCATCAGAGAGCAGTTTTGAGGAAGCCTAGTTATCGTGACTCACCGGTCATGGCTGCGATCATGACTCGTGACACCCAGTGTGACGGTAATACGGTCACAATAACAAGCCCTAGGCGGGTCAAGTTTGCAGTTGAAGCTGCTTCACTCTTAGCTAGGTGGCTTTAAAAAGCCTTAGTGTTAATAGCCTTAGCCTGTTTAGCTAGCTCGAACCAGCTAATCTGCCACGATGGATTCCAGAAGTTGGCTTCGCCAAAATACCCGAACAAAGGAGAAGGAGAGTGATGAGCAGCAGCAGCATCAAACCACCGAGGCCGCCTTCAACTCCATTAGCGATAATGCTGCCAGCAGAGCCTACCAATCCTTCCACAAGCGCTGCCAGAATAATGTCTCCACCTCTGACTATTCCTGATGATCTTGGAACAGCTAATCCAGGTTAGCCTAGAATCCTACCCTAGCTGCAGGTCATTTATTTGTCAAGACAGCTGTGCATGGCTGCATCTCACTGTACTAGGCTGTAGGCTATGTTTCGGTTATTTGGATCTCCATTGGCCTTTTGTTTACTGCTTTTGTTTACTATTAATGTAACTAGCCTGAATATACTGTAGATTGTGTCATGCCTTTATCAATCCGATATTTTGTTTACTAGACCTACAACTTGGTACCACTGTTTTGTTCTGTTCACATTCGTTCTCTGCATAATTTTTTGGTTATGACAGCTGTGTGTACGGCTGCATTCACATAAGCTGTTTGTAATAGCTGAACTGCCCTATCTATCTTGTAGCCTATATTCATTACCAAAATGGCCTAGCTGTAGGGCACTGTCCATTGTGCTGATACAGTGCAGCAGTGATAGGCTACAGATGTCAAAAGCACTCGCATTTTAACTTGATGTTTATTGTGGTATAGTGTGATTATATAAGCAGAGTTTACTATAATTCCAATGCAAGAACCCCAAAAAAATGTTGGTCCCTCGCCAATTTCAACTGCCCCCTTAGTCACTTTATCCTGGTGCCGGGTCTGATACTATGAGACTTGTAAATGTCAGATTGTTTTTGACATTTCTCTTTTTACGTGACAACAGAGCTGCCTGTCTCTGTGTATCAAGTGTGTGCAGTTGCATTTGAGTCTATGTGTGTGTGTGAGAGAGAGATACGACCATTGGAATATTAATGATTGATTAGTACTGTTGTGCCTGTGCATAAATATCATGGGTGCATTAGTACTCAGCACTGAAGGGCATTAATATCCTTCTCCCCTCACTTGTCGGGCGTCCTGTGTTTCCTGTCTAATACATTCAATTTTATTCTGGGCAGAAATCAGTAGGAAGTAGATCCGGACGTGTCCCTCTACTGTTATTCACACTCACGACAAAGTAGTCCTGAAACTTGTACCCGGGGTGACCATTCAACCATTATAGTGTTACATTGAAACGGCAGAGTTACTCAGTTGTTGTGGGGCTGACCTTGATTTAACGAGTCAAGGAGCAGTGGGTCGCTAGCGGGCTCATCCCGACAATACCAGCGACAATGTAAAGCGCCAAATTCAAAATCCGAAAGTTGAATTATTAAACATCCACCAATATACAAGTGTTCCATACTCATCAAAAGCTCTGTTTCTTGGCAATATCACAGCGTTGTCAGATTTCAAAAAGGCTTTACCGCGAAAGCAGCACATTTGATTGTTTGAGGGTAGCACCTCACATATTTTTCCCATAGCCATGAATCGGCGAAAGCAGCACATTCATTTGTTTGAGGCTAGCACCTCACATATTTTCCAATAGCCATGTATCGATTAGCCATCATGGCACACACATAACACATTTCACAGCGAAAACAAATCAATTACCTGTTGAAGAACTTCTGCTGAGGTCATCCTAAGTGTCCAACGAAGACAATCCATGGTTCTTTTGATAGAAAAAGTAACGTCTTTTATCCATAAATCCTCCATTTGGTTCGCGCGTTATAATCAGAAACGACAGCTTCCACTACTCCATTGAAACGCGGCGCGAACTCGTTCAAATTATACCTATAAACTTGTCCAAAAACAATCAAACATAGTTTTAAATGTATCCTTAGGAACACTTTTACGTATATTTACTATTATAAATCAGCCGGAAAAAAACTGAACACTAAAGACGATAAATAAGACACGGCGTGACTTCTCGTGCGCGCGCAATGTGAACAGTTTTCATAAAGAGGGGACCTCATGGTTTCGTCGTTTTCTCTGGGATAACTCACCCAAAATGGAAGAAAACACCATCTCGAGGCTGGTGACATCACAAGGAAGCGACCTGTACTGCATTCATATGCCTATATATGGTCATTTTCAATAGGGAGGGGTTCCCAAATGAGCAATGTGTCAAAATCACTTTTCCCAGGACAGAAATTCCTCGGGGTTTTGCCGGCTATATGCGTTCTGATTCACTCACAGACAAATGGTTAACAGTTTCGGAAAGTTCAGAGTGTTTCCTATCCAATGGTACTAAATACATGCATATCCTATTTTCTGGGCCTAAATGGGAGGCATTTTACTTTGGGCACGCCAGGCTCTCCAAAACGGTCACCTCATGCACTGCTCCCAGAGAAGTTAATGCTGGTCGTTGCTGTTGAGTATTTTTGACAGGGTTGTGTGTGCTGAAATTAAACGCAGAGTGCTTTCGAATTCTGACATCCATTTTCAAGAGCTGAAAAAACAAACAAATTGACTTCTGCCAAAGACAAGACTTTGTGGAGAGGAAACCACTTTTACCATCCTCTAGTCTACCTGTAGTGCTCTTCCTGTCTGGGGAAAGTTTTCAAGAACAATCACAAACTAAATGAGGGCTATTTCTTTGCTGACAGAAAGAGAATAAAAAAATGATAGGAAGTAGAAGAGCACCTTCTGTGAAACTCGTGCACGGTAGTTCCGGAAGCTTCAAATCTAGATATAGCTGGTGAAAACCCACCTTCCGGGACACTTTCGCGGGCTAGCTGAGGGCTTTGATCAAAAAAGCTATCTCTGTCTTCTCTTTCATCTCCCCCGACTTCTCTACTCTGCAGGTAGTTTCCCCTCAAGAGTGCTCTCTCTCTGTCTCTCTCTCTCTCTCTCAATTCAATTTAAGGGGCTTTATTGGCATGAGAAACACATGTTTACATTGCCAAAGCAAGTGAAATAGATAATACACAAAAGTGAAATGAACAGTAAGAATTACACTCAAAAAAGTTCCCCCATAAAGTTGTCTCTCTTGTTTCACTTTCCTCCACACACCCACAACACTGTCCCCAAAGACAATCGCGGGAAACTGTAAATAGTAGGTCACCTAAATAATATGCATGCACTTTTTTTCTCTCTCTCTCTCTCTCTCTCTCTCTCTCTCTCTCTCTCTCATCAGAAGGTGGTGTAGAGATATGATGTTCGAGGTGGATGGTTACTGATGATGTCAGATGTTCATAGAGGGTTATCTGAGGTTTTGGATTGGTTTTCATGAGTCATGCTCGGGTGCTTCTGGGATCATGTGCCAATGATGGGAAAGATATGTCTATTTGGGTTAGTGGGAGGTTAGGGGAAGTTATGAAGTTATGTGATGTTGACTCATAAAGTCATTAAGATACTATTTAATTGAGTTGTTGTTGTTTTCTTTCTCTATTAAGGAGTAATAAGCCAGTTTTTACTTTAAATGAAAGACAGTGTTATCTGAACTGATACAAGTACTTTGTCAATCAAAGTTATCACAACTGACATTTGCAAGACATTGTGTAAATGTCAGTGTCATCGTTTACATAGACTATGCAATGTGACACGGAAAGTTTCAGTTAGACTTTTGGAAATCGCATTCACAGTTAACTGGAACTTCAAAACGTTAAAAAGCTACTTCAAGCATTACAATTCAAATTCAGTAGACACTCATTTTATTCTGTGCACTCGCTTTTGGATCTTATCAACTTTTATCAAAGTAAAGCATATGCGCAAATGGTGCTTCTAGTAGTATGTCTCACAGGGAGAGTAATTCAATGAAGTGAGAAAAAACTCAACACAAACTCTAATGTGGTTGGGAAACCACATGCCGTTGACTTTCCCTGTTCTGTTTTAATCACTGTGCTTAGCCATTGAACCATCAGCATTATGAAACACAGAAGTTAAGTAGCCTATAGATCATTGAATGACATCTCTATAGACATAAACACCTGTGTTAGTGTATTGCCAGTCAACCTACAGAACTCAGTGCTTCCATGCTTTAGTTGGGTAATATAAACCATGTCATTATATACTAGACAAAAATATGAATGCAGCTTGTAAAGTGTTGATCCCATGTTTCATGAGCTGAAATAACAGATCCCAGACATATTCTATACACACAAAAATCTGATTTCTCTCAACTTTTGTGCACAAATTTGTTTACATCCCTGTTAGTGAGCATTTCTCCTTTGCCAAGATAATACATCCACCTGACAGATGTGGCATATCAAGAAACAGCATGATCATTACACAGGTGCACCTTGTGCTGGGGACAATAAAAGACCATTAAAAAAATTGCAGTTTTGTCACACAACACAATGACACAGATGTCTCAAGTTTTGAGGGAGGGTTATATTGGCATGCTGACCGCAGGAATGTCCACCATAGAAATGTTAAATTCTCTACCATAAACTGCCTCCAAAGTCGTTTTAGAGAATCTGGCAGTACATCCAACTGGACTAAAAACCGCAGACCACATGTAACCACGCCAGCCCAGGACCTCCACATGCGGCTTCTTCACCTCCGGGATCGTCTGAGACCAGCCAATGAGACAATACAGATACACCTGTAGCTCAGAGCCTATTCAGGTAGTGGAGAGGTGGTACAGGTGTGACCTAAGACAAAGCTGTACAAAGTCAGGTTTTTGCCCCAGCACTACACAGCTGATTCAAATAATCAAAGCTTGATGAAGAGTTGGTTATTTGAATCAGCTGTGTGAATCATACTCTGGCTATAGGGTTGGGAGAAAGAATGAAGAAAAAGGAGGAGGAAGTCAAATGGAAGCAAGTGGCTGGAAGTTGATCAGTACAGTACTTTTCTTTCTTACACCTCCTGTTTGACTACTTCCCTCATCCTCCACCTTCTTATTTCCTCTTCTCTACATCCCACCTTCATCCTCCTCTTCTCTCCTCTTTCCTACTCCTCCACAACTGTTCCCCGCTCTTTCCGGGTGGCCGCAGGTTTCCAAACAAACTTGCCGAAACATGTTGCCTGCTCATCTGTCTCCGCAGGCCCCCTGCCGCTCGCCAAATCTGCTGTGCCACAATGTAAGCAGGTGGCGCCGCGTTCCACCGAAAGAACGGGCAGAGCGTGTGGGCGTCAGGCAGACAGACGACACCAATCCCAAAGTCCCCGCTGACCTCCAAAATCTTGGCTATGCTCGCCAAACTTATAGTGAAAAGTTCTGGTTTCGTGAGCTCTGTCTTTCTCTTTCAGTCTCTCTCTCATCGGTCTCTCTCTCATCTGTCTCTCTCTCTCGTCGGTCTCTCTCTCTCATCGGTCTCTCTCTCTCTGACCGTTTGTTTCACTCCAACTCCAATTCTTCCTCTGTCTCTATTTCTGTTTTGCTCAGGGGCGTGAAACTGGTAACAGGCCTCAGGCCAGGCGGTTGCAGTCACATGTTAATGAATGGAACAGGAGTGGGCGCATCTGATGCGGCTGGCGATTCTGTCAACTGATTCTCATCTGTTGTGTGTGTGTGTGTCTCTGTATAAGTGTGTTTGTGCGTGTGAGTGTGTGTGTGACAACAGGTGCAGAGCAGCTCTGTGCGCATTGACACGCTGCAGCCTGTGCTGTGCCAACACAGGTGATTTCCACTCAGTGAAGATGCACCCACACGTTGGCCGTTTCCACACATTGGGCTTGTGAAATCTTTTCCTTGCGGTTTTGTGACAGTTTGATTATACAGCCAATGTCTCCGCTAAAGTTAGCGATAACTTCAACCCTCAACTGGTTTGTCCTTTGATTGATAAATCATGTCTGGGGAGCCAACAGTGGAAACATCCGATCACAGACACATGTGATATGGAAACACCTGCCACATACACACCATAGTCAAACGTCTTTCTAGAGAACACAAAGACCCAACGGAACGTGTTTTCTCACACTGACAACATCCTGAGTACCGGAGTAGTCAAAAGGCCTCAAGCACCAGTAACATTTACTCATGACTACTACCTGTCATGAGCTCCCTAAGCAATTTAACAACTCAAACAAAAGCTAGTTTGAGTCCTAATCCTTGTTCTGACGCCACCGGCACACCAGAGCTAGGCACCAACCCATCACCCACATTTCAGCGCATTGTTCTCCAACGTATATGGGCGAAGAACAAATGAGACGGGAGACCGGAAACGTGATTTTCCCTCGGAGAGAGATGGTTTTTGCAGCGTAGTCCGAGTCCAAAAATAACAAAGAAAAGAAAGGAATAAATGAGTGCGTTTTGAACACAGGCTAGCAGGGTTTGGCAGCCCTGTCGGGACAGGATGGAGGAGGGGAGTTGGAGAGAGGGAGAGAGGGAGAGAGAGAGAGAGCATGGCATCCACACATCTGTCCACACAGCACGGGGTTCCAGAGACACCCACCACAGAAGCAGGCTTAACCTTCTCTTCCCCCGCCACCTGTTCATTAGCATGCCCCCCCGAGCCAACCGCCATTTTGCACTCCTCCTTTCTCTCACTCTCTCTCTCGCTTCCTCGTTCACTCATTCTCTCTGTTCACTGATTCATCTCTCCATCTCTCTTTCTCTTTCTCGCCATCTCTCCCGCCCTCCATCCCTCTCTTTCTCTCCCTCCCTCTCTCTCTCTGGTTGATGGCGAGCCTTTGGGACGGTCGTTGTCAGCCCAACCGTAATCTACCATCTGATTGAGCTTCCATTGACCGTGGAGGCTTGTAGCACGGAGAGCCAAGGCCAACTTTGTTGGAGGGGAGAAAAAAGAGGCTTGATGAATTGTCTGTGAAAGTGTATCTCTCTTCCCACATCCCTACCCCCTGGTGACTCTCGCCTTGTATCAGTCCCATTTTTCCACCACATGGTTTGTAATTTGAGCGCTATTGCTCGTGGCATCAGTCATACTTGGCCCATTTTAATCTCTATGCAGTATCATAAAAAAAAGAGAAAATGACAAGATTCATCATATTGAGGTACGCCAGAGAATATCCTTGAACATCCAATATGGAAATAGCTAGATTAGACTTGGTAGATCAAAACCTTACAAGGTCAAGGCACGACAGTGTAGTAAACAAAAGCCACAAAACAATTAGCCATATTGTTGCACGATTCTTTGATATACTATATCAGTGGATGCAAACACACAAACAAATAACCAGACTCATTTTGCACAACATCTTCTCTCAAATCAACATGGGATAATTATTTTTCAGAACTTACATTAACACAAATTAAACCAATACTCTACAGTGTTTTCATTTTGAACAATAAAACAAATCGAAACAAACTTTTATGTATTTATACAGGGCAAATTGTTCCAATCTGTCCTCTTAATCCAATGCTTTTCATCCTCCAGAAATGCAGGTGCTTGCCTTGTTGACTTGCGTTCTGCACTCTTGGATCCTGCATCAATCCACACACATTCCTTTTGACTCTTTTAATTGCTTTTGCACAGTGCCCGGATCATGATAAAGACGAGTTGGTGACAACATCTCAATTTCTCTCCCCACTGAACACTTCCCATTTCAATTATGCTCACCGTTTTTTCTCTCCCTGTTCTCACTCTGAGGTTGCTAATATAAAATTTCATTTCCTGTAAGCCCGCCAATTTCAGTATCTGATGGCGTTTCACTCGGTTATCCATGCATGGTGTTATCACACAGACTGAGACAGGTCCTCATAACCCTTGGAGGGAAGGGCTGCAGGACCCATAGGCCAGGTATTACATACCAAATACGCAGAAGTACTCTAAACCAGGGTTTCCCAAACTCGGTTCTGGGCCCACCCCCCCCAGAACCCTGCTCTAGACATCTTGGTAGCTTAGATACGATGCCAGCAAAACTGGCTAGGCCATAGAAATATAATCTATAGAAAGGGCTTGGAACCTCTAACCCTGACAATTTGTCTAGTAAACTCAAATCAAATCAAGTTTATTTATCACGTGCGCCAAATACAACAGTGAAATGCTTACTTACAGGCTCTAACCAATCATTGGTACACTCGCAATGGCTGACTTGGTATTGTGAAGATTCTATTAGTGTCACGATCTTCTGTAGGAACGGACCAAGACGCAGCGATGCTTCCAGTATACATATTTATTTAATGAACGTAACTTGGGAAAAAAATAACAAAACAAACAAAGATCATAACATCCAAACATAACATAGATAACCCACTTACACTATGAACTAAACAATAACCCACAAAACCCTTCTGAAAACTACAAACATATATATGGTTCCCAATTAGAGGTAACGACAAACAGCTGCCTCTAATTGGGAACCATTAACCCAACATAGAATTAAACACCCTAGAACAGAAAAAACCCTACACCAAAAACTAAACTAAACATGCCAGCCTGTCAACTCAGGCCTGGACGTGACAATTAGATTCTACTAGATCCTATTTCTCCGGGCTAGACTTCCTTGACACGATGTTCAGTCAGTATACTGTTCAAAGGGACTGATGTGAGATGTTATCAATTTCTTTGAGAGACAGTAAACGATTAATATTGTCTTGCCTTTCAGTGTAAATCAGGTCTAACTGTAGTGTAGGAAACACATGCTTAAATGGTGAGAATGTTGAAGAGGCATTTGGTTTGACCTGAAAAGACCTTTAGAGCTGGACAGAAATCATGTGCTGTCCCTGTCATGTGCTGTAGTAGTTGGCTGACTTGTTGAACAAAAATCAGAGGCCCATCTGAAAATGTGATATCGTATGTAACACAAGACTTCTCAAAAAAGCAATTTAGGAGTAACTTTTACCACATGGAAAAAGTTTTTCATAGATCTGGCATGACATCATTTGAGTGTACTTTCCTGAGCTCTCCCAAACAAAAATAAAATAATTTTTCAAGGAGGCCCTTTAGGAAACAGAACAACTATGTGGGGGTTGAATCAACATCTTTCAGTGGATATTGCAATATTACAAAGAAAGCTATTAAACACACATCCCACATCACCAAAGTCTGATATCATAACTTGTATTACTCCCCCAAGCTCAATGTAATGTTTCCTGCTTGAATTGCTTTCTGTTCAAAAACCCTATCTAAACTCCAATATGCAAGTAAACAGGCTAATTCTAGGTGGTACCTCCATAATCTTTTATACAATAAAGAAACCAACCAAATAGCAATTATTGTGTGGACACACAACAATACACATGCAAACCAATCAAAAACACTACATAGCTGTCCCAGATAACGACTTTTACATGATTTTATTGTAAAAGGTAGTTAAAAGTGTTCGAAGGTCTCACTCGCAAACATTAGGGGTTCATAAAACAAAGCTCTTCACAGTCAAGTGTATAGATGTTGTCGATGTGAACTATAGCTACTGGTTATTCATTTTGTTCAAAGTTCCTTGCTGGTCAGATTTGTTTCTTGTCCGTTTTTCACTCTCTCGATAATTTCCTTTTGATGTTGTAACTATGGACATGTTTAACGGTGTTTCTCACGGTCAGACTAGCTCCTCACAGTAAGTCACATATTATGACTGACCTTGTTTGAAGTTGGGTGTTTCTTGTCGTGGTGTTTAAGTGTGAAGCCAGGTAACGTGTTGTAATCTTATAGGGGCAATACACTCCCAAATCAGTGTTCATCAAATGTTTTCAGACCTCCAAAGTCTTCTAATGTTAGTATGTTGATTGTAGATCTAGCTACGTGCTTTACATTTAAACGATTAGACCAAGACAAACATCACAAATCGAGAAATAGCATGGTGCTTATCTTTCATTTTGGATTGTGGCAGCATATAGCTGGAATGACAAACCGGATGGTCTGGCACTTATATTCAGCTTGACATTACACTACCTTCGTGGTGATAAAACATTGGACAAAATTGGATTTTGGAGTGTAATGTCGCTTTAAGTGAAGCCTATCCTAAACGTTTAGTACAGTATCAAAAGTCTGTCATTTATGAGGGAACATTCATGTGTTAGGACAACTATATCACTGAAAAGCTAGAGTGGCTGAGTTCAAGTGCTATCACTTTCAGTATCAGAAAGAAGGCGACCCTGATGGTGCTCGGTAAATATGCTGCAAGAATGACTTTATCTTCACAGTTTATGCTGGGTGGGAGAGATAACGGTCCAGTGTGCACTCTAAACGTTCGACAAAGCCTTCATATAGGGCCTTTATGCAACTGACAGTCGTATCTGTGTGTTTGCTCTCGCTATTACTATGCAGTTGTCTTCATGACAAAAGAACAATCAATACCCCCAACAGATGAAGATGAAAAGAATGTACAGAGCTAGTTCTCTCTCTCTCTCTCTCTCTCTCTCTCTCTCTCTCTCTCTCTCTCTCTCTCTCTCTCTCTCTCTCTCTCTCTTCTCTTTCTGAGAGTCTTCTCTTTTGAGGTCAGTGGATTGGGGGAAGTGGGAAGAATCAATGGTATGTCCAGAACTCAGTCAAGTCTGGAACTCAGTCAAATAAATATATCACCTCTCTTTGACCCCTAAGGGGAATTTCCTTTGTTTCACAAATTGTTTTGACGTTAAAAACACATTTAGATGTATTTAACAGTGAAATACCAAATGCATCTCAGGTATATGTTAATCGGCATCAAATTTCCTGTGGAGAACCACATCATGTTTAGGTTATAGAGTTGTATTACCAGTCGTGTGTTTGTGCCAGGTGTACTGTGGTACCATGCTGTGCTGGATTGCATTATGGGATTTTTTTGGCCCAGCCTCAACTCCGTACCATGTTCACCCCCTATTTCTTCTTCTCCTGTTTTGGTCAAATTCAATTTCACCCTGCCAGAGTCACGAAGGTGGCATCTTCATTAGAGCAACACAGCCAAACACAGCTAACCATTTATTAATTAGCGGCTCAGTTGTCTTTTAATTATAAAATGAGTTGTCTTATTAGGTGGCTCACCCGCTCACCTGATCCGCCGTCCCCACTCGCCTCTCTTTCCCACGTACGGCCTTTCGTAAGGACCACAGCTCATGCGGGACCTTTAAACTTCCACCTGCACATTATGACTGTAGTAAAGCTATTATCGGCTCATGAAAAGACCACGGCAAACAGGTGACTGCCGCTTATGATAAGTCAGCAGCAGAGATTAGCCTAGCGCCATGTCTTCCCACTGTCGACGCCACAGCGAGACTGCTATGAGCTGCTCCCCTCCCTTGCTCCATGCGAACCCAGCGTCAGCCTGCAAATTTTTACAGCTCTCCAAAATCATTATTGGCAATTAGCGTTCGTCAGGGAAGACAGCAGCTGGTTGTAATTACAGGTAGCCCCTCATTACGTCTCAGTGTAGAGAGGAGAGGAGTTTAAAGGGGGGAAAAACACAGCCCTGGAGCCAGTGTTTATATTTATTTATATATTTCTTTACCTGGAATGTTGAGACACAAATGTCCGCTTTGGTGTAGCCGCCATTCGCAGGTGTTGATGGGAAGGAGGAGATGGATGAAGCTCACTGTAAACATCTGACATCAGAAACATTATGGTTTAACTGTAGTTGTGGAACTGTAGGTTGTTTGTGGGCTTTGCGCTATGGCTGCTCTTGGTGCTCATACTATAAATTGCAGGGTTCTCCAACTGGCAGATCGCGGGCTGAATTTGGCCCACTGCTGGTTTTATTTGACCCCCAAAGTTTTCTGAGCAGAAAAAATACACAAGGAAATAAGCTCCAAATGATTTTTATTTAAGAATTATGTTTCCAAGTAGACAAGGCATGATTGTATACAAATGTAAGGAAGGTTTAAAATGATTATGTTTTAATCAAACATTATATCTGTTTAAACTTCTTGCAGTCAATTTGCAGTCTACAAATTATTTGTAATTTCGGTACCAGTCAAGTTGGGACACACCTACTCATTCAAGGGTTTTTCTTATTTTTCTTATTTTCTACAATGTAGAATAATAGTGAAGACATCAAAACGATGAAATTACACATATGGAATCATGTAGTAACCAAAAAAGTGATCAAAATATTTTATATCAGAGATTCTTCAAAGTAGCCACACTTTGCCTTGATGACAGCTTTGCACACTCTTGGCATCCTCTCAACCAGCTTCACCTGGAATGCTTTTCCAACAGTCTTGAAGGAGTACCCACATATACTGAGCACTTGTTGACTGCTTTTCCTTCACTCTGCGGTCAAACTCATCCCGAACCATCTCAATTGGATTGAGGTCGGGTGATTTTGGAGGCCAGGTCATCTGATGCAGCACTCCATCACTCATGTGTATAATGGCTTCTAAGTTTCCTTTGTTAGCAAATAGCCCTCTGAAGCTGTGAGAACTCAACTGACTTGGTTCTTGAGGTTGATGTGACCTGACATATCATGGCAACACTGATACCCTGCCCTAATATGGAAGGAGTGACCTTTTCCAAAGCGGTACGGTACTGCACCTCACCAAATTATCACATTCACCCCAGCAGAGACATTCCTACCTAATTATCACTCCAAAGCTTTCCCTGGAATTGGTAATGCAGTGATGTGTTTTTAGTGCACGTCTCAAGGTAGTTTGGCTCATTAAATTTGTCCGTAAACCTCTAATACTGTCCATCAACTTCAACTGTTTCCATCAAAGGATCTCCTTTCAAGATTTATTCTCCTCCTTTTAACCATGTTCAAGATTTTCTGTTATGTTTTATTATTTTACGAGGGCTTTTCGGATGTACCCAGGCCAAAACTGGCCACCTGACAGAATTGAACCCTCAGTTTATTAGAATCTCATAAAATTGAAACACATATCATTCTTTTCATATTTTCTGGGCTGCGTACCAAATACATGTAATTTCTTTAAACCGCCTTGTACCATGCTGGGCAAAGATTGATGTTAATTTGAATTGCACAATAGCCAAACCCTTACACAATGCTGTCACACCAAGGTGTGTACCATTTGATAACTATATAAGGCGATACATGTATTTCTGAGTATGAAACTATGAGGTAAACACACTTCTATGAATAGACTGGTCTCCTATGAATAGTTAATTAATACCATCTGAATGCATAATATGTTTGAGCATTTGGGGGTTTAAAAAACCCACAGAGCAAGCGTGGCTTAGGGCAACAGTAGAGCCAATTAACCTAGGGCAAACGAACTGTGGAGCGAGTCCACCGGTTGCCACCACCTCCTAATGTGCACCGTGACTTCTACCCCACTCTTACACTCTTACCTCACATGGAGAAATTAAGGCAGCAAGTCAACACCCTGAGTCAGGGTGTAGGTTTCAACATGGAGGTCAGGTCGCTAACATGCTAGCTAGCATGGCCCCCCCGTAAGAGCTTTACAGAGGGCAATGCTAATACGAGCCAAGCATTAGCCTCTTAACCTCTCTTAGCCTTGAGCTAGTGGGCTATGTCTGGTGGTTTTCAGAGGAATATGTTTTTGTCTGAGGGTAAAGTCAAGGAGGCGCTCAGAAATGTATGATCTGGACTGGAAACTGAGGTAAAAATGAATGTGGTGTAGTTTTGAGCATATTTCTGAAATGGAACATGCACTGGTCGTCATGAACATTCACAGCTCATGGTTATGTTGTCTGGTCAATATACTAGTCATTTGTTTCTAAGACATCACCACTAGTTTGTCATTCAGACTCTAGTCCACCAATCGTGGACCTTGACTGACGGTCTCCTAGAGAGGTGGTCATGTTCTTCTGGATCAGACTGGGTCACCTCAATGACATCTCTGCGGCTGACTGACCCTCTCTGTGTCAGATTAATGATGGCTTGAGCCTCAAAGCTAAAGTCAGGGTAAAAGACTGTTGGGTCAAATTTACTACCAGTTATCTTTCGAAAAAGTCCTTTTAAAAAGTGAGATTTATTGCTAACTTTTACGACATGACATTTAAATGGTGTGAATGCATTTCTTTAGCCTTGTATCAAATACTTTCCCCATTTGTTATGGGCTGCCATTAGAAATGTGTACTTTCTAATTCGTAAATAAACCACAAAGCTTTATCTTTTCGGGGGACTTTCCTTGTAAAATATAATGTTTACAGGCCCCAGTACACCTCTTTTGCACTGGTCTTTGTAATGGCAAATCTGTCTCCAAACAAAGCCATTTCTAAGTGTCTCCTGACTAGAATAGGCTTACCAGCATCCTGGCACTGAAATAGTTTGCATTTGCGTCGGATTTCTCGTTTCCACTGTAGCCCATCCAAAGCAAATACAAAGGACAACTGTCACATTAAAATGGGAGCTGAAATTACTGGAAGATTTTTGATTAATCTTGTCTGGCTTGTGCTGGTCCTGCTTTTTATTTCTTGCCATGAAAAGTTGGAAGTGAATAAGAACCGGAGCTTTAGAGAAAAGATCAAGTGTGTAACGATTGAACAGATGGAATTCTGACTAAATGAGACACAGCCAATGCATGGATCCTAATGCACTACGAGCTGTAAGTTGTTGAATACAGTACTTTTGCATCGGTTTTGTTTTTAATCCAAGTAGGATTTTTTCTAACACTAATTCTCTGTAGAGAAGAGTAAAGATATGTGTCAGAAATCCAAGTTGTCTGGACTTAGTTGTCAAATGATACAGTATCTCTAGGAAATGACCATTTGATATTATAATCTATGCAAGATTTAGCTTTGGGAGACTAAATCCTCCTTTGTTTTGGCAGTATCTCATACTCATGCAGTGTAATATCATATCTTTATAATTCCTTACTTCTAAACCGCTTGCTTCACAAATACTATAAATCTTAGATGAAGATTAGAAACTAATCAGCTCTACACATTAGTTAAGTGTCACAGTCCTCAAGATCTATTTTCTTTCGTTTGATTCATGCTTTCTGCTGGCAGTACTGTAGATGCCCCTTCATCCTTTGAGTAATGACTGTCAGTATCATACGTCATGTCAGTATCTCATTCTGGCAGACACAGTTGTCGGAGATGGAGTCAGAAACAACAGAGAGAAGCTGCCCCAGACTTCTAACTTCTTGCTTTCAGTCCTCTCGGACGTGTGTGTGTGTGTCCATATGTGCATGTGTGTCCAGAATGTGAAAACCACTCCGTATTCTATCCAATCTGTTGCATTGCAGTGAAATATTCAGGTATTGCTGGTTCAAACGGACCATGATGTAGTCCTGTCTTTACCATGGTAACTTTAGTGCAAGAGGAGTGGAGGCCTCAGATTGATGCATACCTGCACAATCAATGCATTTGAAAGGCTCAAGTATATCCTTATAAGGAATGTTCAATTTACTCTTGAAGTATTATGTCTTTTCGTTGAGGTGCTGCAGACGGTACTGCAGTGCTACATTTTAAAACGTTGAGTCAGATTTCATTTACCAGGTCTTTCATCTGTTTTAACTCTGTGAGGCGAGGTGTGTGCTGCTCGCACTGTGTGTGTGTGTGTGTGTGTGAGAGAGAGCGTGCGGCACCCTACCCAGGGCTATTATGCGGAGACAGCAGGTATAATATCTGCAAACCTTTGCTGCTGCGCTGGATAAGTAATAGTTTCAAGACGTCACTTTTATCTGTAGACACACTCCTGCAGCTGGGCCGGTGCATTCTCCTCTTACTCTCTCTGTATGATATACAGGTGTGCCATAATGTGTGTGTGTTTGTGTGTATGTGTAAGCGTGCGTGCGCACAAGTGTATGCGTGCCTGCGTGTGTGTGGCTCCACAACCCCGCTTTGCCCCACACACAAAAGTGGTTATGAAAAACCCAGATAGGCGCTAGACTGACACATTAATTTCCGTAACGGCTGCAGATGCGGGGGCGCCACTATTTAAGCCGCTTTACTCGTATATATCCCCACGGACGTCAACACCGGAGGAGAGAGGAGAGAGCCGGGTGCCACTGGGGGTGTCCCATCATGCACTAGGAGAGCAAACGTTAAAACGTGGCCCTGAGATACTGGGAGAGGAGGAGGGCCGGTTGAAGAGAGGGAAGAGGATGAAGCAGAGAAGGAGATAAGATGGAGAGAGAGATTGAGAGAGGAAGATGGAGGGAAAGACAGAGAAAGAGACAGAGAGACTGAGAAAAACAGAGTGAGAGAGAGGAAAAAGACAAAAGAGAGAGAGAAAGAGAAAGATGGGGAGAGAGAGAGAGAGAGATAAGGCTGCAGCTCCAGCCCCTGCTCCATGGGAGGTAAACCGCAATCATTTACAAAAGGTAAATGCTGTCAGGACGCGGGGCGTTTAAAGGCACGGCGCTGCAGGTGTGATTTATGAGCTCACTGCGGGGTTATAAATCAAAACGCCTTTGTTTCCAGAGGCTGCCGCCCGCGTCAAGCCTCTACCGTCCCACAATTATTCTCTCTCTCTCTCTCTCTCTCTCTCTCTCTCTCTCTCTCTCTCTCTCTCTCTCTCTCTCTCTCTCTCTCTCTTTCTCTCTTTCTCCATCTCTGTCTCTCTCCCTCTCTTTCTCTCTCTCTCTGTCTCTCTACAGACGACAATAAAGACAGAGTACAGGAGCGTGGCGTTGAGGCAAAGGATGGATGGATAGAGATTGAAGGCAAGTGACTTAGAGAGGGAGCGAAACAGATAGAGAGAGTAGAGGTGGCTGTGGATGGAGTCTATCAACAGAGTGTTGAGCCAGGGAAGGGTGCGTGTGTGTGTGTGTGTGGGGGGGGGGAGTCACTGAACTGAAGTACACCATACAGGGTTTGACTTTAGGATGTGCGTTTTGTAATGTCATTCTGGCCAATCATTTAGTGTCCTTCCCTGGGCCGGCCTTTGTGGTATTTGCCTCAGAACTCCTAATTTCTTGGCTAATATGGCTGAATATTTCAATGTGATAATCAGTCTATAATTCCAAGTACGCCAGGCCATAACAGGCTCTATGGTCCTATCTTCTGTATTAACCAGACATAGGGCCTATTGATATGAACTGGGAGTGGGAGTGGATGGCGCCACAGCAAGGTCACTAGTCCCTTGTCATGCATATGACCATAACATTGTTAACATTCTCTAACAGTCATGGTGAAAGGCATGTCTTCTCTGGAGAACACACACATCTGTTTATGGTGGAAGAAATGCATTCTCATCACGAGTTCCCATCAGTTCCCATCATTGCTGACGTCGAACAGTTGGGTCCCACATGAAAAAAAGACCATAGTATACTATGGTGTACTTTTCACTGTAGTGTTTCTGCAGACTTCACTTTTTGCGGTAGTATTCACTGTAGTATACTGTAGTTTACTGTAGTATTTATAGTTAACTATAAACATTGAAAAAAGTAAACTGTAGTACTGTATGTACTATAGTAATTAATGTAGGGTTTTCACAGACTGTAGTATACTGTAGTATTTACTGTAGTGTTTTTGCAGACATAATTGTAGTAAGGAAACCTACTGGAGAAATACTAAAACAACATATTTTCCATTACCTGTAAGTAGGTAGGACTGGTGTCTGAACGGATAGCCTGTAGGGAACACAATGTTGTGTATACTTGGCATGTAGGTTTCTCACTCACGAGTGGCACAAATTGGGATATGGGGAGGGGAATGGGCAGGGCATCTGCAAATTAAATACTGTAGTATTTACTATAGTTTAAAAAGTGCAGTGTTTTTGCAGACTGTAGTGTTTTTGCTGACATTACTGTAGTATTTACTACACTGTTTTATTGTGTGGATAACCACGTTTCTGCTGTTTATAGCAGTGACCCGTGACTTGCTTGGCAGTTACTGGCCATAATAATGTACAATACAAATGCATAATAATTGACCAAGTCACAGTCTACTGTAGGTTGGATTATGCAGTATTGAGTTAAGGCTGATGGCCTTGTGGATGGCTGTCATAGAAAGCTCATTCGTCATTTCAACAAAATGACATCAGGCTATCCCTGACCATTTACACGTACTGCATATGAAGAAGCACGGCTGCTCTTCAGCTAAGATGGTTAGGACATTTTGAAAACTCCACATGCTGTCGTGTATCTGAGATATACAGTGTAGTGTAGAGCCTATACGGCTGTGAGTGTGTGATGATCCACTAAACCATGTGGAAAGAGAGGCTGGTGTTGTGGAGATGAGATATGTGGAATGACAAGGCGGTGAAAGTACACTGATTCCCCGCTGCTCTATGGCTAAAGGACACTACCGGAAAAGAAGAAGAGAACTGTTTGTACTCAAGGTTTAGGGTAACAGGCTGGAACCTTCCAGAAACGATTTTCACTGTTGGACAGTATACAATACATGTAAAGGAATTAGGATACAATGCACAATATAGTGGGTAAAGGTCCGTTGTAGTTGGGGGGTGGACTTTGCATGTTGGATAGAGATAATTGGTGAGGGGGAAGGGGTTGATAATGAGGAGGGTTAGGGGCATTTGGGCGACTGGTAGGGGTAAGGGGTAAATTGGGGTTAGGGTGTGGACTGGCCTGATAGTGGCAGTCTTCAGCGAGATCTCCCATCTATTCACATGCACAAATTCACGCACACACACACACTTTCCGCTGTCTTAATGAGTTGGTGGCTAGGCGGGGTGTGTGAGAGAGAGCTCCGTCATTGAAGCCCCTAATCACATCAGAGCTCCACTCCTCCAGATGAGACCACCTCAAGGTCGCCTGCCACAGGGGTCACACAGAAACATGACCTGGAAACTCATAGCCTGAAGGGGCCTGAGGGGGCCTGAGTGGGCCTGAGGGGCATAGACAGCCCATTGAAGAATCATGTAATGTTACTGTCGTTAGTATATTGTCCTGGGGACTAATGAGAATTAAGGAATCTGCAGTGTGCTGGCATTTAGTATGTGCAGTGCAAGAACAAAGTGGATACGCTACACTTCTATACAACGTTTTGTGTTACTGTGATTTTTCATCGGCGTCTATCTATTCACATCTTTTCTTTGGGGTTCTTAACAAAGAAACAGACACAACAGCAAGGCAAACCTCACAGAACATCTCTAAAGCAAATTGCCAGGTGAAACTCCAGCTAATCAATTTCTTAACAAAACCACGTTTCTGCTGCACGCCGCAGTGTATCGTCCAGCCTGAACAGAAAGCAATTGTATTTTGCAAAATGAACACATCACGCTCCACTCAAAACATAATGTGACCATAAATCAGCTCCAAATAGCAGCCACTGAGCTGAACAACGGAAAATGAAGCTGTAACCGAGTCTTCCGACCTGACCTGAATCCGCTGCTGATATTTTGATTTCCCAGTAGAGCTCATCTCTGCCCTGCTCCTGTGTTTTAAATTCTAGTGGGAGGCTATTAATGCATAGCCTGTCGATCTGATCCATATGTAGGGTGTTCAGACCACGCTGGAGACAAAATTGGTTCTCTGTCCACGAAGCCGTAGAAGGGAAGGAATAGACAGAACCACCTTGGACAGACAAGCAGGACAGTATTAGGAGGGTTATTATTCCGCATGGGTTTCTGGATGTCTTCGTGGAGGAATCCAATTGGGTTTCTTTGCTACAGAGAGACTAGGGGGGTGTTTTGTATTTCTGTTAGGCCTGGGAGGAGGCTGGGGCTAGGGCCATTAGATGCTGTCTGTCTGGATAGAGTCTGCCTATTTCTCTCTCCGCTGCCACATTGGCCTGTCACATACCTTTGGTTCTGTCACCCAATATCCAGCCCTGTCAGTAATCTGGAAATGAGAAAACGAGAGAGAGTATATTTTAGCATATCTGCCAGTCTGTCTGTCTGCCCGCCTGTCTGTCGATCTGTCTGTCTCTCTCAGGTACATAGGGAAGACATGTCTGAGACTAAACCCATGTGACGTGTCTGGCGTCACCCTAATGATCATGCACGCTCATGTTCCACTACCACTAATTGCCACCTATATTAAGCATGGCTGAATGCCGTCTAGACAGTTTAATTAAGAAATCATATCCGAAATACTATTAACCTTTTTACGGAAGGAGGGCATCTTCGCCGCATCGCGATCCACTCCTGCAGTGCCTTGTAGCAGAGCTGTAGCCACAGGCCTCTTGGCACTAATTTGTTAAAGGCAATGCAGAAGGCTCCAACAGCAATGGCGTCACTCAAATACAGTACATTGATGCTTTCCCTTTAAAATGTATCTTCGGCTGGGTTCAACTCTCCCTATGTAAATTATGGAACCTCTTTATTTGGTGCGTCTTTGACTCATTCCCCCGTGCCCAGGGGGAGATCTCTCATCAGACCACATATTTAGAGCCATTTTGACCCCGAATGATATTAAGTATGGAATATTTATATGCAAGGGCGATATAATGGAGTGGATGTGGGGCCCTGCCGGCCAGAGATAGCGGGCTTCCTCTCGTCCCTGCCCCCTCATTGTTTCGATTTAGCTCCATGCATCACGCTAAGTCATTTTGTGGAACAAATTCAGACTCTAACTCGTGTCACAATGTATCAGTCACATTAGGGTCGCACGCGGCACCCCGGCCACTTGGGAAGGGAGGAGGGATCGGAGGAAGGAGTCCACTGGAGGCAAGTCAGCGGATCCCTTTCTGAAACCAAGCAAAACATTTAATTATGCACTGTACCCTCTCATTTATCGAAAAGGCCCCATTTCCGCTATTGCTTCCTGACTACATGGGAATGTGGTATGGCATATCTGTTTCATGGAGAGGGTAAACATTTTATATTGCACCTTTCTCTGTTATGGCTGATCACTGCAGGAGTCAATGGAAGAGTATGTCTGCATTGTCTCTATGCTTCAAATACAAATGTATCAGAAATTGCAGCCAGTGCCATTGTCAAAGGTTAAGATCCAAAGGTTGAGTCTTTTCAACATTCATTATATTTTACTTTTGAAGACATTAACAACAACGATTTCAATATTTCAATTACTGGTAAAAAAAAAAAAAATTTAAAGGGTGGATTTGTTTGGCATTAGGCTACATATGTTACTTTGTATGACCTTATAAGTGCTGTTCCAAATCAAAAGGATGTTTATCTGTGAACACAGAGAGGAACACATGCTTAGAGCATTAGCAAAAATAATGAATCAATAGAGATGCTGTGAGCTGGAAATAAATTCATTGCCTGAAAAGTCTATTGATAAAATACATTTTTCTTTAGAAAATCCTACCTCAATACTGTATTATTCCGAAGGTTGTAGGCGAGCCAAATGTACATTGTTTAGCTTTATCAGATAGATGTAGAACTAAAAGGTCCACTTGAGAAAGATTTTTTTTTATTAATTTATTCACATATTCTGACAAAGGGTGTTCTCACTAGAGTTAGGAATTCCTTAACAACCTTGAAAACGTTTTGATTATACATTTAAAACACATTTTTGAAAATACAAACTTGATTTGAATGTAGGCACTAAAAACTGTAAAAGGGGTGACATAACAGGTGCTTGGTTATATGTAAAACAGTATGCTTTATTATAATTTGAAGCTGTGAAATTTAAATTATATATCTTTTTTTTCTCATGGTCTGTAAAAGTTAGTCCACATGCGTTCATGTCAATCACGCTTGCTTTGTGAATATGACTAGGCACTGTGCTTGTTTTAAAGGGTGGACTTGTGATGAATAATAATTGTATTTGTTGAGGAGAAATGGCACACAAGGTTTTCTGTTCAAATTAAACCTTTTATTTGTTCTGCGAGTTTCTCTTTTGTACCCAAGGATTATGTCTGAAAGACATCTTGTTCAAACAGAAACTCAGACATAATTGTTTTTGATTTGTCTGGAACATTTATGCTTGTCTCCCTCATCTACCTTGAAAGGATGTACTTGCATTGTGAACCTACATAATGTTTGACTCAGTTAGTTTGCAGTGTGCACCAAATATGTTGGTTATATAGGTTTCTCACAGTACAAGAACTCCTAATTCATCTCACTGTTGCAGCTGGAGTGATAGAAGGTGGTTGGTGTTGAGGAGTGTTCCTGTCTGCTGGTCTCTAGTGACTCACGGTGACAGGTCTAGATTAGTAACAGGTCTGAGACAAGGAACCCTCCTCTACCTCGACACACATAGACCGCTCTAAGCCTCTACCTAGGTCCCTGGTTCCATTGTACTCTGTGCCGTGTGTCCAAGTGCATCCCTATAAAGCAGACCTGGGTTCAAATACTTTACCTGGTCTTGATTTTGAAATGATTTCAAATACCTTACCTGGGCTTGATTTTGAAATATTTTCAAATACTTTACCTGGGCTTGATTTTGAAATGATTTCAAATACTTTACCTGGGCTTGATTTTGAAAGGATTTCAAATACTTTACCTGGGCTTGATTTTGAAATGATTTCAAATACTTTACCTGGGCTTGATTGACCTTGCCTGGTAGAATGGAACCAATAGAACAGTCACAAAACCCGGCCCATCTGGCTCTCCGGGCAGGCTAAAGAAAATGCTCAAACAATTTTCAAGATTTAAAATAGTATTTGAACCCAGGTCTGCCTAGTACATCCCTATAAACAGGCCCCTTAAAGCCTACGCCTGGTAAATCTTACACACTAGGAGCAATCATCTCCACTTAACAACAAGGGGTTTCATCAGGGCTGTCTGCTGCTAGCTGCCTACCACCATTGGACCTGGGGAGACCAAATTACACCCCCAGTGCCTTGCTGGAGGTGAAGAAAATAAATGGGTCTAGATATAATGGTTATAGCCCCTGGGTAATGTACTTGTGAGGGAGAAAGAAAATAGATTATTCTGGAGGTGTGAGCTCTCGGAGCGATTACATTTCCCCTCTTTTAATGGATAACTTTTTTATTTTTTTTTACTCCCACTGGTTTTGTTTTTGGACATCCATCTCTCTCTCTCTCTCTCTCTCTCTCTCTCTCTCTCTCTCTCTCTCTCTCTCTCTCTCTCTCTCTCTCTCTCTCTCTCTCTCTCTCTCTCTCTCTCTCTCTTTCTCTCTCTCTCTCTTCCCCTTTCCTCCCATCATATTTGAACCTTACACCTACATGGGTACAGATGGTTTCATTTCATACAAGATAAAACCACATTTGGTGAAGCTGATTAAACAGCAGAACAACATCCCCATCTGCCATTTATTCCAATCCCAAATTGCTTGGGCAGATGCTGACATCTTTGGAGATGATTGATTCACATCTGACTGGCCAGCCAGGGGGATCCTCCCTCCCCGGTTCCAGCTGCCCCTCTGTCACCCGGCACCGCCACCCGCCCCCGTGTCACTTTACGACAGCCCAGCCCGCTGCAATCAGCCCACGCCTTGATTGGACTTGGGCAGGTGAGAGCAGGACACTTTAATCATGATGAGCACCACCAGGGTCCTGATTATTCCCCCAGTGTGTGAGTGTGCTTGCATGCGTGCGTCACACAAATGCCATCAATCCGTACAGACCTATTCTAAATCAAAATATTGGGGTTGAGTGTAAAGACTATGACCTATAGACTCAAGTAGGTTAGAGATTGATTGTGACCAACCATTGCGGTTAGAGTTCATTTGGACAGTTTTTGAAATTTTTACATTACCATTCTAATTTTCTTAGAATCTTAAACCAAATATTATAATCCACTAAGAATGAAAAGGTCTGAATTCGTTATGTGTGTAATCTGTCCTGTCTTTCTTTCTTTTCCCCCACTGTGCACGGAATTAAAGAAACCTATTGCAGAGAAGCCTTAATTAACCAATTGTTATTGTGCTCATTGGCTCCCTTCTCAGCTGTACAGGATAGGTAGTTCTGCAGTTGTCTGCTGAGAATGCGGATAGGGTCTTTTTCATATACACCAACTCAACTTCCATCTAATCAACATTTCTGGTTTCCTTCCTGTAAAATGACGGTGTCCTACAGTAAATTGACTTTGCATCACCACTTGTAAACACTCAAGCATTTTAAACCCTCTGCAAGTGCCATCAAAGCTAGCAGAGTATATATCATTCGAGTGTCTGAGTGGCTAGCACAAGTCTAATAAAAACTGCAGAATTGGGCTCTTGGACGCAGTCAGGCTCCAGTCTGAGCTCATATACCTGTTTGATTATAACGGAAGATGGAGGAAGAGAGATGGAGGATAGAGCTGGCCCAGGGAGCTGGGCTATAATTCAGGAGGGGGTGTGAATAATGGGATGGAGGAGGTCAGGGGAAGAGGGGCCTGGAGGATGGAGGACAGAGGGAGCCAGTCCCTGGAGACAAGATCCATCAGGCGGCGTGGGTCTGCCTTCATCTCCTTTATCGACCCCCCAGGCCTATACACCATCGATACCTCCATCTTTCCTCCTCTCTTTCTTACATCACTTCTCTCTCTTCCTATTTCTACTTCTCTCTCTCCGCCTCTCTCTCCTTGTCTCCATTATCTGACATGCCCCTCGTCTCTCCCCTCTCCTGGACTCATGTGCTTTGGGCCTGAGAGACGCAAATGAATTTCCAATCTGAATGTCGACTCTGACCTTTCTTCTGTACCCCGCTGCCCTCCGTCCCCAGCCTGGGGCAACTCATTCCACCTCTCCTCTCCTCCATCTACTCCATCCTCCCGTCCATCCCTCTCGACAGACGTGATGTGATTCACAGTGAAATGTTCCTCCTGAGAGAACGAAAGAGAAATGGTTCAGTCAGCTGGCCGCCATTTTGCATTAGTCCCCGTTGACAAGACTACCAGAGTCTGCACTCTAATGGCATGTCCTAAATGTTACCCTATTTCCCTTTATAGTGCACTACTTTTGACCACAGCTCTGGTCAAAAGTAGTGCACTAAATAGGGAATAGGATAACATTTGGGACGCAACTTGCAACATCATTCCAGGATGCTCTCCTTCTGCAGAGCCTTAATCCATTATGTGGAACACGGATGGTGCTTTTGAAGAGTTTGACTTCCTGGAGGCTTTGACTTTGGACAGGCGGAGGTTAAAGTGAAACAACCTGAAAACAGAAGTTATCTCTCCACACGAATGTTTGTTAGGGCACCCCAATTAATTATCTGGGAATTTGCATATTAATTGCATTTGCCTCTTCTTTTCCTTTAAGGTGGCTGTTTAGAAGAAGTGCTTTATTCTCCATGTTTTCCCGATAAGACTGAAGAGACATCCGCAGGGAACTCACCTGCACTGAGGACAAGAATTGGATTGTGCAGGAAATTGCTTTACCTTGTGTGTAATTGTGTTAGCACCCACACACCTCTACGGAGAAGCCTAGAGGGCACAAACACTCTTCACAGACACAGACAGTGGAATAAAGCCCTCACAGCTCACACAGGTCACGATGAAAAACACATATATCATTCTTGTGATTATGTTGGTGGGTATTGTTCTCAAGCTTCAATTGAGCATGTGATCCTGCCCATCTAACTCTGTATTGATTTATTGCATCGCAATCATTCCGTTTTCTAACTCTGTTCTCTTCCGTTCCTTTTGGTTATTCATGTGGATAGTGTTTTCAGAGTGTGGTTCAACAACTATCTCAAAGGACGTTTGAGAAGATGAGAAAGTTTTAATTACTAGCTAGAGTAGGGGATAAAGCAACAGCTGGAGACGTTGTAGTGCAGTGGTTATTCTTATCACAGTATCGTCACATTGTCTCATTTGAAAGTCAGCATTGTATTTTTATACATTCATGTACACTTTCAGAACATAGGCGAAGGAGCATTCTGTCATTTGTGTTTAAATAACAGTATGGGATACTTGAGCATGTTCACAGTTTATATTCGATCTTCATTGTTTAATTATATATGCTCACGGGTTTAATTCTGTTGTACAGGAATACTATACATTTATTCAAATTCCTCCACAAGAAAGGAGCATAGCCACTGGTACTGGTATTTCGGAGCCTCAAAATGAAATGGCCACCAGCCTATCTTGGTAACTCATATGTAGCCTATTGATTTC
This sequence comes from Brachymystax lenok tsinlingensis, assembly GCA_030435695.1. Lineage (NCBI taxonomy): Eukaryota > Metazoa > Chordata > Actinopteri > Salmoniformes > Salmonidae > Brachymystax > Brachymystax lenok. The sequence continues at coordinate 10,063,296 of CM059786.1, read as the reverse complement.
CTTTGTAACATTCATTGATCCATGGCCTGCTAAAGCTCACTGTCTCACAGGAGGCAGATGAGTGAAAGACAACTGATTCCACTGGGTTTTTTCTTTTCCTTCTTCTTCCCCTCACCCTCCCACATGGTCATTAGCGTGTTCCAATGTGACTGTGTCCCCTCCGTAGTAGTTAATGCCCCTGCCCTCTCCATCCTATCAGGGATAATAAGTGAGAAGTAGCCCGAGTTAGCACTGGGGCTCATTATTGTCCCCATGCGGTCTGTAGCGTTCACACTGTCCTGAGGGAGGGAGCCTTTTACCGATAGGACTTTCTACTACCACGCTTCTCTCTACATGGCTGTCTGACTCCTCCACGCTTCTCTCTACATGGCTGTTTGACTCCTCCACGCTTCTCTCTACATGGCTGTCTGACTCCTCCACGCTTCTCTCTACATGGCTGTCTGACTCCTCCACGCTTCTCTCTACATGGCTGTCTGACTCCTCCACGCTTCTCTCTACATGGCTGTCTGACTCCTCCACGCTTCTCTCTACATGGCTGTCTGACTCCTCCACGCTTCTCTCTACATGGCTGTCTGACTCCTCCACGCTTCTCTCTACATGGCTGTCTGACTCTACATGACTGTTTGACTCCTCCACGCTTCTCTCTACATGGATGCCTGACTCCTCCACGCTTCTCTCTACATGGCTGTCTGACTCCTCCACGCTTCTCTATACATGGCTGTCTGACTCCTCCACGCTTCTCTCTACATGGCTGTCTGACTCCTCCACGCTTCTCTATACATGGCTGTCTGACTCCTCCACGCTTCTCTCTACATGGCTGTCTGACTCCTCCACGCTTCTCTCTACATGGCTGTTTGACTCCTCCACGCTTCTCTCTACATGGCTGTTTGACTCCTCCACGCTTCTCTCTACATGGCTGTCTGACTCCTCCACGCTTCTCTCTACATGGCTGTCTGACTCCTCCACTTTTCTCTCTACATGGCTGTCTGACTCCTTGTCTGCGCAGTAGTAATTCTGTCTGGATGCTCGGAATCTCAACTGAGCTCGACTGGGGGTAGGTGTGTGTGCGAGTCCATGTGTGAGTGTGTTTGTGTGCTCATACATTGTGTGTGTGTGTGTGTGTGTGTGTGTGTGTGTGTGTGTGTGTGTGTGTGTGTGTGTGTGTGTGTGTGTGTGTGTGTGTGTGTGTGTGTGTGTGTGTGTGTGTGTGTGTGTGTGTGTGTGTGTGTGTGTGTGTGGTGTTCGGGGAGGGTGGGCATGTGATGGGACACAGGGCTGCTCTCCCGCAGAAGCAATTAGGCTAAATGGGATTAAGCCTATCACATTTCAGACAGCCCGGGCCCCACAGCCACCTGGGAAGAAAGGATGGGTGGAGGAGGGTGGAAGAAGCGGAGTATGGTCTCTTGGAAGAAGCATTCAGTGGGGTTTTAAGGCGAGCTGAGAGTGGAGTCAATCTTTAGCATTGATGAGTGGGAAAGTTGCTCAGTCAAAGGAGTAGTTTGGCAGAATTGTTGATATTGCTACACAAAGCTATCAGTTCAGGCTATAACTGTCTGCATAACAATACAAATAAGATACAAATATAAATGAAATATATAAAACTCTTGACGTACATGGCACTCAGTGGTCGCAAAAACAAAAAGCATATCAGTGAAGAACTGGAAAAACATACATTTAATTTTTTTTTTATTGTAGCTACTAAATCACGCTTTATTTATGTTAAATCTCCATGAAAAATTCCAACACGGCTCTGTGCTCATTTCGAGCCGTGGAGCCACATTTCACGTCGTCTCGGGATGGTTGTGATGTGTGGTATTTTCTTCAATTCTTGCGCTCTAAATGTCAACAGCGACAAAGGAAATGAGGGAGTGGAGGTTGACATTTTCACACTGTGTGGTTTCCCTCCTCGATGTTTTCTCCCAGCTCTCTCTACTGAACCCTGTGGTCATTGGCTGGAGGAGATGCAGTACATTGTACTTGGTAGCTGATGATATAGAACTACTTGGTGTTCTAGAATGGCCTGTCTGAAAGGAAGGAGCAACCAGCTATAAAACCTGCAGCACCGCAGTACAATCTCAAAAGGAATTGCAAGGTTTTAAACAGTACGTTATATTATATGCCTTCTTAGCCAAACACGTTCCTGTCTTACGGCGTATATATAATCTATTTGAGAGGCTTTACACATTCTATCTGAGATTTATAAAGCCTATGTATTTAGCAGATGCAATACAAAACATTTTGTGTCTTCTTAAATGTACACGATTTTGCACAGAAGCCAACAATTTGACATATTCCCACATGTTCGATGGACAAAAAGATATAGTTTTCGCACACTGTTGTGAATGCGGTGTTTGAGAGTGAACTCCATTGCCCTGTGTGTCCTACTGCTGTCGTACAGTGCGTGGCATGGCCATCCTCCCAGTCTCCCACGCTCACTCCACTCCAACATTAATCGAAATGGACGCCCTGTTTCCCAACTCACCTCTGCTGCTCCAGGTGCCAGCTGTGTTGGGACAGGCCTGTCTGCCTCCATGCCCTCGGACACTGTCATTGTTCCCTCTCGCTGGTAAATAACAGCCATTTCACAGCTGTTCAAATGGGAGGCTCACTATCTGTTTGGGACTTTGGTTCCCCTTTTCCATTGAAGGCTTTTGACACACATGGGGAACTAATGGTGGGAACTGTGAACAGATCTGCATCATGATATGACGCGCATTATAATGTGTTGAGGATATTAGTAGTAAGCCAAACATTACTTCACTGAATTACATAACTATATAATGTACACTGAGTATACCGACCATTAGGAACATATTGAGTTGCACCACACCCCCTCTCCCGCCCACACACACACAAGTGATAATTTTCTCATCCATCAGACTATTATCAATTTAATCGTGTCTTTACATATACTAAATAATATACAGTACACTGAGTGTACAAAACATTAATTGGGGCATGGACTCTAGAAGGTGTTGAAAGCGTTCCACACGGATGCTGGCCCATGTTGACTCCAATGCTTCCCACAGTTGTGTCAAGTTGGCTTGATGTTCTTTGGGTGGTGGACCATTCTTGATGCGCACAGGAAACTGTTGAGAGTGAAAAACCCAGCATTGTGGCAGTTCTTGACACAGTCAAACTGGTGCACCTGCCGCCTACTACCATACCCCGTTCAAAGGCTTTTAAATATTTTGTCTTGCCTATTCACCCTCTGAATAGCACACATACACATTCCATGTCTCAATTGTCTCAATGCTTAAAAATCCTTCTTTAACCTGACTCCTCCCCTTCACCTACACTGATTGAAGTGGATTTAACATCAGTAATAGATCATCTGGTCAGTCTATGTCATTGATAGAGCAGGTGTTCTTTATGTTTTGTATACTCAATGTGTAATGCCCTGGACCAGAGCTAGCTAACATGCTCTTGTGTGCAGCGGCACCAGAATTCAAAACACGTCTTACCTTTTTGGTAGTTAATAAATCCAACGTGAAACGTGAGGAAAAATAGTGTCCTTCACTAGCCTAGAAAAAGTTGTCAGGCAGACACTGGAAGGAGAAGTGACGGAGTGAGTGCTTTGCATAGGTGGTTTGATGCTGTTTTCTGTGAGGCAGCAAAAAAAATTCTCCGAATGTAAAAAGTACATCATTAATCAGTTCCCATGCATTTAAAAGAATGGTTCTGTTCCGAAAACACTAGAGATCACTTTAGTTCCCGGTTCTGTTACCTGAACCGGTTCCAACCCCTGGTATTTTCCTTCTTCTATTGACTTCAGGTGTTTATATTTCCCATCGTTTATGGAAGGTCTCTTTCCCTGTGGTATAGAGGATTTAAAACAGGCCCCTTGAACTTGGGAAGGGGATTGTGAACTGCATGGCCCCATAGTTTTGTCCTCGTGAGAAAATAAATGTTGGGATGTGACCGAACGTCTCTTAACGATGAGGAATGATAAGGCAATGTTGGACCACCGCAAGAGTACAATATGCTGCTGAACGCCAGGGCACGGGGAACTGTGGAGGTACCGATAGAGAGCTGCGATACGATATGGCCCATTAATTATTGAATTCGCTGACGTTATGACAAAATGGCTTTGTTCTATAGCCCATATCGCGCCTGTGACTTTTACAATGCCGTCAGGTCAGAAACTCAGCACTTCTAGCTAAAGCACGTCTGCAGGATTTCACAGGGACCGTGCTGCACTTTTGAAGCCAGAGATACTATCTTAAATGTTCATTCAGAATAATTAAGGTGAGCATCTTTTAGCTGATATTATTTATACCAACTACGTCCCAAACCCTCAAAGATCCCAGAGGTTGGGCTTCTAGGTGGAGAGAGTGGGGTATAGAAGTCAGCTAGCTAGTCCTCAGAGTTTTCTCTGCACGGGGCTATGTGAGGCATGCAGAGAAAGGGGACACTGTGCATGTGTTTGCGTTCTGCTAGACGGCCTGCCAGTCCTGACGTGTATGTGGTCAGTTGTGCCCGAGGGAGGAGAGCACAGGCGAGGTGCATTGTGGGTAAAAGCCGGGGGCCCATGGTGTGCTTATAGAACACCTGCACATTTTGAGTCGGGCTGCCGACCTGAGCCTGGATGCCAGGAGGACGGGAGGGGTAGATTGCTTTATACATCCCACCAGCTAAATCATCCAAATATTTACTGCAGCTTTCTTAAAATACACTCTGGTTAATCCGCTTTACCGTACAAGCCTGAAGTACTTCACTAGGTGTGCCATGCTTAGAAAATATAGAAAATATTGTTAATTTTATGCTTCTACAGCTGGGCTCTCTCTGTCTGTGTGTTTCTCTTTCTCTGCCTACCTATAGTCTATTAAAAGCTTAGCAGCACAGTAACACATTAAACATGTAATTGTTTTGCACTTTGTATCTCATTTTCAAAGACTTTTACAACGATCCATTTTAAATTCTGCATAAATGTAACTCACAAAATGCTATGATAGTCAGCTCTACCTATGGACCTTCAGGGAAGCACTGAGGTCAAAACCTGTTCTGCTTCTGATATTGGTGTGATAGTATGGGCGTCCCATAACACTGATTCTATTGGCTCAATAGGTTGTCTTGTAATCGCCAAAGTAGCGCCAAAGTAGCGCTGTAAGTGGCCCTTAGCGTACACTAGCCTATGTGTGTTGAATTGTATGTATTAAGTCGTCCTTATTTGGAAACAATAAGTAATTCCTACCGGACATATTATAGCAATTAAGATCCACTCGCAATAATGTATCAATATTTGAACCAAGACACCGCAAGGTTCATTATTAGCTTTACTTGCAGCATCACCCTACAATTTAGACTCTAGTGACTCAATCGAGACAAAAGTCCTCTATAATTCAAAATGCATCGACCCCACAATGAAAAACGACACCATTTAGAAGTCAAACGGAAGGTGTGTAAGTCATAGGGGCTAATATTGTTCAGCAGCATTTCCCCCTCTCTATTTTCCTCTCTTGTGCTCGGTGCACTTTCGTATTAACTCTACGGTGGCTGTGAGAGAGCAAGAGCAATGCTTCCTTCGCTGGCATTAATGACAGTCCCTGCAGATCTATGCAAATGTCAGCTGCTGCAAAAGATGGTGGCAATTAGACCTTGCACTTAAAACAAGGTGAGTCAGGGCCTTTTAATGGTGTGCTGGTGCTCCGCTCCTACACAAGTGGCTGCTTACTGTAAGGTTTTAGCAGGGCTGTGTTGTGCTGTGCTGGAGAACTTGAGCCATGGCGCTCATGCATAAAGGTTACTCCGTCCAAATGACTTAGGGGTGTGGTAAATGTGCCAATATGGAAATATGCCTTTTTGAGGATTAATTTAGAACAATGTGAGGTTGATGTTTGAAATGTATGTAATTCATGCTATTTGGAGTATAATTTATACTGTTTTAGGCTGGGCATGCATACTGCACTGTGCATGTCTTATGTTGTTTGTGGCTAGGTTAGGGATAGGCCTAAGTCTACGTTCGTGTTTGACGGTTGAGGTAGTGATGAAATACTGTCATTCTTCAGGTATCAATACTATACTGCACTTTTCCTCTTTCTCAGTTTATTAGGTACACCACTCCGTTCACAAAAATGGATCGCTCCTACCGACAGTCACGTGGCCGTGGCTTGCTATATAAAGCAGACAGGCATCGAGGCACTCAATTACTGTTAGAATGGGCAAAACAAGTGACCTAAGCGACTAATGAGCGTGGTATGACTGTTGGTGCCAGGCACGCCGGATCCAGTTTCTCAGAAACAGCCACTCCTCAGCTTTTCACGCATGACAGTGTCTAGGGTTTACTGAGAATCGTGCGACAAACAAGAAACATCCAGTCAGTTGTAGTTCTGTGGACAAAAATAGCTTGTTGATGAGAGAAGTCGAAATAGAATGGCAGTACAACAGTAATGCACAACTCGTCAATCCTTGCTGCAGACGATCACACCGGGTTCCACTCCTGTCAGCTGAAAACAAGAAGAAGCAACTCCAGTGGGCACACAATCACCAACAGGGACAACTGAGAAGTGGAAAAACATTGCTTGGAACATGACAGCAAGTTCAGTTTACTTGAGTGGCCTGCGCAGTTCCCAGACCTCAACCCAATAGAGCAGCCTTCTTAAAGTATGCGTCGTGACCCAAAGTGGGTCGCTGATCTGGTAATGGTGGGTCGCGACGTGTCAAAGTAAATGTATATTTATTTAATTAATTACTGGAATTGATTTGGCCAAGTGTATCTGCCTACTCTGCTCAGCAGCGGTCTCCGTTCAGCAGCGGTCTCCGCTCCGCAGCGGTCTCCGTTCAGCAGCGGTCTCCGCTCCGCAGCGGTCTCCGTTCCGCAGCGGTCTCCGCTCAGCAGCGGTCTCCGTTCAGCAGCGGTCTCCGCTCCGCAGCGGTCTCTGCTCAGTTTGTCAGCTGCGCAAGTGGGAGAGGGAGATGCCTGTGTGCTTCGCGGTTTACTGGATCTTTTTTTCTGCAGTTTTCTTGAAGATCACTCCGCGACATACGCTGCAGCGCTGTCGTTCGGCAGCAGATGATGCCCTGTCAGCCAATTACTTGTCATTCCCACTCGCCATCATTCACCGATGTCATCAAATGCTCAATTGTCATGAAACGCAAACACAGGGATGAGTTTCTCTCTCTTTCATGCAAACTTTGAGAAATAACGAAGAGCGCCCACAATGTGTTTTGTGCAGGGAAGTGCTTAACGTTAGTAATGAGTCTCAAAAACGAACAAATTAATCAAACGATACGTCCTGACCAAACATCCACAGCATGATGGTAAACCCAGGGAGTTCTCTCAGAACAGGGCAGAATGCTACAGGAAACAGTGCTTCGACAGTGGAAAAGTAAGTCAGCTAGCAAGGCATTGTTGTCATTTTATAACAGGTGATGATCAGCAGAAATAAGGGAGTACTCTCTCTCTCATAGTAGTAGATGTGAGTTTCTCTTTCAAACAATCCCCTGGCCTTGTACACAGCTTATAGCTAACATTTGCCAAACAAGCTAGCTAGTTACTGATAGTGCAACCCTTAGTAATTGTACAGATGAAGATGAAAAATGATCAGGCCCACTGTACATCTTACTGTAGAAATTATTGTTGAAAACTAGTCTAGGTTGGAACTTGCTGTTAAAATACAAGTAATAATTAGTATTCTGAACTGGAATAAACTGACTGAAGCAAGATGCTTTTTGAGGCAAACACACACACAGTTCTGGGTTGCTCATCTACAGCAGGAAGCGGTTTGCTGCCTGACTGAGAAAGCAGTAGAAGTTCTGGTCCAGTTTGGCACCACATACCTATGCGAGTCAGGGGTCTCAACTCTGACATACTTAAAAAACAAGTACAGAAACAGTCTCATTGCTGAGTATGACCTCAGTGTTGCACTGACAAAAACTGAGCCCAGAATAGACATGCTTGTCGAAAAACTGAGAGCCACACACCTCTCATTAGGACTGTTTGTGTGTGTTTTCTGGTCTACATCTGTGTGATGAGATCAATCAGTTTATTCCAGTTCAGAATGAAAATTATTTATTGTAGTTTAACAGCATCAGTTCCAACCTAGACAGATACGTAAGTGTTTTTAATGGGGGAAAATAAACATGAATGTATATTTATATGAATATTTTTTTCATTGTTATTTGTATTTGTCTATATTGCATTTGTTTTAGGCATAAGGGCAATGAAATGTACCAATATTTATGTATAGTTGCATATTTTCCTAAGCTTGGGTCCCAGGAAAACACAACATTTCTAATTTGGGTCCAAGGCTGAAAAAGTTTAAGAACCCCTGCAATAGAGCATATTTGGGGTGAGATGGAACGGGCTGTTCGCAGCATGAATTTACCACCGTCCAAACTGCAGCAACTGTGTGATGCCATCGCATCAGCATGCACCAACATCCCTGTGGAACGTTTCCGACACCTTTTAGAATGCCCCAGGGAATACTGGCTGTTCTGGAGGCAAAGTATAGAGTATATGAAGAGGTTCATTTCAAAATGCCATGTATCCATTTTCAGAAATGTTGATGAATTAGCTTTTATCGTTTAAATTTTTTTTTTTGAAAGAGATTGGTGTGTTTTTTCACTATCTACTCATAGCATGGAGCTGTTAAATGACAGACATATTTTTGTTTAAAATCTATCACTTGATGGTTTCATTTCAGAGAGACAAATAATCATGTTTTTTTTGCAAAATGCAATATATCCGCCTCACTCTCAGAGAAATAAGTAGTACTGCTAGGTTTTACACAGTCAAATGTAACAAATAACTAAGTGTTTTATAAATGTTTGTTGATACAGTGATTGGAAATGAACTCTTCATACAGTGCACTCAGAAAGCATTCAGACCCCTTGACTTTCTCCACATTTTGTTACGTTACAGCCTTATTCTAAAATAGATTAAATAAAACAATTTCCTTAGCAGTCTACACACAATACCCCATAATGACAAAGTGAAAACAGGTTTTTAGAATTTTTTTGCAAATGTATTAACAATAAAAACAGAAATACCTTATTTACATAAGTATTCAGACCCTTTGCTATGAGACTCGAAATTGAGCTCAGGTGCATCCTGTGTCCATCGATCATCCTTTCTACAACTTGATTTGTCCACCTGTGGTAAATTCAATTGATTGGACATGACTGGAAAGGCACACACCTGTCTATATAAGATCCCACTGTTGGACAGTGCATGTTAGAGCAAAAACCAAGCCATGAGGTCGGAGAATTTTCCGTAGAGCTCCGAGACAGGATTGTGTCGAGGCACATATCTGGGGAAGGGTGCCAAAACATTTCTGGAGAGACCTGAAAATAGCTGTGCAGCAATGCTTCCTGTCCAACCTGACAGAGCTTGAGAGGATCTGAAGGGAAGAATGGGAGAAACTCCCCAAATACAGGTGTGCCAAGCTTGTAGCATCATACCCAAGAAGACTCGAGCCTGTAATCGCTCTCAAAGGTGAATCAACAAAGTACTGAGGTTTTTTTCAATAGATTTGCAAACATTTCTAAAAATCAGTTTTTGTTTTATCATTTTTGAGTATTGTGTGTAGATTGATGAGGGGGAAAAAACTATTTGATACATTTTAGTATAAGGCTGTATCATTACAAAATGTGGAAAAAGTCAAGGGGTCTGAATACTTTCCCAATGCACTGTATACACTGATGCCTATCATCAGAGCAACAATGGTTATCTCAGTGTTAATTCTCTACTGCCTCGGATCTAAGTCCTTGGAGAGGAATGGGGATAAATGTATGTGTTTAGATTTCAGCGTCTTGTTGCCTTGTTTCACTGGACCTTGCTCTGGCTCTGTTAACCTTGACTGGTTGAGGTAATACACACACACACACACATTTAGATTATTTGGGAAATTAGAAAATACACTTTTCATTGAGGCACCCATTTCCTTGCATCGTTACTTGCATCCTTTTTGTATTGAATGTTATCCTTTTTTGTCTGTGGTAAGAATCCGTTCTAATATGCACCTGTGCCAGTTATGGTCTATTTAATATCTTGGACATACCATAATGAAGGAGCAGCATTCATTGAAAAGAGGAAGAGTGATGTTGTCTCTCTCTCTCTATTTAATCTTACATCTGCCATTTCCTTCCCATAGTAATGACATATTTTTTTCCCCAGCCTAACAGGGGATTCACATTCACACACAACCTGGGCAGATGTAAAGGCTATTGATTTGGACTCAAACGTCAGCAGCCCGCTGGACTCTGGTAAGAATGCCAGCTGAGGAGCAGTCATATTTTCATGATAAATGACATCCTTTAACCTGGCCAATCTAAATAGATTATCTTGGCTCATTATGCTCCTACAGAACCAGATGCCCAAATAGAAAGGACCTCACTATACAAACCATACCAGTCACCGACTGTAGTCTATTCATGGCAATAGCAGCATGAGGTTCAAATGGATGAAAATATATATTATTTTCCCTTCTCAATCATAGTTATACAAAAAAATCTTTATCGTTGGCTTTTATAATATTTCGGACAAAGAATACTGTTCCGACCATCCAAGGCACTGATGCTATTCAAAACTTGAATGCACTGTAGACTCTATCATAGATTGATACATTATTTTGATATGTAGGCTTCTTCTCATATGTAGATCGATAGCATGGTTATGGTATTTGTGTACATGTCATTGCATGCTGTTATTTGAGCTATTACATGTGTGCTGTGGATATTACCTGCTATTGTTCAGACTGGTTATACTCTAGTCTAGATGTAACCTTCAGGAAGTGTCTCACCCCACATAAAGAATAATGTTTTTTACTGTGAACTATGGTGCGACGTTCATCGTTTGCCAGCAAGGCAAGGACAAGGACTTAAACAATATGGCAACATAGTAGATGATCTGTAAGAGATGATAGACACATCCCTCTCTGCGTCTCAACACCAGAAAGGGGAATATTGCCCTATAACAAACCCCAATGCGATGCACCATGTATCTGTAAAGAGCTTCAGTCTTTTGTGTTCCTCTGCGAGATAAAAAGTAAGAGAATCTCGGCTGAAATAAACACATTAATATGCATTCATCTGTTCTGGTCGGCTGAATCTGAGAAACTGTCATGCGTCAAAATGTAAAGGTCACACGTTGCTCTGCTCGCTGTAAGGGGAAATATCTTGGAGACAATGAACGCCATGGCTGGATTTGAATAAACTATGCACGGATTACTAGGCAGTAACCTTCAGGGGTTAAATCTACTCTCCAACCCACCTCAGCTGCGTGGGGAATTCAATTTGGAACATTAGGAATGCATTACATCTCCGACTTCAACGTATCCTAACGATCACTTCATATATGTCATATGCTGTTTATTATGATCAAATTTATCTGGGTTTATACAACGGGTGGGTCTAATCCCTGATGCTGATTGGTTAAAACCACAATCCAGCCGGTGTCTATTCCACAAGTTACCACCGGCTAAATATATGAAGTTAAAATGCCTATTTACTCTGTTCCATCTGACTGCACAATCCACTGTCTCATCAGCCCAGCCAGGCACTTTATCAGCTTGATTTCCACTATAAAAAGGATCTAGACATTATATCACATTTAGACTAACATTTTAGACTAATATTTCGTTTTCAACAGCAGAGATTTGTATAAACTTTGCTGTCTGTCTCTCCGACATTTGCAACATTGTTTCAATATTCAAATTCGATCTCCCACTGCCCTATACTAATGAACGGGACAAGACGACAGGCAGGCAACGTTTCTCAGACAGTAGAAATCATGAATCAGCTAGCATCATTTTTATGGATATACAATACCAGTCAAAAGTTTGGACACACCTACTCATTGAAGGGGTTTTCTTAATTTTTACTTATTTCTGCATGGTAGAATAATAGTGAAGACATCAAAACTATGAAATAACCTGCATGGAATTATGTAGTAACCCAGAAAGTGTGAAACAAATCAAAATATATTTTATATTTGAGATCCTTCAAAGTAGGCACCCTTTGCCTTGATGACAGATTTGCACACTCTTGGCATTCTCTCAACCAGCTTCACCTGGAATGCTTTTACAACAGTATTGAAGGAGATCCCACATATGCTGAGCAATTGTTGGTTGCTTTTCCTTCACTCTGCGGTCAAACTCATCCCAAACCATCTCAATTGGGTTGAGGTCGGGTGATTGTGGAGGCCAGGTCATCTGATGCAGCACTCCATCAATCTCCCTCTTGGTCAAATAACCCTTACACAGCCTGGAGATGTGTTTGGTCATTGTCCTGTTGAAAAACAAATGGTAGTCCCACTAAGAGCAAACCAGATGGAATGGTGTATCGCTGCAGAATGCTGTGGTAACCATGCTGGTTAAGTGTGCCTTGAATTCTAAATTAATCACCAACAGTGTCACCAGCAAAGCATCCCACACCATCACACCTCCTCCTCCATGCTTCACGGTGGGAACCCCACATGCAGAGATCCTCCATTCACTTTGCATCTCACAAAGACACGCCGGTTGGAACCAAAAATCTCAAATTTGGACAGATTTCCACCGGTCTAATGTCCATTTCTCATGTTTCTTGGCCCAACCAAGTTTCTTCTTATTATTGGTCTCCTTTAGTAGTGGTTCATTTGCAGCAATTCGACCACAAAGGCCTGATTTACGCAGTCTCCTCTGAACAGTTCATGTTTAGATGTGTCTGTTACACTGTGAAGCATTTATTTGGGCTGCAATCTGAGGTGCAGCTACTGTAACTCAAATGAACTTATCCTCTTCAGCAGAGGTACAGTGTCTCTGGGTCTTCCTTTCATGTGGCGGTCCTCATGAGAGCCAGTTTCATTATAGGGCTTGATGGTTTTTGTGACTGCACTTGAAGAAATGTTCAAAGTTCTTGAAATGTTCTGGATTGACTGACCTTCATGTCTTAAAGTAATGATGGACTGTCATTTCTCTTTACTTTTTTGAACTGTTCTTGCCATAATATGGACTTTTACCAAATAGGGCTGTCTTCCCTTTACCAACCCTACCTTGTCACAACACAACTGATTGGCTCAAAAATGGCTAAATGAAACAAAGTGCACCTCGTTTCCAGTCTTTCCAGCTACAGTTTGAAGTGATTGTGTTAGCTGTGATGTTTGGTAGCTCCTCTGAACAACAGTGTCCTGATGAGTGAGCCAGGCGAAATCGCGCCTCATTAGCTCATTGTTATGGATTTATCCAAGTAAATGTCACTAGAAAACAGCTTAAACAAATGCAAATGCACCTACTTTGCTGTTATTTGGGCTGCACTTTTTGAGGTGACTGTAAGTTAGCTGTAGTTGGCTAGCGAGCAAGCAAGGGATAAGAATGTTGCCAGCCAGTATGGCAATGGATAATTTAAAACGAACAACTAGGTCACTTCCATAGATACAGAACAAAAATACTGAACGACTAGGTTGAGTCTCTGGCAACCAAACCGATAGAACGAACGACCAGCCGGCTTGGGTATTAACCCTAGATTTGTGTAGGGACTATATCTTGTGAAAGGATGAAATAGTATGAATAAATTCATAAAAATAAAGTTTTTAATTAAAATATGTCAATCATTATTTGAATATGTTGGTTACCCGTTGTATAAAAGTGATAACACCCTCGAAGCCGATGTTTGGAGGATATATTGGCACGGTTTGCCAGACCTCGACAACACCCGTGCCAAAATATCCTTATGTAAGATGGTCTGTTTTGTGAGCTTGTATTTTACTACCTATTTGGTAGTTAGATTTTGTGTAAAATTCTACGTGATTACTCTATCTCTGTTGTCCTGCGCCTGACTCTGCTTACCTGCTACACTGAGACCCTTGGCATTATCACTTAAATAGATGTACACAGAGTTTGAGTGGGTGTATATTTTGTGTTGTCCTTTACTTGCATGATGAGTGTCTCTTGATTGAATACGATGGATCATAATTTTTATGAATTGACACAACATAGGCTATCATATCCCTTGTATATGTGTATGTCCCTTGTATAGAACATATCATAGCAATAGCATGGTTAAAAACAAGTCAGGTTCCATACAGGAAATGGGGCACGGTTGATTTCCATATCACAAAGGTGTGTTTAAGTAAGCACCCTATCTTGGCCCCCACCTCTCTGACGTCGTGACAACAGAGCCATGTGGCACAGAGAGGTCTTTCAGGCAGGTGGGGGTGACCTTGCTGTTGCCTGCGTTGAGTCGTGGTGAAGTCGTAGTGCAGGTCTCTCAGATCTGGAGACAGCCAGGCATGGAGAACAGAGGGTGAGGCAGCCCCGGGCATATGCCACATGGCGGCCCCAGCCTTCAGCCGGGAAGACACAGGCAGGAGCCAGCCAGGTCACGGAAGCCTGTGTCTGTGTCACCTCAGTGCGGGCCTTCTCACCAGACTGTTGTCCCACTGTTGTCCCTTTCAGAGGCAATGTTATCACGTTAGCATGTGCCCTGTGTAAATTAAACCAAGAGCTGTCACATCCAATTAAATGTAACACTTATTGGATTATTGTGGCAGACATTGATACTTTGTGTGTGTGTGTGTGTGTGTGTGTGTGTGTGTGTGTGTGTGTGTGTGTGTGTGTGTGTGTGTGTGTGTGTGTGTGTGTGTGTGTGTGTGTGTGTGTGTGTGTGTGTGTGTGTGTGTGTGTGTGTGTGTGTGTGTGTGTGTGTGTGTGTGTGTGTGTGTGTGTGTGTGTGTGTGTGTGTGTGTGTGTGTGTGTGTGCATGCATGCATGTGTGCGTGCAAAGTAGTGATAAAAAATGTCAGTATTGCTAGATCACTGATCCCAAAAATGTTATCCTAAGTGTGTTCTGGTTTATTGTGTAATGGTTCATGAAGTTGAAGATTTGAGACTGTAGTGATATTGCTGTAGTATTATTTTCCAGTCTATTGTACTGGATATAGGTCTAAAGAAAATCATTTTCTAGGCAGTTGTAATAGGCTGGAAACTAACAAATGAGTGTGGGCAAGAAACAATGTTATATTTGGAGAAAGATTGGACCAATGATCCCCTAACATTCACTTAAAAGTAGCACTTGACTTTGAGCTTTGAGTCCATCCCATGATTTATGGACTTGGAATCAATCACAGACCTCAGTTAGTCATCGGTTCTGTTGAACTAACATCTCAGCTGATATTTATCTTCAAAACCCCAAAATAAGCTCCAAATGGTTCATTTAGTCTGGCCAGTACATGTACTTAAGGCCACACCACAGGAATCGCAGAGGCTAACGGTGTGTAAAACGTGAATATATCATTAGAGACCAAGAGCAAATAAACTCTGTGAACCGAAATGAATTATCAACCCTTACTAGTGTGTATGACATGGGAGGATGTCTTTTTCCCCCTGTTTTTACAGGACAATAGTTGAACGGCAAATTGGAAGTAGATAATAACCGCCTTGTTCAATCATGCTATTTAGCTTGATTATACAATGCTCCCACTGCCATCGGAAAAGCAGATAAGAGGTCGAAATTTGCACCATAACAAAATTAGAGGGGAAAGAAAATGACTATTTGGACTCAGTACAGTAATAACATGATAAATTATGGTACATTTTCTTCAGGGGACATTGCTTGAGGAAATGTAGTAAAACGCCCATGGGAGCTGCTAGTCATCAATCACCTTGGAGCCGGGGCTATTGTGGCGGCCCTGAGGACCCGAGGAGCTACAGAGTAGCCAGCATCTTAATAGTGACATGGAGCTCCGAGGCCCCACAGGGCTGCCCAAGCAGTTGCCTGTTAAGAAAACAGAACAGGGGAGGGATCAAGGTTTGTTTTCTCCCTCCATGCCTTTCTAGCTCATTATTTATTATCCGTGCTCTGCTCGGTGAAATATCAATGTCCTTGGATGCTGCCTGCGATCTCCTTCCCCAATTGACAGATCTCATTATAAGATAAAAGTGACAAAGATAGCTCATAATGCTTGAGAGAAATGTAAAACTATTAGCAGGTCATTGTCATACTTCTAATGTGTCCTTTTAAGCAGCTTAGTGAACTGGTGGTGAAGTGTGATATAGGGATTAACCTATGAGGAGGGAGTTTTGCTGGGGAGTTGAGCTGGCATTGATGAAATTTGGACGGGCGGGTGGTATCTTTTACCCAGGCTCTGCAGAGCGCCGATGGAGCCTGATTCCCACTTTCACCAAGGACAGGGGTCTGTGTGTGTGCAAGGGGTGTGTGTGTGTGTGGGGGGGTCTAATGTTAAGGGTTAGGTCTAATGTGTTTCTGAAATCCTCAGCAGTGCAGAAGACTTGCTTATATAAACTAAGCAGTCTCGTAATCGTTCTTTTTCAATTTGATAGCCTCTAAAGTGATGTTTTTGTCTTAAATGTAACTCACATCTGCTATTTAATACAATAACAGTCTTGCGTCATTAGTAATTCTATAAATTATAGCCAAAGTAGCATTGCTATGTCAACATGTTGATGATGCCTCTAGTTGAAATAAATATGATATAATTTGACATAATTTAGCATAATTCTAGCACAATTCTGAACCTCAAACTCTTTAGTGGTTGTCCATGGATTAATGGATTAATGCTAGAAAGTGGTTGACTAATGATAACAAAAATGTCACATTTGAGTCGTGGAAATGACTTCAGAATCCCAGTGACGGAATGTGTGCAATTTTACAATACGGTTATTTATGGGGTCTCTGTTTGATTTAAACAGACATCGAAATGTTCCACAGTCATTAATACCGATCGTTCATCGTTCAGTGTTTTTGGGTGACTGTGTTTTCAATGGATTCACTGATCAATTACCCCACCCCATCAATCATTCTATTAACTGGGAGGATACCATTATCATTCCATTCATACGTGTTAGCCATCGTCACACAGGAAACAAAAGCTTTGAGAGGAGCCATTCATTCACTGCTAACGCTACAAAGCATTCATAATGTGTCTGAGCAATTGTTATGCTTTTCTACTAAAACCGAGAGTGCGATTCAGTGGGGATTTGGTTAGAAATGACGAGATGTGATGGTATTGTACTTTCTCTGAAAAACTGCAGAAAAGGGCTCAACTCAAAGGTACCCCATGTATCATATTATTGCATTTTTGATTACTCAGATTCAAATCCTTAATTTTGGAGATTTCAGCACTGTTAAGGAGCCTAGCTAAGTACACTTCTGCACTTCTAATTTCATGGCTCAGCAGGAATTATTAAACCCCTTTTGATTACATTTTCATATGACCTTGATCTCAAAGGGTGGAGCAATCAATACAATGTCCATTAGCATCCAAGGCGTTGTTAGTGAAAGAATAATTTCCCGGCCTCCCTCCCGTTCAGGTCTTCTTCCTCCTCTCTTATTTCCCAGGCAGATGGAGAGAGGAAAGGCCTTGTAGCGAAGATGGATTTGAAAAATGAACACCCACGAGGCTAATTCCGATTTCTGTAATTACACTTACTGATCATAATAGTTGCTCTCCCCTATAATCGTCTGAATCCTGCCTGGTTGATTTTTGGAAGAACTGTTGTGTGTTCAAGTCTGTTGGAAATTGATATTGACACGCCATTATCGTTTGGAGGAATATGATAAGAACGTTTCCAAATAAACGTGTCTGATCAAGCAAAGAACGTTTGGATCGGATGAAAATGAAGTTCTCTTATCAATTGTATTTCACAGGTCTTCAATCCATCAGACTTGGTATCACATAATTAGACTTGTTCAAATGCGTTGAGAAATGAATCCACATTTGAGTGTTCTTTTATACCAGTTTTGGCAAAGCAGCTGGAAAGAAGACACAGAAATGAATCATACAACTACAACCGATCTTTTGGGGATTTTGCGGATTTTGCGGCTGCTTCAAATGTTGCTGGTTACAAACAAAAAAGGTGCCAAACCATTTTTTTTTTATCTACAAGCATGATAACAAATATTCCATTGTCTGATAGTAAACTATTGCCATGGGGATTTAGTTGCTGTCAGAGGGAGCGACACATTCCCGTGTATAGCTGCATCTCAGTGAATGACATATTCATCTTGATTGTCACACACACCCACACATGCACGCACGCACACACACGTCAGATGACATTTTAGAATAGCAATGCACCAAAACACACTGCAGCAGAAGCAGTAGCAGTGGAATGGGACTATTTATTCAGATCGGTTCTAAAAGGGGTCATGTGATCTGGGGGTGGGTAATTATAGCATACGCTTAATTACATTAAGAACCTCTAGTTTGTCTTTTCATATTATCTCTGCACAAAACAGAGAGATTTGATTATGTTAATAACCAGCTTTCATACGTTGTGGTAATGGAGGCCCAGTTCAAAGTCATTAGTGCTATGAGAAATCTCCATTGGAGAACCCGGGCTCTCTCGAATGCAGCCCATGCAGGCAAAGTGCACATTGTTTAATGGTATTGATCAAGGTCTAGTGAGCTCCAGGGCTTTTACTCATTACTGCTTCTTATTCATGCTTTCTTGGGTAATGATGCCCACAAAGCAATTACTGCCATTCCCATTTAGATGATCTACCAGAGAAGTCATATGAAGATGGAGGGAAATAGTGAGCGTCATTCACTACTCTTATCTCTCAAATATGCTCCGGCGGATGGCAGTGGAAACATTTCAAGATGTTCAAGATATGGCCTTTGCTACACGGTTGTTGTCATGACACCGAGTGGCCACACTTGCCCTTTTCAAGTGTGACCTTTGCGTCGGCAATGGTGGGAAAGCTATTCAAGCACTGTCTAAACGTCAGCGTCCGCCATTTTGTCCTGCACTCTCTCCTCACAGTCTTACTTCCCTCATATCCTATCCTTGTTCCTGGGCCTTTCCTGCATTACCCCTGACATGTGTAAAGGACTAGCCAGGTATCCACCATTTGGTTTTCCTTTTGATTCTCCTCAGATAAATTATAACATACTAGGCCTAACGGAGACAAGGATACTTACAAAGACAATTGGGCCACAGCCAAACAACTGTGGGATATCCCTGCTCCTCCCTGGCCTCTCTCTCGGTCTGTCTCCCACACAGAGGCATCCGGGCTCGCATGGCGCCAGAGCTGCTCAGTCAAGTGCTTCACGATTCATTTTTTGTTACAAATCTGCAACAGCTGGAGTGCCGGGGAATGCATGTAAACTTTGTATATGTAATTTGGTGACAAGTCAGGCTTAATCAAGCTCCAGTGTGCCTGCCTTGATGGGGTTAGCGCGAGAGAGGGAGAGCAGCATATGGGCTCTGAAGAGGGAACAGGCAGTGGGCAGGGAGACTCAGCTCTGCTCATGAGGATTAACATGCAAGCAAACAGCAGACAGCGTGCTAACTGATGTGCTAACCTGGTACTTGTAGTTACCAGCCACAAAGAGCAGACAGACAGCAGACAGCAAGCTAACCGCTAACCTTACACACAGTTTGGCAGAGGACTATAAGCAAGCTAACCGCTAACCTCACATTCAGGCAGGCAGCAGACAGCAAGTTAACCATTAACCTCACATCCAGGTAAACAGCAGACTGCAAGCACTATCCTCACATCCAGGCAGGCAGCAGACAGCAAGCTAACCGCTAAGCCTGGTGCTTTAACCCACCAGACGCACAGAGAAGCTAATCGGGTACTAGCCTTTTACTATAGAGTTAAAGCTGCAATATGTAACTATTTTGGCGACCCGACCAAATTCACATAGAAATGTGAGTTACAGATCTATCTTTCTCATTGAAAGCAAGTCTAAGAAGCTGTAGGTCTGTTCTATGTGCGCTATTTATATGCTTTCCATTCTTAAGTTTTGTTTTTGCGTCTTTTACTTTCGGTGTTGTACACCAGCTTCAAACAGCTGAAAATACAATATTTTTTGTTATGGAAATTATGTTTCACAGCGGTTTAGATGGTACAATGATTCTATACATGCTTGTTTTGTCACATAAACGTAAATTAGGCAAACTATTTGAACCAGAAAATAGCAGAGCGATTTCTGCATAGTGCATCTTTAAGAGTCAAGGCCCTGATGATTATGTTGGTAAAACAAATGTCAAGTCATGCTATGCTAAAGTAGATATTCCAATCTAAGTGCAGATAAGGTATGACTATCTCAGGGGTTCTGGTCATATTTCTTAAACTATTCATTAGCTTCCACCTATTAAACAGCATAGAGCATATTTGTGTTAAAATGGGATCTCTGGTCTTCACATGATACACAAAGGTACAGCAGAACATCCAGAATAGTATAATCTGTATAGAGGAACACACTCGTTCGACAGTATCTCATTCTGCTGGAAGGGCAATGCAGTGTAATGACCCTACATGGAGACGTACATGGCGACCACAGGGATCCCCACACAGAGACACATGTTCCTTGGCCTGTGGTGGCTAGAGAAGCCCCACTACAGGGCCACTCAGGGGGCTGGTGCTAATGACGGGGGTCCCTGGTCCCTGTCTGGGTCTGGGACAGTAGAGCTGGCCTCACTCTGCCCCTCTACAGCTGCAGAGGAAGAGATAGAGGGTTGCAACATCTTCCTTGTTTACGGGGCTACCGGCTGATAGGTGGTGTCAAGGACAGTCTACATGACAAGGCAAGGTCGCGATGCTAGGGTAACAGGGAGAGAGGGGCTGTGGTGCCTGTCTCGGCTGTGTTTGAATAGATAACAACCTCAGACAAGACGAATAGAGTGTGTGGACACGTTCAGCATCTGGTTGAATCTTCTGAAGGTTGTTTTAACGTAAAGTCATCAAAGCGCAATAGAACAGGGATTAGTCAAGGAGTCATTCTGTGATTGGATCACTCTTTAAAGTGGAGTATTTCATCGACCCTACTGTTGCCTTAAATTGAGGGTCGGAAAATAAAAATAGGTACCACTTTATGTTGACAAATATGCTTCTATAGGACACAAGATTGTCATGAAGGGAATGGTGTCATCGGCAGTGCCCTTGGATATACACTTTCATATTTATCACATAGAACAAGGTAGTCATGGCTATGCAGTGTAAATAAAACGTGACCTTTGGCAGAGGCCAACTCTTACAAAAGGAAGCATTCAACACAGGTCCTGGAACAACAAACAAAAAACACTTCAAAGCAGTGGTGGTCAGTGTCGTTTCAGATCAGGGAGGACACATTTTTCATGAGCATGGCCTTATTTCTATTACAGCATATTGGATGACTCTCATTCATATTCTGTTCACCCAGTTCAATGTAACAGTGATAGGTATAGGCTTCTACATGATACTCAAATTTTCCCTGTGCCCATCATGAGGTTGCTACAACCTAGCCTATGAATGAAAGATTACAACGTAGGTGCACACAGGTCGAGAGACAAATTTGATGTGACAGACAGTGACATTCAATTCCGCCTTGCACACTCTTGCCTGCATATTGGGTGTAATCATTAGTCCAACAGTTGCAAACTCAAGTTTCTATTGGACAAATGCAGGTATGTTTATCCCCGTTTTGTTCCGTTTGCTTCTGTTTAAGAAACGTTTTTTCAACAGAATCGGAGGAATGAATACACCCCTGATCACGCGTAAACACAGTTCACAGTTTCATAGCAGCCACGTTGTATTCCTTATTTTTCTCTTCCCTTCGCTTGTGGACTTAAACACACAACACATCAGCTGTATGTGACCAGGCGGAGAAAACGTTCCTAGCCAAACCGCTACACACACCCTACATCGTTGTCGCCATATTAGCTAGAGTAACGTCACAGTCAGCATAGCTAATAGAACTAACGCGTTAGTAAACCTGCTACAATCAAGTAAGTGAAACTGAAAAAATTATGAAATCTCTCTCTATATATTTCTCTCTTGCTTCTCTTTCATTTAGGATGAAATTAATTTGTTCAAAACGTTTCAACTATTTTCTTTCTCTTTCCTCGAGTCAACTACTCACCACATTTTATGCACTGCAGTGCTAGCTAGCTGTAGTTTATGCTTTCAGTACTAGATTAATTATCTGATCCTTTGATTGGGCATGTCAGTTCATGATGCAAGAGCTCTGATAGGTTGGAGGACGTCCTGTGGAAGTTGTCATAATTACTGTATAAGTCTATGGAAGGGGGTGAGAACAATGAGCCTCCTAGGTTTTGTATTGAAGTCAAAGTACTCAGATGAGGGCGAAAGCATTTTTATGAAATTTACTGATGAGGAAGGTCCTCCCCTTCCTCCTCTGAGGAGCCTCCACTGCTTCAAAGCGCCGAGTACAAAACCATTATGCATTAAAAAAATCATCCTTCAACTTAAACCCCATAACCAGAGAGTGAGAAAACGGGAGAGAAAGTGATTATGTGAATGCTTGTGTGTGTGAGAGAGTGTATGTGTGTGTGTGTGCGAGAGAGCTTGTGTGTCTCCCTGTTGTCGTGATGCATTATACTTTCTGTTCAGGGAAACATGGCAAGGTATTCACTGAGCCATCTGGTAATTTTGCCCAGCTTAATCTAGCTATCTGACGTCCAGTTGCTAAGGAAATGGATGCAGTTTTTTTAAACAGGCCGGTCGCTGTTGCACACCTGTCAGTGTAAGAGCGCCTGTGCGTGTGTGTGTGTGTGTGAGTGTTCACTACTCTGGAAATATGGTAAGATGTGTTGCCGGGTGTTTGCCCCTGGGAATTCTGGAAAACCTTTGCTTATGGGTGCTTTTTCATGACAGCTTTTGCCTGTCAACAGGCATGTACCTGTTATGTCACTGGAAATTCTCTGTTGTCTACAGGTGACAAGTTGGTTGTAGAGGTCACAGAGGTGGGGGTCCTTGTCAGAACTCAGCTCTGTATAGGTGCCTTACACATGCCTGAGAAAGTGACCACTGGCATACAAAAGAAACAAGGGAAAGGAAATATGGAATAGTGCAGAATGTGTTTTAGTTCTATGAGTTACACACACACACAAAAATGTTTTGCTGCAAGGGAAGAATGTCCAGAGTCAAGACAGGTTTTAGAGGATGTAGCTTCGGGGCAGGTTATATGACCTTCTGAGAGAAGATTTGACATTTTGGGCCAAGTGTGTCCGTGTCTAGGTGACAAAAATAAAGGTCATGGCGGGGGCAAATTTGGTCATAAATCAACAGGGAAACATGGGACTTGGTGTCTTTTGGTCCTTTACCTCTGCTGTCATTGGCCAAGATTTGGGAGGATGATGAAATTATATCAAACAAAGACACCTTTCAGCTGGATTAGATGGCAAAGGTCGGAGAGATTGTCATAGAGATTGTCATATTTTTTTTGTTATGTACATTGAAATCTGCATCATTCACAATGTCTTTTAAAGGTCTTTGATAGGTTATTAGTCCATCATTAAACCAACATTACAATTCCATTAGTACAATATCAATACATTTACAGTTGCCAATTTCCCTTCTCTTCCATTACACAAACACCATGGTGAACTTAGATTTTTTTTTTTTACTCGTCTGGCCAGAACAAAAGAGTGATGGAGAAGAGGAACTTCTTCATTTCCCTCACAGAATACATTAGGGCTAAGTGGGATGGTTATTGCAGGGTCTGCATTTGCGTCGGACACCTGGGATTCTCTGGGCTTGTTTGATGTGGCCCTTTCAAGCACTCTGATCATCCTGCTAAATTGCATCTAATGGACAGGGCCTGCCACTCGGAGAGGCCCAGACAACGGGGGACAATTTAGCCGCGCGCACACACCTGTCCTTTGTAGTTCACCGAGACATTGTGCACATTACTCCCCCAGTGCTCCAACAGCACTCTGCAGATAGAGCAGAGCCACAGCGGCGCTGCCATTTAGGCTCTGAATAACCCCATATGCTATTACCCAAGGTACCTGAGTGCACTTTGCCCAAACAATGGTCTGTCAGGGGCGAGGAGGTTTTGGTTGTGTTGGGTAGAAGGAAAGGAAAGGGAAAGGGAGATACCTAGTTAGTTGCACAACTGAATGCATTCAACAGAAATGTGTCTTCCGCATTTAACCCAACCCCTATGAATCTGAGAGGTGAGGGGGACTGATGCATCGTTGCACCTGTCCCTTCAATGGCATCCCTATATGTGGGGAAGGGGGGGATTGGGACTAGTGCCATCTATGCCATGGTGTTAGCCCCTAGCTAGCTAGCACTGCTAAAAAATAGGCCTACTAGTCTTTTTGAACAGTGACGGCTGAAACCGCCCTACATATGTTTAAATGGTTAACTTTGATATTTTGTTAAATGTGTCATGCTTTATACAAGATCCAATGTTACTGTCGTTGTAGTCTTATTAAAATGACTTGCTTTTACGTCACAGAAAGTCAATGTTAGCTTAGAGTTGCAGGTGATTGCATTTGTTGGACTGTGTTTGCCTTGGAAGCTAATGAAATGTTATTGTGATGTTGTTGGACCCTCTCAGTCACATTTACCTTAATTGAAAACACTTTTAACTGAGCAGAAACTACTCTTATCTCCTGGTTAGTAAGAGCTTATTTTCATTTTGGAAGACTTAAAGCAAATTACCTTCCAAAGAGAAGAAAATAGTGCCTGCGCAAGGAACTGTACATTTCATAGGAATAAACAGACAGTTGGTTGCTGTATTTCTGTATCAAGTTTTATTGGAAGCTCTTCTTGTTTAGCGCTGGGCAGGTAACAGAACAGTTTATAGGAACTGTCCGGGGTGTTGGCTTCAATGGCTTGGTACCAAGCATATATGAACACTAAACAGTTTTGAAACGAGAGTCTCTCTGCCCAGCATCTGATGTGGGAGGGACTGGGAATGGGCATTCTGCGAACACACCGGGAGATTTTTATATCTTAACTGGGAGGACAATGACAGCTCCCATGGTGCCAGTGGATCTAGTGAGCAGGTGGTCTGAGTGGGATACAGCATACTCTCCCTGCCTTTCTCACTCACTTCCTCTCTCTCCTCCTCAAGTCTATCTCTTTTCTTTTCCTTATTTTTGCATATTTTGTATATATGAATCATAGATTGATGTATTTAAGTTGGTGTCAGAAAATGCTGCATCGACTTAATTGTTACGATTCATTTCATGTATTAGGCTCCAAATAGCTACAATAGCATGTACTGTATAATACCAATGCATCTAAGGCATGTAACTATTTCATTTTTCAACAAAAAATATGTAATTATTGCTGCTCTTCGCTTCTAATAAAAAAAAGTGGGGGAGCACTGTGTGAATGTTCCAATGCATGCACTGTCTGCATATCTATGTCATACATACCTATACAGGCAAACAGGCGGTATCCTCTCCTCTCAGTTTCCCAACATGAGGTGACCATCTATCATTGATGGTGTTTTGTAATATAAAAGACACACCATCTCTCCAAGGCACTTGGAACGTCTCCCTGAATGAATCCTTCTTGGAACTGTCCTCTCAGGTAACAGGACCTGCACTTGATGACATGCCTCACATGACTCGCACGGGCCCCCTCAATGCCATCACTGCATGACTGACTTTGTGTAAAAGTATGTCACACCGAGCAGATGTTCGTTCTTGGGATCCATTGTGATACTGTGAGTGAGTGCCACGGTATTGATCGCTTTGGTAGATGCTGAACTGAAATTCTCCTCAGTTGATTTGGACGTACAGTTGACTCCTGATAAATGCAATGGATTGGAACTATCCTATAAATGTACAGTATGCAATAAACAGGAGCATGCAGAACTTTAGTAAAAAAAATGTTGACTTGGAACTTGGACAGTACTGTACTGAAATTGTTTGCACTTACCCCATTTGACTGTACTGAAATCCTGGTCCTGAATAATGTACAATATGGTGTTCATTGCATGGGATTGCCGTCCAATCATGGTGGTTGTATGTCTGAGCTATATGTTAGTCATGTAAGGGATAATCAATGAGGGGCTATGCGTTCTATGGAAAATAATGAACGACGTGGAAGGTGCGTTACACGGAGTGGAACTGATCTTCCACGGAGTTGCATTATTTTGTAGAGAACTCATAGAGCCCAGAGCTGATTGTCCCTTTCATACCATGGCTATAATTGAACACATTTGAGCTAGAAATGTGTTCAACATCCACTGAAGTAGGTAGCTAGCAAGTTTACTAGATAGCTACAGTAGTTGCCTTGGTAACCCACCAAACAGACTTGCTAGTTTAACTAACCAAACCATCAGTCCTAGGTTGCTATTATGAAAATCTAATTTAACAATGCCAACAATGTTTTCAATTAAATTTGCTTTCAAAAGCAGCTCAAACATAGAACATGTAAGAATGAACTATAGCCATTGAATTCTATTGTGCGGATTTACTGTGCATTACAGGGAATCATAAACTGGGTGGTTCGAGCCCTGAATGCTGATTGACTTACAGCCGTGGTATATCAGACTGTATACCACGGGTATGACAAAACATTTATTTTTACTGCTCTAATTACAATGGTAACCAGTTTATGATAGCAATAAGGCACCTCGGGGGGTTTGTGATATATGGCCAATATACCACGGCTAAGGACTGTATCCAGGCACCACACCCCCTCGTGCCTTATTGCTTAATTATACAACGGGTGGGTCTAATCCTGAATGCTGATTGGTTAAAACTGCATTCAAGCCGGTGTCTATTTTACAAGTTACCAGCGGCTAAATCTACGACGTTAAAATGCCTATTTACTCTGTTCCATCTGACTGCTCAATCATCAGCCCAGCCAGGCACTTTATAAACTTGATTTCCACTATAAAAAGCATCTAGACATTATATCACATTTCTTTTAGCCTACCATTTAGTTTTCAACATCTGAGATTGTATAAACCTTGCTGTCTGTCTCTCCAACATATGCAACATTGTTTCAATATTCAAATCGATCTCCAGCTGTCCCATAGTGATGAACGTGTCAGGAGTCGGGGACGAGACAGACAGGCCCGCAGCATTTCTCAGCCAGACGAAATCATGAATCAGCTGGCATAATTTTTATAGATACAAAGAAAAAAAGTGAAAAAACGAAACAAAGTGCAGCTAGTTTCTAGTCTTTCCAGCTACAGTTTGAAGTGATTGTGTTAGCTGTGATGTTGGGTAGCTCCTCTGAACAACAGTGTCCTGATGAGTGAGCCAGGCGAAATCGCGCCTCATTAGCTCATTGTTATGGATTTATCCAAGTAAATGTCACTAGAAAACAGCTTAAAAAAATGCAAATGCAGCTACTTTGCTGTTATTTGGGCTGCACATTTTGGCGAGACTGTAAGTTAGCTGTAGTTGGCTAGTTAGCAAGCAAGGGATAAGAACGTTGCCAGCCAGTATGGCAATGGAACATTTAGAACAAACGTCTGGGTTGCGTCCATAGATACAGAACAAGAATACTGAACGACTGGGTCGCGTCTCTGGCAACCAAACTGATAGAACGAATGACCAGCCGGTTTGGGTAGCAACCCTAGATTTGTGTCGGGACTATATCTTGTGGAAGGATGAAATAGTATGAATAAATTCATAAAAATAATGTTTTTAATGAAAATATGTCAAAACATACAACTTTGTCTCGGGCCTAACAACACCTGTGCCAATATATCCTCCAAACACCAGCTTCTCGGGCATTATCACTTAAATAATGCAGGCTCTAGAATGTCCTTCAAGCCAATCTGATACGAGTATTCAACAATGCCATGGTACTGTATAAGCATGGTTAGCCTGTTGAGACAGGGGTAAGATATCAACCCATTCAGAGGATCATGTTCTGTACAGAGTCATAGTCCTACAGTAGCTAGGTGTCCATAATAGGATACAATGGGATACTTCCCACAGTGGGTGACACTGCACATTCAATACCTGCTCAGGTGGATTCAGTCCTCACCCGCCTGAGAGAACACATCAGACACAAAAATCATCCAGAGCAGATTTTTCTGCTCAGTCTCAGTTTCACTGTACAGTGTCTCAAACTTGTCTATCAATCTTTATCATTAATTCAACAGACTGTTATAGATTTGTATTGCTTGAGATTTGTTTGTATATATATATATATTGCTGTAGGTATAGTATATTGTAAATAAGATTTAGGACTTCAATCAAAGCCTTATTGAAAAATGTCCACAATATAATATTAACTTAACTTTTTTCTTTCTAAAAATAGCCAGCAGAATCCCTTCAAAGGTTGAATCAAATTAAATGAAAGTTTAGTGGTTGAGTACACAGATTTGCAGGTGAATGCTTTGTGGTGTCAGAATTATAAGTGTGCACGGCATATAATCCAAACAAAATACACACTTTTGATAACGACAGTGTTTTGAATGATGGCCTCATGAATTATGTAGTACTGTAAATCAGGCAGTTTATTGTAGGTTATTGACACACACATGCAGTACCAGCAAAGAGGTTAAAGTTTCCATCGCTGTATCTTTACCACATGTAAAAGGATTCTGCGGTACATTATAATCTTAGACACTTTTCACATTTCCCTTCTCTGCCTGTCAGTTAGACTTGCATCAGCCCCAGGCAAAAAAAGATATGCAAATATTCCAGATATTAGGGGCCTAATTTGAATAATTATGCACAAATATGAGCTGGGTCTTATTGAATAGTATTTTGCGGCGGCATGGTAACTGTGGTCCAATGTCCCTTCTCATTAGGGACTGTACATTAGGCCTGCAGTTGCCTCCTTGTAACGTGGAAGACTTTATTCAAGGCACTCTAATTAACTGGAGCTTGCGTGAGGAACATTGTCAAGTCTCTATCAGTTATAGAACTGAGGCCCGACACACAAATGCAGGAAATGCGAGCCGGGAGAAAAAACATAAACAAACCAAGATGTCTGCTGATAACGTACAGAAACAAATTAATTAATCTGTGGCTAAAGAAATGTCCATGGCTTAATCGCAGATGAAAATCTGCTATTGAAGGACATAAAAAATGGTTATGCCTTTGCTAAATGTTTTAATTCAATTTCTAATTGAAGGAGTTTAGGGAGGCAATCTTTCAAAATAATATTTTTTGATGGGTCGTGGGCAGTTGTAGGCAGAAATAATCCATCAGTCTGTAAATGTTTTGATATATTAATCTGCTTAATAATTTCCATCAGGAATAGGATACTTCTTTTTTTTTTTTGGGGGGGCAGCCCACAGGTATAGAAAAATATGAAATATGAAATGCAAATATTATATACTGATAGATGATTCTATCTGAATTAATATGATCTTGAATTATACCTGTACCTGTAACCCTCTTCTGAATAAATTACAAATTAAATATGAAATTGGTCACAAAAGGAATTTAAGACTTGTTAATGTTTATGTGTTGTTTTGTTTAAGTCGTAAATGTAGATCAATATGAGCTGCACTTTACCCAATGAGATTGAGTAATGATTTTATATTGTTATTGATTTTTTAAGTGTCTGGGTATGTGAGAGTGTGTGCTGGCGGAAAGAGGGGGGTGCATGTGTGTGTACAAAATGTGCATGTGTGTGTACAATATAAGGGTGTTATAGGCCCACATCTTCCGACGGCTGTCACCGTGCTTTGTGAGGCAGTGAAAAAAGGATTTCCTGTTTCCTCTCCAATCAGGCGAGTCCAGCCCTGAGTTCTAGGAAATGAGGTTTCAAACATCTTCGGATTACACCACACCATCCACAAGAACTAACCATGACAAGTACAAAAGATACTGTCGTCAAATAACACAACTCATCTTACCATGTTCCTTGTAAAATGACAGAGTGGAAACTGGGGAAAAGTGTGCAGAGCACAGACCATTATGAGAAACAAGTGGAAGAGCATCACTCTAAGTTGTTAGTTTATTTCCCAGTGTTGCAGTGCTTGTGCATCAGTGACTATGCGACTGTGTGTGCGTGTGTGCATATGAGAATTTGGGAGGGATGAGCATGGGCCTCCATCCACTTGGCATCACTTAACGCCACCAGGACAGCGGCTGTGCCTGTATGCGCACGTGTGTGTTATTGTGTGTGTGTGTACCCGCGTGCATATGCGTGTGTGCCATGATAATTGTGTGAATTGAGCTGTAAGGGGAGCTGCCCATTGACCAGCGTCGGAGGGCCACGCTCTGGCAGGTGCGGGATGCTGGGATGGCGTTGGGCTGGGCGGGCGGCGGTACAGATAGACAGGACACAGCTGTGGGAACAGCCCCTCCATTATCCAACACTGGCTATTGATTCACCCTGTGGGATGTTTCCTCTCTGGCTGGGGCCTCATTTGCACAGAGTGCATTTGCATGACTAGGGGCTCTATTCAATCCGTATTGCGGAAGTTCAACGTTACAGCGATACTGACATTTAAAGGCAATGTTCCCGCGTTAGCAGGGACTGCATTCACGGTAAACACTGCATACGGCGGCTCAGTCGGAAATGACCTTTACTTTTCTATCGCGCAGTCTGTAACGCTTCAGTGATACAGATTGAATAGTCCCAAATGGCACCCTGTTCCCTACATAGTGCGCTACTTTTGACCACAGCCCTGATCCAAACCACAGGCCCTGGTCAAAAGTAGTGCACTATTGTAGTGAATAGGGTGCCATTTGGGACGCAAGCTGCGATCCATGGCCAGAGATGTTCCGGGCCCCAGCTTTAATGGCTCCCTTCTTCGATCAGTGGGGACCGCCTCCCTCCACCACCGGGAGCCCAGGCTGCGTTTCCTCTAATTATAGACTATGTTAATGGGCAAGGACCCATAAAGAA
Organism: Brachymystax lenok tsinlingensis; assembly: GCA_030435695.1. NCBI lineage: Eukaryota > Metazoa > Chordata > Actinopteri > Salmoniformes > Salmonidae > Brachymystax > Brachymystax lenok. Next base: position 10,032,831 of record CM059786.1, on the reverse strand, counting down.
TATCTCTGCCGCTAATATAATTACTTTGGCTGCTCAGGAAAAATGGAATCTAATAGTGTCAATAGGATTAACAAATGTGGTCGGTTTTAATTTTGCCGCGACTGTGAAAGTAAGATTATTATTAAAAAAATAATAATTAATAGTGATGTTTTATTTTTAAAGGGGAAAAAATAAGTAAAAGAATGTGGATAAAAAAGGAAATCGGAAGAATATAATGAGGCTATTTCCATATTTATTTTTTCCCGCTGAAACCTTTGGAAGCGTTTCAGGGTGGAAGTGAAGCGTTTTCAAAGCAGTGTTCATCACTTTGATACATCTCTGGGTAGCAAATTAATGAGGACTATGATCTGTATATTAATCACTTGATGTAATAGACTGTGGAAACAATGGAGAAGATGAGTGGATTTAGATCATTTGTTTTCTCATTCGCCCATAGTGAGTAAAGAGTGAAATGCATGCATTCACATACATGAACTCACAATGTACACACAACTGAAATAATCAAACAAATACACATGTAAATTAATAAGCATCTGTAATGTCAAGATGACAATAGAACATATTCTATGCATGTGCTCCTGTGTATTTCTGCAAATGAATAATGCAGTATCTATAGCCTTTTTATACCCTCAAGGATGTTCATGTGTCTTAGTGTTGCATGTTTATACCACGAACAATCCCACTGAAACGCACAGCCAAGACTGATACTGTACAACAAAGAAGGAGAAGGAAAAACGAGGAGGACAAGAGAAAGTGCTCTCCCTCTCTCTCTGTTTGTAGCCTCGCCGTATGCTCAGTAAACACCGCTAAAACAGGAGAGAAGTGAATGAATAATAACATCCCTTATTCCCCCCAGGAAAACACATTTTCATATGAAAATCTCAAGGTTTACCTCACAATCCTGACATTGTCAATCTGAAAGATGAGGACCCTGAGTAAATGTCCTCGTAATCCCGACTTAATCTGTGACTCCCACCCTCACAATATCCTAAACAGCAGCTGTTTGCAGCTTTTGTTGTTTTCATTATTATGGATTGTCTTTAAATACCGTCTCTAACATTTAAAGTGTCTCTCTGGATATTGCCTCAGAGGTAGGAGATGCCTGTTTAGAGCTATTGTAGGGAAGGAATGTGTTCTTGGCCAGTGTATATCTAATTTGGAAATTATAGTGATTACGCTTAAAAATAAAACCTGGGATTTTGGGGGCTAAAAAGCACAATCTGCAGTCTGTGTTGGAGGCTTACTCTATTGTTTTGGGGGATGACTATAAACGCAGAAAGCACGCACGCACACACACACAACACACACATTCCCTCTCTCCCACAGCGTGTGTACGTGAAAAATAAAAATGTCCCTGACGTGCTAAGTGCTGTTGTGTGCTTTCGAGTGCGTGTCAGCCTCTCTCTCCTTGCCCTCTCTCTATCCTCTCTCTCCTTCCCATTCTACTCTCTGATTGTCTGTGTGGCAGGGACCATTTGGTGCCTGCCTGCTAAAAGCTTGGGAGTGTGGGTGCGGGCAGCAGTGGGCGAGAGTCCTTAGGCTCTTAGTCCACTCTGGGCTCTAAATGGAGCCCAACACATGATGGCCAACAGATGTTCCCCAGATTACACACAGCATGTACTGACCTCCCCTCAGCCTCAGCTGACCTCACTGGGTCCAACATGCTCAAGGTTTGAATCCCTCCCCCCTTCCTCTCAAATCCAGCGGTTAGGCTGGATCTTCTCCAAGGTGCTAAGCCCAGTCTATAGCTGTCCCCATTGGTGTATTTTTTCCCTATTGACGGCCTGTTTGTCGGTGTATCCGTGTGTGTGTGTCTCTGTCTCTATGTTTGTGCGTGTCTATATGTGTGTGTGTGTGTGCATCAAAGAGGATGTATTGTTGAGGAAAGAGGAGCGTGACGAGAGTGCTGTGGATATAATTAATAGGTCGCATGTGGCTGCACCAAATGTGTCACTGCGAGAGGAAATCAATCGATGGACGCCGCGGGCAGGCAGGCAGAGGAGAGAGGAGAGAGGAGGAGGGCTGCAATCTCCTATCCTAGTGTATACAAGTCACAGCCCATAGCAACACAATGTAGAGATTTGTTTTCATGAGAATGTTAATATGTTGACATACAGATACAGCATAGAGGAAATGTTTATACATATAGGATATCCACGACCAACTGACAATTTTGGTAATTTAACGGCATGATGTCAAAGGTAAAATAAGAGTCGGCAAATTAAACTCGATTGCCGCAAAAGCACAAGATAATCCCTGCTACAATCAATACTTTGGTTTTACCACACAAGTAGTCCCTAATCCCTGCTTGGCCTGTAGTCTCTGCAGTGTGCCTGTCTGTGCCCTGTGCGCGTCTAAGTAAGGAGGCGAGGGAAGAAATCGATGGCTATAAGAGGTGGATATATAGAAAGTGGTAGAGCGGAGTGGCGAGGCGACGGCAGACTCAAAGCGGCAGGCTGCTGTCACCAGCTGGTTCCAGACACAGGGACACAGAGACAATGTGGGACACAGGGACACATCTAAGCCTGTCACTGATAGTGGTGCCAGGCGCCAGGGATAGTGGTAGAGAAGACGGGACGGCGACATCGAAGGGTGCTGGTGCGGTCCTTGGAGAGTCAGATTCGTAATCTGGGAAAGGGCAGGACATTGTGTTTGTGTGTGTGTGTGTGTGTGTGTGCGTGTCTGTTTCAGGTGTAGGCACTCAGGAGAGAATTAGCCATCTTTTGTCATCTAATACGCACATACACTCACACATAACTGCACACAAAACTAGAGAAACACATTATTAAACACCTAATACTGTAGGTAAAAATGAAGAATCATTCCCTTTACTGTAACTGGCTATCTGTACGAGACAGGGGGATTTAAAAGACTTCAGTCTTATAACTGAGCCTCATACCTTTTAGCCTGAATATTATTTCTCCAGCAATAAACTCTTTATTCAGAGTTCTGCAGGTTCATTGTAGCTGGTGCAAAACGAATTTGAATGTAAAAGACAAGCTTTTATAAATCCTTATTGAACTATTTTACGCATATAACCTGTTCTAAAGTAAACATAACCCCTGTGAAATTAGGTTGGGCGTTCTATTCCTTCTTATTTGATACTGAGTTGTCCTGGACACCTACAGGTCATGATGCCATTTCTATAATTTCATACAATCAGCACCACTGCTTGAGCCAAATTGAACTCACGTGAAAAAGGCTGACAAAACAGCAGATTTACACATTCAGGTAATATATTGACCAGCAACAATACACCAAATTGTAATGCATGTGTTCACTGGTAAACAAGTTTCAAAAGAGTGAAACTTTTAGACTTCTTCCATGGACTTAAAGCAACTAAAGTGTCATTGTTCAACCTTAATATGTGATATCAATACAACAGAACAGATGAACCGGAAGGAGGTTTACTCTCACAGATGGCCACGCTCCTACGAAGCCACACCTCCAGTCTTCTGACCTAACCTGCTGGGTCATATCGCAATAATCTAGCATCAGTAACCCAGTATCAACAACCCAGCCTTGCTCTTTTTAAAGACGACAATCCAACTAAGTGACCCAGTGCCTGCAACCCAGCAGTTGGGTCATCCAAACAACCCAGAATTGTGTATAGAGAGAGGGGTAGATTCAGCTACTCTCACTATAGGACTGTGCTTCTTTGTGTGGCTATGTTAGTAGGAGTCAGAAGCACCGCTCCATTTTTTTAAAGTAGTCACATGCCAAGTTCTTATCCTCGCGACACAAACATTTTAACGTCAAAAGTTTATCAGGCCCTTGTCGAAGGTATTTGCCAATGGTGGAGCTGTCAAATGATGCTTCCCCAGTCTGCAACATGTCTGTGACGGTCCGCTGCTAGCCGGGATGTCTGCTGTCAAACACAACAAGCCAACGTGTCCCTCAAGTGTCGCCATGGTTTTCTATCTGGAACTGTTTGCTGATTGGGAAGCCTGTTCAGTCTGTCTGCCTAGTGGGTCTAAATGTTTGTTTGACACTTCTTCAGACCACACTGTCTCTAACAAAAGAGGCAACTGGTCACTGTCATTCCCAAGGTGAATTACGTGGGAGAGAGAGTCATTTTGTGCAAAGGCTCATACAACGTTCTTTGTAGATGATAAAAGCAAAGTAGCATGCAACTGCAACCAACATACAATCCCTTTGTTTGAAGTGTACTTCATTCTAATGTATTGAAGTATTAGGCAAAGTGTAATATATGTAAATGTACCACAGTGGGGGAAAAGAAGAGAGCTGGTCAACATATTTTACAGAATGGATGATGCAGAAGAAGATAAAACAAATTACAAACTATATTTAATTTAACTTCTTAGGGAGCGGCAGCCGAGGTGTCGGTTTTGGAGAGTCTGGCATGCCCAAAGTAAAATGCCTGCCACTCAGGCCCAGAAAATAGGATATGCACATAATTAGTACTATTGGATAGGAAACACTCTGAAGTTTCTAAAAGTGTTAAAATAATGTATGTTAGTATAACAGAACTTATATAGCAGGCAAAAACCTGAGGAAAATCCATCCGGATTTGCATTTTATTTTGTACTTGACCTTCTCCAGGCTGCCTATTCATTTGTATTTTAACTAGGACTGCGACTGCAGTACCTATGGCTTCCACTAGATGTCAGCAGTCTTTATACAGAGTCTGGAAGGTCTAGCTCTAAGCAGAACGGATAGGAAGAGGAAGTAGTCAGGGGACCACTTTTGTCAACAACGTTTGATAGGCGCGAGACATTATTTTCCTTTTCTATTGTTCACGTTATCGTCTGGTTGAAATATTACAGTAAATATACATAAAAGGATACCTAATAGGATACATAAAAAATTATGTTTGATTTGTTTGTAGAAAGTTTATAGGTATAATTTGAACATGTTCTCTTCACGGTTCAATGGGCGACTCAACGGTGGATTTTCGGATCATAACGCGCCAACCAAACTGAGATTTATGGATATAATAAATGACTTTTTCTAACAAAATAACCATTGGATGTCTTCGTTGGACACTTGGGACGCCCTCAGCAGAAGTTCTTCGAAAGGTAAGTGATATTTGTTAGCTCTTATATGGGTTTTGTGTGACCCTTGCTTCATATGAATTTATGCTAATGTGGAAAATATATGAGGTGCTATCCTCAAACAATCAAATGTTGTGCTTTCACCGTAAAGCCTTTTTGAAATCTGAGAGCTTTTGAAGTAGAGCTTTTGATGACTATGCAACACTTGTATATTGATGAATGTTTAATGAAGCTTACAAGTCTAAGAGTTCCTTAAAAGCTTATGCAAATCCCAATGTTGGGATGATAAACACTTTGTTACAATGTGTAAATAATCATGTTATTATTAGAATATGTTATATGTACAAATATTTAAGGAATTCGAAATGTGCAGTGTCCAAACATGATGAACAGCAATGACATTTACTCTCATGGGTGGCCATAAATAACGCTTTGAAAGCCACACCCCTAATAAGACACACCTCCTGAAAATAACCTAAGGATTACATTAAAACAGACCCAGCTGCTGGGTCAACCCAGCATGAAAGTGAGTAAAACTCAACTGATGGTTAAATTAACCCATGTTTGGGTAATCCCAACAACCCAACATGTTGGGTTATTCATGCAACCCAACTAACGGTTAAAATAACCCATGTTTGGGTAATCCCAACAACCCAATATGTTGGGTTATTCATGCAACCCAACTGATGGTTACATTAACCCATGTTTGGGTAATCCCAACAACCCAACATGTCGGGTTATTCATGCAACCCAACTGGCTGGGTCAAAATAACCCAGCATGTGTACTGTCCAATTTTTACCCAACGCTGGGTTACCAAATAACCTAAATTGGGTTGTATTAACCCATAATTTTTTTTGTGTATCAGGGAACAACAGAACAAGAAAAGAAGAGAAGAAGAGGAGAGAAGTAGCGATACCACTAAATGAGTCTTCATTAGTCTTGGGAACAACACACCCCAGTGCCTAGTCCCTGCTCCTGTGTCTGTAAACAGTCCATTAGTTCAGTGCTCCAAGGTAAACATGTTTACTCGGCGGTGATGGGTTGCCAGTGTGGCTCCTTGGGCCTACTGGCGGAGCTGAGGGGGTTTCATTAGACCCAGGGAGTGGGTAGAGGGGACGAGGGGGAGGAAATTAATGTGCCATTCAGGATTTCTTTGTTTCTCATCAACATGATCATAGACAGGCCTGGAGGGGAAGAGATGATTTACGCACACAAAGAAAAGAGAGAGAGAGAAAGAGAGGGACAAAATATAAAAAAGACTCCCAGTGTGTGAAATGTCTTCCTTTTGGGGAAATGTTCTCGCATAGATTTTGTTATGGCTGGAAGTGTTGGAATTGTTTTCAATCAAATGGGTTTTTCTCCCTTTGTCATTAAGGATGGGGATGTGAGTATTTTTGGCATACACCACCAGACAGAAAGAAGTCATGCCATTTTCCTCTGCTCCATTCTTACTGCACATGCTGTCTCACTTACAGTTTGGGGCAGAATTCGAACTAAGCTTTTTATTCAGTACCAGTCCACTCTTGTGGTAATTATGTTACTCGCAAATTGAGTTTATTTCAACGACTTGACCACCAGGGTTCACACTGAGTGTGGGTCACTCAGTAAGTAACTTCTACACCTGCCATACTGTATACACCAACCCCAGCCAAATAGCAGCACACATGCTGCGTACAGTAGGACTTTCTCTATTCTGTAGCACATCTCATTTCTGATTGGGTAATCTCTGAAAGGACCATCACCCCAATGTGAGAATACTGAACGTTCTGTGACGTGAACTTTGTTTGAACCACCTAGGGGGGAAAATAACACATTTCCTCTTTTTATTTGCACACAAAACTGTATTCTGTAATGTCCGCCTGAATAGAGTCCTTTCTGCTGTGGAGGGTGACCTATGGAGCAGGTGTTAGGGTCTGATAACATCATCTCTGAGAGTACAGGTGTGAGCACACACAGGAAGTACACACGCACACACACACACACATTGGATGTCATATTGGATAGAACAAGCCTTTGTTCACTCACTGAGGGAGGCTGACGTCAGCAGTCTTAACAACAGAACAAGAAGATACTGTCCAATGCGTTACTGATACATGATGGACTAATATGAAATTAAAATATTAGATACGAAGTAACTTAGTGCACAAACAAGGACATGATTTAATTCAAGTTAATTTGAGTTTCCACAATATTCTGGTACCTGTATATAGTTCAAGAACCAACCAGACATTTTGATATCTGTGTCTCAGCTTTGTGTCCTAAACTCTAAAGGCCGACACTGTATCATGAAGGAGGTTGTTTTGACCAAAGGCGCCATAATGATATTGCGCCATTAATTGAATATACCAAACATTAGGAACACCTTCCTAATATTGAGTTGCACCTTGCTATCAGAACAGCCTCAATTCGTTGGGGCATGGACTCTACAAGGTGTCGAAAGCGTTCCACAGGGATGCTGGCCAATGTTGACTCAAATGCTTCCCACAGTTGTGTGGCTGGATGTCCTTTGGATGGTGGACCATTCTTGATACACTCGGGAAACTGAAAAACCCAGCAGCGTGGCAGTTCTTGACACACTCAAACCATACCCCATTCAAAGGCTAATGTTGTTTTGCCCATTCACCCTCTGATTGGCACACATACACAACCCATGTCTCAATTGTCTCAAGGCTTGAAAATCCTTCTTTAACCTGTCTCCTCCCCTTCATCTACACTGATTGAAGTGGATTTAACAAGGGATCATAGCGTTCACCTGAATTTACCTGGTCAGTCTATGTCATGGAAAGAGTAAGTGTTCCTAATGTTTTGTACACTCAGTGCATGACGTTTGTGTTGCATTGCTGACTGTGGCTGCCTCCTAAGGTCAGTGACATCATCCCCATAGGGACAGTGATACTTGAGACCTGGCTGGAGCTGCTCTGCTTTGTGTGCTGTGTGATCCCTATTCTCCCTGGTCCCAAAGACAGAACATTGTGTAATAATGATAGGCTGAAAGCCATGTGACTGGTTTTATGTTCACTGACCCCTGTCTCTGTTAATAATGGCTCACTGCATTGATGATTATTGTTTTGACAGTGGTTATCATGTATGATAATGATTAGAATGATGATGATGAGGAGGGGGAGGAGGCAGAGGAGGATCACTTCTCTTGCTCACTCAACGCATCATTAGCGACTGCAGCAAAACACTGTTTTGCTTGTTCTGGCCTCAGCCTTTGCTCTCCCCTACCCTGTACGGTATTGTACTGCAGTGCAGAAGTCTAGAGATGAACACTGCAGCCAACACAGCTCACCACAAGGGGCAGAGCAGGTCACACAGGCAACCAGCTGACCCTGGGACCGGGGGGGAGGGGGACTGGGCCCATGCCAGGACAGCCTGGGAGCAGCATTACAACACTACAGTCAGAAGCTAGGGGCCAGGGGCTATGGGATGTAGTAGCCTGGGCATGGGAGTTTGTCTACTGGTTCCAGTGAGCAGAGCCACATAGCAGCTTGCAGGTACAGTATTTACTGTCAATGAGGGAAATTAATGGAGGTTTATAGCTATATTGGTTCATGTTATCCAATATCTCCCTGAGTTAGAGTACTGTACGTGTTGATCATTTTGTAAGTGGGTGAGCAAATGTCCTCGTGTTTGAAAAAGGGTTTATTTTCCCATTTGGATACATTGTAGCATAGAGCCGCGGTTGAATATGATCTGTAGAGAATTAGCATGATATGGACAATTAGGTTGGATTATGGCTCTTTTGTTGTTGTGTTTCGCACTCTTTTCTATAAGCCCATATGCAAATATACATCTCAAGTTTTTTCCCCAAATCCTATATATCCATTTTCAGAACTTTTGTTAAATTAGCTTTCTTTTTTAAAGAACTTAAAAGATTTTTCAATGACAGACGCTGTATTTGTTTGAAATCTATCACTTGATGGAGACACATAATAATGCATTTTTGCAAAAAGCTATACAGGATATCCGCCACATTCTCAGAGAAATAAGTAGCACTGCTAGCTTTACACAGTCAAATGTAACCAATAACAACAGTTTTAATAAAGAACTGTACAAATGATACATTAGTGACATCAAGATGTCATTTAGCAGATGCTCTTATCCAGAGTGGCTTACAGTTAGTGCACTCATCTTAAGATAGCTACAGTCAAATATACAGCAGCGCTCACCTCGTTCATCATGAAAACCTTTGAGAACCTGGTCCTGTCCCATCTCAAAACCACCCTTCATGCAGTTCACCTACAGAGCCAATAGGTCTGTGGATGACACCGTCAACACGGGCCTTCACTACATCCTCCAACACCTCAACAACCCTAGGACATACTCAAGGATATTGTTTGTGGGCTTTGACAGATGCGTCGTTCGGAGGTGCCGTCATTGGTGTAGTGAATAGAGGAGGGGGGAGAGCACGCAACCCTGCAGCGCCCCCGGGCTGAGAGATAAGGAGTCTGAAATATGTTTTCCCCATCGTAACGTGCTATGTGCTGTTGGTCAGGATGTTGGTGATCCACCTGCTGATGGAGTCAGACACAATCAGCTGGGTGATTTTATGCTGTAGCAGGTCCGGAATGATTGTGTTGAAGGCTGAGCTATACTACTCAAGTTTGCTGATGAAACCACCCTGGTCAGCCTCATCTCCGACGGCGCTGGGTCCAAGAACCATGGAAAGGTTGAGCGCCTGGTGGCCTGGTGCTGTCGCAACAACAAAGTCAAAACTGTGGGAATGGTAGTTGACTGAAGGAAATGCCCCCCACCTTCTCTCCCCCTCGAGATTGATGGATCAGCCGTCAGCACAGTCAAGTCATGCAAATTCCTGGGGACCATCATCTCCACAACCTGGGAGGACATCATCACAGCGGTGACCAAGAAGGCTCGACAGAGGATGTACTATCTGCGCCAGCTGAGGAAACTCAAACTCTCTCTGACAATTCTGGTTCGGTTCTATAAGACCATCATTGAGTCCATCCTCTCCTCTTCTATCACTGTTTGGTTTGGATCTGCATCTTCTCGCTACAAGGGCAAACTGCAGCGCATCGTCTGGTCTGTGGAGAAGGTCATCGGCTGTCACCTGCCCTCCATCAAGAACCTGCAGGTAAGATCATTGCCAACCCTGCCCACCCCGGGCTACCCATATTTCAAAGATTCCGCTCTGGCAGACGGTTTAGGTCAATCATGACCAAAACCACCCGCCCCCTGAACAGTTTCTTCCCCCATGCTGTGGCCCTCATCAACCGGCCATCGGACTCATAGCGATTAAGTGACTTTGCATTGGGCAGATTATTGCACCTCGTCATCAATTACCTCAAATACTAATCGGCACTATACTGCATTAGCACTATCTTACCTCCTCACAACACTGTATATACAGTATTTGCCACGGCAGCATCCCTCCCTCTGCTTATATATATATATCCCCTCTGTAAATTGTATATTCCTCTGTGATCAACCTATACTCCAGATTTTTATGTCTACTGTTCCGATATTGTACATTCTGAATTATGTCTATGTGGACTTGTGTTTGTATTCTGTTTGTATATGGTATTTTGCTGGAAATTCTGGGTATGTGTAAATGTACAGTGCGAATAAAGCTGATTCTGATACTGATTCCATTCCAGCTAAACAATGGTATATAGTATTCTGCAAAAAACACATTTTAACACACACCTAAAATCTATGAATAACAAATCTGAGAACAGTAATATTTTACACACACACATAGCATTAATTTCTGACGAAGAAACATATGAAAAATTGGTGGATATACAGTTGAAGTCGGAAGTTTACATACACCTTAGCCAAATACATTTAAACTCAGTTTTTCACAATTCCTGACTTTTAATCCTAGTAAAGATTCCCTGTTTTAGGTCAGTTAGGATCACCACTTTATTTTAAGAATGTGAAATGTCAGAATAATAGTAGAGAGAATGATTTATTTCAGCTTTTATTTCTTTCATCACATTCCCAGTGGGTCAGAAGTTTTACACACACTCAATTAGTATTTGGTAGCATTGCCTTTAAATTGTTTAACTTGGGTAAAACGTTTCGGGTAGCCTTCCACAAGCTTCCACAATATTTTGGGTGAATTTTGGCCCATTCCTCCTGACAGAGCTGGTGTAACTGAGTCAGGTTTGTAGGCCGCCTTGCACGCACACGCTTTTTCATTTTTGCCCACAAATTGTCTATAGGATTGTGGTCAGGGCTTTGTGATGGCCACTCCAATACCTTGACTTTGTTGTCCTTAAGCCATTTTGCCACAACTTTGGAAGTATGCTTGGGGTCATTGTCCATGTGGAAGACGCATTTGTGACCAAGCTTTAACTTCCTGACTGATGTCTTGAGATGTTGCTTCAATATATCCCCATCATTTTCCTTCCCCATCATTCCATCTATTTTGGGAAGTGCACCAGTCCCTCCCGCAGCAAAGCACTCCCACAACATGGTTCTTCACGGTTGGGATGGTGTTCTTCGGCTTGCAAGCCTCATCCTTTTTCCTCCAAACATAACGATGGTCATAAAGGCCAAACAGTTCTATTTTTCTTTCATCAGACCAGAGGACCAAAAAGTATGATCTTTGTCCCCATGTGTGTTGCAAACCATAGTCTAGCTTTTTTATGGAGGTTTTGGAGCAGTGGCTTCTTCCTTGCTGATCGGCCTTTCAGGTTATGTCGATATAGGACTCGTTTTACTGTGGATATAGATACTTTTGTACCTGTTTCCTCCAGCATCTTCACAAGGTCCTTTGCTGTTGTTCTGGGATTGATTTGCACTTTTCACACCAAAGTGCGTTCATCTCTAGGAGACAGAACGCGTCTCCTTCCTGAGTGGTATGACGGCTGCGTGGTCCCATGGTGTTTATACTTACATACTATTGTTTGTATAGATGAACGTGGCACCTTCAGGCATTTGGAAATTGCTCCCAAGGATGAACCAAACTTGTGGAGTTCTAAAAGAAAAATTCTGAGGTCTTGGCTGATTTCTTTTGATTTTTCCATTTGGTCAAGCAAAGAGGCACTGAGTTTGAAGGTAGGCCTTGAAATACTTCCACAGGTACACCTCCAATTGTCTCAAATGATGTCAATTCGCCTATTGAAAGCTTCTAAAGCAAGCATCATTTTCTGAAATTTTCCAAGCTGTTTAAAGGCACAGTCAACTTAGTGTATGTAAACTTCTGACCCAGTGGTATTGTGATACAGTGAATTATAAGTGAAGTAATCCTTCTGTAAACAATTGTTGGAAAAGTTACTTGTGTCATGCACAAAGTAGATGTCCGAACTGACTTGCCAAAACTATAGTTTGTTGATAAGATATTTGTGGAGTGGTTGATAAACGAGTTTTAATGACTCCAACCTAAGTGTTTGTAAACTTCCAACTTCAACTGTAGCATTTTGGAAATCATCTTTTCATCTAAATAATGTGAATCTAATTAAGAGTCATTATTTGAATAACATACTGTACTCTCTTTAATATACAGATGATTTACATATATTTTTGGCCTGTCGCTCTGTTATTTTGTGGTCAGACGGAAAACAATTAAATGTTTGTCTTTTTTGATTTCCACCACAATTGTTGGTTGTCATATTTTGAAGGCAATAGAGGCTGGATTCTTGCAACTCCTCTATGGTGTTGTTGCCCATCAAACTAGGGATTTTTTATTTACTGACCTACAGTAGGGCATAGTATACCACATCTAGAGTCAAGAATCACATCTACACCACAAAAATGGGTGTGTGCGCGTGTGTGTCCTTGTTCATAAGGCCATCGTCAGCTACCAAGTAGTCCATTCTTATCTGCTGCACCATCAAGTGGAGAGAAACAGTACAGCATTGTCTTCATCATCATCCTTCTTGTGTTATTTTCTTCAGCATGCATAGAAATAGCTCTGAAAAATTGACTTAACCATATAAAAATGCATAGAAATATATACTAGGCTTTTGATAAGCTGTACGACCACAAGGTGAGGTTTCATGATATCGGTCTAGTGAAACCCAAGGTAATGTATTGATAAGGAGAGATATACAGAGCGCATGTTTTGTCTCTCCAGTTCACACTGAGCATGACAGAGAGCATTGTCTAAATACAGTGGTGCCAGATGGGAGATTGGGCCACGGGTATTGTCTATGAAACAGCTTGAGGTATGTCAGCTTTATCTGTGTTCAAACATACCAAACATTTTTCTGTCATATTGTGTTATCAGAGCTATAGCTTCTCTCCCATCTGCGCGGTCGCCAACTATCTCGGTGCTGCAGTGTACAGTTCATGGGCAAAAATAACTCTGCCGATTCAAGGAGAAGGCCTCATTGCCAACTTTGTGGTACTTAAAGTGTGAAATATAGCGATACGGAGGCATGCTGCCCAAGATTCTGTTATATTATGGAGCCACATTTCTACCCCCTTCCCCTCTTGCTCTCCCTTGCCCTCTTTCCTTTTGCTCATACCGTACAAAAGGTCTGAAAGGCAAATATGCTCTTGTTCCCTGAGAACATAGTACAGGGGTCATCAAATCAAATCAAATTTGAATTGTCACATGCTTCGTAAACAACAGATGTAGACTAAGAGCGAAATGCTTACTTACGGGCCCTTCCCAACAATGCAGAATAGAAGAAAAAAGATGATAAAAAATAGTAACATTCTCATGACTGGAATGTTAATAATCCAGATAGTCCCAATGCCAGTGTACTTTCAGGGCTCAACACACCAGTATTGACTGTGTGAATACCACCACAGCTGTCCAAACCAAAACAATGCACCATTTCAAACCAAATACACAAGCCTCTGCGAGTCATTGGTGGTTCCAAGTCAACTTGTGACTCACCTACAACAACAACAATCATACAGACCGGGAAATAATTTGACAAGATGTGTCCTGTCGAAAGGAAATACGACCCTGTTCGGAGTGCGACCCTTGAACTTGAAATCCATGTCACGTTGGGAATGTTAATAGAGGAAACAAAGGTGGCTGAGAGAGTGGGAAGCAGCGTTCTGGGTGTGCAGATCAAGAGCTGTGCTTGAGTATCTTATCAGTACTGTCGCCAGCTCCATTGACATTGCATGGGATTAAAAGGCCCCACAATGGCAGATTATTTGGGTGAGCGAGCGGTCTTGTGTAAACAAACACAGTGGTCAGGCTCTCCCCAGTCAAAACACGACCTTGTGACCCCATACTGTACTCCATCACCACACAACACTCCTCCTGCTCCTGAATCACGTCTGAATCTGCCAGGCAGTATAGGGTCAAAGAACCTGGTTACACCAGACGGAATCCTGCACTCACCAGTGAAACTAATGGTGAGCACAGCTGTCAGTCTAGTTTAACCAGGCTAGGTGTCAATGCACTCTCAACTCAAATACCCTTTATGAATAGACAATTTGACTTTTTGAATGAGGATTGTGTGCATGAATGTTCTTTCATGAATTGCGTTTCAATGGATCACCAGAATGGAGTTTAATTGAATTGATCACTATCTTGCTGTCAGGGACCCTTCCATTCACATAGATAAAGGGTAGCAAATGGCTAAGAAAATACAATGAGACTTCTGTGTGAGTGGATGGACGCATCATTACACTCTAAAATGCTGGAGGAGGGAGATGGTGGATCAGGTCTCTACTATGCAAAACTTCTGACATCCGTAAACTTGTTAAAGTCAAGCAGAAGTGACGCTGAAGCATATTGAAGGTGATAAGAATTTAGCAATTATAAATAAAGAAATCTGGCTTTTAATCTCGTCACCGGCAACACCATAACACCATGTGCGGCAGATGGATGGGATGCTAAGGGGAAATGTTCTTACACAAAAGACAGTTATATAAACACATCCTGTCTGTTTTGCTTTTCAATTTTTCACTGCGAAGAAGAAATTACAAAGGTGGAGCGAAGCGCCAGTGCGGGCTGAGGCCGTGTCTCCTGATATCCATTCCAGATGCTGGCTAGACTTTGTGGAGCCAGGGCATTGGTACTGGGGCTGGATTTAGTTGTCTTTTCCTCCAGGTGTGATACCTCATGCTGATTCTTCCACATGTTCCACGGGCCTTATCCAAACAAGCCAGCGCCTGGTGACAGCGCCGACCTGCCCACCTCCTCTCCCCTTCCCCTGGCGGCCCACCCACCCACACTTCGGGAGCAGGCACCATGGGCTCAGGGCTTAGGGTTTAGTGCTCAGACTCACACAACACAGAACCACTTGTCCCGGGCTGTCACCAGAGGCTGAACCCTGGAGGTCTAGCCGGCGCTAACCTGGAAAAACTAAATCATTTGAGCAGCTTTGTTCTTTTACAATAAAACGTCAATTAATAGCCCAGAGGTTTATTTGCTTGTATTCTATTTCCTTAACACACACAGCTTTTGCTCATTTGCATAGTTATTGTTTAATTCCAGCATTCACTTCCAGCAATTTTAGTAAATGTCTTAATTTCCTGCACTAATGTGTTATTATTTATACACTATGTCACGTTTCTTTTGTCTTAGTATGCATTACTAGCTTTCCATTCAATTGGTGAAAGATTTTCATGCAAATATTCAAAATTCTGTATACAAATAATAGGCATTTCCATCAAACTGACTTGTTGCAGATAACAAGCTATGCGTAATTATGTCACATCCGACTAAGACACTATTGCACAAACTTGTATTCATAAAAAAAATATTAAAGCTTGAAGTGTTTCCATTGTTGATTTCATCCACCTGGCAAATGTATCCTACTGTATCCTTGGCCTGATCTTGCGTGTTGGCCCGCCTGTAGCCTACCCAATGCACACAACCAAATGGATTTTCAATAATTAATTAATCTTGGCTAAGTTATTATAACTTTAATGTTTCCACAGTGTACGTAATCCTCAGAGGACTGCAGCAAAAAAAACGCAGCACTTCGCCTCATGAGGTGAGCAGCAACTGCCTAGTCACAGTGCCATGCACCAAAAACTTGGCAATGGTAAGGTGGTTTTGGGAGGTGATAGTGGAGAGCAGTGGAGACTGCTGAGGGCAGGACGACTCATAATAGTGGCTGGAACCGAGCAAATGGAATGGCATCAAACCATGTGTTTGATGTATTTGATACCATTTAACTTATTCCGCTCCCGCCATTACCGCGAGCCCGTCCTCCCCAATTAAGGTGCCACCAACGAGAGCCTTTGGCTGCAACATTTCCGAATGTCCAGAACAATGTTCGGCCTGCTGTGTAATGTGATTGGACCATTTGTTGATCTGACATTGTCAAGTCAGCATCCTTTGGTTTCAACCCGAAAGCGTATTGCTATAGCTCTCTACAAACTGTCGACATGCGCAGAGTACAGGGTGGTGGGAGAGACATTCAGTGTCAGCAAGACAACTGTTCACCGTTATGTATATGCTGTATGTCTGGCAATTCGAGAAAAGATGTTCAGCTATACTACATTGCCTGGAATTGCAGAGGCGCAGGAGATTTCGAACCGTAATTCCGTCGCACACCAAGTGCCACAGGTGTACTGCGCAGTGGTTGGTACTCATACACCCATTTTACCCGGCTTGGGGATACCGGGATTATGTCAATGCAAAGTCTGGCCATCCATAGTTCTACAGGTTGTTGTGGATGATCAGTGTTTGATCAGAGACATTTGTGTTGGCTCACCAGGCAGTGCACATGACGCAGCCGTGTTTATTACCTCGGACCTGTGCAGATTCCCTGAGAGATGTCCCTATTCTACAGTCGACGTGGAGGGAGTCCAGTTACCTCTGGTGCTGGTTGTAGACCCAGCTTACCCTCTCCTGCCATGGTTGATGAAAGCCTTCTCCTAACCTGTCAGATTAAGAGGAGGCATTCAATCTTCACCTGAATGGCAGCCGTGTGAAGGTGGAACACACATTTGGAAGCCTCAAGGGGAAATGGCGCATCCTTTTCATACGCTCAGATATTAATTACGCTTAAATGCCAGTAGTTGTGGTTGCATGTTGTGTGCTTCATAACATCTGCGAAAAGGAAAGGCAGAGGTTCCCACAACTGGGCCAAGATGAGCGTCGTGAGGAACGAGACGCACCACAGCCACCTCACCATCTCTACGAAGGTTCACATTACGCACAGGCGCAGGTGATCCGGGACGCTAGTGAGATACGTGGCAACAGGGTCAGCTACACTCTCCAAGAGGTGGCCTGCACATCATATTACCAGATAGAAGTGACCAATTTTATGTTAAATGAAGTTACACAAATTATATGTAATATTTAAATATCCAAAACTACGATTTCTAAGCAGCATATCTACGCTTTAGTTTTCATTATTGAAATGTTTTTTCTTGGATGCTTATAAAGTTAAGACATGTACAGTAGGTAGGCTTATAAAAGGGACGGTCTTAAATCTTGATTTATATTAAACCAATTTAATATTTTTGTTAAATGTTTCTTCTCTACAAATCAAATCAAATCAAATCAAATTGTATTTGTCACATGCACATGGTTAGCAGATGTTAATAATGTGAGTGTAGCAAAATGATTGTGCTTCTAGTTCCGAGTAGTATCTAACAAGTAATCTAACAAATTCACAACAACTACCTTATACACACAAGAGTAAAGGAATGAATACGAGTATGTACATATAAATATATGGATGAGCGATGGCTGACCGGCGTAGGCAAGATGCAGTAGATGGTATAGAGTACAGTATATACATATGAGATGAGTAATGTAGGATATGTAAACATTATATAAATGGCATCGTTTAAAGTGGCTAGTGATACATTTATTTCATCCAATTTTTAATTATTAAAGTGGCTAGAGATTTGAGTCGATGGCCGAACGGCATAGGCAAGATTCAGTAGATGGTTTAGAGTACAGTGTATACATCCAATCCTATTATTTAAAGTGGCTAGAGATTTAAGTCAGTATGTTGGCAGCAGCCACTCAATGTTAGTGGTGGCTCTTTAACAGTCTGATGGCCTTGAGATAGAAGCTGTTTTTCAGTCTCTCGGTCCCAGCTTTGATGCACCTGTACTGACTTCGCCTTCTGGATTATTGCGGGGTGAACAAGCAGTGGCTCGGGTGGTTGTTGTCCTTGATGATCTTTTTGGCCTTCCTGTGACATCGGGTGGTGTAGGTGTCCTGGAGGGCAGGTAGTTTACCCCCGGTGATGCGTTGTGCAGTACTCACTACCCTCTGGAGAGCCTTACGGTTGTGGGCGGAGCAATTGCCGTACCAGGCGGTGATACAGCCCGACAGGATGCTCTCGATTGTGCATCTGTAGAAGTTTGTGAGTGATTTTGGTGACAAGCCGAATTTCTTCAGCCTCCTGAGGTTGAAGAGGCGCTGTTGCGCCTTCTTCACCACGCTGTCTGTGTGGGTGGACCATTTCAGTTTGTCCGTGATGTGTACGCCGAGGAACTTAAAACTTTCCACCTTCTCCACTACTGTCCCGTTGATGTGGATATGGGAGTGCTCCCTCTGCTGTTTCCTGAAGTCCACGAACATCTCCTTAGTTTTGTTGACGTTGAGTGAGAGGTTATTTTCCTGACACCACACTCCGAGGGCCCTCACCTCCTCCCTGTAGGCCGTCTCGTCGTTGTTGGTAATCAAGCCTGCCACTTTAGTGTCGTCAGCAAACTTGATGATTGAGTTGGAGGCGTGCTTGGCCACGCAGTCATGGGTGAACAGGGAGTACAGGAGAGGGCTGAGAACACACCTTTGTGGGGCCCCAGTGTTGAGGATCAGCGGAGTGGAGATGTTGTTTCCTACCCTCACCACCTGGGGCCGGCCTCTCACGAAGTCCAGGACCCAGTTGCACAGGGCTGGGTCGAGACCTAGGGTCTCAAGCTTAATGACGAGCTTGGAGGGTACTATGGTGTTAAATGCTGAGTTGTAGTCGATGAACAGCATTCTTACATAGGTATTCCTCTTGTCCAGATGGGTTAGGGCAGTATGCAGTGTGATTGCGATTGCGTCGTCTGTGGACCTATTGGGACGGTAAGCAAATAGCTTTCTTGGGAACAGGAACAATGGTGGCCCTCTTGAAGCATGTGGGAACAGCAAACTGGGATAGGGACTGATTGAATATGTCCGTAAACACACCAGCCAGCTGGTCAGCGCATGTTCTGAGGACACGGCCAGGGATGCCATCTGGGCCGTCAGCCTTGCGAGGGTTAACACATTTAAATGTTTTACTCACGTTGGCTGCGGTGGTGAGCCCGCAGGTTTTGGTAGCGGGCCGTGTCGGTGGCACTGTATTGTCCTCAAAGTGAGCAAAGAAGTTGTTTAGTTTGTCTGGGAGCAGGACGTCGTGGTCCGCGACGGGGGCTGGTTTTCTTTTTGTAGTCCGTGATTGACTGTAGACCCTGCCACATTCCTCTCGTGTCTGAGCCATTGAATTGTGACTGTACTTTGTCTCTATACTGACGCTTAGCTTGTTTGATTGCCTTGCAGAGGGAATAGCTACACTGTTTGTATTCAGTCATGTTTCCGGTCGCCTTACCCTGGTAAAAAGCAGTGGTTCGCGCTTTCAATTTTGCGCAAATGCTGCCATCAATCCACGATTTCTGGTTGGGGAAGGTTTTAATAGTTGCTATGGGTACAACATCACCAATGCACTTGCTAATAAACTCGCTCACCGAATCAGCGTATACATAAATGTTGTTGTCTGATGCTATCCGGAACATATCCCAGTCCACGTGCTCTAAGCAATCTTGCAGCGTGGAATCAGATTGGTCGGACCAGCGTTGAACAGACCTGAGAACGGGCGTTTCCTGTTTTAGTTTCTGTCTGTAGGCTGGGTGCAACAAAATGGAGTCATGGTCAGATTTGCCAAAAGGAGGGCGGAGAATAGCTTATTGATCATATTTCCTAATCCTTTTCTCCGCTGTCAACTAAAAAGTAGTAGGCCTACCGTGCAGAAACCATTCACTCTTAGAAATTGCTTCAAAACAATTGTTTTGCCTTTCTTATCAACAACAAAATCACAAAGACCACATATGGTCCACATGCAGTATTGAAAAAACATTCGATGACCTTTACCAAGAGGGCCTTATAGCCTATGATTTTATTTCAATTGTATTTAGCCTACTGCATGGCACTGACCCCCCACCTCCCCACAAATAAATGTGCCTTCAAAAGAAAACAGCAAATAGCCTAAACAGAAACATGGATGGTGTGATGCCTTCGAAGAGCCTCCGTACCGCATCAAATTGTTTTGCAATGTGGAGGGCTCCGTATAGCTCCGCTTTGACATGATTGGTTAATGGTATTCTCGGGCAGGAAGTCCTGTATAAACACAAACTCACTTCCTTGACAACAGCGCTGCGCTGCTCGGCGAAAAGCAAGAATTATGAATGCCCTGACATCTGCAGTGGCCAATGCAGACTCAGATTGACCATGCAGCGCCTAGGCAAAGGCTTACTTCAAGTTCAGAAGAGTAGTCAATGACATGTTGGGATCAGGGTACAGGTTGATGGTAGGATATTAAACTGGGTTGTTGGCTGTGCTGGCTGTGCAGCACAGTTCCAACCCTGCCTCATCTCAGACATCCTCTCAGAAGCATTTGCCTCATTGGCACAACGTTAGTGATGGCAGTGGCCATGGACTGCAAGGTTTCCTGATCCTGCTCTGCTTGTTTTATCAGGTTCTCGTAGATACGTTGCATCTCTGGAAATGTTTCTGGACGCCTCCAGAAACGTTGTGGGTTGGTTGGATGGTGAGGCTGAATTCCTAGGCAATAGCTTGCCTGGTGAAGGTGAAGGTGGCTCGGATTGGTCTGCATCACTGGGCCCTCCCACAGAATGCTGGACTCTGGAGCAGCAGGTGCCATCTGGTGACTCTAAAGGTAAGGGAAAACACACAAAAACAGTCTTTGATCCATCTTAAATATACAAATTGCATTCTGTTCAGATAGGAATAATCAAGTATCAGCGACGAGCCACTGCTCTACAGTTACTCAGACTAATGTCAAACATACAGTATTCTCTGCCATAGCCAAGTAGGTGGTAATTGCCTACCTGTAGTCTCCAGAGTGTCGTCCTCGGCATCCTGACTGTTGCTTGCTCACGGTTCGGATCACCTCATCCAAGCAATCTGCTAATTAGGCACACACTATGTACTGTATGTTCATATTTACAGGAGAACAAAAACTGTACTTACTCAAGCTGTTGATGTTGGTGTTCAACGAAGAAACCATGGGCCGTGCGTTGAGTATTTCGTCCATCTCCTTGAAATAATGGAAGCCCATTGGCTTTTTGTTCCTGCACCGCTGCCCGAAAACCGGCTTTTATCAGCCATGTAGCTTTGTTTAAGGGACTTCAATGTGTTCTGAAGAAGGCTCCATGGTTTATTGAAGCCTTTACCTGCCATGTCTTCCCATTGTTTTTGGAAAGCATCTGCATTTCTTTGCCTTTTCCCATCTAATATCGATGCTATATCTTGCTCCAAAATAAGAGCAAGGGTCATGTTGATCTCATCAAAGCTCTGAGTAATGTATAGCTCCTGCGTGGAATTCAAATGGTAGGGCTTATTACGTAGCTGTCTGTCACTTTTAAAAAGGATGAGAGGGGAAACACCTGACCAAAATTGCATCACTTGACGTTAACTTTATTTTCAATGTAATAAATGATTCGTTAAAAACTGTTTCCACAACAATTTCTCTGATAATTAATTTTACCAACAAAAAAAGATCCCACCATGTCGAACAAACAAATTGTTTGTCTGCATTTATGAAATTGTAACGAAACTACGTGTTTCCATCACTGATGATTTTTTTCTATATGGTATGACTTTACTTGCATAAAAACTGTGGATAGAAATGTGGTTTATTTAAGAAAAAAAGCATCCTTGACAGAATAATTATTCTCCTCCTTGAACGTGCATTTCTGGTCAGTTCTTACTTTCACCACTAGAGGGCGATCAACCAATTTCTGGGGGTCTGTACTCCTGAAGTTGTTGACTGTTTTTGTGCTTGCCAGTTAACTAGAAGTTCTCAGCTGTTAGCAGCCAATGGCCATAATTTTTTTGAGTCATTACTAAATTATTTAATGTAACAAATTTAACATTAACACCCCGTAAGCAATTCATGGTCATTCATGGTAACCTTGTAAACAATTTGTTTAGACCCGGCAATTATTTGAAACAGGCATTTATTTGATGAAATGTGTGCCTTTGCTCGACTATTAAAGGGAACAAGTGGCTATTTGAGACTCTTCGTTTAATTGAAGTTTTAGGTTATTTCATTCCTCTCCTCCCTTCCTCCAGACCTCCATCTCCCTCCTCCTGGTTTTAAACCCCATTCCCGTTTGGACAGGGAGGTTATGTTCACACTGTTCCTCAGCAGCCTGAGCTACTGGCCCTGTCAGACCACTGTTATTCTCGTAATTCGATCGTGGTCATCGCTGTTGTAGAGCGTATTAAACTTAGCATATTTCCAGCCTGGTCAGTTTTAGAACAATGTGCCATTAGGGAGTGTTGGGGAGGTTAAAAAAAGAAAAGTAGAAAAAAGGAAAACAGAAGCCTAATTTGCTTAGCGCTTGATCTAGCTCTAGTTTTCGGCATCTGTTTCCATTAAAAGTAGAGAGTCTTTATACTCGTATAAACCAGGCTGGCAAAGGGGCTCTTTTTCACAAGTAATATTTTACTGTTTGCTTCGTTGCAGTGACTCCATTCTTCCATGGTAAATCAAAGTTTCCCTTGAATGGACATGAATTACGCCTACTCCTAATGGTTTACCAGCACAATTACTTTTTTGAGGCAGTAGGTGCAACCATTATTCAACATTTTCTTTGTTTCAAGCCATGGTTGGAAAGATTCCAGTTTGATATGAATGAGGACAACATAATGTACTGTATTTATTAGATCAAGAAACAGACCTTTTATTGCATCCTTCATATAACTTTTTCTGTGGCTTATTTACCTACTCGTACAGCACAAAATAATGATGTTTAGTCTAATTTCACTTCATATTTTGTATTATTAATTCATTGATCCAAGGATGCATATGCTTGGAAGTTTTTATGTACTGTCAGTTTGGAAACTGAATCTGAGCAGAAGAGGTCCCACATTTTTTATTTCAGAAGTAATGAATGACAGAGTGGTTTGTTGATTTTTACAGTAGCCCCGTTTTGAAACTGTATCAACTGTTAACTCAATCCATTGACTTCCCCCCTTGTGTCATTAATGTATTACAAAACCACACATTTTGATCCCAGTCTTATAGTCTTTTTGAAATCGCTATTGTGTGCATATTGCTCTGTTGTCATAACTTAGCAGAGATTATTTTGGGGCCCCCAGTGCTCTAACATGGTGTAAAATGGTTTCCTCATGTTTAAAGCATCATGGCTGCAATAGGATGTATAGTATCTCAATTTCAATGTATAAACTGCTTAAGCTTTACTTCAGAGCTACTTTAAAAATATACAGAGGAATAAG
This sequence comes from Brachymystax lenok tsinlingensis, assembly GCA_030435695.1. Taxonomy (NCBI): domain Eukaryota; kingdom Metazoa; phylum Chordata; class Actinopteri; order Salmoniformes; family Salmonidae; genus Brachymystax; species Brachymystax lenok. The sequence goes on along the minus strand of CM059786.1, from coordinate 10,009,454 downwards.
CCTCTGAGTTCTAGATATCTTAAGTTATATAGGCCTTCAAAGGGAATATCTTCAGTCTTCAAGCCATGTCTGAGCTAATACATAGACAATGTACAGGTAACTGCCAAAATAATGGAAACACTTGAGTAAATATATATGGAAAACAGGTGCTTCCACACGAGTGAGGTTCCTGAGTTAATTTAGCAATTATTATCCCATCATGCTTAGCAGGCCATTATTTTGGCTACCATGGCTATGCCCCCATAGGATGACAATGACCCCATCCACAGGGCACTAAATGGTTTGATGAGCATGAAAACGATGTAAACTATATGCCATGGCGGTCTCAGTCTCAGTCACCAGATCTCAACCCAATTGAACACTTTTGGGAGATTCTGGAGCGTTGCCTGAGACATTGTTTTCCACCACCATAAACAAAACAATAAATAATGGAATTTCTTATTTAAGAATGGTGTCACATCCCTCCAATAGAGTTCCAGACACTATATCAACGTGCATTGAAGCTGTTCTGGTTCGTGGTGGCCTAACACCCTATATCCTTTATTTTGGCAGTTACAGTACCTGTAGATGTAGTATACAGATGTAGGATCTTAATTTCATTGCTCTTTTGTTGATGAAACTTAAGTATTCAAGGTTTAAAATGGCTTCTAAAGTTTGTAATTACCACTTAAACATGTCATACTTGATTTGCCCTAATGTAAAATGTATCAACCTCAAAAATAAATGGCCATGAATAATAATAGTACACATTATAATTCACATTTCCTGTTCCTGCAGGATTATTTTCCTGCTGTAGCAAACTGGCTCAAATTAAGATCCTACATCTGTAACCAATTTGCGTAGATGTGCAGCCTATGTTGAATGTAGAATGAGTGATGACCAAATGGAAGTGTAATCCTTAAGCAAATGGAATATCAGGCAATATCTGATCATAAAACATTGTTGGGTGTCAGCCAGCATTTTGTAGATGTTTGTCATTGGTGGTGGGTTGTTGGATTTGTTTGATGGGGTTGCACTTTCACATGACAAGAATCTGTGGTGGTTCCCCTCGGTCTGCGAGGAAATATCTTCCTCCTTAGTAATGTTAAATTATGTTCTCTTCCAGTACACATGTTTATGATTTCTAGTTGTTATTATTCGGGCTCATATTTCAACTTCTTTCGCTAAGAAATTGCAAATGTGCTTGTGATGCCAACACTCTAACAGAGAGGTGATGCCACCAGAGTGGTATCTCATCTGTCAGACGATGTCTTCCTCTCTCGGTTCCAGGTCGGCGCATCACAAGTAGCACATCGCGGACACAAACACCCATACTCTTACATCATTTCCAGTCAGCGCAGTCAAACCAGTGGCTCTTCTCCAGCTGGAGCCCGACTAGTGAATTTGAGTGAATTTGGACCCTGGTAGGGCCCCAGTGCTGGTATTAATTTCTGGTGCCTATTGGCAGTGCATTCCCTGGCAGAGTCGCACCAGCCCCAGCCCCGTGTAGGAGTGTTACTGGAAAGCCTGGCCAGAGGGATCTGAGTCCGATAATCATTTCTGTACAGACCTAACAGCATCTGTACTGAAGCTTACAGGAAATTTGTACTGTTACTATTCCGAGAGGAGAGAAAGTGAAAAAGAAAGGAATCTTATGGAATCATTCATCATCTTAAGAAAATGGAGAAATGAAAACAACTTTTTAGGGTCTCTAATATGGCTATAACTTAATACCGATATGGTGCATTGCGTTTGCGGAATTCCCTCATGGTTTCCAAGATTTGAGTGTTTTATATTCCAAAGGCTGTTTTCAATTGCAAGAGGAGGAATAGGTGAATAATGTAATGGAATCAGGGAGGTTTTATGTATGGGGTAACAAGCACAATTTTACAAGTCGTTTCATTCTGAGATTAAACACCTTGACTCACGTGGGCGTCTTGAGCCATGTATAACCATGTCATCTCTATGATGAGCAGTCAAAGATAAACCTGTCATGAAAAAAACATGTTAGATGCATAATCCTACATTGTTACAAACTTTCATGGCACTCATATTAAACTGGAATTATGTGTAGTATACAATGTAGCTATTATATTACAAGGCAAAAAGACACAGAATTCAAGAGTAACTCATTCTCAGCAGTTGGGGACAACTCTTTCCCAACATGTCCAGCAGCTTTTAATGAAAATAAATCCCTTTTTTTTCTCTCTCTCTCTCTCTAAAATTGGTTTCAATCTTGGGTCGCTCCTTAGGGAGCATTTGTATGCCTGTTGTTCTTTTCCATGAAACGCAATTCACACTCACTAGCTTTGGTACGGCCTCTTATTCTCCCTGGTTCCACAGTTTAATATGGTTCTGTTTAAGCAGAGGGGAAAGCATAGTGACTCACACAACAGATACATCATAATTCTCCTCTGTCAAGGCACTGGAGTGGAGTGGCCACTGGTCAGGAATTCCTACTGGTGAACATTCAACCAGGAAATGTGTGGCTCGGACATTCCGGAGGCTTGGGAACGTTGCAGTTCAGAAGCTATTAGGGAATGTTGACCAATGATTAATATGAAGAAATGCCTGGCCCTCTCTTTAAGAGACCAGAATTAATGATTAAACCTTATCGGAAGCATTCTTTAAAAGATCTTTGACTTGAAATGTATATTGTAAATTAATGTTTCATAGGGATATGATTAATAGTGTTTTCATAGCGATATGTTTTAGTACACCCAACCAAAGATGTCACAGGGTATTTTGGTCACTGGCATTTCTGCGATCTCTGTAACCTTCATGTTGAGTGTACGTACATTCTAAGGTCAAACAAACACCTACCAAAAATATTCAACAACATATTTAACCAGAGAACTGTAAATTCAGTGTTGCCAAACGTTGGCAAAATACACCTATACTTTGTACAAAGTACAATTATATTCCTTTCTGTTCAAAATATCCATCTTGATATATTAAGCGTTGTTCTATAAAACCATTTTCTCTTTGGTAAAGAGTCCTGTGAGGTTTCCGACCAAGCAGTCGTCCCCCGCCCACTCTGACTTGGTCCCAGTCCCCTCAACAAATACAGCAGGAAGTTAAAAGCTGTTCCACTTGCCTCCATGGCCACGCCTCATTACCCTGCCTGCTTCCCTCCTTACCCTGAAGCAGAGCAGCTACGCTCCCCTCGCGTTCCCCTCGCTGGGCCCATCAAGGTGACCCTGCATGCCCCGGGACGACTAGGCCTGTTCTGTTTATTATTCCTTTATGTGTGCTGCTGCAGTATGATGCTGCAGTATGATGCACAGTATGATGCTGCAGTATGATGCTGCAGTATGATGCTGCAGTATGATGCTGCAGTATGATGCTGCAGTACGGCCCTTGTTGGCTTCACAAAGTGCTGTAGCACGTGGGGAGATATGTCAAATTTTTCACACACACAGGTGAAGGTGACCTCCGTTCACTAAATCAGTGATGTACAGTAAAGCCGTCGACGCTGTGTCAAAAATACTGTCTGGTCTGTTACGGATTATGTTTTGTCTTATATTTCATGTTTTTTGGGGGAGCTGTCATTTTAAAGACCTTGTGGTAAACTAGTTCATATACCCTTAGGTAAAGTAACTTAAAACTAAGAATTGACATATTGACTTCTACAGCATAATAGTTGAAGGTTGTAGAGTATTCTGCAACAGAACAACTGACAGATTGCAAGCAATTTCTCTCAGAAACTAGACTGGGGCAGATTGTGGAGAAGCGATATGCGATGGCACAACAGAAGTTGAGGGAGAAGCTCCTAGTTATCCCAGACGGATCAGGAGGTGTGTGACGGAGGTGTGGATGGCTGCTGCAGGTCAGTGACGTTGGCGCGTGAGGCAGGCCTACCCACATGGCATGGGGACCGGGGGACTGAGACAGATGGCACCTGGTGGGTGACAAACAATTAACAAACCAACAAGAATAGCTGGATAGGCAGTGTACCCGCAAGCACATGCAGGAGATAGCGAGCAGGGTGCATCTGTGCGTGGAAGCACTTTTTCTGTTCCTGTACTCTGTGAGTACTTGTTTTAACAGTTTAACAGTTACATTTCTCTATTTGTCTTAGTGATGTTGTTTTGTTCGAGCACACAAAAGCAGCATCTGTGATTAGAACAGTTTATATAGTATAGTTTTGTAACCGCTTACCCTTATACGAGTTGAACGTGTTCAACTTGACTTGTATATACTGTAAAACATGGCAGTTGTTGACAGGCACATTCAATGTTCCCTCTAGCTTAGGGATATACCTGATAATGCATCAATCAACCAAACTTTCCCTACATATAGCCAGATAAATTGATCTAGTATGTTGGGACCAATGGAAGGACAATAATGGTATTTATAATCAGAGGTATGCCACAACCTAACTGCATCCAAAAGTAATCTGGATAGGAGTGGTTTGGCTTCCGCTCCCACTGAAGCTGCTAAACATTTTCTCAGTATATCATTGCAACAAGATAACTACTCGGAATCGTTCTCGGATCTTACAGGCTATATCCCATACTACCCGGCTAGTCCCTAATCTAACCATGTTAAGGATTGCAGGCAGGAATCTCCTCCACTTCCATGTCCACACTTGAGAGAGCTCTGTGTAAGTCTTTGTAAGTGGGTGGCTGTCATCTGCTAGAAATATTGCCCGGCTTGGACAGGAGCTATGCATGCTGGCCCTGGTATTTCAGTAGTGTGAACAACACATCTGGAGTCTAGACTCAGTGGCTCTGTGGGCAGGGCCCTTCTCCTATCTGTGAGCAGCATCGAGGACCAGAGACCAAGTACTGTTTACATAGGTGGCACATACCAGCATCTGTTTCAACAGTCAACTCTATGGTACTCCCACCAAAACCCCCCTACTGGATTCCTTTTCTTCTCCGGTGAGATACGAGGGGATTGGAGGGGTGGGAAGAGCGGGGTGGAGGAGGGGACAAGGGGAGGAGACAGCCTACTCCAGCCACCGAAACCCCCCAGCGCCCGACCAGCCTGCCCCCAAATGCTACTGCTCAGAATCAGGGCCATGAATCCTTTAATCCCTCGTTTTTATTGTGTGCGTGTGCATGTGCGTGTGTGTGTGTTGTGTGTGTGTGTGTGTGTTTTTGCATCAGTGACAAAGTGGAGAATTGTAATGAATTTCCTCATGAGGAGTTATAGTTAATCATTCAAATGGCCTGTTGGTGGCCACAGTGGAGAGTGCACACTGAAACGGCCTGTAGCACTTCCACAGTCGAGACTTTTATGAGAGTGCTGCCACTTTAAATTTACATTTGTGTGCACTGCAGACTGTATACACACACAGGCTCCCAGAGCAACAAAAAAATGCTGCAATATTCAGAGGGAAGTTTATATAATAGCTCGAAGTATTAATGAAATAAACACAACAATAAATCTTTGTCATGGAGTGACATGCGAAGAATGCTTGAGCGTAGGCTTTTCACAGTAGAAAAATAAACAGGGATAAGACTACGGGAATTAACAGGGCCTGGGGAGGCAATAACAGCTCCTCCAATACAGCCCAGGTCATATACCATCTTATACAAACTGCTAACAGTGTGGGAGAGATTTGAAGACTCAACCTCTATCCATATACAGAACATACTGCATCATGTTATTTCAAAAGGAATCATGCCTCTTTATCTTCCTGTACGTACTCTCTTTTCAATTTAAGTAACTGCAGACTGTCTCACCCACCAACCAAATGGTACTATCAATAGTGGATTGAGATGGTACGAGAGCTAATCAATGGAAATGAATGGACTACCATCCAGAGGGAAAGAAAATCTATTCTAATACACATTGTGATGAAGAAAGGCTGCCCCTTGCTCTGCACTGACATTTACACCTTGTCAAGATGGCGGTAGGCCACTCTGCAAATGTGCTCAGCAAAATGGAGATCCCTAATAGGATCAAAGATATGAATTTTCACATCACCTCTGCTGCCTGCGAGGAGACTTGCGGTCGATAAGAGGAGAGAAAATTGATTTTGGGAAATAATTGCCATTCTTTCTGTCAGGGTGATCCTACTGTCTCTAAGGCTTTATCCTATTACTGGTACTGGGCCAGTGGGCCTGGGCATTTTAGTTGCTCTGAGAAAATACATATGAGGTCACAGCTTTTGGCCTTCTAGTGATGAAAATAGTAATAAGATTCCCTCAGAAATTCACAGATAGTTGTAGCGAACGGTTGGAGATTTTGGAAAATCGGTATGGTCTGACCTTTGATAAATTAGGAGCCTTTGAAAAAGTATGATAATTCCTGTCTTAGTAGTTATAAGCAATCCCTCTGTAATAAAGTTGATAGTCTTCTCTTAGACAAACATCACTCCTGTCAGAAGCTTTCACTCATAAGTGTTGTCTTATTTAATTTCTCTGACAACTATTCAGTGAGAAAACAATCCCAAGTGAAATCAGCAGCTAGTTGCTCCTTATATCCTTCTTGTATATCATCATTCATTTTATCCCTCCGTCCCAAACAGGCATTTGTCACTGAAGTGATTACCAGACAGATCCTCAGAGAACCGGCTTAATTCCAGCTCTAATTCCCTGATACCTGGACCCTGTCTCTTCTGGATGGCCTTTTCAGCGCTGCCCTGATCCCCCTGCTTTGTAACCATTTAGCTAACAATAACAAGAGTCATTTAGCAAAGATAATTGCAGGAAGCAGAGCCAGCCTTGTGTTCTGTGTGCCTTGGCCTCCCCTCACTCCTGCATACCCCAGTGCCCTCTGAAGGTTTCTCGCTCTGCAGCACAGTTGTACTGTACAGAACCTCATTGTGGTGTCCTGGAGATAAGGACATGGAGCTTCTCCACTCAATCTGCCTCTCCTCCGAGTGAAGGCGCCAGGCCTATCTCTTCTATCTCCTCCAGGGAACGCTGACATTCCCAAAGACACCGGTGCTATGAGCCGCCCCACCGCCCCACAGCCACCCGCCCGCACACCAAACCTGGAGATTTATGTCATGGTAACCCAATCTCTCCCCCAGAACAGAACGGTCGTCTCCCCCGGTCTCCCCTCACTGGCATTGGGAGTTGAAGCTGAGTTAAGGCTGATGTTTTTGTAGTGCTGTAGAGTCTGCTGGAGAGAGAGACCGTGTTCTCTTTCTGTTGTTTTCATCTGATATGGGTGGCCTTCAGATGTAAGGCTGGCTGGCTGGCTGGTTGGCTGGCTGGGGTCGAGTGGCCCGCTTTAGTTCCCACTACTGGTGTATATGGGAGTGAATGAGAGGATATGTGATGTTTATAGATGGGGGTGAAGCTACACACACACACACACACACACACACACACACACACACACGTGACTAGATTGGATTTATTTATTTTTGTTGTCCTTTGCAGAATGCAGGTTTATTGTCATGAGTCTTGTCCTGGTGCAAAGTCAGCTGCAAAAGTCAAAATTGTCTACATTGTAAAAATTCATGAAATCAAATGAGATTTTTGGTCTTGATTTAAGGTTAGGGTTAGGCATTAGGGTTAGCAGTGTGGTTAAGGTTAGGTTAAGGTTAGGGTTAGGGTCTCTAATGGTAGACCACTTTGCCACTCGGGAGGCCAGGCAGAAATTAGTTTGACACATTTTTGAAAATAATGGACGTCACTACACGAAAAAAAATTATAATTTCATACCGCTTCTCAATAGTAGGAATTATAATTAATTGAGTCAACAATGTAGAGTACATTAATTAGACATGACACAAAATAAATACCTCCTTGGAATCCGCGCTTTAATATTTCATCACTTGAAAAAACACCTGAGAACTAAACATATGACCAAATCAAAACTTAATGTGGATCACGTAATTTCAGCTTCACTGAAATTAATCCCCACTTTGTTGAGATCTAGAAACTTTTGGAGTGAAAGAGTCCCACAAATTCAGTTGAAAGACTTGAGAAATGTGAAACAATGATTGATTTTTAAATAAAACTATGACAATAACTTGAACTTACACTATTGAGCTTGAATGTACTGAAAGACCACAGGTGACCATTAGACCAGGGATTCCCAAACCTTTTGGGGCCGGGGACCCCTTTTGTGATAGCAAATTCATCAGGGACCCCGTCAAAATCAGAACACAACTCAGACTTCAGAGTGCGATAAAAAATAGAATAGTAAAGGGGTTTTACTATGACTGCTGCAGTGCAGGGCCACACTAACCAAGTCTCGGGCCCTGGGAAAGAACATTTTAAAGGCCCCCCTCTTTGCATCAGAGAGAACATTTAGCAGTTTTAAAGCTAATTCCTTGCAACTACACATATTTTCCCATGAGGCAGAGAGAAATTTTACAGTTTTAAAGCTTAAATTACAGTGCATTTGTGACCGACCGCCTCCAGCAAAATTTGAAATTGTGTTTTTTACATTGGATAAAAGTAGAACATTTTATATCATACATTGCAGTTGAGGAACAATGGGAAAGTAATTCTGCTTTGAAAGTTGATCAACTTGTAACGCCACTTTTGAGAAAAAGGCCCTTGAATGTTTTGCTACACCTCCTGGAGAGCTCTTCTTTGTCTACACCCATTCAGGATCGTTCACACCCTCTTAAGCCTTAGCCCCACCCATCTCTTTAAGGATTCACATGTGAGGCCATGAGCTAAACAAGTTTAGTAAACTACCAAAGATTTCAAGACTAAAAGTGGTAGAAGTAGTAGCCAACAATAAGGAAAAACTGCAGGTGAAAATGCACTTTATCTAGTCCTTGGCCTATAACCTAATCTGACTTTGGAAAGTAAATAACCACCCCCCAGTCACATCTAGCTAAGTGGATGGGTCACTATTGTCCAGACATGTACACATGTTCATGAAATACAATAGATGGCCATAATCACCCACAGATACACCTGGCTAACTTGATTGGTCATGTTATCATCTGGCGAAGTGGCCTCAATTGTTTAGACATGTAGCTAGCTAGCTGGCATAATCCCAACTCATACTAATACCAATACAAATATTGCCATAGCTGTAGTAGGAATCTGCAGGTAGCTAAAGCTAACCAACCAGGTTCAATGTTAGCTAGCTAACATTAGGCTATAACTAACAATACAAATGGATTTCTGATTCGAAAAATATTACTACACAGATCATACACATAAACGTTAGCTAGCGAGCCAGCAAGCTAACGTTCACTAGCTAGCTTACAGTGCGCTTTAACTTGCAATGAAAATGACTTGCTGACAAAATTAGAAACGTATAATATCTGAAAACGTAGCTAGACTCTTACCCTTATACATTGATGAACGCTCACGGCAGACTGGAACCATTTATCAACCAGTGTTGTGTCAAGTCACACTGGTTCACACTGACTGTGGCGTGTGTAGAAAGTTTGTTATTATGGCACATGAAAGTTCACATGTTCCAGAAGGAATTTATTCCCAAAAAACGCATTTAGCTAAAAAATGTATGTTTACATTCAAACGCCTCTCCTGTGAAGTAGTGATGTGTGACATACACCTATTTACATGAAACAAGAAAATTAAATTCAAAACAATTTTTTTAGGGAATACAGGAACTATTGAGTTGAAAACTGGATCATTGATGGAGTACTGTGGATCCCTGTGAGCCTCCCAGGCCCTGTTGTGCATCTAAGGGTATATTGTAGATGACTAATGTTACATTGTATTGTATTGCACCCTCTAAACTTTTTCCACAGACCAATTGGCCAAATTTGTGTAATCTGTTGTTGCTAGCAATATTTATTTTTAAAAACTTTTTGATCTTGCAGCAGACCCCAAGTTTGTGAACCACTGCTGTAGAGAAACAAGGTTGAGAACTTGTGGTATGTAGAGAACCAGCATGACAAGCTAGAGATGAGTCACCACACAGTCATCTTCTCACCTCCAACACAGCATCCTCTGAACACGTGTCAAACCCATAGGAGCACACCTAACGGCTCAGCGTGTGAGTGTGTATGTGTGTGAGTCCGTGTGTGTGTGTGTGCATACATGCATGAATGTGCATGTATGCAAGCAAGCATGTGTGTGTGCTTGCCTGTGTGTGTGTGTGACGGGGGCTACCCCCTGCCCTGATCAAACATGGTGGCGGCTGTGCAGGCACCTCGTCAGGCTCTGTCTGTCAGAGGGTACACGCTGTGCCTCGCCACCCCAGGGGGGCACAGCGGGCCCAGGATCTTTCAAACACCTCACCTGCCGTGCCACTGGCCCTCCGGAGGAGCTCAGAACACGGGAACGGGCCCAGAGAGGAGCCAGTAATGAGCACAGAGGCTGTGGAACACAGGCTCCACAGAGGGAGGTAGTAGGACTGGGTGCTACCCCATCTCACGGAGATGGGAGAAGGCAGGGAGAGTGTTCCATTACCATTGGCTGTTTATCTTAGACCATTGCATCATACTGTAGTAACTTGGCTCAACTAGCATTATTGGTTTGACACCATGAAGTCAAACAGGGAATGCTCAAATGAGAAATGCAGAAATGATCAACAACATACAGTATGTACATAATGTCATGGAAAACTTGAGTTCATATCTCCTCATTCATAACACGCATACGAATTTGGTATTCGAGATGTAAAGATGAGGGGATGGAAATTAGATTAAATTGCGTGTGGCAGCTCAGTGTAGGGAGGCAATTAAGGAGAAATTTGGAGGCAGTTCAGTCACAGCACTCCTGGAGACTGAGTGGCACAAGAGCCAGTGGTCCACTGTGCTTGTGTCATGCCAATTAAGATGTCCAAACGTGAGGATAAGGATATTAACCAGGGTCACGTTCAGTAGCCAAACATTGTCGAACATACAGTATATCACAAAAGTGAGTACACCCCTCACATTTTTGTAAATATTTGAGTATATCTTTTCATGTGACAACACTGAAGAAATGACACTTTGCTACAATGTAAAGTAGTGAGTGTACAGCTTGTATAACAGTGTAAATTTGCTGTCCCCTCAAAATAACTCAACACACAGCCATTAATGTCTAAACCGCTGGCAACAAAAGTGAGTACACCCCTAAGTGAAAATGTCCAAATTGGGCCCAATTAGCCATTTTCCCTTCCCGGTGTCATTGTGTTACAAGGTCTCAGGTGTGAATGGGGAGCAGGTGTGTTAAATTTGGTGTCATCGCTCTCACACATCCTCATACTGACTGGTCACTGGAAGTTCAAAATGGCAACTCATGGCAAAGAACTCTCTGAGGATCTGAAAAAAAGAATTGTTGCTCTACATAAAGATGGCCTGGGCTATAAGAAGATTGCCAAGATCCTGAAACTGAGCTGCAGCACGGTGGCCAAGACCATACAGCGGTTTAACTGGAAAGGTTCCACTCAGAACAGGCCTCGCCATGGTCGACCAAAGAAGTTGCGTGTCATATCCAGAGGTTGTCTTTGGGAAATAGACGTATGAGTGCTGCCAGCATTGCTGCAGAGGTTGAAGGGGTGGGGGGTACGCCTGTCAGTGCTCAGACCATAAGCCGTACACTGCATCAAATTGGTCTGCATGGCTGTCGTCCCAGAAGGAAGCCTCTTCTAAAGATGATGCACAACAAAGCCCGCAAACAGTTTGCTGAAGACAAGCAGACTAAGGACATGGATTACTGGAACCATGTCCTGTGGTCTGATGAGACTAAGATAAACTTATTTGGTTCAGATGGTGTCAAGCGTGTGTGGCGGCAACCAGGTGAGGAGTACAAAGACAAGTGTGTCTTGCCTACAGTCAAGCATGGTGGTGGGAGTGTCATGGTCTGGGGCTGCATGAGTGCTGCCGGCACTGGGGAGCTACAGTTCATTGAGGGAACCATGAATGCCAACATGTACTGTGACATACTGAAGCAGAGCATGATCCCCTCCCTTCGGAGACTGGGCGCAGGGCAGTATTCCAACATGATAACGACCCCAAACACACCTCCAAGACGACCACTGCCTTGCTAAAGAAGCTGAGGGTAAAGGTGATGGACTGGCCAAGCATGTCTCCAGACCTAAACCCTATTGAGCATCTGTGGGGCATCCTCAAACTGAAGCTAGAGGAGTGCAAGGTCTCTAACATCCACCAGCTCCGTGATGTTGTCATGGAGGAGTGGAAGAGGACTCCAGTGGCAACCTGTGAAGCTCTGGTGAACTCCATGCCCAAGAGGGTTAAGGCAGTCCTGGAAAATGATGATGGCCACACAAAATATTGACACTTTGGGCCCAATTTGGACATTTTCACTTAGGGGTGTACCCGCTGTTGCCAGCGGTTTAGACATTAATGGCTGTGTGTTGAGTTATTTTGAAGGGAAAGCAAATTTACACTGTTATACAAGCTGTACACTCACTACTTTACATTGTAGCAAAGTGTCATTTCTTCAGTGTTGTCACATGAAAAGATATACTCAAATATTTACAAAAATGTGAGAGGTGTACTCATTTTTGTGATATACTTTAGCAAAGAGAAATACCATGAATAGTGCCGATGTGATTCCTTTTTTTACATGTCAGAGAGGCATTTTTGGTTCTTCATTACATATTTTTATCTGAACGTTCCAAAACAATGCCTCCTGCTAAAGACACCCCAAGTCACTGCACAGTCCAGTTCAAAACATTATGTTGTCAGAACAGAGAACAGATAACTCTTGATAGTGAGATATATATATATATATACTGTATATACACTGTGTACAAAACATTAGGATGACATAGACTGACCAGGTGAATCCAGGTGAAAGCTATGATCCCTTAATCAGTTTAGATGAAGCGAAGGGCACAGGTATACATATACATTTTTTTAAGCCTTGAGACAATTGAGATGTGGATTGTGTGTGTGTGCCATTCAGAGGGTGAATGGGTAAGGCAAAAGATTGAAGTGCCTTCGAACGGGGTATGGTAGTAGGTGCCAGGTGCACCGGTTTGTCTCAAGAACTGCAACGCTGCTGGGTTTTTCACGCTCAACAGTTTCCCGTGTTTATCAAGAATAGTCCAGCACCCAAAGGACATCCAGTCTCAAGGCTAAGTTATGTGTTTGGAGACACGATACTTAAATGTCTGTTAATAAACAGGCACTTCCATGTTATAATGGTGGCATAGTCAGGATAGATTGAATCTCTTCTTTGATAGGAACTTCTTTAGCTGCTGTAGTTTTTTACAGACTATTTCCAATCGATTTCCAACCTCCTCGTTAGCATCCCTCCATGCCCCTAGCACCACATGTTAGCCCAGTACGCATCACTAACCTAGCCATGTTTGTTTGGTGTGTTGTTCAGCCACCCCAGCTTGCGTATGCATATTTGATCAAAAACTCAGATGAAGGGTTAAATAATATCACTGGGAACCAATTACAGGCGGTTCTGTTGGAAATTGCAGTGGAAGGCCGCGACTCGTGCTGTCAGCCAGCTAGCGATGAAACACGGAGACAAAGGGAGCCCAGAAGCTGCAGATGTTGATGCTGGAAAGCCGGGGGCTAGTGGGGGTCGACGATGGGGGCCAATGCTCTGGCCCTGTGGCTATTTGGGAGCCCCAGCTGGGAGGAAAGACTGAACGCTATTCATCTGGGCTCTCTGGGGCCTCGGCTCCGCTCCACACAGGTATCTAGCCTATCGGGAGGCTTTGCTGGATGAAAGGCTGCTCCACAGATGTCACCTGCTGGGGTTCAGTGGCCTAGCCAGCAAATGTCATGTTTGGCAGCTGGTGCGTTGCTCTCCCACCAGTTGTTGGCAGCGCGATTCCTAAAGGATGCGAGGGCTGGGGGCTTCCTAATGGGACGACATTAAAGAGAGTTGCTGGCTTCTGTCTGTCATAGAACATTAACCTTGTCCTGTTTCCTGCTCCTCCAGGACCCCAGCACTGAAGTACGTCTCCTGTGAACCCGCAATCTGGCCTCACCCAGGAGGCTCGTATGTTTGTGTTTATGGTTTCGCAAAAGTTTACTACAGTGACTAAATGTTTATTTTCAGTTTCACGTTTTTAAAATGACGTTGTCGGGTGGTGTTTCAGCTCCTGGAGCATTACGGTTTTACTATCTGTTTATCTGATGTGAAACTCTGCGCCAAATAGACCCTTCACTAATGCTGTCTGAGCTTGCAACAGTAACCAAGTGGGGCGTGGTTACTGTTGCAAGCTCAGACAACATCTTTCCCGGGAAGCCCAGCAATAATCTCAAACTGTTTTTTAATACACAATGAAATTAAACACAGACTACCCGTTGCCGAGAAAACTCTTGAGAATGTTGTGGTGGACTGTCATTACATTTGCTTCTTGGGAACCTGGTAAAATTCTGTTCTGGTGTGGCTAGCCACTGATTGGCTCTGAATTCACTGTCAGAATGCAGTCAAAGCTACAACCATTTTTGGAGCAAACTAGTGCTCTGAAATCGTATCCTGATGTCCACAGCTGATGGGAGTTGTATTAATAACATGGCTAACTTAGCTAGCTAACATACATTTAGAGAAAAAAGTTATATTAAGTGGCTAGCCAGCTAGCGTTAGCAACATTTGGTGGTCAATGAGACTGAGAGCTAGCTAACCTGCTGAGATAGCAAACAATGTAACAAAAGTATCATTTTGGTTTGGAAAAATACTTAATCAACAGGCTCTGTAATACAGGGATCACAGTTCAAGTACCCCTGATGCATTGTTAAATTATTTAGCCATTTAAACAATTGGTTCTTTAAAGAAAACTCTCAGCTTTGAAGAAAGTTCACACTGCCCTCACTGCTTTCATGTGTTTTAAACTTGAGCTTGTCTGAGGTGTTGGACTCAGCAACAGTTGCTATCCATTGGAGCGATACGATTGGTTCCCCTAAATTCTGGGGCGGGGCTTAGAGAAGAGTCAATTAACCTTGTGTTCTTGTTTTCATCCACCAGGATCTGCTGTTTGGATTAATTTGAAGCATTTATGTGCTTCTACATCTGCATTGCTTGTTGTTTGTGGCTTTAAGCTGGGTTTCTGTGTAAGCACTTTGTGACATCTGATATAAAATGGGCTTTATAAATACATTTCATTGATTAATTAAACTGCACCTGTGTCCTTTGGGTGGGAAGAATGACACATTCAAGGATTCCGATCCTTCAGAAGACACAAAATCCATTTTCCATTTACGTAACAACATCTCAGTGTCGGCAAGTTCCATGACTCGTAACATTTCAATATAGCAACAGAGAAAATAAACTGTGAGGCCTACATACAGTTACTCTCTGTGTCACTGTAAAGAATGGGCCTTCTGTCCGAGGCGGTCACCTTTTTAGCACCATGGAAACAGTGACAGAGGTAAGGTGTGCTCATCCTCCTGACCTAGAGGGCATGATTAATCTCAGCCTGCCATCTGGGTAAAGAGACAGGCCATGCTACACAGCCTCTGGCCCTGGTGAGCTCTCCCTCTCTTCTCTTCTTCTCTCTCCTTTCCCTCCCTGTGGAGAGGGGTGCATAGGGGCCAGAGGTGAGCCCTCTGACCATCAGTGTGGAGACACTCCCACTGCTCTGAGGTCACACAGCTGAGCTCGCTCTGTCTCTAGAAACTCAAAAAACTCTCTGTTTAGCCTAGCTTCTTTCATTAGCTCGGTGTTGACTTTAGCCTATGAAGCTAATGCTAACGATTAAGAACAAAACAAAGGCCCACTGTGAATTTAGCTGACAAATTTGCTAATCTAAGACGTGTGGTAAGGATATTTCTGAAAAATCTATCTTTTCAGTACAATTCCCAATTACAACGACACTCTTTGTGGATGCCTTGCATTGAATACAAAGAGTGTGGTGTATTCCTCTTTCTCATGCAATGGTTTCATTGGCATTGGCCTCACTGTTCCAGCAGTTAGCCTTTGTTAATGTTCACCAAGGGCACGTAACTGCAAATCCCATTGTGAATACTGTGTGTCTGCAGCTCAGGAAAGCATTAGTAAAATGCCCGTTTCTGAGTGAGACTACTGTCTGAAGAGACGTCAAGCCCTCCTCAATAAAAGGAAGCATATGAAGAAAGGAGTTGTTCTCTTTTGAATGCTAATAAGAAACACATACATTTGTGCGAATAAGGAGAGATCCAACTCTGTAAGAATATAGGCACAATTTCTGATCTCCTGAATTTGTGCGACATTTCCATTTCTAAAGGTCCAAGGCTGTGATTTTCCCCTTTAAAGGAAAAACATTACATTGAACAAAATCTTAGTTTTTATCTGACATATCCTTGTGCGTCCTTTCCTTGGGCTGTAACAATTTAAAATCTTTATATTCAAAACTGTAAGAGCAGACCTGAATATCGACTACCATATCCAAATCGATCTGCCTGAGCACTACCCTCCGCTTTTAAATGGATTAGCAAAAAGGAGGCACACTACCAAGCAGACAAATCACACTCAGGGGATTGGGCATGCAATTACGATTATGATCAATGACAAGTCAATCATTCAGGCCCTCTCTCTCTCCGTCGTGTTCAGCAATTACCCTCCAGTTGGTAGGGGCTGCCCTGACCCAGTAGAAGTGCCCCCCCCCATTACCTCCTCCAAATAGCAGTTAGCTCTGTCAGTCACATCCCAGAACACAAGGCGCTCCAACAATTACCCCCGGCCCCATAGACACCATGTTGGGTTGATTGGGTCATACGGCCCCCTCCCGAGGAGACAGATGAGGAGCAGGACATTATTCCCCTTAGTGGAATGTAGAGATTTCAAGATGGCCGCCACTAAGATTGTCATCTTAAAGGGTAATAGAGGTGCACGACTGATAAGAATTAGGTTGACAAAACGATACACCTTAATCGAATGACAGTGTCCATTGTTTTGTTGTTAACATTTTGATTCTATGATATTTCAAGGAGACGTCCATCATTCAATGTCAGAATGTTATGCATTTCAAGGTTTTGTGGCCTAATTGGCCTTTTTCTAACATACAGTCAGATGCATAATTATTGGCAACCTTGATAAAGATGAGCAAAAAAGACTGTATAAAATAAATAATACAAATACTGAGCTAAATTGTATGCTCTTGTTTAACAAGTCATTTAAAAAAATTGTCTCATTAACATAGCTGTCAAATGTATCGGCACCCCTGTTTTTTTTTGAATACTCCAGCATGCTGAGCCCTTTTCTAATATGTTTTATGAGATTGGAGAACACATTGGGGGGGGGATCTTAGACCATTCCTCTACACATAATATTTCCAGATCCTTGATATCCTTTGTCTGCGCTTATGGACTGCCCTCTTCAATTCAAACACAGGTTTTCAATAGGGTTCAAGTCCGGACACTAAGATGGCCTTTGCACAATGTTGATTTTGTGGTAAATTAAACATTTCTTTGTGGATTTTGATGTATGCTTGGGGTTATTGTCTCGTTCACTTGCAGCCAAGTGTCAGCCTTCTGGCAGAGGCAACCAGGTTTTGGGCTAAAACGTCCTGGTACTTGGTAAAGTTCATAACAACAAAGATGGCCATCGTATTTTACCGTAGATATGAGGTACTTCTTTGCATATGCATATGTTTTTCGACGCCAAACCCACCACTAGTGTGAGTAGCTAAAGATCTCTATTTTCATGTCATCTGACCATGAAAATACAGCAATTTGTTTTAAATAAAATATAGCTCAGTATTTGTATTATTTATTTTACACAATCTTTTTTGTTCATCATTATCAAGGGTGCCAATAATTATTGACCTGACTGTATATGTTGTGAAAGTGAATTAAGCTTTTTTTCTAAATTGTAGTGTTCATTAAAAAACGAGTTCCTTTCATTCATTTGTGACCTCACTAAGAATTCATCACGCTCACACAAACTGCACAAAAGCTCACCAGTCATTCTGTTGACATTTTCGTAGATTTGTCCCCAGCGAAACAAAGAGACATTGAATTCTCTACATTCTAAGTTCTCCACGTTGCCGTGCTACCGCCTGCATTCAATAGTGGTTAATGTGGTTATCTGCGAAGATAGGCCACATGTGCACTGAACCTTCCATAGCGAGGAAGCCCATCCTGCACTATCTCACCACCAAATAAAGGAGGCAGGTGTGAGAAGGAAATTAATGTAAATCCATCAGAACACAATTAGGGCCTCACAAAAAAAGGACCAGACTCTCCAAAACCAACAGGACCCTGCTTTATCCTTTATCTAGATGCACCCATCTTTCCATTTTCATCTTCACCCCTAACATCTAACTCTAGTACCGGAGACATATAAATTGCTAAGTTTAATTATGAAAAAATGTGTGATATTTTCCATGTTTTGCAGGTGCAGATTTAGCAGAGTAGGAGCAGCCGGCACATATTTTCGTCCATTATGCGCTCAGTACGTTGCCGGTCTAATTCACTGTGCCTGGAGGTGCAGGGAGCACCAGGCCTCTGTGGTCGGTGGGAAAAGAAAGGCAGTTTAACCTAATTTGATTCTAATTACTAAAACAGGAAGTCCACCTGCCACACAAACGTGAGGGCTGTCCTGTGTGTGTTCTCCCTCTCCAAGGGTTGGACAGGATCCGTCCACTGAAATGTAATCTCAAGCAGAGACCCACTGGGCACAGACGTCAATTCAACGTCTATTCCACATTGGTTCAATGTCACTTCAATGACATGACGTGGTCATGTCATTGAAATGACGTGGACACAACGTTGATTCGACTAGTGTGTGCCCAGTGGGGAGCTTGATATTGGGAGATTCCTAGTAACATTGTGCATGATTTTGTGGTGCATTCTAGTATTTGTTCATGGTATTACTACAGCACGCTATAATGTATTTACACAGACAAGATTGTTACATAAAGTCTTTCAGATGGCCTTGAAAGGTGTGCATTTCTCATTCAATGCCCTTCTCCAGGTGCTAAGACAAGAATTGCCATTAGTAGAATCATAGCTTGAGACTGTGTATATTGCTCCCTTACAACTCATAGCACAATGCATATTTTGAATATTTCCCGAACAATAAATATTTCAAACGCAAATACAGCTCATTAGATAAGAATTTCAAGGAGCTGTGGTGCGAAGAATGTAAAAATTAATGTTATCTGCCAAGAACAAAACACTATTGTCTAGACGTGTGTAAAACAGAAGACGGGAAATGTCTAACTCTACAGCTATGCCAAAAATTAACTCAGCCCTAATATCTATCTCTTGGTTGGAGCCATACGATTTGCAGTTCAATCTTATTATTTTCAGTACTTAGGCTGATAGGAGTTTGCCAAGTGCGGTGTAAGCCTAAGTGGGCTGCCACAGAGAATTTGTGTACTTTAAAAATGTTACTTATATAGCTAATTAGTACATGACATCATGACCTGCTTTAAATAAAGTAAAAAATGGAAAAGAGATGGTGAATTAAAATGCGAGTGCAGAGTTAAATGTAGTAAGTCTTGTTGTCATGATTTGAACTGATATCAATGAAAACACACCAGTTTGAACTTGGCCTGTCTTCCCTGCTGAGGTCATCACTCATACATTGGGTTACTTGAGTCAGTTCTTTAGGGAATGACCTAATAATGAACGTCTGGTGCACCTCTGACTCTCGATCATTATGTCATTATGTTGTCATTGAGTGACTTGTACTTGGGTAATGCTCAACACGGAAGAGAGTTTGCTCTTGATTCTAAATTATATGCTTGTGAATATGCATTCTGTCAAAGTCTTTATCTGAGGACTTTGTCTAGTTAGAATTTGACACATTTCAAATGTTAGATTTGCATACACGCTTGATATGTCCACCCACATATTCCAAGATATTTCTAGATCAATATAGGCAAAGAGGAAGCAACATCCTGTGCAGCAATGCAGCCTTGTTCATTTCACTCAATGGAAGTGACCTCTAAGACATTAGAAACTTTAGCAAAAAAAAACAATAAATTATTATCTTTTGTCTCTAGGTACACCTTGCCTGCAATCAGAAATGTTTCAAAAAAGCTTATTATTAGACTTTGCCAGTTGTTTGGATGCGAAGGGAAAATGAACGATACTGTTTGTCCTTGTACTGTATACCCTACTGCTGGGCTTGTGTGGGCAGAAGTTCCATGAGGCAGTTTCTGATTCATTTGTCGAGTCACTATACTCATTGCGTAATAACTTCCCCAAGGGCATCGTTGCACCATTAACTCGAGAGTACTGAAAAAAGAGACTATCCCGACAGTGTAAGGTCACTAGTCCAACTCATCTGTTAGCCCTTATCAGCTGACAACGTCCACTAGTGGTGTTAATTGCAAGGCTCTGTTTTCACTGTCAGACCCTAACAAGGGGGTAGATTGTTCCGTTAATGTGTCACTTCCTGTTTCAGGGGTCTGTTAAGGGAAGGAGCTGAGTAGCCCCCTGAAAGAGTGAATGAGATCAGAGGGATCGTTGGCCCTTGTGCAGCCACCTAGTCAGGGAACGTTGGAGGTGGATTTCAACGGTAGGCACGTCTGGGAAACTTGATTCTTCTTCATGGGCTCCAGTGTTCCTAGTGAGCTTGAGCTGATGTCAGAGGTTTTTACTGTCAATGGATTCACACAATGCAGCCAGACTTGCCCAGAATATGTGAATGTCAGAAGGATGTTATTTTGAAAGCCATTGAGGGCATTATAAAAACGATTTTTCTTCCAAATCCGAATTGTTTAAATGGTTAAATAATTTAACTGTGCACCATGGGCACTTGCTACTTAGCTCTCAGTCTTATTGACCACCCAATTGTTGCTAACACTAGCTAGCTAGCCAGACAGTTAAGTTAGCCATGTTATGAATACAACTTGCATCTACTGTTGCCATCAGGATACAATTTGAGAACAATCGTTACCTCCAAAAATGGTTGGTAACTTGCTGACAGTGCATTCAGAGCCATCCAGTGGCTAGCCACACTACAACCTTCATTTTACCAGGTTGCCATGAAGCAATTATAATGACAGTCCACCACAACATACCAGAGAGGCTCCTGATTGCAAGGGATAGTCTGTGTTTAATTTCATTGTGTATTTAAAACACAGTTTGAGATCATTGTGAAGTGATTTTGCCAGTAGTTAGAAGGGGGAACTGGGCTTCCCGGGAAAATATTGTCTGATGTTGCAACAGTAACCAAGGGGGGCGGGGCTTAGCGAAGTGTCAATTGTCCATAAAAATTCATACAATTTTAGCAATGTTGACTGTCACCACTGTATATTCCTGTAGTTTATTCCCACACAGATTTGCACGCTGTGTGCTCTCCGGGTATTAAAGTCAATAGTACCCAAATGGGATGGGGAATAGAACAGAGGCTTATGGGGGTTTATTTTCTGCACTACATGCAGGAGGCTAGCTGAGCCGAGACAGAAGCCTTGAGAAGAAAAAAAGAGAGCGCGAGTCTGCCTATTTGGCTGCTTGTCTGAGGAGCAGGTCAAGTTCTTGGCGGAGAAAGTGCTGTGTTGCTATGGTGAAGTGTGGTTTCTCTCCATGTCCTGGGGTTAGGGCGCCATCAGCAGTATGAGCGTTGTTCAAGAAGCAGCCGAGATCAGGGCCCTAATCAGAAGCGCTTATTTTGGTTGAAGGTGAATAGCGCCTGAGGCAGAGAGCAAAGAGAGATCAGCAAATACAGCTATGAGCACATACAGCACCGGAGCCTTGGCTAATGCAGAAATAACACAGCAATATACTGTACAGTAGATACGGGGATAAATGGCCAAAACTGACAGGGTTTGCTGCAATCTGCAAGGATTGTATCAGCGCTGATATCAGAGCTGATTAAAGATGGGTTTCAATTGGACTGTTATTGCAGTATATGGTACATCAGCAGTAAGTGTAGGCTATTGTCTACTGAAAGTAGTATAATGCCGAGCTTCTCTAGCTTCCATCCCTGAAGCTATGAAGAGTTCATTTCCAAAACGCTATATCCACCAATTTTTCATCTATGTGTTTTTTAAATCAGAAATGATTTCTTATGGATACCTTCATTTGTGTTTAAAATATTACTGTTCTCAGATATATCATTCACAGATTTCAGTTGTGTATACATTTTTGTTATTTCTCTATGTAGAAATCTATATTTCCATTGTTTAGCTGGAATGGAATGTTTGTATACTGTAGATGTATATACTGTGACATGTGGTTGTCTCATCTAGCTATCTTAAAATAGATAAGAGCATCTGCTAAATGACAAAAATGTCCAATGGTTTACATGCAGATCTCATATTACTGTATTGATTCATCTAAAAAAATATAATACTATTGATGTCACAAATGTATTATTTGTACAGTTCTTTATTAATAATGTAGTTATTTGTTACATTTGACTGTGTACCTAGCAGTACTATTCATTTCTCTGAGAGTGAGGTGGATATATAGCTTTTTGCAAAAAAACATGATTATTTGTCTCTCTGAAATGAAACCATCAAGTGATAGACATGTATTTGTTTGTAATCTGTCATTGAACAAGCTCATACCATGATTAGATAGTGAAAAAACACCAATCTTTGTCATAAGTTCTTTAACACAATAAAAGCGAATTTACCAACATTTCAGAAAAAGGATGTATCCTGTTTTGGAATGAAACTCTTCAAATTGCGTTACTGAACTTTTCTGAATGGCAATCTGACTCACACTCTAAAGATATGTTTCACAATTTTTTCCAGCATATTTGTATCTAATTTGTCTTGTTTTTAACTTTTGAGGAAGATAACTTTGGCAAGTACACTGCATGCTAGTGGCTGTCGGGAGCCAAGGGTAATTTCTGTTTGGATGGAAGTGATGGGTTCAGGTTGGCACAGGCTGTCCGCTGTAGTCTTTGGCACCCCTCCCCATCCCTGTCTCCCTGATATACTCTCTCCCTCTGTACGCGGCCTGTACAGTGTCTTTGTGTGTGTGTGTGTGTGTGTGTGTGTGTGTGTGTGTGTGTGTGTGTGTGTGTGTGAGTGTGAGTGTGAGTGTGAGTGAGTGAGTGAGTGAGTGAGTGAGTGAGTGAGTGAGTGAGTGAGTGAAAGGCTCCTGTGTGTATATGTGTGTGTGTGTGTCTACGTGTGTGTCTGTGTGCGTGTGTGTGTGTGAGTGAGTGAGTGAGTGAGTTTAAGGCTTGTGTATGTGTGTCTGTGTGTGTCTGTGCATGTCTGTGTGTGCGTGTGTGTGTCTGTGTGCGTGTGTGAGTGAGTGAAAGGCTCCCTCAAACGAACAACCGAAACTTACTTAAGACGTCACATGCGGAGAATGACTGAGTAAATTTGTAAGTCCTGCCAAGTGCCTATTCTAATCTTTCCTCAGTGTTGCTTACGCTGGGCAGCAATTTGCCAGGCCGTGTCTCCTGTGCTCTATCCCCAGAACTCTAAGTATAAGGTCAGCCCATCTGCTGTCGGTAGAAAATAAAGTAAGCAAAGATCACAGGGTACCACAGTACAATCAAGATCATTATTTACCTCTATCTTTTTCGCAAACTGACTGACTTGCTCTGTATAAATGTATTTATATATTATATATTTATATACCCAAGCTAGGGCTTTGTGGCCTTAAAAGGAAGTGCTGCCCTTTTCCTTGCGACGGTGTTCCCGGAGTCTGCGGAGGCTCAAGCCCGAGGAGCCTGGGATTCATCAGAGCGGACCAGCTGGTCGGGAAGAGAGCTGGGAAGAGAGTGGTTCTAGCTGGTCCAGGCGGGACGCGGCCAGATAACAGGCTGATACTGGGGACAAATTTGGTCATATTCAGGGCTGCCCGATGATGCGAGGCTGATAAAAACATGCGAGACAGAAGGTAGCTTTGCTCGTGGCGGGTGTCTGTGTGGTGCCCCTCACTGTCTGTCCCGTCCGTCTATCCATCTCTCTTTCTGTGGTTGAACAGAACCTCCTTTTGCACATGGGGCCAGGGTCAGGGTCCTGTTTTGAAGCAGGTTAGTCACACTCACGCAACCCCTTTTCCCTGCTCTCCCGACACAGATAAACATGCCAGAGGTATAGGAAGCTGTGAACTGCCCCTGACAACCGTCTCGTGTAAAAATGGCAATGAGGTTAGGTGGCAACTGCGTTTGAATGGTCCTGTTGGTCCTTTACCACGCAGCACACTACATTGACCAGCCAGCATAATTAAACTTGTTTGGTGTCTCACTGTCTCTGCATCCCAAATGTTCCCACCCTGTCCCCGTCACGTCCTCATATGACATGGCTTTATCTTTTAGCTAATCTTCCATGTGTTAGGGGCTGACCTGGTTGACTCCACAACAGGATGTAAACACCCTAAATACCAAACATGCAGTAATAACAGATTGACAGGCAGGCGGACACAACAGCAGTATTGCACCCATCTCTGGTCATATGGAGAGGAGATGAGAGGCAGGCCAGTCCTCTGCTTACATAAACCCAGGCCAGGCCCAGTCGCCTCACTTGGCTGCCGGAAGGGGAACAGCAGATCAGCGGTCAGAAAGACTGTGAAACGTCTGTGTCACAAGTGTCACCCAGGCAGACAGGCACACAGAGCAGCAGCAGGAGCACATTCTTGGCCAGGGCTGATCTCCAAACACTTCTCTCTTCCACACGCACATATACACTCTCTCTCCCTTTGTGTGTCTCTCCAACTCTCAGTCTTTCTCTCTCTCTCTCTCTGTCTCCCCTCTCTCTACCTCACTATCTCTATTTCTCTCTCTCTCCTGGTTCACTTCCTGTCTCTCTTCCTTGGACTAAGATGCACTAGACATCAAAGACGGCTGTGAGCACCTGTCTCATACACAGGGGTCACAAGGTCACGACAGTGCTGATTAATTAATGTTTCCCCTTCTGCCTTCTGAAAGAGCAGCTCCACTTTAGATCTGGCCCATCCACTCTGTTATATATCAACTCTGTTATGAGTCCACTCTGTTACGTGTCCATTCTGTTATGAGTCCACTCTGTTATACATCAACTCTGTTATGAGTCCACTCTGTTACGTGTCCATTCTGTTACTTGTAATAATTGCAAAATGCAAAACACTTTAAGACAACATGCAGACTGTGGACTAATTACGTGGATAAGCTATGAACCACTATTGTTCATTTGATTAAAGCGATTCTAGGACTTCATCTAATGCAAAGAGAAGATTATTTGGTGAAGCACTCAAGCTCTTTGCGTTTTAAAACCTTGAAAGAATATTGCCTTCTTGAGCAGAGTTACATTCGCTGTCCCTGTTGTATTGTACTGTATCCTTTGTAATTCAATAGAAAGCCTCACAACGATCCTAGCTCTCTGTCTACACAAGACAGTGTGGAGGAGCTCACAGTAGCTAACCAGCACCCCCTTTTGAAACTTCTGTTCGGAGATTTAAAACGCTCATTCACTCACCCGAAAACTCTACTACTTCTGTCACCCACAGAAAATCTAAAGTCTAGTTTGTAATATTTTAGATGATTGAATGAATGGAGTAGTTCAGTGATTCAATTCTTGATTGATTGATTGATGTGTTTACTATGTTAAACAACAGTTCTGGTGACCTTTCGTGTGCAGTAACAGTGTGTGTGTGTGTGTGTGTGCGTGTGTGTGTGCGTGTGTGTGCGTGTGTGCGTGCGTGCGTGCATGTGCGTGTGTGTGTGTATGTGAGTACAGCATGCCAGAAAAACAACAGCTCAGCATTGATTAATTAGAATTAGGAGTCGTACAACTCATAATTCACACGCTAAACAAAAACATGTTTTGTAAAACCATAATTCCCCCGATATATGAAATAACTACAGTTGGAAATTGCTTTGCTATTTTTGCCCATAGATTAAATAGGGTCAGCTTCAAAAGATGACTGCAATTATCAGTGTATTTTCACCAATTGAATGTAATGTACTATATTTTTTAATTGCACAGTTGATATGACTCTAGTTACATTAATAAAACTGATACTCTTGAAGTTGTTTAGCATATCCTAATTTGAACAAAGTATCTGCATTGAAACTGTCACTGTACAACAGACCTGGTAAACAAATAGCAAGTAATCAACACTGTGACTTCAGAAAAGGAACAGTGGTTACCAGGGGGAAAAAGAGCACACAAATGCTTCCCAATACATGTCTCCCATGTTATCCCCTGAGTGATGTTATAGTGCTACCCAGCAGCAATGAGTCTGAGACAGGCTAAACCCACCCAGCCACAGCCCCTAGTGCCAGAGCCACGACACAGAGTGCAGTGTGGGAGAGGGTCGATAAGCAGCTCAGACAGGATCATTGGGAACAGTGGGGAGGAACATAGCCGCTCCTCTCTCTCTCCCCTCTCTCCTTCTTAGAGCCATCCTGCCACCCTCCACCACCCTGCCCTACCTCTTCCTCTTTCTCCTCTCCCTCCTCCTTCACCTTCTCCACTTCCTCTCCATTTTAACTTGACTTGTTTTAACTCAGAGTTTTGAAGGCGGCGGAGGTCAAAGAGGAGACGGGTGGGGCCGGGGAGCAGGGCGAGGCGGGCGGGGCGGGCAAGCGTTAAGCCGGTCAGGTGCGGTGCCACCAGTGATCATTAGGGTTGCATCTGCTCGGGCCAGATTGTGCACTGCCTGCACCAGGCGAGATGTCTCACCCAGGGAACGGGGCGAGCATCTGTCTGTCCTTCCCCGTAGACACGAACCTCCTACCAGCCTGTCCAACTCAACCCAACTGGTAACAAGGTCACCTCGCTCACTCACTCCCACTCCCTCTCACTTACTTGCTGTCTTTTGCTCAAATTCCCTTATGTACTTTTTTGAGGTGCACAGACTGAGGAGATGAGCAGGGAGTTTTCTATGTATGACTGACTGAACAGACTTTAAGGGTTTTCTATGTATGACTGAAAATCGAAATAAATACAACTTTTCTCTGAAACTATAGCCTACATGTTTTAGTCTGAATCCTGTCCATGCACATTCAACTAATTGCATTATTTGATATGGGTTGATAAAGGGAAACCATCAGAAAAGGAAATTAATTAGCTTCCAGCACTTGAGCGTGTGATTTCAACTGTTCCTTCCACTCATTGTTTTTGTCACATCTGATCACTCTGGAACAAAGTAAATAAGCATGCACATACCCCACAGGGGAATTTATATCGACGCAAAAGGTTTATTTACCAAAGCGTCAACCATGTCTTTTTCATTCACTTGTATTGCAGTTTGAAAGCTGTATAATCATAAATGTCTACTTTAGCCACTGGTATAGCACAAGATTAACAGCTACAGGGAAGAAACATGTTTTTTAATGAAATAATGTGAAGAGGTTCATGAAATATCCCTTGGGTAAATGCACACTCTGTAAATGGAACATAAATAAGCGTAGTTGTTCATCAAGACAAAGTTGTGAAGCCCAATGTGGGGCTCGTAAAGGCTTGGGTGGAAGGACTCAAAGCTAACGCTAACAATGCATGTGTTTGCTAATGGGTTGTCAGGTCATAGAGTGTCATGGAGAGAGAGTACCATCTCATATCGCACATTATAGGCATGACAATAGTAAATATGCTAGAAATGTTTGTTGAATATTGTCCATGTACATCCGTGAAGTTATTAGCTTTCTACATATATAACAGGAAGCTGACAGCTAGCGGTTCCCCCTCATTTAGCCAAAGTGCTAAACATTTCCATTGTTGTTCATGAGGGGCTTATAGGTGGATGAAATCGCTGATTAAATGTAATAGGTGATGAGTTTTAATCTATTTGGGCACGCAGCTTTGCCCTGTGTGTTACAACAGGATATTTGAGAGGAACCTCGCCAGACCACAAATAGCATATGGCTGCTCATTAATATGTCAAATGCAGCATCCCGCAAACATACTGAGGTGAGGCATGATTAATCAAAATCAGGAAAATTACACAAAGTGAAATGATGATAGTGGAGTACAGGTGATGTTTTAGGTCAACAAGGCAAGTGATGGTTGTGAAAAGCAAAAAGTAGGCCTATTGGTAGGGTTGTAGTCCAACAAGTGAACATATTGAGTGAACATAGGTTTCCACATACAGTAGTTTTGGAACATACAATAGCAATGATGTATAAATCAAACATAACGTGTGATCAGGGGTTGGAACCGGTTCAGGGAACAGAACTGAAACCCGGAAAATAACGAAATTGTTCAAGGAATGGAAACAGAAGCAGGAGCGAAAGTGATCTCTAGTGTTCCCGGAACAGAACTGTTATTTCCAAAAATATGCCTAATGTCTAGTATCTAATTCTGTAATAAAGTGAAGTTATGATGCTAGCAAAGGTGTAAACACATTCCAATTCCTGTCATGTCATGAGGTTCAGCGCTTCAAGCCAAGCCTCCTTCATATCCACCCCTCTCTTTCACTCTCTCCCGACCCATGAAATTTCAGTCGATTCTCGCACCTGCACTTATCTGTCCGTCCAGCATGTAAACAACTAGCTTACCCGTTCCATAACAAGCTGCTAAATCCACGCTCACTGGTGGAGTAAATGAATGAGCTTAATGTAAAAACTATGGCGATTTGACTGCGGGAAAAATGTACGAAAAGGAATTATATGAACCGTCACTTGTTTTGAGTTCGACCGGTTCAGAACTTTTTTATGCTGGTCGGAACACTGGAACAAGATAAATAGGGCTTCTGCTCGGAACAGAACGACTGGGAAATCATTTCGGTTCCAACCCCTGCGTGTGATAGACCATGAGTTCATATTGCACATGAGGGTTGAACTTGATTGAAAAGAGGAAGGACACAATCTGGATAAAAGCTATAGACAGGGGATTGGAAGATAGCAGTGAAAGCTGCCATGATTCATTTTGACAGCTTCAGCTGTAGGTAATTGTTGCGCAGGGCTGAATTAGCTTGGCCTAGAGCAAACAGAAAGGGATGAAACAGGTGTGACTCCAACTTTCTGCCTCACAGGAGACTAGAGAGCCCTTGGTCAAGGACACAGCACCTGTGCCATTGTTTCCTCCCCACAAATGGCTTTAAAGTGCAAATTTCTGCTTGGTCCTGAAGGAGACCTAGCCGTTTACACTTATTTTACTCATCTGAACCAATATGTGCCGCGGCGCCATTTGCATAATGGGGCCAATGCAAAAGGAGGCTGAGGCTTTGTCAGCCCGAGACAAAAAGAAGACAGAGCAAAGGACTGATTCAGTCAATTCAGTTGAAGCACATCTGCACACCACAAATAATGAGGGATGTACAGATGTAGGATCTTCATTTGATCACTCTTTTGTTTCTGCAAATGTTATATTCACTGAAAACACACAATAATACACCCATTGGCTGGCTCAGTGACACAGAGGAGAGAGAGAGAGCAAGAGAGCAATGACGTACTGCACATATCTGTACATACAGTATAGGACGTAGTGTTCAATTTTTGGGGACCCGTTTTGACTCTTGAGCACTACTTTCAGAATTACTGGCTAAAAAGTATGCAAATCCTCCGGAAAGTCTCTTTAATGGTATTGCACTTTTCATGTATAGAAATTTTGGCCAGCTAATAGCCTGACCACTGATCAATCAACATTATGGACTAAACGTTTCTTCGAAGATACAGGTAAAAAAATATATTTGTCACATGCTTCGTAATCAACAGGTGTAGACTGACAGTGAAATACTTACTTACGGCCCTTCCCAACAATGAAGAGAGAAAAAAACAGAAATAATAGAAAATAATAACACAAGGAATAAATACACAATGAGTAACGATAACTTTGCTATATACATGTGGTAGAAGTCGATGTGCAGGGATACGAGGTATTTAAGGTAGATACAGTATGTACATTGTCACGCCCTGATCTGTTTCACCTGTTCCTGTTATTGTCTCCACCCCCTCCAGGTGTCGCTTATTTTCCCCAGTGTATTTATCCCTGTGTTTCCTGTCACTCTGTGCCAGTTCGCCTTGTATGTTAGTTTCCCGTACTCCTTTTGCTGATAGTCTTCACAGTTTTGACCCCTGCCTGACTCTGGACTGCTTCCCCGCCTGCCTGATCATCCTGCCTCCTTTTGGACTCTGAACTGGTTTTGACCCTTTTGCCTGTCCACGTCCATTCTCTTGCCTTACCCTATTGGATTAATCCATATTGTAAGACTCCAACCATCTGCCTCCTGTGTCTGCATCTGGGTCTCGCCTTGTGTCATGATATACATACTGTATAGGTAGGGATAAAGTGACTAGTCAACAGGATAGATAATAAACAGTTACAGCAGCATATGTGAGTCAAAGGAGTTTGTGCAAAAAGGGTCAATGCAGACAGTTAAATATTTAACCAATAGCTACCTGGACTAACTATTTAGCAGTATTATGGCTTAGGGGTAACAGTTCAGGGTCCTGTTGGTTCCAGACTTGGTGCATCGGTACCGCTTGTCATGCCACTATAGAGGTCCTGGATTGCAGGGAGCTCGGCCCCAGTGATGTACTGGACTGTACGCACTATTCTCTGTAACGCCTTGCGGTTGAATGTCGAGCAGTAGCCATACCAAGCGGTGATGCAGCCAGTCAACATGCTCTCGATGGTGCAGATTAATAACGTTTTTGGAGGGTCTGAGGGCCCATGCCAAATCATTTCAGCCTCCTGTGGTGGAAGAGGCATTGTCATGCCCTCTTCACGACTGTGTTGGTGTTTGTGGACCATGATAATTCCTTAGTGATGTGGACACCGAGGAACTTGAAGCTCTCGATCTGTTCCACTACAGCCCCGTCGATGTGGATGGGGGTGTTCTCGGCCCTCCTTCTGTATTGAGTGTTTTTTGTTTGTTTTATTCTATTTTAATGGGATTGAAGGAGGAGTAAAAACACCTTAAGACAGATGCAGTGGAAATTAGAAACAATGTAACTTTATTCAGACAATGTATCATGGATGGCCAGGGCTAAGGTTGAGCATCTACAGTCATGCACGGTATTTAAGTTTATGTATTGGATGTGACATAAGAAGTATTAGGTCAAGAGAGGCAAACATGGGAAATAGCAGTAACTGTTGGTTCAAACATGAGTTATGACAACAGTAGGTAGAGTTCCAGTTGAGGGCTGGGTTCTAATTGTTTTTTAATTCCAGTACTGTATTTCTGGTGCATTGCATCATATGCTTTATTGCTTTCGAGTTTCCCTATTACTCTACTAAACTCTGCAAAAAAAGAAACGTCCTCTCACTGTCAACTGCGTTTATTTTCAGCTAACTTAACATGTGTAAATATTTGTATTTAAAAGTAACAGTCAGTATCTGGTGTGGCCACCAGCTGCAGTAAGTACTGCAGTGCATCACCTCCTCATGGACTGCACCAAATTTGCCAGTTCTTGCTGTGAGATGTTACCCCACTCTTCCACCAAGGCACCTGCAAGTTCCTGGACATTTCTGGGGGGAATGTCCCTAGCCCTCACCCTCCGATCCAACAGGTCCCAGATGTGCTCAATGGGATTGAGATCCGGGCTCTTCGCTGGCCATGGCAGAACACTGACATTCTTGTCTTGCAGGAAATCACGCACAGAACGAGCAGTATCGCTGGTGGCATTGTCATGCTGGAGGGTCATGTCAGGATGAGCCTGCAGGAATGGTACCACATGAGGGAGGAGGATGTTTTCCCTGTAACGCACAGCGTTGAGATTGCCTGCAATGACAACAAGCTCAGTCAGATGATGCTGTGACACACCGCCCCAGACCATGACGGACCCTCCACCTCCAAATCAATCCCGCTCCAGAGTACAGGGATCTGTGTAACGCTCTTTCCTTCGACGATAAACGCAAATCCGACCATCACCCCTGGTGAGACAAAACCACGACTCGTCAGTGAAGAGCACTTTTTGCCAGTCCTGTCTGGTCCAGCGACGGTGGGTTTGTGCCCATAGGTGGCGTTGTTGCCGGTGATGTCTGGTGAGGACCTAACTTACAACAGGTCTATAAGCCCTCAGTCCAGCCTCTCTCAGCCTATTGCGGACAGTCTGAGCACTGATGGAGGTATTGTGCGTGCCTGGTGTAACTCGGGTAGTTGTTGTTGCCATCCTGTACCTGTCCCGCAGGTGTGATGTTCGGATGTACCGATCCTGTGCAGGTGTTGTTACACATGGTCTGCCACTGTGAGGACGATCAGCTGTCCATCCTGTCTCCCTGTAGCACTGTTTTAGGCGTCTCACAGTATGGACATTGCAATTTATTGCCCTGGTCACATCTGCAGTCCTCATGCCTCCTTGCAGCATGCCTAAGGCACATTCACGCAGATGAGCAGGGACCCTGGGCATCTTTCTTTTGGTGTTTTTCAGAGTCAGTAGAAAGGCCTCTTTAGTGTCCTAAGTTTTCATAACTATGACCTTAATTGCCTACCGTCTGTAATCTGTTTGTGTCTTAACGACCGTTCCACAGGTGCATGTTCATTAATTGTTTATGGTTCACTGAACAAGCATGGGAAACAGTGTTTTAACTCGGATTTTTACAAATTATCTTTGAAAGACAGGGTCCTGAAAAAGGGACGTTTCTTTTTGCTGAGTTTATTAAGTGTCAGTGAGTGAGAGGTACTGTAGTCTTGTTATGCTGTAGTCTATCTAATTATTCCTCAAGCTTTTAAGTTATGTATCCTGTGTAAGTTCTTCAGGTCCTCTGGCAACTATCCCAAAGCTTAGGACCAAGTGGCATGGAGAGGCAGCTTTGAGTTACTATGCCCCAAGCCTGTGGAAAAGCCTAGCAAGAGAAACTGTGGACTTATTTAAAAGGGATCTTAAAACACAGCTTTTTAGCTTTTCCTTACTTATTTTTTTGTCTTTCAGTTTTAAATGGTTATTTTTGAATTTATTTTTATCCTCTTATGTTTCTTGTGTAGTAAATATTTCAGTTTTATTTTCGTTGTTAGTTTCTTCCTGTGAAGCGCATTGTGATGCATCCGTGTCTGAAATGTGCTGTATAAATAAAGCTTGATTTGATTTGATTCACTCACAACAAAATAATTTCTTCCACTTAGTGCAGTCAAAGGTCAAAGGTGACAGTGGATTCACATACTAACAATCACACTACACAGTGTCTCTCAAATAAATCCAAAAGAACAACAGCAAACAGCAAAATATATTTTGAATATATTACTTTTCAATTCGAGTTCGCTTTTATCGTAACTACCCAAAGGAAAGACTAAATGTAATATATTGTAACACTATGGAAAAAAAATCTATACAAATTAGCCTTCTTTAAAAAAATAACACATGCATCACACCCTTGTAATCCTTCCCTTCTCAACTGCTGCTGCAAAGTTTGCACTAGAAGAACATCCCATTACCGTAACCACTGCACTACCGGTGCTAATTTCCTCTGCTGACTGCACCTGCATTGCATTGCAGCCAGCAGTATGCCCCTCTCAGCAGGCTCAGGTCTATGACTCTGTGGCCAGAGCAGGCAGGGAAAAGAACAGTGGTGCATCGCAGAGAGCAAGAGTTGACTAGGTAGAGTGTGACTCATAGCATTTTCCCCTCTTTATCATTGGGTTTCATTGTTCTATTGGTTTCACATAACCTGAGATGAGCAATGAGGCTGAATGCATTGTATGTAGATACAGTGTCTTGCAAAAGTATTTAGACCCCTTGGATTTCTTCACATTTTATTGTGTTACAAAGTGGGATTAAATTAGATTTTATTGTCATCTTTTGTAAAAAATCTACACAAAATACTCTGTAATGTCAAAGTGGGGAAAAAAATGTATTTTTTAATAAATAGAAAATTCATAACTAAAATATAGTATTTGCACCTTTTGTTTAGGCAAGACTAAAGTTCAGGAATAAAAATAGGCTTAACAAATCACATAATAAGTTAAATGGATTTTTTAATGACTAATCCTTCCTCTGTCCCCCGTACATACAGTGGGGCAAAAAGGTATTTAGTCAGCCACCAATTGTGCAAGTTCTCTCACTTAAAAAGATGAGAGAGGCCTGTAATTTTCATCATAGGTACACTTCAACTATGACAGACAAAATGAGGAAGAAAAATCCAGAAAATCACATTGTAGGATTTTTAATGAATTTATTTGCAAATTATGGTGGAAAATAAGTATTTGGTCACATACAAACAAGCAAGATTTCTGGCTCTCACAGACCTGTAACTTCTTCTCAAATTTGAAATTTGATTTGATTTAAGAGGCTCCTCTGTCCTCCACTCGTTACCTGTATTAATGGCACCTGTTTGAACTTGTTATCAGTATAAAAGACACCTGTCCACAACCTCAAACAGTCACACTCCAAACTCCACTATGGCCAAGACCAAAGAGCTGTCAAAGGACACCAGAAACAAAATTGTAGACCTGCACCAGGTTGGGAAGACTGAATCTGCAATAGGTAAGCAGCTTGGTTTGAAGAAATCAACTGTGGGAGCAATTATTAGGAAATGGAAGACATACAAGACCACTGATAATCTTCCTCGATCTGGGGCTCCACGCAAGATCTCACCCGTGGGGTCAAAATGATCACAAGAACGGTGAGCAAATATCCCAGTACCACACGGGGACCTAGTGAATGACCTGCAGAGAGCTGGGACCAAAGTAACAAAGCCTACCATCAGTAACACACTACGCCGCCAGGGACTCAAATCCTGCAGTGCCAGACGTGTCCCCTGCTTAAGCCAGTACATGTTCAGGCCCGTCTGAAGTTTGCTAGAGAGCATTTGGATGATCCAGATGAGGATTGGGAGAATGTCATATGGTCAGATGAAACCAAAATAGAACTTTTTGGTAAAAACTCAACTCGTCGTGTTTGGAGGACAAAGAATGCTGAGTTGCATCCAAAGAACACCATACCTACTGTGAAGCATGGGGGTGGAAACATCATGCTTTGGGGCTGTTTTTCTGCAAAGGGACCAGGACGACTGATCCGTGTAAAGGAAAGAATGAATGGGGCCATGTATCGTGAGATTTTGAGTGAAAACCTCCTTCCATCAGCAAGGGCATTGAAGATGAAACGTGGCTGGGTCTTTCAGCATGACAATGATCCCAAACACACCGCCCGGCAACGAAGGAGTGGCCGTAAGAAGCATTTCAAGGTCCTGGAGTGGCCTAGCCAGTCTCCAGATCTCAACCCCATAGAAAATCTTTGGAGGGAGTTGAAAGTCCGTGTTGCCCAGCGACAGCCCCAAAACATCACTGCTCTAGAGGAGATCTGCATGGAGGAATGGGCCAAAATACCAGCAACAGTGTGTGAAAACCTTGTGAAGACTTACAGAAAACGTTTGACCTCTGTCATTGCCAACAAAGGGTATATAACAAAGTATTGAGATAAACTTTTGTTATTGACCAAATACTTATTTTCCACCATAATTTGCAAATAAATAAATAAAAAATCCTACAATGTGATTTTCTGGATTTCTTTTTCTCATTTCGTCTGTCATAGTTGAAGTGTACCTATGATGAAAATTACAGGCCTCTCTCATCTTTTTAAGTTGGAGAACTTGCACAATTGGTGGCTGACTAAATACTTTTTTGCCCCACTGTATACAGTTGAAGTCGGAAGTTTACATACACCAAATACATTTAAACTCAGTTTTTCACAATCCCAGACATTTAATCCTAGTAAAAATTCCCTGTCCTACGTCAGTTAGGATCACCACTTTATTTTAAGAATGTGAAATGTCAGAATAAAATTAGAGAGAAGGATATATTTCAGCTTTTATTTCTTTCATCACATTCCCAGTGGGTCAGAAGTTTACATACACTCAATTAGTACTTGGTAGCATTGCCTTTAAATTGTTTAACTTGGGTCAAACGTTTCGGGTAGCCTTCCACAAGCTTCCCACAATAAGTTGGGTGAATTTTGGCCCATTCCTCCTGACAGCTGATGTAACTGAGTCAGGTTGGTATGCCTCCTTGCTCGCACATGCTTTTTCAGGTCTGCCCACACATTTTCTGTAGGATTGAGGTCAGGGTTTGTGATGGCCACTCCAATATCTTGACTTTGTTGTCCTTAAGCCATTTTGCCACAACTTTGTAAGTATGCTTGGGGCCATTGTCCATTTGGAAGACCCATTTGCGACCAAGCTTTAACTTTTTAAATGATGTCTTGAGATGTTGCTTCAATATAACTAAACATTTCCCTTCCTCATGATGCCATCTATTTTGTGAAGTGCACCAGTCCCTCCTGCAGCAAAGCACCCCATAACATAATGCTGCCACCCCTGTGCTTCATGGTTGGGATGGTGTTCTTCGACTTGCAAGCCTCCCCCCTTTTTCCTCCAAACATAACAATGGTCATTATGGCCAAACAGTTCTATTTTTGTTTCATCAGACCAGAGGACATTTCTCCAAAAAGTACGATCTTTATCCCCATGTGCAATTTTTTATGGCGGTTTTGGAGCAGTGGCTTCTTCCTTGCTGATCGGCCTTTCAGGTTATGTCGATACAGGACTCATTTTACTGTGAATATAGATACTTTTGTACCTGTTTCCTCCAGCATCTTCACAAGGTTCTTTGCTGTTGTTCTGGGATTGATTTGCACTTTTTGCACCAAAGTACGTTCATCTCTAGGAGACAGAACGCGTCTCCTTCCTGAGCGGTATTGTAACGCCCAGTCCCGAGTTTCAGGCTGGAGCGTTTTGGTTTTGTCTTTGTGTAGGGTTTGTTTGTTCTAGGTGTCGTGTTTCTAAATTGGGAACCATATTTAGGCTAGTAGGTTTCACTCTGGGTTCGTGGGTTATTGTATGTTCATAGCTGTGTTTGTCTGTTCAGTTATGTTCATCGTTACGTTCTCCGTTCTTTGTTTTGTTCCGTCTTGTTCCCGTGGATTTATTAAATCATGTATTCTGGCTACATCGCTGCGTCTTGGTCTGTTCCCGCAGAAGAGAAACGTGACAGGTATGACGACTGTGTGGTCCTATGGTGTTTATACTTGCGTACTATTGTTTGTACAGATGAACGTGGTACCTTCAGGCAATTGGAAATTGCTCCCAAGGATGAACCAGACTTGTGGAGGTCTACAATTTTTTTCTGAGGTCTTGGCTGATTTCTTTTGATTTTCCCATTTGGTCAAGCAAAGAGGCACTGAATTTGAATGTAGGCCTTGAAATACATCCACAGGTACACCTCCAATTGACTTAAATGATGTCAATTAGCCTATCAGAAGCTTCTAAAGCCATGACATAATTCTCTGGAATTTTCCAAGCTGTTTAAAGGCACAGTCAACTTAATGTATGTAAACCCCTGACCCACTGGAATTGTGATACAGTGAATTATAATTGAAATAATCTGTCTGTAAGCAATTGTTGGAAAAATTACTTGTGTCATGCACAAATTAGATGTCCTAACCGACTTTCCAAAACTATAGTTTGTTAACACAAAATTTGTGGAGTGGTTGAAAACGAGTTTTAATGACTCCAACCTAAGTGTATGTAAACTTCCGACTTCAACTGTATCTGTAAGGTCCCTCAAGTATTGTATTTGAAGCACAGATTCAACTACCATAAAATTAAAAAAAAAAAGCAGTGATGGGTAACAATACAAATAAGACACTGAATATCTCTTTAACATGGTCAAGTTAATAATTATGATGTGGATTATATATTAAATCACCCAGACACATCAACGATTTTAAAAACACTGTAGTGACTCCACAATAATGACCTAAATGACAGAGTGAAAAGAAGAATAAGAATACAAATATTCCAAAACATGCATACTGTGTGCAACACGCACTAAAGAAATACTAGGAGAAAAAAAACACAGAAAAATAATAAAATTTTTGGCCTGAATGCAAAGCCTTTTCTTTCAGGCAAATCCAACACAACACATCACTGAGTATCTCCCTCCTTTTTTCAAGCATGGTGGTGGTTGCTGCATCATGGTGTGGGTATGCTTGACATTGGGGAGTTTCGGGACTCACTACAGGGGAGTTTTTCCAGGATAAAATAAATGGGATGGAGCTAAGCACAGGCAAAATCCTAGAGGAAAGCCTGCTTCAGTCTGATTTACACCAGAGACTGGGAGAGGAATTCACTTTTCAGCAGGACAATAACCTACAACATAAGGCCAAATATGAACTGGAGTTGCTTACCAAGAAGACAGTGAATGTTCCTGAGTGGCCAAGTTACAGTTTTGACTTAAAAATATGATTTAAAATCTATGGCAAGACTTGAGAATGCTGTCTAGCCATGATCCCCAACATCTTGACAGAGCTTGAAGAATTTTGAAAAGAATAATGGACAAATATTTCACAATCTAGGTGTGCAAAGCTCTTGTATATTTACCCAAGAAGACTCACAGTTGTGATCTAGGCCAAAGGTGTTTCTAACATGTATTGACTCACTCAGGGAGCTGAATACTTATGCAACAACTATTTTAGTTGTTACATTTTTATTAATACATTTTTTAAATTACAATTTTTCTTCCACTTAGACATTAGAGTATTTTTTTTTTTTACAATTAAATACATTTGAATCACACTAAAATCCAAGGGGTCTGAATACTATGTCTGTATGTATGTGAATCGTGACGCATCATCAGTGTTTGTTTCGGTTGCTTGTGATGACTGGCATAACTGATGTAAATGTATTTGGAGTGAGTGAATAAAGAAATCAAAAGATGAAGGCAGTGTGAATGTAATCTGCATCATGTCCCTGTTGACAGCGGCACATATACACAAAAAAAAAATACAAATGCCTTGGCCAATGTTTTCTGTTGTTTTTTTCTATCTCTCTTTGGAAATCTGTTTCTTGCATTGCTGCCTTGTGATGAGCTGACAGTAACTCCCAAACAAATGACTTGGAAACAACGTTGATTCAACCAGAGTGTGCCCAGTGGGCAGTGAAGTGGCCCCCGTTGGGGATGACAACGTCTCATTTTGTGCTTTTTCAAATTAGGCCTTTGCCAGGTCTCCACCGAGCCTTGTTGATCTGGCGGTATGCAGTCGGATACCTAAGGTGAGCTGTTGCTGTTGGTCTTGGTGTCTTTTTCAACCACTGGTGCACCTTGGGTATTCACTCAGGTTTAATCTGCTTGAGCTTTTTACACACAGGACCCAAGTCAAACACAGCCACATAAAGTCTTACAGGGACCGACAAATGAAATGGCAAAACCCTGTCGCCTTGTTCTCTGCGAAGGTAGATTATCTATGAATGCGGCGGGATATTTCTCCTGGGATACTTTGGGAGGGAGTAATAAAAGTGGGAGCGTTGCTCTTGCCAAGCAGGGACATCTGGTCACCTTATCACAGATAAGTGGGGGTTAGTCCTGGCATCTGCTAGAATTAATCCATTTTGCAAACACAGTTATCCTAATCTACTAAACATGTCTTTCCCCAACCGTAATGTACAAGTAGTAAGTATTTCAACTTTGAGGGAGTGAGGGAGAGGCATCCATTTTTACTTCACGTTTTAGAAGGCTAGTTTGGCATCGGATATAGAAATGGAGGGAAAAAGGGAGGGGAGAAGGAGTGGAAAGCAACCTGTCCAACTGTGCGGCGGGCTACTCCGACCTCCATCTACCTACCTACAATCCCGGCATGAATATTCATGGCAAAATTTCTCTTTTGTTGCCTGCCTAGTCAGCAGTCACAAAACACATGGTGAGTGTTGGCAGTGGCCTTGCCTAGGTAGAGGGGCCGTGGACGGAGGCAATGGCAGGAACCAGGACCTGTGAGGGCTGACTGACATTTCCATCTGTAGCGAGGCCTGGTAATTATCGGGGGAGAGGAGCGCCCGCAGCAGCGCGCCATCTGCTAGGGGAGATGGCTCAATGAGGTATGAGGCGCTAGCGTCGCTCCGCCGGGCCACTGGCTGCCTCTGACATGAGGGCTCGCATCTGCTGCTGAGGAGCCGGGCCGCCCCAACGCCGCCTGGCCGAGAGAGGAGGGCTGACAGGAGGGGAGGAGAGCAGCCAAGAGCCCCCCTGACCCCGCCCCTCCTCCCCCTGCCCAAATCCTCCGCCCCCACCACCATTATCTCACCCCGATGCTGCCTCTCACCCACCATCCAAGCCAAAGGAATAATCAATGAACACCATGCACAGACCTCGGTAAACTTTCGGGAGTTTTGTTTCTTTGTTTGTTGGTTCTTCTTGAAAAGGCAGAGTTTGTGACTAAACAGAGGTGGGAGTGGTAATTTGAAGGCTTGGCACGGCATAAACAATGATAAGGCAGTACTGCAGATTACGTTTGGAACGGCTCCGATGAGGTGTGGTTTGAGTCTGTAAATTAAGTGAGTATATTGCGGTGTGCCTGCTATCCACACT
This sequence comes from Brachymystax lenok tsinlingensis, assembly GCA_030435695.1. NCBI lineage: Eukaryota > Metazoa > Chordata > Actinopteri > Salmoniformes > Salmonidae > Brachymystax > Brachymystax lenok. Next base: position 9,969,604 of record CM059786.1, on the reverse strand, counting down.
GCAGACGTATACCATGGGGCACGTTGCGAGACGGCTGTGGTTCTGACTCATCTGCGATGCACAGCTTTTTGAGACCGGTGGGTCGTGGGAGTCCAACACCATTACGCCGAGCCTCCCACACCTGCCAGGTGTGCCTCGGTCTCCACTATGCTCAGCTCAGCTCAGAGCTGCCTCAATCCAATCGTGGTTCTGTTTCTCACACTGCCCACAGACACATCCCATTAACAATGAGCATGCAGTACCGCACTCTACAGGGAGCCACAAACTCATGATGAGGAGCCAAGGTGGCCAACTGCTATTATCCATATAAAGACAGCTGTGTGTGTGTATGTGTGTGTGTGTTAGTGGTGTGAGGTGTGGGTGTAATCGATTCCGCTCCTACAGATGTAGGATCTTAACTTGAGCCAGTCTCCTACAGCAGGAAAATAATCCTGTAGCAACCGGAAATGTGAAGTTTTCAGCTAGCTCTCACAGTCTCACGTCAGAATTAGACGTTTATCAATGTTTCACAAATGTTGAAGTATTGGCAAACTTCAAATTTCAGTGTTTAAGGTTAAGTTTAGGCATTAACTCCTAAATCCTAAGGTTAGGCATTAACTCCAAATGGTTAAGGTAAGGCTTAAGGTTTGGGATTGGCTGTAAACAAAATCTCAAAAACAACTTTTTATCGCTAGATTCAAACTTGCCACCGTTGAAATCAGAGGCAGATGCTTACACCCCTCTGTCATCCCCGTCCACAACACCCTAGCAAAACCGAAACCTACTTGAAGGTAACAGTGCTCACTGTTGCCCCTAGTGGCCGGTTTCCACGTAATCTCCCGACGTCCTCAGACATGGATTGACGTCGAATACTGACTTGTATCGTGGGTGACCTGGCTGGAATAATTATGTGGATTATAATTAAGTGTGTGTGTGTGTGTGTGTGTGTGATAAGCCATGATTGGACGATGAGCACTCCACCGCTGCCCAGGATGCACATTGCACAGTGTACTGACCGTGCATGCCAGAACAGTCTAGCCTTGTTTTTGAGGCCTTGGTTCATACTTTTGTCTAAGTATATCAGGTATACCTTTTTATAGTAACTGTGTTTGTTTGTTATGACAGCCTTTGTGTTTTAGGTTTATTGACTTCAAACACTGCCAATGTAGATAGGTTATTAGCTCACAATATTAAACTTAAAATCAAAAACTGAGAGTGAGCAAGAGAGAGAGAGAGAGCGAGCGAAAAAATCACCTCCCCATCTCAGGATTTTGTCAGAATGTTTCGACAGATTGGGAGAATACAAAATGCAGTGGGGGTCTCTGATGTGGCGATAAAGCACTTGCCTTTGATCGTACTTCTCCATTTTTTCTCCCCTGCACATGTGCATGTCAAAATCAATTATGTCAAAGCTGAAGAAGCACGGCAGCATCCGCTACAGAACAAACCTGCACATTCGCACTGCTAGGTTACCAACCTCACAATTATTGCTCTTATGGTGAAGCAACTGACATAAACTTGGAAACATACAATTGCCGATTCCCAGAAGTCTCAGGGTGTTTCGAGATGAAACGATAAGACGCAAATTCAATATTCGACTACACAAGACACCACGTCGTGCTTGCAGTACATTTTTTTCCACAGCTGTCAATTACCTATGAAAACACCCCTTTGATAAGGAAAATTTGAATTTTTCCCTCCCCACCTTTGGAGTAGCTTTTCAGATGTCGTAGCACTTACGAGAAATTTGTGACAGCATCAACAGCGCGTATTCCCCATTCAGAGGCATTAACTCTGTGCCATGTGTCTAACAAACGGAGGCCATTCTGGAGCCCTTAATGACAAGGCAGCGTGCGCTCCTCTCCCCCTCGCTCTTTTCAAATTGCTCACTAAATGAAGTACAGCTGTGTGGACCAGGTGCTGCCATCCCCCTTTCAGAAAGAACAGGAAATTATGAAATCCCCAAATCCTTTACAAACGGGCAGCAGGGAAGGTTGGCGGTTGGCTCTCTCATGGTCCATGGTCTCTGTCGGTTCATGCGGTTGCCTTTCAGTCTTCAACACGCTCGGTCCACCTTACCGACCTGGACCCAAACAGACATTCTCATTAGTAGATAGAATTGAACATCGCTGTTTAGAACACAGAGTGGTTAGTGTAATAAATGAATCCACCCGAGTCTAATAATTTGATGTAAAAACTCTTACTGTTAATCAATTAATTAATGGTTTAGCTTATTGCCACAATATGAATGTCCTATTTCTTATATCAATGTTACATGCTACTAAGTAAGATATGACCCAGATACAGGGTTAACAAAACCCTCCATATTGCAACTGGAGAATCCAGTCTCACATACAGTGAGGTAAACATGTTTTAGACTGCACTCCAGAGTGCCCCAAACCACTCTCCCATACCATAGGCCTTCATCTTGTCCATCACCTAAACTACCCTCCATCTCAACTAGCCTCCATTTCAACTCTACCACTAATGTTGTGAGCTTGACTGTCTTAACTGCAAAAGGAAGAGAAACAACAGAAGTGGGCCTCATACTCAGGAGATGTGCAGCTGTCAATGTCTCCATTAAATCCCATATCCATAATACACAAAGCACTCCTCAACCCATCTTCATCTGCACTACCAGCTGCCCCATAACCAGAGGCAAATCCCTTCCAAGGACTGTGAGCACCAGCCAGATGTGAGCGTACAACATGGCCTATGGGTCAACACATGGTAAAGGTAGAGCGTATAAATGAATTATACCCTGATTATCATAAATAGGAGAGCTGAGGATTATTGCTTGTTGTTTTGATGGAGGATGGTAAGCTGAGGTGGAGAATGTGTTGTTTTTGTTTGTTTATCAATTAGTCGTTTTCAGATATGAAGTCAACAATGCCTTGTTTTCAGATCTGAAGTCACCAATGCTTTGTTTTCAGATACAGTATGACATCTATTGTACAGTACCAGTCAAAAGTTTGGACACCTACTCATTCAAGGGTTTTTCTTTATTTGTAATATCTCTACAATGTAGAATAATAGTGAAGACATCGAAACTATGAAATAACACATATGGAATCATGTAGTAACCAAAAAAGTGTTAAACAAATCAAAATGTATTTTAGATTCTTCAAAGTAGCCTCCACAATCACCCGACCTCAACCCAATTAAGATGGTTTGGAATGAGTTGGACAGCAGAGTGAAGGAAAAGCAACCAACAAGTGCTCAGCATATGTGGGAACTCCGTCAAGACTGTTGGCAAAGCATTCCAGGTGAAGCTGGTTGAGAGAATGCCAAAAGTGTGCAAAGCTGTCATCAAGGCAAAGGGTGGCTACTTTGAATAATCTCTAATGTAAAATATATTTTGAATTGTTGAACATTTTTTTTGGTTAGTACATGATTCCATATGTGTTATTTCATAGTTTTGATGTCTTCCCTATTATTCTACAATGTAGAAAATAGTAAAAATAAAGAAAAGTAGGTGTGTCCAAACTTTTGACTGGTTCTGCATGTCGAAGATTCAAGGGGGTGGAAAATTGTAGCTTTATTGTATGCTAAAATATGTAATTTTCATGTATTTGAAATTCATATTTTCCTGAACATTGGGTTTATAATCAATATGATTAACAAAATATCATATATCATATATATATCAATATCATATGACCCTATATTTTGAAATATGCTTCATTTTACACCTAGCTGGCTGTACATTATGTGAAACTGTTATATCATACTTATAAAGAGTCATGACCAAAACTTTGTAGCCACCGCAAGTATAGATTGGGCTTGACAGTATTTTTAGGTCTCTCAAACATATTCTTTTTCTACACGTGCCAGAAGTCCTTTTCCATTCCTCATTGGACACTTGGTGCATGTATCCATTGCCCTGGCTCTCCCTTTCCCTTTAAACTGGCATGCCAACTTCAGAGGACCCAGGTGTACCGGAGCCGTTATCAATTCCACTAACAAGCGTGCTTACTGGGATCACAGGACCCGTTGTGGGTAACTTTAAAGTCCCCGTCTGGAGCCCAGGATGACCTGAATTGGAGACAAGCAACCCCCTGCTGACACCAGCTAACCTCTGATGGGCACTCTTACTCAGAGACTTGGCCAGCGCTCTGCCTGGGAAAGAAAAAAGAACTCTTTGAAGATGAGTTCCATGAAGAATTGAGAAGCAGGACAAAATCAAAGGATTCTGATAGAAAAATAAGGGAAAAAAAGCAGGGAGTGAGGGGGAAAAAAAAAAAGCATATGTCAGGTTGCGAATGTACTGTGAACAAAGAACGCATATACACTATTCCTGAACTATTGGTAGAACTGAAAACTTCTTTATCTCAATTTGACAGAGTGTGTACTGTATAATATTTGTGCTTTTGAGGGAATGTGATGTCCCCTTCCTTCTACACCTCAAAGCAGACTAGGATATGTATGCAGACAGGATATGTGTCGCATCAGGGTAACAAAAAAAAAAATGGAGGCGAAATTGCACACGGTCTCATCCTATGTAGTCGAGCCATTTTTCCCACCTGTACATGGTGGGTGTGCTACTCCTTGGTGTTAACATCAAAGCGATAGCAGAGGCCGGGGGCTACCGCACTGCCAGTACCCCTTTTACCATTGAAATACCACCGTCTGCTCTACCGGATGCTGAATCCATTTTGTGTCAGAAACAGATATCCTCAATGCCAGAGGTGGGGGCTTGAACAATGGCAGCGGTGCTTTGGGAGATAAATAAAAGGGGCTTAGAGGACTATTATGTCCAGGTGGCCAGGGTGATGCAAGAGGCTCACTGAGAGCAACACAGCTGCCGGGACCCTCAGCATGTCAATTAGGAGGAAGAAGGGAGAAGTGTATTTACAGCACACAAGGACATCCACAGCCCACGTGCATAATGCATGGAGTGGCATGGCAAGGTGGATGTACTGTATAGAAGCTTTAAATTAGATCCAAAGCCTGCTGCAAAATGGTGTGCTGCAGTTTAAACAAGGAAACCGAGTGCACACCTTAGCTTTTCATCACAGGACGTGGATTAGCAGTGAGGCTACTTGATGCCATGATGTAATAATCTTTCTCTCATACACACACGCATGCACGCGCACACACAGCCTGACAAAGGGTAAACACTGAAATTGTCGTGACAGCCATTCATTCCCAATTGCAACCTCCAGTGCAATTCTCCTCAAACTAAAGCAATTGCTATGGTTAAATGGTATGTCTGCAACGGTTCAGGCTGATAATGGAGACTTAAGCTGGTGAGCCAAGGTGCCCCGATCTATCTGCTTTTAATTCAGCCTAACTGGGAAACGCAAAATTACAAACCTATATCCTTGCTAAATAGTGACATCAAGATAAAGTTTTGTTTCCTCACAGTACAGCTAAGGTCAAAGTCACAGTGTATTGAGTTGCTAGGGCGGTAGTGGCATGTGCTGATTGCTCTCATGAAACTTGCATGTAGTGGGGTTGGGGGTCACGGGAGCTTAATTCTGTTTTTCATGTACCCTATCTCCCGAGCCAAGCTGTAGGCATCTGCGTGTGAGCTGCCGCTCGCTATTGGCCTTGACAGCACACACTGTAATTGGCTCACTAAGGTGATACGGTAATCGTGTGAGTGGCATCTTCTATGGGAAAGTTTGACACTGAAGGTGGAAGGGGATGTTCAGAGTTTGGTACCATGGGGGCTTTAACCTTGCGGCAGGACTAAATTGAGTGCAGGTAGATATGGTCCACCACTTTATCCAATGCAAAATAACTGGAAGCCAATGAGATGAAGCATAGTTTCCTGAAACAAAAACATATCCGCGAGCACATTCCCATGCATCCCTCTGAACCAGCGTTTTAGCATGCTTCAAAATCACACAGCGTACTGTTGGCCCTAAGACGTCTTCCCTGAGAGCTGAGATGTGTGTGTTTATGGAAAGAGTGGTCCTCCTCTCCTTCCCTGGCTTGTCCTCCCTGACTTGGCTCCTGGTGAGGAGGAAGGAGAGCTGTTCCTGTTCCTCAGGACTGTCCTCGTGCCGCACACAGATGGTTATTATGGAGCTGCACATAAATTGATTATGTTGGAAATTAACTGTTGCTGTCAAAGGCAGCCGCCAACCTGTCCCAGTGTGTCCCTCTGCTTGCTGATGCATAGGATCCAGCTGATGAGCCAGATGTTGCACAGCGTGCTGCTCATTTTAAGGTCAGCACAAAAGTGGTATGGGGGCTCCGACTCGCTGGCTTTGTAGTCAGTGCGCCGCTCGCCCTCTTGCCATTTTGCGGGGTTGTGATGTTTGATGTGTGTGGAGTTTTTTGTTTTATGCTGATGATTTGATGTTAGGTGAGTGATGGCTGATGTAGTTTGTTCGATTACGTCTTTTCCTTCTTGTCTTGACTGTTGCCAGTGATACGTTTTAGGGTCAAGAGAAGATCATGGCTGTTGGAATCCCTTTTGATTTTGCTTTCCTTATAATTCAACTGAATTGAAACTGACTGAAAAACAGCTTCTACCTCAAGGCCATCAGACTGTTAAACAGCCATCACTAACATTGAGTGGCTGCTGCCAACATACTGACTTAAATCTCTAGCCACTTTATACATAGGAATTGGATGTAACAAATGTATCACTAGCCACTTTAAACAATTTTGTATATAATGTTTACGTATTCGACATACTCATATCAAATGTATTCACTGTACTCTAAACCATCTACTGTATCTTGCCTATGCCGTTCGGCCATCGACCCAAATCTCTAGCCACTTTAATAATTATAATTATTGGATGAAATAATGTATCACTAGCCACTTTAAACAATGCAATTTATATAATGTTTACATATCCTACATTACTCATCTCATATATATATATATATATATATATATATATATATATATATATATATATATATATATATATATATGTGTGTATATACTGTACTCCATACCATCTACTGCATCTTGCCTATGCCGGTCAGCCATCGCTCATCCATATATTTATATGTACATACTCGTATTCATTCCTTTACTCTTGTGGGTATAAGGTAGTTGTTGTGAATTTGTTAGATTACTTGTTAGATACTACTGCATGGTCGGAACTAGAAGCACAAGCATTTCGCTACACTCGCATTAACATCTGCTAACCATGTGTATGTGACAAATAAAATTTGATTTGATTTGATTTGATTTGAATTCCCCACCGAGGAGGTTTTCTTGGGTCACCGGTGACTGTTTACCTTGTCCATGTGCGTGGTTCATATAAATTACCTTTAACCCATTGGAAAATGAAGTATTCTTTTGTAATGTGCCAAACGACCATGTAGGAGTCCATTCCAGAATCTCATTACAGGTTTGCATGGATAAGCATGGGTCGCTACTGGTTCCTGTCTCAAGGGATAGGTGAGGAGATACCAATTCAGCATAAACTCAGGTCTTAGGGGGGGCTTGTACATTGTTATCCAGGACTGACCTTGATTCCAGTCTCATTCCTGGATGTTTCTTTATGCATGACAGGGTAGGGGAGACCGGGGTTGGTTTTCACACTTTTTTACTCTTGTGGGTATTTCTCAGCACTAGTATATCTTCCAAGACTCTTTTCAATATTAGGATAAATACCATTGTCTTGGGTTGAAATGGGGACACACGTTTGGATGAGGTGTCTCTCTTCGGAGAGACATGCCTCTGAATCAACAGCATGAATGCAATATGTCCAAACAACAGGAAATTCAAATACGAAACCAGAAAGGTCTTAAACAACAGAAATGTTGACTTGAATAGTGCATTTTTGTGAGCTGGAGGTTTTTGAAAAGCCCTGTTTTGGTGTCTTTGTTCTACGTTGTTATTGTTTTCTGTTACATCGTCCCCTACTTTTGCACGATACATATACAGTATATGAGTCCAACACAGGCCTTTAGTCGACCAAGCCGGTCAGATCCTGTTCAAGACATTAATATGAATGACAGCAGGTGATAAAGTGTCGGTCTCTGGGATGTGTTGCTGACACATCCCCCTCACACCCCAGATGTACTGGAGCTAGGGAGGCTGTCAATCAATCTGGACACATCTGAGCAGCTGAGTCGTCACAACACCGCCCAACTCTAACCAAGTGAGAGAGATGCGAAACGGAGGCAAATAACAATTCTTCAGCCTCCTTATGTGATGATGAAACTGCAATGCCGGGGTGTATATATCATTTTATTTATTTTAATATAGGACATAATGCTGGTGTGTTCCACATATTTCTGATTTCTGTGTCTGTGCACGTGCGTGCTTGTGTGTGGGGTGTGTGTGTGAGAGAGAGGTGAGAGCACAGTAAGTCCCCTTTTGATATCTTACAGTCAATGAGGTATGGGTGTAAGCGGTTCCCCTCCCATTGATGCTATCAAAACGTTTATTTTTTCATTAACCCACATACTTTCACCTTAGCTTCCTGAAATACGTAATTATGAGAGACATCAAAAGTGGGAAATTATCTGTTTATTGAATACACCATTGAGAGTAATCTGCATATTTGGAATTAACATAAGAGTCAACCTTATTTACTTCACAGTGACAAACAGTGCTTAGTCAACTGACATTACTTGATGTGACTATGTACTGTAGGTGTTTTTAAGGTGCTGTGTAGGGACGCGAACTTGTTTTGAATAGTCGACAGCGGTTTTAAAAATGTCATGGTAATGATACCACACATATTTGCAAAAGAACCGTGTTGCTTTGCAAATGGAGTTGCACTGTTTATATTGGATGGTGAAGCCTCACACTCACAGTATGTAAATGAGTTGCAGCAACACAGAGAAAAATTAAGTAGAAGTAGATAGATAGTTTGCATACCCAAAGGGGAATACTTTTCTTATTAAAAATGCTTGGAATTTTAACATATTGAAGAATTACATGTTTATCTTCCTTTATAAAGGCTTTGCTTTAGAATATCTTTGAACATCCAGACGGGGGGGAGGGAGCCAGGGAAAACAAGGTTTGTAGCAATGTGCGTTTATTGTTTCCCAATTTAGATTAAAAAAGAGAGGGGAGGATTTTTGGCGATTTACACACCTCTGTAAAACGGCAGAAATCTCTCTGCTGTTATATCAGGCTCGAACACCTTGGCAGATAGGGGCTCAGAGGTAGCACAGACCCAAATGAAATTTTCTGTGCTTAAATGGGAAAAAGGGGGGATATTTTCCAATCACCGCTCCGCCGACTTCTCATTGTTCTGGGGAGCTGTTCGCCATTCTGCACGATTAACAATATTATCTGTACCTGCCCGAGTCAGCCTGGCAGTCCTTGGGCCATTGTGTTCCCGTCAGGGGTGACTGCTTTGGGCCCGGCGTGTCACGCATGCTCCCCCCTCCACCCATCAGTGGGGACAGGCTTGGCTGGGTCCAGGTGGGACGTGCTGGCATTTGGGCTTTCGTCCGCAGCAGGAGGGACCGGAAGGGACCGGGCCTCCACAACCTCCACAGCAGGCCGGTGCCACAGAGCAGGTTCCCTCTCCCCAGCCGTGGCAGCCCCAGACCAGGGGCGAGGCAGGGTGAGGAGGGTGGAGGTCCCCAGGGGCCACCTTTGCGTGCCCTGAGCACGGAGTCTCCATCTGTCCACTCTGCAGTGGAGAATGGCAGCGACATGGCATTCGCTCAAAATAAGTGTCTCTCTCTCGATTTTCTACTTTTGACGGCTTCTTTCTCTTTTTCGTTCTCTCTCACGCTCTCTCTCTGTCACACTCACACTGTAAGATACGCTCACCATTACACCATCACACTCGTATTAAACTTCATGTGCATCTTTAAACGTGTTTGATAGTGTATTCTACCACAAAACCATAATACACGCCACCACTTAATGCTGAAAACAGCTGATAAATGCAATATGATGGTGGTACCATTTCACAAATAATCCCCTTCAAACCTACATAATGAATCATAGGTTTCAGGATACGGTTTGTTTGGGTTTTCCCCAATCCCCACAGACGTGAATGGCAGATTAGCATACCTGAGGTCCTATTTCTCTCTCTCTCTCTCTCTCTCTCTCTCTCTCTCTCTCTCTCTCTCTCTCTCTCTCTCTCTCTCTCTCTCTCTCTCTCTCTCTCTCTCTCTCTCTCTCTCTCTCTCTCTCTCTCTCTCTCTCTCTCTCTCTCTCTCTCTCTCTCTCTCTCTCTCTCTCTCTCTCTCTCTCTCTCTCTCTCTCTCTCTCTCTCGACCCAGGCCACCTCTGCCCTCAATGCAGGCTCCTTTGATGAAATCAAGAATTCATTGCCCAGGTGGCCGGCCCCTTCTATTCCTTTGGTCCTTTCTCTCCCTCTTCTGCCCCCTCGCCCTTCTCCCCTATACTGAATAATTGACTCAGCTGCAGCCTTTGTGATATAATAACCCGTTTACTCCACAGAATGACATTTCACAGGCTCTGCGCCGGCATAAAGCTAATTGTTCTAGAGAGAGGGAGCAGTGTGTGTGCCGGCTAATGATAAGAGGAAGAGCGGGCGGCTGTGTCCGTGCTGCAGGCCTGCGGATAGGGTGGAAGTGACATTTATCTCCTGCACCGAGCCCCAGCCCCAGTTAGGTCCTGTATCCAGTCTCACATACTCACAGGCAGGCAGGCACGCACGCACACACGCACACACACACTGTGCTACACTGTTACTGTAGTTTTATTACTTTTCAATAACCAACCGTGTGTGTGTGTGTCTGGAGCACAGTAGGCTGCCCTGCAGAGAACAGATAGGATGTTTAATTTCAGGGCGAAATTCCCATTTTCTCCTCTCTCTGTTCCTCACAATGAGAAAAAAATGGGGAAAATGAGATATGGACAGATGAGGAGGAGGGAGTGGGGTTAGGGTTGGGGGTATTTTTTTGTTTGATAAGTTTTGAGCTCTGTGTTGGTTACTTTTGTGTGTTGCTGTCTAGGCAACTTGTCCGTTTCTTTGTTTAAAGGACAATGTGGAAACATGTCGGATAAGATAGTCAGTCTAAACCACTCATTCTATTCAAATAAGCAATAGCATGAATGAGATATTGGGGTTTTCTCCTGCAGAATCCACAAGATAATCCACTTAAAAATATTGATATTCAATATGTATTAATAAGATATCCAATATACAATTATCTTCAATTGTAGAAATGAAGTATAGCCTTCAGAAAAGCATAGTCTATTGACTGAGTATTGACTTGAACGTATCTCTGTTTGAATGACATTTACAGATATTTATGTGACCGGGGCCATAACTACACTGAACAAAAAATATAAAAACAACATGTTTCATGAGCTGAAATAAAAGATCCCAGAAATGTTCCACACGCACAAAAAGCTTATCTGGGGAGGAGGAGTTATCTTTGGGGATGACCAGTGAAATATACCTGCTGGAGCGCGTGCTACGGGTGGGTGCTGCTATGGTGACCAGTGAGCTGAGATAAGGCTGGGCTTTACCTAGCAAAGACTTATAGATGACCTGGAGCCAGTGGATTTGGCGACGAATATGAAGCGAGGGCCAGCCAATGGGGCTTTGGTGACAAAACGGATGGCACTGTGACATCCAATTTGCTGAGTAAAGTGTTGGAGGCTATTTTATAAATGTCATCGCCAAAATCAAGGATCGGCAGGAAAGTCAGTTTTATGAGGGTATGTTTGGCAGCATGAGTGAAGGATGCTTTGTTGCGAAATAGGAAGACGATTCTAAATTTAATTTTGGATTGGAGATGCTTAATGTGAGTCTGGAAGGAGAGTCTACAGTCTAACCAGACACCTAGGTATTTGTAGTTGTCCACATATTCTAAATCAGAACCGTCCAGAGTAGGGATGCTAGACGGGCGGGCGGGTGCGGGCAGCGATCAGTTGAAGAGCATGCATCTAGTTTTATTTGCATTTAAGAGCAGACCATTGAAGACAGCCTGATCAACTCTATGCAAAGGAGATGTGTTAAGCTGCATGAGGCAAATGGTGGTCACACCAGATACTGACTGGTTTTGTGATCCGCGCCACAACTTTTTTTTAAAGGTATTTGTGACCAACAGATGCATATCTGTATTCCCAGTCATGTGAAATCCATAGATTAGGCGCAGCATTTCCCAAACTCAGTCCTGGGGACCCGAAGGGATGCACATTTTGGTTTTTGGCCTAACACAACACAGCTGATTCAAATGATCAAAGTTTGATGATTAGTTGATTATTTGAATCAGCTGTGTAGTGCTAGGGCAAAAACCAAAACGTGCACCCCATGGGTTCCCGAGGACAGAGTTTGGGAAACCCTGGATTAGGGCCTAATTAATTGATTTAAATTGACGGATTTCCTTGTATGAACTATAACTCAGTAAAATCTTTGAAATTGTTGCATGTTGCGTTTATATTTTTGTTCAGTGTACATACTGTATGAGTACATGTAAACCCCCCCCACCCCAAAAATAAATACATCTAAATATTGCTCCAAACGTTGATCAAAGCTCAAAACGCTTATGTTCTTGATCTGACAGAGTTCTAATCGCATCTGCCTCTTTGCGAATGAGTGGAATCATGAACAGTGGTTTGTTTGTTATGTCGCCTCTGAGTCCTCTCAAGTAGGCAACTGCTGTGTGTTTGCAAGATGACGGACAAAAGGCCATTTTGAAACCGTCCGAGACTACAGACATCGCCCAAACAAACAAAAAACAACTCTCGGTGAATGAGTGCAGTAACGTTGAAGGGCTCAGGCTATTAGCCTGACAGCTAGAAGGATGAAGTAAGAAGCTAATGTTAAAACAGAGCCTACCTCAGCAGGAGCAAGAAAATAGGCTACTAAATTCTCATAATAGCTTTTCTTTTCAGAGAGTAAGCTACTGAGACAGACAGTGATGTGGCGCTCGGGGGTGAGGTTAAAGCAGATTGCAATGCATGCAGGAGGAAGCAGAGTGGATATATAGAGAGAGAGGAAGCAAGCGGAGAGAGAGGTTAGTACAGTGGTTCCCAAACTTAGGGTCGGGGGCCGCATGTGGGGTCCCCTGAGAAAATCTGCACTAATCTTATCAAACAAGTTAGGAAGTAAATCAAATGAAGATACTGAAACGTATGAACATCTTCCTTACAGGCCTACAATACAATGCGATCAATACATCAATACAAAATGTGTTCATGTCGGTGGTCTTGTCTCGATCGCCCATTACAAGCTTTTACTACTACCACGTTCCTGATATTAATATAGAATCACAAGTAATATTCGAATAATCCATGTCAAGGGGACAATACGAACATCTGTGTGCTACATTTCTGTCTGTTTGTGCGGAGCTTGATTAGTAAGGCCCAAGAGAACGTATGTGAACGCAGTGTCATTTCAGAAATCAGAGATCTATGTAAAGAGTTGAGGATTTTATGCAATTCCTCGTTACAACTGACTGTCACTGATACACTGACTGTACAAAACATTAAGAACACCTGCTATAGACTGAGCAGGTGAATCCGGGTGAAAGCTATGATCTCTTATTGATGTCATTTGTTAAATCCACTTAAAATCTGTGTAGATGAAGGGGAGGAGTCAGGTTAAAGAAGGATTTTTAAGCCTTGAGACAATTGAGACATGGATTGTGTATGTGTGGAAGGAAATGTTTTCACTGTTGAACCAGAACATTCATTGCATACTGCCTGTCTGGACATCTCAGTACAAGGTTAAGATCTCCCATCTGGTGATTGAATTACATTCTTTATATAGATCCAGATAACTCACTTAGCAGGAGAAACTTGCTGCATGAAATGTTTTCTATTGATCGTAGGTTTGTGAAATTCTAATGGTTCTGTCTAGAGTTTCAATAGAGAGGCGAGAGAGAGGCGAGAGGGAGGAGGGAAGGAGAAATAGAGGGAGCTAGAGAAAGAGAGAGAGAAAGAGAATGAGCGAAGCAGCCTCAAAACAAGATTATGCATTGCTGATGGCTATATCTTTCTTGTCGTCTCTGATATGAAACACACTTAGACATTTAGAGAATGAGTGAAAGAATCTGTGAGCTGTCTTAAATAGCTAATGAGAAAATGACTTTTGTCTGGTGTCAATATTGCAATTGATTTGAAGCCCCAGTAAAAGGATTGATTTGATTGAATACCATTTCAATTGTATCCCCTGCCATTCGGTAATGACATCAGAGGGAGAGCATGTCACTTCACCTTAGTCCTCTCAGATGTCAAATGCAAGTAGACATTAACAGACCAAGTCATGTGACCTCTCGACATTACCATAGCCACTTACACGAAGGGACCATGAGTGGGATTTTAATGCATTTTGGTCTTAAAGAATATAAATAGGTATAGTTACAGTATCTCCAAATAAATGATCAATATCAACAAATGTTGAAATATTTTATATAAGGCCTATTAAATCAATTTTGATGATTCATGACAATAATCTATGTTTTAATCAGCAGATGTACAGTATGTTGTCTGCAGCACCTTGCTCCTCCCAAGAGGCCCCACACTCAAGAACCGACCAAGCAAGACCTTGCTTACTGTAGCCCCAGCTGTACTGTGTAGCAACAGACTTAAGAGCCTATTGCAATGGTAACATCTATGAGTCTTTGGTATGATATACAGTAGTACTGATATACAGTAGTACTGATATACAGTAGTACTGATAAAAGCCTGCAAATGAGAGATTTACTGAGACCCCTCTACCTACAAACACTTAAGAGAACAAATTAGTACGGGTAGAAAAACTTCCAACTTTACCACCTTGAATAATTATGCCATCAGAAAAGAGCAGGCGTGATGATAACCTCGGCGGTATTGCCGATGTGTGGATCTCTGTGGAATTCTTATGACATTGCGTTTGGCCCTGCCTTGTATCTGTTTCTCATCCTCAGCCTAAGTTGGTGTTTGAAGTGAGAACCGCACTTGCACATGAGCCCAGCAACAGCTGTGTACGGGGCAGTGGTTGCTCTGCAGTGTGGTGTGGGTGGTGTGGTGTGGGTGGTGTGAACAGCTAGGTTGGAATGCTTTGCTAAACTGAAAGACACCCTCACTGCACCTCTGAAGCCCAGCATCCACCTAGACAGGGAGAGATACAAAATCATGGGCATTAATATGGAGTTGGTCCCCCCTTTGCTGCTATAACAGCCTCCACTCTTCTGGGAAGGCTTTCCACTAGATGTTGGAACATTGCTGCGGGGACTTGCTTCCATTTAGCCACAAGAGCATTAGTGAGGTTGGGCACTGATGTTGGGCGATTAGGCCTGGTTCACAGTCGGCGTTCCAATTCATCCCAAAGGTGTTCGATGGGGTTGAGATCAGGGCTCTGTGCAGGCCAGTCAAGTTCTTCCACACCTATCTTGACAAACCATTTCTGTATGGACCTCGTTTTGTGCACGGGGGCATTGTCATGCTGAAACAGTAAAGGGACTTTCCCAAACTGTTGCCACAAAGTTGGAAGCACAGAATCGTCTAGAATGTAATAGTATGCTATAGCGTTAAGATTTCCCTTCCCTGGACCTCAGGGGCCTAGCCTGAACCATGAAAAACAGCCCCACATCATTATTCCTCCTCCACCAAACTTTACAGTTAGCACTATGCATTCTGGCAGGTAGCGTTCTATAGATGGTGAAGCATTATTCATCACTGTAGAGGACGTGTTTCCACTGCTCCAGAGTCCAATGGTGGCGAGCTTTACACCACTCCAGCTGACACTTGACATTGTGCGTGGTGATCTTAGGCTTGTATGCGGCTGCTCGGCCATGGAAACCCATTTCCTGAAGCTCCCGACAAACAGTTCTTGTGCTGACATTGCTTCCAGACGCAGTTTAGAACTCGGTAGTGAGTGTTGCAACCGAGGACAGACGATTTTTAAGTGCAACGCGCCTCAGCACTCGGCGGTCCCGTTCTTTGAGTTTGTGTGGCCTACCACTTCGGAGCTGAGCCGTTGTTGCTCCTAGACGTTTCCACTTCACAATAACAACACTTACAGTTGACCGGGGTAGGTCTAGCAGGGCGGACATTTTATGAACTGACTTGTTGGAAAGGTGGCATCCTATGACGGTGCCACGTTGAAAGTCACTGAGCTCTTCGGTAAGACTATTCTACTGCCAATGTTTGACTATGGAGATGAAATAGTGTAATACAAGTTCAGGCCGTGTTCAGGCCTTGCCCTGAATACTTCACATCACAACACTATGATCCGGTCTCAAAATCAAACCGTTGGTCACTTCACCATCAGCAAGTGATATGGATTATTAAACCACCTGTAAACTAACTTCCTCTATGATTTTACATGGGAGAGAACAGGAACAAGGGTTCTTGTACAAACACCACAGTCCACCTCGATCTGAAATGGCCTTTTTTTTCCCACTCTGAAATGGATGGAGTGTTTCAGAGATGTATCAAGTCAAATGCCACCAAGCAGATGACTTGCATGCTATTACCATAATTTACCCTGCTGCAGGCTGTTGTGTTGTACCATGGCCATGTATGCCTATGCTATTCTGTCAAACCTACAATACTGACAAGCTTAAGAGCTCTCAGGCAGTTATGTACAGTAAAGTTTGTAGCAACTCGTCAGCAAGGTTAGAGATTCGCACTAGCTCCATTTCTCTGGTGACAGCGGAGTTGGTTTGAGTGGCGTGGCGTGCTGTGCGTGTCATTCTGTCCTCCGCCCATCATCCTCCCCGGCTGACAAGGCTTTCATGGGGCTGTAGGAAATCTGCTCGGCAGATGGGAGCTTCGTTTTTTACAGCTCACTTGAGGGACGCCCATGCGGGCGACGCAATCTGTGACCCACAATGCAGCACCCGTGGATCCAAACGGAGGATCGATGCAGAGCCACGGCCCAGATTTCCTCAACAATCCCCTGCATCCCTCTCTTATTTCTGCCCGGCCCTGAAGAAGCATCGCACTTTATTTATCTACTGGAAACGACGTAGGACCTTTCGAGCACACACATGCATAAACACACACACACACACAGAGCCTCCTCCTCAAAAGTCGGCACTTATAGGGAGCGAGGGGAGGGACAATTGGGATTTGCATATGTCGTAGAGAAAGAACTACACGTCCCAGCAGGCACGGCGGTGGAAATGAACCAGCTGTCCATGGTTTGTAGATCAGATCCTATCCTCTTGGTTACGAAATCGTAAAATAATGAGGACCAAAGTGGTAGGCATGCCGTGTGTCTCTCCTTTGTTGTTTTCCTACGACAGAAGTTATTTTTCTTCCGTTGCCTCCGAGCTGGGTTCGGTTTGTGCCAATGTTTGCTGTGCTACATTTGCTCTCTCTCTCACACACACACACATATACACACACAGAGAAGGAGAAGACTTGTGCCCTGCCCCTCTAAAGCTGTCATCCAACTCCCGCCATTTGTTTAATTTAGACTTGAGCGTGGTCCATAAATTGTCCTCACCAACTGGCTTCATCAAACATGCAAAGATCAGAGCGATCAGACACATATTGGGGTTTCAGGAACTTTTTTTTCATCCAAGTTTTGGTTTTGTGCTGGCCCTATGCTATGGACTGGCTTGTTGGATTCCATGATGTATCTTGCAGTGTACTCAATGTATGCCCAACAGATAGGAAATAGTTGAACTTGAAAATGATTTATGTTCCACTTGTGTTCCCCACACACCACCACACCGGTACTTATGAAATGTCATTAGAAACAACGCTCCATGCCAAATAGAGCCTCTTTTCAAAATACTACTACAAAAACACAGTGGGTTTAGGAACACATGCGTGTCTCACTTTCAGTGGATTTAAACTAGAGGCCTGCCTTGCTTTGTGTGTTTTGGTGAGAGGCATCTGTCTCCACAATTAAGAATAGCTCTCCTTGCAAAGACAAACATCTGTCAGGACCAAAATAAACAAAACACAAACAATGGCATAAAAGCTTAATTAAACAGATAAGGATTGAGGTTGTTATGGCAGCGGAGTCGAGTGGCAGGCAATGGGGTTGGGAGGGGCCTCTAAATACACCAATACAGTGTGTGGGTTTGTGTATGATGTTGGGCTCAATATGTTTTATAGGCCCATGCTGAGGTGACTGTATACGTCTGTATACATCCAGCTGGCTGGTCAACTGTGAGGATGAAAACAGGTTATATTAGTTGAAATCTAAAAGGTGTTATCGCTGAGCTTTCAACCATTTAAACAAATAACAAGGGTCAAATGGGAATACAATGTCAGACATTTTGTATTTATACAATTGAATGTGTTATCACCGTTCTTCATCTAGTAGCACAACCAAATGACCTGGATTACAGTTGAGATTACCTTAAAAGTACATAGCGCAAGTGATCAATGTGTCACGACTTCCGCCGAAGTCGGTCCCTCTCCTTGCTGGGGCGGCATTCGACGGTCGACGTCACCGGTTTTCTAGCCCTCGCCGATCCACTTTTCATTTTTCTATTGTTTTTGTCTTGTTTTACACACCTGGTTTCAATCCCACAATTACTTGTTCATTATTTAACCCTCTGTCCCCCATGTTTGTTTGTGAGGGATTGTTTTATTGTATTGCAGTCCGTATTTGTGGGCTTGGATATTTTTGACGTTTGTTATATTATTGAGTAAAATTTGCTATATTTACTCATGTCTGCTGTCCTGCGCCTGACTCCTCTACACCAGCTACACACAGACACATTACACAATGCTGTTCGAGGTTCTGCACAGATTATTATAGCAGTTGTGAAGATCTCGACAGACCTGCTACCTTTGCAGGCTATTTTGAACATGAACACTTTCTATGATTACACAAGAAGACATTTAGAATTACAGTAGGCTAACCTGAAAATGTGGTCATGGATGTGTTACTCATTTTACGGTTGAATAAATACTGCTACATTAGTTTGTAAGATAGGCTATTTCGTTTCATCTGATCGACTGGTTTAATTCTATTCTTTAACATTTATTTTTGGAATCGTGAATCCAACATATAACTGAATTTGTCGACAAGTTAATAGGCTATTTACTGTATTTCAAAAGTGATATACCACTGGGCACACACTGATTAATTCAACATTGTGGACTAGATGTTGGATTGACGTCTGTGCCCAGTGGGATTGAATGGTGTTCGGTTGTCAACACAACCAAATATCAACATTTGAAGGAGATGTAACCTTTGTGCCACTGTCTCGCTTTAATTCCAGTTTTTCTACAAATGAATGATTGACACGTTGGATTCACATCACCATCTCAACTAAAAGTCTAGTGAAAGAATAGAACTAAATCCAATCAAACTTTAAATGCACTTTAAATAAAGTTTGATTTAGTCCTATTCTTTAACTTAGATTTTTGGTTGAGATGGAGACGTGAATCTAACATATTAATGATTAACTTGAAGATTCAATTTGAAATCAACCAAAGCTGGGAACCCTAGGCCTATATGTATTGTCTATTCTTTGTTGAACCCTGAGTTGAATTGAAACAATAGCTGTTGATGACTTCGCAAATGCTATACAGGCCTAAATAGTCTCATTGATGATATATGACTTCGAAAGTATGGATACATTTAATTTGCTCTGTTAAACCTACCCTTTGGAATGACTTTGATAGCAACCGTAAATATATTTAGTTATTAAGAGATCTCTCAATAATCTTTCTCACGGTAGTAGTCCATTTCAAAGCTAAGCAGGGCTGGGCTTGGAGACCAAATTAATAGCTGTAGATATATCAAATCTCCAGTAGAAGGTGTTGCATATCCTATTGTTGTTTTTTCTGATAGTTGATATATCGTTGAAGATTTGTCTATGTTGAAAGTTAGGTTACAATGAGTCAAAGTCAAAGTCACCATTATTAGTCAGTTGTACAACCGAATGCCTTCAACCGAAATGTGTCTTCCGCATTTAACCCAACCCCTCTGAATCAGAGAGGTGCGGGGGCTGCCTTTAATCGACATCCACGCCTTGGCGCCCGGGAACAGTGGGTTAACTGCCTTGTTCAGGGCAGAACGACAGATTTTTACCTTGTCAGCTCGGGGATTTGAACTTGCAGCCCTCCGGTTACAAGTCCAACGCTCTAACCACTAGGCTACCTGCCGCCTGCTGATGATGACACAACCCTATGGTTTAAATTTCACCCTCAAAACAACAGTTGATTACTTTTTTCCAAATGTAATGTATTTTCCACTTAGATTCCATATTTCAATGCGTTGACAAATGACGTTGAAACAACATTGATTTAACCAGTTTGTGCCCAATGGGTATTTATTCATAATGTCACAGCACCCCCTTCAGATTATTTCTATTTTTGCCTGTAAGTAAACATTTCACGGTTAGTGAAACCTGTTGATCACGAAGCATGTGACAAATAACATTTGATTTGATCTCACATTTGTTATCGCATTAGAACTGAATAGAATGTTTTCAGACTGTTATTGTACCAGTAGCGGTGTGTGGGTAAAATCAATGGGAAAGTCAAGACAGGTTGAAAAAACCTATATTACAACCTATGTATTGAGATAATTGTGTTGTTTGCTCTATAACCTGTTAGTTCATATGCCTTGCCACCGTGATATATAGGCCTAAACGGCGAGACAATAAGACGACATAGTGGCAGAATAAATTCAACCACACCTTTGTTTCATCACAACACCGGAGAGCAACATCTGCAAGTTAATGTTTTTCCGACATTTTCGGAATAATAAACAACTATTAGTCGCTAAGAAAACAGGAGCTGCCTCCCCTCTTGCACACCATTTCAACTTCAACATCATCAAATCACCTCTGCTTAGTCAAATTCATCGTCAACTAAAAGATACCAAAAACTATTTAGTCCAGTCAACAGAAGTTAATATGATGTGGCTGTCCATAGTACTGATTTCTCTTTCTCTGTGTGTGTGTAAATAGAAAAAAAACATGTTGAATCACCCTCTTGTAGAGACACGCCAGTGCCATCCTCCTCTCTTTCATGTTGGCGAAACGGTCTATGGGAACACGCCTTTCATTTTTGTTGTCCTAGGCTACCTGGCTGAAAATGCTTGCTCGCTAGCCTAACTTCCTTTCATGGGCAATGATGTGGCCAGCTAGTTAACATTAGCTTACTACATCTAGCTACATATTGGAATTCCACCCTCTCAGGCCAGGGGCATAATCGTCGGCCTGTGCGTTGAAGTAAAACCGCAAGTCCAAATCCCTATCACCATCCATCGGTAATTAATAAAAGGGACAATTTTAGCTAGCTAGCTAGCCACCGGACCATAACGACAAACATGATGCCACAATTATTTCTGTATGATGTTTGCTTCTGATTTTTTGGGTGCGCCAGGACACTATTGGCTATTATTGTCTAAAAAATTATTATCAAGGGAGGCCAAATGCTAGATGGCTTCCCTGGCATTCAATGCTATGGGCGTCAACAATGTCATACTCTTTTTGACCAGACAGCATCAGATTGATGGGCTACACATACTGAGACAGAGGGGCGCTGTTTCGCTCACTCGGATGCTTTCTCAGGTGAGATACATTGCATACGGAAAGTATTCAGACCCCTTGTCACATTACACCCTTATTGTTAAAAATGTATAATATATTTTTTTCATCAATCTACACATAATACCCCATAATGACAAAGCAAAAACTGTTTTTTTTAAATGAAATAAAATAAAAAATACCTTATTTACATAAGCATTCAAACCCTTTTCTATGAGACTCAAAATTGAGCTCAGGTACATCCTGTTTCCATTGATCATCCTTGAGATGTTTCTAAAACTTGATTGGAGTCCATCTGTTCTAAATGTAATTGATTGGACATGATTTGGAAAGGCACACACCTGTCTATATAAGGTCCCACAGTTGACAGTGCATGTCAGAGCAAAAACAAAGCGAGGAGGTCGAAGGAAATGTCCGTAGATCTCCGAGACAGAATTGTGTCGAGGCACAGATCTACAGAAGGTTACCAAAACATTTCTGCAGCTTTGAAAGTACCCAAGAACACAGTGGTCTCCATCATTCTTAAATAGAAGAATGGGAGAAACTCCCCAAATACAGGTGAGCCAAGATTGTAGTGTCATACCCAAGAAGACTCGAGGCTGTAATAACTGCCAAAGGTGCTTCAACAAAGTACTGAGTATAGGGTCTGAATAATTATCTAAATTTGATAGTTTTGTATTTTTAATACACTTACAAAAATGTCTAAAAAACGTTTTTTGCTTTGTCATTGTGGGGTATTGTGTGTAGATTGATGTGGGGAAAAAAACGATTTACTCAATTTTAGAATAAGACTTACGTAACAAAATGTGAAAAAAAGTCAAGGGGTCTGAATACTTTCCGAATGCACTGTACATTTAGCCTCTTGTGAATTGAAGGAAAATGACGAAACACAAATGATGAAACACAACTATGAAACACATATCCATGTTTCTTTCTTGATAATTTTTTCTTCCCTTGGCATCCATGAATACACATCACTGTACAGGACTTAACTTGGACCAAGTTACGACTTTGGCAAGTTTAAGGTTGAGATATTATCCAATTGTGCTTTTATTTTACAGTTGTATGAAAATAGAATGTGTGAAATGGAATGTAGTGAGATGCACTGTATGTTAATCATCAAAAGTCAAACTTCTCCCACCTTTCCATATTATGAGGAACACAAAATGAGCAAACTGCAAAATGTGGTTTGAATGTGCTGCAGGTGGGAGGAAAGCATGAAAAAAGCTGACACGTTAATACAGGAACCAAAAGGAGAGTGCAACCTGGCAGTCACTCAAATCCTGCACCTGCACCTATCCAAAACAAGCTCTCCTGTGTGATTCTCTGGCTCTGGCTCCCTTTCCCATTTCCATTCTCTTCCGTGTTCGGAGGCTAGGGAAATTGTCATCTTTTTTTTGTGTTTTTGGGGGCGTTGCACTCCATGTGTGTTAATTGTGCCCACCCCTATGAAGAGGACATGTTTGAGAGCAGTTGTGCCAGGTTCTATCGATGACACAGCATGGAGCTACAGACACCTGGTCTGCCTGAAGGGCAAGCGGAAGACTTTCTCCCTCTCCTCTCCTCTCTTGCCCTCTATTCTCTCTCTTTCTCACTCCCTCTCTCTTTCACTCTTTTCGCTTGGAGAAAACAGCTGCTGTTCAGCCGCTCACACACAGCTATCCCACCATACCAGCCTAACCCATCCCATCAATCACCACACCGCTGTGTAGAATGGGTGTGTGTGTGTGAGAGAGTGTGTGTACCCCGCGCTTTGTGTCAGATCAAATAAAACTTGTGTGAAAAGTCAATGCATTAACTAATATACGGAGAACTATTCCAGTATTTTCAATTATTTTTGTGATTGAAGTTGAAAAGCCATGAGCAGAGAGGTACAGTGGTGAGTATTCATGGATGCCAAGGGAATCCAGGCTTCCCCCAAAAATTAACCAAGAAAAAAAACTAAATAATTTATATTTTGTCTCTCTGTGTTTCAAACATTGAGCCTTTTGTGAATTCACGGCAATATATGTCTTGTATATTGCCTTGTTATTGTTATTTTTATGTTAATATTACTATTTTCCTTTCGTTTATTTAGCACATTTCTCTTACTTTTTAAAAAACTTCATTGTTGGATAAGGGCTCTTAAGTAAGCATTTCACAGTAAGGTTTACACCTGTTGTATTCGGTGCATGTGACAAATAAAATGTGATTTTATTTGATTGATTTGATCTCACCGGAGAAAGTATCCAAGCGAACTAAACAGCGCCCCTCTGTCTCAGTATGTGTTGTCTATCTGATGCTCTCTGGTCAAAAAGAGTATTACATTGTTTCCGCCCGTAGCATTGAATGCAAGGGAAGCCAGCGAGCATTTGGTCTTCCTGTGATATTTAAAAAAGAAATAAAAAATAGTATCCAATATGCATTGAGCTAAACTGAGTGAGCTCAGCTGTGAATGGTCCAGGTGCACTGTAAAAAACGTCTCAAGGGAAGCCAGTTTGGATTTGGCTTAAGACCAATCACATCACATCAGAAGCCAAACGTCATTGACATATATATTTTTTTATTGTTGCTTCTCGTTGTGTCATTGTCCTCTGGTGGCTAGCTAGCTAGCTAAAATCTCCATATGACTATAATGGTGATTCTGATTCAATCTTAAATTCATACATTGTTCCTCTGGCCAAGAGGATGGAAGTTCAACATGTAGCTAGATGTAGTAGGCTAATGTTAAATAGCTGGCCTGGCACATCACTGCCCATGAAATAAAGTTAGGCTAGCGAGCAAGCATTTTACCAGGTAGCCTAGGACAACACAAACTAAAAACGTGTACTGTGTGACAGAGTCATAGATCGTTTAGGTAACATGAAAGAGGATGGCATTGTAGTGTGATTCAACATTTAAAGTGGCTAGTGATACATTTTACATCCACTTTTTAATTATTAAAGTGGCTAGAGATTTGAGTCGATGAGAGATTCAGTAGATGGTTTAGAGTACAGTGTATACATTTGATATGAGTAACGTCGGATAACGTCGGATATTTAAACATTATATACAAAATTATTTAAAGTGGCTAGTGATACATTTGTTACATCCAATTTTCTATTCTGTTGCGCCTTCTTCACCACGCTTTCTGTGTGGGTGGACCATTTCAGTTTGTTCGTGATGTGTACGCCGAGGAACTTAAAACTTTCCACCTTCTCCACTACAGTCCTGTCGATGTGGATGGGGGGTGCTCCCTCTGCTGTTTCCTGAAGTCAACGTTTTGTTGACGTTGAGTGAGAGGTTATTTTCCTGACACCACACTCTGAGGGCCCTCGACGCCTCCCTGTAGGCCGTCTCGTTGTTGTTGGTAATCAAGCCTACTACTGTAGTGTCGCCAGAAAACTTGATGATTGAGTTGGAGGCGTGCTTGGCCACGCAGTCGTGGGTGAACAGGGATTACAGGAGAGGGCTGAGAACGCACCCTTGTGGGGCCCCAGTGGGGTGGAGATGTTGTTTCCTACCCTCACCACCTGGGGCCGGCCCGTCAGGAAGTCCAGGACCCAGTTGCACAGGGCGGGGTCGAGACCTAGGGTCTCGAGCTTAATGACGAGTTTGGAGCGTACTGTGGTGTTAAATGCTGAGATGTAGTCGATGAACAACATTCTTACATAGGTATTCCTCTTGTCCAGATGGGTTAGGGCAGTGGGCAGTGTGATTGCGATTGCGTTGTCTGTGGACCTATTTGGGCGATAAGCAAATTGGAGTGGGTCTAGGGTGTCTGGTAGGATGGAGGTGATATGATCCTTGACTAGTCTCTCAAAGCATTGTCATTTAGCTCAGTTACCTTAGCTTTCTTGGGAACAGGAACAATGGTGGCCCTCTTGAAGCATGTGAGAACAGCAGACTGGGATAAGAATTGATTAAATATGTCCGTAAACACACCAGCCAGCTGGTCTGCGCATGCTCTGAGGACACGGCCAGAGGGAGGAGGGAAGGGAATAGCTACACTGTTTATATTCAGTCATTTTTTTGGTCGCCTTACCCTGATTAAAAGCAGTGATTCGTGCTTTCAGTTTTGTACGAATGCTGCCATCAATCCAGTTTCTGGTTGGGGAAGGTTTTAATAATTGCTATGGGTACAACATCACCGATGCACTTGCTAATAAACTCGCTCACCGAATCAGCGTAGTCATCAATGTTGTTGTCTGATGGTGTCCAGAACATATCCCAGTCCACGTGCTCGAAGCAATCTTGAAGCTTGGAATCAGATTGGTCAGACCAGCGTTGGACAGACCTGAGTACGGGCGTTTCCTGTTTTAGTTTCTGTCTGTAGGCTGGGAGAAACAAAATGGAGTTGTAGTCAGACTTTCCGAAAGGAGGGCGGAGAATGGCCTTGTATGCCTTGCGGAAGTTAGAATAACAATGATCCAGGATTTTACCAGCCCGGGTCGCACATTCGATATGCTGATAAAATTTAGGGAGCCTTGTTTTCATATTAGCCTTGTTAAAATCCCAAGCCACAATAAATGCAGCCTCAGGATATGTGGTTTCCAGTTTACAAAGAGTCCAATGAATTTCTTTCAGTGCCGTCGATGTGTCAGCTTGACGGGGGGAATATACACGGATGTGATTATAATCTAAGAGAATTATCTTGGTAGATAATGAGGTCCGCATTTGATTGTAAAGGAATTATGTCAGGTGAACAAAAGGACTTGAGTTCCTGTATGTTGTTATGATCACACCATGACTCATTAATCATAAGGCACACACCCCCGCCCTTCTTCTTACCAGATAGATGTTTGTTTCTGTCGGCGTGATGCGTGGAGAAACCAAGTGGCTGTACCGACTCTGATAACGTGTCCTGAGTGAGCCATGTTTCCATGAAGCAAAGAACGTTGCAGTCGCTGATGTCTCTCTGGAAGGCAATCCTTGCTCGGATTTCGTCTACCTTGTTGTCCAGAGACTGGACATTGGCAAGTAATATACTCGGGAGCGGTGCACGATGTGCCCGTCTACGTAGCCTGACTAGAAGACGGCCCCGTCTACCCCTTCTCCGCCGTTGTTTTGGGTCGCCGGCTGGGATCCAATCTATTGTCCTGGTTAGTGGACCAAACAGAGGATCCGCTTTCGGAAAGTCGTATTCCTGGTTGTAATGTTGGTAAGTTTACGTTGCTCTTATATCCAATAATTCCTCCCGGCTGTATGTAATAAAACTTAAGATTTCCCGGGGTAACAATGTAAGAAGTAATCCATAAAAAACAAAATACTGCATAGCTTCCTGAGAACGTGAAGCGAGGCTGCCATCTCGGTCGGCGCCGGAAGTAGTTACCAGACAAACACTCAAGTCAAACGCAACAGCCTGTCTCATACTTTCTACTCCTACCTATTTTCCTCTAAAAGCACATGGCCTTTCTAGATCAACTCCTCAACTCTCGCCCATATGTGCACATGGAGGTTGAGCTCTGAGGAAAGTTGGACGTTACATATTCTGACATATTGAATAATGAAAAGTTGCTTGTGGAGTACTTGTGGGCAGAGCCAGTGACATACGGGCACAGGCACATACACACACACACACACAACTTGGTCAGCACAGATGAGTTCTGGGAAAACAAGCAGCTGCAGGAGGAAGAATGGACCATAAGGCTGGACCGCTTGCCAAATTCCATCATCTATTATGGATTGCCTGAGAAGCACACTCCTCTGCGACCGGGGGCATGTTTCTGAATCACATGCAATCTCAAATTTACATACTTCACGCAGACACCAAACCCTTTTGGAACGGAAGAATGCATTTTACTGTATTGTATTGTATTTCATATTGTGTTGTTTTATAAAGGCAGTAGACTATATTATGATGGGTAAGTGGATTGCCAATCAAAAAGAAATGACCGTGTATAAAACTGGGATCAAATACTACCATTATAATCATAATGGATAATGAATCACAATATCAATTGGAGTGTATCATATTGAAATAATGAAACCATGAATTCACAATACAGATCACTTACGACACAATGCCAATTTCACATTAACACTACTTCAGAGCCTAATAACAGGAGAAAGTTATTGGTAGACTCAGCGATAGGCAGAAAGTAAACAGCAGAGTGTGTCAGTTCTGGTGCCCTGGCTACAACGCTGTGAACAGCGTGAAGCGAACCTGTGCACATGCACAGATACTGTGTGTGACTGTGTGATGATGGCCTTTGTGTTGGGTGTACCTTCACAATGGAAAGAATACGTTGAAAAGTAGGTCCCAGGTAAGAAAATGCCAGAAACGATACCTCTATGTCCAGGATGATGACACTCCAGCTATGATACTGTAGATTCAAAGCGTTCTTCTGAATATGAGCAGAAGACAACCCCCAGTGTTTCTTGAGTTTGTAACATGTTTTCGGAGGGAGCCTCTTTGGCAGGCACCATTACCACTCAGCAGTCAATTGCCTTGTAAATTACAGGGCCCGGGTAATAAAACCAGATTTGTACATCACCAGGAGTGGAGACTGTGTCTGTCTTGTAAAATTTAATTAAACAGCAGGTGCAAAATCAGGTCATATGGCTTTGATGTGCCCCATGTGAGAATGACAAGCAGACAAAGATTCTAATATGGGCAGCATTTACATATTTTTGCATGCGCACGCTTGTACGAGGGGAGCTGCTATCACCTTGTAGAGTATTCAATTGCACCCAAATTAAAAGATGATTCAAATTAGCTGTCACCTTCAATTTTAATAGATCGGCGCCAAAATAAACGGTTAAGCTCTTCAAAAACAACCCCTGCTCGTCTAATGTGGCGTAAACGTACCTATTACCAACAGCTCGTGGAGACAGGAAGGTTTGCACTAATTGCGTCTTAGCAATGTGCCCGTCTACTGTACATGACAAAACAGAAAACCTACCTCTAAAATGCATTCAGAGTACTCCTTCAAACTCCCATAGACAACACTTGCCTACAGTACAGTATAATCACATTCTATATTTTCTAAGCTATTACAGTCCTTAATATAGACTTCCACTGGGGGAGGAAGTGATGCGCAGTGAAGCTAGAAATCATCCTCTTATGGAAGCGCGTGACCTTTGACACTGTTCGCTCGGCCATCTCCGCGGCAGAAGGCCGCCATCGATTGGAGTTGACTAGCGAAATGTGTCAACCACCTGACCTGATGGCAACACCTTCACTTGTTTTTGGAAGGAAGTGGTTGATAATTACCACCTAGGATGTAGCCATCTGTGCTGCCCTTTCACGGCCTGTTAAACTCGCTTTTCAAAAAGTTTACTGGTGACAGAGGGCACTCGTCGAAAAAAAGAGTGTACACTCAAGCATTATTAAAGCCAGCGCTAAGGAGCTTGTAGAAACATGGAATTACTGTAGTGGCTATATACAATGGGCTGCACTGAGAAAAGTGGAATTACTCATAGGGAAATAGGAAGACTGAAGACAAAAAAAAATATTATTTCTTAAAAAAGTTGAATATTACTTTTGAATAAAATGCTTACATGTATAAGGATCTAATTTGCTTGAACAGAACTAATAACTCACCCAAAGCCAACAACCTAGTGTCACCATGACATGACAACAAGAGTTCATCATTGGTTGCTTCATATGTCTCCCCCGAATTGCCATTAGTTTGACATCTACCCTGATTCCAGAAAAACAGTCAGTGACTATCAGCATTGTCAATTACATCTGGGTTTTGGCCCTAGCCTGAGACGCCAGTGTTTTCACAATAAGGCACCAGCTATCAACAATGTGCTGCTGGATGTCATCTGTCTGTCAGTTTGAGAGTCTTTGCGGGAAGCATCACTCGTCAGAACTATTTCTGTCAACTTTCGTTTGAGTTTTTAATGAGAAACGCCAAGCAAAATCCACAAGCAACACGAGAGCAGGAGGATGGAACAGGTGCATGGCTGGGAGCGCTAGTATAACTGAACATCCATTGGAGAGCTGTGCTACACATCTCTTCTGATTACTGCCACATCCAATCACACTAATCAAACACACATAAAAGAGAATGAGTAATACAGATGTAGGATCTTAATTTGAGCCAGTTTGCTACAGCAGGAAAATAATCATCGCAGTAACAGGAAATGTGAATTATTATGTGGGTTATAATTATTGGACATTTTTGTAGGGGCTGATACATTTTTCGTAAGGGAAAATCAAGACATTTCAAAGTGGAAATGACAAACTTTAGAAGCCTTTTCAAACCTCAAATAAACTACATGTTTTTTATTTCCTGCATTCCCTGACAATTCTCCTGCAACAGGGTGATCCTACAACTGTAGAGAGATGACTGAGGGACACAACTTAAAGACTGGTGCGTTGCGAAATCTGCCAAGTCTAACCCTGGTGGTTTCAAAACAATGTGCCAAACTCGTGTGAATTCAGGTTCTCTCTACTGCCCAAGGCTGTGCAGCAATTTGAAGTCTAAAGACAAAATGTACGCTTTGAACACTGGCAAATTCTTGGCAAACTGGAGGCCAATCTATTTAGATCCATAAGCAAGGGTAGTGTATTGTGGAGTTTAGGGAAGGTGGAAGGCAGATAAATCCAATTAGCTTTTTTGTGACTATGAACATCAATATGTAATTGAGCTCTTAACTGTCATTTGACACCCATAAGGAAAACTATGCAAAGAATGAGAACTTAAGTCACACACAATTCTCATAATTTCAGCCATTTCAGCCTTATGACACATCCCGTCTCGTGTCCTGCGTTCTTATATAATCAATCCAAAATCAGTCTAAGACATAGATATGGGTGTTTGCAGATTGCCTCTGTGATATCCATTTCAAACAGGTTTGTGCATCTGCATTCGCCTGCATTCACTACCAACAAATTCCTCTGGCATGCTCAGGTCTGAGGGCGTGTCAGAACAGACACAGAGAAACAGGGCTTTTTGCCCGTGCAGCAGGGAACAACATTTCCACGGAAGCCAGCAGATATGTCAAAGAGAGAGAACGGCTGAGAAGACTCAGGTGAATGACTGCAGGCGGCCTCAGAGGGAGAGGAGGAGGGTGGAGCCCTCATGGAGAAGAGACATGTCAACACTATTGGCAGATGTTACATAACAGCTTCAACTGTAGGTCATGAATGTCGTAGGTCCTACATTCACTGGAATGATTACTCAATAAACACACTGTAGAACAATGCATACTGTATGTTGATATGAGGATATTTGGGGGATTTGGTGCAATACACTCATAGAAAAAAGGGTTCCAAAAGGGTTCTGCGACTGTCCCCATAGGAGAACCCTTTTTGGTGTCAGGTAGAACCCTTTTTGTTTCCAGCTCTTTTGGGTTGCCTCTGTGGAAAGGGTTCTACATTGAACCCAAACGAGTTCTATCTGGAAGCAAAAGGAGTTATTCAAAGTGTTCTCCTATGGGGACAGAGTGAACATAAAGCAATGACTTGGAATTAAATGTATTCTGCCCTGGTATCCGAATGTTTATGGTCATGAATATGGTGCGTTTAGAATTACTTCCATCTGTCAGAATTACTTCCATAGGAGTATGATGGTAATTTGCCTTATGCTATACATTGACCCTAGAATGGATTTTATTGCCTCCCATATGTGTGACATCATGTGCAGAAAATCTTGTCAAAGGCACGAGAAGACAAAAACCACCAATAAGTGCATCCTTTGTTGGTCGGAGGCCAACAAGCCTTTTCTTCTTCTGCTAATGTCACACAGCGCAAGAGGACCAAGGCCACGCCGAACCACAGGAAGTTAATAGGTGTCATGGGTGACATGGACAAAGAGCAGCACTGTAGCATGCTGGGAGAAAACGGATCAACATGTCATCTGATGGCAGTCACATGGCCTCCGGTCACAGCTTGAGTCACATCACCCCCCTCATTATTAACCTTTGACCTTTAGGGGGCGTCCCCGATGGCAACCTGTGTTTACTCCATTCATCTATGTGTGGGAAACAAACAACCCCTGTCAACAGATCATAGCAGGCATGTATGCCTCCACTGACCTCACAACAATCAACACTGTGTCAGCTATGGATATGAAGCAAAATATGGGCTACATTCAGGAAGGTTGAAGCGTTACAGAATGTAAAAAAGAGGAATATGGTATAGAAAAGACAGCCCTCTGTCATGCAAAATTAGAAATCACATCAGCCCTACACGTTCCTGGTTCATATGCAACACTAAATGTTGTTAAACGCTACTAAATAATTCACTTGAAGCACAACTTCATGTTGTGGCCAGAAGGTGACATACTCTAGGTTAGGTTAGCTCTATATTCAGGTTATCAGTCACATAATGTGTATTAGTGTGTGTGTGTGTGGAGGGGGCATGCTGTCTGTGTTGTAGATGATAGCACTCTAGTTCCCTCTTCTGGCAAACTGATCTATAGCATTCACCTTGGAATTCTACATGGCATCACTTACACTGCTCTGATCCCTTGAATTAAGCCCCCAAAGATCATAGAAGTAAAGACAATCAATCACAACATAAAAAAATGCCCAGTATTTACTGATTTAGTTAACATCCTAGCACATTTATGAGGACCAGTGAGTTAAAGGAAATAACTGAGATTAATATCGCACATTTAAATCCAGGTAGATAAAAACAAGCATGTCACTTGGCCAGTAAAATTGTGAAATTCAACGCCATACATTTTCCAGATGACTGCATGGCACAGTTCAACAACAGGAAGTGATAATCATATTCTATTCATATTGTATGCATTTCTTACAAATCACTGCTGTGAATCTAATGTGTTGTAGGTGGTGGTAAGAAGAGCAGATACATGCTAACTGAAGCAAATTAGTTAAAGTGATAATGTTAATATTAAAAGTTGAATACTTGAACTAAAAGGACTTTTAATTTCCGCAGCGCTGCACTCCTTCCATTTTTTAAGTGAAAGTAGGAAGGACCAAAATAACCACTTGCTATGAGTTAATCATATTATCTCAACTCAACACACTTTATAGACAATTAACAAAAACTAAGAACCAAAAATTGATCAACACCGACACCTTAAAAGGTTTGAATATTTCAATATTGGCTAATTCATCTAACCATATGTGCTGTGTATATGAGGTGTGTGAAATTATGAACTACTTACATTGCAAAGGTTAAGTCGAGCTTTACTGATACTGAAACAGAAACCGTACATGAAGTTAAGGCATGAGTAAGTAATGAACTAATAAACTGTTGTCTGTGTCACTCATCACTGAAAAACATTGTGTGACATTGGGTTGAGCATGAACTGCCATTTGTCAATATCAATGTGACACCCTTATCTCAAGTTCTAACATAACTCAGAACCACTGATGGACCAAAAGGACTTCTTTGCGCTTCGCTTGCAGTATTATCAAAGCAAAGTTGTGCATTCTTACATAACACGGTGGGGGGGGCGGTGAATCAACGAAGCCCCATTCATTTTCAATGGAGGCTCAGTGAAGTGGGCGGGGGGATCGTTGGGTGATGCGAGCATGGGCGAGAGAGCGTGAACAGGGCGGGACCAAACTTGGGAAAAGCAGAACTATGCAAATGAACAGCAATATCGCAACGCTACTGACCAATCGAAGCTCACTATAGCTCACTGGATTAGCTGTTGATACCGAACACTCCCTAGCCTGCTTGCTATCTCGCTAGCACCCACATAAGGGCAAAGATGCGTGGCTATCCAAATTATTGTGTCATGTGGATAGGATCTGTCCAATACCGTCTGGGCAGCACCTGGGGCCTATTTTACAGTACCAAATAGCTTTGAGACATTTTATGGGCTATCCATCAAGTTGCCACTTAGAGAAGATGAGAAATTCCAACCACATACCATCACCAGTCCAGTCCAGCCCAGTCTCTCCACAGCCAAGTTTACAGCTGCCTCCCAGCTCCTAGCAGCTTGTTACAAACCACAGAGACAGGAAGAGGACCTCTGAAAGAACAGGCAGGGTCTGCAGATATCGAACAGAGCAGGGTCCTATCTAAGGTAATATATAATTGTGACATTTTATATACAGTACCAGTCTAAAGTTTGGACACACCTACTCATTCCAGGGTTTTTCTTTATTTTTACTATGTTCTACATTGTAGAATAATACTGAATACATCAAAACTATGAAATAACACATATGGAATCATGTTGTAACCAAAAAAGTGTTAAACAAATTCAAATATATTTTATATTCTTCAGTGGCCAACCATTGCCTTGACAGCTTTGCACACTGGAATGCATTTCAATTAACAGGTGTGCCTTAATAATTTGTGTTGTGACAAGGTAGGGTTGGTATACAGAAGATAGCCCTGTTTGGTAAGAGACCAAGTCCATATTATAGCAAGAACAGCTCAAATAAGCTAATAGAAATGACAGTCCATCATTACTTTAAGACATGAAGGTCAGTCAATCTAGGAAAATGTCAAGAACTTTAAAAGTTTCTTCAAGTGCAGTTGCAAAAACCATCAAGCGCTATAATGTAACTGGCTCTCATCAGGACCACCACAGGAAAGGAAGAACTTTTACCTGGATTTACCTCTGCTGCAGAGGATGAGTTCATTATCCTCTGCACCTCAGATTGCATACCAAATAAATGCTTCACAGAGTTCAAGTAACAGACACATCTCAACATCAACTGTTTCAGAGGAGACAGTGTGAAGCAGAACTTCAGGGTCGAATTGCTGCAAAGAAACCACTACTAAAGGACACCAATAATAAGAAGAGACTTGCTTGGTCCAAGAAACACGAGAAATAGACATTAGGCTGGTGGACATCTGTCCTTTGGTATAATGAGTCCAAATTTGAGATTTTTGGTTCCAACAGCCGTGTCTTTGTGAGACAGAGAGTAGGTGAATGGATGATCTCCGAATGTGTGGTTCCCACCGTGAAGCATGGAGAAGGAGGTGTGATGGTGCTTTGCTGGTGACAATGATTTATTTAGCATTCAAGGCACACTTAACCAGCATGGCTACCACAGCATTCTGCAGCAATATGCCATCCCATCTGGTTTGCGCTTAGTGGGACTATCATTTGTTTTTCAACAGGACAATGACCCAAAACACACCTCCAGGCTGTGTAAGAGCTATTTGACCAAAAAGGAGAGTGATGGAGTGCTGCATCAGATGACCTGGCCTCCTCAGTCGACCTCAACAGAATTGAGACGGTTTGGGATGAGTTGGAACGTAGAGTGAAGGAAAAGCAGACAACAAATACTCAGCATATGTGGAAACTCCTTCAAGACTGTGGGAAAAGCATTCCTCATGAAGCTGGTTGAGAGAATGCGAAGAGTGTGCAAAGCTGTCAAGGTAAAGGGTGGCTACTTTGAAGAATCTAAAATATATTTTGATGTTTAACACTTTTTTGTTTAATACATGATTCCATGTGTTATTTCATAGTTGTGATGTCTTCACTATTATTCTACAATGTAGACAATAGTACAAAATAAAGAAAAACCCTTGAATGAGTAGGTGTGTCCAAACTGTTGACTGTTGCTGTGTGTGTATCATGGGTATGAAGAGGGTGTGTTTTGGTAAGTACAGATACAACTAAATCATGTGTGTACATGAAAGATCAACCTAAAATAAATTATGACCTACTCATGAACCTGCATATTTGCACAATCCAATTACTATGCAGGTCCAGTCTAGAGACAGTACAGCAATTACTGTAACATTTCATAGAAATACACCCTGGAAGACACAAGGAGAAAGAAGTAACCAACGTATAAAGTACACTCTTTACCCCAAAGATAAAGTACAAGAGAGCGCAGAGGAAGGATTTGGCAGAGCAGTGGGTAAACCCAGCCCTGCGGCCGGGCGCCCACACACACACACGTGTGTTTTCAGGACTTTGTGTACCCTACAGTGCAGGTGTGAGGGCCTGGTGCTGGCTTCCTATCTACTCTCCTTGCTTAATTCGCTCCAGATAACCCATCAGCCTCAGCACCCACAACGCTGTCGCCATGGCGCCCACAGATGGCGCTTTCTGCGGCCGGGCCCTGTGATTGGTGGGGGCCTTCCAAACAGGGAACAGCTGCTGGGGGATGATATATCACGGAGTTGTTATTTGGCGTTAGCAATTTCATTTCAGGCTCGTCTGCTTGACACTTCCAGACCCACATCTGGCAGGAAATAGAAGCACAATGAAAGAGAGAGGGAGAGAAAAAGAGGGAGAGAGAAAAGAGAGAGTGATTAACAAAGGGCTGAAGAGCAGGTGTTGGTTTGACAGGGACACACAGGACTACAATGTGTGAGGAGAAATGGAGGTTGCTTGCAGAAGGCTTTTCAATAGCTTTAGTGAGCATGTATTCTATAGCTTCTTGATCCTCAAAAAGTTCTACAGCTGCACCATCGAGAGCATCCTGAACGTTTGCATCGACCGCCTGGTATGGCAACTGCTCGGCATCGGACCGTAAGGCGCTACAGAGGGTAGTGTGTACGGCCCAGTACATCACTGGGGCCAAGCTTCCTACCATCCAGGACCCACAGTTGAAGTCGAAGGTTTACATACACCTTAGCCAAATACATTTAAACTCAGTTTTTAACCATTCCTGACATTTAATCCTAGTAAAAAATCCCTGTCTTAGGTCAGTTAGGATCACCACTTTATTTTAAGAATGTGAAATGTCAGAATAATAGTAGAGAGAATGATTTATTTCAGCTTTTATTTCATTCATCACATTCCCAGTGGGTCAGAAGTTTACATACACTCAATTAGCATTGCCTTTAAAAAGTTTAACTTGGGTCAAACGTTTCGGGTAGCCTTCCACAAGCTTACCACATTAAGTTGGGTGAATTTTGGCCCATTCCTCCTGACAGAGCTGGTGTAACTGAGTCAGGTTTGTAGGCCTCCTTGCTCGCACACGCTTTCTCAGTTGTGCCCACAAATTTTCTATAGGATTGAGTTCAGGGCTTTGTTATGGACAATCCAATACCTTGACTTTGTTGTCCTTAAGCAATTTTGCCACAACTTTGGAAGTATGATTGGGGTCATTGTCAGTTTGGAAGACCCATTTGAGATCAAGCTTTAACTTCCTGACTGATGTCTTGAGATGTTGCTTCAATATATCCACATAATTTTCCTTCTTCATGATGCCATCTATTTTGTGAAGTGCACCAGTCCCTCTTGCAGCAAAGCACCCCCAAAACATGATGCTGCCACCCAAGTGCTTCACGGTTGGGATGGTGTTCTTTGGCTTGCAAGCCACACCCTTTTTCCTCCAAACATAACAATGGTCATTATGGCCAAACAGTTCTATTTTTGTTTCATCAGACCAGAGGACATTTCTCCAAAAAGCACAATATTTGTCCCCATGTGCAGTTGCAAACCGTAGTCTGGCTTATTTATGGCGGTTTTGGAGCAGTGGCTTCTTCCTTGCTGAGCGGCCTTTCAGGTTATGTCAATATAGGACTCTTTCTACTGTGGATATAGATACTTTTGTACCTGTTTCCTCCAGCATCTTCACAAGGTCCTTTGCTGTTGTTCTGGGATTGATTTGCACTTTTCACACCAAAGTACATTCATCTCTAGGAGACAGAACGTGTCTCCTTCCTGAGCGGTATGACCACTGTGTGGTCCCATGGTGTTTATACTTGCGTACTATTGTTTGTACAGATGAAAGTGGTAATGGAAATTTGGAAATTGCTCCCAAGGATGAACCAGACTTGTGGAGTTTAAATGTATTTGGCTAAGGTGTATGTAAACTTTCGTCTTCAACAGTAAGTAAGCATTTCACGGTAAAGTCAACACCGGTTGTATTCGAAGCATGTGACAAGTACAATTTGATTTGTATGTGGCAGTTATAACAGGCGCCATACATTCAACTCTGTATGTATTGAACCCCAAAACGAAAATAGTTTGAGACCAAAACAACATTGTGTATGGTACCACACAAACATATTACATTTCTGTGAATGTACTGCATTTATTTATTAAATGGTACCAGGAAATGAGTGTTGACTATCCTAATTCTTAGTAGTCTTTGCTTATTCTGAGAATCTGTCTCTGTGCAAAGATGATAACAGGAAGAAAAGAAAGGTCATAAGCTACACTATGAATAGACTTGAATGTCTCTCTCTCTCTCTCTCTCTCTCTCAAAAAAAGGATCCTTTGGAAGCTTACCAACATTAGATCAGAGTCCGACCGATATTATCTACTTATATTGGCCTTTTAACGCTATATCGGTATCGGCTGATAACTTCACTGATAACCGATATTCAAAAAAATTGTAGGAAAAAAGGGAATTATTCTCATGGTGTCATTGTCACAATGTATGAAATCAACATTTGAAGCATAGTTATTGGACAATAGCTCTTTTGGATGGCAATTTATGAGAATTCAGTGTGGAAAAATGTCACTTTAGCAATTTCCCTGCTGTAAAACATCGGACCCCCAAAAAAAAAAACATATTGGACAGCATGTCTTCAAATAAGACCAGTACATTGATGGCTCTTGCTCACATACTCAAAATGTATCTCTATTCAGTGACCTTTACATGACCCGAGCGCTGAAAGACAATGTCCCATCAAGTGTTGGCTGAGATATGAACATACCATCTTTCAACACCAGAGGGCACACTTACACTTGAAAGTCTCATGTTCTTGGAACTGATGACAGGGACTAGTGAGACATGTTTTGCCTTATTCACACCATACAGCCAAACTGAGCCAAGCTGTACTGGTCTGGCCTGGTTACACATCCACCACTGTTGCTGGAAACGTGCTGGAAAGGACAATGCGGAAAGAAAATCTGAGCCAGCACAGTACGATTCAGCTCAACCTATAGCGTGAACTAATGTCAATATGCTTGCAGCATTTATGTCCAGAGAGGCGAGTCACAAAAAACAACCACATTTATTCCATTTCACAGTGTTAGTGGAACAGTAGATACATGGGAGAAGTACAATGTTGTGTTTATCCAATGCTGTCCACACATGCCAATTTACAAAGGTTACATCTTTTGAAAAGTTGGAAATATGAATCCTTCCACAGTTAACACAAATACAAGTCATTACTGTATGATTTACTGCATCAAAGCCAACAGAACGAGTATAACACAAAGGCAACCTAAGTATGGTAAGTGTGAAAGTCAAACTTAAAATCCAGGATAAAGGGTACTTCATGACTGAAACCTTCGGACATTTTGTGCACACAATGTTGTTTCGGACTGCGTAAAATTAAGAGGCACAGTTTGCTATATGTTTTTAAAAAGAGGTCAATGGTAGAGTAGAACATGCAATCATCATCTGATATAACAGGTTGAAATATAGTTTAGAAGCCCAAAGGTGTGAGCAGAGCAATATAAGTTTCAAACTGTAGAAAATAATTGTGCAACAGGCTTGGTCTCACCTCGAGGTGAATGGAGATTATTAAATGTGTTGTGACCCTTTGCTGCATAATGCTGAAAGAAACCAGATGATAACACTAATGACTGTACGAGTCATCTGAATTTGATTGGTATACTGTCAAACCATTATGAAAAAAAAACTGCCAAAATTAGTTGAGTCAGAGAACTTTGTGACAAGCATTCAAGAATCTCTCAGCTCAAAGCCCCTCTAAACCAAATGGATGACGAGAACTTGTTTCCACATCTCTTGAATGTGCATTTCCTATTGTCACGCAAAGCCATCCTCCCAAGTCTCTGAGTTATGAGGAAGCCTGGAAATAGAGGCTACATTTCTTAAAGTTACAATCCCCAAAACCCTTTAATAAGGACAACAAAGTGTCTGTGAGCTTTACACATTTCCAGAGAGAACTGCAATATTTAATGAACATACTTCATCTTGAAAACAAAAACAATTGTACACCGTCATACTGTACAGTATTCAAAGAAAGCTCAACTTCTAACATTAACATCCCCCCTGCCATAGGCAGGGCCGGCTCTAGCCTTTTGGGGCCCTAAGCGAGATTTGGTTGGGGGACCCCCACCTAGCGGAAAAACATTTTAGTAGCCCCCGTCTTGACAATGGGGAATTTCTTGCAGTTCTATACATTTCTCCAAGGGGTGTAGAATTGCCCAGTGCAGTCAAAGAATCCTCTCTGGCGCAGCTTTGATCAACAATTTAAGGAAAACGTAGAGAAAGTTTAAACTATAAACACATACCCAGGCGTTTTTTTTTTTAGATAACTAGAATAACTTATGCTAAAGTTAGCTAACGAGCTGAATGGCTGAATGCCTATGACTGAATACCTCGATATAACTAACTTCCCACAATGATTTTAAATCAGAATAGGTAATCTATTCCATTTAGGTTGTACTGTAGTTCTCAGGTCAAAATATTTCATTAAATAATTCCAATTCTAGTTGTAGATGTTTAGAACTACTTCATGTTGAAGTAGCCTAGGCTAGATCTAAAATATGTATTATCCTACATGAACTCAGACCTGCCATACCTGTTGTCATTGTCTTCTGTGGAATTCATAACATTGTAGGACAGGTTTAAATTCTTTTTGGCTTCTTGTATCTATAGAGCAAGTATTTTTTTCCTGTAGTCAACCCTCCAATCAGAAATTGGGAGAACACTCATTTAGAATGCCTGGCTGAAGCTTTAACAGTACTTGTGTGTGTGTTAAACTTCAACAACATTGATAAGAGGGAGTAGGCCTACTTAAAACATTGGTAGAATTTTGTTTCTGATACAGATTTTGTTTTTCCGTTCTTTACAATCAAAGTATAGTATTCACTGCTTTTTAAATTGAAAAATCTGTCTTTAGGACCAAATTTGAGCAAATAAAAAAAATTGTGATTAATCGTGATTAACTACAGAAAATCGGTCGATTAATCACAATTCAATACTTTGATAGTTTGACAGCCCTAATTTCCACACTATGAGGTTGGAATAATACTGTGAAATTGTGAACATGATAATTCCCTTTTAGTGTTTAAGCTGTTTGTAAAGACTGTCTGAAATGTCATCCTGTTTTCGTGGAATGGTGTTTTGGCCTTCTATGGTGACATCACCATGCGGTAAATTAGTTAATAGACCAACAAGAGAGTTCCAAACCTTTTTGCCAATAGCAGATACTTTTCAGTTTTCCCCTCCCCACTCAGACCACTCCCAGACAGTCCTAGCAAAATAGTTGCCTGAGAAATTGCTCTTAGCTAAGAAGCCATCTGTTTCTTTTTTACCATTTTAATTTAAAACAAATCACAGAAATTATTTGATATCGAGATAAAAATGGCTGCATTGGACCTTTAAAGCATGTTTTTTCTGCAATTTGACATACTTTGCCATGGGGTGGAGAAAAAAGCCTTAACTTTGCAATTGTAGAAAAAATGTCAGGTAATTCTACAAAGTTTGCCTAATTTCCTGCAATTCTACCCATTTTGCCATGGGGTGGAGTGAAACGTTTGCTGTTTTAAAGCAAATTTACTGCAATTCTACACATTTTATAAAGACTTATGCCATGTTAATATGATATCTGAGTGGGAATGACCAACAAAATCAAAAATGGAGGCCCCCTGGAGGTCAGGGCCCCTAGGCACGTGCCATGCATGCCCGGTCGGTATGCGGCCATGATTACTACAATTTTAGATAGATGGCTAGACTAACTACCACTCTGAAAATTGTTAACTGACATTGCTAATTGACTGTCAGTGACTGACACAAGAGAAAAACTGCTAATGCACAACCAAATTCCGAAATGGCAGCTGGTGTACTCTACTATTCTTACTCTCAATAGTAAGTTGAGACCCTGATTGGCTTATGCCTGAACTGGCACTGGCCATATGGACATAAGATCTCCACTTTTACTTTACAAAACTGTAAAACGCTTGAAACTATTCACTTAGTCTCTATCGCCACCCACAAGACTTGCTTGGCATGATTGTCATACAAAGACACGGTCAGCTCAGCAATCCACATGTTCAGTTGGGACCTTCATATTCCCTATTGCCAGAAAATGAGGGTAAATTAGCTCAACTGAAATGCTTTTGAAATAGAGTCTTTGACTACTTGCATGCATTAAGGGTTAGCAGAAAATGATGAGGCTAAAGGCAAGGTACTTAAAAGTTAAGGCTAATATTTTCTTTGTGTGTGGTGGCTACCATGAGGTAGAGGTGAATGGCTAATGCTAGTTCCAGTAACTGCCATACCCACTCTTCTTTGAATGCTACGTGGAGACCAATATGGAAAAGCAAAATGAAATCAGGGATTTCTGAGAAGAGTATCTCAGTATTCTGTATGTAGTCT
The DNA here is from genome assembly GCA_030435695.1 of Brachymystax lenok tsinlingensis. Taxonomy (NCBI): domain Eukaryota; kingdom Metazoa; phylum Chordata; class Actinopteri; order Salmoniformes; family Salmonidae; genus Brachymystax; species Brachymystax lenok. The sequence goes on along the minus strand of CM059786.1, from coordinate 9,928,193 downwards.
ACAGTGGTCCCGGATTTGTTTGTGCTTTTCCCTAATCCATTGTCAAGACAGTTTTGCATGACAATTTCATAAGGAGTTGGCAAGAGAGCAGAAACTGACTGGCACCCAGGCTTTTCTGTATGTGTTCCAAAGTGGCTTGTTGATGGCGGAATGCCAATGACTGATCTCTTGAGTTTAAATGTGTTTCAGAGTGAGAAATGGTGTAGCTACAGTAAATGCCTCCTCAACACAAGTTCTGACAAAACAACTTATGGGAAAATGATGGTGATGAAATAATGTATGGCTTCCCTGATAGATTAAAAAATAAAAAATAAAAATGAAACTAACTCTGATGTAAGTCAACCACCCCTTTGTGAAATTCTACTGTATGATGTGATAATGGCACATGGAATCTGGTATAACATACTGGACCACTTGATATGACCACACTGTTAGCAAGACCTACTGAGACTGGAAACGTACAGACTTGCATAGATACAGTGATGTGTAGAGCAGTTTTCGGACGTGTCCAAAACAGTCCAGTGAAGTTCTTGACATTTTATATCCCTGCAAAGGTTGCAGTAGCTGCATGTAGTGAGAGCTCCCGACTTGCTCCCAACAAAAACATTGACAACAATACCACTAACATTATGCAAGTTCGCCACAGATTCCCACAATAAAAATAAAAACATTGTATAGGATTATTGTTCATTACAGTAGTTGGATATATGACCAACATCAACATAAAATAGATCATATGAAGGGACATCTTTGTATCAGAGAGACAAATTCATTTCCTATGTTCTACCTGAAAATAGACAGGTTTTAATGACTGACTGTGATGCATTAAACAAATTCATTATTTAAGTGTGCTTTCACAAGGGACGGAATTGGACAACGACCATTTGTTTTGTAAGACCGTTTTTTTCCTTCTTCAGAATACTGGAGGTGGCTTTTTCTGGCTTCGTTTCTTATTCGTTTTGCTATGCGGCTAAATATTACGCTGATTTGAGTTCCGAGGAACAGAGTAAACACAAAACGTTTGTCAAAATGTAACTCTAGTGCTATTTCCTGTACGTTGAGAGCTGAAAAGAGAGAGTAGAGGGGGGGAAAGCTTTGTGTTCGACAAACCGACAAAAAACAAGAAACTCGACTGAAACGAGTGAAGGTGAAGGTCCTCCGATAGTAGCAGCTCCTGCATGAAAATGTCTCAGACGAGAGGATCCAGACATCACGTCTTTATCTCTCTTCTCTTGATAAAGCATCTTCTTCTGTTCCGTACTACACCACTGTAGCCCACCTCAAGGCCTCAGAGTGGCCCTGCTACAGTAAACGGACACATGCCCCCAAGCCCACAGAGAGGCGCACCATTGTTGTCCTCAAAGTCTGACCTCTGTGAACCCAACTTCCACCAGGCCAGGGAGCACATGGTCAACACAACTCCTCCTCTCCCACCATTACACTGCGAGCGAGATGGATCGGGACGCGGCAGGGCCGAGACAGTGCAGCTAGGCCCCAGCCCCGTTAAATGAAGCACCGCTAGAAGCTTGGAGGGAGAAAACAGAAGAAAGGGACGAGAAAGAAATATGGCCGCCTGCTTAGAGGAGTGAGGCGGGGGTTTAGGTGGGCAGGGGGTCGTCGTCCCCTTTGCTGCACTTGCACTTACAGCAGAGGACAAAGGGCGTGGCCAGGAGGAGAAAGGGAGAGGCCACCAGCAGGAGAAGGCCGAAGCCAGCGAAGATCCCCACCACCTTGGAGAAAGAGAGAGAGGAGAGAGAGTAAGAGACTGCAACAGCATATAAGACACTGTTTGTTTAGCTACACTGCAAAAATATCACTAAGGAAGAACACATACGGCACTATATAGAAAATACTTTGAAAACAGGACTAGCGTATGAGAGATCCCTTAACAATATAATACACACCAAATCATTTCCGCTTTCCTTCTCAAAACTTGCTCTCTTGTTTGGCGTGATCATAACCCCTGTGCGAGTTATTTTTAATCTTGTAGTGTAAGTCTCCCATCTCACCACACGGGGGCATCATATACGAGCAGAAACATCTCCTCAGCTACAAAATGGCATTCAAAAGTAGCAATTACACGCAATCCTGCCTTCTTAGAATAACTTCATGGACTTCTGCCAGTGTCAGAGTAGGAGGAGAGTCATTTTGAGGATCATCCAGGGCAGGCCAACGAAGGACAAGACAGCAGAGGGTGGCATCCTATGACAAAGACCTTTTGATAAACTAGCTCCATGCATGGATATACATTGTTGTTGCGATCCATTCTTGTGTATTTCTGTCCACTTCCCTCTTTTTGGAGGTCTTAGTAATCCCATTATTTACCCAGACGAGCACCCCGTGAACCTTTAGTTGCACCGGCATACCTGTATTAACATGATATCCTATTTGCTCAGATCAACCAACCCGGACGAAGCTACCGTATACAATAGACCACGTCTGGTCTGAGAACAGTAAGCATCGAGAGAGGTGACCTTCATTCCTCCTATGGCATCCCTAGTGGATGCAACCCCCTCAGCTCAAATCTCAAAACTGATTTGAAATCAGATACAGAGGCGAAAACGGAACACACAGAGGCTGAGCTTTCTTAGAAGGCAGGACTTGCCCTAATATATTAGGGCCTTTATTCATAAAATGTCTGAGTAGGAGTGCTGATCTAGGATCTGTTTTTGCCATAATGAATAAGATTACATTGACAGGGAGGACCTCAACCTAGATCAGCACTTCTTTTGTGAATAAGGGCCCCGGGGTCCATTATGTATGTGTTATGCATTCATGAGGAGCTAAAGAGAGACAGACTGGGGAGCAGTGAGGTTGCATGGGCTGGGTAAAGGAGGTGCAGTACCACAAGCTGTAATCATGCTCAAAATGACTCAGCCTGTCCTACTGGGCAACAGATGTCAGTGTGTACGATGGCGTTCACAGCACTCTGTTAAAACACGGGAAATGTGCTCGTCTATGACTAGATACGTGCTGGAAGATAGCTAGAGCTGAAGAATGACTGGGTGATGACTGGATGAACAAGACAATATAACGTCTACTCAATATTCTCATTCGATATTAGAATCAGAATTCTGAAGGATGTATTGACTTTTATTTCGTAATGCATTATGTATGTTGTAACTGAACAGCTGAACAGTACCATGCAATAATATTGAGCAACCAGTGCTATGTTTTACCAACTTTGGTTTTAATGAATAACATTTTTTATCCAGTCAACTCGGAGGCGTCTGCATGGTCCTAAAGCACACTGTTGCCTCGTTTTGTATCACATTCCAATGATAAAACTGGGGGGGGGATGCAATTTCAGAATGTGCAGTGAAAGTTGCGCCCCTGCGTTTTACTTTAGAGATTGTGCCAAAGTAAAAGCATAACTCTAACCCATAAGTGACGTGCAAATGTCCACATATTATACACAGAAAGAAATCAACTACAAGAAAGCAATGCTGGGGACATGTTGACACAAACAACAACGGGCCAACACACCGAGCACGTCGACCAAGCTGTGCTCTCCTACCGACTAGTGTTTTCACAGAGCACCATCCATGTTTATTCACGTTAAACATGTGTGTGTGTGGAAGTGTGAGGGGAAAAGTGTGTGCATGTGCCCTGCCACATGCTGCAGACAAAGGGGAAGTCCAGTGTGTGTGTGTGTGTGTGTGTGTGTCTGGGTGCGAGTGAATGAGTGAGAAAGTGACAAAGGAGGAAAGTGGGCACACTAACTTTACTCACCTGTGTTCTGTGCCAGATGACAGATGCCCTGGAGTGGCCCAGTTTGTTTCGACAGGGCCCTTTGTCATAGTGGATCAGGAGGAAGTCATCCTGTGTCACACACACACACACACACACAGACACAGACGCACAGAAAGAGGAGAAAATAATGATCTATCATTAGTACTGAGAGGTAGGGGCAGCTGCTGGGAGAAAATTGCTTTTAAATTACCAGTGTGGTTTAAAATCGCCTGTGGTCTGCAATTAGAATTGACTTAAGCCACTGCCAGTAAAGCCTCCTACAAGCCCAGATAAAATCCCTCTGTTTCAGTTCCATTGTCTTGTATCAAACATCATAAAAACGGGTTTGGATTTGGAAATACATCCGCCTGCAGCCTTATCACACCTCCTGCAGTGCTGTTATTGCCTGATAACACATTGGATCACTGCTCACACTGCTAACACCAGACATGCGAAATATACACAGAGTGAATTCTATGCACATTTCAGACTGCTGTATTGAAGTTAGGACCAACATACTGAAAAGGGAAATTAAAACTTGTTTGCAAAGATACGTGTGTATTATTCTATAAGAACATGTTGCAGCAGCACAGATGTGGGGAGGTGTTTTGGGAAAACATTAGGACAAAGTTCTACTCATATCCAGCGGCTCCAGAAAGTACCACTAGAAAGGGGTGTGTGCATGCGACAAGGTTCTCTACTCACGTCCAGTGACTCCAGACAGTACCAGCAGAAGGCGTGTTTGCAGTTCTTGCACATCATCTGGGCACAGCCCTCGTCCCTCTCGATGTACACCTTACACTTGGGACAGCGCTTGATGGGACCATCGTCATCGTCACTCTTGTAGAAGGAGCTGAGGAGACACGGAGAGAGAGAGAGAGAGAGAGAGAGAGAGAGAGAGAGAGAGAGAGAGAGAGAGAGAGAGAGAGAGAGAGAGAGAGAGAGAGAGAGAGAGAGAGAGAGAGAGAGAGAAATGTTCAGTGTGTTACGTTTCTTAAACAAATGTCGGTGGAAACAATTGTTTTTGATGAATGACACTAAAGAACAAAGACCATGATACATCAGAGATCCAGAATGCCACAAGAGATTATCCACTCATACAGTTTATCATGCCACAGATCTTGAACAGCCTTTGTTGATGTACAATAGATCTAAGCTTGCAACAGAATTTTCTCCTAACACTTGCAATGCAAACGAAATGAGAAAAGTAAAGTGTGCTCGTCTCTGCCTTTCTTTCTCCCACACTTTCAGGCTTTTCTTTCTTCTTTTCATCTTAAAGGCAGGTCTTTTGTGTCATTTTCTTGTTATTTTCCCACCTGAGTGCTGCTGACTCTTGAAGGCCAGAAAGGAGAGCAGGTGATGCTGTCGGCTGTCCTCTCAAGTGTCAGAGAGGCGGGCAGAGAACAAGCACATTCATTCTCTGAGCCAATTCTCCGGCTATTGATCGCATCTGCCCAGAGTGAATTAATGCACACCTTTCATGTCCTACTTCATTTGATACCCTGGCAGCCATTTTGTAACAAAATAAGGACTTTCGGATTCTAGCTTTTACTCTGGAAGGAACGGGATAGAGGCCTGAATGTAATGGAATACGGGCTAAAGATCAGAAGGTAAAATACCTGGATCAGTGTGAGGATTAAGGAGAGTGTCCTTCTCTTGAATGCTGGCTGTTATGTCAGAGGAATGTCATGGGAGAAAAAAAATAAATGTGTATCAGCAAAAGGCAGCGAGATCCAGGCAAAATGGGAAAGGCCCACAGAGTAATACATTTGCCCTTTGCGGTAATTGCTGCATATGTCAGCTAGGTGCAGATCGGGCTAATAGTGCACGTGTCCATTCGAATTAGGACACTCATTTCCCACACTCTTGAAGGGGAGAGAGGAGAAGAACGTACTCCAGAGCTCATTGTTTAGATAAGTGAAGTATGTACAGTAATCACAGTAAGAGCCATACAAGCCATACTTGGAGTCCTGACAGGGACTCGGGATTTTACAACTTGATGTTAGATGGTTCCTCAACCTAAAAGTAGTCTATGGGCCTGGAAAAACTTAGATGAACAAGTTAGATGAAGTTTGTTGTGGCTGTTTAGAGAAAACTGAACTACGGATTACAGTTTCTTCTGGCCCATAGACTACTTTCAGGGTGAGGAACCATCTAACATTAAGTTGTCAAGTCCAAAAAACTTTCCCTTTAAACCACTGGGGCCTTTCGTGACATCTGAGGACAACTCCACAACTCTCTCTCTCTCGCTTTATTTTTAGATACACTATATATACATACACACACACACAAGTATGTATGTGGACACCCCTTCAAATTAGTGGATTCGGCTATTTCAACAACACCCGTTGCTGACAAGTGTATAAAATTCAGCACAAAGTCATGCCATCTCCATAGACAAACATTGACAGTAGAATGGCCTTACTGAAGAGCTCAGGGACTTTCAACGTGGCACCGTCATAGGATGCCACCATTCCAACAAGTCAAGTTTGTCAAATTTCTGCTGTTATTGTGAAGTGGAAATGTCTAGGAGCAACAACGGCTCAGCCACCAAGTGGTAGGCCATGCAAGCTCACAGAACGGGACTGCTGAGTGCTAAAGCGCCTGGTGTGTAATAACTGTCCGTCCTCGGTTGCAACACTCACTACTGTTCCAAATTGCCTCTGGAAGCAACGTCAGCACAAGAACTGTTCGTCGGGAGCTTCATGAAATGGGTTTCCGTGGCCGAGCAGCCGCACACTAGCCTAAGACCCATGCGCAATCCCAAACGTCTGCTGGAGTGGTGTAAAGCTCGCCGCCATTGGACTCTGGAGTCGACAGACAAATCTCGGTTTGACTCATGGCTGAATGGAAGCCAGTCCCCGCAGCAATGTTTCAACATTAGTGGAAAGCCTTCCCAGAAGAGGAGGCTGTTATAGCAGCAGAGCACATGATTTATGAATGAGACGTTCGACGAGCAGATGTCCACATACTTTTGGTCGTGTAGTGTAGCTTTGCCGCTGGGCCACCACATTCTAGTTTTAAGTAGACGAATAGTCCAAATGCGGGTTGGCTAAGAGTTACGGCCTTCTATTGGCTCCTTATATTGACATATTATGACTTCCTCTGTGACCTTGGTCAACCCCGGCTAGCCTTATCTGAGCCCATGGGTCCCAGCACTACAATCAGGCAATCTGCTCCAGCCAATACACTTAGTCATATTAAATATGCACTAGATGACTAGTGCCTGGATGGTTATGCATGAGAGCAGCTGCCTTCATGGAGACATCAACACAGCGGTAGCTAGGCTGGTATCCAGGGTGGTAAATACAGGTTCCCACGGGGACCAGAGGCTGTGTCCTCACAGTGTCCTCAGGAGAGGGGTGAGAGCAGGTGAGGGCAGATCATCAACAACATTAGGAGAAAACAACTACGAGCTGTTTGTGTGTGTGTGTCGTGTGTGGGCGCGCAAGCGTGTGTGTGTGTGAGTGTACGTGTGTGTGGATAACGGCACCAGGGTTTCCAGAATAAGGACATCCTTCTTGTCAAACGTACAAGTTTATAGTGTCAACAATGCAGTGTTTACAGTGTGGCTCATTGCGGAAAGCCAGTTACCCTGATTGATTGAATGAGAACCTATGCTTTTTGGGATGAAATGTAATTCAATGGTCAACTAGCTTGAGGAGGTGATGGGGAGGAGAGTGCGATTTAGATGGTGAAGACAGAGGAGGAAGAAGAGGAAAAACTCCAGCTCTATCTATACCTGGTCTCTACGGATATCAAAGAATTGATGAGGAGGAGGAAGTGATTGATATGATGAAGGAAGAGGAGACCGTCCAGTTCCATACCTGGTCTCTCCGGGTAGGAAAGCGGTGATGGGCAGGTTGTTCTCCTGGGGTGGGCAGACCTGCCCGGGGTGCCAGTTAGCCTTGCAGGCCGAGCAGAACTCCAGGGTGCACACGGCACACTTCACAAGCTGGGGCTGCGCCACCTCCATCTCCTTCAGCTGACACACTGCCTGGCACGACGACGATGGGCACCACGTCCGGCACGGGTCCAGAAGCACCTCTGTGGTGGCACAAAACCAGATGTCACCACCAACAGTACTGTATACAGTGACTGCTTCCAAAGCATGGTGACAGGTCATGAGGTGATTGTAGTACCTATGTCTCTGTGCTAACACACACACACACACTTTCTCATTTGCAATGGCTTTTTGCATAGATTACAGATGGATATTGAGGATATGATTGTTGTATTTGGATTGTCGATTTGATTTTGCTGTCCTTTTCACTACTTTACTGTTGATTGTTGTCTTTTTTCGTGTCTATTAATAAAACATTTATCTTTTGTCTTTCATGCTTTTGACCTATGCACACGGAGACCGATCAGTTGGGGCTCCCTAACACAGCAGCTAAATCAACGTCTATTTGTCTCCAATCACCCTATTTAATGTGCTTCTACCAAACTAAAACAAAGTTGGCAGAGGCTCAATGTTTGGTCTGTGGATACAAAACAAGTCCAACCATCCTGTCCCAATGACTAACACATACGGTTTGCCATCACATGGCTCTGTGTGTCCACAATGTGTGTCTGTGTTTGTGCCTTTGGGTGGGTGGAGTACCTTCGAGGCACATGCCATATAGAGTGGGTGTGAAAGTCTGGCTGAGGTTAGCGTGGGAACCCCATGTCAAAGATTAGCACATATATCACAATATTATTCACATTTTTGATGGTATTTGAGGTTTGTTAATAGCGCTGACTAGCTAGCTAGCTGACTAGCCAGATCTGCAGCATTGCATCTGCACCATTGACCATGAAGACTGACTGCGAGTGGTTGTTGCGACTCAAAAACTGCTCTCCTTGAGTGACAGGGGGCGGGGAATGGTGTGTGTGGAAGGAGAGAGACGACTCAAGCAGCAAACGGAGTAAACTATAAAAACGGACATTATTTCACCGTCGAAGAGCTGGCATTAACACATTTAACAAACCAAACATTGAAATAACGTTATACAAGGTAAAGTAAAAACTCAAAATCGGTATACAGTAAATTTAGGTATACCGCCCAGCCCTACGCCATTCACAGCAGAAAGGCACCCCTTTTACACTCCTCAGTGAGACTTTTACGTCATCGCTCACAATCGAAAGGTATAAAACGATATACAGACAGACAACCACAGATTATGAATTCATAACTGAACACAGGGACTAAATATTAAAGGCTTTGAATTAGGATATTTAGACATACTGTACAGATATATATTCCCCAGCCAGACACATTGTAGGTTATGGAATAGCACTACCTATCCAATTAACATCACTTTAAATGTACCTGAAAAGGCTTTCCCCCTCACGCATCTTTGATGGTTTCCGTGTTAAACTTTGATTAGAATAGATACAGAATTTAGGCTAAATCAGAACACAATAAAGGTAGAGGGTTTTTATTGTCCTCCAGGTCAAATTGATTTTGGACCCCAGGAAGAGTAGTTTCTGCCTTGGCAGCAGCTAATGGGGATACCTAATAAATACTAAATGGTGTGGGGAGACAAGGGAGCCAGGTGGGGCTCAATTACCTAACACGCCCCACAGACGCACACGTCTACGAGCAGTGATGCTGTCAGTGCAGTTACTCTTCCACTTACCCCTCTCAAACTGCAGCTTCTTGTATCTCTGCATAATCGCTGTAGCCACTATGCACTCAATCTGCAGGAGAAAGAAGAGGAAGAGTTACGAACATAATGCCCTTGTGATAGCTTACCAAACGAATACAGGACATGATGCTTTCAGCCACACTACAGTCTGAAGATGATCAATTACAAAACCCCACTCAATTTCAGCATAATTAGGACTAGCCCACCTGTTTTATTCACATGTTCCGTGAGAGGAATATATGCATACTGGCTACATATACTAAAAGGTTAAATGTAGTCATTATGCAATGATGGAAATAACATCCGGGGTAGGGAGGGTTTGAGTGTGAGAACAGTCAATTATGAGTCAAAGACTTATCGGTCACAGCGGCTGGATGAGAGACTCCTCGTCTCTGGCTGGTGTGACAAGCCGGGTCCCACTAAAGGCCAGTGACTTTGATTGATTGGAAACATACGGCCGCGCCGCCGGCCTCCGAGACGGAGAGTGAGAGGTGAGGCGCGGTGCCCTCGGATTGACCTCAAAATCGGGGAAGGACGCAGACGAGCAGGGCCCATCCACGCTGTATAAACACGTTGACACGTCTAGAAGGTGGGCCAGAGCTGAGACGGAGCTAGGCCAGACTGGCGTGTGCAGGTAGTTTTGGGGAAGGAGGGGAAGACTGAGAGCAATATTCACAGAGAGGGCTAATGTCTGCTCGGCAACGGACCCCAATTAAAAACACTGTCCTTATGCAGCCTCAGAGGTCTCTGGAATGGATGTGGAGGTCTTTGAGGACCTGTGAGATTTCTTTAATCTAAATAAAGCACATACATTACCTATATGTTCATAGTAATTGAACATGTTCAAAAGGTCTAAATATCAATGAAAATAAATAAGTATATTGGGCCAGGAAAGACACTAATCCTGATATATTTTTTTAATGTCTTTTAAATCCACGATGGCCAGTAGAAATTCATTGGTTTTGGTCATCAATGCTAATTTTAGCAGTTGATAGCAGCCGCTTAGTAAATAAATCTGAAGAGTGAATTAAAGTTTCTTGGCCCATACACTAAGTTTAAAGGTAAGGAGACTAACTATTTCTGTAACTATCCCTTTCAATTGGAACTTTCCACTTCCCCCGCATGTGTAAATAACTACCGTACACCAACTGTGTATATATGGAGGAAAGAAAATACTTAAATATGTATGTATTCTTAAAAATGTTTTACCTATTCGGAGAGTATTCAGACCCCCTGACTTGTTTTTCACATTATATAATGTTACAGCCTAATTCTAAAACAAATTAAATAAAAAAATATACAGTTGAAGTCGGAAGTTTACATACACCTTAGCGAAATACATTTAAACTCATTTTTTCCACAATTCCTGACATTTAATCCTAGTAAAAATTCCCTGTCTTAGGTCAGTTAGGATCACCACTTTATTTTAAGAATGTGAAATGTCAGAATAATAGTAGAGAGAAGGATTTATTTCAGCTTTTGTTTCTTTCATCACATTCCCAGTGGGTCAGAAGTTTACATACACTCAATTAGTATTTGGTAGCATTGCCTTTAAATTGTTTAACTTGGATCAAGTGTTTCTGGTAGCCTTCCACAAGCTTCCCACAATAAGTTGGGTGAATTTTGGCCCATTCCTCCCGACAGAGCTGGTGTAACTGAGTCAGATTTGAAGGCCTCCTTGCTCAAACAAGCTTTTTCAGTTCTGCCCACACATTTTCTATAGGATTGAGGTCAGGGCTTTGTGATGGCCACTCCAATACCTCGATTTTGTTGTCCTTAAGCCATTTTGCCACAACTTTGGAAGCATGCTTGGGGTCATTGTCCATTTGGAAGACCCATTTGCGACCAAGATTTAATTTCCTGACTGAGGTCTTGAAATGTTGCTTCAATATATCCACATAATTTTCCTACCTCATGCCATCTATTTTGTGAAGTGCACCAGTCCCTCCTGCAGCAAAGCACCCCCAGAACATGATGCTGCCACCCCTGTGCTTCACGATTGGGATGGTGTTCTTTGGCTTGCAAGCCTCCCCCTTTTTCCTCCAAACATAACGATGGTCATTATGGCCAAACAGCCATAATGGCCTTTCAGGTTATATCAATATAGGACTCGTTTTACTGTGGATATAGATACGTTTGTACCCGTTTCCTCCAGCATCTTCACAAGGTCCTTTGCTGTTGTTCTGGGATTGATTTGCACTTTTCGCACCAAAGTACGTTCATCTCTAGGAGACAACACGTCTCCTTCCTGAGCAGTATGACGGCTGTGTGGTCCTATGGTGTTTATACTTGCATACTATTGTTTGTACAGATGAAAGTGGTACCTTCAGGCGTTTGGAAATTGCTCCCAAGGATGAACCAGACTTAAAAATATATATATATGAGGTCTTGGATGATTTCTTTTGATTTTTCCATGATGTCAAGCAAAGAGGCACTGAGTTTGAAGGTAGGTCTTGAAATACATCCACAGGTACACCTCCAATTGACTGAAATTATGTCAATTAGCCTATCAGAAGCTTCTAAAGCCATGACATCATTTTCTGGAATTGTCCAAACTGTTTAAAGGCACAGTCAACTTAGTGTATGTAAACTTCTGACCCACTGGAATTGTGATACAGTGAATTATAAGTGAAATAATCTGTCTGTAAACAATTGTTGGAAAAATTACTTGTGTCATGCACAAAGTAGATGTCCTAACCGACTTGCCAAAACTATACTTTGTTAACAATACATTTGTGGAGTGGTTGAAAAACAAGTTTTAATTACTCCAACCTAAGTGTATGTAAACTTCCGACTTCAACTGTATATATCAATCTACACACAATACCTCATAATGACAGTGAAAAAAGGTTTTTAGAAATGTTTGCAAATGTATTAATATTTATAACAGAAATACCTTATTGACATAAGTATTCAAACCCTTTGCTATGAGACTAGAAACTAAGCTCAGGTGCATCCTATATCCATTGATCATCCTTGAGATGTTTCTACAACTTCAGTGGAGTCCACCTGTGGTAAATTAAATTGAATGAACATGATTTGGAAAGGCACACACCTGTCTATACAAGGTCCCACAGTTGACAGTGCATGTCAGTCGCTAGACCTACAACCTGAATGACATTTTGTCTAGGACGGGCATAGTTGACACCTTAGACTGGTCTAGCGACTTCTCAGGCATGTCGCCCGATGACGACCTGGAGTTGGCTGGAGTGGTGAAAAAGGCCTTTGTAGAAGTGAACGAACAGTGCACCAAGGCCGCTGCAATCACCGCTAGCTTGTTTGAATAATGTCTTATTTTCTCCTTTCTGGAAACCTAAAGTAGACACCTTCAAAGCCAACCACCCCTTTCTGTTCTTCATCCGCCACAACGACACACAGAAAATCCTCTTCTGTGGCCAGTACTGCTCCCTTAAGGCTTTACCAAAGATTGGTGAAGTTGAGGGGCTTTGGTCACATGGTTATCCTTGATGATCTGATGGTATACATGCAATGCATTGTGCCTCACTATGAAATAGTCAGTTTCCCTACTTTGTAGTGTCTCTACAGCCAGGACCCAGATCTGTTTGTTCTTGCCAACTCCATTGCTCAATGTCAAGCCAATCATTGGCATGACAATGAATGACAAGATGTTGATATGATAGCACAAACAGACTGGCCCTCAGGCTAGTTTCCTCATCATCTATCGTGACTGAGTTGTGTTAAATCTGTGTAACCTCCCTGCTGTTGTCTTAATATGAACATATTTTATGAAAGAAACTTCTGTCAATTCTGCATTGATTCTGTTTTGTTGCTGTAAAATGCAAGCATCAAGTCCAGTAAAATAAAACGCAATTATCCTTCAACTTGCCACAACTTTGTGTATTGTGATCATGAATTCACTCCCATGAATTATGAAGATGTGTATGTGCGTGTTCTGATGTAAGAAAGGTTTTCTTACAATTAAGCAACTGTTCACTGGAAATAAGCACCAGCTGATGTGTGATGGTACAATACATGACAGTTTTTCATTCAATGTATCAATATCATAATTGTGTCTTTCCCCCAATCAAATGATTAAAAGTAAAATCCAAATAGTTGGAAATAATACCTCATTTTCCAATAAGTGTCCTCGTTTTGGACAGCCAGAGTCTGGACAGCTAATAGCAGTTTCAAGGCCCTCTTTGATCAGGAGTTCCACATACTGCTTCAGGCACTGAAAGAAAAAAAAAAAAAGAGCATAACATTGACCTCATTCTATGGCCATGCAGTCAATCAGAAAATGTGTAGGCATATTGTGTTGTGCGACGACAAACTTGACTGTGCCTCTCCCTCTCTGAAACCCGTAGTAGATGTTCTCTGCTTTTGGCATTGACTATTCATTCTGCTATCTATTTCGGTATTTACTGTGTCTGGTTAGCTGAAGAGAAGCATGCTAACCACATAACAGCCAAATGAAAGTATTTTTTAATTAACGAGATAACGATAGAGGGACTTCTAAACTAAGGCTCCTCTCAGGAACAAGATGTACGCTTGCATTGTGCTACAAATCCTGTCCATTCCCAATAAGCAACTGCAGTAAACGTTAGTTTACTCCCAAACTAAAAGCCATTGCTCTTTCATAGCTCTGATTGAGCTTCAGTGAACAGGAACGGTATAATCAGAACTTGTTAATGGCGCCATGCTTCACTGTTGAAATAGGCCATCGTCGTACAACAAGTACAGCACACCTGATATTTATCACTGAGTTATTTACTTTTTATGCCTCATTATTTTTATGGTTCGGAAAACAAATGGTCTTTCATGTTTTGTATTTCTTCCACTCTCCAAACACTGAGTGGCAAGACAAATAGCATGATTCATATTAAGGCGGAGGATAAGAGGGGCTGAGCTTTCATGGCTGTGGTACCAGCTTGCTTGGCAGGTCAAATGTCCATTTGCCTCACTCAATTCATGTAACCGGACATCAGTCCAGATTGACTGTAGGAGAAATGTAGTTCAGTGTAGTTTAATGACATGTAAACACTGGAAGATACAAGTTATATTTTAAGTTGTACATGCAATGCAAACAAAATAGCAAGCTCAGGAAGTCGAGAAGGGATTTAAAGTCGCAGTGAGATTTCAGATTTACCCTGGTAGGCGGACCATGGACTTACGTGTGTAGGAGTAGCTCACTCCCAATAGGTCCTAGATCTAGGTATTAACTAAGTAGGTGAGGTACAGTGGGGTCCGGAATGATTGGATCCCTTGATAAAGATGAGCAAAAAAGACTGCATAAAATAAATAATACAAATACTGAGATACATTGTATTGTATGCACATTATTTTATACTAATACAATTGCTCAGAGAAAGAGATTTTGTTTAAAAATAATAAAATATATTAAATAATATATTGGATCTCCTGTTTCTAATACTCCAGCAGCCTCACCTTGTGAGGATAATGACACTGAGCCTTATATATTTTATATGACATACATGATTTTTTGTTAACTAGTAAATAGTAGCTTACAGCAAAGTGTGTTTAAATCATTTCTAACTTGTTAACAATTTCTGCTAGTTAGTTTTTGCTACCATGTGGGTTTTAGCTTGCTTGAGCCTGCTAACTGACTGCCATACATGTATTAAACATTTTTACACATTTTTTCTAATCTTAACAGGAAAATGCCATGGCACTCGGGTGTGTGGAGACATTTCACTGCAGCTAATATAGAAGGAAAAGCTGTGTACATTTGCAAATACTGTGCCAAATCATATGTGAAGAATGCAACAAAGCTGCAGGGCAAGTGCATAAAGTTCCATCAGCGGTCACAACTAGCAACCTCTGAAAAAAGTCCCTGTACTTCTTTTCGAGGTGAAAATGATGAATCAGACACCTTATCGATAGCAACAGCTCACGGTCCTCCTGCAATCAGATGTTTTTGGACTCAATGGAGGAACGTAGTCAGAGAAATACTGATGAATATCTTGCTCGAGCTGTGTATGCAACTGGTTCACCTCTGATGCTCACAGGCAATGTGTATTGGAAGAGATTTCTGAATGTTCTTCGCCCAGCATACACCCCTTCAACCAAACATGCTTTATCTACTCATTTGGTGGATGCAGAGTTCAAGTGAAGGTCAAGAAAATCATAGAGAAAGTAGACTGTATTGCAATCATCTCTGATGGGTGGTCGAATGTCCGTGGGCAAGGTAAAATGAACTACATAATTTCCTGAAACCACGGATTGAGGGAGACAATGCCATCCTGTCTGATGTTCAGACTCTGCTTGCAAATGTAAGAGAAGAAATCCGTACTGCCCTGCCCACTTCACTGTTGCTCCAAGCAGAGGAAACTGCAGTTCTGAAATTCATCAAAAACCATGAAGACTTCTGCCTGAAGCCCATACACGCCGCAGCGTGCATGTTGGACCCCAAGTATGCTGGCAAGAGCATCCTGTCTGGTGCAGAGATCAACAAGGCCTATGGTGTCATCACTACTGTGTCTCGCCACCTTGGCCTGGATGAGGGCAAGGTTCTTGGAAGTCTGGCAAAGTACACTTCCAAGGAAGGGCTTTGGGACGGAGATGCAATATGGCAGTCGTGCCAGCATATCTCATCAGCCACCTGGTGGAAGGGACTTTGTGGATCTGAGGCTCTTTCCCCTGTTGCCTCCATCATCCTCCTAATCCCACCAACATCAGCCGCCTCAGAGCGCAACTGGTCCTTGTTAGGGAACACACACACCAAAGCATGCAACAGGCTGGCCAATAAAAGTGTTTAAAATTGGTGGCCATCCAGGCAAATTTGAGGATTTTTGAGCCTGACAACAAGCCAACCTCAACAAGGTTGGAAAGTGACAGTGAAGATGAGGCCTCAGAGTCTGATGTTCAAGAGGTGGACATTGAGGAGGCCCAGGGAGAAGACATGGAAGCCTAAGAGGAAGACAACCAAAGCTTTAGTTTCTTGACTATCATTTTACAGATTTTTTGGGAGATGGGATGGATCATTGGGGATCATTCAATATACGCTTTCTTTTGCTGTTTAGTGAAATCATCCCATGTGAAGAGTCAACTAATTTAATTAAGGTTCAATTTGTAACCAAATTGTTTTCTTTATTTCTATTGGAAGGATTTAATAATTTGCAATTATGTCTACTTAATAATAACTCAGTGATAAGGTGAAAAGGTTTATGTTTCCGTCTCCATGTGATATGGTAAATATATCTAATGCAAAAACATAATATTAACTAACTTAATATTAACTTAATATTAATTTGCATATATTTCCGTTAATTCCCATGGAAAGTTTACACCTCTGAATATTCCCCAAAATGTGGATTTTGTGGTAAATTAACCATTTCTTTGTGGATTTTGATGTGTGCTTTGAGTTATTGTCTTGCGGCCAAGTTTCAGCCCTGCCCAGACAGACAGTTGAAGTCGGAAGTTTACATACACATAGGTTGGAGTCATTAAAACTCGTTTTTCAACCACTCCACAAATTTCTTGTCAACAAACTATAGTTTTGGCAAGTCGGTTAGGACATCTACTTTGCGCATGACACAAGTAATTTTTCCAACAATTGTTTACAGACAGATTATTTCACTTATAATTCACTGTATCACAATTCCAGTTGGTCAGAAGTTTATATACACTAAGTTGACTGTGCCTTTAAACAGCTTGGAAAATTTCAGAAAATGATGTAATGGCTTTAGAAGCTTCTGATAGGCTAATTGACATCATTTGAGTCAATTGGAGGTGTACCTGTGGATGTATGTCAAGGCCTACCTTCAAACTCAGTGCCTCTTTGCTTGACATCATGGGAAAATCAAAAGAAATCAACCAAGACCTCAGAAAACAAATTGAGACCTCCACAAGTCTGGTTCATTCTTGGGAGCAATTTCCAATTGCCTGAAGGTACCACGTTAATCTGTACAAACAATAGTGCGCAAGTATAAACACCATGGGACCACGCAGCCGTCATACCGCTCAGGAAAGAGACACGTTCTGTCTCCTAGAGATTAACGTACTTTGGTGCGAAAAGTGCAAATCAATCCCAGAACAACAGCAAAGGACCTTCTGAAGATGCTGGAGGAAACAGGAAACAAAGTATCTATATCCACAGTAAAAATAGTCCTATATTGACATAACCTGAAAGGCCGCTCAGCATAGAAGAAGCCACTGCTCCAAAACCGCCATAAAAAAGCCAGACTATGGTTTGCAACTGCACATGGGGACAAAGATCGTACTTTTTGGAGAAATGTTCTCTGGTCTGATGAAACGAAAATAGAACTGTTTGGCCATAATGACCATCGTTATGTTTGGAGGAAAAAGGGGGAGGCTTGCAAGCCAAAGAACACCATCCCAACCGTGAATCACGGGGGTGGCAGCATCATGTTGTGGGGGTGCTTTGCTGCAGGAGGGACTGATGCACTTCACAAAATAGATGGCATCATGAGTACAGAAAATTAAGTGGATATATTGAAGCAACATCTCAAGACATCAGTCATGAAGTTAAAGCTTGGTCACAAATGGGTCTTCCAAATGGACAATGACCCCAAGCATGCTTCCAAAGTTGTGTCAAAATGGCTTAAAGACAACAAAGTCAAGGTATTGGAGTGGCCATCACAAAGCCCTGACCTCAATCCTATAGAAAATGCATGGGCAGAACTGTGTGAGCAAGGAGGCCTTCAAACCTGACTCAGTTACACCAGCTCTGTCAGGAGGAATGGGCCAAAATTCACCCAACTTATTGTGGGAAGCTTGTGGAAGGCTACCAGAAACACTTGATCCAAGTTAAACAATTTAAAGGCAATGCTTACCAAATACTAATTGAGTGTATGTAAACTTCTGACCCACTGGGAATGTGATGAAAGAAACAAAAGCTGAAAGAAATCCTTCTCTCTACTATTATTCTGACATTTCACATTCTTAAAATAAAGTGGTGATCCTAGCTGACCTGAGACAGGGAATTTTACTAGGATTAAATGTCAGGAATTGTGAAAAACTGAGTTTAAATGTATTTGGCTAAGGTGTATGTAAACTTCCAACTTCAACTGTACATACATAGTGTATTGGGAAAGTATTTAGACCCCTTGACTTTTTCCAAATTTTCTTACGTTACAGCCTTATTCTAAAATGTATTAAATGATTATTTTTCAGGTTTTTAGAAATACCTTATTTACAAAAGTATTCAGACCCTTTGCTATGAGACTCGAAATTGAGCTCAGGTGCATATTGTTTCCATTGATCCATTGAGATGTTTCTACAACTTTATTGGTGTCCACCTGTGGTAAACTCAATTGATTGGACATGATTTGGAAAGACACACACCAGTCTATATAAAGGTCGCACAGGTCACCATGAAGTTGATGGAATTGTCCGTTGAGCTCCGAAACAGGATTGGGTCAAGGCACAGATCTGTGGACGGGTACCAAAAAATGTATGCAGCATTGAAGGTTCCCAAGAACAATGGCCTCCATCATTCTTAAATGGAAGAAGTTTGGAACCACCAAGACTTGTCCGAGGGCTGCCCGGCCAAACTGAGCAATCGGGGGAGAAAGGCCTTGGTCAGGGAGGTGACCAAGAACCCAACGGTCACTCTGACTGAGCTTCAGAATTCCTCTGGAGATGAGAGAACCTTCCAGAAGGACAACCATCTCTGCAGCCCTCCACCAATCAGGCTTTGGTAGAGTGGCCAGACGGAAGCCACTCCTCAGTAAAAGGCAAATGACAGGCCGCTTGGAGTTTGTCAAAAGGCACGTAGAGGACTCTCAAACCAGTGGCAGAGAAACTCCCCAAATACAGGTGTGCCAAGCTTGTAGCATCATACTCAAGAAGACTCGAGGCTGTAATCGTGCCAAAAGGTGCTTCAACAAAGTACTGAGTAAAGGGTCTGAATACTTGTGTAAATGTGATATCAGTTTTTATTTTTAATACATTTGCAAAAATGTAAAAAACGTTTTTTGCTTTGTCATTATGGGGTATTGTGTGTAGATTGATGAGGAAAAACTGACTAGTTTTGCTACTCTCGTGTCCTTATATCGGTTGTTAGATGTATACCAGGCTTACTTTTATTTTTACTCAGTTTGTTGACTTGAATTTGATAAAAAAAATATATATTACATTTTGTAATCTATAAAAACAGTTATGACGGTTATTTCATTTTCATGACGGTCTTCATCCATAATCTTTGGTTACACGATTATACAATTACTGTGCCAGCCCTAATGCATACAGAAAACATTTTGACAAGACGGGTAAAAGACAATGAAAGGGCACTCACTAGTGTACAGAAGACACATTGACACTGAGTGATGGTGGTCATCTGCTCCAGCGGGAACTCTCCAAGGCAGAGTTTGCAGGAGACCAGGGGGTCCAGGGCCAGGTCCCAGGTGGGCCGATACCTGGCTGTGGTCATCTTGCCTGGCACAGAGCTGACACAGAGAGAGAGAGAGAGAGAGAGAGAGAGAGAGAGAGAGAGAGAGAGAGAGAGAAGTTAAAGACGTAGGTTGGCTGAAATGTTTGTTGTTTCACAGACAAAAGGAAACTGACATGATATTCACGAGGTGTGAATGAAGCTAGCTCAATATGAGCATGTATACATGATCTGTCCCTAATCCACGACGTGCACATATTTGCTGTGATATTATGCATTGGCCAAAAAGGCTTACTGAGTTGCGTCCAAGTGAGGACACATTAGAGACACAGGCCAATGCAGAGTGACACCAGTTCTTTGCCTAAACGTCCCTTGTCAGTAACTATCATTTCCGTTCTGTTCTGGTTGCTTACAGACAGAATACATTTAGGGCCCTTTAAAATGCGTGATGCGGAGAACACGGACAGAATCACGGAATCCAGACATTAAAACGGAATTCAACAATAGCATTGAACTTGGTAGGGAATCAACTAAATGTATTGAAAATGTAGGGAAATGGGGACGCCTAGTCAGTTGTACAACTGAATGCATTCAACTGAAATGTGTTTCAAATAAAGGTATTACATTTGCCCAAGTTTATCATAAGATATGAACAGGGATTCATATTTCCTGAAGAGGCAACAAGAATCCCCCCTGGGCTGTGTATGTACGGAGCCCACATTTATTTATTTGACCTTTATTTTACTAGGCAAGTCAGTTAAGAACAAATTCTTATTTTCAATGAAGGCCTAGGAACAGTGGGTTAACTGCCTGTTCAGGGGCAGAACAGCACATTTGTACCTTGTCAGCGGTGGGAATTGAACTTGCAACCTTTCGGTCCAACGCTCTAACCACTAGGCTACCCTGCCGCACATCTACCACTTTGTGTAGCCGTTAGCGATGATGCTAATGAAAAGTCTTCTGGTAGATGGAAAGGCTTTCCCAAAAAACCTTCTCAATTGAATGTTAACTATAAAGTAGCCTATGCTTAACATGGAGAATAATATCATGATTATTTGCATCAATGGGTATTTTGTTTTGAAAACTCTACCGTCACATACAAAAACATCAAAACAACAGCCCCTTGCTATGAAATTAAAGGGTAACTACACCCAAAAATCTAAATTTCTCAGTTCTCCCAGACCTCAAAAGTGTTCTCCTGATGTGGTTTAAGCTTTGTTGTAGACTTAGAACATCCATTTGAATTGATTTTCTATTATCAATTGTGATTTTCAGAGGGTAAACCTGAAGAAAAAAACGGGGGAAAACAGAAACCTGGAAAAACGAAATGGAGAAAATAGAACGGAATCAGTAAAAAAAAAGTTACATTGTATAGAGCCCTAAATAAATACATCTCAAAACAAACAGTCCTGCAGCAAGCGTCTTGTTCCCCCATACAATAAAAGCATTAATATTAAAATAACACTTTCCCTTTCCAGTCATCTCCTTTCTATTTGGAGAAAGGGGTTTATTTTGGGCCACCTCGACTCGGATTCCCCCCTGCCTTTCTTCCACCGTGATTGAGAGCGGAGGCGGCGAGATAGAGAGACACAGAAAGAGAGAGAGCGAGCAGAGTGGCTTAATGTCTCTGAGTGTTTACAGGAAGTGCCCCCAAGCAGGCAACGTCAACACTGTCAAAATCTCCCATTGCTGCTAGGCAACTGGGGGGAGAGACGAGGGAGAGAAGGAGCCGACCTAAGAAATAGTAGTCACTGCTTAGACAAGTGAAAGCTAACAGAATAGTGTCCCTCTCGGAAACCTAAAAGGGGAAAGAGGTGGAGTAGGAGGGAAGGAGGAGGGGCTCCTGCGGGGGCTGGGAATGAGTAAAGCCAGCCCAATGCTGTCTACCTGTGCTGTGGGGAGATAACGTGTCCTGACCTGTGCTAGAGGCTGACTGACAACACACTGGCCAGTGTCAACAAGGTCAACATGCTGCATGGGAAGTCACCAAAACCACCCTGTGTCTACTAGACAAAAATATGGAGACAACAGACAAGATGAAGAGTTGTGCGAATCATTATGTGATCAATTATTATACTAATGACATAGCAAGCAACTGAAATGGGCACTTCCTAATTAAAAAGTGATTCCCCTTGATTTGTGGACTCTTCCCTTCAGCTCAGTGGAGGCAACCAGGTTGTGTGTGTGTGTGTGTGTGTGTGTGTGTGTGTGTGTGTGTGTGTGTGTGAGTGTGAGCATGAGGAGAGCCTCCCTCTATCCATTAGCATAGCACACTGGGCAGGCAGTGAGGCTAGCCAGGAGCTCTAAAAGTCAGTACACCAATCAGACCAGAGGTGTCAAGAGAAGACTCACTGGCTGCTCAGTGAATACCTGCCAGGGCCAGCTGAGACGGCAGCAAGTGGAAGCGGAATCACATTAGCACTATAGATAGCCACATAATTGATGAAATGCTACGTGCATTATACGGCTGTCTTCACAGCGAGAGCCTCATTGAAGAGGTTGCGATTTGTCTGTAACAAAATCCCATTGGCACTATAGATAGCCATAAAGTTGATGAAATGCTACGTGCGTTATACGGCCGTCTTCACAGCGAGAGCCTCATTGAAGAGGTTGTGTTGTCTGTTACAGTAGTACCAGGTAGATGGACTGCCATAATACAGACCGCGTACTCAATCGCAGTACTACAAAGCTTCCTCCACCCCCCCGTCTCTGTATTGCTTAGGCTAAGGTTAACAATGAGAGTCAATAAGGACAAAGGAGCGTTTCATAAGGTGAGCCAGACGAGTGGAAAAGAGCAGAATTTTCGTGACGAAAGGTGGTGCAATGCGAAATGGAGCGCTCCCACCGCTGCATTATTTACAAGGAGGTCCATTATCGCTCAGTGAGAAACACACACATACACAAAATGCATGGTCTCGGCTCCCTGGTTTATGAAACGCCTGTCTGGCAGGACACACGTCGGCACCAATCAATACGCAGGGTGCCGTAAGTGAACGTGGTTAACCACTGCTGGACGAGGAAGTTACTAGTCTTATCATATAGATTAACTAAACGGATTGATGAGACTGTCTAAGCAGTCGAAGCTTCCAACCACATATGCCCCCTGGCAACAGGGGTTAGAGCCTGCAAAAATATATTAAGGGGGGGTGGGCAGAATTCTGATGAGTGTGATTTTGTGTGTGTGTGTGTGTGTCTACATTTTGTAGTGTCCCAGGGGGTTTGAGGGCAGTTCTATCATTCTGTTACTAAGTGCACAGAATGTGTATCTCTGTCAGCGTTGAACTCTTCCATAACATATTACGTGAGCAGCCTAGATAGTGAATGTGTACAGTAGAGAGTAAGACTGTAAGGAAAGTGGAGCAGTGGTCCTTTCTGAGAGGAGCTAGCCAAGTAGGCCATCTATAAGTGGACATATCCTGTACAGTTTATAATGAGCTACAGTATCCCTACGGTCTCTACACAATGAATCTTCCATCAGTGGGTCATCAAATGGGTCATCTTCAAATGTATAGTCCAAGACCAGAGTAGTGATATGCAGAAACACATGACACTTCGTCATATAGGCCTTGTCGAACCTCCCTTTCGTTCTCAACCCGTCTGTCACTGCACTCTACCATTGAGACCACACAATAGCCGAGCTCTGCATTAAAATCGATGCGATACGCGCTGCCATCGCTCGTTAATATCAATATTAAAACGCCTACTCGGCCACGATGCAGACGGAGACGGAGACGGCTCTCATTTGAACCGAGCAGCTTTCTCTGTAATTACATAATATCATATCAAACTGGGTTGCATAAGGTCTATTTATACTCTACCTAGGCTAATGTGAGAGAACGTTTATGACTGCAGCCTCCCGGAGCGGATGCACTCTGTGTTCCACACTCCAAACGCAGGTTCACTTTTGTGAAACGGCCAAGCCACAAGCCGTCGTTGTACGTTTGTGCAAAATACAAGGGCTTTGATGGTGGATAGGGGTACTTTCTCAAAGAGACTAAAGCGCTGTTAAACAACTGATGACCTGCCCCTGGTCAATTCAACCTTTGAAGTACATTTTTTTTTTACAAAAATAGAAAAAACACATACAAAAATGACTTAGAGATGGAATCAAATTGTATTTGTCACATGCATCGAATACAGGTGTAGACCCTACCTGAAATGCTTACTTACCAACAATGCAGGTACAAAAAAATAAGAGTTCACGACAAAAAAAAAAAAACACAAATAAGTAACACAATAAAATAACAATTATGAGGCTATATACAGGGGGTACCGGTACTGAGTCAATGTGTAGGGGTACAGGTTAGTCTAAGTAATTGAGTTAATATGTACGTGTAGGTAGAGGTAAAGCGATTATGCATAGATGTTAAACAGCGAGTAGCAGCAGCGTTTAACAGGGGCGGGGTCAATGCAAATAGTCTGGGTAGCCATTTGATTACCTGTTCAGTTCAGCAGTCTTATGGCTTGGGGGTAGAAGCTGTTGAGGAGCCTTTTGGACCTAGAGTTGGCTCTCTGGTACTGCTTGCCGTGTGGTAGCAGAGAGAACAGTCTATGACTAGGGTGGCTGGAGTCTGACCATTTTTAGGGCCTTCTTCTGACACTGCTTGGCATAGAGATCCTGGATGGTCCAGGAAGCTTGGCCCCAGTGATGTACTGGGCCGTATGACCTACCCTCTGTAGCACCTTGCTGTCGGATGCCGAGCAGTTGCCATACCAGGAGATGATGCAACCAGTCAGTATGCTCTCAATGGTGGAGTTGTAGAACTTTGAGGATCTGAGGACCCATGTCAAATATTCTCAGTCTTCTGAGGGTTATAGGTGTTGTCGTGCCTTCTTCGCGACTGTCTGGTGTATGATAGTTTGATAGTGATGTGGACACCAAGGAACTTCAAGCTCTCGACCTGCTACACTACAGCCCCGTCGATGTGAACGGGGCGTGTTCGGCCATCCTTTTCCTGTAGTCCACGATCAGCTCTTTTGTCTTGATCACGTTGAGGGAGAGGTTGTTGTCCTGGCATCACACTGCCAGGTCTCTGACCTCTTCCCAATAGACTGTCTCATCGTTGTCGGTGATCAGGACTACCACCGTTGTGTCGTTGGCAAACTTGCTGATGTTGAAGTCGTGCTTGGTCACACAGTTGTGGGTGAACGGAGTACAGTAGGGGACTAAGTACGCTCAGGGGTGTGTACTTAGTCCCCTCCTGTACTCCCTGGGGCCACCATGTTGAGGATTAGCCTGGCAGATGTGTTGTTGCCTACCCTTACCAGCTGGGGGCGGCCCGTCAGGAAGTCCAGGATCAAGTTGCAGAAAGAGGTATTTAGTCCCAGGGTCCTTAGCTTAGTGATGAACTTTGAGGGCACTCAGGTGTTGAATGCTGAGCTTTAGTCAATGAACAGCATTCTCACGTAGGTGTTCCTTTTATCCAGGTAGGAAAGGGCAGTGTGGCGTGCAATAGAGATTGTATCTGTGGATCTGTTGGGGCGGTATGCGAACTGGAGTCGGTCAGCGCATTCGCTGAGTACACGTCCTGGTAATCCGTCTGGTGAATGTTGACCTGTTTGGTAGGCTTGTGTCACTGGGCAGCTTGCGTCTGGGCTTCCCTTTTTAGGCCATAATAGTTTGCAAGCTCTGCTACATCCGACGAGCCGTGTGTGGGGGGAATTCTAAGCTGACATATGGAATTGCTTTAAGATGGTCATACTATCGATCATTTAGTTATTTTATGTCGAAATTTAGGACCCCTTTAGGTATCAAAAATGTATCATCAGGCGCTATCGTATCGACAAAGGTCAGTGGGAAAAAAGATGTGATGGACTGCTTTCAGGAGGACGATTGTACCACGCCGACTCTCTCTGACTCTGAAAATTAAGAAGATGAAATCCCTGAATTTGGTAAAAACATTTTCATTGAAGAAGACATTGTAGAGTCTTCTGATGACAGTGATGGGGAAGAAAAAGCGGTCAACAGCGTTGTTGTCACGGAAGAAATTGACAGAGTTTTGAAATCAGTGGAATATCTGGTAGAAGCATAGTATGATAAGGAGATGAATACAAATCTGCCGTTTGACTGCAAATGCAGAGGGATTCAAAAAGAGAACACAGAAGGCTGTTGTATAAAACACCTGTCTCCAGATTACATCTTCAAACTACGGGCAACCATGGCATCCGTGACAGAGAGGGATAAATATTTTAGGATTCTTATGGCATTGAACACGATCAGTGTGAACCAGAGTGACTTGACACAACGGGCCAAGCAAGCTGTACAAACAAAATGGAAACGACACAGGACTTCTTATTTAATGAAAGGGGTTGCAGTTTGCCGTGAAGCATTCAACCATGTATACGGGTAAGAGTCGAGCTACAGTTTCAGATTTTATGCATTTCAAATTTTGTCAGAAAGTTGTTTTCATTTCAAGTTAAATCTTACAGTTAGCTAGCTAGCTGACGTTAGGTGGCTGGCTCGCTAGCTAACATTAGCGTTAAGTCTATGATCTGTGTAGTAATATTGTCTCAGAAAGCCATTCGCATTGCTAGTTATAGCCTAATGTTAGCTAACTAGCTAACATTGAACCTTTTTGGTTCACTTTAGCTAGCTATGACAAACAGTTTGTATTGCTAGTACTCTATGGATTGGGATTATTGTTCATTGTTTAGCTACCTACCTACATGTCTAAACAAAAGACCAAGTTAAAGCGTACTGTTAGCTAGCTGACGTTAGATGGCTGGCTCGCTAGCTAACATTACGTGTATGATCTGTGTAGTAATATTATATCAGCAAGCATTGCTAATTATAGCCTATAGCTGATGACAAGCATTGCTAATTATAGCCTATAGCTGATGACTGAACTCGCTGGGGGCGAGTTCACAGTCATCAGCAATATCTGCAGTGCCTCTTTGCACATTCACATTACTCTCTCCTAACACACACGCCATATGTTGCTGCTACCATTCATTTTTTAATCCTGCTGTGGGTATAGACAAAAGAGCTTTCCAGTGGGTGTACCAAAACATTCAATGATCATTTTCTCAAAGTGGTGTTACAAGTTTATCATCAACTTTCAAAGCAGAATTACTTTCCTATTGTTCCTCAAATGCAGTGTATGATATACCATTTTATCCAATGTAAAAACACACAATTTATCCAAATGTAAAAAACACAATTTAAAATGTTTCTACATAAGACCGAAACAAGGCGGTCGGTCACACAAAAATATTGAATTTGGCCTTTTACTACTATAGCGCATTCATAAATGGCAAAAAATACAGTAAAAAAAGAAACCATCAGAAACAAGGTTTTAAAGTGTTTGTCCTTTATCTAGGAGATATAAGAAAGGTCAGGAAATATTTAACCCCCTTCTTGGGTAATCACAAAACAACCTTCATGCTTCCATTCATTTTAAAAACCGGAAACATGTTACCTTCAGACGGGTCCCGCGACACTTGTGGGGGTCGTAGAGCAAAACGTATTTGTGAGAATCTCCCCTTTCCATAGAGTGGTCATAATAGTTTTGTAGGTCAAACCGTTCGGACGCTACAGACGTTTCGTGGGAATACCGATTTTTCGGGACGTCTCATGGTCTGACAAACACCGCTCCAGTAGCGGTGCATGGATCAAATCACAGAGGAAGCCAGAGGAAAAGAAAGCCATATTACAACATGTGTGATAATTGCGTTGTTTGCTCTATAACCAGTTACATGACCTACTGCATGGTATTTCCGATATTTTCAGACCACTAAAAAAACATTGATTTAGAACCACGGAGAGTTTAGACCCATGTATGCTCTCTCTTTTTTAGGTGCGCCAGGACCATTCATAGTTGAGCTCACTCAGTTTAGCGCAACGCTGATGGGCTATTGCTTTATACTTTTTTTGTTATCAAGGGAGGCCAAATGCTCGCTGGCTTCCCTTGCATTCAATGCTAAGGGTGGCAACAATGTCACACTCTTTTTGACCAGACAGCATCAGATAGATGGCCTACACATACAAAGACAGAAGGGCGCTGTTTCGCTTGCTTGGATGCTTTCCTTCAATTCGCAAAAGGCTGAATGTAACACAGAAAGACGAAATATACTTTATTTTACATGATTATTATTAATTTCTTTGGTACATTTTCGGGGAAGCCTGGCTTCCCTTCGCACCCATGAATATAAGCCACTGCACAGCTCTAGCTCTGCCACCTTGCGAAAGTATGACATCGGCTGATGCGCTGGATTGAGACACATCCAATGCAAAAAACAGATATATCTATCTTAAACTGACATATTGATGGGGATTTTTATTACGTTACTAAGATTGACCTAGCGGGGCGTCAATCGACTCTAGGGGTTTAACCGGCTAGGCTAACAAGCTAATTGAAGCTAAAAGGCTAGGCCAACAATCACAATACAATTTTGTCCACAGGGTGATTAGAGTCAGATCGAGGCCTCTAATAGATGTGCTTAGTGGGCTTGCCATCGTCTCGTGATCCCCCTGCGCTCCTTGTTCTAGAACAGGGATGGGCAACTGGCGGCCCCCTTTTTGTAGGCCCCGGATCAATTCCATCCCCCCCCCCAAAAAAAGAACTCAGTCGGGTACTTAAATTACTGTTGAAGTGTTAGACTAGTACAATATACAAGATGCAATTTAGAAATTTGGTTGTGCATCAGAGATATCTCTTGTTATGTCAGTCACTCAACTAGCCAACGTCAGCTAAGCATTTTTAGATTGGTAAGTTAGTCTAGCCAGCTATCTAAAATTGTAGTAGTCACGGTCGAATGTAAAACTGGGGGGGCCAGATTGATTTTGTTAGTCACTCTCACTAATACACTACATGGCCGGAAGTACGTGGACACCTGCTCGTTGAATATCTCACTCCAAAATCATTAGCATTAATATGGAGTTGGTCCCCCATTTTCTGTTATAACAGCCTCCACTCTTCTGGAAAGGCTTTCCACTGATGTTGGGCAATTAGGCCAGGTCACAGTCGGCATTCCAATTCATCCAAAGGTGTTCGATGGGGTTGATGTCAAGGCTCTGTGCAGGCCAGTCAAGTTCTTCCATACACCGATCTCGACAAACCATTTACTGTAATGTATGGAGTTCGCTTTGTGCACAGGAGCATTGTCATATTGAAACAAGAAAGGCTATTCCCCAAACTGTTGCCACAAAGTTGGAAGCACAGAATCATCTAGAATGTCATTGTATGCTGTAGCGTTAAGATTTCCCTTCATTGGAAATAAGGGGCCATAGCCCGAACCATTAAAAAAAACAGTCCCAGACTCTTATTCCTCCCCCACCAAACGTTATAAGTGGAACTACGCAGTCCGGCAGGTAGCGTTCTCCTGGCAAACCCAGATTAGTCCGTCGGACTGCCAGCTGGTGGAGAGTGATTCATCACTCCAGAGAACGCGTTTCCACTGCTTGAGTCCAACGGCGGCGAGCTTTACACCACTCCAGCCGACGCTTGGCATTGCTCATGCTGCGCTTGTGTGGCCTACAACTTTGTTGCTCCTAGACGTTTCCACTTCACAATAACAGCACTTACAATTGACCGGGGCAGCTCTAGCAGGGCAGACATTTGACGAACTGGCCATGTAGTGTATCATATAAAAAATCTGTAGAACAGCAGGAAATTTGCTGTAAAACTGACTATTTCTTTCTCCACCCCATGGCAAAATGAGTAGAATTGCAGCAAACTTGCTTTAAAACTGCAAAATGTTCTCTACGCTCCGTGGCAAAATGTGTAGAATTGCAGGAAATTTACTCTAAAACGTAAAAAAAAAACAAATCAGTCCGCATTCAAGACAGGGGTCAACTAAAAATGTTTGGCTCGCAAGGTATGGCCCCCACTTATGGCCCCAAAAGGGCTAGGGCCGGCTCTGACTGCATGTGTGCTTATGGATGTGGGTATGCAGACCCACAAGCCACTGCAGCCCTTAATGATGAGTTCAGATTTTGTGGCCCCCACCCCCATCAAAGTTGCCCATCCTTGCTCTAGACAGAGAAGGAGAAACTTGGTCAAATTGTCCTCTAAAATCATCTTTGATTGACCTTATATTACTCAACACTCCACATCGTTTTTAATGCTTCTGGTGTTTTTGCTAATTATATAAGTGATCACTATGCAGTTTCCTGTGTAAGGGATGGTACAATTCCTAAACTACCTCCACGTACCATCACGAAGAGAAACTGGAAGCACTTTGATACTAATTTCCTTTCCATTTTCTTACTTCCATAAAGCATTCCAGGATATGTGCAACAAGCATGCCCCTTTCAAACAATACAGAATTAAGGGCAGCGACAGCACCTAACATACTGTCTAGACTGGACACGTGCATGTTGATTTTGTACATCCATACCAGAAGGCAATGCAAGACACGCAGGTTGAAATATCAAAATGAACTCTGAACTATAATAATTTGGGGACAGGTCAAAACACATTCATGGACATTTAGCTAGCTTGCTGTTGCTAGCTAATTTGTCCTGGGAGATAAACATAGGGTTATATTTTAGCTGAACAAGGTCGTTTTCTTTCTGGATCTTTGTAGAATTTTGACCCATTTTTTGTCACAAAAAAATATAATGTGTTCTCTACTCCGACATTTAATCCACAGATAACACGGGTGGGTGGGTGGGTGGGAAGGTAGGTAGGTAGGTATGCAGGTGTAGTGGTAGTAGTCGTCGTCTTCTTCTGTGGACTTTACATGTCGGTTGGCAACCAACTTTAAGGTGCATTACCACCACCAACTGGACTGGAGTGTGGACCTCAGTTCATCTTTCAATCACCCACATGGGTATATGCTCATAAAAACCAATGAGGAGATGCTAGAGGCGGGACTCGCAACACGTCAAGCATCAAAAATACAACTACGTTTTATTTTAGTGCCTGGCTATGCTGACGCTCATTGACGCACGAGAGAAGTTTAGATTAAATTATTGAATGAAATGTGTCAATGTATTTAGCAACGCTCGTGCACGCAACGTAAGCGGTGTGATCAGCATGTCATTCTCAGATGAACTAGCTGAAATCATAAGGAAATGGAATGCTATGTGGGCTAAAGCAAGAAGGTCTGATTCAGCTGGTGATTGGATGTAATCATGGTGTGGCTATGACCCGAAAGCTGAAAGCAGACCACTACCTAAAATCAATTTGTATTTATCAAACGCGCCGAATACAACTGGTGTAGACTTTACAGTGAAATGCTTGCATACAAACCTTTCCCAACAATGCAGAGTTAAAAAAAAAAAGTAACTAACACAAGAGGAATACAATAAAATACACAAGAAGGGAGCTATATACA
This sequence comes from Brachymystax lenok tsinlingensis, assembly GCA_030435695.1. NCBI lineage: Eukaryota > Metazoa > Chordata > Actinopteri > Salmoniformes > Salmonidae > Brachymystax > Brachymystax lenok. Next base: position 9,897,221 of record CM059786.1, on the reverse strand, counting down.
GGGAGTACCAGAACCAGACCTCAAATCTTCTGCTGATAATCTGAATAATACTTCAAAATTTTGGCAAGTAATGAAAAATGTAGAGTGCAAAACATATGCACAGCTGCCTAAACAACTGTGGGTTGACTTCAGGTGGCAACTGAGAAACCTCTATTCTGAACATCTTTAACCTCACCATAGAATCAAATGAAATCCACATGTTGCAGAAATCAGCATATGTCCTACTGTACCTCTTTTGAAAGGAGGTGATCCCACTCTGCTGAATAACTATCGGCCAATCTAAGTGGTCTATTCTGGCAAAGGCATTGGAGTCCCTAGTCAATAAGCGGCTTAAGGCCTACCTCCAGGAAAACAATATTTTGAGTGGTATACAATTAGGTTTCAGGTCAGCACTGTCACAGCAACTTCAAAGGTTTTGAATGATGTTGACTGTGCCCTGGACAGGAAGCTGCATCGTGTATCTCTATTCATAGACATCAAAAGGCGTTTTGACACTGTGGACAATACTGTCTTGGTGCAGAGATTGAAGTGTGTTGGGAATACTGGTCATGCTCTGGGGTGGTTTGTGTGAAGTACCTTTCAAATCGAACACAGTGTGTTAAGGCAGGTGGTGCCTCGAGGATACATTTTAGGTCCCCCTGTTGATTATTATCTATATCAGCAACATTGGGAGACAGCTGATGTACATTTTTATGCGGATGACACTGTTCTCCATTCAAGTGGCAGCAGTTTGACTTTGGCTTATGAAAAATCTCAGACAGCTTTTAATGTCATTCAACAGAATCTGTACGATTTGAAGCATGTATTTTCCAATACTAAACACTCTGAAAACCATGTAATTACTACCTTGGAAAACAGGTGGATGACAAGTTGAGCTTCACCACCCATGTAGAGAACCTTATCAAGAAACTCAAGCCTGCATATTGGGTTTTATTACCGTCACACAAAGCTTGTTTTTTCTTTGCTGCCAGAAAATAGTTAACTCATTGTACTTCTCTCTGTATTGGACTATAGTGATACTACATACAGTATGTGCAAGCGACAAGCTCTACACTGAAGGTTCTTGTCTCTATATCACACAGCCCTTCGTTTTGTCACCAATCAGATGTGTAACTCACCATTTTGATCTCTACAGTGCTGTCAGGTAGATATCCCTAGCAACACGTAGGCTCAAACACTGGTACATTGTTATTTATAAAGCCATTTTAGGGAAACTGGCATTTTATCCATCTTCTCTTCTAGCTTGAAATGAAAACACACACAAGCTCAGATCTCAATGTTGTTTTATGCTACGAGTCCCGGAAATTAAAACCGAGCATGGAAAAAAAGGCCCTTTCATTACTCAGCCCCCTGCTCTTGGCCTTTAGCCTCTTGCCATCATTGTAAATAAGAATTTGTTCTTAATTGACTTGCCTGGTTAAATAATATTTAACAATTTTATCTTCAGCATCCAGTTTTTCTGTCTAGCCCTGGCCATCTGCCAATATCCTCCGTCTCCCTGGTCACCTGGTTTTCGACGGCGCTGCCTTTTTCCCCGGAACACCTTGCTGTGTAGCTCCCACTGGGCATACATTGTACAACACGAGCACAGACATACCCTTGTTTTCAGTCAAGCCCTTCAAGCAAAGGGGGTCTATCTAGTTATCTAGTGTTATGAAGTCACAGATATAGAATACACTATCTGCAAATGAATTAAACCAGCAGATGATTCGAAGCCTGCATGTACTTCAACGTGTGGCTGTGAACATTTCCTGTGAGTTTTCCTGTTGTTTATAAAACTGAAATTGCCATAAATTACATATTGTATAGAGGTATTAGAATAGGGAAAGGATACACAAGTCACTGCAAACTCTTGGAATCATAAAAGAGAACAAGATGACAACAGCGTTGACATATTGAAGTGGAACGACGCCTTCTCTGAGAGGCAGTCAGAGTATGACATCCTTGATGTTGCAAGCTAGACAGAGGACAAGTCAATGCCATTTCATTGTCTTTGCCAAAGGATGCATTATATGCAGAGATCAGGGATTTAAAACATCATAATCTCATAACATGAGAAACATGTCTCTTCATTTCAAGCCTGGTTGTACTACAAAAGAAAATATGGAATTGTCGCTCAACTACATCAACCGCAATGCATTTTGACAGGAACCAAGCCACAAGTTGCACTACAAAGAAAAGAAAGAACAGAGTATATTTCCAGATGGTGATCCCTGTGCATCCCACTTGCGCTTCCCGTGCTAAAAAGTGCTCCGTGCTATATTAACTCGTTCATCAATACAAGCAGATAAAGATTAACTCAAATCCGGAGAGCATTCAATCAAATGCACCACAACATAGAGGCCTTATTCCCATCCAGACTGCATGTTTGGCTGTGTGTGTGTGTGTGTGTGTGTGTGTGTGTGTGTGTGTCAGGCTGGTCTGAGGGCCGCCGATATGGTGGACTCGGTGTGGAGTCAACCTGCTCCTAATTTGTCCGTCTCTGTAAAAAGGTCACCCTTGGCCCGGTGCCAAGAACACGACGACTCATTAACTTCTGGTTGCCATGGAAGTCATGCTTTCACCGTTTCTGCATTTAGAACCGTTTTGGTTCTAAATGCAGCTGGGCTTTAGATAGACTTTCTCATTATTCCTGAAGCGGTCATTGACATGCGAATTGAGGAATATAGGTACTGTGGCGGTAAGTCAATCCCTCGACCCATCTCACCCTCCCCCAAACATAGGTTCAAGGCACACAAAAATGACACACATTCAACACAGAACATTATGAAAACAATAACAGAATTCAAAGAATGGAACACTGTTTCTGCTATAGCGACATATGAATTCAGTATAATACATTTGAATGTGCTGGGCCCGGCCGTTATCGTAAACAAAATGCTGTGACTGAAATGTTTCAAGCCGCATACTTCATGTCTCCCACATCGGTCACCTTGTTTGAATGTAGGACACAGGTTGCCATTCCTCCGTCATCAACGCTTCTGTAATATAGTGCCTGTGATCTCGGGAGGCCACACACACTTCGCCGCTTCCCACCGCTCTCCAGCCCCAGCCAACTGACCCAAATGTATTACCCAGAAGGATCTAGGGGTGCTTTATTTTAGGTTCGCTCTTTTTTCCCTTAATGAGGATCTCGGAGTTGACATGACATGCATGCCGAGTGTAGTGTAGTACGGGGCGGGCCCGGACATTCAACAATTGGCCTTCTGTCCTTGATGCTGTGGGGAGCCTGAACTGGACGCTTATTCCATGGCTGGAGGAGTTAGTTACACATCAGACAGACCACCGTCCAAATGTAGAGTTGTAGATTTGAAGGAAGGGTATATACAGTGTTGTGCTGTTTGGGATTGAGGTATTCGTTCAGACAGGCAGTGGCCATGCCCGGGTAACTAGGACACAACCAGTCTCATGCCTATTGGGCACGTCACCATCGAAGTGCAGGCCTTGTGCTGTTTTCTATATTCTGAGGAGAGGAGGGAGGGATGGCAGGAGGAAAGGGGTGGTGGTAATGAATGCTGCTGTAGGCCCCAGTCCACTTTCTACACCTTGGTAAGTCTCCTAATGTGCCATTAGCCAAACGACCCAGGGTTTAGGCAGAGCTTAATGAATCAGCGTAAATATTCATGAGATTTTGTGGGGCTCCATTTATTCATTTCCGATACCCAAAAACACAGAGGCAGGGACAAGATCCATCTTTCATCTGCTGTGTCTGAAATCCCTCTTGGTTTTGGTTGGCAGTGTGCAACTGTGGCTCAAAATGCATTTTCCCCCCATACCCTGTGGCTTACTAAGCACACACACACACACAAACACACAAACTAGAAGGCACTGTTATTGTCAGTGCTATTCTTGAACTCATCCATACTACTATGTCAACAACAGTCAGCTTGACAACAGTGTTGTTGCCACAGAGGCATTTTGGATGCGGTACACATACTCAGTGCTGTAGAATTCTAAATGGCTTCACACAGCCCCGAAAGAGAATGACTACCACAGACTAAACAAAAGCCTGGGTTGTTTTGATTTTCAGTAGAACGAGGACACCCTAAGACGAGATGACTCATTTCAAAGCAACATTTGAAGAGCCACAACGACGAAATTAAAAGAGAACTGGCTTGAAAGAAAAAAGTGAATTGGCTTGCTACAGTATCTTCATTGTGTCAACCCAAACACAGTAACACACTGACATTGGTCCACACTGAGTAGCAATGGTCATGAAAATGGATTAAAAAAAATTAAAAATAGATAAATCAGATAAATGTAACAGCTGAATAATGGAGTAAAACACTCAACTCTTTTATCTATATATTTTTATCCATCAAATAGACTGTATACTATAGCACATAAACAATGAGACAGAAATCAACGGAATCTAGACATTTTGGTAGAACTTCTGGTATTCATTTGAATGTCAAATTTGTTCTTCTTTGAAAAGACAAATGCCAAGGTTTTTAATCCACATATGCCCTCGTTATATTTTTTGTTATTATGTTGCAGAACAAATAACATTTGACAACAACGACTAATTAGAATACGGGCATAATTTAATACATTTACATTAAATTATTCTATCCAACCAGCTCTTTCTAAGGTACCGCCTAGTGATGAGGGAAAACATCAATAGTTACATATCGGGATATTATTTTTGATGATATATCGTATCGTTTTGACAATATTGCAATAGAATTTGTGCTAGTTGGCTGTACCTGCACCAAAACTCCAGCATTTTCCCTTCATAGCTTATTCTCGATCTTCTTTTAAATAGGGAGCCAATTTGTTTACAGCACTTTAATTTCCATGATTGATCAAAAAAGATTCTCACAATTGCCCCCTCACAATTTCCAGTCAACTTTCACCATGGCTTTTACTTATTCATGATTGAGGTTATCTAGAATATAAAACACGAGGTGGAAATGTTTTGTACCAAATTAGCATAGACCTGTTGTGAACATCAACATATAAAATCGCTCTAGAATTAACCAATGTATATTTATTTGACAATAGGGAAAGACAAAAAAAAAAAAGTAAGATTTATGGATTTTTGTGTCAGCTTTCTTTTCTGACTGCCGACTTTATCATAAACATAAAATCAATCAGACAAAAGGGAAGACTTACAGTAAGTAGACAATTTTTTGTTCTCTCTTATTCTGTTCTCTCATGGCTACCGAGTGGCACAGCGATCTAAGGCACTGCATCTCAGTGCAAGAGGCGTCACTACAGTCCCTGGTTCGAATCCAGGCTGTATCACATCCGGCCGTGATTGGGAGTGCCATAGGGTGGCACACAATTGGCCCAGCGTTGTCTGGGTTTGGCTGTCATTGTAAACAAGAATTTGTTCTTAACTGACTTGCCTAGTTAAATAAATAAAACATTTAAATCATGTAGTTTCCTTGTCAGTGCGTTTAAAAACCGGTAACAATTTACTTGACACCATGTGTCATAACATGTTATGACACAGTCATAACCATGACATAACACTGTCATGACCCATATATTTACACCTGTTGTGACATATTGCATTATTTTATGGCTGGTTAAGACATAAGTGTCAAAACCCACTTTTACACAAATTAGTTATTTCCCTGCCAAGAATATACCTTTTGTTTGAAAGTGTGTTTCTTAAGTAAATTGTTATAATAAATTCTTTACAGTCATGTTTTTTTCAAATTTTAAATAACTATGACACTGTCAAGAAGCATTATGACCATCCTGTGTCACTTTACTTGGACTAAGAAAATGCATTATGACGGTCTAGAAGCATTATTACCATCATAATCATATAAGCCAGATAGGCCTATCATGTACATACCCTTATATCAGTCATTAGTCACAAAGAGGGTGTCTTGTCCTGCTCCTGAAATCTGCTCATGCATTCATTCCAGTCATCAGCAACAGAGCATTGAGGTAGGTGCATGTCTGACATCAATGTGTGCACAATTACAAATTATACTTTAATATGGTAAACCCAAAAAAAAGTATATCAAACAAAGAAACGTCCTCTCACTGTCAACTGCGTTTATTTTCAGCAAACTTAACATAACAAGATTCAACAACAGACATAAACTGAACAAGTTCCACAGACATGTGACTAACAGAAATTGAATAATGTGTCCCTGAACAAAGGGGGTCAAAAGTAACAGTCAGTATCTCGTGTGGCCACCAGCTGCATAAAGTACTGCAGTGGATCTCCTCCTCATGGGCTGAACCAGATTTGGCAGTTCTTGCTGTGAGATGTTACCCCACTCTTCCACCAAGGCACCTGCAAGTTCCCAGACATTGGGGAATGGCCCTAGCACTCACCCTCCGATCCAACAGGTTCCAGACGTGCTCAATGGGATCTAGATCCGGGCTCTTCGCTGGCCATGGCAGAACACTGACATTCTGTCTTGCAGGAAATCAGCCATAGTGCTCGTTCTGTGCGTGGTGGCATTGTCAAGCTGGAGGGTCATGTCAGGATGAGCCTGTAGGAAGGGTACCACATGAGGGAGGAGGCTGTCTTCCCCTGTAACACACAGCGTTGAGATTGCCTGCAATGACAACAAGCTCAGTCCGATGATGCTGTGACACACAGCCCCAGACCATGACGGACCCACCACCTCCAAATCGATCCCGCTCCAGAGTACAGGCCTCGGTGTAACGCTCATTCCTTCGACGATAAACGCAAATCCGACCATCACCCCTGGTGAGACAAAACCACGACCCGTCAGTGAAGAGCACTTTTTGCCAGTCCTGTCTGGTCCAGCGACAGTGGGTTTGTGCCCATAGGCGACGTTGTTGCCGGTGATGTCTGGCGAGGACATGCCTTACAACAGTCCTACAAGCCCTCAGTCCAGCCTCTCTCAGCCTATGCGGACAGTCTGAGCACTGATGGAGGGAATGTGCGTTCCTGGTGTAACTCAGGCAGTTGTTGTTGCCATCCTGTGCCTGTCCCGCAGGTGTGATGTTCGGATGTACCGATCCTGTGCAGGTGTTGTTACACGTGGTCTGCCACTGCGAGGACGTTCAGCTGTCCGTCCTGTCTCCCTGTAGCACTGTCTTAGGCGTCTCCCAAAACTGACATTGCAATTTATTGCCCTGGCCACATCTGCAGTCCTCATGCTTCCTTGCAGCATGCCTAAGGCAGGTTCACGCAGATGAGCAGGGAACCTGGGAATCTTTCTTTCTGTGTCAGTAGAAAGGCCTCTTTAGTGTCCTAAGTTTTCATAACTATGACCTTAATTGTCTACAGTCTGTAAGCTGTAAGTGTCTTAAAGACAGTTCCACAGGTGCATGTTCATTAATTGTTAATGTTTTTTTTGAACAGGCATGGGAAACAGTGTTTAAACACTTTACAATGATCTGTGAAGTTATTTGGATTTTTACAAATTATCTTTGAAAGAAAGGGTCCTGAAAAAGGGCAGTTTCTTTTTAGCTGAGTTTATATATACAGTTGAAGTCGGATGTTTGAGTAATTAAAACTAATTTTTTTCAACCACTCCACAAATTACTTGTTAATAAACTATAGTTTTGGCAAGTCGGTTAGGACATCTACTTTGTGCATGACACAAGTAATTTTTCCAACAATTGTTTACAGACAGATTATTTCACTTACAATTCACTATATCACAATTCCAGTGGGTCAGAATAAGTTGACTGTGACTTTAAACAGCTTGGAACATTCCAGCAACATCTCAAGACATCACTCAGGAAGTTATAGCTTCGTCGCAAATGGTCTTCCAAATGGACAATGACCCCAAGCATACTTCCAAAGTTGTGGCAAATGGCTTAAGGACAGCAAAGTCAAGGTATTGGAGTGGCCATCACAAAGCCCTGACCTCAATCCTATAGAAAATGTGTGGGCAGAACTAAAAAAGCATGTGCGAGCAAGGAGGCCTACAAACCTGACTCAGTTACACCAGCTCTGTCAAGAGGAATAGGCCAACATTCACCCAACTTATTGTGGGAAGCTTGTAGAAGGCTACCTGAAACGTTTAACAATTTAAAGGCAATGCTACCAAATACTAATTGAGTGTATGTAAACTTCTGACCCACTGGGAATGTGATGAAATAAATAAATCATTCTCTCTGCTATTATTCTGACATTTCACATTCTTAAAATAAAGTGGTGATCCTAACTGACCTAAGACAGGGAATTTTTACTAGGATTAAATGTCAGGAATTGTGGAAAACTGAGTTTAAATGTATTTGGCTAAGGTGTATGTAAACTTCTGACTTAAACTGTACATACAACCATACTGTTGACATGTAGGCTATGGTGTAATGGAATGTTTTCCCTTGTGTGGTAGGTTTTGTGGGTTTTAACACTCTTATGTACAGTAGGTGACATAACCAGCCATAAAGTAATGCAACATATGTAATGCAACAGGTCTAAATATACTGTGTCATGATAGTGTTATGACCATATTATAACAGCTGTTATGACATACTGTGATAAAATGTGGTTTTCACAGGTAATCGTATGAACATTGTCAGTTTCTATTTTGAAAGCAAAATCGGTAACATGACAATTAGTAGACTTCTCAAACACAGCTAAACAGAGGTGGAATCTCAAGGGGGCGTGGCTTGCCCCCCGAGAGAGAGAGAGAGAGAGAGAGAGAGAGAGAGAGAGAGAGAGAGAGAGAGAGAGAGAGAGAGAGAGAGAGAGAGAGAGAGAGGACCAGGTGTACCAAATTTGAAACTATTATTCAAGGTTTCAAATACCTCTCTGATGAGAATAGGCTACCCGTCCTGTTGGGGGAGGACGCAGAGAGCTGTGGGTTGGCAGCGCACTACATTGCTGCCTGCCATAAGATGAGGGACAGTGTCTGACAGACCAATCAACCTGCACATGTCCTCTACTGTATGCTTATTGTTCAATGTATGGTTATTTTGACCCTTGGTTATTGTTGTTACTGTTGTCCGGTTGACAATTTTGATTCTTATTATTTTCATATTGTAAATAGCCCAAGTAAGCTTTGGCAATATGTACATTGTTAAGTCATGCCAATAAAGCAAATAGAATTGAGAGAAATAGAGAAAGAGAGAAAGAGAAGCATTTGCTGTGCCGTCTTTCCACAGAGGACAAACTGCCACAGCGAATAATGAGATCTTAGAAACAAACAAGAGAAGGCAACACTTTTGTCTTGGTAAACTGCAGCAGTGAAAATAAAATCAGTCTTGCCACAGTCCTAAAAAAAAACAGAGAGCAGAGCAGCTAGAGGAGACGTCCTCTCCCCCGGAAAAAGCCTCTTGGCACATATTAGTGTCTGAAAAGCTAAGAGGAGACGACATGTGCGCTCCAACGTGCATATCCTTATTGGCAGACGCAGAGAGCAAGGGCCCAGGGTTGACTGTGTCTACAATCTGTTGTCTCTCACGCCTCTCTGTGCTCTACTTCTTACAACAGCTCAAGTCACGTCACAATATCATCACAGTTATCATCATCAGACAGGGAAAGTGCTTTTTAATGTGCTTCCGGTTCAATATATACATTTACACAGTTGAAGACGGAAGTTTACATACACCTTAGCCAAATACATTTAAACTCAGTTTTTCACAAATCCTGACATTTAATCCTAGTATTCCCTGTTTTAGGTCAGTTAGGATCACCACTTTATTTTAAGAATGTGAAATGTCAGAACAATAGAGAATTATTTATTTCAGCTTTTATTTCTTTCATCACATTCCTAGTGGGTCAGAAGTTTACATACACTCAATTAGTATTTGGTAGCACTGCCTTTAAAATTGTTTAACTTGGGTCAAACGTTTCAGGTAGCCTTCCACAAGCTTCCCACAATAAGTTGTGTGAATGTTGGCCCATTCCTCCTGACAGAGTTGGTGTAACTGAGTCAGGTTTGTAGGCCTCCTTGCTCGCACACCCTTTTTCAGTTCTGCCGACATATTCTCTATAGGCTTGAGGTCAGGGCTTTGTGATGGCCACTCCAATACCTTGACTTTGTTGTCCTTAAGCCATTTTGCCACAACTTCGGAAGTATGCTTGGGGTCATTGTCCATTTGGAAGACCCATTTGCGACCAAGCTTTAACTTCCTGACTGATGTCTTGAGATGTTGCTTCAATATATCCACCAAATCTTTCTTCCTCATGATGCCATCTATTTTGTGAGGACCAGTCCCTCCTACAGCAAAGCACCCCCACAACATGATGCTGCCACCCCAGAGCTTCACGGTTCGGCTTGCAGGCATCCTCCTTTTTCCTCCAAACATAACGATGGTCATTATGGCCAAAGAGTTCTATTTTTGTTTCATCAGACCAGAGGACATTTCTCTAAAAAGTATGATCTTTGTCCCCAAAACACCCCACAAGGATACATTCTAAGTACATGTATATAAAATAGGTTCACTTCCTTTCTTTTTTGGGGCCTTTTGTAACCAGTTGTTGTTTTCCATTACATGACTCAGAGTGCCTGCCATAACTGTTAACTCGTTCTTAATGCGCATTTAACCCTGTGGGCACAGTCACAATGCTTCTGCCCCGAGTGCCTACTCACCCCTGTTGTGTTGACTTGTGCGTGCCTTGGCGGTCAGCACGTACACCGGCTAGCACATAGTACGTTCACACACAGCGCTCAATGCTCTCACACACAGAGCTCACTCACAGTACTGCACACACTCCACGGATCAGAGCAACCAGCGTGTGACTGGCCTTGCTTCCCCCTTTGCCTCCAGACTCCGTGTCCTCAGCGTCCTCTCAGACGTCAGCAGATTCACACTCTCCCAGAGCCCAGGGACGGACACACACACACACACACACACAGAGGCTGGAAAAGCCAATACACCACAGCTACGCTAGGCCACATGTTGACGCTAGGGGGAAAAAAAGAGCTGGATGAGACTGGATCTACAAGGGTAAAAATACATAAAAGCATCATTCAAGATAACATACCATGCACTTGTGTAAAAACAAAATGTACTGAAATATGCATGCAGCAACTAGACTGTAAAACATAAGCATACTAGGTCCGGCTAATCAGAACCTCCATATTTGAGATGAAAGTGTAGGTCAAATCTAACTCATTCTAACACCAATGTCAACACTAAAGAAGATATGAAAACATGAATCTCTGAGCGATAGACAACATAAAAAAACAACATAGCATTCAAAATGGTGGAATATTTCATTGAAGGGGCTCCTAAGAGAGAGGCTCTCACCCTGACTGGGCACAGAGACAGAGACGGCTACATCATCATCACCTGCATTCCACAAGTGCCTGGGCAGGCGGGACACCATGCTATTTTACCAGAGAGAGAGATATATAGGGGGGAGACAGAGAGAGAGACAGAGACCGAGACGCAGATAAAGTGGGAATAAGAGAGAGAGAGAGAGACAAACAGAGACAAAAGAAAAAAAGAGGGGGACACAGAGAGAGACAGAGAGAAATATAGAGAGACAAACACAGAGAAAAAGAAAAACCGAGAGAGAGACAGAAACACGCAGAGAGAGAGAGAAACAGAAACAAAGAGAAAGAGAGACACCACAGATAGAGCGAGAAAGAGAAACAGAGAGAGCGACACTGATTTATATATAGAGACAAAGAGAAAGAAGGACAGAGAGAGAGAGAAAGAGAGAGAGATACACAGAGAGAGAAACAGAAACAAAGAGAAAGAGAGACACCACAGATATATATATATATATATATATATATAGAGAGAGAGAGAGAGAGACAAAAACAGAGACAAAGAGAGAGAGAGAGACAAAAACAGAGACAAAGAGAGAGAGAGCGAGAGAGAGACAGAAACAAAGAGACCACAGATATATATATATAGAGAGAGAGAGAGAGAATGAGAGAGAGAGAGAGAGAGAGAGAGAGAGAGAGAGAGAGAGAGAGAGAGAGAGAGAGAGAAACAGAAACAAAGAGACCACAGATATATATAGAGAGATAGAAAGAGAAAGAGAGACACACACAGATATATAGAGAGAAAGACAGATGATTATGTTAATTATCTACTCCACTTACTTTGGCAATGTTAACATACATTTCTTATGCCAATAAAGCCCTTAAATTGAATGACACACAGAGGGGGAGAGACAGAGGGGGAGAGAGAGGGAGAGACACTGACAGAGTTTAATCCAAAGGGCATGGCACAGGGTTATTTTCTCGAGCATAATGCAGTTTGGTAAATTGACAGGATTTTCAAAACTTCTAACCGCTAAAAATAAAATGCAGTGACAGTGAAAGCGCTCTTTAACAAAAGGACACAGTCACAGATATAGACGTCCTTTGTGTCATCCCGGCACCCGGACCATGGGACTGACACGTTTAAGGCACTTTCTGATTTTCCCAACACAGCACTTTACGGATAATCAGTGGGAAGACTGACTGAGTGGGCGCTGGAGTCTCACTGAGCCCCCCCCCCCCTCCTGCTAAACACTTCCATGTGGCTTGAATGTGATCCAGCAAGGCCACACTGGGCCATCCCAACTACCCATCAGTTCACCACACAGCAAAACGCAACGGGAGAGTAAAAGGTCTTTCAGATAGTATGCAAATACCGATTGCATTCCATTGTCCATAAAAACAGATGCAAGCTCTATTGATAATGTTGTACATACTGAAAGGCCTTATGACATACTGGTGAATACAATGCTGCTAAATATGCTCCCCCTAGTCTGTGGAAACACATTTGTTGTTGTCTGACATTGATAAAATGTACTTCTCCTTAACTCTCTCCCTATGGGGCTAGACAGCCTGCGATAACACCTTACGCAGCATGTTGGCTCACATCTCCCCACACCCTACTTCAGAATCCAAGTACGAAAAAAGATGAACAAGCACATTGTGCTTCTCCTCTCCCCCTTTGCCCAGACTAGTTCTGCGGCCCTCTCTGGTGTCGACCACAGACCGACATATACACAAAAAGGCCTGGGTCATAATCATTAGGCTCCAAACGGAAGAAAACTGACTGAAACATAAGAGGGCTAGAGAAGGAGAGAGAGGAAGTGAAAAGTACCTAAGGAAACACACTCACATCCTGTTTGTTTTGTTTAATGCACTGACACAATTGTGCCTGTAGATAGACAGAACACAATCACTTCAAGTAAGGAACATTCAAAAGAGCAAGGTCTCCGACTCACCATATCAAAAGGGAGAGACAAAACACCATGGTGACCGACTTAATAGAGAGGGAGTGTGGGCTTTAAGAGCGGGTTACGACTAACGCATTCCTTTATCTGATCAAAGCATTCCCGACTTTCTCCAGTGGAATTACATAAGTGTACGATATAGATTGTTCACTCTAATGGTTCTTTATCGTAGCCTACCAAGCAAGCCTATTTCCTTTTTCTTTAAAAATCGCACAAGAATCAAAGCCCAGGCAGGCATCATGTTCAAAAGGTTCAGGTTTGTAGCTCTACTGAAAATGTGTGAAGTGTGTATCCATTGTAAGGGGGTACTACTACTTTAAACTCCACCGCAAGCAGTATAAGTGTACACTCCACTACGGATTTATTTGGAGACTAAAGCTAGATCTTTTCATTTGGGTTTATACTCCAGTATTTTGGATTTGAGATCCAATGTGTCATATGAGGTGACAGTACAGAATGCCACCTTTTTTAAGGTATTTTCATACACATCTGTTTTACCGTTTGAAATGAACGCACTTTATGAATCTAGTCCCCCATTTGAAGGTGTCATAAGTATTTGGACAAATTCACTTAAACTGTATTAAAGTAGTCAAAGGTATTTGGTCGCATATTCCTAGCACAGAATGACAAGATCTAGCTTGTGACTGACTACATCTAGCTTGTGACTGACTACATCAAGCTTGTGACTGACTACATCAAGCTTGTGACTGACTACATCAAGCTTGTGACTGTACAAACTTGCTGGATGCATTTGTGGTTAGTTTTGGTTGTTTCAGATTATGTTGTGCCCAATATAAAGTAATGGTAAATAATGTAGGGTCATTTTGGAGTCACTTTTAGTGTAGATAAGAAACATATTCTATTCTTAACACTTCTACATTAATGTGAATCCTACCATGATTATGAATAATCATGAATGAATTGTGATTAGTGATGAGTGAGAAAGTTAGAGGCACAAAGATCATACCCCCAAAACATGCTAACCTCTAACCATTACCAATAACAGGGGAGGTTAGCATTTTATATCATACCCCCAAGACATGCTAACCTCTCACCATTACCAATAACAGGGAAGGTTAGCATTGTATATCATACCCCCAAGACATGCTAACCTCTCACCATTACCAATAACAGGGAAGGTTAGCATTTTATATCATACCCCCAAGACATGCTAACCTCTCACCATTACCAATAACAAGGAACGTTAGCATTGTATATCATACCACCAATACATGCTAACCTCTCACCATTACCAATAACAGGGAAGGTTAGCATTTTATATCATACCACCAATACATGCTAACCTCTCACCATTACCAATAACAGGGGAGATTAGTATTTTTGGAGGGGTATGATAGTTATGCCTCAAACTTTCTCTCCCAGCCGGCCTAACAGCATTTATAAGGTAATGGCCTAAAATTAGGCCCTGCTCAAAAAAGGCTAACCTCACGTTATTGGTAATGGTGAGAGGTTAGCATGAATGTAAGAATGTCTAATTCACCAGCCATGTTGGAGGGTGGCCAGTCAGGACTCTACAGTGAAAACATTTATTAAAATAATTGTCAAAAGTCAAGTATAGGCAGTCACATGTGCGAGTTGTGATTATTAGCAAAATAATTGCTGCAGTGGCTGTTTTGAAAGTATTTCTGCCATTTTGTTTCATGTCTGGTAATGCAGAAAGAAATACAGATCCTGACGTTATATCCCACCTTGTGCAGCAACACAGCCTGGTAATGAAGAACTGAAGTTAAATTAGGCATTTTTTAGCCTGTAAATGCTTCTGTTTAAACTGAACGTGTGTCGCATTTCTGGAATGGTGGTGCATGCAGTCACAAGCAGCCTGAGCTACTTACACAAGTAACTTTTAATGTTTAACAAGTTCAATGGTGCTAAACAGATTCATGGCATTCCAATTCTGTGTCAAGGTGTGAGGAGCAGTGTTTTCAGTTACTCCCTCCATACTTATGTGATTGCAGTGCATGTGGCAACCTTAAAAACTCCCATTGGGTATTCCAGTGCATGGTGCAAGCATACCCACAATTTCAGCATGCTACAATTGCCCAGTCATGTGTAACATTGATATGGTATTTCTATAAACAAATGCCATAGAGGAGGGATAGTAAGCCCTAATGTTCATCTAGTGACGATGACCAATACATTATGATTGAGGTAAAGCTGTTTGAAGTAAGATCTTTGTTGTAATATTGCAAACAGAAATGTCAGTTTTACCGCTAAGGAGTCCAGCTTTAAAAGCACAGCAGTCATAAATCCCTTCATTCAAAAACAACATTAGAGGTTCCCTTCTCGAAACGGAGCAACTAATGGGCACTTCCACAGAGTGATGATGAGACTCACTTTTTCAATATTTTTTTTTTAATGTATTTCAAGCAAATACTTTTAACAGTTGCCACTTGAGGAACAGTGCAGATAAAGTTTGGTAACAGAATGACAGTAAAATCTCCGGCAGTTTCTTAAGCGACCGCGTTTTCCAAAAACTCTTACATTTCTGCTCTGAATTGAGATTCAAAGATGTCTGCAGAAAGAACGGGGTGTCAGCTATGTCATGACACCTTGAGTTAGAAAATATATATATATTTTAGTTATTGAACTACAGTAAGTGGAGTAAATCACCACCCGTTAACAGAATGACGGTAACAGAATGACATCATGGGTCCTTGATCTTTACTATATAGAAATGCATAACTATGAATGTCATTCTCGTCATGGTGATGTATGCTGAATAGGTACACGAAGGTAGAAAAATATCCTTCTTTTGCATGGTATTATTCTACACACTGGCTTTTATTCTATTGAGCTCCACCTTCAAACAAGACCATATTTGGTTGGCCCAGACCGGACCAAGTCTGTACCAATCGTAGACATCTACACTGAACAAAATTATAAAACTCAACATGCAACAACTTCTAAGATTTTACAGAGGTACAGTTCATAAGGAATCCGTCAATTGAAATAAATGCATTGGGCCCTAATCTACGGATTTCACTTGACTGGGAATACAGATATGCATCTGTTGGTCACAGAGACCTTAGAAAATAGGTAGGGAAGTGGATCAGAAAACCAGTCAGTATCTGATGTGACCACCATTTGCCTCATGCAGCGTGACATCTCATTCGCATAGAGTTGATCAGGCTGTTGATTGTGGCCTGTGGAATTTTGTCCCTCTCCTCTTCAATGGCTGTTTGAAATTGCTGGATATTGGTGGTAACTGGAACACGTTGTCGTACATGTCGATCCAGAGCATCCCAAATATGTTCAATGGGTGACATGTCTGGTGAGTATGCAGGCCTTGGGAGAACTGGGACATTGTCAGCTTCCAGGAATTGTGTACAGACCCTTGCGACATGGGGCTGTGCATTATCATGCTGAAACATGAGGTGATTGCGGCGGATGAATGGCACGACAATGGGCCTCAGGATCTTGTCACAGTATCTCTGTGCAATCAAATTGCCATCAATATAAAGCAATTGTGTTCTTTGTCCATAGCTTATGTCTGCCCATACTATAACCCCACCGCCACCATGGCGCACTCTGTTCACAACATTGACATCAGTAAACTACTTGCCCACATGACGCCATCTGCCCGGTACAGTTGAAACTATCCGTAAAGAGCACACTTCTCCAGCATACTTGTGGCCATCGAAGGCGAGCATTTGCCCACTGAAGTCAGTTACGACGCCGAACTGCAGTCAGTTCAAGACCCTGGTGAGGACAACGAGCAGATGAGCTTCCCTGATACGGTTTCTTACAGTTGGTGCAGAAATTCTTTGGTTGTGCAAATCCACAGTTTCTTCAAATGTCCGGGTGGCTGTCTCAGACGAACCTGAGGGTGAAGAAGCCAGATGTGGAGGTCCTGGGCTGATGTGGTTACACGTGGTCTGCGGTTGTGAGGCTGGTTGGAATACTGACAAATTCTCTAGGTGGCTTATGGTAGAGAAATTTACATTAAATTATCTGGCAACAGCTCTGGTGGACATTCCTGCATTCAGCATGCCATTTGCACTCTCCCTCAAAACTTGACACATCGGTGGCATTGTGATGTGTGACAAAACTGTATATTTTAGAGTGGCCTTATATTTTCCCCAGCACAAGGTGCACCTGTGTAATGATCATGCTGTTTAAATCAGGTTACTTTATATGCCACACCTGTCAGGTGGATGGATTATCTTGGCAAATTATACATGCTCACTAACAGGGATGGATTATCTTGGCAAATGATACATGCTCACTAACAGGGATGTAAACTAATTTGTGCACAACATTTCAGAGAAATACGTTTTTTGTGCGTAAGGAACATTTTATTTTAGCTCATGAAACATTTTACATTTACATTTTACATCTTGTGTTTATATTTTTGTTCAGTGTATATTTCACAAGTTTGGACATCAGAGTACAGAACAGTTCAATAGAGTACAGTAAATAAAAGTAAATAAAAGTAGAGTTCAGTACAGTAGAGATGCTAAGCTACAAGACTGTTTTGCTAGCACAGACTGGAATATGTTCCGGGATTCAACCGATAACATTTAGGAATTTCCCACATCAGTCACCGGCTTCAATAATAAGTGCATTGATGACGTCGTCCCCACAGTGACCGTACTGTACATACATATCCCTATAAGAAGCCATAGATTACAGGCAACATCTGCACTGAGTTAAAGGCTAGAGTTGCTGCTTTCAAAGAGTGGGACACTAATATATACAAGAAATCCCACTACGATGTCCGACGAGCCATCAAACAGTCAAAACATCAATACAGCACTAAGATAGAATTCTACACCGGCTCTGACGCTTGTTGGATGTGGCAGGGCTTGCATACTTTCATGAATAACAAAGGGAAACCCAGCTGCGAGCTGCCCAGTGACGCTATGCTTGCGTTGAGGCAAGCAACACTGAACCATGCATGAGAGCATAAGGGGTTCCCGGATGACTGTGATCTCGCTCTCCATAGCCGATGTGAGTAAATTAAAACAGGTTAAGGTTAACACAAGGCTGCGGGCACAGACGGATTACCAGGACTCAGAGCATGCGCTGACCAGCAGGCAAGTGTCTTCCTGACCGAGTCCGTAATACCTACATGTTTCAAGCAGACCACCGTCGTCCCTTTGCCCAAAAACGCCTGGGTAACCTGTCTGAATGATCTGTAGCCATGAAATGCTTTGAAAGGCTGGCCATGGCTCACATAAATCATCATCCCGGACCCACTCCAATTCACATACCGCCCCAACAGATATACAAATGACGCAGTCTCTATTCAACTCCACACTGCCCTCTCCCACCTGGACAAGAGGAACACCTACGTGAGAATGCTGTTCATTGACTATAGCTCAGTGTTCAACTGACTCAATCAGGACCCTGAAACTGAACACCTACCTCTGCAACTGGATCCTGGACTTCCTGACGGGCCACCCCCCAGGTGGTAAGAGTAGGAAAACAACCCATTCGCCACGCTAACCCTCAACGTGCATGACTGCACGACTACCACCATCATTAAGTTTGCCGGCGACACAATGGTGGTTGGCCTGACCACTGATGACGATGAGTTAGCCTACAGAGAAGAAGTCAGTGACCTGGCAGTGTGGTGCTACCCTCTCCCTCAATGTCAGCAAGACAAAGGAGCTGATCGTGGACTACAGGAAGCAGAGGGCTGAGCACGCCTCCATCCACGCCGACAGGCCTGTAGTGGATCGGGACGAGAGCATCAAGTTCTTCGGTGTCCACATCACTAAGGAATTATCATGGTACTCACACACACCAGTCGTGAAGAAGGCACGACAACGCCTCTTCCTTCTCAGGTCCTAAAAAAAGTCTAAAGCTGCACCATTGAGAGCATCTTGACTTGCTGTACCACCGCTTGGTATGGCAACTGCTTGGCATCCGACCACAAGACGCTACAGAGGGTAGTGCGCATGGCCCCGTACATCACTGGGGCCGAGCTCCCTGCCATCCAGGACCTCTATACCAGGCGGCGTCAGAGGAAGACCCTAAAAACTATTAGACTCCAGCCACCAAAGTCATAGACTGTTCTCTCTGCTACCGTACGGCAAGCGGTAACAATGCACCAAGTCTGGAAAAAACAGGACTCTGAACAGCTTCTACGTCCAAACCATAAGACTACTAAACAGTTAGTGAAATATTTGTTAAATTTACAGAATTTCTGCAAAACCAAATATAAATGTTGAAATTAGTTGGCAGGGGGCTTTACATAAACATGATTGATTGTGTTATGATTTCTTACACCTTTTTAGACGTTTTCTAGTAGATGTTTTTTTAAAGACCCCTTTTCCGTCTGTGTGACCAGAAATCAAAGCTGCTTATTCAAAATGTTTAGGATGAAAATTGGTTGAAAAACGTATCTATGCCTTAATTTCACCAACATTATTTCATTTGACACTAAATGTGATATGTTCCTATAAACATCACGTTGGTGCTCATGGGTCCTTTTACATGGAAATGACCTAATCGTTCACTAGCAGTCTTTTAAAAACTGCCGTTCACGTTACACGCCAAGCCAAGGTCAACGGCCATAAAATGCTTGGACACACATTGCGAAATGCCCAGGTAATTATTACTGAAAAGGAGGCTTGTGCTGTTTGAAGCCAACATAACACACACCCACACACCCAGGGCCCCGCAGTGCCTGGTTAAATGAAAAGGAATACTCAAGGCTGCAGTCAGTATCATTAACCTGGTCTTTCTGCTGGTAAAGGTGGATGCTTGAGGCAGGACTCACAGGGATTGGGGAGTGTAATGTTGACTGTGTTCCCAAGAGGCTGGCAGGTACACGGAGTTCTCAGCCTGCTTCTCATAACCAGCATATCACATCCATTGAAAAACACATCCATCTTCCTCTCGTGCAAATCCAGGTCCATTTCCTCCGAGAGTGGCTTGTCACTCAGTGAATGCATTTCAATACAACCATTCTTCTCAGAACAATCATTTTTCTTAACAAGAACACTTTTGGCCATGGAGTTGGGTGTGTTTTGTTCCCTGATGGGAATGCCTGCCTCGTTCGATTAGGAACAAGAAAAATGGAAACTCCATCACCTTGCACGCCTGTCTGCGAGGCTGTATTACTTAACCTTTGAAGTGTTTGATACAATACAGAATCATTTAAGGGAAACAGAATCAATTGTAGAGCATGGGCCAGATAAGAGCAGTGATGGTGAGAGAGAAATGGGCATGTATGTACAGTATAACTGTATGTGTTCTCAGCCTTGGCCCGGGACTGTGCAGACATGCTCTTTGTTCAGTAGCAGGATTTCATGTCTAGGCCTAATCTCTACCACTGAGGATATCTAGCTGATTTAAAAATGCACCACGCGTAAATCACACCGCCATTTCCTGGTTGCTAAAATTCTAATAGTTTGCCTAATTTCAGTTTATGTGACAAAACAAGCAGTCATTGCATAGAGAACCATTGTACCATCTAAACCGCTGTGAAATATATTTTCCATAAACAAAAATAATGTATATTCAGCTGCATGAAGCTGGTGTACAAAACCGAAAGAAAAAGACGCAAAAATGAAACTTAACGGGAAGCATAGAAATGGCACACAAAACAAATCTACCTCTTCTTAGACTTGCTTTCAACAGCAATGACAGATCTATAACTCATATTTCTATGTGAATTTGGTCCAATTGTCCAAAAAGTTAGATATTGTAGCTTTAAATGGAAATGCCATGGCAAGGCACAATATGACCTTTTGGTGCCCACAGAGAGGAGTCAACCAGTCTAAACAACACAGGTTGAGATTCATATTGAAATGAACCTCTGCTGTGTTACTGTGACATCAATGATCTTTTGTGTTTCAATGTTTACCTTGAAGAATATCATGGATTACCTTCATCTAGAATCTTTGATATTCATTTTTATAGTATCACTATATAGCATTTAAATGTTACCTTATTCTGGGTGATGACACTCACTAGAACAATAACCTAGGGGGATATTAGACTCAAGAATGTTTTAGGGTGGGGCGTGCGTTCACTTAGCCGTGCATCATATTCAACAAAAACTCTAGCAGCCTATTGTATATCAGCACTGTACTTGGATAATGATAATGTGGCTGCAGTGTCAACAACAGAGAGCAGCAGCTCATGAAATCATAACAGTTGTCACCACCTGAGTGGATCAACAAATAGAGTATCGGCTAAATAAATTGGAGAGCTCGGAAAATAGACAAGGCAAGCAAATGACAAATGCAAAACAGCTTACTAGACAACAGGTCATTGCAGAACAAAAGCCAATCCTAAATGGTGGCACCCTCTCAGTTCATTTTCAATAGGCCTAATTTTATAACAAAAAGCCTAAAGTAGACTGCAACACTATTAAACGCTACTATTAAACGCTATTTTCCTGCACCAAGAGTATCCCACTGGGCACAGACGTCAATTCAACCTGTACAATGTAAAAGGTGAGGGCTATTTCAGCTGGAATTGCGATAACAATGTAAGCATATATTGCAAAGCAAATTCAAAATTGTCCCCCAGCTTATTACAAGATAATGCTACAGAAACAATGTAGCCTTGCCTGTAAGAGAAACGCAGCGCTGGGTTCTCAGGCAGAACTGTCGCGTGAACAGAACATCTCCGTGCACATGTTGGAAATAAAACACAAATATTACCTGGCCTTTTGTGACAGCGCAGTCTTCTTGTTTAGGAAATTACTTCAGGCGCGATGAAAGCAGAACTTCAAATGGTTATCTCCTGGAAATGTGTAGGTGGCTGATAGCCAGCTGCTACTCGTGAGGCATCGTGAACGGCAGGTTACAGAGTAACGTTGTCGTTTTTGGTGGTGACTGACATTCTAAATGAATCCATGAATGTATCTGAAAGATTCGACCATGCATCACCTATGTGGGTAACGTAAGCAGCACCACAGCTGACAAGCACTATCGACTGACAGCTACAGTATAGTAGCTGCATGAGGTAATAATGAAAATACTGAGGACTCACTTGCAACGTCCAGAACGTCCCCTTTACCCGCCTCGAAACCGTTTGCTCACATAACACAAACCGATCTTATCTCTGCACATAATATTGTGAATGTCACAAGGTGATGTGCCTACCTTGAAAATGCCCTGCAGCGCTACACAAATCGTCACCAGTTACCAAAGCCATATACCCCGCCCAATTATACAATTGATATTCTAAAAATGTGATTTTGAACCTAACCTTAACCACACTGCTAACCTTATGCCTGTCACTAAGCTGTGTTAAAGAATGGCCAAAAAGCTAATTGTTGTTTTCATGATTTTCGCGGCCGACGCACTGGAATGACGGTAATTGTCTGTGAATGTGAATGGTTCTGTTGACTTCTTCTTATTATTATTATTATTCGTGTCTTCCCGGCAGACTAGACGTTGTGTTGCGTATTGATACCTTTCGCAGACCGTGCGTATTGATACCTTTCGCAGACCGTGCGCATTGCACGTTTAGGAAAAACTTAAATTGCACCACCATCTAATTATCTCCCAAAACCCACCACCCTTAACCCTACTACTTTTAGAGTGTAGGCTCCCCTAATGGTATATATATATATATATACAGTTGAAGTCGGAAGTTTACATGCACCTTAGTCAAATACATTTAAACACAGTTGTTCACAGTTCCTGACATTTAATCCTAGTAAAAAGTAAGTTAAAGCTTGGTCGCAAATGGGTCTTCCAAATGGACAATGACCCCAAGCATACTTCCAAAGTTGTGTCAAAATGGCTTAAGGACAACAAAGTCAAGGTATTGGAGTGGCCATCACAAAGCGCTGACCTCAATCCTATAGAAGATTTGTATGCAGAACTGAAAAAAGTGTGTGCGAGCAAGGAGGCCTACACACTCAGTGACACCAGCTCTGTCAGGACAAATGGGCCAACATTCACCCAACTTATTGTGGGAAGCTTGTGGAAGGCTAGCAGAAATGTTTGACCCAAGTGAAACAATTTAAAGGCAATGCTACCAAATACTAATTGAGTGTATGTAAACTTCTGACCCACTGGGAATGTGATGAAAGAAATAAAAGCTGAAACAAATCATTCTCTATTATTCTGACATTTCACATTCTTAAAATAAAGTGGTGATCCTAACTGACCTAAGACAGGGAATTTTTACTAGGATTAAATGTCAGGAATTGTGAAAAAACTGAGTTTAAATGTATTTGGCTAAGGTGTATGTAAACTTCCGACTTCAACTGTATACAAAGACATTTCGATAGAAAACAGGTCAAACGAAATGCAGATAGTTTTCAGTCTTTGTCTGTGTTAATGGCTAGCTTCTCTGAAAAACAGTGAGGAGAATTTCTATGCCAGGTAAAAATGCGCATCATTAGCGCATTGTTATGGATGTATCCAAATAAATGTCACTAGAAAACAACTTAAACAAATGCAAATGCGGCTACTTTGATGTTATTCTGGCTGCACTGTTTGACGTAACTGTAGGTTGGCTAGCTAGCAAGGAGGGCATAAGAACGTTCCCAGCCAATTTGGCAATGGAACATTTAGAACAAACAACTGGGTCGCGTTCATACATACTGTGCAGAACAAAATACTTAATGTCTCGATAGAACGAACGACCAGCCGGGCTTGGGTAGCAACCTTAGATTTGTGTTGGGACTATATCTCGTGAAAGGGTGAAATAGTATGAGTAAATTAATTTTCATGAAAATACTGTCAATCATCATTTAAATATGTTGGTAACCCATTGTATAAAAGTGATAATGCACTTGAAGCCAGTGTTTGGAGGATGTATTGGCACGGTTTGCCAGCCCTCAATTTTGTCTCCGGCCTAACCACACCCTTGCCAATATATCCTCCAAACACCGGCTTCAAGGGCAATATCACTTAAATAAACTGGTTATCAATGCAATTAAAACAGTAAACAAGTCATTTTGCATCATACCCATGGTATATTGTCTGATATACCACAGCTTTCTGCCAACCAGCATCCAGGACCCAAACGCCCTGGTTTATCAATAGCTACTGTGTATAACTTTTTTTAAACAACGAATGGCGTTTTTGCTTTCAGTGTCGATGGCACATTATGAATACGTAGGATTACCCAACTGAGTACATTTCACTATCAAATGTTCACTCATCAACGGCCTGTTTGTAGATTAAATCATTTTATTTAGCAATTTCTGAATTACAGTTCTTATTGATAGGCCTATTACAAATTGAATTAGTGACTGTGTCAAATTCCATTCTGGTCAGGCGATTAATTTCAGAATTGTAGGCCTATTTAAAACAAATGTTGCTATATTATGGACCAATATCAAAAAATTGAAAAAATGTGTTTACTGTAGGAAAGCACTAACATTGATCAGCATAGCACTAGCAAGGAAGGAAATATCTAATGTTTAGAACAGAAAGAAGAACATGAAGAAAGGAAAACAAGGAAAGAAAATTAAGCTTTATTTGATGCAGATATTCAGCTTCAGTAGCAACAGATGTAGGCCTATAGGTCTGCTTAATATAAGAGGTTTCATCAGGGGACTGACTATTGTCCGATTGAGAATCTACAGATCTGATGAGACAAAGATCAATACATGATTACAACATAGTGTAGGAAACAGAGACATGATGTCAGTCCCAAGGGAACCCCTCCTCATAGTGATCCAGTGAGCAATCTTATCAGGGGCGGGGATTTGAGTTATCCCAATACACATTTACTGCACATTTAGACTACAGTAGGCCTAAAACACACTGGGGCGGCAGGTAGTCTAATGGTTAGAGCGTTGGGCCAGTAACCGAAAGGTTGCTAGATCGAATCCCCGAGCTGACAAGGTAAAAATCTGTAATTCTGCCCCTGAACAAGGCAGTTAACCCACTGTTCCTAGGCTGTCATTGTAAATAAGAATTTGTTCTTAACTGACTTGCCTAGTTAAATAAAGGTAAAACAAACAAAACATTTACAGAAAACTGAAATGGATGGAGAACAAGAGCATCTACCTCTAAGCTGCAGTAGTCGCCTCTTAAAATTGGAATGGTTGTATGCAAACAAACCTGATAAAATACTGAATAAATGTGCTTACTGTAAATAGATTGTGATGAACAAACATCATGAAATGTCATAATTTGTAATTTGTATAATTTGTACACACTGCAAATAAATTAAACACACTTCATAAATTCCCCACATTTTACTCAAAGTGCTATATTCGAAATACTACGCGAAAGTGCAAATAAGCCTCTTGGTTGGTGAATAGAAAATGTAAACAAATTTGAATAACAGGGCATATAAGAAAATAACAAAACTGGACATACTAAAAGCAAGTTATTATTATCCTGTGAGATAGTGAGTGATTAAATAGGTGTCCCTGTAGAGTAGCTGTGTTGTGTGATTTTACTATTAATTAAAGGTACTCAAACGCCTCAACATATAGCAGTAAAAGATTCCAACATAAGTTTTTGAATATAATAAATATTTAAGTGTAAAGTGCAGTTATACAGGCAGAAACTATTTAAATAGAAAAACACAAAAATACATACAGAAGTGTAGCAATAACTGATTATAATGTGTGGATCACCACTCTAGCCGCATGTCAGCTTTGCTCCACAGATATTTCCCTCCTCTCTTTAGGAACATCTTCTCGTCAAAGCCACTGAACTGAATGGCCTCTTCCACGCCAACATCAAGGATGGACTTGGATGGATCTTTCCTCCCTTCTCGGCAATCCAGGAAACGCATCTATAAAAGCATAAAAAATATTCTAATTCATAAGCATAGAACATAAAGAATAATTTATGAAGAATTTTATAAGCATTTATAAAGGCTTAATCATGAAAGGTATTATATAGTGTTACCAACGGGTCATAGAAGAGCCTCTTGACAATCTAGTCCATTATCAAAATATCACTGCTATGAAACCTCATACCTAATACTAATAAATATAAAATATCTGCAAAACGGCATCTTATTTCATCCTTCTCAAAGCCTGTAAATCCACTCTGATCAAGATTGAAGCCACACATTACACTGGGACTTACTATGTGAAGATACATGTCTATAAATCTCAATCGATGAGAAGTATTTAGACAGCTGTTCAATCGTTCTGATGGATGAGGACTGTCTCCTTTAAAGGGCATGCTAAGACTTGGAATGTAGAGTGAGTATCATGTAAAATAACAGATTGATAAAAAGGACTTACATATTCATCCAGAATGAGGTAGGAATCTCTCATCTGACAAGACAGGACAAAAGGAAACATATTAATGTCACAACTATGTTGTATTACAATATTGTCCACAGAGGGTTCTACATGCAACCCAAAAGAAGGTTCTACCTGGAACCAAAAAGGGTTATCTTATGGGGACAGCAGAAGAACACTTTTGGATAATTTTTTTTTGAATAGTTTACTTTAAACCTTAATAGCATTCGGAAACAACTTAAATAGAGTAGTAGTTGTTGAATCATCATAATATATATAACGGACAAAAAAAAACTATAATATTGTGTTGTCTTTGTCTTAAGTCCAGTCCCATACCTTCTGATTGGACTCTGGTACCAGGCAGCTGATGCTGCTGTGACGATCCAGGAAGTCCAGAAACTGCTGGTCGCTGATGACAAACCTCTCTGCCTCCCTCAGACTGTTGTCCCCAGCGTTCTCGCCATCGATCAGCAGACACTGGAACACCTATACAGCACACACAGTGAAGTCAAGGCCATACAACTCATTTGTTACATCTATGGTATGAGAAGACACCTTTATTACAACATTACTGGGGAGTAATGTTAATGCATTGGAACACCCTAACCTTCCAGCGTACAGGATTGAGTTTGGTGATGTTTTCTCTCATGTCTTCATCCACATTGAAGGTGTTGATCACAGAGTTGATTTTGAACGCCACTTTGTACTTCCGGCACCACTCACGGACCTTGAAGAGGTTGTCCAGGTGGCTCTTCTTGCCCTGGGCTCTGCCAATAGTCTGGTTGGTGTCCTCGTCAAAGCTGTCACAGGAAATGGCCAGAATGTCCAGGTATTCGCCTGTGAGGACAAGGAGAATTTGTATTTTGAAACCCCAATGTATTCTAAATGTATAAATATCCACACATACAGTGAGGGAAAAAAGTATTTGATCCCCTGCTGATTTTGTACGTTTGCCCACTGACAAAGAAATGATCAGTCTATAACTTTAATGGTAGGTTTATTTGAACAGTGAGAGACAGAATAACAACAAAAAAATCCATGTGAAAAATGTTATAAATTGATTTGCATTTTAATGAGGGAAATAAATATTTGACCCCTTCTCAATCAGAAAGATTTCTGGCTCCCAGGTGTCTTTTATACAGGTAACGAGCTGAGATTAGGAGCACACTCTTAAAGGGAGCGCTCCTAATCTCAGTTTGTTACCTGTATAAAAGAATCCCTCGGCCTGGGGCTCCATGCAAGATCTCACCTCGTGGAGTTGCAATGATCATGAGAACGGTGAGGAATCAGCCCAGAACTACACGGGAGGATCTTGTCAATGATCTCAAGGCAGCTGGGACCATAGTCACCAAGAAAACAATTGGTAACACACTACGCTGTGAAGGACTGAAATCCTGCAGCGCCCGCAAGGTCCCCCTGCTCAAGAAAGCACACATACATGCCCGTCTGAAGTTTGCCAATGAACATCTGAATGATTCAGAGGACAACTGGGTGAAAGTGTTGTGGTCAGATGAGACCAAAATGGAGCTCTTTGGCATCAACTCAACTCGCCGTGTTTGGAGGAGGAGGAGGAATGCTGCCTATGACCCCAAGAACACCATCCCCACTGTCAAACATGGAGGTGGAAACATTATGTTTTGGGGGTGTTTTTCTGCTAAGGGGACAGGACAACTTCACCGCATCAAAGGGACGATGGACGGGGCCATGTACCGTCAAATCTTGGATGAGAACCTCCTTCCCTCAGCCAGGGTATTGAAAATGGGTCGTGGATGGGTATTCCAGCATGACAATGACCCAAACACACGGCAACAAAGGAGTGGCCCAAGAAGAAGCACATTAAGGTCCTGGAGTGGCCTAGCCAGTCTCCAGACCTTAATCCCATAGAAAATCAGTGGAGGGAGCTGAAGGTTCGAGTTGCCAAACGTCAGCCTCGAAACCTTAATGACTTGGAGAAGATCTGCAAAGAGGAGTGGGACAAAATCCTTCCTGAGATGTGTGCAAACCTGGTGGTCAACTACAAGAAACGTCTGACCTCTGTGATTGCCAACAAGGGTTTTGCCACCAAGTACTAAGTCATGTTTTGCAGAGGGGTCAAATACTTATTTCCCTTATTAAAATGCAAATCAATTTATAACATTTTTCACATGCGTTTCTCTGGAATTTTTTGTTGTTATTCTGTCTCTCACTGTTCAAATAAACCTACCATTAAAATTATAGATTGATCATTTTTTATTGTCAGTGGGAAAATGTACAAAATCAGCAGGGGATCAAATACTTTTTTCCCTCACTGTACATGTGATAGTATAAAATATCAACAAGTCTTTTTTAAAAACACTTTGATTATCAAACTGTGCCTATTATGATGAGTCCTACATTTTGTAAGGAGCCAACTGTGAAGCCTTTCAAATAAAACGTGTGAAATGCTTCTCTGAGTTTGATTTTTGTGACCTCATATCAAAACTAACCCGGTGCTGACATCTAGTGTCAATCAAATTAACTTTTTTTTTCCTGACCGCATGAAAATAATGAGGATTGTTTGTTTACTATGGGTGCTTTATGATATAATGACGATCACCGGGGTAACGTTGGTCAGCCTACCATATTTTCTTTTAACACAGAAATGAAAATGAAAACCATCTTACCATATGTTTGGAACCACTTCTCTCTGATCATGCTGCCATTGCTGACAATACTGACACTTGGGAGCTGGAGGTCGTGTTTGCAGTATTGGACTAATTTCCCCAGGAAATCACCTCTGTCGTGTATGAAAGGCTCTCCGCCAGAAAAGTTTATTTTTTCCAGTCCTGCAAAAATTATGAAATTCAGAATTGTAAACACTGAATATAATATTAAATTACATAGAAATAGGCTATAATAATAATGTCATAACATATCATGTGAATTTAAATATGGATTTGAAATAGCATAAATAAAATCTTTGGGCAAACTTACCTGATTTTTTCAGAAGCTGTAAACCTCTCTTTGCTTCATCAATGGGCAGGACAAAAGATGTTTTTGCAGTGTGGAAACAAAAACCGCACTTATAATTGCACTGTCGGGTAAAATGATAATTGACACTGCTTGGAGTTGCCGCAGCTTGAGATATAATATTGTTCACCTCCTTGATTGTAGCTGGGTTGACTTTTCCTGTAGAAGATAACTGTGACGTGCCGTGCACCTGCGGTACGCGCACACCGATCCATGCCAGGACAGTTGCAAATATGCACTGGAGGTAATTTACGCAGAGCTGTAGGAACATCTTCACAAACACGACTTGAGTAGAGAACAATGTTTACTAGTCTTCACCTGTCCTGTCCTGTTGAAACTTCTGATGCAGGGCTAACTTGACTCTATGTAT
This sequence comes from Brachymystax lenok tsinlingensis, assembly GCA_030435695.1. Taxonomy (NCBI): domain Eukaryota; kingdom Metazoa; phylum Chordata; class Actinopteri; order Salmoniformes; family Salmonidae; genus Brachymystax; species Brachymystax lenok. The sequence continues at coordinate 9,867,626 of CM059786.1, read as the reverse complement.
ACCGCGATACACGAAGCGTCTCTTGGCGTTGTAATGTAACTGACGTCTCATCAAAACATCATCTGGGCAGTTTCTATTTGCGAATAAGGAAACCGAACATTCCACATTTGAATAGGCCTCCATCAGGCCGAAAACAGGTTGAATCAACATTGTTTTCACGTCATTTCAACCCCCTAAAATGTAATGTGATTATGTTGAATCAACGTGGATGACTGATTGGATTTGTCGATTTCACATGTAATTCACGTTTGTTGACAACTCAACCAAATGTAGGCTAAATCAAAACTAAACATTGAACTGACATTGTGCCCAAAGGCTACCAACTGTATGAGTATTGGTGCAATTAGGCTTAATGGCCATCACTGCAGCGCTCTAAAAACTAGAAAATAAAATGATGCCTTGATTCAAATTCAGTCCTATTACATGCCTACATGCGTAAGCGCTTATAATAAAATGCCTGCGCTTTGAATAGGCCAGCATACCCTAATAGTGCCATGCAAATTAGCTGACTCATTAGCGTAATTTAGGTGAGGACATGGGCCAGGATGTAACAGCCATATTATGATAGGCCCACCTTTCTGCATTCCAAACACTTAAGACACCCTATCCCCTCATCCCTCAAATTAAGTGGACACTTCTGATGACGTAGTATGACGTCTGACGAGTATACACTTGCAGGGCAAGGGGCGACAGAGGAAGGAATGATTTTTAAATGGACCGCCCTTGCCTGTAAATTCGTCACTCATTCATCTCGCGATGATTGTGCTTTTAGCCACCGGTAGCTTGTGCGTGCTTTATATGCGCTACAGTCAATTATGATTGCATGTCTACTTATATTAACTATATCATTATTAATATACGCCTACTGTATGATAGCTAGAAAATTAATTAGCTAACTAACGTTAGCCTGCCTAGCTGGAACTTCTGAAGAAGGAAATTGTTATAATAACATTTTTTATTTCTACAATTTCCAAAAGCTAACCAAACAAAAATATCATTACTTTTACGAGACGTGTTTGTGCCGTCATTTGCATTAGTAGCACAATTTCTAACCTTTTTACATTCGTTTTTACATACACTTGTATGTTGACTTATCCATATTAATGTTGAGGTTTTATGTTTCGGCTGACTTTTCTTAGCGGATGTACAATCACCACGAATTGAATTATGGGGCGTTTCACGCCCGAAGTGAACATAATTGTACACTCGCAAACTCAATAAAAAACGAGGGCTGAGGGGCTTACATTGCGAACTTCCCTTGTTTGGCTGAACGTTTGGACCAATGTCCAAGATGGTGACGGGGATTCCCACAAGTACATAAGGGGAGGGTAAGTGGACGAGGGTGTGTCTTTTATGAGTTTGAAATGCAGCCCTTATCTCAGACAGTCAGGTGCACATTGCATCACTTTCGTTTTTGGTAAAATGTCTCAAGAGGCTCATATTTCGTTTTTCTTGTCAAGTGCGCCATAAGGTTCGTTTTCCCCTCAGTTTCCCAAATCAGGCGTGCTATTTTGTGATTTTAAACCTATTTAACCCCACTGCTAACCTTATGCCTATCACTTATCTTATTTAAATTATGACCAAAAAGCTCATTGTTATAAATTGTATTTTAATGTTTAAGGACTTTTGGAAGATTAGTCCAAATAAGGATTAAAAGAGATCCTAATAAAATAAAATGAATTGTTGTTTCCATGATTTTTGCGCAGTGACGCACTGGAATGAGTAATTTGTCGTGAATGTCTCTGGTTGCATTCCAAACACTTAAAAGACACACCCTATCGCCTCATCCATCAAATTAAGTGGACACTTCTGATGGCGTAATATGACGTCTGACGAGTATACACTTGCAGGGCAATGGGCGACAGAGGAAGGAATGATTTTTAAATGGACCGCCCTTGCCTGGAAATTCATCATTCATTCATCCCGTGATGATTGTGTTTTCAGCCACCAGTAGCTTGTGCGTGCTTTATATGCGCTACAGTCAATTATGATTGCATGTCTACTTATATTAACTATATAATTATTAATATACACCTACTGTCTGATAGCTAGAAAATTAATTAGCTAACTAACGTTAGCCTGCCTAGCTGGAACTTCTGAAGAAGGAAAATGTTTTATTTCTACAATTTCCAAAAGCTAACCAAACAAAAACATTATTTTTACGAGACGTGTTTGTGCCATCATTTGCATTAGTAGCACAATTTCTAACCTTTTTACATTTGTTTTTACATACACTTGTATGTTGACTTATCCATATTGATGTTGAGGTTTTAAGTTTCAGCAGACTTTTCTTAGCGGATGTACAATCATTGCTAATTGAATTATGGGGCGTTTCAGGCCCCGAAGTGAACATAATTGTACACTCGCAAACTCAATCAAAAACAAAGGCTGAGGGGCTTACGTTGCAAACTTCCCTTGCTTGGCTAATCATTTGGACCGACGATAAATATGGCCGCGGGGATTCCCCCAAGGGCATAAGGCGAGGGTAAGTGGACGAGGGTGTGTCTTTTATGACTTTGAAACGCAGCCTCTGTTGACTTCTTCTACTTCTTCTTCATGTGTCTTTCCGGCAGACTAGACACTGTGTTGCGTATTGCTGTCTTTCACAGATCATGCGAATTGCACATTTTGGTCCAACACCAAAAAAAGGGACAAGGGGAATGTGAAAAACTTAAATTGCACCATCTAACCCTGCACCTATACAATATCTCCCAAAACCCACCACCTCATCCCACTACCTTTAGGGTGTAGGCTCCCCTAATGGTATATATATATATACAGTACCAGTCAAAAGTTTGGACACACCAAGTGTATAGATCTAACTTAATTTGATTATATTTAAGTAATAAGGCCCTAGGAATTGTGGTATATCGCCAATATACCAAGGCTAAGGGCTGTCCTTATGCACAACGCAACACAAAGTGCCTGGATATAGCCCTTAGCAGTGGTATATTGGCTATATACAACAAACCCCAGAGGTGCCTTATTGCTATTTAATATAATGGTTGGGTCTAATCCTGGATGCTGATTGGTTAAAACTGCATTCCAGCCGGTCTCTGTTCCACAAGCTATGACATTACAATGCCTATTTACTCTGTTCCATCTAACTGCGCAATCCAATGTCTCATCAACCCAGCCATGGAAATATATAAACTTGATCTCCACTATAAAAAGCATCTTGACATTATTTCCCATTTCTTTTAGACTTGCATTTGGTTTTCAACAACGGAGATTTGTGTAAACCTTGGTGCCTGTCTCTCCGATATTTGCAACATTGTTTCAATATTGAAATTCGATCTCCAGCTGTCCCATAGTAATGAACGTGTTGGGACGATACAGACAGGCAGACAACTTTTCTCAGCCAGTCAAAATCATGAATCAGCTGGCATAATTTGTATGGATATATACAAAGAAATGTCAATAGAAAACAGCTAACAAACGCAAATGCAGCTAATTTGCTGTTATTCTGGCTGCACTGTTTGACGTAACTGTATGTTAGCCGTAGTTGGCTAGTTAGCAAGCAAGGGATAAGAATGTCGCCAGCCAGTATGGCAATGGAACATTTAGAACGAAAAGGTGATACTGAACAAAAAGCCTTAACGACTGGGTCGACTCTGGCAACCAAACTGATAGAACGAACGACCAGCCGGTTTGGGTAGCACCCTTAGATTTATGTTGGGACTATATCTCATGAAAGGATGAAATAGTATGAATAAATTCAACAAAATAATGTTTTTTATGAAAATATGTCAATCATTATTTGAATATGTTGGTAACCCGTTGTATAAAAGTGATAACGCCCTCAAAGCCGATGTTTGGAGGATATATTGGCACGGTTTGCCAGCCCTCAAATTTTCTCGTGCCTAACAACACCCGTGCCAATATATCCTCCAAACACCGGCTTTGCGGGCATTATCACTTTAAAAAGCTGGTTATCAATGCAATTGAAACAGTAAGCAAGTAATTTTGCATCATATCTGTGGTATATTGTCTGATATACCACAACTTTCAGCCAACCAGCATCCAGGACCCAAACTACCCAGTTTATCACTAGCTACTGTGTTTAACTTCGGGTCCGGGGGCCGCCGCCGATGGAATGTTCACTCTCTGTACCTGCTTCTCATCATCAGCATCGGTTCTTACAGAATGCGGAAGCCACCAACCACCAAATGAATTATTGGGGAGTGTTGGCTTTTCGGTGCCTTAGTTGGCTCGTTGGGCTTCCACGCCCTAGCTGTCTCGAGAGGTTTCCTTGCCCCGGTTGGCTTGGCAGTCGCCCATCCCACGTCAGGCCTCCGCCGGATCGTCAGGGTTTTACGCCTCACCCCGGATCGTCAGGCTCCCACTTCTCAGCTGGCTCATCAGGCTCCCACGTCCCAGCGGGATCATCAGGCTGTCACACCTCAACCGGATCCCACGCCTCAGCTGGTTCGCCAGGCTCCTACGCCTCTGCCGGTTCGTCGGGTTTCTACACTCCCAGCAGGCTGGTCTAGCGCCCTACCTCTGCCGGCCCATCAGGCTCATCCAGGTGGGACGCCAGGCGGCGAGGGGGTGGGTACTGTCACGCCTGCTCCCGCTCGAGCGCCAGGCTGCCCAGCACTATGCACTCCTGCCACCATCATTACACACACCTGCTTCCCTCATCACGCGCATCTGCGATTCATTGCACTCATCTGGACTCAATCACCTGTGTCTTTACTTCCCCTATATCTGTCTATATCTGTCTGTTCCCCAGCTCTGTTCCCCGCTTCCGTATTGATTGTCGTATCTCGTTTTGTTCCCCCGGTTCTGACGCTGTTCCTGTCCTGTTCCATGTCTGTGCAAGATTAAATGTTCACTCTCCGTACCTGCTTCTCATCATCAGCATCGGTTCTTACAGGAAGGAAATATCTAATGTTTAGAACAGAAAGAAGAACATGAAGAAAGAAAAACAAGGAAATCAAATGAAGCTTTATTTGATGCAGGTATTCAGCTTCAGTAGCAACAGATGTAGGCCTATAGGTCTGCTTAATATAAGAGGTTTCATCAGGGGACTGACTATTGTCCGATTGAGAATCTACAGATCAGATGAGACAAAGATCAATACATGATTACAACATACTGTAGTAAACAGAGACATTATGTCAGTCCCAAAGGAACCCCTCCTCATAGCAATCCTTTCAAGGGTGGGGATTTGAGTTATCCCAATACACATTTACTGCACATTTAGAATACAGTAGGCCTACAACATTTTCAGCAAACTGAAATGGATGGAGAACAAGAGCATATAACTTTAAGCTACAGTAGTCGCCTCTTAAAATTGGAATGGTTGTATGGAAACAAGCCTTATCCAGATACTGAATAATTGTGCTTCCTGTAAATTGATTGTGATTAACAAACATCATTCTGTATCATGCAAAGTCATTTTATTTATTTTTTTGCGATACATTACATACAGAGGCAGATGTAACACACTGCAAATAGTACTAACTGTATTCATAAATTCCCCACATTTCACTCAAAGTGCTAAATTCCAAATGCTACATGAAAGTGCAAATAAGCCTCTTGGTTGGTGAATAGAAAATGTAAACAAATTTGGATAACAGGACATATAAGGAAATCCAAACAAAACTGGCCATACAAAAAGCAAGTAATTATTATCCTGTGAGATAGTGAGTGATTAAATAGGTGTCCCTGTAGAGTAGCTGTGTTGTGTGATTTAACTAGTAATTAAAGGTACTCAAACGCCTCAACATATAGCAGTAAAATATTCCAACATAAGTTTTTGAATATAATAAATATTTAAGTGTAAAGTGCAATTATACAGGCGGAAACTATTTGAATAGAAAAACACAAATACATACAGAAGTGTAGCAATAACTGATTATAATGTGTGGATCACCACTCTAGCCGCATGTCAGCTTTGCTCCACAGATATTTCCCTCCTCTCTTTAGGAACATCTTCTCGTCAAAGCCACTGAACTGAATGGCCTCTTCCACGCCAACATCAAGGATGGACTTCTCGGCAACCCAGGAAACGCATCTATAAAAGCATATATAAAAAAATATAATTCATAGAACATAAAGAATCATTTATAAAGAATTGTATAAGCATTTATAAAGACTTAATCATGCAAGTTATTATAAAGTGTTACCAACCTGTCTCCTTTAAAGGGCATGCTAAGACTTGGAATGTAGAGTGAGTATCATGTAAAATAACAGATGAATAAAAAGGACTTAAATATTTATCCAGGATGAGGTAGGAATCTCTTATCTGACAAGACAGGACAAAAAGGAAACATATTAATGTCACAACTATGTTGTATTTCAATATTGTCCACAGAGAGTTCTACATGTGTTATAGGTTCACCTAGGGGTCATGATAGGTCTGTACTAAATGTTTGATGAATTATAGTAATTGATTATGCTTATGTTGTATTAATAGAAGGGGAGGGGTTATAAGACACCTCCCCCATTACATTTATAGGGTCCTAGACTACAGATTAACAATATGTATTCATTGTAGAGGTTTTAGTATTGTATTGTTCCACAATTGTTTTAGTTCTCTCTCTCTTTGCTTCTTATAAAGAGGCCCTCTGAGAAATTTGTGAATTATTGCATGGGGTCTGTGAGCAAAGATAAACATAGAGCCCTGGGAGTGGAAGAGGGGAGATAAGAGAAAAGGCAGACATTCCACCATAAATCAACTTTGGGGAGGGAACATTTATTGCCTAGCTTTTAGAAAACACTGGAACTCTATGTTAATGTAGTGGAGGCATGGGCTTGGTCTGATAAGTAGATAATAATAACGAATGCAGTGACATCACAGGGGGTTGGCTACAAGTATGATAAAAGCAACTTAGACTTTCCCTATAGTGCAGAACTAACTCGGAAACATGCATGCTATGTTCCTGTTTGTTAACTTCTGTCTGCAATTGCATTAAAGATTTTGAATGATTTAATTAAAGATATTGTCATAATGCTAATTTCACCAATGAGGTAATGATTGACAAGAAACAAGAGGAACGAACCCTAACACATGCAACCCAAAAGAAGGTTCTACCTGGAACCAAAAAGGGTTATCTTATGGGGACAGCAGAAGAACCCTTTTGGAACCTTTTCTAATAGTGTACTTTAAACCTTAATAGCAGTCGGAAACAATTTTAATAGAGTAGTAGTTGTTGAATCATCATAATATCAATAACGGAAAATAAAAAACTATAATATTATGTTGTCTTTGTCTTAAGTCCAGTCCCATACCTTCTGATTGGACTCTGGTACCAGGCAGCTGATGCTGCTGTGCCTTTCCAGGAAGTCCAGAAACTGCTGGTCGCTGATGACAAACCTCTCTGCCTCCCTCAGACTGTTCTCCCCAGCGTTCTCGCCATCGATCAGCAGACACTGGAACACCTATACAGCACACACAGTGAAGTCAAGGCCATACAACTCATTTGTTACATCTATGGTATGAGAAGACACCTCTATTACAGCATTACTGGGGAGTAATGTTAATGCATTGGAACACCCTAACCTTCCAGCGTACAGGATTGAGTTTGATGTTTTCTCTCATGTCTTCATCCACATTGAAGGTGTTGATCACAGAGTTGATTTTGAACGCCCCTTTGTACTTCCGGCACCACTCACGGACCTTGAAGAGGTTGTCCAGGTGGCTCTTCCTGCCCTGGGCTCTGCCAATAGTCTGGTTGGTGTCCTCGTCAAAGCTGTCACAGGAAATGGCCAGAATGTCCAGGGAGAGGAGAGCTTTGGTAATTAAACTGACATCTCAAAGAATGTTATTTTGAAACGCCAATGAATTCAAAATGTATTAATATCCAGACATCCATGTGATATTTTTATCTCAATAAATATAAACTATCAACAAGTCGTTTTTTTTTAAACACTTTGAATATCAAAGTGTGCCTTTTATGATGAGTCCTACATTTTGTAAGGAGTCAACTGTGATGCCTTTCAAATAAAACGTGTGAAACGCTTCTCTGAGTTTGCTTTTTGTGACATCATATCAAAACTAACCCGGTGCTGACATCTAGTGTCAATCAAATTAACTTGTTTTTCCTGAGAATAATGAGGATTGTTTGTTTATTATGGAGGCTCTATGATATAATGACGATCACCGGGGTAACGTTGGTCGGCCTACCATATTTTATTTTAACACAGGACCTAAAATGAAAACCACCTTACCATATGTTTGGAACCACTTCTCTCTGATCATGCTGCCATTGCTGACAATACTGACACTTGGGAGCTGGAGGTCGTGTTTGCAGTATTGGACTAATTTCCCCAAGAAATCACCTCTGCCGTGTATGAAAGGCTCTCTGACAAACGTACATTTTTTCCAGTCCTGCAAAAATAATGAAATTCTGAATTAATAAACACTGAATATAACATTAAATTAGATATAAATAGGCTGTAATACTAATCTAATAACATATAATGTGAATTTAAATAGGGATTTTAAAATGCATAAATATAATATTTGGACAAATTTACCTGATTCCTTCAGAAGCTGTAAACCTCTCTTTGCTTCCTAAATGGGTAGGACAAAATATAATTGACACTGCTTGGAGTTCCTGCAGCTTTAGATAATGTATTTTGCAGCACCTTGATTGTAGCTGGATTTACCTTTCCTGTAGATGAGATAACTGTGATTCGCCGAGCACCTGTGGTCCTCGCACATCGATCCATGCCAGGCCAGTTGCAAATATGCACTGGAGCTAACTTGTGCAGAGCTGTATGAACATCTGCACAAACACGACTTGAGTAGAGAACAATGTTACTAGTCTTTACCTGTCCTGTCCTGTTGAAACGTCTGTTGCAGGGCTAACTTGACTTCGCAGTAAATGAAGCGTCTCCTGGCGTTGTAATGTAACGACACCTGGGCAGTTTCTATTCCAAAGTTGAGTAGGCCTCCCACAGGTCAAAAACGGGTTGAATCCACGCCATTTCAACCAAACAATTAAATGTGATCATGTTGAATCAACGTGGATAACTGATTGGATTTTCAAAAAGTGCTTTGAACCTAAATCCAATGTCATGGTAAATTTATGTTTTCGATTTCACTTTTAATTCACCTTTGTTGACGTTGACTGACGTCTGTGCCCAGTGGGCTAAATGACCATCACTGCAGCGCTCTAAAAACTGGAAAATAAAATTTAAATAATGTATTTATTCAAATTCAGTCCTATTACATGCCTACATACGTAAGTGCTTATAATAAAAAGCCTGCGCTTTGAATAGGCCTTCATACCGTAATAGTGCTAAGCAAATTAGCTGACTCATTTGTGTAATTTAGGTGAGGCCATGGAGTAGGTAACAGCCATATCACTTTCGTTTTTGGTATAATGGGTCTAGTGGCTCAAATTTCGGTTTGCTTGTCAAGCGCGCCCTAAGTTTCGTTTCCACCTCAGTTTCCCAAATCAGGAGTACGCGTGAGTTGTGATTCAGCTGAAAGTGCATTTTGTTCGTAGTTTGATTCAAGATGGCAAGACGCATGGTATCCCGGTTTAGCCAGTGGTCTTCTTATGTTTTTGCAGTGGACTTCGATACGAATTCGGACCCCATCTACTTCGCCCTAGCAAGCAAGTATAGCGAGGGGCCACAAGTGTTCAGAAATGTCATTGCTGATGAAGCATGCTACTCGCTCCATGTCTGCAGCGATGACAAAATTGAAACAGCAAAGTTTTATGGAGGACTGAAACAGAAACTTTCAAACGTGTTACCTTCAGAATGTACGATTTTGGAAATGTCCACATTTCAGCCGAATGTCAAAGATTCTGTCATCAAAGGATATTTTCTAAAAGACCCATCTAATTCCTTTGAGATTCAACTAATATTGTCTGAGTTGATTCGCTATGACCCAGTCTATGCATGCGCTTACTGGCGCGGGGGAGAGGACAGACAGTGGTCGCAATACCTGTGGATATGTGAAGAAGACGGTTGGGTGGATGTGTTGTATGAATACTACGTGGTACCTGCTGAAAAGCCAGAGCATCATCCTTCAACTCTCAACATCATCAACTATGACGTGTTCTACAGTTTTGAGGATGCCTACAAAGTTCTGCAACAGGTTTGAATAGTGACACCTTTATGTTTCAATCAGTTGACACATGTTGCCGTGTATTTGTGCAGTTGTCTTTATGTGTATAGAGCTGGCCAGTTTGTAATCCAAAAACCCTCGAAATTAGTTACATCTGGTTTGCATAGGATTTTGGGTAGTGATGCACCAATATGACATTCTTGGCCGATACTGATATCCGATATTTTCCTTGTAAAAAAAACGAAACCAATAACCAAATTTAAAATTTAAGCGGATATTTAAGCATTCTAGTACAGTTAAATAGTTAACACACACACACATGGACGCAGTGGTCTATGGCACTGCATCTCAGTGCAAGAGGCGTCATTACAGTCCCTGGTTCGAATACAGGCTGTATCACATCCGGCCGTGATTGGGAGTCCCCATAGGGCGGCGCACAATTGTCCCAGCGTCGTCCGGGTTTGGCCGTCATTGTAAATAAAAACGTGTTATTAACTTACTTGCCTAGTTAAATAAAGGTTACACACACACCACACTGACCAAAAATTATTTTTGTTGCCATTTACGTATGTCCCCATTACCAGTAAAACATAATCAAAACCTATTTGTTTCACTTACTTGCTGTGCTGTTTCGTTTGTTCAGTCGTTTCATTCTCAACCAGGATTTCTATGGAATCCCGTTTGGGACTTTGCTAAGGAATGCCGTTTGGGTCTTTGCGTGTCAAAAAAGAAAACAATGACCAGGAGATAACACTATATGACTGCAGGTCACATAATAATGTAACGCGTTCATACATTTGTTACGTAGTTATTCCACATTGATTACACTATCACTTGTATTTCATGTCACAAAGTTGTTCTGATGTTCTGCTGCACTAGGCGAGACAAACAACTGTCGGCAATAGGTTTGCCTTGGCCCAATTTTTAGCTAAAAGTCTCAGGAACAGAACATAATAGCAGCCCAATTCATAGGCTTATGCTGCAACATTTTTAACACATCTGGTTAATAGGCTATATAATCAGTTCAATGTCCATAGCATAGCCTAATATAGATTACATAGAAAATATCACCAATGACTCTATTAAATTCTTTTTTATTTTATCAAGAGAAACAGGTGCGCTGAAAAAGTCTCAAAAGAAAGGTGGATAGTGAAAATAGGGATGAATGGACAGAGAAATAGGCATTCTTACCATATTTTTCCAATGTCAAACCAGAGTGTCTTGTTTGCAATGCTGTTTTCAAATAATTAATTCGTAGACATCCTTATGAATCTAAGCATGGCACTTTCAAAAGTTACCTTTCCACCCAGACAGAGGCTCTACCGATGCAGAAAAATGTAAGCTTCAACTTACATTGTCTATTGCATAACCCAACAACAGAAGTGCTTCCCTAATAGCTTCCTGGGTTTAAACAAACATCTTATCTTTTCAGAAAGTGAAAAGCTCAATTACTAGGGACAGAATAGCAAAGTATTTTTTTTATCTCCTCGAATATTATAGGCTGCAGCTCAGCCTCAGAATGTCATAGAGAGTAATCAATATATCCCTTTTTGCATCGGAGTCACGCCATTCGCGGGCATTTTAAAACTTGTTTTTACCATAAGGCATCATCGAGTTAAGCATTGTTATAGAACGCTTTATATCATCTGGGTACTTTTTATGTATTTGTTTCAAAATATAAACCAAACAATAGATTTCCTTTTTTTGTATGGGATACACTCACTCAATTCGAGTCCTGGTTTTTAAGGATTGCATGTGACAGTATTGGAGGATTTAAGCTATACCGACATCTATGGATATTATAACTGTGTCTGTTAAAAAGGTAGGCCTACCACTTGTTTGTTTTTTTATAGAAAGATATAGGCTCCAATTATATATGTAATTCTATGATTAGGCCCATAAAAAATGTTGGTGCTCGCGTGCTCATATAGGAGGTCCCTTACTGGGCAGAAGGGAATTTTACTTTAACATCTGCAGTGGAGCGTTACAATGTTGCACTCACTATGCAGCCGACTGCCTATAGTAGGAAACCGAGTTTCTTACTAATAATATGCCACCTGTTATCACACATGGTACGATCCCACAATTGTTACAATTACAATAAAAATAACACTTTTATTCAACATATAATTTAATATTCCTGTAGAACTGTAAAAAGAGTGAGATCATTTGAGCTTTGGAAACAAGTGCTTTCATAAATGCGTGGCGGGCCTCGTTTCACTAGAGCAGTGTAAAATAAGCCCTGTGTCATTGACCCAGCCTTAACGAATTTTGTTTATTTACATATCGAATTTGATTGTCCAACATCAGTTTCAGCGTTTATTTATTCCGTGGCCCGCCTAGAGTGGCCTCTTTTCTCTGCTGTGGTGCTGCATTGCAGTCAGCAATGTAAATACAGGCAAAGAAATGGATAAAAGGCTCCTTGTCCGAGGCCTCCAGAGTGGCGCAGCGGTCTAAGGCACTGCACCGCAGTACTGCCCGCGTCACTACAGCCTGGGATCGAACCAAGGCTGTGTCACAACCAGCCGTGACTGGGAGTCCCATAGGGCGGTGCACAATTGGCCCAGCGCCGTCCGGGTTAGGGGAGGGTTTGGCCGGGGGGCTTTACTTGGCTCATCGCGCTCTAGCAACTCCTTGTGGCTGGCCGGGCACCTGCAGGCTGACTTCGGTCGTCAGTTGAACGGTGTATCCTCCGACACATTGGTGCAGCTGGCTTCCAGGTTAAGCGAGCGGGTGTTCATGTTTCGGAGGAGGCATGACTCAACCTTCTCCTCTCACGAGCCCGTTGTGGAGTTCCAGTGATGAGACAAGATCATAATCACGAAAAAGGGGGTAAAAATGTCACCTTGCCCGAGAGGGATTTACACGGTTATCAAAATGTCATGCCAGGATAAGCCTACACGAAACACATAGCTTATTTGAAGTGTTTCTAAAATCCACAATGGATAAAATTAATGGTGGAAAAACATTTGGAACCATTTCCGTGTATGGGTATTATGACTCATACTGTGGTAAACTATATAAGCCTAATATACTGTGTGCAGTCAGAGACAAAATAAAAACCTAACAATGTCACACTCCAGTGGTGAACAAAGGAATAACATGATATTCAAACAGGCCAACTACAACTTCATCTCATCTCTATCTACTTTGCTCCTCATCTGTAGTGTGTTGACATCATCCCTGAGTCCAAGGCAGTGCTGGAGCTTGTGGACCAGCGACTCGAGTCTAAGGAGAAAACAACCTTTCCTGTTATTGTCGTAGAGGGATTGGATGCTACAGGTTAACACCATCACTACTTCACTATTGTCCTTGCCAATTCAATGTGGCCGATTGTATACGGCCAGGAGTTTTCCTTTCTGATCACGTCACATGGTCAGGAAAAACTCAGGTCATACAAAACTGAATGCTCTTTCAGTCAGGTACAATGCTTTCAAATTTCTCTCTTTTTTTCTCTCTAATTTCTCTCTATTCCCACTACTGCTTAGGTAAAACCACTCTGACTGAGTCCCTGACGGAGGCACTGGGGGCCACTCTCCTGAAGTCCCCTCCGCAGTGTCTGTCCCCATGGAGGGCCCGCTTCGACACTGAGCCCCCCCTCATCCGCAGGGCCTTCTACGCCCTTGGGAATTACCTGACCGCAGGACAGATAGACCAGGAGGCCAGACATGCGCCTGTCATTGTAGACAGGTAAGGGCAGCATGAAATAGCTTTGGTGTTGTAGCAAGTTTGATGAGTTGGGATATGTCATCCCTTCAGAATGTATGGCTGTGTCTGAATGGCTGCCTACTTCTTACTAAAACTACATACTGTGTACTAACCATCAGTGGCTGTCGGTGCCGTTTAAGATGAGGGAGGACAATCTTTTTTTTTTTTATGAACATGGAATTATTTCTATTACAGCATATTGGATGACTGTCATTCATATTCCATTCACCCAGCTCAATGTAACATCCATAGGTTTAGGCCGCTACATGATACTCAACTTTTCCCTACAAAAAGTTGAGTATCATGAGTATCATGAGGGGCCTGCAACCTAGCCTACCAATGAAAGTTCATGATGTAGGTGCACATGTCGAGAGACAAATTGAAGTAATTAAGGTGACAGTAGGGCTGGGCGATGTATCGAGTTCATTTGATTAATGGAAATGTATGTTTTTGCGCGATATTCCAAATGCCTGTATCACTAGAATCAACGGTTTAGTTGTTTTTTTGTTTTTTTATGAGCGTTTACAGTATGCTTACACCAGAGATCTGTATATAATGACGAGATGCACGTCTCCGCCCTAACAATGGGAGTTGTTGTCCCAAAGACGGGAAGGCAGGCGACGAGCTTAGGTCCAAAATAAATATCCCATACTATAAAACGTTCCATTTTCACATCCCCAATCAGCCTACTGTTTAGATTGCAAGTACGGGTATTTGAACATGGCCGTTGTATGGTGCAAATCGTATGTGTAACTCAAACACATTGCCTTAGTAGGCTATGCCACTTTGATGTCATCAAAGTGGAAAAGCACAGGAACGGTTCCAATTTTCAACATAGCTGTGAATGAACCACCAAACAACACCAGTATACCAGACATAGTCTCTGGTCTTTGAGGCTCACAACAACCCACTATCTCCCAATACTCTCCATTCCTCCCAGGTACTGGCACAGCACAGCAGCCTACGCCATTGCCACGGCGGTGGGTGGTAAGCTGGCTAACCTGCCCCAGGCTGGCAGTGAAGTGTATGGCTGGCCAGCGGACCTCCTGAGGCCCAGCCTGGTGCTGATGCTCTGCCTCAGCTCACAGGAGAGGATGAGGAGACTACAGGTCAGAGGTCAGGACAAGACCATGGAGGAGGAGGAGCTGGAGGCCAATCACCTGTTCAGACAGAAGTAAGAATTCTTGTGCAGAGCCTGTGACCTAGTGGGAACACACCTGTCTCAGGCACACATGTCGACCGCTGAGGCCGGGGTTTGATCCCTGTGTGTCTCCCCTTCATCTATCCCCCCTCTACTTTGACCCAAAAAGTAAGATGACTGAAATTCAGATGAAACTATGCTTCAAGTTTACCACTGTATTAGAATGTGATACAGCTCACACTAGCAAAGTGAGTAGATATACAGTAGTACATATGACATGTTCTACTCCAATGTATTGACAGCACCTACTGTGTGGTGTATGTATAAAGACGTGGGGAACACACACTTTACAGCGGTTTATTAACATACCTTACACACTGCAAAATTTAAGTGGTCAGATGAGCATCACTAACTGTGATCTGCACACACACACACATACACACAGTCTTGTTTAACCAACCTTGGGGGGACATACAATTGATTCCCATTGAAAATCCTACTTTCCTGAACCTAACTTCTAATTCTAACCATAAACCCCCTAGAATTCTTGTTTGTTTACTATTCTGGTCCCCACAAGTTTAGTTAAACATGTCCACACCCTATACACACACACACACACACACACACACACACACACACTACTGTACTGAATTGAGTGAGGACATCAGGCCCTCATCCGTCTTAGTCTGACCCATCAAACACTTAACAATCACTTACCATCCCGAGGGGAACCATCTGATGAGGAAAGAACAAGTGATTAGTTGCTGAGCTGGTCTGCTCCATTACGTACTGCTAGTATTCAGACTGGTCGATGGCAACTTTCGTTCATTCTATCCACTGACATCCTGGGTTTTGTCCCGATTGGCACCCTATTCCCTACATACAGTTGAAGTTTACATACACTTAGGTTGGAGTAATTAAAACTCGTTTTTCAACCACTCCACAAATTACTTGTTAATAAACTATAGTTTTGGCAAGTCGGTTAGGACATCTACTTTGTGCATGACACAAGTAATTATTCCAACAATTGTTTACAGACAGATTGTTTCACTTATAATTCACTGTATCACAATTCCAGTGGATCAGAAGTTTACATTCACTATGTTGCCTGTGCCTTTAAACAGCTTGGAAATTTCCAGAAAATGATGTCATGGCTTTAGATGCTTCTGATAGGCTAACTGACATCATTTGGAGGTGTACCTGTGGATGTACTTCAAGGCCTACCTTCAAACAGTACCTCTTTGCTTGACATCATGGGAAAATAAAATAAAAATCCGTCAAGACCTCCGAAATTAAAATGTAGACCTCCATAAGTCTGGTTCATCCTTGGGAGCAATTTCCAAACGGCTGAAGGTACCACGTTCATCTGTACAAATAATAGTACGCAAGTATAAACACCATGGGACCACGCAGCCATCATACCGCTCAGGAAGGAGACGCGTTCTGTCTCCTAGAGATGAACGTACTTTGGTGCGAAAAGTGCAAATCAATCCTAGAACAACAGCAAAGGACCTTGTGAAGATGCTGGAGGAAACGGGTACAAAAATATCTATATCCACAGTAAAACGAGTCCTATATTGACATAACCTGATAGGCCGATCAGCAAGGAAGAAGCCACTGCTCCAAAACCGCCATGAAAAAGCCACAGTTCGGTTTTCAACTACACATGGGGACAAAGATCGTACTTTTTGGAGAAATGTCCTCTGGTCTGATGAAACAAAAAATAGAACTGTTTGGCCATAATGACCATTGTTGTGTTTGGAGGAAAAAGGGGGAGGCTTGCAAGCCGAAGAACACCATCCCAACCGTGAAGCACTGGGGTGGCAGCATCATGTTGTGGGGGTGCTTTGCTGCAAGAGGGACTGGTGCACTTCACAAAATAGATGGCATCATGAAGAAGGAAAATTATGTGGATATATTGAAGCAACATCTCAAGACGTCAGTCAGGATATTAAAGCTTGGTCGCAAATGAGTCTTCCAAATGGACAATGACCCCAAGCATGCTTCCAAAGTTGCGGCAAAATGGCTTAAGGACAACAAAGTCAAGGTATTTGAGTGGCCATCACAAAGCCCTGACCTCAATCCTATAGAAAATCTGTGGGCAGTACTGAAAAAACGTGTCCGAGCAAGGAGGCCTACAAACCTGACTCAGTTAGACCAGCTCTGTCGGGAGGAATGGGACAAAATTCACCCAACTTATTGTGGGAAGCTTGTGGAAAGCTACCCGAAACATTTGACCCAAGTTAAACAATTTAAAGGCAATGCTACCAAATACTAATTGAGTGTATGTTAACTTCTGACCCACTGGGAATGTGATGAAAGAAATAAAAGCTGAAATAAATAATTCTCTATTATTCTGACATTTCACATTCTTAAAATAAAGTGGGGATCCTAACTGACCTAAGACAGGGATTTTTTTACTAGGATTAAATGTCAGGAATTGTGAAAAACTGTGTTTAAATGTATTTGGCTAAGGTGCATGTAAACTTCCGACTTCACCTGTAGTGCACTACTTTTGACCTGGGCCCATTGGGCTCTGGTCAAAAGTAGTGCACTGCATAGGGAATAGGGTGCCATTTGGGATGAATGCTTTCCACATGGGCTCACCAGATATTCAACCAGCAGTCATTATCTTCAAGGAGGACAGCTGTTGATCACTGTTGACAGTCTGGACTCTGGCACTCAGTTCATCACCTGTCCAAACCTCTGGCATGATGATTGTGTGCAGTCAGTTTTTTTTTTTTTAGTCTTCTAGACCATCGTTCTTACTATTGCTCAACGTCCACTATGGCCATATGTGTTGGTACTTATTGTGTGAAATATATTACGGTATATGGATGGACCAGGCAAAGGCATAGCAATTTGCTGTCTAAAATTGACATACAACTATCGAAAACCATTGTAATATTTTTTTTTATAGCATTACTCATCCTTATGGCCCTTAGTTTTTTTCTGGTTAGTTCATGTGATTAGGAAAAACAATTAATTTGGTATACCATCTCAAAAGTACTACTGACCCAGTTTTGAAGTGACTTGTTAATTTGTGGAACATAATTACTTATTCTCTTTGTCTGCAGAGTGGAGGAGGCTTACCAGCGGATTGAGGGCCCGGCCTGCGTCACTGTGGATGCCAGTCCTTCTCCAGACCAAGTGCTCCAACAAGTGCTACTTTTAATTAGGGAAAAATGCCACTTGTAAACAGCTCCTCTCCTCCCAGTCTTGCCCCAGATGGCTGATGTTCCGCTGTGTTCCACTAGGTGGTAGTAGAGTGCCATTGATTTGACAGAGGCAGGGCTAGTGAGAAGAGGGCAGGGTGTAGTAGAGGGTCTGGGCTGTGGATAAGCCTCATATGGCAAAGGGCCAGTACTACACACTCACACACACAATCATGCATGCACGCAGAAGCACAGTCACTCACACACACACACACAGATCGAGCCAAGACCCCGACCAGTGCATGTCACAACATGTCCTATTCTGTATGACTGCCATCAGTGAGATGAGGAGAAACGTTATTATGAATGCTGTTGTGTTCTGTCAGTAGTGATACTTAGGGATATGCAGCCAGACAGCCCGCGGTGACAACCATTTTTATTAGGCCTGAGATTCAGGAAATGAAAGGGAGGGTGTGTATATTCATCAGTCACTTCTATTTCATTGAAACGTATGGGCCAAGCAGCTAACTCTACATTTTCCTTTTGAAGTAGCTATATGGACCCAGAGATTAAAACACACACACACAGAGCAATATGATACATTTCACATTACAATAACACGGCTCGTTTGTTTGAGTACTATTTCAAATTAAAGGAAACATGTTGAATATACCAGAAGTCTGGCTCTGAACTGTTCTTGTCCGTGTCTTATATAAGGAATATTATATAGTGCAATGTCAGTAATGTTTTCTTGATGCACAGGTACTCTGATGCTTTGATGCAGGTAGTTGTCAACTACAGTGTCAGTGTGTGAGCTGCGCATTTGATGAGCACACCTCACTTCTGTGACAGATGCCATGCATTGTGTTACTGAAAATAACTGCATATGAGGGAGTGAAAGCAGCGCACATTATGTGCTTATGAAAATGCAAACTGTGCACTCATAGACATACACACACACACACACACAAATGTACACAAAAACATACACACACAAACACTCCCTCTCTTTCTCTCTCCCTCTTCGCTCTCTATCTCTCTCCCTGCAGAGCATTCAAGAGTGATGTTGCTGAATGTTCTACCCCGAGGCTTAATGAAGTCCTATACAATGTGCGTTACATCCAAACAAGATGACACTCACACAAAAGTCCGACTTTTGTTTTTCGAAAAAAGTCAATAACTAAATTCAAGGGAACATTTCAGTCCATGAACATACACTTTCAGAAATATAGGTTTAGTTTTGTTCCTAAAGGGGTACAACCGCTTGTCATTAGCCTGGTACCTTGTAAGGTCCTTCTTTTTACTTTTAGTTATAGGTACATAATTGTACCCCAGTTTATACCTCAGAAAGTACATTTCTCCACAGATACAAAAGCATCATTTTTGCTTTTATATAGTACCACCACAGTAACAAAGCCATTTGTTCCTTGTAAGTGGCAAACATGTACCATGGACCACTTAAACTGGTACAACACTGCTTACCCCTCCCGTTTCCAGGAATTTTCCAAGTCGGATTTTGCTTAGGGTTGCAAAACAACCCTAACAACCCAAACCCTAACCAGCTCTCTGCTGCCAATGACTGGAACTAATTGCAAAAATCACTGAAGTTGGAGACTTCTATCTCCCTCACTAACCTTAAGCATCAGCTGTCAGAGCAGCTTACCGATCGCTGCAGCTCTACACAGCCCATCTGTAAATAGCCCATCCAACCAACTACCTCATCCCATATTTGTTTTTGTTTTTCTGCTCTTTTGCACACCAGTATTTCTACTTGCACATCCTCATCTGCACATCTATCACTCCAGTGTTTAATTGCTAAATTGTAATTACTTCGCCACTACGGCGTGTTTATTGCCTTACCTCCTTACTTCATTTGCACACACTGTATACAGATTTTTCGATTGTGTTATTGACTGTACGTTGTTTACTCCATGTGTAACTCTGTGTTGTTGTTTTTGTCGCACTGCTTTGCTTTATCTTGGCCAGGTCGCAGTTGTAAATGAGAACTTGTTCTCAACTGGCCTACCTGGTTAAATAAAGGTGAAATGAAAATAAATCAAAAAGAAACCCTAACTGCAAGTCACATTATGCTGGCTTGCTAAGTGATTTGTAGTTCCTATTGGAATGCAGGCAGAGTTAGCATGTCCAACAGTTGGAATCTTTATTCAACCGCAACCTTTATTCATAATGACTGTCAGGGTTAGAAACATTGTGTGGAGACTACCTAAGCCATTTAAACTCGAACAACCATTTCCATAACTAACTTATTGAATTTGTTTAGAAATATGTATGTTGTTTATCTTTGCGTAGTATAAGATTCATCAATCAATCAATGCAGGCCTACATGCAAAAACACATACAAAAAAACAACTCAAAAAAAAAATCTACCTGTTAGAGCATACTGGGAAATATGATGATGATAATAATTATGGTACAAATTTGCCTTTTAAGGGTACAACCCCAGTGATAAAGCCATTCGTTTTAGGTGACAAATGAATAATTGTACCTTATGGTGGATATTAAGCGTATTGAGGGTACACAAAATACTTTTGTACCCTGGGAAACAGAAATATACCTTCACATTGTACCCCTTTTTATGAGAGTAAGAGTGTGATGATTGTACCTACAGACGTGGATGTCGATTAAGGCAGCCCCCCCCGCACCTCTCTGATTCAGAGGGGTTGGGTTAAATGCGGAAGACACATTTCAGTTGAAGGTATTCAGTTGGACAACTGACTAGGTATCCCCCTTTCCCTTTCCTTTCCCTTACAGTATATATTCAAAATATGGAGTACAAAAACATAGGACTATTCTCTTTATCCACACATGCACCCTAAAAGATAGTACCATGTGCGTTTATTACGTGTACCTCTGAATGTATTTTGTGTATTGAGATCATTTTGTACCCCAGGGGAACACCGTACCCTTTCTCCCAAGAGTGTAGCACACTGATGGTTCAAGAAAGAAGTCGACCCCATTGCCCTTCTGGATAAAGGAAAGAGAGGACTGTCTGAGAAGAACAGGTATAGTCCTGCATGGGAACCCTTTCCACTACACTACTCCCTTCAATATTTCATCAGCACAACAGAGACCCAGCCGTAGAAAAACCTCCATCAAATAATGAAAGATCCAGGCGGGACGCAGCAGCACAGCAACCCTGGTCCCATCCTAAGTAATAGATCAAATGAAAGCTGTCCCTCAGAACATGAATAATGAGCGTGGTGTGGAGAGGAGGGATGGGGACCGGGATGTGAGGGGAGTGGGAGGGCATGGGGGTGGGGATGGTAGTAGGGGAGGGAGAGGGGGGAGTCTGGTGCCCTGGCATAGACCCTTCCACTGGGCTTGGCTGCCAGATATAGCAGTATGGAGACTGACTCGTGTGGTGGTGGTGGTGGGGCCGAGTTGGCCCGTGCAGACAGGCAGGGATAGGTTCTGTCTGTCTGGGTAAGGGGAGGCTGGGACAAGGAGGGGGAGATTCCTTGGGCCCCATCATGGCCCTTTAGTGGCTGCACAATCTTTCAGCCCACCTCAGAATCCTTCAGCTGGCAGGTAGGCCCTGCCTCCCCCTTCTTCCCCCGCTCTACCCTCTAGACACAGTGGGAGGGTGACAGCAGCCGCCACCGGCCCAGCACCATCATCATCTCGGTGGAGGATTAGTGGGGGAGAAGCTCCAGTTTTCGATCTGGAGAAGAACGGGTTTCATTTGATCAAGGGACAGTGTTTTGACATTGATGTATACAGGAGATAGAAGGATTAAAATAAGCGTGTCTTGATATTGAACTGTAAATGACAGAATTATCTTGATTTTCTAGATTTTGGTCATACTTTACATTCATAGACTCTTTAGGACATTGTACTAACACTGTAGATAGTCAATATTTTGGGTAATATTCAGTGAACTGTCCTTTTCAAATCAAATCAAATTGTATTTGACACATGCGCCGAATACCACAGGTGTAGACCTTACAGTGAAATGCTTACTTACAAGCCCTTAACCAACAATACAGTTTTAAGAAAAGTGTTAAGAAAGTATTTACTAAAATAAACAGAAGTTAAAAAATAAAAAAAATAGAAAAGAAGAAAATAGAAAAATAACAAATAATTAAAGAGCAACAATATAACAACAGTAGCAAGGCTACGGTATATGCAGGGGCTAGATGGCATGAAGCTTGGCCCCAGTGATGTACTGGGCCGTACGCACTACCCTCTGTAGTGCCTTGCGGTCGGAGGCCGAGCAGTTGCCATACCATGCAGTGATGCAACCAGTCAGGACATTCTCGATGGTGCAGCTGTAGAACTTTTTGAGGATCTGAGGACCCATGCCAAATCTTTAGTCTCCTAAGGGGGAAAAGGCATTGTCGTGCCCTCTTCACGACTGTCTTGGTGTGTTTTACCATGATAGTTCATTGGTGATGTGGACACAAAGGAACTTGAAGCTCTCAACCTGCTCCCCTACAGCCCCGTCGATGAGAATGGAGGCTTGCTCGGTCCTCCCTTTCCCATAGGCCACAATCATCTCCTTTGTGGGATTTCTTATAAGCGTCCGGGTTAGAGTCCCGCTCCTTGAAGCGGCAGCTCTAACCTTTAGTTCAGTGAGAATGGTAACTGTAATCCATGGCTTCTAGTTGGGGTATGTACGTACGGTCACTGTGGGGACGACGTCATCGATGAACATATTGATGAAGCCAGTGACTGAGGTAGCTGTTCTATCTTGCCGATGCACCGAAAACCCAGCCAGCTGTATGTTATCCATGTTGTCGTTCAGTGAAACATAAGATATTTGTTTTTAATGTCCTGTTGGTAGGATAGTCTTAATTGGAGCTCATCCATTTTATTACCCTTATGACTGCACGTTGGCTAGTAGGACTGATGGTAGAGGCGAATTACGCACTCGCCGTCAGATCCTTACATGGCACCCCGACCTATGTCCCCGATATCTCTGTCACGTCTTCATGCAAATGACGGGGATTTGGGCCTTGTCGGGTGTCTGAAGTAAATCCTTCTTGTCCGACTCGTTATAGAAAACATCTTTGTCCAGTATGAGGTGAGTAATCGCTGTCCTGATACCAGAAGCTCTTTTCGGTCATAAGAGACAGTGGCAGAAACATTATGTACAAAATAAGTTACAAATGATGTGAAAAAACACACACAATAGCACAATTGGTTAGGAGCCCGTAAAACGGTAGCCATCTCCTCCAGCGTCATCTCAGTTTTAGGGGAATATTGTTACAATACAGACTCTTTATGACATTGTACTAACACTGAAGATAGTCCTTTTAGGGGAATATTCAGTGGACTTTACAATACAGACTCTTTATGACATTGTACTAACACTGACGATAGTCCTTTTAGGGGAATATTCAGTGGACTTTACAATACAGACTCTTTATGACATTGTACTAACACTGACGATAGTCCTTTTAGGGGAATATTCAGTGGACTTTACAATACAGACTCTTTATGACATTGTACTAACACTGTAGATAGTCCTTTTAGGGGAATATTCAGTGGACTTTACAATACAGACTCTTTATGACATTGTATTAACACTGAAGATAGTCCTTTTAGGGGAATATTCAGTGGACTTTACAATACAGACTCTTTATGACATTGTACTAACACTGTAGATAGTCCTTTTAGGGGAATATTCAGTGGACTTTACAATACAGACTCTTTATGACATTGTACTAACACTGAAGATAGTCCTTTTAGGGGAATATTCAGTGGACTTTACAATACAGACTCTTTATGACATTGTACTAACACTGAAGATAGTCCTTTTAGGGGAATATTCAGTGGACTTTACAATACAGACTCTTTATGACATTGTACTAACACTGTAGATAGTCCTTTTAGGGGAATATTCAGTGGACTTTACAATACAGACTCTTTATGACATTGTACTAACACTGTAGATAGTTTTTAGGGACATTTTCTGTGAACTTCTTTTCATTCATCAACATTTAAATATCTTTAAATTTAAAAAGCAAATTTGACATTTCTGAATGCATAATTCATCACTTTACTTAAAGCTCTGTGTACATATCATTTCTCAGGTGGAGGGTTGGTGCATATGACAAATACCAATCTCATTTCTAGACGTAGTCTAGTCTAGTTTCGATATTTTTGGGGGATGGATGATGCGAGGTGATGGAATGAAACCTCCCCGGTTGGCTTCCCTGGCGGCTGTCGGAGAGGCTACACCAGTTATTGTTAAATATTTAAACACGCTGTGAGATCTCATTAAAAGCTGCACAACGGCCCACTTTAAGCCCTACACACACAGCGTTCCCTCACACACACACATATACATGCATCCTAGTGCCTATTTAAATAAAGGTTCAATAAACATAAATAAAATAAATATAGTCACGCACACACGGCTCACACACACACACACACACACAAACGCTTGCACACAGATAGACAGGAAGACAAACATAGACACACACGCACACAAACGCTTGCACACAGATAGACAGGAAGACATAAACACACAAACATAGACACACACCCGCACACACACACAAACACGCACACACACACACACACACACACACACACACACACACACACACACACACACACACACACACACACACACACACACACACACACACACACACACACACACACACACACACACACACACACACACACACACACACACACACACTGAAACCCAGTTATAACTCAGTGGAGTGTGACAAAACACTTATTGCCTATTGCCGTCTCTTGCTCGTGATAAATCCTCATTTCCTGTCAAATAAGGCAGTCTTCAACTGTTCGTCATCATATCTGCGAGATGATTGAGCTTCAGCGGAGCTCTGACAGTGGCAGACAATAAGAAAAACACAAGCCCAAAACATGACAGGCCGACTAGACTAATATTTCCATAACACCGACACAAAAACAAGACGATAGAACAAACTTTGGCTCTCTGGAGTCTTCTCTGTCTTTTCTCACTCTCTCTACAAAATCTGGGCAATTAATTCTGCGTATTGTTAGGGACTCCCTATTTTTATTCCGGGCTGCCCTCTCAAATAAATTGATTTCCTGTGGTGAGCTTAGAATGTTCCTTGTGTGCTATGGACTTTTTTTCTCCTTTCCACACATGCATACCATCCTGCCTGTCCCTGAGGGATAAATCAAAGACAGCGCTGCTGACTTCTCTCCTCTGCAGCTGTGTGTGTGCCTCGATTTATATTTGGAGATGGTTTATTTTTGTTTCAGTGCCATTAATGCTTAGGCAACTTCATCAGTGTCACCCGTCACCAGGAAGCAGAGGAGCTCGCTACTTGTTTGGATAGTGTTTATCCTTTTCATTCTCTTCATGCTCTCTCTCTCTCTCTCTCTCTCTCTCTCTCTCTCTCTCTCTCTCTCTCTCTCTCTCTCTCTCTCTCTCTCTCTCTCTCTCTCTCTCTCTCTCTCTCTGTGTCTGTGAGACAAGCCACGCTGTTTTGAGTTTCGTGCTCCCTGTCACTGAACTGATGGCGAGGTCAAAACAAACTAAGCTCTCAGATAGCGAAAATATTTAAACATCCATTGCTACACATAAATAAAAGTTGAGCAACTTCATCCCAGATTCTTGTAAAAGTGTCAGGGGAGAGACTCGTCTTTGATGAATGCTACCAAGAGGGACGCTGATACTACCATAGTGGTTGGGGGGCCAGACTCTGATTTCAGGAAGAGTGGAGAAGAAATTAGAATGCACAGTGTGACAAAGCTCCAGAGAATACTGCAGAATATGAATCATTGACTAGAGCTAATGTTTGCTTGACTTTACGAAGACCACACAGCAAAACTTCACTACATAATCAAACTCATACTTAATTATTACACTATTAATCCCATACGGTGAGGCAGCATGTTTACTGGCTGCTGAGGTGCTGCGCTACATGTAAATGTTTCATGAGTACAATTTCTCATTTCTCAATTACCTGGGATTGTGCGTATAGATCACACTTCCATCTCGCTCTCTCACCGCCTTTGTTGTAGAATGTGGAAACTGCAAGAGAGAGAGAGGAGAGAGAGAGAGTGAGCGCAAGTGAGAGCGAGAGAGCGAGAGCGAGAGAGCGAGAGCGAGAGAGAGAGAGAGAGAGAGAGAGAGAGAGAGAGAAAAGCCCCAGGGTTGTGGAGTAAAAAATACTCCACTGCTAGATCCTAGTTCCTTATCCTAAGCCATATGAATCCACTACACCCATTTAACTGGCTCACTCTGTGGCAGTGGTGGAAAAAGT
Organism: Brachymystax lenok tsinlingensis; assembly: GCA_030435695.1. Lineage (NCBI taxonomy): Eukaryota > Metazoa > Chordata > Actinopteri > Salmoniformes > Salmonidae > Brachymystax > Brachymystax lenok. Next base: position 9,841,349 of record CM059786.1, on the reverse strand, counting down.
ATTCAAAAGGGGATTACCTTAATAGAAAATGACAAGTAAAAGTGAAAGTCACCCAGTAAAATACTACTTGAAAAGTCTAAAAGTATCTGGTTTGAAATGTACTTAAGAACAGTGGTGAAAAAAGTACTTAATTGTCATACTAGAGTAAAAGCAAAAAGTTAAAGTAAATGCTATACATCACATTCCAAGATTCACTATGCAGAAATCCCTCTGCCATTTCCTGGTTGCTAAAATTCTAATAGTTTACCTAATTTCAGTTTATGTGACAAAACAAGCAGTCATTGTGTAGAGAACCATTGTACCATCTAAACCGCTGTGAAATATATTTTCCATAAACAAAAATATATTGCTTTCAAAGAGAATGACAGATCTATAACACACATTTCTATGTGAATTTGGTCATGTCACCCCAAAAGTTATAAATTGCAGCTTTAAGCAAACCAGATGCCACGATTTGTATATATATATATTTTTTAAATACGGACAGACAGGGACACTCACACACTCAGAGATCATTTACAAACGCAGTATTTTTGTTTAGTGAGTCTGCCAGATCAGAGGCAGTAGGGATGACAACACGTTGTATTGATAGGTACACAATTTAACAAGTTATATTTTTCACAACTCCACTACATTCTGAAAGAAGATAATGTACTTTTTACTCCATACATCTCCCCTGACACCCAAAAGTACTCGTTACATTTCAAATGCTCAGGCATAAAGGCAATGTTCCAATACACGCGTTATATTGATAGGTGCGTGTATTGGAACATTTGCTGTTATGCCTGAGCATTTGAAATGTAAAAAATATAAATAGTCAAGTAAAGTACAGATACCCCTTATTATTTTCATCTAAGTACTTTACACCACTGCTCTGTGGCTCTCCTGCGCAAGAAAGCAGCTGTTTGCCTACTTTACAGTCCTCTCACCATTCCTATAAAAATATTGACTTGATAGTGGTTAATCTCAATAAGCAACAGCTCTGTATACCCGCTAGCCTTTACATCTGGGAGCTTAGTCAAAATAATCAGTATCCCCCTACTCTTCCCTATACACAAGTCATCAGGTTATCAGAAGCAACAGTCAAGAAGTGAACAGCTCATGGAGGTGTTCTAGGTGTTCTAGAAAAATATACCTCCCCAACTCTAAGTCCTGTCAATCCATTTTTTTCCCAGATAAGCCTGTAGCCAAAAACAACCTAGAATAGTAAACAAGAGCTATAAACCTGGTATTACACTGTAAATCTCATAGATACAGTAGCTTTTCATGCATCAGCCAACACATGGACTTCAATAACACCTGCTACAAAGTGTGTACACCCGAGAAAAAATAACTCCCCGACTTGCCTTCCAAACATCCTCTAACATCAGTGATAGAGCGTTTATCCACATCGCCTCGCCAGTGCACTGTCAGAGTTACAGAGATACTGCACGCGCCCGTGGCAGGTGTAATCAATATGGATTCCGGTGGGAGATTGTGTACCAGAGGCAAGTCGTTTCCTCTATCACCGGCTGGCTCTCCAGGGTATAATGCCAGTCAGCCAGGCAGGGTTTGTCTGATGTCTCCTGGCAGAGCTATCCCATGCTAAGCCCACTGATTAATCTTACTGTGAAATAATGCATAATGCAGCATCATGTTTATATTATAGGAGCTGTACTACCATATCAGGCTGGGATGGTTCATTGTTGTGTTAGAGAAAGAGAAAGAGAAATCAGATTGGTGTGTGTATGTACAATTACCTGAGAAGGAAAAGCATGGCCCAAGGTTTTTAGAAGTTGGTGAAGTTATTGGCCACTTATGTGTTACTACACTGAAAAATATGATGACTCTTAAATGGTTCTTCCTCAGCTCTGAAGGTTCCTCTTCCCCGATAAAGAACCTTTGAGTTAAGTGTGGGGTTCGTGACATCGCGTCTATGGTTCTTCAGAAATCTAAAAGTTTATTGAAATGTATGGAAGCCTGCAAATGTGTCCCTTTCACAGCACACAGCAAATTGGCCAGTGTTAACTAGTGTTGATTTTTCACTGTAACATTTCTAGTGTTGATTCAAGAGTTAAATTAACTCTTAGGCGCTAGCATGCAAATACCCATAGACTTCCAGTCATTGCACTAATCCTAGTTAGCATTGGCTCGCAAAACTACCTCTAACTTCCTTCATACTCGACACAGAGACATACAAACTCACAAGTTCATATGACTCTGGAGAAGTAGATTGCCAAAATCCTGAAGTATCCCTTTAATTACCAGAGTTGAACCAAAACCATGTCCGTCATTATCACATTTTCCAGCATGCTCTAATGCAGGTAGATTTTTTGAATTGTTTGTTTCAATATCTATGTTTTTGCATGTACATTGTTTGTAATTTTTTCTCTTTCACAGAAACATGGCTCACTCCGGATATGTTGTCAGAGTCGGCACAGCCACCTGGTTTCTTCATGCTCCGCACTGACAGAAACAAACATCTCTCTGGTAAGAAGAAGGGCGGGGGTGTATGCCTTATGATTAATGACTCATGGTGTAATCATAACAACATGCAGGAACTCAAGTCCTTTTGTTCACCTGACCTAGATTTCCTTACAATCAAATGCCGACAGCATTATCTTCCTAGAGAATTCACTTCGATTATAGTCACAGCTGTGTATATCCCCCCCAAGCAGATACTGCGACGGCCCTGAAAGAACTTCACTGGACTCTATGGAAACTGGAAACCATATGTCTTGAGGCTGCATTTATTGTAGCTGGGGATTTTAGCAAAGCTAATCTGAGAACAATTCTTCCTAAATTCTATCAGCATATCAAATGCGCGACACGATTTGGTAGCACTCTGGATCACTGCTACTCTAACTTCCGCGATGCATACAAAGCCCTCTTCCGTCCTCCATTTGGCAAATCTGATCATGACTCCATTTTATTGCTCCCCTGCTATAGGCAAAAGCTTAAACAGGAAATGCCTGTGCTCAAGTCCATCCAACACTGGTCTGACCAATTGGATTCCACGCTTCAAGATTTCTTCGATCACGGACTGGGATATGTTCCGCATAGCCTTGGACAATTATATTGATGTATACGCTGACTCAGTGAACAAGTTAATTAGCAAGAGCATCGGAGATGTGGTACCCACTGTGACTATTCAAATGTTTCCGAACCAGAAACCGTGGATTGATGACAGCATTCGAGCTAAACTGATGCAGTTTGGCAAGGCGACTGGAAACATGACTGAATACAAACAGCGTAGCTATTCCCTCCGCAAGGCAATCAAACAAGCAAAGCGTCAGTATAGTCAAAGTAGAGTCGCAATTCAGCGGCTCAAACACAAGACGTATGTGGCAGGGTCTACAGTCAATCAAGGATTACAAAAAGATAAACAGCTCCATCGCGGACACCGACGTCTTGCTCCCAGACAAATTAAACAACTTCTTTGCTCGCTTTGAGGACAATACAGCTCTCCTTCTCCGTGGCCAACGTGGGTAAAACATTTAAACGTGTTAACCCTCGCAAGGCCGCCGGACCAGACGGCATCCCTAGCTGCGTCCTCAGAGCATGCGCAGACCAAATGGCTGGTGTTTACGGACATATTCAACCAATCCCTATCCCAGTCTACTGTCCCCACATGCTTCAAGATGGCCACCATTGTTCCTGTTCCCAAGAAAGCTAAGGTAACTGATCTAAATGATTATCGCCAGTTGCACTCACCTCTGTCATCATGAATGGCTTTGAGAGACTAGTCAAGGATCATATCACCTCCACCTTACCTGATACCCTAGACCCAATAGGTCCACTGATGATGCAATCGCCATCACACTGCAAACTGCCCTATCTCATCTGGACAAGAGCAATACCTATGTAAGAATGCTGTTCATTGACTACAGCTCAGCATTTAACACCATAGTACCCTCCAAACTTGTCATTAACCCTGGGTCTCGACTCCGCCACCCCGCCCTGTGCAACTGTGTCATGGACTTTCTGACGGGCCGCCCCCAGGTGGTGAAGGTAGGAAACAACATCATCCCCCTCCCCGCTGATCCTCAACACTGGGGCCCCACAAGGGTGCGTTCTCAGCCCTCTCCTGTACTCCCTGTTCACCCATAACTGCGTTGCCATGCAAGCTTCCAACTCAATCATCAAGTTTGCAGATGACCCAACAGTGGTAGGCTTGATTACCAACAACGACGAGACGGCCTACAGGGAGGAGGTGAGGGCCCTCGGAGTGTGGTGTCAGGAAAATACCTCTCACCCAACGTCAACAAAACAAAGGAGATGATCGTGGACTTCAGGAAACCACAGAGGGAGCACTTTGCTTGACATCATGGGAAAATCAAAAGAAATCAGCCAAGACCTCAGAAAACAATTCATCCTTGGGATCAATTTCCAAACGCCTGAAGGTACCACGTTCATCTATACAAACAATAGTAAACTTTTGTTGACAAAGATCATACTTTTTGGAGAAATGTCCTCTGGTCTGATGAAACAAAAAATAGAACTGTTTGGCCATAGTGGAAAAAGGGTGAGGCTTGCAAGCCGAAGAATACCATCCCAACCGTGAATCACGGGGGTGGCAGCATCATGTTGTGGGGGTGCTTTGCTGCAGGAGGGACTGGTGCACTTCACAAAATAGATGGCATCATGAAGAGGGAAAATTATGTGGATATATTGAAGCAACATCTCAAGACATCCGTCAGGAAGTTAAATCTTGGTCGTAAATGGGTCTTCCAAATGGACAATGACCCCAAGCATACTTCCAAAGTTGTGTCAAAATGGCTTAAGGACAACAAAGTCAAGGTATTGGAGTGGCCATCACAAAGCCCTGACCTCAATCCTATAGAAAATTTGTGGGAAGAACTGAAAAGCGTGTGCGAGCAAGGAGGCCTACAAACCTGACTCAGTTACACCAGCTCTGTCAGGAGGAATGGGACAAAATTCACCCAACTTATTGTGGGAAGCTTGTGGAAGGCTACCCGAAATGTTTGACCCAAGTTAAACAATTTAAATGCAACGCTACCAAATACTAATTGAGTGTATGTAAACTTCTGACCCACCGGGAATGTGATGAAAGAATAAAAAGTTAAATAATTCTCTCTACTATTATTCTGACATTTCACATTCTTAAAATAAAGTGGTGATCCTAACTGACCTAAAACAGGGAATCTTTACTAGGATTAAATGTCAGGAATTGCGAAAAACTGTGTTGAAATGTATTTGGCTAAGGTGTATGTAAACTTCCAACTTCAACTGTATCACTAGTCACTTTAAATAACGGCACTTTAATAATGTGTAGATATCCTACATTACTCATCTCATATGTATATACTGTATTCTATTCTATACCATCTACTGCAGCTTGCCTATGCCGCACGGCCATTGCTCATCCATATATTTATATGTACATATTCTTATTCATCCCTTTACATTTGTGTGTATAAGGTAGCTGTTCTGAATTTGTTAGATATTACTGCACGGTCGGAACTAGAAGCACAAGCATTTCGCTACACTCACATTAACATCTGCTAACCATGTGTATGTGACCAATACAATTTGATTTGATTTGATTTGATCAATCTAATGCTACTCAAATATAACTAACATACATTTTTCTAAACTATTCCAATTTGTTTCTTGGACTTATTGCAACCGTTACTGAAATGATTGTTCCAGTTTAGATGTTTAAGTTAGTTTCAGTTACTGAATTGGTTGTTCCAGTTTAGATGTTTAAGGTAGTCTCATATTTCAGTCTTCCCAACCATGGTAGTCACTCTGAATGCAGGTTGCCGTGAATAAGAATTCAAAATGTTGGATATACTCACTCTGCCTGAATTCCAATAAGTATTACACATCACTTTGCAAGGCAGCATAATGTGACTCACAGGCCTGAGGCCACTGTATTAGGGTAAAACTAGACCCTCAAAAGAAGGCCTTATGAAATATGTACACTCAATGTACAAAACATTAAGAACATCTGCTCTTTACATGACATAGAATGACCAGGTGAATACAGGTAAAAGCTATGATCCATTATTGATGTCAGTCAGTGTAGATGAAGGGGGGAGAGAGGTTAAAATAGTATTTTTAATATTTGAGAAAACTGAGACATGGATTGTTTATGTGCCATTCAAAGGGTGAATGTGCAAGACAAAATATTTATGTGCCTTTGAACGGGGTATGGTAGTAAGTCTGTGGCCTTCACCAAGTGAGATCCTAATTTAATATTTTATACAGTACACTGAGTGTACAAATGTAAAAAATCTCCCGACCCCCCAATTCGTCAGGGTATGGACTCTGCAAGGGGTCGAAAGCGTTCCGCAGGGATGCTGGCCCATGTTTTTGATACAAGGCACCGGTTTTATGGAACATTCTTGATACAAAAAAACCCAGCCGCTTTTCAGTTTTTGACACAAGGCACCGGTTTGTGTCAAAAACTGAAAAGCGGCTGGGTTTTTCACGTGTGTATCAAGAATGTTCCACCGTCCAAAGGACATCCAGTCAACTTGACACAACTGTGGGAAGCATTGGAGTCAACATGGGATGGCATACCTGTGGAGCGCTTTCGAACACCATGCAGAGTCCATATCCTGACGAACTGCGGGGGTTGGGGGTTCTTAATGTTTTGTACACTCAGTGTATTGTATAACATATTCAGTTAGGATCTCACTTGGTGAAGGCCACTGACTGAAAAGTATTGTGTGCACAACCATCTCTCTGTCACTAGAAAACAAAGTCATGGGTGGTACTGGTAACTATAAAATTAAAACAAAAGGCACTCAGGGAAATATGCAAATAAGGTGTAAAACCCTATAGCAGGCCTATTCAATTCCGGTCCTGGAGTGTCTAAACATTTCTGGTTTGGGATTTTTGTACGGTTCTTTATTTATTGTTCTTCAGAGACCCAAAAATGATTCCTCAATGGCATCGCTCTCAAGAACCTTATTTGGTTCCAACTTGCACATTTATTTTTAAAAGTGTACATGGACTACATGAATCGTGTGTGAGTAACCCAGTGGTAATGATGTTAAATGGGCTTCGCACTCACTCTACTCACCCCTGTGGGTGTATACTTCCTCATGTAATTTAAAGGAACCTGCGAGCATAGCAATAGAAGAGAATAAACAGCCAATGGAAGATAATCTCCTATTTTAATGACTTATTGTTTTGAAATGTTTTAAGGGTATTTGTGGAGGGGTAATTCAAATACTGAGATAATGTTTGCTTCCAAACTGAGAACTACATGCATTTGCATGGTGCACTGTAATAGCAGTATAATGGAGATTAGATAAGCTTGAAAAAGTTTGAATTAGTTTTTATGATTTTATTCAAACCTCAATGACAAAGGGACATACAGTTTGTCTCGCAATTGTTTTTTGACTTTGATTTACCTTTATGTTTGGAAGCATGACATGAGAATATATTGTCTGAATGATGTGGACACAATCTTGAACATTCCATATACATTACATCCTGTTGAGATAACTACAATCAACTGATAACCATTCATTCACAGTATTTCTCAACTGATGCATTCACAGAAACTGTAGTACCTCTCCCCCAATAAGAGACACCCCAACTGGCAAATCTCAAAAACACCTGACAAACTGAGACCCATAGGTCCCCCCTTAAGAAGAGTAAGAGACAAAAGCTGGAGATATAATTACAAGGTTATCCTACACAACACTTCTGAGTCCGTGGGAGCCCCACACAAACCATGACATCAATAACATTCTTGAGACTGAGTGAGGAGGTAAAAAAGTACAAAGACAATATGAGAGCTGAGCTCCCCAAACACAAGCGCCACTTGAGTGGAATAGTTGGCTGACTTGTGTGATGAATATGTGCAGTGCAACATTGTAATGTGGAAAGTAAACTCCGCTCTACCTATGGCACGCTGTTCTATTGGCCTGTCTCTGTTACACTGACTGACTGCTCCGGGACAACACTGCTCTCAGAGAATCTGACACCGCGTTTCTGGCCAAGACACACTGTGACTCTCTCTCATTCTCTCGATTGTCTCTCTTTTCCCTTTTTTCAATACGCTGTCTCTTCTCTCTTTTTCACCTTTTCTCTATTCTCTCTCTTTCTTTCTCTCTGTCTTTAATTTTCTCCTATTCCCTCCCCCCCCTCCTCTTTTCTCTATCTTCTCTCTCTCTTCTCTCTCCGCTGTGCGAGCTCATGAAGGTGTCAGCAGGAACACCCAGCCAAAATAGAGTGGATTTACTGCCTGCCCTGGCTTGGCCAAAGCGCTGAGAGAAACGAGAGATGAGAAGACGAGTGCGGCCACACGGACAGGGAGGACAGGTTGGCTGAGACCACCCCTCTGTCTCTTTTTTTCTTTATTTTTTATCTCTCTCTCCCTATGTCTTGTCCCTACGCCATGTCATACACTGACCACTTCAGCCACTCTACCTCTCGCTGAGTTCTTCTAACCAGAGTGACAGCTCAGGAAATCACCTAGGAAATGAGAAAGAGTGGATGGACATCCAAAGTGGATGGATGGAATGGGAGACTGTAGCCTGCTCCCTGTCACCCACAAAGGATTCATGGCATCACTTCCTACAAATCCCATCTTCATAATGGGATATAAGCACATTATAACACCCTATGAGCTGTGCATAATGCATTGTAATACATGACATAGGCGCATTGTAGATACATTTTAAATTGTCTTACAGGTCACTTAGATACATCAGGTGATATTCAAGTTGTTATGATAATGTAGGGTAATGTAGACCACCAGTTGTTATGATACTGTAGGGTCGAAGCACCGCAGCAATGTGTTATATTTTACAGTGGCGGCTGCAGCAGTAGCAAACACATTTTGGCGGTGACTCATTTGCTAGTTTCAATGTATCTTTTTTCTCAATTGGAGTTCAGGCTGGTGGGGGAGGACTTTGAGGCGGGTGCGTGTCTAAAAACCTTAGACTGGTCACTTACACTTGAGTGATGGATGAACTAACAAATGCTTGCCCTTGGCCAGTCCAGTGTTGTGTGATTGGTTGAGTCTTCTTGGGTGCATGACATCAAACAGATGCGCAGTCTGTTTAGCTTGCTAGCCGGCTTGAACAGTAAGCGCCACATGACTTGAGAAACCCAGCTTTAACTTGATACATAAGCAAAATAATGCGGAAATGAATTAAATAGCTAAAGTATACCTTAGGTTGAGTGGAATCTACTTGCTAAAGTTAGCTAGCTAATTACTTGTTAGCCAGCAACATTCGTTCATCTGTAAGATGAAAAGCAGACAGTCGGCTCTAGCTAAGTAACACCACAGACCACCACTAGCTAATTGTTTTTCTTCACCTTTCCACAAAGTGTCTGGTATGTCTTTGCTTGATATGAGGGAGTTAACCCCAATGTATCAAGAATAGGTGGATTATGGGCATAACGGGGCTGTGATCTAACAAGTTCATTCATCACACACTAGGTACTGTACATCATTTAATATAGCTAAATATAATGACTCCATTGTTGGGAATAACATGTGGGCACACACATAACAATGGCATAATAATGATAACACTGAAAGAAAGGAAGGACTAGGAGGCTAGTTAAGAGAAAGTGCAAGAATTGAGATGAAGGCAGGATCCAATATTTAGGATATTTATTAAGCCCAAGGGCACACACACACAGCATTATGGGGAATGTGAATTATATGGGGACACTGAAGGGGAGAGCCTGCTACATTAACAGTACACAACCAGTGCCAAATTATAGAATGGAAACTGAAATTAATGATTAACCAGCTAAATTCAGATTAACGTGTCATCATGGTATACACGCATTCAAAGAAGGACTAAGGACAAAAAAACGGCATGTATTCGCCAAACATTTAACTGAGAAAAACAGATTTGTTTTATAGTAATGTATCAAGGCACAAGGCGAGACCCAGATGCAGACACAGGAGGCAGATGGTTGGAGTCTTACAATATGTATTAATCCAATAAGGTAAGGCAAGAGAATGGTCGTGGACAGGCAAAAGGTCAACACCAGTTCAGAGTCCAACAGGTAACGAAGGGCAGGCAGAATCAAGGTCAGAGCAGGCAGGATGATCAGACAGGTGGGAAAGTAGTCCTGAGTCAGGCAGGGGTCAAAACCGGGAAGACTAGCAAAGGAGAATAGAAAAGGAGTACAGGAAAAAACACGCTGGTTGACTTGACTAAACATACAAGACGAACTGGCACAGAGAGACAGGAAACACAGGGATAAATACACTGGGTGGAGACAATCACAGGGACAGGTGAAACAGATCAGGGCGTGAGAGTAATTGTCTGATTGGGAACTACCATTGTTTATGAAATTACAGTGCCAAATTATTTCAACTTGGCATTGGACGTTTTATTGAGTACAGGCAGTAATACAGGAGTAACGTCGTATAGGGAGTCCCATCAGATCAGATGTTACGAGCAAGCCAGAGCCATCTGTGGAAAGAGCACAAGTAGAACAAAGATATACAGTACCAGTTAAACGTTTGGACACTCCTACTCATTTAAGGGTTTTTCTTTATCCTCCACAATCACCCAACCTCAACCCAATTGAGATGAGTTTGACCGCAGAGTGAAGGAAAAGCAGCAAACGTGCTCAGCATATGTGGGAACTCCTTCAAGACTGTTGGAAAAGCATTCCAGGTGAAGCTGGTTGAGAGAATGCTAAGAGTGTGCAAAGCTGTCTTCAAGGGAAAGGGTGGCTAATTTGAAGAATCTAAAATCTAAAATAAAAGTTGATTTGTTTAACACTTTTTTGGGTTATTTCATAGTTTTGATGTATTCACTATTATTCTACAATGTAGAAAATAGTACAAATAACGAAAAACCCTTGAATGAGGAGATAAGTCTAAACTTTTGACTGGTGATGTATGTGCAAACAGATTAAATGTATCATTCAACAACATAAGATTCCACCTCAAACAATAACACGAGCTCTGTCCCAGTTACTCTCAGCTGAACTTCTCACTTCCCCTCTACTCGCATCCTTCTCAAAGCCCATTGGAGGTCTGAGGGGAGGAACCTTGGGCCATCTACTCCGATGGGGTTTTAGAAGTAGGCACAGATAAAGGATGCAAGGAATCGAGGAAATATCAAAGGGCACGGAGCTGTTGCATGTTTGCCTCAATATGAAATGGGTCTGAGCAGAGGTGTACAATCCACACCATTCGTATAATTATTGAGCCATAAGAAACCTTCCTTAGACCTTTAGTTAAGAAACACATACATGAGCATACAGCACAAGTATGTTTAAAGATGGTAAGCAGTCGTACATGACTTCTGGGAGTGCTGTGCCAAACCTTTGGCTCCCCGGTGAGGCAGAACTGACAAGCTAAAGATGAAGTTACAGCAGTTGTCTGTGGAGGCGGTCTGGCTGTTCTCCAGACAGCTGTAATGCTGGAACGTGTCCCAGGCACTGTTGGTGGCCACGTCACCTCCCTCAGAACCAGTGAAGATCTCCAGGTTCTAACAGTGGGGCATCAGCACAATCTATAGACAGAAAGATACAGAGGACGGAATTAGATTTAGTAGAGTAGAATGCTAAATCCCAATTTAAAATCCTTGTAGCTCAATGCATGATTTACGCAAACGACCCAGTTGTGTCTCGGTGTAAAACAGTGTGTGTGGGTGGGAACTAACTGACTTGATGAGTGTGTATGGGGACTGGACATCACTGAGTGCAGAGTGGAGTGGCAAGCTCAGATGAACAGTGTAGTCCATCCTGCCTCAAAACACTGGTCTGGGGAGCACCACATATCAAAGGAGACAAGAGAGAGAGAGAGATGTCACAAAACATGCAACAAAATCACAGACAAGAAAAGTGTGTGAAAACAAAACACAGGCATGTAATAGAGGGTGTAAACAGACTCAGAGTAGACTCATATACACAAAACGTATATCCTACACTGTACACACACACTTGCATATACAGACCCATTACTCACTCGCTCACGCGCAGCAAACATACACAGAGAGAGAGACTAGGTGTGTGTTTACAGTGATCCAGGGTGAAGGAATATTATCTGGTTGTCATCATCAGGCATGGTGTTGGCACAGAGGCTGTTTGTTGACATCACACTGGGACGCATCACTGTCATCAACACCTCCTCCCACTGGTCCGGTAACTACGCCAACAGAACAGGTACATCCTGTACACATTTGAGTTTTATACCCCTAGTCAGGACTCCACTGCAGTTGAAGTCGGAAGTTTACATACATAAATGTATTTGGCTAAGGTGTATGTAAACTTCAGACTTCAACTGCACAGACGATAACTTTTCACGAAGTAGTTCGGATGTAGGCCTAGTGAACTACTTTTTTAAAGTGAACTATCTTTTTCTTAAGGGTAGCTTTAGTGTAGCTTAACTACTTTCAGTGTGAACTTATCTTTATATCTGTGCCATAATAGTGTCTGTGACAGCATGAGCAGCGCCGTTGAGGCTACAACCCATTGGAATTCCCACCCGAAGCAAACTGCTGAAAGCTGTAGGGAGAATGCAAAACGCCAACTAGAGTTTTTGAGAGCTATGTGATGATACTGTAGGGTAGAAAGACTAGAGGTTCCCCAACTTTTTCACTCAGGTCCCCGTTCCAACACTGGGGAACATTCCGCCAGAGCTACGGGTGCAAGCACTGTTCATGACACAAACTGTCCATACCCCTCTTGTTGGTGGAGAGATTTAAAGCGTACTTCCTGCAATTCTACACATTTTATCATGGGGTGCAGAGACAATGTTGAAGTTTTAAAGCACATTTTCTTGCAATTCTATACATTTTGCCATGTCTAATGTGTAGTCGTGGGATATTTGAGTGACTCAAACGCTACAAAAAAAATCCTAGCAAGAAATTGTTAGCTGACATTTCTGACAAGGTATACATGTCTTTCTAAGGTTTGTAATAACTGACCATCACCAGTTATTATACTGTAGGATAGAATAGACCATCAATACCTGTTTTAATACTGTAGGGTAGAGTAAACCATCACTAGTTGTTATGATACTGTAGGTGTCACGTCCAGGCCAGAGTTTTAGGCTGGCGTGTTTAGGTTTCGTTTTTGGTGTAGGGTTTTTGAGTTCTAGGTGTTCTATTTCTATGTTGGGGTAATGGTTCCCAATTAGAGGCAGCTGTGTGTCGTTGTCTCTAATTGGGAACCATATTTATGTTTGGGGTTTTCATGTAGGTTTTGTGGGTTATTGTTTAGACATAGCTTTGTTTGTGTTGTCTGTCTATGTTATATGTTACGATCTTCGTTTCGTCTGTTTTGTTATTTTGCCCAGTTACGTGTTTAGATTTTGTTCGTTAAATAAACATGTATACTGGATGCCTCGCTGCGCCTTGGTCTGTCACTTATGAGGATCGTGACAGTAGGGTAGTGTAGACCATCACTAGTTGTTATGATACTGTAGGGTAAACTAGACCATCAGTAGTTGTTGTGATACTGTAATGTAGAATAGACCATCACCAGTTGTTATTATACTGTAGGGTAGACTAGACCATCACTAGTTGTTATGATACTGTAGGGTAGACTAGACCATCAGCAGATGTTATGATACTGTAATGTAGAGTAGACCATCACCAGTTGTTATTATAAAGTAGGGCAGACTAGACCATCACTAGTTGTTATGATACTGTAATGTAGAGTATACCGTCACCAGTTGTTAGTATACTGTAGGGTAGAGTAGACCATCACTAGTTGTCATGATACTGTAATGTAAAGTAGACCAACACTAGTTGTTATTATACTGTAGGGTAGACTAGACCATCACTAGTTGTTATGATACTGTAATGTAGAGTAGACAATCACTAGTTGTTATGATACTGTAGGGTAGACTAGACCATCACTAGTTGTTATGATACTGTAGGGTAGAGAAGACCATCACCAGTTGGTATTATACTGTAAGGTAGACAAGACAATCACTAGTTATTATGATACTAGAATGTAGAGTAGACCATCACCAGTTGATATTATACTGTAAGGTAGACAAGACCATCACTAGTTGTTATGATACTGTAATGTAGAGTAGACAATCACCAGGTGTTATTATACTGTAGGGTAAACTAGGCCATCACTAGTTGTTAGGATTCAGAAATGTAGAGTAGACCATCACCAGTTGTTATTATACTGTATTGTAGAGTAGACCATCACCAGTTGTTATTATACTGTAGGGTAGACTAGACCATCACTATTTGCTGTGATACTGTAATGTAGAGCAGAACATCACCAGTTGTTATTATACTGTAATTTAGAGTAGACCATCACCAGTTGTTATTGTACTGTAGGGTAGACTAGACCATCAGTAGTTGTTATGATACTGTAATGTAGAGTAGACCATCACCATTTGGTAATATACTGTAGGGTAGACTAGACCATCACCACTTGAAATGATACTGTTGGGTAGACTAGACCATCACTAGTTGTTATGATACTGTAATGTAGAGTAGACAATAACCTGTTGTTATAAAACTGTAGGGTAGACTAGACAATCACCACTTGTTATGATACTGATGGGTAGAGTAGACCATCACTAGTTGTTGTAATACTGTAATGTAGAGTAGACCATCACCAGTTGTTATTATACTGTAGGGTAGACTAGACCATCAGTAGCTGTTATGATACTGTAGTGTAGCGTAGACCATCACCATTTGTTATGACACTGTAATGAAGAGCTGACCATCACGAGTTGTTATTGTACTGTAGGGTAGACTAGACCATCACTAGTTGTTAGGATTCAGTAATGTAGAGTAGACCATCACTAGTTGTTATTATACTGTAGGGTAGACTAGACCATCACTAGTTGTTATGATACTGTAGGGTAGACTAGACCATCAGCAGATGTTATGATACTGTAATGTAGAGTAGACCATCACCAGTTGTTATTATAAAGTAGGGCAGACTAGACCATCACTAGTTGTCATGATACTGTAATGTAAAGTAGACCAACACTAGTTGTTATTATACTGTAGGGTAGACTAGACCATCACTAGTTGTTATGATACTGTAATGTAGAGTAGACAATCACTAGTTGTTATGATACTGTAGGGTAGACTAGACCATCACTAGTTGTTATGATACTGTAGGGTAGAGAAGAAAATCACCAGTTGGTATTATACTGTAAGGTAGACAAGACAATCACTAGTTATTATGATACTAGAATGTAGAGTAGACCATCACCAGTTGATATTATACTGTAAGGTAGACAAGACCATCACTAGTTGTTATGATACTGTAATGTAGAGTAGACCATCACCAGGTGTTATTATACTGTAGGGTAAACTAGGCCATCACTAGTTGTTAGGATTCAGAAATGTAGAGTAGACCATCACCAGTTGTTATTATACTGTATTGTAGAGTAGACCATCACCAGTTGTTATTATACTGTAGGGTAGACTAGACCATCACTATTTGTTGTGATACTGTAATGTAGAGCAGAACATCACCAGTTGTTATTATACTGTAATTTAGAGTAGACCATCACCAGTTGTTATTGTACTGTAGGGTAGACTAGACCATCAGTAGTTGTTATGATACTGTAATGTAGAGTAGACCATCACCATTTGGTAATATACTGTAGGGTAGACTAGACCATCACCACTTGAAATGATACTGTTGGGTAGACTAGACCATCACTAGTTGTTATGATACTGTAATGTAGAGTAGACAATAACCTGTTGTTATAAAACTGTAGGGTAGACTAGACAATCACCACTTGTTATGATACTGATGGGTAGAGTAGACCATCACTAGTTGTTGTAATACTGTAATGTAGAGTAGACCATCACCAGTTGTTATTATACTGTATGGTAGACTAGACCATAACTATTTGTTGTGATACTGTAATGTAGAGCATACCATCACCAGTTGTTATTATACTGTAATGTAGAGTAGACCATCACCAGTTGTTATAGTACTGTAGGGTAGACTAGACCATCAGTAGCTGTTATGATACTGTAGTGTAGCGTAGACCATCACCATTTGTTATGACACTGTAATGTAGAGCAGACCATCACGAGTTGTTATTGTACTGTAGGGTAGACTAGACCATCACTAGTTGTTAGGATTCAGTAATGTAGAGTAGACCATCACTAGTTGTTATTATACTGTAGGGTAGACTAGACCATCACCAGTTGTTATTATACTGTATGGTAGACTAGACCATAACTATTTGTTGTGATACTGTAATGTAGAGCATACCATCACCAGTTGTTATTATACTGTAATGTAGAGTAGACCATCACCAGTTGTTATAGTACTGTAGGGTAGACTAGACCATCAGTAGCTGTTATGATACTGTAGTGTAGCGTAGACCATCACCATTTGTTATGACACTGTAATGTAGAGCAGACCATCACGAGTTGTTATTGTACTGTAGGGTAGACTAGACCATCACTAGTTGTTAGGATTCAGTAATGTAGAGTAGACCATCACTAGTTGTCATTATACTGTAGGGTAGACTAGACCATCACTAGTTGTTATGATACTGTAGGGTAGACTAGACCATCAGCAGATGTTAGGATTCAGAAATGTAGAGTAGACCATCACCAGTTGTTATTATACTGTATTGTAGAGTAGACCATCACCAGTTGTTATTATACTGTAGGGTAGACTAGACCATCACTATTTGTTGTGATACTGTAATGTAGAGCAGAACATCACCAGTTGTTATTATACTGTAATTTAGAGTAGACCATCACCAGTTGTTATTGTACTGTAGGGTAGACTAGACCATCAGTAGTTGTTATGATACTGTAATGTAGAGTAGACCATCACCATTTGGTAATATACTGTAGGGTAGACTAGACCATCACCACTTGAAATGATACTGTTGGGTAGACTAGACCATCACTAGTTGTTATGATACTGTAATGTAGAGTAGACAATAACCTGTTGTTATAAAACTGTAGGGTAGACTAGACAATCACCACTTGTTATGATACTGATGGTTAGAGTAGACCATCACTAGTTGTTGTAATACTGTAATGTAGAGTAGACCATCACCAGTTGTTATTATACTGTATGGTAGACTAGACCATAACTATTTGTTGTGATACTGTAATGTAGAGCATACCATCACCAGTTGTTATTATACTGTAATGTAGAGTAGACCATCACCAGTTGTTATAGTACTGTAGGGTAGACTAGACCATCAGTAGCTGTTATGATACTGTAGTGTAGCGTAGACCATCACCATTTGTTATGACACTGTAATGTAGAGCAGACCATCACGAGTTGTTATTGTACTGTAGGGTAGACTAGACCATCACTAGTTGTTAGGATTCAGTAATGTAGAGTAGACCATCACTAGTTGTTATTATACTGTAGGGTAGACTAGACCATCACCAGTTGTTATTATACTGTATGGTAGACTAGACCATAACTATTTGTTGTGATACTGTAATGTAGAGCATACCATCACCAGTTGTTATTATACTGTAATGTAGAGTAGACCATCACCAGTTGTTATAGTACTGTAGGGTAGACTAGACCATCAGTAGCTGTTATGATACTGTAGTGTAGTAGCGTAGACCATCACCATTTGTTATGACACTGTAATGTAGAGCAGACCATCACGAGTTGTTATTGTACTGTAGGGTAGACTAGACCATCACTAGTTGTTAGGATTCAGTAATGTAGAGTAGACCATCACTAGTTGTTATTATACTGTAGGGTAGACTAGACCATCACTAGTTGTTAGGATTCAGTAATGTAGAGTAGACCATCACTAGTTGTTATTATACTGTAGGGTAGACTAGACCATCACCAGTTGTTATGATACTGTAGTGTAGAGTAGACCATCACCATTTGTTATGACACTGTAATGTAGAGCAGACCATCAACGGTTGTTATTGTACTGTAGGGTAGACTAGACAATCAGTAGTTGTTATGATACTGTAATGTAGAGTAGGCCATCACCATTTGCAATGACACTGTAATGTAGAGCAGACCATCACCAGTTGTTATTGTACTGTAGGGTAGACTAGACCATCAGTAGTTGTTATGATACTGTAATGTAGAGATGACCATCACCAGTTGTTATTATACTGTAGGGTAGACTAGACCATCACTATTTGTTGTGATACTGTAATGTAGAGTAGACAATCACCAGTTGTTATTATACTGTAGGGTAGAGTAAACCATTACCAGTTTTTATGATACTGTAGGGTAGAGTAGACCATCACCATTTGTTATGACACTGTAATGTAGAGTAGACCATCACCAGTTGTTATTATACTGTAGGGTAGACTAGACCATCACTAGTTGTCATGGTACTGTAATGTAGAGTAGACCATCACCAGTTGTTATTATACTGTACGGTAGACTAGACTATCACTAGTTGTTATGATACTGTAATGTAGAGTAGACAATCACCAGTTGTTATTATACTGTAGGGTAGACTAGACAATCACCACTTGTTATGATACTGATGGGTAGAGTAGACCATCACTAGTTGTTGTAATACTGTAATGTAGAGTAGACCATCACCAGTTGTTATTATACTGTATGGTAGACTAGACCATAACTATTTGTTGTGATACTGTAATGTAGAGCATACCATCACCAGTTGTTATTATACTGTAATGTAGAGTAGACCATCACCAGTTGTTATAGTACTGTAGGGTAGACTAGACCATCAGTAGCTGTTATGATACTGTAGTGTAGCGTAGACCATCACCATTTGTTATGACACTGTAATGTAGAGCAGACCATCACGAGTTGTTATTGTACTGTAGGGTAGACTAGACCATCACTAGTTGTTAGGATTCAGTAATGTAGAGTAGACCATCACTAGTTGTTATTATACTGTAGGGTAGACTAGACCATCACCAGTTGTTATTATACTGTATGGTAGACTAGACCATAACTATTTGTTGTGATACTGTAATGTAGAGCATACCATCACCAGTTGTTATTATACTGTAATGTAGAGTAGACCATCACCAGTTGTTATAGTACTGTAGGGTAGACTAGACCATCAGTAGCTGTTATGATACTGTAGTGTAGCGTAGACCATCACCATTTGTTATGACACTGTAATGTAGAGCAGACCATCACGAGTTGTTATTGTACTGTAGGGTAGACTAGACCATCACTAGTTGTTAGGATTCAGTAATGTAGAGTAGACCATCACTAGTTGTTATTATACTGTAGGGTAGACTAGACCATCACTAGTTGTCATGATACTGTAATGTAGAGTAGACCATCACCAGTTGTTATTATACTGTAGGGTAGACTAGACCATAACTATTTGTTGTGATACTGTAATGTAGAGCAGACCATCACCAGTTGTAATTATACTGTAATGTAGAGCAGACCATCACCAGTTGTTATGATACTGTAGTGTAGAGTAGACCATCACCATTTGTTATGACACTGTAATGTAGAGCAGACCATCACCAGTTGTTATTGTACTGTAGGGTAGACTAGACCATCAGTAGTTGTTATGATACTGTAATGTAGAGATGACCATCACCAGTTGTTATTATACTGTAGGGTAGACTAGACCATCACTATTTGTTGTGATACTGTAATGTAGAGTAGACAATCACCAGTTGTTATTATACTGTAGGGTAGAGTAAACCATTACCAGTTTTTATGATACTGTAGGGTAGAGTAGACCATCACCATTTGTTATGACACTGTAATGTAGAGTAGACCATCACCAGTTGTTATTATACTGTAGGGTAGACTAGACCATCACTAGTTGTCATGGTACTGTAATGTAGAGTAGACCATCACCAGTTGTTATTATACTGTACGGTAGACTAGACCATCACTAGTTGTTATGATACTGTAATGTAGAGTAGACAATCACCAGTTGTTATTATACTGTAGGGTAGAGAAGACCATTACCAGATTTTATGATACTGTAGGGTAGAGTAGACCATCACCATTTGTTATGACACTGTAATGTAGAGTAGACCATCACCAATTGTTAATATACTGTAGGGTAGACTAGACCATCACTTGTTGTCATGGTACTGTAATGTAGAGTAGACCATCACCAGTTGTTATTATACTGTACGGTAGACTAGACCATCACTAGTTGTTATGATACTGTAGGTGTAACATCCAGGCCAGAGTTTTAGGCTGGCGTGTTTAGGTTTCGTTTTTGGTGTAGGGTTTTTGAGTTCTAGGTGTTCTATTTCTATGTTGGGGTAATGGTTCCCAATTAGAGGTAGCTGTGTGTCGTTGTCTCTAATTGGGAACCATATTTATGTTTGGGGTTTTCATTTAGGTTTTGTGGGTTATTGTTTAGACATAGCTTTGTTCGTGTTGTCTGTCTATGTTATATGTTACGATCTTCGTTTTGTCTGTTTTGTCTGTTTTGTTATTTTGCCTAGTTACGTGTTTAGGTTTTGTTCGTTAAATAAACATGTATACTGGATGCCTCGCTGCGCCTTGGTCTGTCACTTATGAGGATCGTGACAGTAGGGTAGTGTAGACCATCACTAGTTGTTATGATACTGTAGGGTAAACTAGACCATCAGTAGTTGTTGTGATACTGTAATGTAGAATAGACCATCACCAGTTGTTATTATACTGTAGGGTAGACTAGACCATCACTAGATGTTATGATACTGTAATGTAGAGTAGACCATCACCAGTTGTTATTATAAAGTAGGGCAGACTAGACCATCACTAGTTGTTATGATACTGTAGGGTAAACTAGACCATCACTAGTTGTTATGATAGTGTAATGTAGAGTAGACCATCACCACTTGTTATTATACTGTAGGGTAGACTAGACCATCACTAGTTGTTATGATACTGTAATGTAGAGTAGACCATCACCATTTGGTAATATACTGTAGGGTAGACTAGACCATCACCACTTGAAATGATACTGTTGGGTAGACTAGACCATCACTAGTTGTTATGATACTGTAATGTAGAGTAGACCATCACCACTTGTTATTATACTGTAGGGTAGACTAGACCATCACTAGTTGTTATGATACTGTAATGTAGAGTAGACCATCACCATCTGGTAATATACTGTAGGGTAGACTAGACCATCACCACTTGAAATGATACTGTTGGGTAGACTAGACCATCACTAGTTGTTGTGATACTGTAATGTAGAGCAGAACATCACCAGTTGTTATTATACTGTAATTTTCAGTAGACCATCACCAGTTGTTATTGTACTGTAGGGTAGACTAGACCATCAGTAGTTGTTATGATACTGTAATGTAGAGTAGGCCATCACCATTTGGTAATATACTGTAGGGTAGACTAGACCATCACTAGTTGTTATGATACTGTAATGTAGAGTAGACCATCACCGTTTGGTAATATACTGTAGGGTAGACTAGACCATCACCACTTGAAATGATACTGTTGGGTAGACTAGACCATCACTAGTTGTTATGATACTGTAATGTAGAGTAGACCATCACCACTTGTTATTATACTGTAGGGTAGACTAGACCATCACTAGTTGTTATGATACTGTAATGTAGAGTAGACAATAACCTGTTGTTATAAAACTGTAGGGTAGACTAGACAATCACCGCTTGTTATGATACTGATGGGTAGAGTAGACCATCACTAGATGTTGTAATACTGTAATGTAGAGTAGACCATCACCAGTTGTTATTATACTGTATGGTAGACTAGACCATAACTATTTGTTGTGATACTGTAATGTAGAGCATACCATCACCAGTTGTTATTATACTGTAATGTAGAGTAGACCATCACCAGTTGTTATAGTACTGTAGGGTAGACTAGACCATCAGTAGCTGTTATGATACTGTAGTGTAGAGTAGACCATCACCATTTGTTATGACACAGTAATGTAGAGCAGACCATCACGAGTTGTTATTGTACTGTAGGGTAGACTAGACCATCACTAGTTGTTAGGATTCAGTAATGTAGAGTAGACCATCACTAGTTGTTATTATACTGTAGGGTAGACTAGACCATCACTAGTTGTCATGATACTGTAATGTAGAGTAGACAATCACCATTTGTTATTATACTGTAGGGTAGACTAGACCATAACTATTTTTTGTGATACTGTAATGTAGAGCAGACCATCACCAGTTGTAATTATACTGTAATGTAGAGCAGACCATCACCTGTTGTTATGATACTGTAGTGTAGAGTAGACCATCACCATTTGTTATGACACTGTAATGTAGAGCAGACCATCAACGGTTGTTATTGTACTGTAGGGTAGACTAGACAATCAGTAGTTGTTATGATACTGTAATGTAGAGTAGGCCATCCCCATTTGCTATGACACTGTAATGTAGAGCAGACCATCACCAGTTGTTATTGTACTGTAGGGTAGACTAGACCATCACTACTTGTTATGATACTGTAGGGAAGAGTAGATCATCACTAGTTGTTATGATACTGTAGGTTAGACTTGACCATCACTAGTTGTTATGATAATGTAGGGTTGAGTTTATCATCACTAGTTGTTATGATTCTGTAGGGTAGAGTAGACCATCACTAGTTGTTACGATTCTGTTGGGTAGAGTATACCATCACCAGTTATTATGATAGCTTAGGGTAGAGTAGACCATCACCAGTTGTTATGATAGTGTAGACTAGAGTAGACCATCACCAGTTTTTATCATACTGTAGGGTAGACTAGACCATCACTAGTTTTCATGATACTGTAATGTAGAGTAGACCATCACCAGATGTTATTATACTGTAGGGTAGATTAGACCATCACTAGTTGTTGTGATACTGTAATGTAGAGATGTCCATCACCAGTTGTTATTATACTGTAGGGTAGACTAGACCATCAGTAGTTGTTATGATACTATAATGTAGAGATGACCATCACCAGTTGTTATGATACTGTAATGTAGAGTAGACCATCACCAGTTGTTATTATACTGTAGGGTAGACTAGACCATCAGTAGATGTTATGATACTGTAATGTAGAGATGACCATCACCAGTTGTTATGATACTGTAAGGTAGAGTATACCATCACTAATTTTATGATACTGTAGATTGGACTTGACCATCAGCAGTTGTTATGATACTGTAAGGTAGAGTAGATCATCACTAGTTGTTATTAAACTGTAGGGTAGAGTAGACCAATACCGGTTGTTTTGATACTGTAGGGTATAGTAGACCATCACCAGTTGTTATGATAGTGTAGACTAGAGTAGACCATTACCAGTTTTTATGATACTGTAGGGTAGAGTAGACCATCACCATTTGTTATGACACTGTAATGTAGAGTAGACCATCACCAGTTGTTATTATACTGTAGGGTAGACTAGACCATCACTAGTTGTCATGGTACTGTAATGTAGAGTAGACCATCACCAGTTGTTATTATACTGTACGGTAGACTAGACCATCACTAGTTGTTATGATACTGTAATGTAGAGTAGACAATCACCAGTTGTTATTACACTGTAGGGTAGAGAAGACCATTACCAGTTTTTATGATACTGTAGGGTAGAGTAGACCATCACCATTTGTTATGATACTGTAATGTAGAGTAGACCATCACCAGATGTTATTATGCTTTAGGGTAGACTAGACCATCACTAGTTGTTGTGATACTGTAATGAAGAATATACAATTACAAGTTGTTGTTATACTATAGGGTAGAGTAGACCATTACCAGTTTTTATGACACTGTAGGGTAGAGTAGACCAATACTAGTTAATATGACACTGCAGCGTAGAGTAGACTATCACTAGTTGTTATAATACTGTAGGGAGGGGTGGACAATCACCAGTTGTTATGATACTATAGGGTAGAGTAGATCATCACCAGTTGTTATTATACTGTAATGTAGACTAGACCATCAGCAGTTGTTATTATACTGTAGTGTAGAGTAGACCATCACCAGTTGTGATTATACTGTAATGTAGAGTAGACCATCAGCAGTTGTTATTATACTGTAATGTAGAGTAGACCATCAGCAGTTGTTATTATACTGTAATGTGGAGTAGACCATAACCAGTTGTTATTATACTGTAATGTAGAGTAGACCGTCACCAGTTGTTATTATACTGTAATGTAGAGTAGACCATCACCAGTTGTTATTATACTGTAATGTAGAGTAGACCATCACCAGTTGTTATTATACTGTAGGGTAGACTAGACCATCACTAGTTGCCATGATACTTTAGTGTAGAGTAGACCAATACTAGTTCTTATGATACTGCAGGGTAGAGTAGACTATCACTAGTTGTTATGATCCTGTTGGGTAGAGTAGATCATCACTAGTTGTTATGAGACTGTAGGGTAGAGTAGACCATCACTAGTTGTTATGATAATGTAGGGTTGAGTATACCATCACTAGTTGTTATGATTCTGTAGGGTAGAGTAGACCATCACGAGTTGTTATGATAAATATAGGGTAGAGTAGACCAATACCGGATGTTATGATACTGTAGGATATAGTAGACTATCACCAGTTGTTATGATAGTGTAGGCTAGAGTAGACCTTTACCAGTTGTTATGAAACTGTAGGGTAGAGTAGACCATCACCATTCCTTATTATACTGTAATGTAGAGTAGACCATCACCAATTGTTATGACACTGTAATTTAGAGTAGACCATCACCAGTTGTTATTATACTGTAGGGCAGAGTAATCCATCACCATTTGTTATGACACTGTAATATAGAGCAGACCATCACAAGTTGTTATTACACTGTAATGTAGAGTAGACCATCAGTAGTCTTAATGATACTGTAATGTGGAGTAGACCATCACTAGTTGTTATGATACTGTAGGGGGGAGTAGACCATCACTAGTTGTCATGATACTGTAGGGTAGAGTAGACCAATACCAGTTGTTATGATACTGTAATGTAGAGTAGACCATCATTAGTTGTTATGATACTGTAATGTAGAGTAGACCATCAATAGTTGTTATGATACTGTAAGGTAGACTAGACAATCACAAGTTGTTATGATACTGTAGGGTATAGTAGACCATCACCAATTGTTATGATAGTGTAGGCTAGAGTAGACCATTACCAGTTGTTATGATACTGTAGGGTAGAGTACAACATCACTAGTTTTTATGATTCTGTTGGGTAGAGTATACCATCACCAGTTTTTATGACAGTGTAGGTTAGAGTAGACCATTGCCAGTTGTTATGATACTGTAGGGTAGAGCAGACCATCACCAGTTGTTATTATACTGTTGTGTAGAGTAGACCATCACCATTTGTTATGACACTGTAATGTAGAGTAGACCATCACCAGTTTTTATGATAGTGTAGGTTAGAGTAGACCATTGCCAGTTGTTATGATACTGTAGGGTAGAGTAGACCATCACCAGTTTTTATGATACTGTAGGGTAGAGTAGACCATCACCAGTTGTTATTATACTGTTGTGTAGAGTAGACCATCACCATTTGTTATGACACTGTAATGTAGAGTAGACCATCACCAGTTTTTATGATAGTGTAGGTTAGAGTAGACCATTGCCAGTTGTTATGATACTGTAGGGTAGAGTAGACCATCACCAGTTGTTATGATACTGTAATATAGAGTAGACCATCACCAGTTGTTATGATAGTGTAGGCTAGAGTAGACCATTACAAGTTGTTATGATACTGTAGGGCAGAGTGGACCGTCACCAGTTTTTATTATACTGTAATGTAGAGTAGACCATCACCAGTTTGTATTATACTGTAGGGTAGAGAAGACCATCATCAGTTGTTATGATACTGTAGTGTAGTGTATGCCATCACCATTTGTTATGACACTGTAATGTAGAGCAGACCATCACCAGTTGTTATTATACTGTAGGGTAGACTAGACCATCACTAGTTGTTATGATACTGTAATGTAGAGTAGACCATCACCAGTTGTTATTATACTGTAGGGTAGACTAGACCATCACTAGTTGCCATGATACTTTAGTGTAGAGTAGACCAATACTAGTTCTTATGATACTGCAGGGTAGAGTAGACTATCACTAGTTGTTATGATCCTGTTGGGTAGAGTAGATCATCACTAGTTGTTATGATACTGTAGGGTAGAGTAGACCATCACTAGTTGTTATGATAATGTAGGGTTGAGTATACCATCACTAGTTGTTATGATTCTGTAGGGTAGAGTAGACCATCACTAGTTGTTATGATAATGTAGGGTAGAGTAGACCAATACCGGATGTTATGATACTGTAGGGTATAGTAGACTATCACCAGTTGTTATGATATTTTAGGCTAGAGTAGACCATTGCCAGTTGTTATGAAACTGTAGGGTAGAGTAGACCATCACCATTCCTTATTATACTGTAATGTAGAGTAGACCATCACCATTTGTTATGACACTGTAATATAGAGCAGACCATCACAAGTTGTTATTACACTGTAATGTAGAGTAGACCATCAGTAGTCTTAATGATACTGTAATGTTGAGTAGACCAATACTAGTTGTTATGATTCTGCAGGGTAGAGTAGACTATCACTAGTTGTTATGATACTGTAATGTAGAGTAGACCATCACTAGTTGTTATGGTTCTGTAGGGTTGAGTAGAGCATAAATACTTGTTATGATACTGTAGGGTAGAGTAGACCATTACTAGTTGTTATGATACTGTTGGGTAGAGTAGACCATCACTAGTTGTTATTGAACTGTAGGGTAGAGTAGACCATCACTAGTTGTATTGATACTGTAGGGTAGAGTAGACCATCATTAGTTGTTATGATACTGTAGGGTAGAGTAGACCATTACCAGTTGTTATGATACTGTAGGGTAGAGTAGACCATCACCAGTTGTTATGATTGTGTAGTGTAGAGTAGACCATCACTAGTTGTTATGATAATGTAGGCTAGAGTAGACCATTACCATTTGTTATGATACTTTAGGGTAGAGTAGACCATCACCAGTTGTTATGATTGTGTAGTGTAGAGTATACCATCACTTGTTGTTATGATACTGTAGGGTAGAGTAGACCGTCACCAGAATTTTTATACTGTAGGGTAGAGTAGACCATTACTAGTTGTTATTATACTGTAGGGTAGAGTAGACCATCACCAGTTGTTATGATAGTGTAGGGTAGAGTAGACCATCACTAGTTGTTATGATACTGTAGGTTAGAGTAGACCATCACTAGTTGATATGATACTTTAATGTAGAGTAGACCATCACCAGTTGTTATGATACTGTAGGCTAGAGTAGACCATTACCAGTTGTTATGATACTGTAGGGTAGAGTAGACCATCACCAGTTGTTATGATTGTGTAGTGTAGAGTAGACCATCACTAGTTGTTATTATACTGTAGGGTAGAGTAGACGACCACTAGTTGTTATGATACTGTAGGGTATAGTAGACCATCACCAGTTGTTATGATACTGTAGGCTAGAGTAGACCATTACCAGTTGATATGATACTGTAGGGTAGAGTAGACCATCACCAGTTGTTATGATTGTGTAGTGTAGAGTAGACCATCACTAGTTGTTATGATAGTGTAGGGTATATAGTCAAAGTCAAAGTCACCATTATTAGTCAGTTGTACAACCAAATGCCTTCAACCGAAATGTGTCTTCCGCATTTAACCCAACCCCTCTGAATCAGAGAGGTGCAGGGGGCTGCCTTAATCGACTTCCACGTCTTCGGCGCCCGGGGAACAGTGGGTTAACTGCCTTGTTCAGGGGCAGAACGACATATTTCTTTTCCCTTGTCAGCTCGGGGATTCGAACTTGCAACCCTCCGGTTACAAGTCCAACGCTCTAACCACTAGGCTACCTGCCGCCCCTAGAGTAGACCATTACCAGTTGTTATGATACTGTAGAGTAGAGTAGACCATAACTAGTTGTTATGATACTGTAGGGTAGACTAGACCATCACTAGTTGTTATGATACTGTAATGAAGAGTAGACCATCACCAGTTGTTATGGTAGTGTAGGGTAGAGTAGACCATCACTAGTTGTTATGATACTGTAGGGTAGACTAGACCATCACTAGTTGTCATGATACTGTAATGTAGAATAGACCATCACTAGTTGTTATGATAGTGCAGGGTAGAGTAGAACATTTCCAGTTGTTATGATACTGTAGGGTAGAGTAGACAATCACCAGTTGTTATGATTGTGTAGTGTAGAGTAGACCATCACTAGTTGTTATGATACTGTAGGGTAGAGTAGACCGTCACCAGAATTTTTATACTGTAGGGTAGAGTAGACCATCACTAGTTGTTATGATAGTGTAGGGTAGAGTAGACCATTACCAGTTGTTATGATACTGTAGGGTAGAGTAGACCATAACTAGATGTTATGATACTGTAGGGTAGAGTAGACCATCACCAGTTGTTATGATAGTGTAGGGTAGAGTAGACCATCACTAGTTGTTATGATACTGTAGGTTAGAGTAGACCATAACTAGTTGATATGATACTGTAATGTAGAGTAGACCATCACCAGTTTGTTATTATACTGTACGGTAGACTAGACCTTTACAAGTTGTCATGGTAGACTAGACCATCACTAGTTGTCATGATACTGTAATGTAGAATAGACCATCACCAGTTGATATTATACTTTAGGGTAGAGTAGACCGTTACCAGTTTTTTACTATACTGTTGGGTAGAGTAGACCAATACCAGTTGTTATGATAATGCAGGGTAGAGTAGACCATCACTAGTTCTGAAAATACTGTAGGGAAGAGTAGACCACCACTAGTTGTTATGATAATGTAGGGTAGAGTAGACCATCACCAGTTGTTATGATAGTGTAGGGTAGAGTAGACCATCACCAGTTGTTATGATTGTGTAGGGTAGAGTTGACTATCAATAGTTGTATTGATACTGTAGGGAAGAGTAGACCACCACTAGTTGTTATGATAATGTAGGGTAGAGTAGACCATCACCAGTTGTTATGATAGTGTAGGGTAGAGTAGACCATCACCAGTTGTTATGATACTGTAGGGTAGACTAGACCATCACTAGTTGTTATGATACTGTAGGTTAGAGTAGACCATAACTAGTTGATATGATACTGTAATGTAGAGTAGACCATCACCAGTTTGTTATTATACTGTACGGTAGACTAGACCTTTACAAGTTGTCATGGTAGACTAGACCATCACTAGTTGTCATGATACTGTAATGTAGAATAGACCATCACCAGTTGATATTATACTTTAGGGTAGAGTAGACCGTTACCAGTTTTTTACTATACTGTTGGGTAGAGTAGACCAATACCAGTTGTTATGATAATGCAGGGTAGAGTAGACCATCACTAGTTCTGAAAATACTGTAGGGAAGAGTAGACCACCACTAGTTGTTATGATAATGTAGGGTAGAGTAGACCATCACCAGTTGTTATGATAGTGTAGGGTAGAGTAGACCATCACCAGTTGTTATGATTGTGTAGGGTAGAGTTGACTATCAATAGTTGTATTGATACTGTAGGGAAGAGTAGACCACCACTAGTTGTTATGATAATGTAGGGTAGAGTAGACCATCACCAGTTGTTATGATAGTGTAGGGTAGAGTAGACCATCACCAGTTGTTATGATACTGTAGGGTAGACTAGACCATCACTAGTTTTTATGATACTGTAGGGTAGAGTAGACCATCACTAGTTTTTATGATAGTGCAGGGTAGAGTAGACCATCAATAGTTGTTATGATAGTGTAGGGTAGAATAGACCATCACCAGTTGTTATGATAGTGTAGGGTAGAGTAGAAATGCACCAGTTGTTATTATAGTGTAGTGTTGAATAGACCATCACCAGATGTTATTATAGTGTAGGGTTGAATAGACCATCACCAGTTGTTATGATTGTGTAGGGTAGAGTTGACCATCACCAGTTGTTATGATAATGTAGGGTAGAGTAGACCATCACTAGTTGTTATGATACTGTAGGGTAGAGTAGACCATCACTAGTTGTTATGATACTCTAGGTAAGAGTAGATCATCACTAGTTGTTATGATACTGTAGGGTAGACTAGACCATCACTAGTTTTTATGATACTGTAGGGTAGAGTAGACCATCACTAGTTCTTATAATACTGCAGGGAAGAGTAGACCATCACTAGTTGTTATGATACTGTAGGGTTTAGTAGACCATCACCAGTTGTTATGATACTGTAATGTAGAGTAGACCATCACTAGTTGTTATGATAGTGCAGGGTAGAGTAGAACATTTCCAGTTGTTATGATACTGTAGGGTAGAGTAGACCATCACCAGTTGTTATGATAGTGTAGGGTTGTGTAGACCATCACCAGTTGTTATGATTGTGTGGGGTAGAGTTGACCATCACTAGTTGTTATGATACTGTAGGGTAGAGTAGACCATCACTAGTTGTTATGATACTGTAGGGTTGAGTAGACCATCACCAGTTGTTATGATAGTGTAGGGTAGAGTAGACCATCACTAGTTGTTATGATACTGTAGGGTGGAGTAGACCATCACTAGTTGTCATGATACTGTAATGTAGAATACCCCATCACCAGTTGTTATTATACTGTAGGTTAGAATAGAACATCACCAGTTGTTATGATACTGTAATGTAGAGTAGACCATCACTAGTTGTTATGATAGTGCAGGGTAGAGTAGAACATTACCAGTTGTTATGATACTGTAGGGTAGAGTAGACCATCACCAGTTGTTATGATAGTGTAGGGTTGTGTAGACCATCACCAGTTGTTATGATTGTGTAGGGTAGAGTTGACCATCACTAGTTATTATGATACTGTAGGGTAGAGTAGACCATCACTAGTTGTTATGATACTGTAGGGTAGAGTAGACCATCACAAGTTGTCATGATACTGTAATGTAGAATAGCCCATCACCAGTTGTTATTATACTGTAGGTTAGAATAGACCATCACCAGTTGTTATGATACTGTAATGTAGAGTAGACCATCACTAGTTGTTATAATACTGTAGTGTAGAGTATACCATCACCAGTTGTTATGATAGTGTAGGGTAGAGTAGACAATCACTAGTTGTTATGATACTGTAGGGTAGAGTAGACCATCACTAGTTGTCATGATACTGTAATGTAGAGTAGCCCATCACCAGTTGTTATTATACTGTAGGTTAGAATAGACCATCACCAGTTGTTATGATACTGTAATGTAGAGTAGACCATCACTAGTTGTTATAATACTGTAGTGTAGAGTAGACCATCACTAGTTGTTATGATACTGTAGGGTAGAGTAGACCATCACTAGTTGTTATAATACTGTAGTGTAGAGTAGACCATCACTAGTTGTTATAATACTGTAGTGTAGAGTAGACCATCACTAGTTGTTATGATACTGTAGGGTAGACTAGACCATCACTAGTTGTTATGATACTGTAATGTAAAGTAGACCATCACCAGTTGTTATTATACTGTAGGGTAAAGTAGACCATCACTAGTTGTTGTGATACTGTAATGTAGAGTAGACAATCACCAGTTGTTATCATACTGTAGGGTAGAGTAGACCGTTACCAGTTGTTATTATACTGTACGGTAGAGTAGCCCATCTCTAGTTCTGATAATACTGTAGGGAAGAGTAGACCATCACTAGTTGTTATGAAACTGTAGGGTTGAGTAGACCATCACCAGTTGTTATGATACTGTAATGTAGAGTAGACCATCACCAGTTGTTATGATTGTGTAGGGTAGAGTAGACCATCACTAGTTGTTATGATACTGTAGGGTAGAGTAGACCATCACTAGTTGTTATGATACTGTAGGGTAGAGTAGACCGTCACCAGTAGTTTTGATGTTGTAGGGTAGAGTAGACCATCACTAGTTGTTTTGATAGAGTAGGGTAGAGTAGACCATTACCAGTTGTTATGATACTGTAGGGTAGAGTAGACCATCACTAGTTGTTATGATACTGTAGGGTAGAGTAGACCATCACTAGTTGTTATGATACTGTAGGGTAGAGCAGGCCATCACTAGTTGTTATGATTCTGTAGGGTAGAGTAGACCATCACCAGTTGTTATGATACTGTAATGTAGAGTAGACCATCACTAGTTGTTATAATACTGTAGGGTAC
Source organism: Brachymystax lenok tsinlingensis (assembly GCA_030435695.1). Lineage (NCBI taxonomy): Eukaryota > Metazoa > Chordata > Actinopteri > Salmoniformes > Salmonidae > Brachymystax > Brachymystax lenok. Next base: position 9,809,435 of record CM059786.1, on the reverse strand, counting down.
ACTTGACCATCACTAGTTGTTATGATACTGTAATGTAGAGTAGACCATCACTAGTTGTTATTATACTGTAGGGTTGAGTAAACCATCACTAGTTGTTATGATACTGTAGGGTACACTTGACCATCACTAGTTGTCATGATACTGTAGGGTACACTTGACCATCACTAGTTGTCATGATACTGTAATGTAGAGTAGACCATCACTAGTTGTTATAATACTGTAATGTAGAGTAGACGATCACTAGTTGTTATGATACTGTAGTGTTGAGTAGACCATTACCATTTTTATGATACTGCAGGGTAGATAGACCAGAGGTTCCCAAACTATTTCACTCAGGTCCCCTTTCCAGCACTGGGGAACATTCCGCCAGAGCTATGGGCACAAGCACTGTTCATGACACAAACTGTCCACACCCCTCTTGTTGGTGGTTAGCTTTAAGCTTATTTCCTGCAATTCTACACATTTTGTTATGTCTAATGTTTAGTCATGGGATATTTGAGTGACTCAAACACTGCAAAAAATTCCTATCTAGAAAATGTTAGCTGACGGGCTGATATTATATTTTTTGGGGGGGGACCCCGCACCCCCCTGCTGACCATCACCCGTTATTGTAATGTAGGATAGAGTAGACCATCACTGGTTATTATACTGTAGGGTAGAATAGACCATTACCAGGATCATTTGGACTATAAAGAGCATATGTTGCTCTGCCCTACAGATGAATTCTAAACCCACTGGTTTTTATTATCTAGCCATTGTTAGTGAGCACATCAACTGAGATGGCACCTGTTGAAACAGCATTAAAACCTTCTTGGAGGGTAATTGGACCTTGATAACCACAAACTACCTGTATAGGGAATAGGGTGTAGTTGGGACACAACCCCACCATTGAGTTTATGAGAATAGGAACCTAGATGCAATTACATAGGCGGAGTACTTTAACATTGCTGGAAAATAAATGTGTCCGCTGAAAAGGCAGAGATATCGTAGCATTGAAAACCTAAAAGAAATCCTTCATCAGAAACCCAATCTAAATTTTATCTCCCTTTGCTGATTTCATCTGGCGTACGTGTGATGACAAACAACGGAGAACAACAGCAGGAGTCCTTGTGAGTTACTGCATGATTAGGGGCCATAGCCACAACACTGATATGCCTGTCTGTCTGGGCCCCAGCACTTGCATACAGCACTGAACAATGAAACTGTCAGGCAGGTCTGATATTACCAGCTGTATGATATGTGGTGGTGGCATATCTCATGGAGCAACCACAAGTCACATGGAGGCATGTTATTTTACACTGCACTGTCTCCAGCTAGTCTGCATGGGCCAACTTACAGTAATCAGATAAGATAATGTAGTGTGGAGCGCATTTGGGGTTGACTGGTGGACCATTCTGGGTGGTGGGAGAGAGGGTTGGAGTTGGGGTGTGTGTTCCTACATGCGTTTCTTGTTTCTTGAATGTGTGTGTGTGGCGGTATGCGTGTGTGTATGCCTAACCGTACACGTGTGTGTGTGTTTAAGATCCTGACCCACTCACTGTGCGTGATCTAACTCTCCGTGTAGAGCAGCAGAGCCTGGTGTCTGATCTGGAGACACGGCGGATGTTTATAAAGCTGCCAGGCGCAGTGCATCATTCAGGGTGCATTATCGGAACTATTTAATTGGCTAGGAGGTGGGCCTCAGAGGAGGTTCACTGAGAGGCTAGCAGTCTCCTGTATTGTACCAGCTCCTATTTCACTGCAGTCTGATGAGGGGGGCAGTCTACAGTACCTCCCTGCTACCTGTCACTCTATAAGACACACACACACTTACACACACTTACATGCACACACACACACGCATAAATGCAAGCACGCACAAAAGCATAATCACATGCCGGTACGCTCAGTTGCATAAACATACATGCAAAAGCAAGCTCACGAACTGACACTCGTGCACGCACACCCACACACACGCACACACACACACACACACTGCTTTTCTATCCTTCCAGAGCATTGTCTTTTATTACTTAGTAACCACATGCTGGTGCTGCGTTTTCCCATGCTGTCATGCTTCACTCTCTAATTACTTTATCTGGTTACGCAACACGCTTCATAATGTTGCAAGATTCATTCATCTGCAATCTTGGCTTAGCTACTGTATTTAAGTTACTATGGAGACCAATGCTAATTGTTACAGTAATGCATATAACTGCATTGGATAAAACAGGAAAGGAAACAATTACAATCTGAGTCATACTTATGACCTACAGATTTATTCCATATAATTATCTGTTATACAGTCTCTTCCAACATTTCAAAAAACAACCTCAGAGGACATAAGGTACTACAGAGGACCTGTACTACAGACGACATACGATAGGTGAAAATTCAGAAACATCTCTCATCTTTTGTAGGTTGTGATTCCTGGGGCCTAAGGAGGGGCGAACCAACCCCACGCTATCCCAGAGGTAGAGGAATGTTTAAGGGCACAAGTCTCCCAGCTGCAGGCAAGAACCATGTCCAGTCCTCCCCTCCCTTCCCTCCCCCTCCACTCCAAACAACAGTCTCAGAGACACCAGCACCTGCAGGAGCCCGAGCCGTCTATATGTTCACCCATACATCCCCTTCACCACCTCCACTCTACTACCGCCTTCCTCTCTCCCCCATTCGACTTTCAACCGATGTGTTTAATTTCTGATATCAAATATCTCTCCTCCCCTGGTCCTCTGCGTAGCTACTAGCCAGCTACCTGATCTCTCTGCCTGCTCTGTCCCAGTAAGAGGGACTAGAGGGATAAACTGTGTGATTAAGCAAGCCATGCTTTCTACAAGAGAAGCGGGGCACCAGATGTTCTCATAAAAAATGCAGCAGCATTTGCAGCAAGACTCATTTTCAGCCAGAGCCAGGAGAGCCGGGCCTACGCTTTAAAGCTTTTCATTTTTGAGAGAGTGGAGAGTTGAGTCCCCCCCATGAGCCAAGCAAAGTTGCAATGGCTACCACTTCTGAGAGAAAGACCAAGAAAATGAATTACTGAGACAACATTTCCTCTAATCTTGAGATATTCCGTTTTTTACATGGCAAAAGGAATGACAGAGAACTCCCTAACCTCGGTGTTAAGAATTTTGCAGTATAAACTTGTGAATTGTTAGTTTTTCAGTGTTTGGTAATTACTTCGAAAAAGTAGCCACGGGACAACAGAGCTTGAATATCACAGTTTGTTAGGGACCTCATGGAATACAGGAAACCTGAGCTTATAGCATGGATCCTCAACTAGATTCAGCCGCGGGACGATTCTTTCTTGAGCGAATGGTCAGGGGGCCGGAACATAATTACAAATAATTTGTATACTGCAAATTGACCGCAAGAATCCCAAACAGATAAAGCCCAAACAGACTAAAACATAATAATTTCAAACCTTGCTCACGATCAAATATATCTCTCTATTATGTGTGGGAATACTTAGGAACAGATTTCCAAAATGAAAATCACTTGGAGCTGATTTGCTGGTATTTTTTCTGTCTTTTATGTCCACCAATAAAAATACAGAAAAAACTTTGGGGGCCAAATAAAATCACCAGCGGGCCAGTTGGCGAACCCTGGCTTATAGGAGCAGTAGTAAAGAGCACATGCCTGCCTTGGAGCTTTCTGGCTTTTCTGATAAAATATACAGTACCAGTGAGAAGTTTGGATACAGCTACTCATTCCAGGGTTTTTCTTTATTTTTACTATTTTCTATAAAAAAGTTTAATAATAGTGAAGACATCAAAACTATGAAAGAACACACATGGAATCATGTTGTACCCCAAAAATATTTTTTATATTTGAGATTCTTCAAAGTAGCCACCCTTTGCCTTGATGACAGCTTTGCAAACTCTTGGAATTCTCTCATCCAGCTTCATGAGGTAGTCACCTGGAATGCATTTCAATTAAGTCCATATTATGGCAAGAACAGCTCAAATAAGCAAAGAGAAACGACAGTCCATCTTAACTTTAAGACATGAAGGTCAGTCAATATGGAACATTTCAAGAACTTTGAAAGTTTCTTAAAGTTCAGTCACTAAAACCATCAAGCGTTATGATGAAACTGGCTCTCAGGAGGATCGCCACAGGAAAGGAAGACCCAGAGCTACCTCTGAGTTCATTAGATTTACCAGCCTCAGAAATTGCAGCCAAAATAAATGCTTCACAGAGTTCAAGTAACAGATACATCTCAACATCAATTATTCAGCGGAGACTGCGTGAATCAGGCCTTCATGGTCGGATTGCTGCAAAGAAACCACTACTAACGGACACCAAGAAACATGGGCTTGGGCTAGGAAACACAAGCAATGGTCATTAGACCGGTGAAATCTGAAATTAGTCCAAATTTGAGATTTTTGGTTCCAAGCACCATGTCTTTTGTGAGACACAGAGTAGGTGAACGGATGATCTCCGCATGTGTAGTTCCCACCATGAAGCACGGAGGAGGAGGTGTGATTGTGTTTTTCTGGTGACACTGTCTGTGATTTATTTTGAATTCAAGGCACACTTAACCAGCATGGCTACCACAGCATTCTGAAGCGATACGCCATCCCATCTGTGTCATGGTTCCACCTGTCACCAAAGGGCGGCAGAGACCGTCCTAGAGACATTAACAACACTGAGGTGTGTTCAATTTACTCATTATGATTTCCCTGTTAAAAGAGGTGTGTTTTCTGTTGTCCTTCGCTGACGCTTGAATTGTATACTGTGTGCGTTCGTTCCTGAGTGAGTTTTCGAGACTTAGTGTTTGTTGTTTTTTTCAAGTGTACTGTGATCCTGATCCTGCTACCGTTTCTCAGTAAAGTATTATGTTTATCTTTAACCACTGATTTTTCATCTGGTCTCTTCTCTGCACTTGGGCCCAACCTTACCACGTCACAGCAAGCTTCAGCCAAAACATGGACCCAACAGAGATCACCCAGATCAAGAATGTTGTAACCCACCAAGGAGCACTCTTAGTTCCCTCCAACCACAGTCCAACCTCAACCCAGGAGGAACCAATGTTCAAGTCTCATCGCCCAGTGCTACAGGCGTTGCCAGAGTTCCTCCAGGGAACCTGCACTGGGAACCCAAGAACCCAGCCCCCCGAGCGGTATGACCGCCACCCGGGAGGATGCGTGGGGTTCCTCACTCAGTTTCTCTGGTGTTCGAGATACAGTCCTCCTTGTTCCACACCGATCAGGCCATGATCGCCTACATCATCTCTCTACTCTCGGGCAAGGCCCTGGCTTTGGCAATGGCGGTGTGGGGATAGCAGCCACCACCCTGCAGCTCCATATAAGCCTTCATTGCTGAGCTGCGAAAAGTCTTCGACCATCCAGTCAGCGGACGAGAAGTGGCCAGCCGACTGTTCAACATCTGCAAAGGGGCCAGACCAGTGGCTGACTTCGCCATTGAGTTCCGCACCCTCGCCGCCGAGAGTGGGTGGAATACGGAGGCCCTGTTCACCGCTTTCCAACAGGGTTTGACTAACTCCATCAAGGATAAACTGGCCTCTCAAGAATTGGGAGAGGACCTTGAGTCCCTGATAACGCTGGAAATCAGAATTGGGAACCGCCTCCAAGAACGCGTGAGACAGCATGGTTTCCCCATGCAGCTGGGATGCACACGTCTGAGCCCACAGGTGCGTGACAGACGCATACGCGAACGCTGCTGCCTCTACTGCGGAGGTATTGGCCATCTCCGTGCTACATGCCCAGAGCTGACAGAAAACGCCAGGGCTCTCCAGGACAGGGTGAGATCCTGATGAGCTGTGCAGTTACCTCCCGGCTACCCAGTCACCGTCTGTCACTACCCAAAACCCTACCCTGGGACCGTCAGCACAAGATTCAAGCCTTCGTGGACTCCGGGGCTGCAGATAATTTCATTGGTCAAGACCAACAGAGAATTACAAATCCCCTGCGTGAAGTGTCCCATTCCTCTGCAGAGTCAAGCCCTCGATGGACAGCCCATTGCCTCCGGTTAGGTGGAATATCATGCCAAGACCCTTCTACTGCAGGTAGGGGTGAACCACTCAGAGACTCATTGTTTTCTTTTTATCACTGCTCCTGAGAACCCCCTTATCCTAGAGTACCCCTGGTTAGTGCTACTTAACCCACTATTCTCCTGGTCCATGGACACCTAATAGACTGGAGTAAGGACTGCCAGACTAAATGTCTAAGACCCGCACTAAGAGCCTCACCGTGTCCTCCTGCATCCATTGAAGACCCAGACTTCTCCGCTCTCACTCTCGAATACTTCGCCCCCCCCGGGAGGCCTTTAGTAAGAGGCAAGCCGCCACCCTTCACCCGCATCATCAATAGGACTATGCCATAGAACTCCTACCCGGCTCCACACCTCTCCGGGGCCGTCTGTACTCCCTCTAGACCCCTGAAGCAGCGATCATGGACAATTATATCCAGGAGTTGCTGGAGGCAGGTTTCATTCCCCCCTATACATCCCTAGCTGGTGCAGGCTTCTTCTTCGTGGGTAAGAAGGATGGAGGCCTGCGTCCTTGCATCGATTACAGAGGGCTGAACCGGATCACGATCAAGAATCGTTATCCCCTATCCCTGATGCCCAAGGGTCCCAATTCTTCACCAAACTGGACCTCCGCAACTCCTACAATCTGGTGAGAATCAGGGAGGGAGATGAGTGGAAAACTGCCTTTAACACCCCTAGTGGTCACTATCAGTATTTAGTCATGCTCTTCGGATTATTGAACTCACCGGCAGTCTTTCAAGCATTGGTCATTGACACTCTTAGGGATATGTTGAATCGGTTCATCTTTGTTGACCTCGACGAAATCCTGATCTTCTCCAAAACCCTTCCGGAACACATACTGCACGTCCGCCAGGTCCTGGTGGAGACAATGGTTGGAGGGGGCACCTCATCCTTTTGTGATCTGGATGGACCATAAGAACTTGGTCTCCATTCAAGAAGCCAAGAGGATAAACGCTCGCCAGGCTAGGTGGGCTCTGTTTTTTAACAGGTTCGATTTCACACTGGCCTATCGCCTGGGATCCAAGAATCAGAAAGCGGACGCCCTGTCCCCCAACACGACAGGGCGTCATCCCCAGCTCTGGCATTGTGGCCCCTGAGATATGGAGTATTGAGACCACGGTCCGACAAGCTCAGACCCGAGAACCTGACCCCGGCGGGGGACCCGTTCCCGAGTACTAAAATGGGGTAACTCCTCTAAATTAACTGGGCATCCAGGGCTAAATCGGACACTGGAGTTCCTGAGGCGGAGGTTCTGGTGGCAAAACATGACTGAGGATGTGACCTGTCCGTAGACTTTATCACAGGGTTACCTCCATCCCAGCCCATTTCTCCAAGGCAGCCCATTTCATTGCCTTACCCAAGTTGCCCTCAGCGAAGGTGACCCCTGATCTCATGATTATCCATGTCTTTCGACTACACGGACTGCCCCAGGACATTGTCTTAGATTGTGCGCCCCAGTTCGTCACACACTATTGGAAAGTCTTGTGCTCCCTGTTGGGGGTGTCAGTGAGTCTCACCTCGGGATTCCACCCACAGTCAAATGGGCAAACGGAGCGGGTCAACCAGGAGCTGGAGAAGTTCCTGTTTCGTCTCCACCCAGGACAGCAACTGGAGCAAGTTGCTCACAACACACTGTTTCCTGAACAAGTCCCAAAGCGGGGGTGCCTTGAGCTGAGGCTTTCATTCAACAATGTCACCGCACTTGGATCAGAGCGATCCTCCTTGCAAACCAGGCAAGGCAAACGGGCACCGAAGGCCTCTTCGGTTTCTCAGTAAAGAATTATGTTGATCCTTAACTTCTGATTCTCTTCTCTGGACTCCAACCTTACCACGTCACAATCTGGTTCACGCTTAGTGGGACTATCATTTGTTTTTCAACAGGACAATGACCTGCAGGCTGTGTAAGGGCTATTTTACCAAGAAGGAGAGTGATGGAGTGCTGGATCAGATGACCTGGCCTCCACAATCATCCGACCTCAACCCAATTGAGATGGTTTGGGAGGAGTTAGACCGCAGAGTGAAGGAAAAGCAGCCAACAAGTGCTCAGCATATGTGGGAACTCCTTCAAGACTGTTGGAAAAGCATTCCTCATGAAGCTGGTTGAGAGAATGCCAAGAGTGTGCAAAGCTGTCATCAAGGCAAGAGTGGCTTCTTTGAAAAATCTAAAATATATTTTGATTTGTTTAACACTTTTTTGGGTTACTACATGAATCCATATGTGGTATTTCGTAGTTTTGATGTCTTCACTATTATTCTATAGTGTAGAAAATAGCAAAAATAAAGATAAACCCTTGAATGAGAGGGTCCAAACTTTTGACTGGTACTGTATATTTAGAAATGTATGCAGATATGAGTACTCCTGCTTTTCTTTTTCTAGGTTAGCCTAGTCACAACATGAAATGTCCTAGGGTAAGATTTTTTGCTAAATTCTAACGTCCCCCAATTTAGCACCTTTTCCATCCTTTTATTTAAACTAAGCTGAAGTGCCTTTCAATTCCTATCTAACATGTACATAATAATGCAGAATAGAAGTAATGTGTAGCCCTTAATTCTGAGGACAGATGCACCAATGAACCGCTCTGGAGGGCAACTGGCTAATAGAACTGGAGGTATCCACAACAGACTAGTCTAAACGCTTACTGGTCTAAAACCTCGGCTAAACCAGGGGAGCTGCAGGGGGATAAGCGCAGGCATTACATATTGTCAACAAAAGAGACAGATTTGCTCGTAATACCTTAGTGTCTCCATGTCTTAGTGGAGTTAAAGGGGGATTTGGAGGGCTGAATGAACACTCTCTGTCTTTCCTCAAGTGGACACTGGACTGGGGGTGTGGGAGGGTGTGTTTGGGGACTGATAGATTGCAGTCCTCACCTCTGGAGTTGACCCCCTCCCCAACACACTACTCTTCCAACGAGGAAGTGAAACCTGCCATAACACGTATCGCCCCACTCTGTCTCTCTGTCACCCACCGATACATAACATGAAGGCACACGCACACACGAGCACCCCACCCCACCACACACACAGAGGTGATTTAACATGACAAATGTGCATAACGGTGTTCCCTTCTCTTTGACATTGGTGGCCGTACACCAGAGAGGGTCAGAAATTGTATTTTATTTTATTTGTGTCAGAATATTTCCTGAGATGTCCGAGCAGGGAAAACAAACTGTGCATTATGCCAATGTCTCGCTCTTACACATAGTTGGCAGATAATGAGAGGGACTCTGACTGCGCTGGGACACCATGTTAAAGTTCCAAACACTTCATTCTTGGCTACTCAAACTGTTCAGATAGGCAGCTTCTTGATGTTCTAAAGAAAAATGTCATGGTTATAGAGAAGCCTATGGTATTTCTATGCAGTTGTTATTAGTTTTCTTCTCATATCTTTGTATATATTTTTATTTTTTTGTCTCGGTGGCAGATTTGAGCACTTGCCTAAAAAAGGACACAGTTATCTTCATAAAGCCATGCTCGTTTCACACTAATAGCAAAAAATTGCTGGTTACTGTTGCGAAACGCCCCATAACTCATCAACTTTTGGAGTAAACAAAGAGCGTAATGACTACACAGATGTGTTAATGAGTTGGTGTGCGACTTTCCCGCCCACGATGAAGATGCATCAGTGTCATTACCCATGAGTCTCGGGGAGCAGGCCACACCGAGATCTCCCCTAACGATCACTTCTTATCAGGAAGAGTGTGTACCACGCACACACACACAAACACACACATTGAGATTCATGAAATATCCCACACACAAGCACATTTCCCATGATGCTCTCTAATGATTTACTACAGCAATATGAGGTGGGAAATATTGCCAGGCATTTTACATAATTTACTCTATTGCTCTTAAAAATGGGTGTTGATGTCACTGGGTAGATTATTGGAGAGGAGGTAGTTAATTAGGCTTAGCCTTTGCTCTGTTGCTCTCGATCTCTGAAACGTATATAGTCTATAAAACAAATGGCTGTTGTTAAGAACAGATTGCATTGGTAAACCAAACGTTGTTTGTAACACTCAGAGGCAAGCAGAATTCCGACATAAAAAGAGCAATAACCTGCATGTTACAGAGATTTATGCATCCTTGATGTTTCGGCTTTGTACATTCTGGATATTGCCAGGTAGTAAATTAAAGGAATGCCTTTTGGCAAAGATTGTGCCTCCTTCTGCCATATGCACATACACACACACAGAGAAATGCATGTGTGCATGGCCTATTGCTCTCCCTCTCCCTTTGCACACACGCACACACACACGCACACACACACACACCACAAAAAAAACGTGATGACATCACAAAGATTGGTTTCTCTTTCACACAACCTGGAAAACTGCTCATCGCTCACACAAGCCTGGGAGAGAAACGATAAATGAATGACAGTCTTGTGAGTAGGTTTAAGGGGGTTAACGTAATGCTCTGACTAGGTTTCAGGGGGTCAACATAATGAGAGAAGTGTTGTCTCCTCCCTCCCCCCCGGGTGACTGTGCTTTACTGATGGAGAGATAAGCCTGAATAACTAATGGCAGGAGAGAGTGAGAGGGAAGTTAGAGTGAAGTGCAGGCACACTGTGATCCATTTATATGCATGTTAATAATGGATCCTCGTCGGGCTTCAGGACTGGCGGGAAGAACTCTCTCTCTCCTCCATCCATCATTAAGATGTGACTTTCCTGTCACGCTCATCACTGCATCATTACTCTTTGTGCACTATTGTGGAGGCCCAAAATACTATCTCCAATCGCTTAAAATCAAATCAAATCATTTATTTTCTTTTATCCGTTTTTTTTTCGTACCCTTCTTCATATTCTGGATCTGTATCAATCGGAACGAAGTGGGACGTGTGTTTTGAAAGTCAGCCAACTTTATCGACAGTATAACTCAGATCAGGAATGGCTTTGAGAATGACTTTTCTTCTACGGTAATGAGACTTGAAACTCCACAACAGAGTATGAGATCACTGATGTTGCTCTGGGCTCCCACTGTACAGTAAATGTCAGGCATGTGTTTCACCAAGGTTGCCCCCTTAGAGTAGTTCAGTGGTTGTGGAGTTGGGGTTGAGGTTAAGGTTGCAGGTCTCCAGTGGCTCAGACCTTAGCTATAGAACACTGTGGAAGGGGGTCTGGCTTCTGACCAATGAGTGAGTGCACTGAGGCCCCTTTATTTTCTAGAATGCCACATTTCAAACCGACACAGCATAACCACACCACACCCTCTCCAATTGAAGAAAGTAAAGCTTGACCTCTCTGGATGGAATGGGCATAGTTTGCGGGTGACTTCACTTTGTATGTGTGATACCCAAGATGGAGCGCCTATATTGTTTTATAAACCTGGGCTATGGGCATATACAGTATACTGTACATGTATGCGCACACACGCACGCACACACACACTAACACACACACCCCGTTCCCCACACACATGCCCACACTATAACACATGCATAAAGCAGACTGTTCGAGGGCTGGCTGGGCAGCTGGCCGGTATTAAATTGGATCCCTGGGTTCCCCACTGTTCAATGGGAGTTAAAGCCATATTAAAGGGATCTCTTGCAGTCCCACAGCAGTGGGAGAGCATGGACAGAGGCCAAGGTAAGCAGTAATGTGCCAGCCACACCCCTGGAGGACCGCATCTGCTCATGCTCTTTACCATGGTTCCTTTATGTTAACATGACATATACGGCCCGGTACATACTGTACCGTACGCACACCCATGCCCAGGTTATGTGCCAATACCCACAGAGCAATAGCGCTCTAGCGGCTCTACCTCAGTAGTATCATTAAAGTTAACTAAGTACAAGTCCTATTACATGCATCAGTGGGCTGAGAGAGGTCCTTCTTTGAGTTATATGTTTGCAGGTAAACGTTCGTGTTGCATTGTTTGTTTAGATTTAATTCCACTTTGGAGGTTTCCTCATTTCTCCTTGAATTTATGTTGGACATTACTCTCTCTCTCTCCGTGTGTGTGTGTGTGTGTGTAAGTCACGATTTTTTTTTTCTTTTGAATTTTCACATGTGAAATAGCTGTGTTCACATGTTGAGCTTAAATTTCACATTTGAAACCATAGAGTTCACGTGTTAACACCACATTTTCACGTGAGGAGAAAAACATGCTTTCACCTGCTTTCACCGTGTTCAGTATGAATCGTATATGCAGTTTCACATGTGAAAAACACAGCACCCTGCATCCCACTGCTGGTTTGCCTTTGAAGCTAAGCATGCTCGGTCCCTGGATGGGAGACCAGATGTAGCAGGAAGTGGTAAACAATTATCTTCTGTAAAGAAATAGAGTCACGTGAGAAAAAAAAAAATCTGAAGGAAAAACACGTGAAAGATGTACATGTGACACTTCACACGTTTCGGATAACCACGTGTTATGTTTTTACATGTGATTTTTTCATGTTTTTTTTTCTAAGGGTGTGTGCGTGTATGTGAATGTGTGTGTGTGTGTGTGCGTGTGCTGGAAATCCAGTGTGGTGCGGACTGCGTGGGCAGCTGCTGTTTTATGTGCCTCTACTTTTTATCATCAGCAGCTTGTACTTCCTCCAATCACATCAAGCTACCAGAGCAGTCATGCCTGCAGAGAGAGAGAGGAGGAGGGAGGACGTTTGCCAAACCATCTCGCCATATCTGCCACATCAAAGCACCACCATTGAATTCTGTCAAAACAAATATGGCAGCCATAATTTCTGAGGTAGCCGATAAAAATAAAAGACAAAATAAAAGAACAGACTGTCTCTTCATGGACTTCAAGGAAGAGGGAAAACACCTGAATGAACGATCATTTCTTCCATGAGCAGACTAACCCGGTTAGTGTGAGGGAGAAGGTGTGAAGGTGTGAGGTGGCTGGAGGAAGGGCCTGGGAGACCAAGGCGTGGATAATGGGAAGAAGTCGAAGAATTTAGGTTTGCCATGTTAGTCTGATTATTTTCCACACAAAGCTAATTAACTGCCACAGCCTTAAGTACCCTCTTTATTTCCTAGACCCCCCCCCTCTCCCCTCTCTCCCCTCCCCCCACACACCCCAACATCCCTCCCATCCCCACTTCCTTTCTCTCCCTCCCTTCACACCAGCAGCAGCACTCGTTCCTGTCATGTGGAAATTGATGGAGGGCCCACTAATTGTCTGTTTGGTCCCAAGGTGCCTTTCCTCACTACACAGACATCCCTTCCCGAATTCCTCTGGCTTCCAGTTGATTACAATAAATCAATCAGGCCGGGTCAGACATCCTCCGGCTTGGGGGTAAGCGAGGCAGGGGGAGCAGAGGTAGGGGGCGGGGGTGTTCCTGGGACCCCCTTGACCCTCCTGGACCACTCTCGTTTCCACGGTGAGACCTTCAATAAGGGCCAGATCAGTTCTAGGAGCAAAAGAGGGTAAAATAGGGAACTGCGGGGCTCTGCTTTCCTCAATTCCCACTTCTCGTGGCCTTATTGGACTCTCTTCTTAGGACTAAACCAGACAGGCAGGCTGGGGTCAGAGCAATAGCAGCAAAATGCAATAATACCATTCCTTTTCCCTGTGCAGGAGAGATAATGCTGGAGATGTGATCAGTGTAATCAGGGAAAAGCAGGAGCCAAATCAATAGGAGCCTAGCTTATTTGCTCCACATGCTTTGAAGGTGAATCCTAGCCTTGCTACATAAATTGGACTAATTGAAGAGCATGCTCGGGCAACAAGCCCTTTAAAAAGCATGTCAATGTCAGCGTGATCCTTGTATATCATCCAACAACACCAACAGAGGAGGATAGCAAGTTGCCATGAAACTGAATTGGAAAACGGTATGGAAGCAATATATTTGGGATTAAGGTGGATTGGATACTAGAAAATCCCTTCATTCAGATATAACATCTAATATCCATAAACTACACTGTACCACAACATCGTCATGCACGGCTCACAAATGATTGCGGACAATGCAGCAGGGCTCTCCAACCTTTTCTAGCATGAGAGCCCCTTTTAAATTGTGAAACATGTTAATCATTCATTTTTTCCTAGCACTCTCTTTGTATTTTACAGAATTCTGTTTTATACTCTCAAAATTACAATTATTCATGGAGAAACAATGAAACGGCTTGTTCTGTGCCCTTTGTCAATGCTTAAATCACATCAGAAGAACATTTTTGAGGGCTGAAATGTTAGCAGATGCTGTGTTACATTTGGCTTTTTAAGCCGGTCCTGGCTAGTTAGGGGTGGGATAATGTCAATGTGGATTTGATTGTTTAGTAGCCGGGAACTTGAGGTGTCTGATACTGTTGAGATTTGTTTTTTTTAACAGTTTGCGGTGGAACACGTGAACAAATGCACTTTCAGAATTGTTTGGAAAGCTTCTCATAGGTGGGCTGCGAGCTACTGGTACTGTAGCTCGTGATCGACCTGTTGGAGACTGTGTACATATATTTTTGTGTACTGAAGAAGTCTATCCAGTGACAGTGATACATTTCATCAACACGGACAGCAAATTAAAAACACACCCGTGAGACTCCAACCGTTCAAGAATTAGCCATATTATACAAGAAATGGGGCCTGCCCGACACAAAACAATCTATCAAAGTAAATGAGCCTGCTATTCACAAATATGGCACTGTAGCCGCCCCGTACAACACCATGGTATTATCCAGCAGGCCAATCAGTTTGAGGGAGATCCTACTAAAGAGGCTCATCCAATCTCCAGTCTCAGGGGAAGGAGAGCGAAAGCCCCAAGAGCACCCGAGTCTTAGTCTTCTTGCTCTGGGCTTATTAATACGTTTGGTAGTAACAACAGTAGGTTTTAACCCTGTTAGCAGAGTGGCATGTCTGCAGCTCGACGTGTTAGAGCCCTGTGATGGGGAGTGGTGTCTGAGGATTTAAAAGATCTGGGCTGGGGGATTGCCTCCCTTCAGCCCATGCACCAGGAAGGAGATTTGAGCCCAAATTAAATGATTGTATCAGAACGAAATCGATAGCAATCCATGGCTTCCTTAATCCAGCTGTAGCTCCCAGATCACTCCCTGATGCAGGCAATCTCTCAGCCATCATTACGACAGGCAGATCAATTCACCCACCCACACTGTTGGCCAGAGAGCTGTGGTCCGCTCCTCTTCTCCTTTTCCCCGGGCTGAGAAGAGAGGGATGAGAAGAGGAGGGGAGATAGTGAGGTGAGATGCCTACAAGGTACAACGATGCTGTTGTTAGTGGTAATTAACAAGAAACAGACAACAGCCCGGTGATAGTGAACATGGGTCTAAAAACTTCAAATCGAATGGCCGAACTAAAAGTGCTGTATGTGCCCTTACAAAAAAAACATGTCACATGTCCAGTTTCATGTCACATTTTTTTTGTAAGGGCGCATATATTACAGCACTTTTAGTTTGGCCATTCAATTTGAATTTTGTGGGCCCATATTTGCTACCACCGGGCTGAGTTTAAATGTTATACATTAAACCATATTTTCACATATTACATTTTGCGGTTTCAAATGTTAAAAACAATTACATGTGAAAATGTCACTTTCACATGTGGATTAGCAAATTCACATGTGAAAGACAATCACATGTGAAAATCTAATTTGCAGTTTCACATGTAAGAAAACCAAATGTGAAAATGTCACTTTCACATGTGGAATTGCAGCTTCACATCTTGGGCTGAAATAATGTCATTCTCCTCACATGTGAAAAGACGGTGTTAGCATGTTGCAGTAGCAGTGTTTCCTCCAGTGGAATTAGGGTGACTACATCTAAAAAGCACAATGCAGGACAAGGAAGCGATTTTGCGGGACATTTTTCGGGGGCAGGTTAATGGATCATGTTCAAATGGCGACATTCAGTGGCCAGTTTATTATGTACAACATCCGGTTCACAAAAATGGTTAGACAGTGAGTCATGTGGCCGTGGCTTGCTATATAAAGCAGGCAGACAGGCATTGAGGCATTCAGTTACTGTTCTATTGAATGTTAGAATGGGCAAAACTAGTGACCTAAGCGACTTTGAGTGAGGTCTGATTGTCGGTGCCAGGCACGCCGATTCCAGTATATCAGAAACGTCCGGTCTCCTGAGTGTTTCACGCACGACGGTGTCTAGGGGTTTACCGAGGATGGTGCAACAAACAAAAAACATCCAGCAAGCGGCATGTGGCGGTGGTGTAATGTTGTGGGGAATGTTTTCCTGGCACATGTTATGTCCCTTGATTGAACGCCATAGCGTTTGAACGCCATCTCGTATCTGAACATGAAAATATGGTGTTAACATGTTGACATGTCCCAAAGAATTCAGAATTCAGGCTGTTTTGGAGGAAACGGGGTGTCCGACCCAGTACTAGATGGGTGTACCTAATAAACTATAGTTCTGCTGTATGAAGGTTACTACCTGTTATATAGTTGCCACATCCATTTATAAATGAATGATATGTACCCATTGATTCTTAAAGAATAAATAAATGCCTCATGAGCTAGGTTCAACTGTCATACCCCAACAGAACACCAAATATAAGATTTTTTTACTCCAATGTTTGTAAACAAAGTAAATATAAACAACCACTGTATAGCCTAAAAACATGGTTAAAACTATAATTTGGATGTCATAGATAGTCAGTCCTTGCGTCCACAGGGTAGTGCAGTGATACCCAACTCCAGTCCTCAAGTACCCCCAATTGCACACATTTTTGTTGTAGCCTTGTAACAAGCACACCTGATTCAACTATATAACTAATCATCAATCCCTTAATGAGATGAATCAGGTGAGTTTGTCCATGTGCTGTTTGGGGTACTCAAGGACTGGTGTTGGAAACAATGGCGTAGTCTATGGATTTGAGAGTGGTTGCATTTCTCCAGCAGCTAACATATGGCATTTTTTTAAGATGGTCAAACCAAGGATTATTTAGCTATGTGATTTTGAATATTAGGACCCGTTTACCAACAACAACAACAAAAAAAACATTGAATTTGGCCTTACTGCTATTAGCCCATAGAAACACATTGAATAACATTTTCATACATTGAAAAACAGATAGTCCAAAAATAAATCCAAAGGATGTTTGTTTTGATGTGTCTGTCCTAAATCAAATCAAGTCAAATTTGATTTGCAACATGCGCCGAATACAACAGGTTTAGACCTTACCGTGAAATACTTACTTACAAGCCCTTAACCAACAACAGTTAAAAAATATTTACTAAATAAACGTTAAAGTAACAATAAAATAACAATAACGAGGCTATATACAGGTGGTACTGGTACCGCGTCAATGTGCGGGGATACGAGTTAGTTGAGGTAATTGAGGTAATGTGTACATGTAGGTAGGGGTGAAGTGACTATGCATAGATAATAAACAGCGAGTAGCAGCAGCGTAAAAAGAAACAAACAAAAACAATTATTAAAAAGGGGTTAATGCAAATTGTCCGGGTAGCCATTCGATTAACAGCTCAGCAGTCTTGGGGGAACTTGCCATGCGTTAGCAGAGAGAAAAGTCTATGACTAGGGTGGCTGGAGTCAATGGCAATTTGTAGGGCTTTGAAGACACTTGCCAGTTGGTCAGCGCATGTTCTGAGTACACTTCCTGGTAATTAATCTGGCCCTGCGGCCTTGTGAATTTTCACCTGTTTAGAGGTCTTACTCACATCGGCTACAGAGAGCGTGATCGCACAGTCATCCGGAACAACTGGTGCTCTCATGCATACTTCTGTGTTGCTTGCCTCAAAATGTGCATATAGTAGCAATAATTTAGCTCATCTGGTAGGCTCGTGTCACTGGGCAGCTCGCTGTTGGGCTTCCCTTTGTAGTCCGTAATAGTTTGCAAGCCCTGCCACATCCGACGAGCGTAGTAGGATTCAATCTTAGCCCTGTATTGACGCTTTGCCTGTTTGATGGTTCATCGGAGGGCACTGCGGGATTTCTTGTAAGCGTCCGGATTAGAGTCCCGCACTTTGAAAGCGGCAGCTCTACCCTTTAGCTCAGTGCGGATGTTGCCTGTAATCCATGGCTTCTGGATGGGGTATGTACGTATGGTCACTGTGGGGACAATGTCATCGATGAATATATTGATGAAACCGGTGACTGATGGGGTATACTCCTCAAAACCATCAAATGAATCCCGGAGCATATTCCAGTCTGTGCTTGCAAAACAGTCCTGCATCTTAACATCTGCGTCATACTGACCAAGGGGGAGCTGACATCGACTCTAGGGTTTTTTCATATCCAACAAAACTTCTGAAGTCAACAAGAAAATTCTTAGTATTGCAAACAAAAATAATGATATTGAAAGCAAAACGTGAATCCAAAGGTATTGATAGGAAGACAAAATATTGCAAGGACGTATTTTTGAAATGCGAGTACAAATTATTTGTAAATGGATGCAATTTCTTTATTTTTACATGATAAAAAAAATGCTTCCCTCTTTTAAGGAATTTTCCCTATCTTTGGTTATGGTACACTGGCCTTTGCTTTTGCTGCCTTTTTTCCAGTTGCAAGTTTTGGCACATTCATTGCAGCAACATAGCACCCTGCATCCTACTGCTGGACTTCCTCTGAAGCTAAGCAGCGTCAGTCCTTGTTGGTCCCTGGATGGAAGACCAGATGTAGTTGGAAGTGGTAAAAAATACATATGTGAAAATAATGTAAATGGGTGAGGGAAAAGAATCTTGAAGGAAAAACACAAAAAACGCACACGTGAAACTTCATGTATCTGACTTGTTAAAATGTCACCCTAAAAATTCACATGTGATTTGTTCACGTGTTCAACCATATGTCCAAAAACCACATGAATTCTTTATTTGTTTTTTTGAGGTGTACGTCTCGAGAGATATCGACTATTGTACTCTACGAGAGCTTTTTATGTTTTCAGTGATAGAAGGCGGAACTGTAAGCTCAGTTGGATAGGTAGAATCAGAACAGGTGCACATCATCAGTGTAATGAAATTATGCAAATGCTTTGTGTTTCCTTTGTACTGATACTCTCGTTCTGTCAGTGTCACTACTCATTAAAATATTTCATTCATCATTGCAACATGTAGTATGTTTTCACACTCTTACTATATGTTGTAATTACATAATTCATAATTATTGAGAAAGCATAGATCATTGAGAGCAAGAACCTTTAGTGTGCACTGAGAAACCTACCTGTGTGATTTAAAGTAGCTGCATTAAATAAATCCACTTGAAGTCACATCAACATTGCTTTGTAAGTCTTGCTTTCACACAGGCGGACCACTGTGAATAAAACCTGCAATTAAAATCACTCAGTGCAGTGGCGCCTTAACAGTAACTACGTATTTTAATCACAACCGTTCCCAGGTCCTGTAGTGGCCCAAAGCACACATCAACTTATCTCTTAAACCTGCTTTCCAATTTCCCACATCTGTCAAAGTCTGCCCGGCTCCCAGTGCAGTCTCCCTCCACACCTCGCTCTTCCTCCACATAGCCCACTGTTAGGATCTACGGAAAACAACTAATTCATTTCCATCATCAATATTCTCCTCATGAGTGGTTGGTGGGGAACGCAGAGGAGCCCCTGGTACAGGAAATCAGAGTGGTGGAGGCATAAAGCATGGGAGAGGAAAGAGAGAGAGAGAGAGAAGGAGAGAGAGCGCTCCATGGGTACAGAAAATCTGATTGGTGAAAGCATGGGAGAAAAGGAAGAGAGGGACAGAGAAAGAGAGCGAGAGCGAGCTGTTGCTCCTGAGAAGCTACAACACAGGCTCTGCTGTTGCTGTTTTCTCCCAGTCCTCCTCTTTGAAAAAACTGCTGGCGTGAAGGAACTTCTTCTGCCAGCAATTAGAGGGCAGCAGAGGTTCTATGTAATTACCTACACGACGCACTTCCCCCGCCACTGCTGAAACAAACAAAAAAACTTGGCTCGCCCTCTGGTCATAAAGAAGGAACGCGCTGAAGAATATTTATAAACAAATTATTCAAAGTGATTGCTCGCTCCCAATCATTCATGCGGGCCTGGGAAGGAGATTTGCATTGACATGCTGTAAATATTATGAATCTTACCAATTACAAAACGCTTGCCCATCTTCAAATGATGTTTCAAATGTGCATGGCCGTTTGAATAGCTTTTAATGTTTTGAATGGTTTGCAATAAATGTGCATCAGCTTCTGTGAATCAACCCAGTACTGCTTTACAATGCTTCCTCATTCCCAAAATGCCAACAGTCATGCACATCTACAATCCTGTTGATCTCTGACTGTTCGACGTTGTCACAACGTTGCCAAAAGCTTTACTCTGATTCTCGCCTTGTTCCAGTAATGTATCAGAGGCTACTTCTACTTCTATTGTTGTTGCCTTTTAAGTGTGCGTGTGTGTGTGTGCGTGCGTGCGTGCGTGCGTGTGTGTGTGTGTGTGTGCGTGTGTGTGTGCGTGTGTGTGTGTGTGTGTGTGTGTGGGTTTGTGTGTCTGTTTCAATGCTTCAAGTGTGTGTGGAGGCTTTTAAGTGTGTGTGGAGGTTGGCCTTGGGAGCGGTATTACTGTAAGGCTGAAAGAGGAGGCCAGCCTGCAGCAGAATATCCGTCCCTTTAGAATAGCAGGACTTCCAGCATCTGGCATTCTCAGTAAACTGATTATCTATTCTCTCCTGTGCACGCTGCCTCTTTTGTTAGAGAATGAATAGAGGCACGCTTTTAGTGCTTGACACACTGTCATGCTTTAGGGCTGGAGTGCTCCGGTATGCTTAATTAGTATTGGTTCCCACTGTAAGGAAAGCAGAAAAATCTATCCTACCCCCAATGAGCCATTTCTAACACACAAATATAAACACATGGAGGAAGTATTGTGTGTAATCATGCAATGTAGTGAAATCTCTATTGAGCTTTGCATTGATGGCACAGACGTTGCAAGACACTGCTCTCTCTCTCTCGCTCTCTCTATCTATCTCTCCCTCTCTCCCAAAGCTCTGCCTCCCTGGCCACAGAGTGATGTGCTTTAATCCCACGCTGGCTAGATTACATTAGGAATATCCCCTCATTAATTACAGTGGCTATTGGCAGTACCTGAGTTAAAGCAGATTATGAGAGCAAGGAGTGAAAACAGGCCTCAGAAAGGCTCAGTCAGCACTTTGTCTTCTTCTTTGTTCAACACACCAGCCTGGACACACGTATTTCTGAGCACGAAAGTAGGGAAGTTGGTCAGGGAGGATGGGTGGGTGTAATCCGCTATCATCTAGCAATCAAAATGTTGCTTGTTCAAGTCGTGTCGGGGACAACTGTAGCATATAAAATAAGGGTTACATGGAGAAAATTGGACCCAATGAAATTAAAATGGAGGGCCCTTCCTTCAGCAAAATATATTTAACCTAAACCCTCATTGAAGGCTTGAAAAGTGGCCCTCCCCTACACCCAAAACAATAATTAAAACAGCGGATAACAAAGAACATGTACACCGTTTACCTTCATTTCTTGGACAGACCTGAGCCTTAGATATGCAGTTTTAGAAACTGTTCTTCGTCCTGTCAGCATTACATGGCAACACAGGAATTTTTATCGTGCACAGGGCTGCGGGCCAGAAGGTTGTGCGTTCGCAGACCACCATGGACAGGAGTAGGGGTGGAAAGATCTCCTTTATAGTAAAGTCATTGCATGAATCTATCATTGTATTTGCAGTTCTGAGAAAAAATTGCCTTTTATAAAAACTTCATGCAATTCTACTCATTTGACATATTAGCAGAATCTTTTTCAATATCACACATCACCGAAATTACAGACTAGGAATGGACAGAGAAGTATGCCTATGTGTTCATCTTATCATATTTGTTTCCAATGAAACTGTCCCTGTTTGCAAATAATTACATCTGAGACGTCATTAGGAATCTGAGCATGGTACATTCAAAAGTTAGGTCTACCGATGCAGAAACATTTCAAAGAGTAGCCAAAACTGTTGGCTACTCTTTTTTCTTGGTTTAACCCAATGAAAAAACATCACAAGTGTATCCCTAAAAGCTGTCTGGGTTTAAACATCTTCTATTGTACAGGAACTGAATAGCTTAATCAACTGAAAGTGACAGAATTAGATTACTTCCAAGCAAAGTAAAAAGGTTGGCTCCTTGGCCATATTAGGTTGTAGCTCAGCCTCTGAAAGTCAAAGAAACGAAACAATGATATCCCCATATGCATCAGAGTCACGTCTTTCCCGGGAATTTTACAACTTGTTTCTAACATAAAGCATCGCGGACCAAAGCGCTGTTATAGATCACTTTATATAATCGGATTCGTTTCATTTTCTTCAAAATCTTAAGCTAACAAGGGGTAAACCTGTGCTTTTTGTTATTTTCTTTCATGAAAACTAGAGGCTTGGTTTTAATTTAACTTAACGTCCCTTAACTGGGGGAAGGAATTCACTGCCAAACAGGTACTGCAGGCCTACATCGTATATCTTAAATAGGAAGAAATAGGCTCCAACACAAAGCCCTCTTGTTGTTAGTAAAGTCTAACTAAAATGAAGATAGTTGAAATGAATTATGCCTACTCGAATTTGCCTACTTTCAGCACCATGAGCTGTCCATTTCTGATTGATTGTGCCGTGGCTTCTGCTTCAAATTTCAGCACCACAATGTAAGTTACTCGAATCTGACTTCTTGTGAGGTCAATAACTCTGATAAATAGGCCTACATCATGGGAAGAAACATATTGTTTTTAATAAAATCAATAATAATCCTTCTCCTCTTTGAGCTCGCCTTCTCAAACTGAACAGAACATAGACTATAGGCTAGTTCGCACGCAAGATAGTGAATATTTTGGACTAGACCTAATCAAGAAAGAAAATCTGAAGAAGCCTTTGACTCTCCTCCTGAACTGCCACCGTAGGCCTACACAGCACAGCCATTGGTTAGGCAGCACACAAAACAGTTTTTGATCAGCAAGAGCAGAGCAGGCTGGGGCACAGGGTTGGAATATCGATTGCAGTGTGTAATGCAGCCGAGATTTCTTTATACCATCCCAGTAGCTATCTTAGAAATATAACTTTGCTCTGTACTTCTCCGGGCATACACTTCGCAGCCTATAGCCTATAGGATCATTGATTGAGACCAAACTAAATAGTCTATAGGTGCACTTGATATTGCGCGCCCAGCGGTGAATCAGAGATGAGGGGCGGCATCGGGTACACATTGATATAAAGCCTAATAAGCAACTAATTCTACACTGAGACATGTTACATTTCATCAATTACAATTACATGACCCTCCCCTGGACTAGATTTAGAAAATACTAAACCCTTACCTTGAATGAAATTGAAAAAGCATGAACCTCCCCTATTTTCCTCCAGGTACCCATTATGTAAATTTAGATCCATCCCTAACGTAAGGTAATATATCATACTAAATGGAGTGTCACAGATTGACGTACAGAAGAATACGAATTGTCCTGAGACCTTGTTGAGCACACTGAGTCTGACAGCAGTGTTTCTGTGAACAGCAGGGCCTGTTGGTACAGAACTGGCCACAAGGTGCGCTACAGTATAGACACAGCTTTAAAACTTCACTTTTCTCTTACTGTGATTAAGAAAGTATATATCCTTTAAGAGCTGGTTTATCAGTAACAGGATTAGCTAGTGAGGGTTAATGGTTGTGGCTCCCATACTGGAGTTTAATGCTTCTGACATGCAGTATACATAGAGAGTGTAGCAACATCACTCCTACGACCACAACACAGCTAAACCATTAGTAACAATGTTGGCGCTGGATCGCCCGACGCAGCAGCCGTAATAGCTCCTGAAAGGTAAAACTAATCCGTTTTAAATCGTAATTTTCTTCTAAAGCGGCAATTTGATCTTTCAACCGCATTAAGAACACATTTGCCAGCTCTCCCTTGGACATTATTAGACCCAGACACAGGGGATTGATTGCTTCTTTATAAGGCCCAGGTAGAATAACTAACGCTGGAGTCCATGGGAGAAAAATCAAAGCCGAAGCCCATTAAAATGTATCAGAGACACTCTTTCAAACCAAATGAATCATGTTCAAAATCCACATTAAACACCCTCCTCTGCAAGCTGTCAAACCTGATTCACGCAAAGGCGGGGGAAAAGGAAAAAACGTGTGTAAATATCAAATGAGTCCGAGTGGAAATGCGCGTTGCCATTTGTATGCGTTGCGCGTAACCCATTGTGGAGTTCACAGGTCCTTTACTAATGAGTAAATCACTGCCTTCGGACAGATGAATCAAAGTGCC
Organism: Brachymystax lenok tsinlingensis; assembly: GCA_030435695.1. Classification (NCBI taxonomy): domain Eukaryota; kingdom Metazoa; phylum Chordata; class Actinopteri; order Salmoniformes; family Salmonidae; genus Brachymystax; species Brachymystax lenok. Next base: position 9,785,314 of record CM059786.1, on the reverse strand, counting down.
CAGCTTCTGCTGTGCATGACTAACTCTTGACAGCTTTGCCTCGCTGTCCCCCACATCAGAGGGATGTAGTGCTACGTCCTACCTGACTTTTTATCACAAGATCAGATGCTAGCTCTGATGCTACGCTTCTCCTGTTCCATAACACTGCAGCAAAGGAGGCCGATAATTTTCTGACGCCTAAGCATGGCTAACATGCTTACCTTCACTCTACTTTTTCATGCAATAGAAATATAATTGGACTTCATATATACAAGCACTTGTTTGGTCAGATTATGATAAATCAAGTCCTTCCAAGAGCCCCGTAAAAAAACTTCTCCATTACAGTAGGCCTATCGTCACAAGTTACCCAACAAATCAATATTATTGATAATCAAAATGTAACTATTCTCAGAGGAATAAAATGAAAGAATAACAGTGAAATTAGTCAATTGAGAAGATACAATTTGGTTTACAGTCTGGGTTCAGATTGAGTTAGTCAAAGGCTACAGTGTGCCTATACAAGATCAGAAAGGCCTACAGAAGCAGTTTGTAAGCCTATGAAATAGCTAGAACATTAGTGACAAGGAGGGACTCTTAATATCCTTTCTACCCCTTCTACTCCTCCTGTCCTCAAAGTAATCCCAAACTTGTAGGTCAAGGTGTAGGCGGCTGTGTCAAATCACGAAATCGAATTTGATTTGTCACATGCACCGAATACAACAGGTGTAGACCTCACAGTGAAATGCTTAATTATACAAGCCCTTAAACAACAACGCAGTTTTAAGAAAAATACGTGTTAAGTAAAAAATAGATTAGTAAAACATTTAAATAAAATTAACATATAATTAAAGAGCAGCAGTAAATTAACAGTAGCAAGGCTATATACAGGGGGGACCAGTACAGAGCCAAAGTGCGGGGCACAGGCTAGGCAGCAGTGTAAAAGAGGGAGGGGGACAATGCAAATAGTCTGGGTAGCCATTTGATTAGCTGTTCAGGAGTCTTACGCTTGGGGGTAGAAACTGTTAAGAAGCTTTTTGGACCTAGACTTGGCGCTCTGGTACCGCTTCCCGTACGGTAGCAGAGAGAACAGTCTATGACTAGGGTGGCTGGAGTATTTGACAATTTATAGGGCCTTACTCTGACACCGCCTGGTATAGAGGTCCTGGATGGCAGGAAGCTTGGCCCCGGTGATGTACTGGGCTGTACACACTACCCTCTGTAGTGCTCTGACCTCTTCCCTATAGGCTGTCTCATCGTTGTCTGAGATGAGGCCTACCACTGTTGTGTCATCGGCAAACTTAATGATTGAGTTGGAGTTGTGCCTGGCCATGCAGTCATGAGTGAACAGGGAGTACAGGAGGGGACTGAGCACGCACCCTTGAGGGGCTCCCTGGTTGAGGATCAGCGTGGCGGATGTGTTGTTACCTACCCCTACCACCTGGGGGTGGCCCATCATGGAAGTCCAGGATCCAGTAGCAGAGAGAGGTGTTGAGTCCCAGGGTCTTTAGCTTAGTGATGAGCTTTGAGGGCACTATGGTGTTGAACGCTGAGCTGTAGTCAAATTGGTTTGCAAATTGGCATGGGTCTAGAGTTTCTGGGATAATGGTGTTGATGTGAGCCATGACCAGTCTTTCAAATCACTTCATGGCTACAGACGTGAGAGCTACGGATCGGTAATCAACATCATGGCCTTCACACATGTGACACACCCGTCACCTGCATTTCCCCCAACGCTGCCACCACCTCAGGTATTGGGGATACACTCTGGCGAGAGATTGGACCTCTGCTAAAAAGATTTCCTCAAACACTCAATCACCCCCATCCTTTCTCTCTTTCTATCTCTCCAACCTCTCTCTCTCTCTCTATCTCTCTCTCTGTCTCTCTCTCTCTGTCTCTCTCAATCTCACTCTCTTTCCTTCCCATATCTTCCCCTTTTCTCATTCCTCTGGCTTTCCTTACTAATCACATTTCACTCTCCTCCTCCCCCCGTCCCCATGATGCAGGCTCTCGCTATACAATCACATAAACTTCTCCTCCGAGACAGGCCCGGCTGATAAAACAGCTGACTTTCAAAGTTGCTCACGGCTCTTTCCTATACGTAGGCTTGTGAGGTCCTACAGGAACGCTTATTTGGATCCTTTATTACATGTGCTGTCCCAAAGTCTGAAGGGCAGGTTTAATATGTGGGTTCTCGGTGTGGGGAAGAGAAGGTAGAAGGCACTCTGGAAAATGTTGGGTTTATGAGAGCATATTTTGAACTCACCCCCCTTTTGTCCTCAGAACAGCCTCAATTCGTCAGGGCATGGACTCTACAAGGTGTCGAAAGCGTTCCACAGGAATGCTGGCCCATGTTGACTCCAATGCTTTCCACAGTTATGTTAAGTTGGCTGGATGCCATTTGGGTGGTGGACCATTCTTGATACACACAGTAAACTGTTGAGCAAAAAAAGCAATGTTGCAATGTTGCAGTTCTTGACACAAACTGGTGCGCCTGGCACCTACTACCTTTCCCCGTTCAAAGGCACCCTCTGAATAGCACACATACACAATTAATGTATCAATTGTCTCAAGGCTTAAAAAAACGTACTTAACCGGTCTCTTCCCCTTCATCTACACTGATTTACAGTGAGGAAAAAAGTATTTGATCCCCTGCTGATTTTGTAAGTTTGCCCACTGACAAAGAAATGATCAGTCTATAATTTTTATGGTAGGTTTATTTGAACAGTGAGAGACAGAATAACAACAAAAAAATCCAGAAAAACGCACGTGAAAAATGTTATAAATTGATTTGCATTTTAATGAGGGAAATAAGTATTTGACCCCCTCTCAATCAGAAAGATTTCTGGCTCCCAGGTGTCTTTTATACAGGTAATGAGTTGAGATTAGGAGCACACTCTTAAAGTGAGTGCTCATAATCTCCGCTTGTTACCTGTATAAAAGACACCTGTCCACAGAAGCAATCAATCAATCAGATTCCAAACTCTCCACCATGGCCAAGACCAAAGAGCTCTCCAAGGTTGTCAGGGACAAGATTGTAGACCTACACAAGGCTGGAATGGGCCACAAGACCATCGCCAAGCAGCTTGGTGAGAAGGTGACAACAGTTGGTGCGATTATTCGCAAATGGAAGAAACACAAAATAACTGTCAATCTCCCTCGGCCTGGAGCTCCATGCAAGATCTCACCTCGTGGAGTTGCAATGATCATGAGAACGGTGAGGAATCATCCCCGAACTACACGGGAGGATCTTGTCAATGATCTCAAGGCAGCTGGGACCATAGTCACCAAGAAAACAATTGGTAACACACCATGCCGTGAAGGACTGAAATCCTGCAGCGCCCGCAAGGTCCCCCTGCTCAAGAAAGCACATATACATGCCCGTCTGAAGTTTGCCAATGAACAGGACAACTGGGTGAAAGTGTTGTGGTCAGATAAGAACAATATGGATTGGCATCAACTCAACTCGCCGTGTTTGGAGGAGGAGGAATGGTGCCTATAACCCCAAGAATACCATCAGCACCGTCAAATATGGAGGTGGAAACATTATGCTTTGGGGGTGTTTTTCTGCTAAGGGGACTGGACAACTTCACTGCATCAAAGGGACAATGGACGGGGCCATGTACTGTCAAATCTTGGGTGAGAACCTCAGCCAGGGCATTGAAAATGGGTTGTGGATGGGTATTCCAGCATGACAATGACCCAAAACACACGGCCAAGGTAACAAAGGAGTAGCCCAAGAAGAAGCACATTAAGGTCCTGGAGTGGCCTAGCCAGTCTCCAGACCTTAATCCCATAGAAAATCTGTGGAGGGAGCTGAAGGTTCGAGTTGCCAAACGTCAGCCTCGAAACCTTAATGACTTGGAGAAGATCTGCAAAGAGGAGTGGGACAAAATCCCTCCTGAGATGTGTGCTAACCTAGTGGCCAACTGCAAGAAACATCTGACCTCTGTGATTGCCAACAAGGGTTTTGCCTCCAAGTACTGAGTTATGTTTTGCAGAGGGGTCAAATACTTATTTCCCTCATTAAAATGCAATTCCATTTATAACATTTTTCACATGCGTTTTTCGGGATTTCTTTTTGTTATTCTGTCTCTCACTGTTCAAATAAACCTACCATTAAAATTATAGATTGATCATTTAAATGTCAGTGGGCAAACGTACAAAATCAGCAGGGGATCAAATACTTTTTTCCCCTCACTGTATGTGGATTTAACAAGTTACATAAGCAAGGGTTCATATCTTTCACCTGGATTCACCTGATCAGTCTATGTCATGGAAAGAGCAGGTGTTCTTAATGTTTTGTATACTCAGTGTATACAGGATCAGTGCCAATACAAAATTTACAATGTGCAGGGATACTGGACTATTTCAGGTAGATATGTACATGAAGGCGGGATGAGGAGAAAGTGAATGGTAGTAGGATAAATAATAATAATAATATACTGAATGAAAATATAGACACAACATGCAACAATTTCAAAGATTTTACTGAGTTACAGTTCATATAAGGAAATCAGTCAATTGAAATACATCCTTTAGGCTCTAGTCTATGGATTTCACATGACTGGGTGGGGCGCAGCTATGGGTGGGCTTGGGAGGGCACAGGCCCACCCACTTGTGATCCAGACCTACGCACTGGGGGAGTTAAAAATTGAAATATTACATTTACAAAAGTATTCAGACCCTTTGCGGAAGTACTTTGTTGAAGCACCTTTGGCAGTGATTACAGGCTTGAGTCTTCTTGGGTATGATGCTACAAGCTTGGCACAGCTGTATTTCTCTGCAGATCCTCTCAAGCTCTGTCAGGTTGGATGGGGAGCGTTGCTGCACAGCTATTTTCAGGTCTCTAGAGAGATGTTTGATCGGGTTCAAGTCCGGGCACTGGCTGGGCCACTCAAGGACATTCAGAGAAGCCACTCCTGCATTGTCTTGGCTGTGTGGTTAGGGTCATTGTCCTGTTGGAAGGTGAACCTTTGCTACAGTCTGAGGTCCTGAGCACTCTGGAGCAGGTTTTCATCAAGGATCTCTCTGTACTTTGCTCCGTTCATGTTTGCCTTAATCCTGACTAGTTTCCTAGTCCCTGCAGCTGAAAACATCCCCACAGCACGATATTGCCACCACCATGCTTCACCGTAGGCATGGTGCCAGGTTTCCTCCAGACTTGACACTTGGCATTCACTTGACATATAGGAATCCAAGATGGTGTAGCAGTCAGACGTCTTTTGTCCTCGTCCTGTGGTGTCCAGTGTATATATCTTTTTATATCCTTTCTTCGCATATTATTTTATATATTTTTTCTAAAACTCAACTTCAAAACACTCTCCTGCAACCTGCCTCACCCAATGTGGTACGGATCTGTTTTTTTTTCAAGTATTATCAACCTCGAATACAGAATTCCCTAACAGAAGCTAGCTCACTAGCTAACGTTAGTATTTAACTTACCATTGCTAGCGGACATCAGCTAACCTTTAGCTCGGAAAAGCTCTCACCGTTCATATAACGCGACTCAAACCAGAGCATTCCGGACCTATTTTCTCTCCATATCCCCGGATTCCGAACGCAAGCTCTGGATATTTTCACCTGGATCTTGCAGCTAGCTAGCTGCTGTCCGAGTGACTATTGGCTATCGTTGGTCCCGGAGCAAGCACCAATTAGACTGAAGCTATTTTACTGCCGGTGCGGAGCCTCCCCGGGCCTCCACGACTGGACTACCGACGTTATCTGCCCGAGGGGGTTATTCAACCGGCCCACCTGAACGCCCTCAGCTAACTGCGGCCTGCTAACGTTTTGCTGTCTAGAGCATATCGGCTGCTAGCTAAACAGGTCTATCAGACAATTTCTTGGGCCACTATTACCTATTTTTCCAATTGGCCTGGTCCGCTTCACCACACTAACCCATCACGACTGGTCTACCGACGAAAACGCACGAGGAGGCTATAAACAGACTTGCTCCGTCTTTGTTAGCCAGCCTGCTAGCCTTTACTAGCTTGCTACCCCCGGCTAGCAGTCTGAATCGCTTTGTCCCCAACCAGCCTCACTACTAACTGGACCCTTATGATCACTCGGCTAAGCATGCCTCTCCTCAATGTCAATATGTCTTGTCCATTGCTGTTCTGGTTGGTGTTTATTGTCTTATTTCACTGTAGAGCCTCTAGCCCTGCTCAATATACCTTATCCAACCCTTCAGTTCCACCACCCACACATGCGATGACATCACCTGGTTTAAATGTTTCTAGAGACAATATCTCTTTCATCACCACTCAATGCCTAGGTTTACCTCCACTGTATTCACGTCCTACCATACCTTTGTCTGTACATTATGCCTTAAATCTATTTTACCGCCCCCCTGAAACCTGTTCTTTTTACTCTCTGTTCAGGACGTCCTAGACGACCAGTCATTATAGCCTTTAGCCGTACCCTTATCCTACTCCTCTTCTGTTCCTCTGGTGATATAGAGGTTAATCCAGGCCCTGCAGTGCCTAGCTCCACTCCTATTGCCCAGGCGCTATCATTTGTTGCCTTCTGCAACCGTAAAAGCCTTGGTTTCATGCATGTTAACATTAGAAGCCTCCTCCCTAAGTTTGTTTTATTCACTGCTTTAACACAATCTGCCAACCCGTGTCTGAATCCTGGCTTAGGAAGACCACCAAAAACGCTGAAATCTCCATCCCTAACTACAACATTTTCAGACAAGATAGAACGACCAAAGGGGGGCGGTGTTGCAATCTACTATCCAGGTCTGTACCCAAACAATTTGAACTTTTACTTTTAAAAATCAACCTTTCTAGAAACAAGTCTCTCACTGTTGCCGCTTGCTATAGACCACACTCTGCCCCCAGCTGTGCTCTGGACACCATATGTGAACTGATTGCACACCATCTATCTTCAGAGTTCGTGCTGCTAGGTGACCTAAACTGGGACATGCTTAACACTCCGGCCATCCTACAATCTAAGCTTGATGCCCTAAACCTCACACAAATCATCATTGAACATACTAGGTACAACCCCAAAGCCGTAAACACGGGCACCCTCATAGATGTCATCCTAACTAACTTGCCCTCCAAATACACCCCTGCTGTTTTCAAACAAGATCTCAGCGGTCACTGCCTCATTGCGTAATGGGTTTGCGGTCAAACGATCTCCCCTCATTACTGTTAAACGTTCCCTAAAACACTTCAGCGAGCAGGCCTTTCTAATTGACCTGGCCCGGGTATCCTGGAAGGATATTGACCTCATCCCGTCAGTAAAGGATCCCTGGTTATTCTTTAAAAGTGCCTTCATCACCATCTTAAATAAGCATGCCCCATTCAAGATATTTAGAACCAGGAATAGATATAGCCTTGGTTCTCTCCAGACCTGACTACCCTTGACCAGCACAAAAACATCCTGTGGCGTTCTGCATTAGCATCGAACAGCCCCCGTGATATGCAACTTTTCAGGGAAGTCAGGAACCAATATACACCGGCAGTTAGGAAAGCCAAGGCTAGCTTTTTCAAGCAGAAATTTGCTTTCTGTATCACAAACTCAAAAAAGTTCTGGGACACTGTAAAGTCCATGAAGAATAAGAGCACCTCCTCCCAGCTGCCCACTGCACTGAGGATAGGAAACGCTGTCACCACCGATAAACCCACAATAATTGAGAATTTCAATAAGCATTTTTCTACGGCTGGCCATGCTTTCCACCTGGCTACCCCTACCCCGGTCAACAGCCCTGCACCCCCCTCAGTAACTCGACAAAGCCTCCCCCATTTCTCCTTCTCCCAAATCCAGTTAGCTGATGTTCTGAAAGAGCTGCAAAATCGGGACCCCTACAAATCAGCCGGGCTAGACAATCTGGACCCTTTCTTTCTAAAATTATCTGCGTAAATTGTTGCAACCCCTATTACTAGCCTGTTCAACCTCTCTTTCGTGTCGTCTGAGATTCCCAAAGTCTGGAAAGCAGCTGTGGTCATCCTCCTCTTCAAAAGGGGGAGACACTCTTGACCCAAACTGCTACAGACCTATATATATCCTACCCTGCCTTTCTAAGGTCTTTGAAAGCCAAGTTAACTTCTTAGGGAGCGGCAGCAGAGGTGACGGTTTTGGAGAGTCTGGCGTGCCCAAAGTAAAATGCCTGCCACTCAGGCTCTGAAAATAGGATATGCACATAATTAGTACTATTGGATAGGAAATACTCTGAAGTTTCTAAAAGTGATAACATAATGTCTGTGAGTATAAGATAACTGATATAGCAGTCGAAAACCTGTGGAAAATCCATCCGGAAATGCAGTTTTTGGTGACCTTTGCCCTGTTTGACACTCTCCCCATTGACTTCAAGGCAATCCAGCTCCTGGATTGCAGTACCTATGGCTTCCACTAGATGTCAACAGTCTATATACAAAGACTGGGAGTGATTGAAGTAAGAGGAACGGATGGGAACAGGAAATGGTAAGGGGACCTGAAATGTCAACAAGTTTTCTCGGTCGCGAGCCTGGGTGCGCACCCACTTTCTTTTACTTATATAACGTTTAGGTGACCATCCGAGTGAAATATTATCGCTAATATTGATAAAAGGATAGCTAAGGATGCATTATAACTGGTCTTTGATTTGTTTAGGTAAAGTTTATAGGTATATTTGAACGCGTTCTCTTCACGTTTCAATGGCCGATTTGATGTTGGATTTTCTGAACATAACGCACCAACCAAACAGAGATTTATGGATATAATAAATGACTTTTTCTAACAAAAGAACCATTGGATGTCTTCGTTGGACACTTTCAAAAGGTAAGGGATTTGTTTTCGCTGCGAAATGGGTTTTGTGTGAACCGCGCTGGTTTATGAATTTATGCTAATGGTTAAATATTGTAGGTGCTATCCTCAAACAATCAAATGTTGTGCTTTCGCCGTAAAGCCTTTTTAATATCCGACAATGCTGTGATATTGCCAAGAAGCAGAGCTTTTGATGACTATGCAACACTTGTATTTTGATGAATGTTTAATAATTCAACTTTTGGATTTTGAATTTGGCGCCTTACATTTCACCGGGTAGTGTCGGGAGTGGGCGCCCCACTGCTCCCCACTCCCCACTGCGCCCCACTGCTCCCTAAGTAGTTGACAAACAGATTACCGACCATTTCGATTCCCACCGTACCTTCTCCGCTATGCAATCTGGTTTCAGAGCTGGTCATGGGTGCACCTCAGCCACGCTCAAGGTCCTAAACGACATCATAACCGCCATTGATAAGAGACATTACTGTGCAGCCGTATTCATTGTTCTGGCCAAGGCTTTCAACTCTGTCAATCACCACATCCTTATCGGCAGACTCGACAGCCTTGGTTTCTCAAATGATTGCCTCGCATGGTTCACCAACTACTTCTCCGATAGAGTTCAGTGTGTCAAATCAGAGGGCCTGTTGTCCGGGCCTCTGGCAGTCTCTATGGGGGTGCCACAGGGTTCAATTCTTGGGCCGACTCTCTTCTATGTATATATCAATGATGTCGCTCTTGCTGCTGGTGAGTCTCTGATCCACCTCTATGCAGACGACACCATTCTGTATACTTCTGGCCCCTCTTTGGACACTGTGTTAACTACCCTCCAGACGAGCTTCAATGCCATACAACTCTCTTTCCGTGGCCTCCAACTGCTCTTAACCCTTTCATACGTACCATCTCATAGCTGTGATCGTTCTACAGTGGTCCCTCAAGTGTACGATCTCATCCTTGTGATTAGAAAGTTCGTTTAGAATGTTTATTTAAAACGGCAGTTTCGAACAACAATCGACAATTGAGCTGGCCACACTTTTTTCAGAAACTATTTACACAAACACAGTCCTTACAAAGTTATGTCCAGAATGTGAAAAGTTTATTTTTGGATTCAACATTCAGACATTCACAGAAGTAGCTACAGCATAACACAATCACCGTAACCGGAAAAATGTAGGCTACATTTGTCCTCGCGCGCTAACTGAGAGACTGACGCAACAATGGTAATATTCTCTAACTCTCGGCTGACATAAACTACAATATGAATTAGTTAATAGCAATTACTGTGTATAATTAATCACATCACGGGTGAGCTCACCATTGACCGAAATAATTAGGTAAAACACTTCCAAGACGTCGAAAGTAAACGACTTTCAGCACGCAGCCATGCTTTTTCCTCACAGAAACCAAAGATAATAAGAGAAGACAAGATGACTTTGGTCTGTTTATATTATGCACGTTGAAGGGATGTATATAGTTCACTATAGTTCACATCCCACCATTCATTTCCGGAAGTCCTCAAAAAACGAGTGAACCCTTACTCACCTCATTTTTCTATAACATCTTTGGTAAAACAGACGATTACGTGACACCCAGAATGCATTGTATGTCAACAAACATGGCTACACAGCTAGAATATTTTACACACAGAATATTTGCCCATTATTAATCTACGCAAGAATCGGAATGCATGATTTGTCACCTGTAATTGAAAACGTGAATAAAACAGTGAATATATAAATAATTACCACACAAAACATTTTCTGATAGTGATTTATTGATATAAGTGTCGCGTGCTCAACGTAACCTCTCACTCCCACTCTGAGCCACTCAGTGTTGTTGTTTATGTATGTAGCTAGTGAGCTAAGCTGTAGCATTAGCAATGTCTTTCAAAAGGAGACCACTCACAAATGTGGAAATTCTGGAGATTTTTTTTTAAATTCTGACAATGAGTCTGAGTATGAAAGTCAGGAATCTGATTCTGACAGTGACAGTGAGGAGCTGCCGCCCAACCTTGTAGCCATTGAGAACCCTAAATCTGAGGTTCCCTTGTCCACTGACGAAGTAGCAGGTCCCTTTGAAGATGCTGGTGGTGATGGAGGCAGACCGACAGTGGATGAAGTACAGGAGTTCTGTGGTAGCTGGAAGGCTGCCAGTCATTTCATCCCTCCTGGCCCTGCTGTTAACTTTGATGAGTCCCAGTCTGGAGTACAACGCCCCTTGCCATTTCCAACTGAGGCAGAGTGCTTCAAGTTGTTTCTGACATAGGAGCTGGTGGGAAACATAGTAGAGGAGACCAATCGCTATGCTTTGGAGCTACAGGAGAAGAGAGAGCCAGGAGTTAGGGGGAAACTCGCTAAATGGGTGACAACCACAATTAGTGAAATGTATACTTTCCTGGTGACATTCCTTGTCATGGGGGTAGTAAAGAAGAACTCCCTAAGAGAATACTGGAGCACAGATCCTATGTTTGCAACTCCCTTCTTTGCCACCCTCTTTTCCCAAGACCGCTTCCTAGTTCTGCTGCGATGCCTGCATTTTGTCAACAATGCTACTGCCATCCTAAGTGACAAAATAAGAAATGTTCTTATCAGCCTGACATCAGCATTTGGTCAGGTCTTTGTGCCATTCAAGGACCTATGCATTGATGAGTCCCTGATGTTATGGAAAGGTAGGCTGGCGTTCCGTCAATATATTCCCTCCAAAAGGCACAGGTTTGGAGTCAAGTTCTTTGTCATGTGCGACGTGAAGACGGGATTTGTCCAGGACATTATAGTTTACACAGGGTCCACCACTGACATCAAACATTATGAGGGGCTTGGGGTGTCCGGGTCCGTGGTGATGACCATGCTGGCTCCTCATCTCGGCAAAGGACACACTTTGTACGTGGACAATTGGTACAGCAGTCCCACACTCTTCCAGCATCTGCTCTCCAACAGCACAGGGGCCTGTGGCACAGTCAGGTCGAACAGGAAGGGGATGCCGGCATTCGGCTGCAGGAAGATGCAGAGAGGGGAGGTGGAGTTCAAGGAGAATGGTCAACAGCTGGCATTAAAGTGGCATGACAAACGAGACGTCCATGTACTCTCCACTGTCCATACAGCAACCGTGTCAGCCACAGGGAAGGTGGACCACCTGACGGGAGAGAGAAAGATCAAACCAGACTGTGTGCTTGACTATAATCTCAAAATGGGGGCAGTGGATAAGGTGGACATGATAAACAGCTTTGTGGAATGCGCTCGGGAAAACGACCAAGTGGTATAAGAAGACATTTTTCCATCTGATCGACACTGCTGCCTTAAACAGCAGCATAGTTCACCGCCACCTAACAGGTGAGATGATTACTGAACAAGGTATTTTTGTATTTGGATGTACAGTTCACATACAAATACATTATGCAATTATAGTGACAATATCTCACCCAACTACCCACTGCCTCATCATCCTCTAACTTTCCTCATCCTCCCCACTCCCTCATAGGTAAAGTAATTACCTACCAAAAGTATAGAGAGAACCTCATGAGAGAGCTGCTGGAGGAGCACCACACCCCTCGGCGCCCATCCACTGGGGGTCGCCCTGCTGCGGACAATCCCCAACGCCTCACTGCACAGCATTTTCCCTGCAAAGTCCCTCAAACCGCTGCTCAAGGTAGCCACACACGGAGGCACTGCAAAGTCTGCCTGTCTGGCACCAGGAGAAGTAAGCAGAGGAAGTTGACAAAATACATGTGTTTAGCTTGTGATACACCTCTACAAGTTGTTGTTGAACCAACCACCACCAATACTGCAATACAATTGACGACTATTACATATTGGCCTATGTGTTTTCTTGCTGTGTTTTCATCCAGTAAAGCTGTTAAGGAGTGTACGCTAGCATACATAGGCTGGCCTCAATCTTCAGCTCGAAAGATGTCCAGTTCCAGTTATGATATTGGCATGGTTTCTGAAAGTATAGAATTAAGAGGACTTATTCATTAGAATACAATATCAGGATATAGAAATAAAACAATATTACAAATAAGTAACATAATAAAACACTGCTATAAAAATAGAATACGGCATTGACAAAATTGGGCCAATTGTGTGCCGCCCTATGGGACTCCCAATCACAGCCGGTTGTAATACAACCTGGATTCAAACCAGGGTGTCTGTAGTGATGCCTAGCACTGAGATGCAGTGCCATAGACCGCTGCACCACTTGGCATAAGGCCAGGGTACCTTCAAAATACAACATAAGCTAATACTTTTCTGTCGCAACTAGCATTGTTTTACAGAGCTGATAGAAGAATGTAGCTAGCTACCTAAGCAAGATTGAATATAACACCATAGAGGTTATGAAATGAGTAACGTTACCTCACGTGTCCGCGGTTATAAGGAATATACAAATATATTATGCTCCATAAATAAAGTGAGCTACAATAGAAACGACATAACACGACATACTGAAACTATATTACAACGTAATGGCACTTACTTTGATAGAAACGCACACATTTCCAAAGTTATTATTAGTAACGAAAACAACAATGACTGCGATGCTGGCAAAATAAGGAAAATGTGAACACGTGTGCAGATCGTTCCGATGAGAAAATGTCTGCAGACTTGAACTGCACAAACAATTAGGAAGTGCTTGGGGGGAATTTTGTCCGGGTCAGAAATGTCCCAAAAATGTAATTGTCCGTCAAAGTAAAAATGACTATTTTTATGTGAATGAACGAGGAGGCGGAACACAACTCAATTCAAACTGCTCTTAGAAAATACAAACTTTTTAGAAAATCATTGGAAGTTGAAACAGCCTATAAATAAAAACATTGTTGAATAACAATCACATTCTATTATGGAGAGAACGTCATAACATCATCACGTGCATAAAATAACTCACGCTGGGGCGACCGTTAGAGATATTTGGAACTCACGCATGAAAGAGTTAAACGCAAGTAAAACTAAATGCATGCTCTTCAACCGATCGCTGCCCGCACCTGTCCGCCCGCCCAGCATCACTACTCTGGACGGTTCTGTCTTAGATTATGTGGACAACTACAAATATCTAGGTGTCTGGTTAGACTGTAAACTCTCCTTCCAGACTCACATCAAACATCTCCAATTCAAAATTAGATCTAGAATTGGCTTCCTATTTCGCAACAAAGCATCCTTCAATCATGCTGCCAAACATACCCTCGTAAAACTGACCATCCTACCGATCCTCGGAAACATTTCCACTCACACCTGTGTTAACGAAAGATTCACTGACATGATGTCAGTTGGTCCTTTTGTGGCAGGGCTGAAATGCAGTGGAAATGTTTTGGGGGGATTCAGTTCATTTGCATGGCAAAGAGGGACTTTGCAATTAACTTCTTAGGGAGCAGTGGGGTGCACATTTTTCCATTACCATGAATTCATAAGTTATCACGGTTCACACATAACACATTTCACAAGTGTCCAACGAAGACAATCCATGGTTCTTTTGTTAGAAAAAGTAATGTATTATATCCATAAATCTCCGTTTGGTTGGCGCGTTATAATGAGAAAATAGAGCGTAGACTCCTCCATTGAAACGTGAAGAGAACTCGTTCAACTTATACCTATAAACTTGTCCAAGAACAATCAAACATAATTGTAAATGTATCCTTAGGAACACTTATGTATAAATAGTATAATATTTCAACCGGAATATAAACTGGGCGATAGAAAGGAAAAAAAACACAGAGCGTGCCAGCCAGGAGCGCGCATTCACTTGTATTGACAACTGCATGGACCCTTCTTTATTCCTCTTCTTCTCTGCTCTAAAAGCATCTAAAATGAATCAGAACACTTTCTCGAGACTGGTGACATCCAGAGGAAGCGATAGGTACTGCATGCATATGCCCTTATAAGGGCATTTTCATAAGGGAGGGGCTCTAAATGAGGCAATGTGTCAAAACCACTTTTTTCAGGACAGAAATTCCTCAGGGTTTCGCCTGCCATATCCGTTCTGTTTTACTCACAGACAAAATGTTAACACTTTTAGAGTGAAAATTCAGAGTGTTCCCTATCCAATGATACTAAATATGTGCATATCCTATTTTCTGGGCCTGAATGGGAGGCATTTTACTTTGGGCACGCCAGACTCTCCAAAACCGTCATCTCGGGAGCCGCTCCCTAAGAAGTTAAGCACTTCAGAGTTCATCCGGGGCTTTTGATTGGAGAAGCAGCGAACCTTCAGTGTGGGGAAGATGTCGTCAATGCATTTCCTGATGAAGTCGGTGACAGAGGTGGTTAGCTCATCGATGCTATCGGTGGAGTCCCGGAACATATTCCAGTCTGTGCTAGCAAAGCAGTCCTGCAACATAGCCTCTGCTTTGGCCAACCATTTTTCTACGGAGAGCTTCACAGGTAAATTCCTGTTTGAGCTTTTGTCTGTTAACAGGAAGCAGGAGTATAGAGTTGTGATCTGACTTGCCGAAGGGGGGCTGAGGGAGGGCCTTGTATGCTTACTTGTGGGTTGACAGTGGTCCAGGACTTTATCGCCCCTCGTGGCGAAGGAGACATAGAAGTTGGGCATCACGTGTCTTAGTGACGCATAATTAAAATCATTGGCAACAAGAAAAGCAGCCTCCGGGTGCATGGTTTCCTGCTTGTTTATAGCCTTATAAAGTTTGTCAAGGTGTCAGCTAATTGTTGATGTTGTTGTTCTGAGGTGTAAGGTCCTGAGCAGTCATGATAACAGATGAAAACTATCTCAGGATGTAGAAGGGTCGGTTTGAAAATCAGGGATTCCAGGACGGGTGAACAATAGGTTGAGACTAACACTGCGCTATAGTAAGCACACCAGCTGTTGTTGTTGTTGTTGTTGTTGTTGATGATGAAGAGACGCACCCCTCCTCCTCTGGATTTCCATGAATCCCATGTCCTGTGTGCTCAGTGAATGGAGAATCCATCTAGCAGGATAGCCATGTGGGGTATCTTGTCCGAAAGCCAAGTTTCAGAAAAACAGGATATTGCACTCACAAGAGTCCCTTTGATAGCAAATACGAGATCAGAGGTCATCCAGGGCAGATGAGTTGAAGTCAAACTTGAAGCCAGAATTGAGGTTAGTAACTGCCAATCTGATGTTCGGTTTTTGTAGATCATAGGAAATTCTAGGGATACATTTCATGCAAAAACAAAGTTTGATACACTGCAAAATAATCACAAAATAGCAAAGTTGGGTCTGAGCATGCAAGACAGTAGCCAGTATGTCACCATCTTAATCCATGGGTAAAATAAATACTGACATGATCTGTTCCTGTCTACTCACTATGAAATGAATGTCTGACTTTGTGATGATGCTATGTGTGTGGTGCTATGCTATATGTGTGGTGCTATGCTATGTGTGTGGTGCTACGCTATGTGTGTGCTGCTATGCTATGTGTGTGCTGCTATGCTATGTGTGTGGTGCTACGCTATGTGTGTGCTGCTACGCTATGTGTGTGCTGCTACGCTATGTGTGTGCTGCTACGCTATGTGTGTGCTGCTATGCTATGTGTGTGGTGCTACGCTATGTGTGTGGTGCTATGCTATGTGCGTGCTGCTACGCTATGTGTGTGGTGCTATGCTATGTGCGTGCTGCTACGCTATGTGTGTGCAGCTATGCTATGTGTGTGGTGCTATGCTATGTGTGTGCTGCTATGCTATGTATGTGATGCTATGCTATGTGTGTGGTGCTATGCTATGTGTGTGGTTCTATGCTAAGTGTGTGGTAGAGGAAGACATAAGAGTAGCCATTGCAACATTACAATCTCCAAGAGTGCCTTTTAGGTCAATAACACAAAACACAAATTCTCCATCCTCTACCTCTCTACATATTTCACTCCACAGACTCATTCTCCTCTACCCAGACACAGAGCAGAGAGAGAGAATGTGTGGCCAGCCAGCCAGTGGGTCCACTCTCCTCCATCCTCCACTCTGATTAGGCAGTCTACACACAGCCCAATCACTCATTACACATTCCTCCCCACACCTCCATCCCCTACCTGTTCCCCCCTTTACCAGAGCATCATTTACATCGGCACCCATTCTTTCCCTGAATGGGGATCATAATCGTCCCAGCTTTGTTTTTAATAGCCAAAGTGACAGTATGCTAATGCCTGGTGGGTGTGCTCCTCAATTTGACAGCTCTGTGGTTCTGGGTTGAGCGTGGGCAGATGTGCTCGCCGGAGCGCAACCGGTAGAGGCTGGTGTACAGGCTCACTCATTAATGAGACGATGACAAACCTCACGCACGCCAATTAATGGAACTGAATGGGGCCTTTAAATTGGGAGCTTATAGAGAGAGTCAAAGAGACGGTCCCAGAGAAGGGTTCGTAGAGGATACATAGTGAATGCGTTCAGAGAAAAACATCTTACACGCAGGCTGCAAAGGTAGTTTGGTTTGTAATGAATAAACAAGGTGACAGTGGTGTCACTCTTAGGGAGTGGAATTTGTTATTAATTATGGAGAACATGGAATTATTTCAAATTTGTTTGTGAATTTATGCATGAGTGAAGCTACTTTATTTAAATGAGTCACTATCAAGGGATACAACTCTACAGAGTAAGTCAACAATAAAGAAATGTAATGTATGAAATTGACATGAAGTAAAGAGTAGTAAGACATCAAATAGCACAAATGGCTGGACCCAGTACAATATGAAAGGGACTTGTTATTGGCTAGCAGTGTACCTATCAACAACACCTGCTGGAGACCAAATTAAAGGTAATTTTACAGATTGACGCTCAAGATACAGTGGGGTCCAAAATGATTGACACCCTTGATATGAGCAAAAATCACTGCATAAATTGAAGAATTCAAATACTGAGCAAATACTGAGCTTTGTTTTATGCTCCACAAAATTTGGAAATTATATTATTTTATACCAAGAGATGTTGTTTAACAATTAATACATTTTCTTCTCAAAAAGGTAGGGGTCAAAAATCAGACACCCCTGTTTTCAGCATTACTGGTAGAAAATAACATAATTTCCCCCAAAATTTGAGCTGACAATATATCTCAGTTTTTGAATTATTTATTTTATACAGTCATTTTTTTCTCATCTTTATCAAGGATGTCAACAATTCCAGACCCCACTCTAAGTGACTCCATTGGTGACGTGATGACAAAATAAATAACTTATTCGCTATAACACTAATCTATATGTAGCAGACATTTTAGTCCGGGTTGTAGTGCTCCCTTACTTTTTTCAAGTTGATAATACACGGAACTGGTAAAACTATTTCTAGAAAATGAATTTCTAATAAATGATGAATAAATTATATTTAATTACCACTCAAATTCCATGAAAAACAATAGAATGACAAACCAAATATATAGCCTATGTATAGCAGCCTATAGGTAGGTAAATAGTAGTTTCTTCCCTGTCTTCCCTCTGGCGGTGGCAAGAATGATGAACAACTGTAGGCTATGTGTGTGCACTGCTAAAGCCCGTCAGAGTCTTGACCACTTTGGCCAATCAGAACATTGAAAAACAGTCACACCAGCCTTATAAAATACATGAGAAGCTGTCTGTTCACAACGTCCGCAGCCAACTTGGACACTAAACGTAATATGAAATGTTACGTTTTGTATGGTATGTATTCATTTGTGGATGTCCGTCACCCATTTCGTATAAGCAGACCAGGGGCAGCGCAGTCCAAGTACACACACCTGATATGTTAGAAAAAAATCCTGGAGAGAGACAGCTGGCCAACGCTTCTCCTTCCTGTGCGCCTCCACCAACAATGGCTTTAAGGACTTTGTTCACAGTATGGGAGAACATGTGCCAAGCGAGCTGAGACCACTGCTTAACTGTGCATATCTCCAGTGCTTGACTTGGGCACGAGCTCATCCGCGCTGAGTATGGCACCTCAAATATACTATTGATTGAGCTTCTGTTCCTCCTATAGAATATGACTTCAGAAGTATTGTGGAGCTCCTGTACCAAAATATAAACAGTACTTGACATAAAATGAGTACCGGAACCTATTTCAGTCCAAGTCATGCATTGCTCCCTGTAGCTCGGCGGAGTGTGAGAGGTAGTTTACTCACATGAACCTTATCATCACACAATGAGATCTAGGATCCAAATTCACTGTGTGTCTGCCTTGATGTTCATAAAACTCTTGCGGTGTGGTTCTGCTGAGGAAACCCAAACCACCTTAGAGACCAAGGATTCTGACCCTTTCTGGAAGTTGCTGTAGCCCTGTTTGAGATATTTAGCCTAGCTATTGGCTATTGGTTGAGACGCAGGGCCTATTCTAGCTTGGTATGTCAGGGTGGGCAATTGGAAAAGTGAAATGGGCCAAGTTGAAGGTAATAATGTATTTAGGTTGTAGTTTATTGAGATGCATGAATGCACCACACCAAAAGCTTGATTTTATTACTGTTTTAAAACTAATTTCCTGCAATTCTACGCAGTAATGATTTAAGTTCACTACTTGGTCAATTGATTTGATAGCATGTATAATCTATGCAAATGAATTCTATGAATTGATAGTTCACCCCTCTGTTTTATTTTATTCTGTAATAGGGTATATTGTAACCATGTGTTCAAGCTAATCAAATCAAAGTGTCACACCCTGATCTGTTTCACCTGTCTTTGTGCTTGTCTCCACCCCCCTCCAGGTGTCGCCCATCTTCCCCATTATCAGTGTACTTATACCTGTGTTCTCTGTTTGCCTGTTGCCAGTTCGTTTTGTTTCGTCAAGCCTACCAGTGGGTTTCCCGTGCGCCTGTCTGTCTCTAGTTTTCTATCTTTCCCAGTTTTGACCATTCTGCCTGCCCTGACCCTGAGCCTGAGCCTGCCTGTCGTTCCGTACCTTGCCATACCACCCTGGATTACTGACCTCTGCCTGCCCTGAGCCTGCCTGCTGTTCTGTGCCTTTCAGGCTCTGCTCTGGACTACTGACCTCTGCCTGCCCTTGACCTGTCGTTTGCCTGCCCCCTGTTAGAGTAATACACTTTTGATACTTCGAAACTGTCTGCATCTGGGTCTTCTCCTGAGCCTTGACACAAAGTTTATTTATGATACAGTGTAGTGTAAGCTTCATCCTACAATGAAATGCCTACTTGCAACTAAAGCTCTGCTTGCAAAAAAAATACAGCTCTACTGGCAAACAGTGCAATGATATTAAGCTATGTATTGCCACTCGCTGCTCCCGAGTGGTGCAGAGGTCTAAGGCACTGCATCTCAGTGCTATAGGCATCACTACAGATCCTGGTTCGATTCCAGGCTGTATCACAACTGGCCGTGATTGGGAGTCCCGTAGGGCGGCACACAATTGGCTCAGCGTCGTCCGGTTTAGGGTTTGGCCGGGGAAGGCCATCATTGTAAATTTGTTCTTAACTGACTTGACTAGTTAAATAAAGGTTAAATAAATAAATACAAATATATATGTATTTGTATTTACATTAGGCTATAGCCTACAAATAGCCATATACCGTATAGTCATTGGGCTATACTGCAAATTGTTGTTTGTTCCTGAACTGGCTGAATAGCAGAGCTATCCTTCAGCACCACAAGTTGGTTGAACTTTTTTAACATTGTTGCACAGTCCTGGCGCTGTCCTTTCAGCATCACGAAGGGTGCTCCAATCGCTTAAAATGACACTCATCAAAATCTGTTGCCTACGCCTAATAGTCATACTCATTATGCAAATAGAAGATTAGCACTTTTCACAATGGTGCTTGTTTAGTAAATTTAGATTTAAGCTGAATCAATGTCTTGCAAGATCACATAATGATTCATTCGCACTTCACAGAACAGAACCAAATATAATACCATAGCATAGTTGGCCTATAAAGTTACTTTTACACCAAAAACAGATCCTCATTTCTAATGAGATTTTAGGATGGTTAAAAAAACTCCACAGAGCAGAGAGAATATACTGTATGCGTTGATTGAAACAAAATATATTCCCATGAAATTGATTGAGATCAATCAAATGATTGGCATGCAGATGCAGTTTGGGCATTTCAGCTGTAAAATGTGAATAGTTATCATGGCCTACTTTGAAATTAGATGGCCTACTTTTAAATTAGTTATGCCTAACTTGGTGATTAAGGGTATTCATAATTTTCTTGAGACAATATGTGTGGGTATAGGCAGACGTTGCAATTGGAATTATATTATATAGAATTATATATTCAATAGGCTACATCTGTCAGTACAAACATTGATTGAGGAAATTATGACATCATTTGTGACCCGTTTCAGGAACACAAATACCGGGAGATGAGTTTGGATTGGTCTGCTATGTAGCATGCTTCTGTCTATAATATGAGCAGCTCAGTATGTGTTAATATTTTCTTTCAACTATGGCTTTTTTGAAAGATATAACGTCAGCCATGGAGAACTACAAAGGTTTTGCTACTTTTCTCAACAACATTGATTCCCTGAATTTAGCAGGTGCTACCAACAGATCAGTTAAAAAAAGTTGTGATGGGCTACTTTCTGCACACACCATGGTCAGTGTGAACCGGAGTGACTTGCCATAACGCTGGCCAAACAAAACAGAGTTAAATGGTTCCAGTCTGCCATGAAGCGTTCATCCATGTACACGGGTAAGAGACTCACTACATTTTCAGATATTATAAGTTTCTAATTTTGTCAGAGTCGTTTCATTGCAAGTTAAAGCGTACTGATAGCTAGCTAGCTACAGTTGAAGTTGGAAGTTTACTCGTTTTTGAACCACTCCACAAATTTCTTGTTAAACTATATTTTTGGCAAGTTGGTTAGGACATCTACTTTGTGCAAGACACAAGTCATTTTTCCAACAATTGTTTACAGACAGATTATTTCATTTATATTTCACTGTATCACAATTCCAGAGGGTCAGAAGTTTACATACACTAAGTTGACTGTGGCTTTAAACAGCTTGGAAAATTTCAGAAAATGATGTAATGGCTTTAGAAGCTTCTGATAGGCTAATTGACATATTTTGAGTCAATTGGAGGTGTACCTGTGGATGTATTTCAAGGCCTATCTTCAAACTCAGCGCCTCTTTGCTTGACATCATGGGAAAATCTAAAGAAATCAGCCAAGACCTCAGAAAAACAATTAAAGACCTCCACAAGTCTGGTTCATCCTTGGGAGCAATTTCCAAATGCCTGAAGGTACCACGTTCATCTGTACAAACAATAGTACCTAAGTATAAACACCATGGGACCACGCAGTCGTCATACCACTCAGGAAGGAGACGTGTTCTGTCTCCTAGAGATGAACGTACTTTGGTGCGAAAAGTGCAAATCAATCCCAGATCAACTGCAAAGGACCTTGTGAAGATGCTGGAGGAAACAGGTACAAAAGTATCTATATCCACAGTAAAACAAGTCCTATATCGACATAACCTGAAAGGCCACTCAGCAAGGAAGAAGCCACTGCTCCAAAACCGCCATAAAAAAGCCAGACTACGGTTTGCAACTGCATATGGGGACAAAGATTGTACTTTTTGGAGAAATGTCCTCTGGTCTGATGAAACAACAATAGAACTGTTTGGCCATAATGACCATCGTTATGTTTGGAGGAAAAAGGTGGAGGCTTGCAAGCCGAAGAACACCATCCCAGCACGTGGGTGGCAGCATCATGTTGTGGGGGTGCTTTGCTGCAGGAGGGACTGGTGCACTTCACAAAATAGATGGCATCATGAGGGAGGAAAATTATGTGGATATATTGAAGCAACATCTCAAGACATCAGTCAGGAAGTTAAAGCTTGGTCGCAAATGGGTCTTCCAAATGGACAATGACCCCAAGTATACTTCCAAAGTTGTGGTAAAATGGCTTAAGGACCACAAAGTCAAATTATTGGAGTGGCCATCACAAAGACAAGACCTCAATCCTATAGAAAATGTGTGGGCAGATCTGAAAAAGCGTGTGCGAGCATGGAGGCCTACAAACCTGACTCAGTTACAGCAGCTCTGTCAGGACGAATGGGCCAAAATTCCCCCAACAATGGGACAAAATTCACCCAACTTATTGTGGGAAGCTTGTGGAAGGCTAGCCAAAACATTTGACCCAAGGTAAACAATTTAAAGGCAATGCTACCAAATACTAATTGAGTGTATGTAAACTTCTGACCCACTGGGAATGTGATGAAATAAATAAAAGCTGAAATAAATCATTCTCTCTACAATTATTCTGACATTTCACATTCTTAAAATAAAGTGGTGATCCTAACTGACGTAGGACAGGGAATTTTTACTTGGATTAAATGTGAAAAACTGAGTTTAAATGTATTTGGCTAAGGTGTATGTAAACCTCCGACTTCAACTGTATGTCTAAACAAAAGAGTCCACTTTGCCAGATGACCCATTAAGTTAGCCGGGTGTGTCTGGGGGTGATTTCAGCCATCTATTGTATTTCATGAATGTGTACAAGTTTAGACAATAGTAACCCATCCACTTAGCTAGATGTGTCTGGGGGGTGGTTACAGTATTTCTTCACATGACCCATCAATTTAGATATGCTTGTCTAGGTAAGCCTCATCAAATAATTATAAAATATTTAAAAAATATTTTTATCTGGACACTTTCTGTTTTGAGATTGCTACTATGCAAATATGCAAGTAACCATTTCACTATATTGTTTACACCTTCTGTATACTGCGCAAGTGCAAAACAACTTAGATTTGATTTGACATAGTGTGAGTTTACCAGAGACGGTAATGTGAAGAACAACATGACCTGCACCGAAGTCAGATTAGGTTATAGGACTATGTGTATTTTTACCTGGAGTTTTTCGTTATTGTAGTCTAATACTTTTAGTCTTGAAAATCTTTGGTTGTTTACTACACTACTCACGCTGCTTAGCACACAGCCTGACATGTGAATCCTTAAAGAGATGGGTGGGGCTAAGACTTAAGAGGGTGTGAACAATGCTGAATGGGTGTAGACAAAGACGAGGTCTCCAGTAGGTGTACCAAAAATATTCAAGGGCCATTTTCTCGAAAGTGGGGTTACACGTTTATCATCTTTCAAAGCAAAATGACTTACCCATTGTTCCTCAACTGCAGTGTATGATATACAATTTTTCTACATTTATCCAATGTAAAAAACACAATTTCAAATGTTGCTACATAGGACTGAATCCAGATGGCTGGTCACATTTACGTTTTATTTTTCACTCAGTCACCTAAAAATAATAGCACTGCACCACTGATTTTAGCTGACAACCTCCTCCACCTCCTCTCATGTCTGTGTGATTTTCCACTCGTTAGCCTTACGGCTGTAAAGGATGCAGGAGTCACTGGGCGATGTGTGATAGCACCACTTTCCCCCAGCCAGCCCACACATCTCACCTCCCCAGGTTAATGTCTATCAAGTGGCTGGAGGGCTATATCGAATTACTGCTAGGGGATTGGCTAGCTAGGTCACTGTCCTATCCTTCATTGTCTCACCTCAATAGGCCTCTAAGGAGCCAGCAGTGGCATGTGTGTGAGAGTATGTATGCATTTACAGTACCAGTCAAAAGTTTGGACACACCTACTCATTCAAGTATTTTCCTTTATTTTTTTACTATTTTCTACTTTACAGAATAATAGTGAAGACATAAAACTATGAAATAAAACATTTGGAATCACGTAGTTACCAAAAAAGTGTTAAATAAATCAAAATATATTTCATATTTGAGATTCTTCAAAGTAGCCACCCTTTGCCTTCATGACAGCTTGCACACTCTTGGCATTCTCTCAACCAGCTTCATGAGGTAATCACCTGGAATGCGTGTTTATTTCAAAAGTGAAATAAACAATGAAAATGTAGAGTAAACATTACACTCACAAAAGTTCCAAAATAATGTTATATTATGTCTATATAAAGTGATGTAACAATGTGCAAATAGTTAAAGTACAAAAGGGAAAATAAATAATGTATGAAAATAAATAAACTTAAATATGGGAGTTTATTTCTCTCTCTCTCTCCCTCCCTCTGTATTTGTTATGGAGGGTCCATTCTGCAGTCGGAAATTGATCCGAGTTTCCTCCCTGGACCTCCATGCAGCACGACCCCTCCAGCAACATGTAGTACCGATGTGTGTTGACTAGGGGAGATCTGTTACTGGCCCCTCCTGACTTGGGATTCTGCAGCAGCAGTCCCACTACAGTAACCTCTCCATCTCATTCAGGGCCTAACCAAAGGGCACAGTGATGGGCAGCAGGTCAGTATTTTTTGTCATGAATCTTATTCTGGAGGTAGCTCTGCAGAGTGGTCACTAGCTGGCACAGCCACAAAGTCATGATTTTAAATCTAACCCTAAACTTGATAACCCTAATACCTAACCCTAACCTTAAATTAATTAAGCTTAAATTATATTTTTGGTTTTCATATATTTCCACAATATAGACAATTTTGACTTTGCAGCTGGCCTATCTAAGGGGAAATCACTCAGTTCTGCCAACCTGCTGATGGGCACAGCCGTAGTACCAAGCTCTGTAGATTGTAGATGCAGCCTGTACATTTTTTCCTTTCTTTTCCCCTTCTTCCATTATTGACAGCACCTATGGAGAGACTGATGAGAAATCCCTCTCCTGGGTGGACTTCATTGAAGCGGCGTAGCCGCGCAATCAAATAGCCCCTTGATTTTATGCAGATGGAGGGAAAACAGCTTGCTTCCAAGTTGATTTAATAACCCACCACGCTCTATTGTCTACCCACTTGCACGCAGGTCCTAGCCATGAAGAGAGACATTTTCATACGCTGCCATTCTGAAGCAGACAGAAGAAAAGGAAGAACAGCCAGATTAAACATTATTCTTGCTTTGCATCGAGATTAGTAGCTGTTGGGGAAGCTTTCATAAGGACAGAAAATATTTCCCCTATTCTCTCAGAGGGTCATCAGACTAGTCTGGCATTTTTTTTTTCTCTCTCTCTCTCTCTCTCTCTCTCTCTCTCTCTCTCTCTCTCAGCGCTGCTCTATATCTGCAATTCAAAGTGCTGTGAGATTTGCTTCTTACCAAATTACGAGCTCTATTTGCCAGCCTAATTAATGGTTCATAGCACTCCCTTGAATGTATTGCTGTGGCCCTTCGCTGGTACCAAACCAAACAGGATAGACCTCACAGATAGCCATAAACGTATAACTTGGCCGAGGAACCTGACACCTCAGAAAACAAACTTGTTACAGTTTGTTTATATTATCTCTCTCTCTCTACTCTCCACGTTCCACTGTCTTGGCTGACAGTTACTTGACTGTTTCACCCTAGCAATGGTTGTTAAAAAGGGATGGGGCAGGATACAGAGACCTACAACCTCTTACTTTTGACTCCAGTTTGTTGTCTGTTTGTCAGCGGGTACCCCTGTGGTCAATATTGTTTAGATACATGGTTAAACATTTCAGGACAGGAAATCAACGTAAATTACCCCCAAAAAACAAAACAACTTAAACACTCTACTCTGTATTTTATAACAAGTATAAATCTTACTATTGAGTGAAAATATCTTGAACATAAACTTGAACCACCTCGCTCAAACTGCTTCTCTCTGACTCACCAGATAAGTGAAAAGAGACAACCTGATACGGGGTCTTGCACATCGCGAGGAAAAAAAAGGGAGACATTTTTGATTACTGATGACAGACTACAACAGCATTTCCGAACTCTGGTCCTTGATTACCCCCAACAGCACACATTTTTGTTGTAATCAGTTCCTCTTTGGGGTTCTTGGGTGTTTTCACTGACACCACTCCTAGAGAACAAACAGTCTGCCCGGCAACCAGGCAGACTGGAGGTTCCATTCCACGAAGCACCGATTGCTACCCGAGGCGAGCTGTCCCCCTAGGCTTGAGCAGTGGTGGTGGAAGTTTCTCAAGCAACTAGACTATCAAATTCTTGCATCATACTGTGATGACAAACCTCTTCTTCTAGTTAACAGATGTTCTTAGTGGGTTTATTTAGTCTCAAACTCAATTTAGATGCTAAATGTAGGACAGAAGAGAATCACTTACAGTTGGTTTTGGCTGATACAGTAGGCACTGATAAAACATGACCGCAGCTCAACGGTATACATAGCTAATTCATCTTGATTAGGAAGAACATGTCCGAAAAATATAGACTACACATAAACAACGGCTCCTTCATTCTCGATCAGGGCTGAACAAGACAAAATCCTGTCTTCTTAAATGGAACTAGGCCAATCAGATGGAAAGCAGCTACACATACATTCTGAGTGGGTCTATAGGTGTTTCAACCCCCCCACCCCCTACATTGTGTCTTTTGTATTATCCCTAGGTCATTGGGGCCTCTAGATAGTTCCTTAGACCTCTGGGATTAGTGCCGTGCAGAAGACCATATCTTTTTTAAGGTAACGATTGGTGTACCTGAATTGAATTGGAATGT
The DNA here is from genome assembly GCA_030435695.1 of Brachymystax lenok tsinlingensis. Lineage (NCBI taxonomy): Eukaryota > Metazoa > Chordata > Actinopteri > Salmoniformes > Salmonidae > Brachymystax > Brachymystax lenok. Next base: position 9,758,274 of record CM059786.1, on the reverse strand, counting down.
TACCATGGCCAGTGGCTGTCTACAGAAGGATGGACACTGGAGCATGATGAGTGTGTCTGGGATTGTCTTCAAGCAATTTCACAGACATCCTGTGAACAGGATTGCCTCGGAGTTGCACAAGATGCACAGCACTCCCCTGTAGGTGTGTAACTGACTGGCTACTACTAGTCAAGAAATAAATACATTTTTTTTCTTCAAGAAAACCTTTTTATGTTTTCCGGGGCTTGTGTTGGAGAAATCCTTGGCCCTTCCTGCGGGAATGGCTTTTGTTGTAGGTAGTATCCGTGTATCAATCAAAGTGAACTCTAAATGAGACACAGAGGGATGCATAAGAAGCTGTGTTTCTAATTGATCAATGGCTTGTTCAAGGAATTAACAGAGTGGCTGGCTTCATTAGCAACAATGTTCCAAATCTTTAACTCCAGCTCCTGTCGGAAAAGATAGCCACAGGGCACAATCCCAACCCCCAAAATATTGGAATTTTTATAAGTCAAGGCATTAGTAGGGAATTTATACGGACCGTCATCTCTTCAAAGCTCAGCCGGGCAGGAATGGATCTTGTTTCTTGCCTTGCTGAGCTGATACTGTGTTCAAAGTGGGAGGAATCCCTTCCTTTTTCCTCTGAACAATGCCGACTTTCGAGGACTTAACACTGGACTGATCCCGTCATACCACCAATATGATACAATTGTGCAGCATGAAAATAAAAAGACTTACAACTGGACACGTCATATTCTCCTAAGAGGGTGACCATTAGTGCTCCCAGAAACAGGACCAGGTTTAACTTGTCAGACGGCTTCAAAGGATGCCGCATGGGCCTCTTGTAAGCTCCCTGGCTGATGGAGAATTATTGATTGTGTGTTCAAATATCTTGAGCCGCTGGTGTATAACATTGGGGTTTAAATTAAGCCCGAATGCGTAGCACATGCATAATTGATGTGGTTCCCATCAAAAGGTACTAGCAAAGTAAGCTACAGAGGTCTCAGAACCTTTTGATGAACGTTTTTTACTCGTGTTCAACATGCATTTACGGTGATAGGTCACTGAGCATGTAAAGCTGATATGAGAGAATGAAATCATGCTTCATAGAACAAATCCAATGAAGCCAGAGGATGCTTGTTGATATATTTGGGAAACAAACAAAATACTGTATCCTTAAGACAGCCAGACAACACCACAAGTACAGTATGTGCAGTACATGTGAAATTGTGCTGAATGTTTTTAAAATTGTATAATAAACTGTTTAAAAAGACACCATGCAATTATTTAGCTTGACGGCATGATTCATATCACACTTGCATAATAAGAGAGCTGTTTCCTATAACAGAGGTCAAAGGTCAGATTAAGAAAGCTGCAGTTCTTACAGAATGTCACCTCTCTTCTCTCCAGAGCCATTGGAATGAAAATCATGCATTTTTTGTTTAGTGAATTGGCCATTCCAATATTGATCTGTCTGGCTGTGTATTGACCAGCACTGCTGCTAAAGCCACACTATCCAAAATGGTTGAGAAAATGAAAGTTCATTGATGGAGTAGCATGTCTACTTGCAATTATTAAATACAGACATAACATCACATAGGAACCAAGATTTAAAGGGGCAATCTACAATTCCTACATCAGTTTTTTACTTGTAAATTAATTATATGTACCCAAAGATTTTTGAAGAACATGACTTATTAATGTCTCATAAGCTTAGGTCAACTGTCGTACACCTTCAAAACCCAGACCCCTTGACCCTTTTCACATTTTGTTACGTTACAGCCTTATACTAAAATGGATTAAATTGTTTGTCCCCCCCATCAATCTACACACAATATCCTCAGTTTCTCCCATTCATTCAGCATACAGTATTAAATATAAAGTAGCATACCGTGGTTAATTTCCCATCCATATGCAAAATGGTATAGGAGCATTTCCATGGTAACATAATTAGGCTTTAACTCAGTTTTTTCACTTTAAAATGTATGCCAAACAAAAATCATTGATTTCAAAGTTCCCCCATAAATGTACAGCGTTATACTGGCACCAGAGTTGCCATGCTGTAATTAAATGAAATTCTCCCTGAAATCTAATTGTAAGAAAAACAATACATTTTGCACATAAATTACATTTATTCAAATTGGTAACAACATTAACAACAAATTAGCAACATGATTGTTGATAGACGTAACAACAGTTAACAAATACAGTGCATTCGGAAAGTATTCAGACCCCTTGACTTTTTCCACATTTTGTTACGTCACAGCCTCATACTAAAATTGTTTAAATAGTTTTTCCCCCCCATCAGTCTACACACAATATCCAATAATGACAGAGCAAAAACATGTTTTTACAAAAAAAACTATTATACATAAAAAACTGAAATATCACAATTAAATAACTATTCAGACCCTTTACTCAGTACTTTGTTGAAGCACCTTTTGCAGCAATTACAGCCTCGAGTCTTCTTGGGTATGACGCTACAAGCTTGGCACACCTGTATTTGTGGAGTTTCTCCCATTCTTCTCTGCAGATCTTCTCAAGCTCTGTTAGGTTGAATGGGGAGAATCGATCGACAGCTGTTTTCAGCCTCTCCAGAGATGTTTGATCGGGTTCAAGTCCAAGCTCTGGCTGTGCCACTCAAGGACATTCAGAGACTTGTCCCGAAGCCACTCCTGTGTTGTCTTGGCTGTGTGCTTAGGGTCGTTGTCTGAGGTCCTGAGCGCTCTGGAGAAGGTTTTCATCAAGGATCTCTCTGTACTTTGCTCTGTTCATCTTTCTCTCGATCCTGACTAGTCTCCCAGTCCCTGCGGCTGAAAAACATCCCCACAGCATGATGCTGCCACTTCCATTCTAACCATAGGGATGGTGCCAAGTTTCCTCCAGATGTGACGCTTGTCATTCAGGCCAAAGACTTCAATATTGGTTCATCAGACCATTGAATCTTGTTTCTCATGGTCTGAGAGTCCTTTAGGTGCCTTTTGGCAAACTCCAAGCAGGCTGTCATGTGCTCTTTTACTGAGGAGTGGCTTCCGTCTAGCCACTCTACCATAAAGGCCTGATTGTTGGAGTGCTGCAGAAATGGTTGTCCTTCTGGAAGGTTCTCCCATCTCCACAGAGAACTCTGGAGCTCTGTCAGAGTGACCATTGGGTTCTTGGTCACCTCCCTGACCAAGGCCCTTCTCCCCTGATTGCTCAGTTTGGCCGGGTGGCCAGCTCTAGGAAGAGTCTTGGGGGTTCCAAACTTCTTCCAATTAAGAATGATGGAGGCCACTGTGTTCTGGTACCCTTCCCCAGATCTGTGCCTTGACACAATCCTGTCTCCTGACAATTCCTTCGACCTTATGGCTTGGTTTTTGCTCTGACATGCACTGTCAACTGTGGGACCTTATATAGACAGTTAAGGGCCTTTCCAAATCATGTCCAATCAATTTAATTTGCCACAGGTGGACTCCAATCAAGTTGTAGAAACATCAAGGATGATCAATGGAAACAGGATGCACCTGAGCTCAATTTCGAGTCTCATAGCAAAGGGTCTGAATACTTATGTAAATAAGGTATTTCTGTTTTTTATTGCTAAAATGTATAAAATGTGTTTTTGCTTTGTCATTATGGGGTATTGTTTGTAGATTGATGATGGATATTTTTTTTAAGTCAAGGGGTCTGAATACTTTTACCCTAATCCTAGCACCCGTCTCCTAATTGGAGTAAAATAATGGACAACAATTCTTAGGTGTCTACTTACAGCTTATTCATACTATATGCATTTTACTGACACGGTATATTTTACATGAGTTATTATATTATTTTCATCGATTTACAATTGTCATAACATTTTCAACTGTGCTGTAATGTTTCACAAAAGTATGAACCTTTCTATTCTCAGAGTTTCTACAGATTGTAAATTAAAGGTGAATATTTTTACTAAAAGTATTATTATATTATTGATTGACAGTGGCTTTTCAAGTCACCCAGCAGTGCTAATTGCAGAGTTAGCTCCAGGTAAATGTTGCAATTATTCAGCCATTCCTGAACCAGTGACCGAAAACAAGCTACATATGAGCAGCACCAAATCAAGTGCTCTAATGATTCTGTCCCTTCACAGCAAAATCTGCAGAGCTGGGATGGTTGTATCCCCCATATACATAACATTCTATTGTAAGTAACAGCAAACTTTCCGGGACATAGACATGTCTTATATGGGCAGAAAGCTTAAATTTTTGTTAATCTAACTGCACTGTCCAATTTACAGTGGCTATTACAGTGAAAGAATACCATGCTATTGTTAGAGGAGTGCACAATTATGTACTTGGAACAACAATAAACCAATTAGGCACATTTGGGCAGACTTGATACATCATTTTGAACGGCAATGCAATGGTTTATTGGATCAGTCTAAAGCTCTGCACATACACTACTGTCATCTAGTGGCTTAATCTGAAATCTACTGGCCTTTCTCTTTTCTCTATTCTCCTACATTAATTTCACATTTCCACAAACTTCAAAGTGTTTCCTTTCAAATGGTATAAAGAATATGAATATCTTTGCTTCAGGTCCTGAGCTACAGGCAGTTAGATTTGGGTATGTCATTTTAGGTGAAAATTGAAAAAAAAGGGTCTGATCCTTAAGAGGTTTGTCAGAATGCTCCTCGATACAACAATGGTCATTCACGCTGGCTTTAGCGGCTGGCTGGCTTTAGTAGTTTAACGGCCCAGGACTTGGTTAATGTTTAAAATGCGGCCTGTCAATCCTACAAAAAAAAAAATTGGGCTGGTAAAATGGATCATATCTTTTGAACTGCTAGAAACAAGTCATATAATTTAATGGTAGAAAACATAACTGTCACTAATCTACCCTCAGTTTATTCTCTATGGAACTTAGAGTCTGTGGTACAGCGAAGCCTATCATCACAACTACTATTATCTGGGTGATTTTCTTCTAGGTAGCACAGCAAGATATTTACTAGAAATTTAGAGAAGACCGAAATTGCTTGTGTCAACTTGAGGTAGCTAACTAGCTAGCTAGAAAATGTTAGCCAGCTAGCTAGCTAAGTTAGCTAAGATAACATGCAGTATTTCAACGTTGGTTAGCAATAAAGATACTTAGAAACATGTCAAGGTACCAACCCAGCTGCTGCTGAAAATATTCTTCCACTTCACCTCCGCTTCAAGAAGATATTTAATAAAACAGTCTGAGCTTCATGTGTCTCACCAGACAGCATGAGGTTGGTGCCTGAAATGGATCATTTTAATCTACAGTAGGCATAAACTGTAAAAAGAATACTGTATGTTAGAGTAATTTTTTACAGGAGGCTTCCAATTACAGTTAATAACCGTATTTTGCAGCATTTTACTCAAAATACAGTGTAATCTAATCATTAATGTTGTAGAACACGTTCACTGTATTTTACTGTGCATTATACAGTATTGTACTGTTGAAATTACATATGTTTTACAGTGTGTGCAGATGCAAACTTTGCTAACATAATTACAGTAAAATCTCCCTGTCTCGCAAGGCAAAGGGTGGCAACTTAGAAGAATCAAAAATCAAAAATATAATTTGATTTGTTTAATACTTTTTTTGGTTACTACATTATTGAATATGTGTTATTTCATAGTTTTGATGTCTTCACTATTATTCTACAATGTAGAAAATAGTAAAAATATAGAAAAACCCTTGAATTAGTAGGTGGGTCCAAACCTGACTGCTTTTCAACGACCATGGACGTCCAGTGTCAGTTGGTTTGATAACAGAAATACAAAGAAAACAATTATGAGCTTAACCTAACAGTATGCCAGTGGAAGGGAAGACAGTTCCAGGTGACCCAACTGTGGTTTGTGACTGTTATGATTTCCCATTGTAGCCAATTCAGCTGCAGTAATTCCATTACTGTTTTTTGGTAATTTGGTATCGGAATCATGAGTTTTAATCACTTAATCATTTTTAAACATCATTTATATCAGTAAAATCACTATAACTAATTGGTAGGTCTACCATTGCTTATTACTTCTGTGACATTTCACTATCCTCTCTCCACATGAGGGAGAGAAATTAGAACATATCTTAAAAATATGTGGGTTTCTGGTAACAGAATTACAAAGCACAAGTCCATGTTTATTAAACTTACAGAAGGTTAACAATATCTCCAAAACTAAATGTAAGTGTTGATATTAGTTGGCAGGTTTTTTCTGTCTATATTATTGTTTTTTTGATGCATTTATTTTTTGGTAGACGCTATCTAAGACCCCATTTCCATCTGTTTATCCAGAAATCAAATCATTTACTCATTCCTTATTTAAAAAATGTTAAATGGTTGAAAAATGTATCTATGCCTTTATTTCCCAAAACTATAAACTCTTAGCTTTCCTTTGACACCGAATTTGATATGCTCCTATACACTTCACATGTTGGTGCTCATGGGTTCTTTTAGATGGAAATGCCCATAGAGTGAATGTTGCCCATTTGAGGAAGACAATTGACAAATCTTACATATGACATTCTTGAACGCATACTGCTATAGTAGCCTACCAGACACTTAGGTGTACTTAGGAAACATACCATACACTTAATTGGGCCCTTCCAAGTGGCCATTAGAACTCACCTGAACCCATCTACCTCATCATACTCAGCTCATAACAGGTGGTGGATGGATCGGAGAGTCTATTTGTTTTCCTGATACGGTCTGCTCATTCTACCCTCCAGTGTGCCTCTCGCTGCAGGGGGCAGGGCTTTGACAGCGCCTGGCCTCATTAGCGGTCAGCTAACACCTGAGAGATGAGATGCATCCTGACACCAAGGACTGATTCTCACCTCCATTATCCGCAGCAGGGGTTCGCAATGATCCCATTACAGCAGGGAGGGAAGAGCTGGAGGTGATGAAGGGAATGGAGGGATGGGGGCGTAAGGCGTCGTAGGGGAGCCCATGACGGTACCCCTTGTCCGGGGTCCGGCAACCAGCCGTGAGCCAAATGATGGAGGTCATCCATACAGAGCTCATTCAGGGAGACTGGGAATGATCAATACCACCTGATGAGGTATCGGACTTCCTCTGATGGACATCAAAATGGAATTTGTTTTTACTCCGTTTAATCGATGGGAAGAGTGTGAAACTAATTGGGCAAAAATGCAGGGCATTTATTGATTAATCAAGCAGAAAAATGAGGGGAGTGTATCGGAGTGCAGTCGACACTCCGAAGGCAAGGACATGCCTTTTTTTGATTGGGTGAAATTAAATTAATTGATAACACGGGATCACTGGCCAGCTCATTAAAGCTTCAGGGACGTGTTATGTTAAGGGCACAGTAGCAAAAGCACCTGTGAGTCTTTTATCACAAAAATAGAAGTAATTTGTAGGTGCTGAAAAGCCGTGTTTTAAAGCCGCCACCCTGTGAGTGCCTTGACAGTTCCATAATGGCCGCCCCTCTCACAACCTGCTCATTATTTCCAAGGGATCTTCCTATATATATATATATGTTCGTCATGAAACTGGAGTCCTATGGAGCTTTTCTGAACCATTAGATCTCAAGTGTCACTCAGAGTACAAAATAATAGGGACCACCTTCCCACGTTTCTACTTTCTATACACTTGTCCTGTTTTGCACAGTTCGACATCCCTTTCAGAATGGAATGCCTATGGTGCCGTATTCCAGTGGGGTCTTGTGAAGGACATGAATTGTGAGTCTATAATCTCTAGTCTCTGTAGCTCTGGCCCCACAGGGACAATTGGATCATGCCACTTGATTCAGTCTTTTAGTTCCACCATGGCGCACTAGCCTACTCCAGACGCTAGCAAACCCCATCACCCTGTCGAAATAGATGGAAATGGCATTGGGGGGAACGACGAGATTGCTGCCCGGCGTCCACAAATGTGTTCCACATCAGGAAGCATTCACATTTTCCTGCCCTTGGAGCACAATTACAACGTTACGTAAAAAAATAACACGATTAATGGGAATAGTGAACAGCGGCCCCTCCTGCCAAATCCTTTTCACCACCTACTCCCAATTGAAGGCTCCATTATGCACACAGCAGAGCATTCTCTGACAGGATGAGAACGATTACAGAGGCCTTAAGATATCAACATACCACTGCCCAGCACTCATCTTTATTTGTAGGAGAGAGAAAAAAAATTGAATTCTTCATTTTGGACCTTTTTTGGAAATAAGATGCAAATCTGCAGTGGAATGAATAGTATATAAATGGCCTGACTCTTGCATTGGGAGACATGGTCATTGGGGATGTGGCTCTGTAAGGCCCACTCAGGTCACTGGAGAGGCAGGGAGAGGAAGACAAGAGCACTCAGTGTCTACTTGCAGGCTCGTACTCCTCGCAATTTGCAAGGAGAACATAACGGCCTGGCAGCTATTGGGAGACTAGTTGATAAGTGTGTGGATCATGTATTGACCTCTAGGCAGCCCTCGCAGGCCTCTCCAGGCTGTTGATTGCTGGCAGGAATCAGCAGGGAGGCCGGCGGTGTTCTAGCTTCTTCAACAACTCTTCTCCTCGGCAACAGTGGCTGTCGATGGGAGGGCCACATTATGCTGAGTGGAAGTCCACAGGGTCTCGTTGTTTTGACCCATCATGGTACTATTTACATACTAATGAGATTTAAGCTACACTTCTAGTAAACACTGGAGCTGAGGAGTTTTATTGATTCTGCCTCTTCACTGAGAATACATGTAATCTATGAAACACGCCAGTTTGTATATGTGTAGATGCTGTATGAGCTCAATTATTAGCGGCAGAACATATTTATGGATCCAATAGGATTGAGCTACCTATTAGTTGGGTTAAGTAACTGTTATGGCAGCATCTTTGACCTCTTAACTCCATTGTATCCAACACAACTTGGATATTTGCCAACAATTAGAGCGGCAAGAGCTGAATACTAGCTATTATCCTTTGAGAACGTTTTGTTAGTGTTGCTATACATGTTTATGGTGCAGCATGTATATAACATTTCTGTCTCCAGTATACTGCTTTCTGCCCTGAAGTGAACGGCAAAAGACCCACATCTCAGCTCCTCTACAATAAATTATTTTGAATAGATTATGTTTCAAGAACATAAACACTTGCAGAAAATAAGCTTACCCAAGTTAGCTAGTGTTAAATCTCGAGGTGTGTTTCATGTCCAAGGAAATTAGTTCCTGCCAGGTTCTCTTCTTGTCATGGGAATATACTTTTTTTTTATAACTTATATAATTTATACATCCTCTGAGAAATACTTTGGAATATCTTGGAGAACACCCAGGAATCCCAGCAGTTTTAAAGGAGACCATATAAATATAGTGACCCACTGACAATGCATCTCTCTCTACAGACAGGAGTGCTCTGCATTATACATCTCTAGCTAACGTTCTCAGAGTCTGCACTTTGCCAAGTGGCTCTTCTTCTGGACTCTCAATTAACTTTTGGTTTAGGTCAATGGTTTTGTGTGATTTCATGAATGGACATTTCCATTCCATAGATTTCACTAATACATAATTAAAGCACATAATTGGTGCTTTGTGCAAATACATTTATAATATTACATAACTGTTAGATATGGAACCGTACATGCACCATACACGGTATATTCAAAATAAGACCATGCTCAAAGTAAGAGAACATGCCTGTACTGATACTGGAGCAGAAATAACTTGTTAGTTAAAGATAACTTATTTTTTTCTTAAATCATATATCAATAGACTTCATACCAAAAGTTCTTTCAAAATGTGAGGATTTTTCCTGCATGGTGTGTGACTTGCCTGAACTGTCCAGAATCCCCACGCAGCGTTCTGGTGCCTAACTGCCTTGAGTCTCACAAGTAATTAGCCTTAAAACAGCAGCAGCAAATCTCTGGAAAGGGGGAAAAGGAAGGTTCAGCAGGACATCAGGGATCTAGACAGAGGGACTTGAGACAGACCTGGTTTTACAACCTGTTTTGGATTGGGCTTTTGCACTGTGACTAACACCCCCGCTGTATCCCATATGCTCCTGCATTTTGTCTGGCATACTGCAGGAGGTACTAGCTAGCTAGGAAGACCACAGAACAAATGCCATCTGTTATAAACAAACACCAAATATCCCCCTTACGTGCATGAAAAAAAAGGTTCAAATCTGACAATGAATGTATGCCATAACACTCGACTCCAGACGGCCAATTATATTTTATTCCAGCAACCAAAGTTTGTGGAGGAGCACAGGATATTGCCCATAATGTATACACGAGCAGCCTGGAGCAGCAGGACCACTGCTCAAACTGGCCCCTCGGGGGTCCTGTGGGGGGAAAAGAAAAGGTACCACATAGCTGAGACTGCCACCTGCATGTGTCTGCTCAAATGTCTGCCAATTACTCACTGACAGACAGACAGAGGGGCTGACAGCCATCATCGTTTGGCAGATGCCATGCACAAGCGCCCCACGCGTGCCTGACGTCAACGCACGGGCTGAGATGGGGCCTCCGTCTGACAGCTTGGTTGGAGCTGGGCCAGGGAGGAGAAGAGTTATGGCGATGGAGGGAGAGACAGAGAGCGAAATGGAGAAAGAGAGAGAAAGAAGGAAGAGAAGCAATATGATATTCATCTGTCCAAGGAGTGTGACAAATACCAAATAAAAAAAGGGAGAAAGTTTGTACAACTTGATTGATGTGTTGTGTAGTGACTATTTACGCGGTTGACCATATCAGGGAGATATTTCAAAGTTGTTTCCTTAGGCAATGTGATAAAGTTATAAAATTGTTGGATTCTACCTAAATCATTGGCAAGCCTCTCCGATGTCTGTGTCATGAAAGTTAAACCCTGAGGTGTAAAGAAGATGAAGACCCCTCTCTCTTAGAAGTATCAGATTCAGAGTAAAACCAAGCTGCGTTGGTCATAAATTAGCACCTGACATTGTTTTCAGCTATTGTAATGGAGATAAAGTAACACAGTGAACAGTGGACATCTGACTTCATGTATCAAAAGAAGAATTGTTAGCAAATATCTGGGATCATAGCATAGAAAGTAGGAAATGGCTAGATCTTTTTTTTTAACAATCAATGCAGTCCAGCTATGACTGGCTAAATATTCAGTAATTATGTGATATTCGATCCAAAGTTATTTAAACACTACACTATATATACTACCAAAAGTATATAGACACCTGCTCGTTTAACATCTCATTCCAAAATCATGGGCATTCATATAGAATTGGTCCCCCTTTTGCTCGGGGGCACCCGGGTGGCACAGCGGTCTAAGGCACTGCATCTCAGTGCTAGAGGCGTCACTACAGACCCTGGTTAGATTCCAGGCTGTATCACAACCGGCCGGGATTGGGAGTCACATAGGGAGGCGCACAATTGGCCCAGCGTCGTCCGGGTTAGGGTTTGGCCGTGGTAGAACGTCATTGTAAATAAGAATTTGTTCTTAACTGACTTGACTAGTTAAGGGACTGCAGAAATTGGTTTTTGTAGCCACTTGCTGGCACTCAGGGCAACTGCGGCAGAATTCTTCCACTGCTTTCTTCACCCCTAGCCAGTAAAATCGTGCCTTGATTCTGTCTAAGGTCTTTTCCACACCTAGTTGAGCCCCAAGAAGGTGAGAGTACGCCAACTGCAGGACAAATGGTACAAAGGGACGGGGCACCAACAACAACTCCAGACATTCGTCATTTTTCTTCACAACCTGATACAGCAACTTGTTTTTTTTTGAGTTATGGGTGTATGTTATTTGACTTACCCCCTCCACGGGCTTTCCGTCCACTACGGTCACCTGCTGGAGAGCGCTGGCCAAGTTGGGATCCTCCAGTTGGGCCGTGCCGAACCGGCCAGCTAGAGAGGTGGGCTCTGGTTTCACCTCATGGTCCATTGGGAACATGTCTTCCAGACTCGCCACCTCTCCCTCCAGTCTGGCTTCAGAGTCCCCCTCCGAGAGGGGATCGGTTGATGCCTGTGGGTCCACTTCCTGGAATCCAAACATCCGGGCATCCCTCCTTCTGGTGTGCCTCCCACCACCTTGACTTCCTCCTCCTTTCTGGTTCCCTCGGTTCCCCACATCTCCGGACATGCCGGTCCACAGTTGGCAGAACATCGGGAAATCCAGGTTTGGGACGACTCCCACCGGTCCCGTGTGTTGTCCCTTTGTGGTCTGTAGGTGGAGGAGTGTGGTAGGGTAGTCCTTGGTCTCACCGTGTATACACATAATGGCCATGGTGTCAGTCAGGTTCGGGGACTGGGCGAAGTCAGGTCGGATCAGGGTCACCATACTCCCGGAGTCCAAAAGTGCCGTGGTGTCCTTTCCGTTGGCTCTTACCGAGGTGACAGGGGAAGAACCACTCTCCTCAGCCCAGCATGCCCTCAGTAAAACAGATTTCTTCCTGGAACAGGAAATCTATGAAGCAGCAAGGAGAAAAATACGAATACCTAAACTCACTTATACAATGTCTGAAAAGATTTATGGATCAAACGAGTAACAGGTAAAACAGACAAACCATCCAAAGTGACTTGAATGGACATGATAGTGAAAACACACCATAAATAGGCACAAATGGCAGATTAAAACCGGTGGCTACCTCACTGGCAAGGCCAAAGGCATCGGGACATCGCGGGCTGGACAGTTCCAGGCGATGTGTCCCAGTTTACCACACTCATAGCACGTCTTGCTTTCCAGGTTCAGGAAGGGGCGTCGTCTCGGGGAGCTGGCTGTCGGTGTCCCCACATCCTTGGCTGGGGTCCCAGCCTGGTCCTCCGTCCTTTTCCGCTCCTTTGGGCGAGTGGAGGGTTCCGCCTTCCGTGGTTGTCCACTGCGCAGGACCTCCAAAGCCACCTGTCTTCCTTCAACCAGTTCCACCAGCTGATCTGCACTCTGCGGGTTAACTTGGCTAGCTAACTTTTTAGCGTAGAACAGGAGAGAGCGTATAAATGTATCTATGACCACTTTCTCGATGGTCGTGAGTTTCAGGGGTTCAGCAGTTAGCCAGTTCTTGGCCAGCCTAATTGGATCATGCATTTGTGATCGGGGGGATGCTTTAAGATCATATACCCAATCATGGAATCTTTGTGCCCTGCTAATCAGGGTGTAGCCATAACTGCACATGATTTCCTTTTTCAGCACCTCGTAATGCATCGCCTGGTCAGATCCTGATATGTCTTCTGTGCCTTCCCTGACAGGAAGGGTGCTAGCAGGCTGGCCCATTGCTCATGGGACCATTTCTCCCTAGCCGCCGTCCTTTCGAAGGCTTGTATTTAAGCCTCGATGTTGTCAGCCTCTGTCAGCTTCAGTAGAAACCTACTGGGTTTGGGACGAGAGACTGTTGCGCCTGCCGCTATGCTGGCCTGGGCGGCTGTCAGCTGGCTGAGTTCAGCTTGCATGAGAGCGGTCTGCTGACGCTGGTCCTCCAGCAACTCCCGATGCATAGCCTGCTGTGCTATGTTCGCCTCCACCAGCTATCTCACCAATGCTTCCATTGTTCTCTGTGTTTGTTTAGTTATTAAACTTGGTTTGGGTTGCCCGCATTCTCCACATCAACATATTCAATAACAAAACAGGCACCAGTAGCACAAAAAGACTGCAAAGGGGACGTTTATTAGGGATTTTCGTACACGGGGAAAGAAGGGGGAATTCACCAATCACCTCACAATCAAAGTGCCGCTATCTTTGTCCGTTCCGTTTTCCAGGGGTAATCCTCACACTCGGGTCCTCAGCCAATCCGGTCAGGTACACAAGGGGGTTAGTCCGACAGTCCAGGTCACAACGTGTAATCACAGATTGTATGCTCTCTTCTCCCACTCTTCATAACGTGCTTGATCCTCTCCTACTCTGCCCCCATTAAAATAACATCAAATTGATCAGAAATACAGTTTAGACATTGTTGATATTGTAAATGACTATTGTAGCTGGAAATGGTAGATGTTTTTATGGAATATCTACATAGGCGTACAGAGGCCCATTATCAGCAACCATCACTCCTGTGTTCCAATGCCACGTTGTGTTAGCTAATCCAAGTTTATCATTTTAAAAGGCTAATTGATCATTAGGCTAGCATCCCGGAGTCGCCTCTTCACTATTGACGTTGAGACTGGTGTTTTGCGGGTACTATTTAATGAAGCTGCCAGTTGAGGACTTGTGAGGCGTCGGTTTCTCAAACTAGACACACTACTATACTTGTCCTCTTGCTCAGTTGTGCACGGGGGCCTCCCACTCCTGTTTCTATTCTGGATAGAGCAGTTTGCGCAGTTCTGTGAAGGGAGTAGTACACATCGTTGTACCAGATCTTCAGTTTCTTGGCAATTTCTCGCATGGAATAGCCTTCATTTCTCAGAACAAGAATAGACTGATGAGTTTCAGAAGAAAGTACTTTGTTTCTGGCCATTTTGAGCATGTAATCGAACCCACAAATGTTGATTCTCCAGATACTCAACTAGTCGAAGGATGGCCAGTTGTATTGCTTCTTTAATCAGCACAACAGTTTTCAGCTGTGATAACTGCAAAAGGGTTTTCTAATGATCAATTAGCCTTTTAAATGATAAACTTGGATTAGCGAACACAACGTGCCATTGGAACACAGGAGTGATGGTTGCTGATAATGGGCCTCTGTACGCCTATGTAGATATTCCATAAAAAAATGTGCCGTTTTGTCAGGCATGTGCGTACTGGGGGTGAAGTCAGGTGCAGGAGAGCAGAGAATTGTGAACAGGCGCACACTTTATTACGGCAGGAGATATATACAGAAGAACGCAGCTGCGTCAAAACCTCCTCCAGCCAACAAGGCAAAGTGTAACAGCGCCCAAAAATGTCAAACAACATAAATGTATAACCATACAAATAAGCTTTGTGAAAACACACAGAAAAATCCAAACGCTAGCCTAGTGCGTAAAAACATGTAACACACAAATAATCCTACACAAAGGTATGAGGGGGAACAGTGGAATAAATACATGGATAAATGAAAAATGGAGCGGCCATGGCTAGAAAGCCGGTGATGTCGACCGCCGAACGTCGCCTGAACAAGGAGAGGGGCCGGCGGGAGTCGTGACACGTTTCCAGCTACAATAGTAATTTGCAACATTAACAATGACTACACTCTATTTCTGATCAATTTGATGTTATTTTAATGGACAATTTTATTATTATTTCAAAAACAAGGACATTTCTAAGTGACCACAAACTTTTGAACGGTAGTGTATATATTTTTTTCATGCAAGCAGTAAATTCAGATAAAAAAAAACAGATAAAAATACACCTTATGGAACAGCTGGGACTGTGAAAAGACACAGGCACAGACACACGTGATAGCATACATGTACATGTATGTACACATGGATTTTGTGTTGTAGATATGTGGTAGTAGAGTAGTGGCCTGAGGGCACACACTTAATGTGTTTTGAAATCTGTTGTGAAATGTATAGTAATGTTTTTAAAATTGTATAACTTCCTTAATTTTAGAGGACCCCAGGGAGAGTAGCTGCTGACTTGGAAAGAACTAATGGGGATCCATAATGAACCGCAGGAAGAGTAGCTGCTGCCTTGGCAGGAACTAATGGGGATCCATAATAAATACAAATACAAAGGTACATCATTTGAACCTAACACAAAGGGGTTTGCTCAAATCTTAGTTATTAACCAAATGTATGATGCGCCACAGCGTGTGCTGATACACTACAGCAGTGGTCACCAACCTTTTCTGAGTCAAGATCACTTTCTGAGCCGAGATCTACCGCTCAGATTTTTTATTAACATGACTTAAATAGGGTAAGCCAATGCAACATTAACCAATTAAAAACAGTACTGTAGCAATGAGGTTTGTGCAGTAAGCTATAGGCCCAATACATTATCAACGCATACTGGCTTTGCTTGAATTTACCTGCCAATGCATTGTTGTTCGGGACATTTCTTTAAATTATATTTCAACATTTGAGGTAGGCTATATGATCACACAGGTAATAGATCCATTGTTGTATTTCTTGTGAGGCACAGCTGAGTGAGCATACATTTAAATAATTTGCTTTTTACTTTACTGGGCTGATGTTGCCTGCATCTGATTGTCAGTCTCAGCTGAGGGACAGAGCAGCAGACTGAGGGTCCGTCTCTCAACATCCCTCCACTCTCCCTTTCCTCCACTGACCAAAAAGGGACACTGTCTTTCAGCTGATTGCGAAACTCGAGTCGCACCGCATTATTTCTGCCTCATGCACAAATTCATATTGTTACTCTTATGAACAGAGAAAGTGAAATATTCCTTGACATTAAAAAGACCCAAGCCGCTAATAATAACAACAACGCAAGCCTATAGATACTCTTTCCTACTCATTCATTACTGCTGCACTGCTTGTTGTAGCTTATAAAAGTGTTGAAAACAAAGTGTTGACAGTGCTGAGTAAGAACTTAAACATGAACTCACTCATAAAAACAGCAGCTCTTTACTGTATTTGTTGACAGTCTCTGTCATGGTTTTGAACGTTTTGAAATCTCACAGTATCAATTTTGCCGTAGCTTTCTTTTATACCTGCTACATTACTGCAGACTCGGTCATCTGAGCCATCTGATTGGCCAGCAGTAGGCATAGTACACTTGATTTCTTCTCCAGGCCCACTGGGAAGGCAGAGTTTGTACCTTCAGACACATGCGCAGGGCAGCTGAATTGGTGCGCAGGGCAGCTGAATTGGCTGCACCTACCACCAACAGCCCGAGGCTAGTTAAACAGAATAGGAACACAAAGCTTTATCGTTGTGTTTTTTACAGAAATGTTTGGCCATCGACTAGAAATGCCTTGGAGATCGAGAAATCGCGGTTGGTGACCACTGCACAACAGCGTAAGACCCCCACTACACCACAACAACATAGACACAGTTATGTCCTGCATTAAAGCCAGGTACAGGGAGTCCCCAATCGCATCAAAAACAACATGTGCAGTGGTCAGATTGGAAGAAATGAGTGAACCATTTCTCCCGTTACACCCTGTGACAGTTAACCTCCATAATTTATGTAGTAGAGCCCATATTTACCTCGGCCTTACATATTGCCTGTGTGTCAGCTTGATTACCCAGGCTGCACTGGGTTTTGTGTGACACTGTCATACGATCCCCCAGAGACCTCGGAGTGCAGCCACAAGACAAGAGGCTCCTCCCCAGTCCTCGCTCCCAGGTGAGGAGAAGGGAAATGGGGGAGAAAGTTCAAGCAATCGAACTTGGGCCTGGTGTGGAGTATGGTAGGATGGAGGAAACATCCACTCCTGCCACGACATGCCAGGCACTCAGAAGGGCAGTCATGTCAGCGCCCATTACTGTGCCTAGCATCTGATATGGGGCCATATGAAGGCTTGTGTTGCGATGTTTTGGGCAGGAGAAGAGGGGCTGGTGTGTGGTTATGAGAGGCCATAATGAGATGTGAAAGCTGTCTTGTATGCTTCCAGACAGCATTGTGCATTGCGAGACATGCTAGCCTGTAATATGGCTCTGGATTTCAGGTTCAAGGGTTCTGAACTCTTCTTGGCCTGGAGGGGAATCATTATGCAAAGGAGTCAGATACATACCACATAACACTGGAGGGTTAAATAAATAAAGGTTAAATCGTTATTTCTTTAATTAGTGGAGGGTTCAAGGAGAAGAAAAACATTTCTCAGTGTGTGTACATCTGAAGAAGCATTTCCCATTTTTTAACTGAACTGTTTTTGTGTTGATGGATGCTGTGCTAGGTGTATTGTTTCGTACTGTTGTTTACTGTCGTCTGCTGTTGTAATAGGTGGAGTTGCTCAACGAGCACCAGTTTTATTTCATCCAGCTCTCAGGATTTCCCATCTAGGGGCTTCTGATAGTTCCAGTGCTCACATTCTGAACCTGAAAATAGCGGAAAGTACATCTCTGAACGAAAGCCTCCAGGGTGGCTATCAGGACTGAGAAACACAAACTAAGCACCTCACTCACATGCAGCATACTGGCCCTCAGGGTCTTTGGGAATGATGAGAACTGACAGTGGTTGGTGTGCAATGACTACCTCTGCGTTTGGATACAGCGCTACCGGGCAAGCCTCTTCAAAACCTTCCAGCTTCTTCTACTGACAAGGCCAGACAAAATGCCAGCTTTGGATCGACTTAACTGCTTTATTGTTGTCTAAATCAAGACACCAAGGACAATGTATCAAACAAACTCTAGGTCTTGCAACACGTTGTATCCACAGACTGAGAGAATTGGATCTAAAGACTGTTAGCAAGCAAACAGCTAAAATGCCCCTTTTAAATATTGGCTGTGAAGTACATGTTTACTAGTCTTGCATAATTCATGCGTGCATTACACTCTAGAAAAATGTTTAATGGTTTCATAAGTGCTGACCAATAAAAATGTGGCTCATTGAGTTGTCAAATGAAGGTATGAGTTCTAAGATTTAGAGTGGTTATACTCAGGCACATTAGGCTTTTTTTCTCACTCTGTGTTTGAAATGCATTCATAATACAGTAATGGGTCACCATATGCATAAATTATGAGATAGGTCAGTCATTTAAACATAGAACAGATCACGGAAAACATTTGCGAGACCTTGGAATGTACATTTGCAAGAAATGAAAAACACAATATTGATTGCCTGGAAAATCAGCACTTTTGTATGCAAATTGCATGAACTTCAACCACCAACTCGTTTGTGCATAGGGCTCTCCTTCGGCATACCCAAAGCCCTTGTATCCTTGTACGTGACTAGCACCATAATGACCATGAAAATCATATCAATTAATGACACATCAGTGTCATTATTCATATATGCAAATTAGGTATACAATACCCATAATTTTCCGATAAGTTAAAATAGAACATTTCCTCTTATAATTATGGCGATGATTCAAGTCAATGCGCAAACAAATTTAATTAATGGATTAAAAGCAAAAAGAAAAATATGTATCCACTACTTAGAGCGAAGGATTAGCCCAACCATATTATAATTATCTGCATATGCAAATTATAATGACATGCAATCATTGGTTCCCCTGAAAAGCTACAAAGGCAAATAAAGAACGTTAGTGAGGTTAAAACAATAATGTTACCTACTGGGGAGAAATGAGCCTTAGTTAAATGAGAGTTAAAAATGGCATGCACTTGCTTGCTTGTCTGTTCAATGAATTGTGTTTTATGTACATCGTGTAAACCAGTGTTTCCCAAACTCGGCCCTCAGGAACCCAAGGGGTGCACGTTTTGGTTTTGCCCTAACACTACACAGCTGATTCAATTCAAATTTTATTGGTCACATACACATGGTTAGCAGATGTTATTGCGAATGTAGCAGAATGCTTGAGCTTCTAGTTCCGGCAGTGCAGCAATATCTAACATGTAATCTAGCAATTCCACAACAACTACCTAATACACACAAATCTAAGTGAAGGAATGGAATAAGAATATACACGCTACCGTTCAAAAGCTTTGGGTCACTTAGAAATGTCCTTGTTTTTGAAAGAAAAGCACATTTTCTGTCCATTAAAATAACATAAAATTGATCAGAAATACAGTGTAGACATTGTTATTGTTGTAAATGACAATTGTAGCTGGAAACGGCAGATTCTTTATGGAATATCTACATACAGTTGAAGTCGGAAGTTTACATACACTTCGGTTGGAGTCACTAAAACTCATTTTTCAACCACTCCACAAATGTCTTGTTAACAAACTGTAGTTTTGGCAAGTCGGTTAGGACATCTACTTTGTAAGTAATTTTTCCAACAATTGTTTACAGACAGATTATTTCACTTATAATTCACTGTATCACAAATCCAGGGGGTCAGAAGTTTACATACACTAAGTTGACTGTGCCTTTAAACAGCTTGGATAATTCCAGAAAATGATGTCATGGCTTTAGAAGCTTCTGAGAGGGTAATAGTCACTTCTCCCCCACCTACATGTACAGATTAAATCAACTAACCTGTACCCCTGCACACTTCTTATTGTGTTACTTTTTATTATTCACTTTTTATTTTCTTCTTCTTGAACTACACTGTTGATTAAGGGCTTATAAGTAAGCATTTCACGGTAAAGTCTACACTTGATTTGATTTCATTTGAGTCAATTGGAGGTGTACCTGTGGATATATTTCAAGGCCTACCTTCAAACTCAGTGCCTCTTTGCTTGACATCATGGGAAAATCTAAAGAAATCAGCCAAGACCTCAGAAAAAAAAAATGTAGAACTCCACAAGTCTGGTTCATCCTTGGGAGCAATTTCCAAAAGCCTGAAGGTACCATATTATTCTGTACAAACAATAGTGCGCAAGAATAAACACCATGGGATCACGCAGCCATCATACCGCTCAGGAAAAAGGGACGCGCTCTGTCTCCTAGAGATGAACGTACTTTGGTGCGAAAAGTGCAAATCAATCCCAGAACAACAGCAAAAGACCTTGTGAAGATGCTGGAGGAAACAGGTACAAAAAGTATCTATATCCACAGTAAAACAAGTCCTATATCGACTCAACAAGGAAGAAGCCACTGCTACAAAACCGCCACAAAAAAGACTACAATTTGCAACTGCACATGGGGACAAAGATTGTGCTTTTTGGAGAAATGTCCTCTGGTCTGATGAAACAAAAATAGAACTGTTTGGTCATAATGACCATCGTTATGTTTGGAGGAAAAAGGTGAAGGCTTGCAAGCCGAAGAACACCATCCCAACAGTGAGGCATCATGTTGTGGGGGTGCTATGCTGCAGGAGGGACTGGTGCACTTCACAAAATAGATGGCATCATGAGGTAGGAAAATGATGTGGATATATTGAAGCAACATCTCAAGACATCAGTCAGGAAGTTAAAGCTTGGTCGCAAATGGGTCTTCCAAATGGACAATGTCCCCAAGCATACTTCCAAAGTTGTGGCAAAATGGCTTTAAGGACAACAAAGTCAAGGTATTGGAGTGGCCATCTCAAAGCCCTGACCTCAATCCAATAGAAAATGTGTGGGCAGAACAGAAAAGGCGTGTGCGAGCAAGGAGGCCTACAAACCTGACTCAGTTTCACCAGCTCTGTCAGGAGGAATGGGCCAAAATTCACCCAACTTATTGTGGGAAGCTTGTAGAAGGCCCCAATTAAACAATTTAGGCAATGGTACCAAATACTAATTGAGTGTATGTAAACTTCTGACCCACTGGGAATGTGATGAAAGAAATAAAAGCTGAAATAAATCATTCTCTGTACTATTATTCTGATATTTCACATTCTTAAAATAAAGTGGTGATCCTAACTGACCTTAGACAGGACATTTTTACTAGGATTAAATGTCAGGAAATGTGAAAAACTGAGTTTTAATGTATTTGGCTAAGATGTATGTAAACTTCAACTGTCGGCGTACAGAGGCCCATTATCAGCAACAATCATTCCTGTGTCCCAATGGCACGTTGTGTTAGCTAATCCAAGTTTATCATTTTAAAAGGTTAATTGATCATTAGAAAACCCTTTTGCAATTATTTTATCTCAGCTGAAAACTGTTGTCCTGATTACAGGCTCAAAATGGCCAGAAACAAAGTACTTTCTTCTGAAACTCGTCAGTCTATTCTTGTTCTGAGAAATGAAGGCTATTCCATCGAGAAATTGCCAAGAAACTGAAGATCTGGTACAACACTGTCTACTACTCCCTCCACAGAACAGCGCAAACTGTCTCTAACCAGAATAGAAAGAGGAGTGGGAGGCCCCGGTGCACAACTGGGCAAGAGGACAAGTACATTAGAGTGTCTAGTTTGAGAAACAGACGCCTCACAAGTCCTCAACTGGCAGCTTCATTAAATAGTATCCGCAAAACACCAGCAATGTGATGGTCTAGGGGTGCTTTGGTGGTGGTAAAGTGGGAGATTTGTACAGGGTAAAAGGGATCTTGAAGAAGGAAGGCTGTCACTCCATTTTGCAACGCCATGCCATACCTTGTGGACGGCGCTTAATTCGAGCCAATTTCCTCCTGCAAAAGGACAATGACCCAAAGCACAGCTCCAAACTCTGCAAGACCTATTTAGGGAAGAAGCAGTCAGCAGGTATTCTGTCTCTAATGGAGTGGCCAACACAGTCACTGGATCTCAACCCTATTGAGCTGTTGTGGGAGCAGCTTGACCGTATGGTACGTAAGAAGTGCCCATCAAGCCAATCCAACTTGTGTGAGGTGCTTCAGGAAGCATGGGGTGAAATCTCTTCAGATTACCTCAACAAATTGACAACCAGAATGCCAGAAGGTCTGCAAGACTGTAATTGCTGCAAATGGAGGATTCTTTGACGAAAGCAAAGTTTGAAGGACACAATTATTATTTAAATTAAAAACCATTATTTATAACCTTGTCAACATCTTGAGTATATTTCCTATTCATTTTGCAACTCATTTCATGTATGTTTTCATAGAAAAGAAGGACATTTCTAAGTGACACCAAACTTTTGAACAGTAGTGTACATACAAATGATCTAAATGATTAGTTTGCTATTTGAATCAGCTGTGCAGTCCTAGGGCAAAAACAAAAACGTGCACCTCTTGGAATACCCTGGTGTAAACTGTATCATACTACAGGATTAAAACAGTAAAACAAAATGTACAGTGTAAGAATGAAGTGAAACACAACATGACTGCAAATCATGATTACTAAGTAATTAAACAAATAATTAAGACCCTATGGAAATAGTTAGGTTGTATTAGTATAATCCAAACAAATGTCCCTCCAATGATTATTTAGGACACACTAACATACAGGGCCAAATTAGCCAACACCACCATGGAGCAACCTATTGGTTTTTCACTTTGATGCCCATATTGGCATAGCCTGGTAGCTAAAATCGGCCCATAGTCACTGGAGCCTGTGTTTATGGCCTGCATCTCTGAACTGTGATATGCTGCTCAGAGGCACCAGATTGCAATGCTAACTCTCAGTGGAGCCATGGAGCTGATAGCCCTTATCTCATCTGACTCCAACAGAAGGTGTGGGACTTAAGGGCATACCTTCTTAGTCCCTGCAGCTCTCTAACAACACTGCTCTCTCTGGGCGATAGGTCTCCGAGGGCTCAATTTAGACTTTGGATGGTCACCCCTGCTGCAGATTACTGTCGGCGAGCTGGCAAATTCAGAGGGATTTGCTCGGCATGTTCACCAGCCTGTGTTAAAGGTCCTGCGAAAACAACACAGACATGCATGTAATGGTTATGCCACTGAATTCACTTGCTTGAGCAGTAGTGGTTGGTTGTTTTAGCTCTCTTTCCACTCTCCTTTCTGTCCGCTTTCATTGAAGCAGTATCCTCTGAAGCACCCGTTGAGGGTACTGGAGGTGAATTTCCACCTTTAAATTGGTGCTACTGTCAGTAATCTTCAATTCATGAGAAAAGCTAGACAGATCCCTACTCCATAGGCTCATTACGAAAACATCATGTTCCAAATTATCTACAGTATTAGGGCATGAGGGAAGATCTTTTAGCATCCTCAGGGTATAGGTAGTAGTCTGACTCAATGAGCATGGGTAGAAAACTCTCCAGGAGAACTCGTCACAGTTTCTTAGGTTGCCAGCTCCCGTCCAATTACTCTGAGCCAGTGCTGTGCACAGACCTTTCGGGGGGCTTGTGCTCACACAAAAAAAGGGCACCCTCCCAAAACAATATCCTGCAACCGCGTTCACAGGCTTGTTGCGCAATTATTACTTTGATTATTTAGTTACATGAAATCAATAGGCTCAATAGATGCTATTGTTGTATCATTTTCTAAGATTTGGTCAACATGTTTTATGTTGGTCATTGAGAAGAGGGGAAAGCAGCACATTGATGGGTAAAGTATTTTGAACTGGAATAAAGGCTGCACATCAACAATAACCAATACAATTGTAAGAAATACTGTAGCCTACCATTACTATTACCCAACCCAACTCCATTTGCTGCCACTATCATGCATCTTACCTGGCTGAAGCCTTGATCCAGGGAAGAAGTACTGAATAGCAGGGAGGTTGAAGGTCACTTCAGGGATACAGCTGCTGCTCTATTCCTAAATAAGCCAGTAAAGAGAGCATGTTGACCATGTTAATGACTGATAATGGTAGCAAGCAAACTCATTAGGCTACCATATGCTACAGTTAACAAAACGTCTAGATAGCTGGATTACTATATCTTTTTGTTGTTGTTGTACAGATAGTATTTATGAGCATTGGTGATAAATCACAAACTTCCTAATAGTATATCTTCTAACTTCATAGTTTGTAATTTCACATTTCATAACTCTATAGTCATGTAGCACAGATATATTACGGACATTACTTTGCTTAATTAACATACTTAGAATATTTATTGTGTAGGCAAATAATATATGATCATACACTATTTCATATTCATGGCTGGCTGATAAGTGGCTTGTGTGGCTATTTTAGTAGGCTAACGATTATGGTGGCTAGCTAACTATAGACTACCTGTGTTGCTGCTACCCTGAGACATGTGCAACTCCCGGCTGAAGGGATGGAATTGAGTCTGAGGATAGGTAATGCAGCCACTTTTCTCTGTCTGTCGCTCTGCTGCTTGTAGGGCTATCAGCCAACCAAACTAGATATTGATGACGTAAATCAGCAAGTTAGCAGGCACAAGCTCCGTACAGGGAAGCCTGGGAAACAGGCGCAACCAACCAACAGACAGACAAGTGCATACAGTGCAGAAGGTATTTCTTTAATACCTTCACTCCAGTAAAAGGGTCAACAACAATGTGATTCTGCAACAATCATGAATCACATCACCTATCTTGTTTGTGGATAAAAAAACAAAAACAGTGTCAAACTCACATCCACTTGTGAAATCCCAAATAACTTCAGAAACATTATACTTTTACAGTCCCTAGGGGTTGCATTCCCATAAATGAAGCTCACATCAGAGTTATATAGGTCACAGTTGTGATGTGAAATAATGCAGAGAGAGGTAATTATTAGTGTGACGTCAGTAATGAGATTGATGTGGAGGTTACTGCAGGGAGAGAACATTGACCCTAATGAGGATCTATGGAAGCCTGCTTGATCCATGATGAAAGGTGGAGAGACAGTTTGGACAGTAATCAAAATGCATATGGCCCCTTTGAAACACTTGGACTACGATGTGAAGTTAACCCATCCTTACCATGACAGAATCCAGAGCCACCAAATGTTGCATCACAGTTAGAGGTTGGAAACATCCATAGTCAGTAATTTCCCAAAATAACACCGGAAGCATGTATCATGTATTTTTGATACACCTAACATTAAACTATTACTCTTACAGTACATAACATTTTCCTTTAACATCTAACTAGCTACAGCCTATTCCTAAATCATATTTAGTCAGATCAAACAAAACAACTGTCACACTCAAAGCTTCCTAAGACTCAGTCTTTCATAATTGACTTAGAATTTCACAGCCCCCATTACTAATTACGTACAGTAGTAGACGTTCAAAGCTAGTTTCAGTGTCACACACTGTATAATCCCTTCCTTTAATGTACAGTCCCTTCTTTAATGACCTCCTATACGTTCCCCTTCCTCTAACAGTAATGAAAGGCGTGTGTGAAAACGGGGACAGAGGGAGAACATCCGCTCTGGAGGGAAATTTCCTCTCTTAGGACTGTGTCCTCATTAGACTTTCCCATCCCAAAGCAAGGTCACAGCGTCTCCCAACTTTCCGTCCTTTATTAGCCAGGGGTTTATCTTCCGGTGTTTTTTTTGAGTGTCACTGCCGAATGAAACTGTATTGTGCCTTCGCCTTCTACATCTCTCTCTTTCTCTTTTCTTGACGTTTTCCCTCAGCTATCCAGGTGCAGCTGATACTTTTTCTCCTCATTAGATTCCTCCCTGGATATCATGGATAGAAAGAAGCTCCTCTGTCTTCTCCTCCATCTCTTTCGTAGCCTCCCTTCCCCCACCCCAACAAGAGGATTAATCTGCTGGCGCCGGTTGATCTCTGACCTCTCTCTTGGAGGCAGGATTATCACTGATGGGGTATTGGCCAATCCTCAAAAATAGTTTTTTAGATACCCCTACCTGAGGTAGAACAACACACAAACATGTTTTTTCACATCCCTAATGTCTCCTATTTATGAAATGGATGGTTGTGAAAATATATTTTACTGCAATAGTGGTTAAATTGAAAGATACTTTACCCCACCCCCCCCCCCAAACTCAAAAAGTGCAGAATAATGCCTGGCTGGAGTGGGGTGGGCCGCATGTAACCCAATGTTGCATGTTCTGATATTTCAAAACAATTGTAATCCAAGTAGTCAGTTGTCTGCCCTACATACACAAACGAACAGCATCAGGATGTAGTCATGATTCTTGGAAATATAGACCTGTAAATACAGAAATACAATAGGTGGAAATATCAACTAAGATATGGGCCTCATAAGCTCATGTAACCCAATATCGCAAGCTCTGATATTGCTAAAATGTTGAATACAAGTAGTCAGTTGTCTGCCCTGCATACACAAACAAACAACATTAGGATATCTTATACCACAGCATTGTTGAATACACGTTTCTGATTGGTTAGAAGGGTTTTCTAGAATGTGAATTAAAACGAGATAAAGGGACAGTTGGATGTCTCTGGGACAGATATACAGGACACCTGTCACGATCTCCGTGAGGGACAGACCAAGGCGCAGCGAGGTATCCAGTATACATGCTTTATTTAATACACGTAACTGGGACAAAACAACAAAACGAGGATCGTAACAATAACATAGACTGAAAAACAAAGCCATGCTCAAACAATAACCCACAAACCCCTAATGAAAACTACAAACATTTATATGGTTCCCAATTAGTTCCCAATTAGAGGTAATGGTTCCCAATTAATTGGGAACCATTACCCCCAACATAGAAATATATAATCTAGAACAGAAAAAACCCTACACCAAAACAAAACTAAACACTCCAGCCTGTCTTCTCAGACCTGGACGTGACAACACCTAATCATGACGCAATATAAAGCACCGCACATGCAGACCATACTTCCTCCAAAGTTACAGAAAGCTAAACCAGCAACCACACAAATACATTTTGGATACATTGCAAACGCAGGTCCAATGAGAAAAAACGGAGCTAGCCATAATTTATTTGTTTTTGCAGAGACATCTGATTACCTAATGTGGTGAGTGATGGGATGAACATTAATTTCTCCGATCCTTCAATGTTACAATCATGACGCAAGTGGCGCTATGCTGTCAAATCCTTTGACCAGCGGATTTCTGAAACTGATATTGTAAAATTGGCAGGTTTGCTAGCAACAAATTATTTAGCTCGTCTAGCCTAGTGTTTGATATGAATTGCAATCTCCTCGCTAGGAACTGTCTCCTGACGAGAAGGCACACTTGTATGCAAGGCAAAATCAAGCATTATCAGCTCATTGTTATTGAAGTTTCCACATGAATGTCACAAAAAACTGCTTAAACAAACAAACACAGATACTTTGCTGTTATTCTGGCTGCAGAGGTTGACGTGACTGTGTTAGCAGTAGTTGGCTAGCTAGCAAGCAAAGAATAGAATAAGAATATGCGTCATCCATTAATTGAGGCACTGTTTGGAGAGAAAGACAGAAATAAGGAAAAGGTAGAGAAATAGACAAAGTCAACAGACTGAACTGGGAGTGAGAGTATGTGTGAAACAACAAATATGTAATTCTACAAGCAATTGTTACAACTGCAGGAAAATAGCTTCAAAAGCTTTGTCCAAATACTGGTACAGTGCCTTCAGAAAGTATTCACACACATCTACTTTTTCCACATTTTGTTGTGTTACAGCCTGAATTTAAAATGAATTAATGTCAAAGTGGAATTGTGTTTTTAGAAATATTTACAAATTGATATAAATTTAAAAGCTGAATTGTCTTGAGTCAATAAGTATTCAACCCCTTTGTAATGGCAAGCCTAAATAAGTTCAGGAGTATACATTTGCTTAACATGTCACATAAGTTGCATAGACTCCCCGTATGTGTAATAATAGTGTTCAACATGATTTAGGTTATAACTACCTCATCTCTGTACACCACACATACAATTATCAGTAAGATCCCCTTGGTCGAGCAATGAATTTCAAACACAGATTAAACCACAAAGATCAAGGAGGGTTTCCAATGCCCCGCAAAGAAGGGCACCTATTGGTAAATGGATAAAAAAAAGAGACAGACATTGAACGTCCCTTTCGAGCATGCTGAAGTCATTTATTACACTTTGGATGGTGTATCAATACACCCAGTCACTACAAAGATACAGGCGTCCTTCCTAACTCAGTTGCCGGAGAGGAAGGAAACCGCTCAAGGATTTCACCATGAGGCCAATGATGACTTTAAAGCAGTTACAGAGTTGAATGGCTGTGATAGGGAAAATTGAGGATGGATCAACAACATTGTAGATACTTCACAATACTAACCTAAATGAAAGAGTGAAAAGAAATAAGAATGTAAAGAATACAAATATTCCAAAACATGCATCCTGTTTGCAATAAGGCACCAAAGTAAAACTGCAAAAAATGTGGCAAAGAAATGAACTTTATGTCCTGAATGCAAAGCATTATGTTTTGGGAAAATCTAACACAACACATCACTGAGTACCACTCTTCATATTATCAAGCATGGTGGTGGCTGCATCATGTTATGGGTATGCTTGTCCTCAGCAAGGACTAGGGAGTTTTTTTTAGGAGAAAAATAAATTGAATACAGCTAAGCACAGGCACAATTCTAGAGTAAAACCTGGTTCAGTCTGACAAAATCATCTTTCTGTAGGATAATAACCTAAAACACAAGGCCAAATGCACTGGAGTTACCAAGACAACATTGAATGTTCTTGAGTGGCCTGGTTACAGTTTTGACTTAAATCTGATTGAAAATATATGGCAAAACTGTCTGGCAATGATCAACAACCAACTTGACAGAGCTTGAAGAATTACAGAAATAACAAAGTGCAAATATTGTACAATCCAGGTGTGCAAAGCTCTGAGACTTACCAGAAAGACTCACAGCTGTAATTGTAGCCTAAGTTGATTCTAACATGTATTGACTGTTTTCTTCTGCTTTGACATTAGAGTCTTTTGTTTAGATCTTGGTAACACAACAAAATTTGGAAAAAGTGAGGGGTGTGAATTCTTTCTTAATGCTCTGTAGATTCAACAAACAAAATAATGGACAATCTGGCCAGAGAGATCCAGGACCTGATAAACAGTCTGTATTTCTCCCTGGGAAAGCTTGATGTGTTGAAAATGGACTGCATCAGCGACTGCCACTATAAAACAACTTAGCCCTTTGAAAAACGGCCTATGTGGCATTGATATAAGTCAGAAACATTTATTGTAGTGTCAAAATTTACTATGAAGTATGAAGTGTAAATAGTATAATTTTAGTCATGAAGTCAGTTGTGTCTAAAACTAAATTTTGGAACCTGAGGGCTCCATTTTTGGCTAGTGTCAAACACACGTCCGTTTGCAATTTCATCATGTAAAAACTGGTGCACTGAAGTTTTCCAGCTGTAGCGCCAGGTTCGGCAATTTACCTGTCTTATATCAGCTCGCTTGCGCTCAGATGGGTGGGGTGGACATATTTTAGGTGTGTCCTTAAAAACATGATCCAAAGAGCTAATTTCAGGCAGCTGTCATGATCGTCATGAACGCCTTGCCCGGATTAGTCCCCGGCGCAGAGGAAAGCGTCGGACTAGTGGCTGGACTGAACGCCATGCCTGGACTGGACACCGGCGCAGATGAGGGCTCCGGCCCTGGCGCCGGGCTGGGAAGGCGCACTGGAGACCTGGTGCGTGGAGCCGGAACAGGTTGCACCGGACTGATGACACGCTCCTCAGAGCGAGTGCGGGGAACTGGCACTGGACGTACTGGGCTGGGGAAGCGCACTGGAATCCTGGTGCGTGGAGCCGGCACAGGTTGCACCGGACTGATGACACGCTCCTCAGAGCGAGTGCGGGGAGCTGGCACTGGACGTACCAGCCTAGGGCGGCGCACTGGAGGCCTGTTGCGTGACGCCGGCACAGGTTTCCCCGAACTGATGACACGCTCTTCAAGGCAAGTGCGGAGAGCTGGCGCAGGACGTACCGGGCTGGGAAGACGCTCCTCTAGGCGCCTGCGCTGCAGCACATTCCTCGCCACTACCTCTCTTCGATATCCTTCCCTAAACTCCTTTATATCCCTCCATTCAGGGATATACAGCCCCATGTGCCCCCCCCAAAAAAAAAAATCTTGGGGTTGTCCCTGGGCTGCGTGTGGTCGCGGACCCTGGCGTCGTCACTGTCCCTCTTCTCTCTTCGGCGACACCCGCCACGGATGGGTCTCGCAACCCCCCCATTATCTCCTCCCAGGTCCAGAACTGCTGCTCCTCCTGGGCACGCTGCTTGGTCCTGGTGTGGTGGGTTATTCTGTCACAATCATCAGGAAGAAGTTCCACATCTTTTAATTAAAGTGAAACCATCAAAAACAACAACGCATTAACTGATCGTCACAACCGTAGTGCTTACGGCACATACAAATACAAACAAACAATAACTCACAACACAGGTGGGAAAAGGAACACACTAAGTATGGTCCCCAATTAGAGGGAACGAATAACACCTGCCTCCAATTGGGAACCACACACAAAACCAAGCATAGAAAATCAAACATAGAAAACCAACTAGTCACGTCCTGACCTAAAACATAGAGAACCCCGAGGGCTCTCTATGGCCAGGATGTGACAGCAGCGCTGATAGGGATATTTAAGACAAACCAAAAACTGATTTTAGTGGTAAGGCAGTTGATTATGGTATGAATTTTGACAGCGGAAATGCAGCCTATCCAGCCGTGATTCACGCTGCCCATGTGTGCATGGAACAAGAGTAGACTAATGGGCTTTTGGTGCCTGTATACTTCATATTTAAAAATGTCAAAATGAATGCCTTTTTGCATTTCATTTTATTTGATTAAAAACCAAGCATGGCCTCCCTTCCTCTCAATTAAGTATTTTTTTGTGTCTGTCCAATGCAATCGCGAAGTAGTCAAGACTGTCGAAAAAGGGTTTGGTTCCTGAGACCGCTTGGAAATCAATGTTAATCACCAAAGCTTTGTTAAATATCAAGTTTGATAGGAGTAAAGCAGTGAGCTGACATTCCCTTTTTATATATGCATTGTAGGCAGGCCCACAGTATTTTAGTCATGCAGGTCCCATTTTGAATGTGTGTAAAACCTCCTCCATGATGAAGGTCACGTGTACATGGCCAATATAAAATGACAGATGAGAACCTTTGGTGAATACCGGTGAACCTCGTATTTAAAAGTTATCTTTAACCTATAAAAATTGCTTGTTTTCTGTTTCACATGTTCAAAACCCAAGCCCTCCCTTAGGCCTACTATAACAAAGGCTGGTTCAACAGCAATGACTGTCTTTTTTATCCTGGCGATTTTATGACATCATTGCATTTTACATGTATTTATTCTTGTTGTTAAAAAACAAAACAGATTGGTTGTAATAAAAATAAATGAAAAACAATCAAACTTATTAGAATGATTCACCTACTATGGTAACAACGTCTGTTGGGCGCTGGAGAATGCGATCTGATTATGTTCATAAAATATAGGCTTATTTGGGATTAGTATCACTGTGAGTGGACATTGTCCCTTCGTAGTTTTCTATTTATATTGGATCTTTGTCCAGCTACTGTGAAAAGTTTGGACATGCGTAAAACCATCCATTGTCCATAAACCATCCATGTTTTAATATTAGATGCCCACAGGGAGACATGACGTTGCCTGTAAGTGTGACATACTGTAGCCTATTTAAAGCAAGTTTTTTTAAAGAATTATTCTGCCTCTTTTTAGGCTTTATTAATAACACATTTTATCTTGCTTATTGAGAATGTTTGGCATGTCCATGTTCAGCCATAATGAAATTTGCAGTAGGCCTTGGCCCTATATTATTGTGAATGCTAAGCAATACATAATTCCAAAGCAATACATATAATACCGTATATACACAAACTGAAGCAACCACATACTCACCAAGGAGGACGTTCTGATTGGCCAGTGAGGGGCCAAGCCTCAACACACCCACAACTAGTTTATTCATCAAAACCCAGCTCTTTCACGCCAATGGCAGCAAGTGCATGGATAATTATGAACGTGAAAATAGCAGAAATATTTCTGACACACCCCCTGAACCCATAGCGCTACCACCTGTGCTTAGATTTACTATTGCGTTAGGTTTGTTAAAACTAGTTAGGGAGCGGCGGCAGTGTTGGGAGTTTTGGAGAGTCTGCCCAAAGTAAAATGCCTTTCACTCAGGCCCAGAAACTAGGGTATGCACATGCATTCTAAAACGGTTAAAATAATGTCTGTGAGTATAACAGAACTGACATGGCAGGCGAAAACCCGAGCAAAATCCCCCAAAAATGTTTTTTTTGTGACATGCCTTCTTTTCCAATGGTTGTCTATGGGGATCTGCTGAAATCCAGGACCCAGGTTGCAGTACCTATGGCTTCCACTAGATGTCAACAGTCTTTAGACAAGGTTTGATGAGTTTACCTTGAAAAACAGCTGAATAGAAGAAGATTATGTAAGTGGAGTGAGGAAGTGCCTTTTGTGTTTCGCGCGTGAGAACGTGAGTTTGCGCCTCTGCATTTTACTTTTCTATCGCTCAGGATATTATCCGTGTGAAATATTATAGTTAATATACATAAAAGTGTACCTAAGGATACATTATAAACAATGTTTGATTTGTTTGGACAAAGTTGATAGGTATATTTTGAACGCTTTCTTTTCCCTGTACAATGGGTGAGTGGATGGTGGAATATCTGAACATAACGCACCAACCAAACTGAGATTTATGGATATAAACACTTTTTTAGACTTTTTCTAACAAAAGGAACATTGGATGTTTTGCTTGGACACTTCGGATTGCCCTCAGCAGAAGATCATCAAGGTGAGTGATTTATTTTAGCTCTTTTTTGTGTTTTGTGACACCCGTGCTGGTTATGAAATTATGCTAATGCAGAAAATATGCGGGGTGCTGTCCTCAGTTAATCAAATGTTGTGCTTTTGCGGTAAAGCCTTTTTGAAATCTGACAACGCTGTGAGATTGCCAAGAGTCTAAGCTTTTGAAGAGTGTGCAACACTTGTATTTTTTGAATGTTTTATAATACTACATTTGCATTTTGAATTTGCCGCTCTACGTTTTTCCGGATGTTGTCAAGGATGGGGCCCCACTGCTCCTTAATTATCCCGAAGAGGTTAAACAGCCCTGAGTGCGTCACAACAAGTAAATTAAGGTTGGGTTTGGATTAGAATTATGTCAACAATTCATGCCCCCTTTTGCCAAGCCCCATTTGCAAATTGCCCCTCCGCCCACTTCGCTTCCCTTAATTGAATTGGGCTCCGTTGTTTCATCGCCCCCAAAACGCTCCATGGATCACAGCTGTTTAAGACTGAAAAGCCCTATATGGCCTGAAC
Organism: Brachymystax lenok tsinlingensis; assembly: GCA_030435695.1. Classification (NCBI taxonomy): domain Eukaryota; kingdom Metazoa; phylum Chordata; class Actinopteri; order Salmoniformes; family Salmonidae; genus Brachymystax; species Brachymystax lenok. Next base: position 9,724,945 of record CM059786.1, on the reverse strand, counting down.
ATTCGGCTCCGGTTATAATAATAATTTGCCTACTTTAGCAATGTCATTGTATTTCCATGCCACTTTAAGTTAGTGTAACCCATGTCTATGGCACAAATACATATTGGATGCAGCTATGTTGGTAACAGCTAACTCCTGTCTGACTACAACATTTACATTTAGATTTTAGTCATTTAGCAGACATTATTACTCAGAGCGACGTACAATTATTGCATTTATCTTAATATAGCTAGGTTGGATAACCACATATCACAGTCATAGTAAGTAAAATTGTCCTCAATAAATTAGCTATCAGTGAAGCTAATAAAGGAAAAGGAAAGTGCGAGTGTTAGTTCACGAAAGGTTGTTTATTCGTTGGAGGGATTATTAAAGATATTCTTTGAAGAGGTAGACTGTCAGATGTTTTCGGTGGATGGGGCGGGATTCTGCTGTCCTAGACTCAGGGGGAAGCAGGTTCCGCCATTGGGGTGCCAGGACAGATAAGAGCTTGGACTGTGCTGAGTGGGAGCTGCCCTCCCGTAGGAGTGGGAGGGCCAAGGTGGCAGAACGGACTGCTCAAGTTGGGGTGTAGGGTTTGAGCATAGCCTGAAGGCAGGGAGTTACACTTGCAGGGAGTTACACTTGCTGCTCCGTAGGCAAGTACCATGGTCTTATATTGGATGTGAGCTTCTACTGGAAGCCAGTGGAGTTTGAGGAGAAGTGGAGTGACATGGGAAAACCTGGGAAGGTTGAACACCAGGCGGGCTGCAGCATTTTGGATAAGTGGCAGGGGTTTGATAGCACAAGTGGGGAGGCCAGCCAACAGCTCAATTGCAGTAGTCCAGTGACTCGGTCAATAAAGAAGTGATCAGATGACGCAGATGCTAAACTACAGGACTGTTTTGCTAGCACAGACTGGAATATGGTCCGCGAATTCTTCTGATGGCATAGAGGAGTACACTACATCAGTCACTGGCTTCATCAATATGTGCATTGTGACGTCGTCCCCACAGTGACTGTACGTACATACCCCAACCAGAAGCCATTGATTACAGGCAACATCCGCGCTGAGCTAAAGGGTAGAGCTGCCGCTTTCAAGGAGCGGGACTCTAACCCGGAAGCTTACAAGAAATCCAGCTACGCCCGTCGATGAACCATCAAACAGGCAAAGCGTCAATACAGGACTAAGATTGAATCGTACTACACCAGCTCCGACGCTCGTCGGATGTGGCAAGGCCTGCAAACTATTACAGACTACAAAGGGAAGCACAGCCGCGAGCTGCCCTGTGACAGAAGCCTACCAGACGAGCTAAAATACTTGCTCGCTTTGAGGCAAGCAACACTGAAGCATGCATGAGAGCATCAGCTGTTCCTGAGGACTATGTGATCACGCTCTCCATAGCCAATGTGAGTAAGACCTTTAAACAGGTCAACATTCACAAGGCTGCAGGGCCAGAGGTTTGTGTACTCGGACGTGTACTCCGAGCATGCGCTGACCAACTGGCAAGTGTCTTCACTGACATTTTCAACCTGTCCCTGAGTCTGTAATACCAACATGTTTCAAGCAGACCACCATAGTCCCTGTGCCCAAGAACACTTAGGTAACCTGCCTAAATGACTACCAACCCGTAGCACTCACATCTGCAGCTATGAAGTGCTTTGACAGGCTGGTCATGGATCACATCAACACCATTATCCCAGAAACCATAGACCCACTTCAATTTGCATACTGCCCAAACTGATCCACAGATGATGCAATCTCTATTGCACTCCACACTGCCCTTTCCCTCCTGGACAAAAGGAACACCTATGTGAGAATGCTGTTCATTGACTACAGCTCAGCGTTCAACACCATAGTGCCCTCAAAGCTCATCACTAAGCTAAGGACCCTGGGACTAAACACCTCCCTCTGCAACTAGATCCTGGACTTCCTGACGGGCCGCCCCCAGGTGGTGAGGGTAGGTAACACCACATCCACCACGCTGATTCTCATCACGGGGGCCCCTCAGGGGTGCGTGCTCAGTCCCCTCCTGTACTCCCTGTTCACTCACGACTGCATGGCCATGCACGACACCATCATTAAGTTTGCAGATGACACAACAGTGGTAGGCCTGATCACTGAGAACGACAAGACAGCCTATAGGGAGGAGTTCAGAGACCTGGCCGGGTGGTGCCAGAATAGCAACCTATCCCTCAACGTAACCAAGACTAAGGAGATTATTATTCTCATCGATGGGGCTGTAGTGGATCAGGTTGAGATCACTGGGGCTAAGCTGCCTGCCATCCAGGTTCTCTACACCAGGCGGTGTCAGAGGAAGGCCCTAAAAATTGTCAAAGACCCCAGCCACCCCAGTCATAGACTGTTCTCTCTACTACCTCATGGCAAGCGGTCTAGGACAAAAAGGCTTCTCAACAGTTTTTACCCCCAAGCCATATGACTCCTGAACAGGTAATCAAATGGCTACCAGGACTATTTGCATTTTGTGCCTCCCCCCACCCCAACCAATATTTTACGCTGCTACTTTCTGTTTATCATATATGCAGTCACTTTAACTATACATTCATGTAAATGCTACCTCAATTGGCCCGACCAACCAGTGCTCCCGCACATTGGCTAACCGGGCTATCTGCATTGTGTCCCGCCACCTGCCAACCCCTCTTTTACGCTACTGCTACTCTCTGTTCATCATATATGCATAGTCTCTTTAACCATATCTAAATGTACATATACTACCTCAATCAGCCTGACTAACCGATGTCTGTACGTAGCCTCACTACTTTTATAGCGCCCATCCTTGACAACATCCGGAAAAATGTAGAGTGCCAAATTCAACTTACAGAAGTAGAAATATAAAACATTCATGAAAATACAAGTGTTGCACACTCTTCAAAAGCTTAGACTCTTGGCAATCTCGCAGTATTGTCACATTTCAAAAAGGCTTTACGGCGAAAGCAGAACATTTGATTGTCTGAGGACAGCGCCCCATGTACTTCCCCCATTAGCATAATAATAAAACCAGTGCGGGTGTCACAAAACACATAAAAAGAGCTAAAATAAATTGCTTACCTTTGAAGATCTTTTGCTGATGGTAATCCGAAGTGTCCAAGCAAGACATTCAATGTTCCTTTTGTTCGAAGATGTCCCTATTTATATCCATAAAGCTCAGTTTGGTTGGCGCGTTCTGTTCAGAAAATCCACCGTCCACTCGTTCCATTATACAAGACAAAAAATATACCTATAAACTTTGTCCAAACAAATCAAACAACATTTCTAATCGATCCTTAGGTACACTTATGTATATTAACTATAATATTTCACACAGATAATATCCTAGGCGATAGAAAAGTAAAAAACCGAGGTGCGCGCTCCCGCGCTTCCGGGTTAGAGTCTGGCACCTTGAAAGCGGCAGCTCTACCCTTTAGCTCAGTGTGAATGTTGCCTGTAATCCATGGCTTCTGGTTGGGGTACGTACAGTCACTGTGGGGACGACATCCTCAATGCACTTATTGATAAAGCCAGTGACTGATGTGGTGTATTCTTCAATGCCATCGGAAGACTCCCGGAACATGTTCCAGTATAGCAAAACAGTCCTGTAGTTTAGCATCTGTTTCATCTGACCACTTTTTTATATGCCGAGTCACTTGTGCTTCCTGCTTTAGTTTTTGCTTGTGAGCAGGAATCAGGAGGATAGAATATATATCCCATGGCTGTCTCGCCACCAGATCTAAACCCAATGTAACACTTATGGGAGTGTTAAATGGGAGATTCTGGAGCGGTGCTTGAGACAGCGTTTTCCACCACCATCAACAAAACACCAAATTATGGAATTTCTCGTGGAAGAATGGTGTTGCATCCCTGTCAATAGAGTTCCATACACTTGTAGAATCTATTCCAAGGTGCATTGAAGTTGTTCTCGTTTGTGGTGGCCCAACGCTTCCTTTTTTTGTCAGTTAGCTTTACAGTTACACATGCTTTATGATGTTGTGGCTATTGTAATCTAATGGGTTGTGAGGAAAACAAGTGGGCTCTGACACTGAAAACTGTAAAAAAAAAAATCTGTCAAAGGTTCCACTGTAGATTCTATATGTTCAGCACCTACACTTGCAATTATGTTAACCTGAGGTCACCCTCACTAGTTCTATCACTCTCCTTATCTCCTGCTGGGTCTGCCCCAGACCATAATCACAGCCAATCAGCCACAGTTAATATTATCCTACCAAATATGAAGCAATATATAGGACGTGACCTGCAGGACTTTTTGCCACATTTTACATAGAAGATTCCACCCACAGGTAAATTAAGCATTGGAAAGATCTACGGGTAGGTATATTTGTGGCAGCCCTTTCACAGACTTTCCTAAACAACCAGACAACTAACCATTCCACTACTGGAGTATCCCCAGCATCATTCAGGCTGGGATAACATTCCTGTTAGTCAACAGGTCTCGTTGGTATGCAAGCTGCATCTGCTGAGTGCCTGCACTCAACTGTTGTAAAATTGGAAACTGATCACCACACAGTCCCAATAACCTGCCAGTCATGCAGAAAGGATACAGGCCTTGTCGCTGCAGCTTGCCCAGAATGACCAGTTAGCTGTGCAAGCTGGTCAGGCCCCACAACTACAACCACTACTGGCTACTGGTCAGGCCCCAGAACTACAACCACTACTGGCTACTTTGTCTCCTCACCTTGTTAGGACACACTCATGTCCCGGTCACCTAAAAGTCTTTGACTCAACCTTGCACACTTAGTTTCAGTGGGGAGAAGAGGGAAAATGTTAGATCTGTACATATACGCTACTGGAGTAGCTAACTGTTGTATTACATACTATTAAGGAAGTCTATGGGTTTTGCTCACCTGAGGTAGAGTACCTCATGATAAGCTGTAGACCACACTATTTACCGAGAGAGTTTTCATCTATATTTTACGCAGCTGTCTATTTACCACTGCAAACCGATACAGGCACTATGACCGCACTCAATGAGCTGTAACAGGTGAAAATGGCGCTGGAGGGGACGACTGCAGTTTTACAGGCTCCTAACCAACTGTGCTGTTTTGTTTGTTTTTTCGTATTGTTTGTAACTTATTTTTGAAACGTATCTTGTACATAACGTTGCTGCTACCGTTTCTTATGACCGAAAATAACTTCTGGACATCAGAACAGCGATTACTCACCTAGAACTGGAGGAAGATTTTTTCTTTAATGGGTCCGACGCGAAGGATATACTGCTTTCTTGGGAACAGGCCCAAACCCCATCATTTGCGTGAAGAAAAGACGGAGAAAAAGAGGTCGGGCTGCCTTCTGAGAATTCGTAGGTGAGTGAGTAAACCTCCACTACCATCCGTTCTATTGGCCAACGTGCAATCATTGGAAAACAAAATGGATGATATACGATCAAGACTATCCTACCAACGGGACATTAAAAACTGTAATATCTTATGTTTCACCAAGTCGTGGCTGAACGACGACACAGATAATATAGAGCTTCCGAGATTTTCCATGCAGGACAGAGAAGCTACATCTGGTAAGACAAGGGGTGGGGGTGTGTGTCTATTTGTCAATAACAGCTGTTGCGCAATGTCTAATATTAAACAAGTCTCGAGGTATTGCTCACCTGAGGTAGAGTACCTTATGATAACCTGCAGACCATACTATCTACCAAGAGAGTTCTCATCTATATTTTTCGTAGCCGTCTATTTACCAATCAGATTATGACACTAAGACCTCACTCAACCAGCTGTATAAGGCCATAAGCAAACAGATGTTCTTACTTAAAAAGGTTTTTCCTGCATTGTTGGTTAAGGGCTTGTAAGTAAGCATTTCATGGTAAGTTCTACACCTGTTGTATTTGGCACATGTGACAAATAACATTTGATTGCGGGTTACTTTCCTGTAACTTGGTTATGCTATTATGTGCTTGTGTGTCGTGAAAGTATTTTTATTATACACTGCTCAAAAAAATAAAGGGAACACTTAAACAACACAATGTAACTCCAAGTCAATCACACTTCTGTGAAATCAAACTGTCCACTTAGGAAGCAACATTGATTGACAATAAATTTCACATGCTGTTGTGCAAATGGAATAGACAACAGGTGGAAATTATAGGCAATTAGCAAGACACCCCCAATAAAGGAGTGGTTCTGAAGGTGGTGACCACAGACCACTTCTCAGTTCCTATGCTTCCTGGCTGATGTTTTGGTCACTTTTGAATGCTGGCGGTGCTTTCACTCTAGTGGTAGCATGAGACGGAGTCTACAACCCACACAAGTGGCTCAGGTAGTGCAGCTCATCCAGGATGGCACATCAATGCGAGCTGTGGCAAGAAGGTTTGCTGTGTCTGTCAGCGTAGTGTCCAGAGCATGGAGGCGCTACCAGGAGACAGGCCAGTACATCAGGAGACGTGGAGGAGGCCGTGGGAGGGCAACAACCCAGCAGCAGGACCACTACCTCCGCCTTTGTGCAAGGAGGAGCACTGCCAGAGCCCTGCAAAATGACCTCCAGCAGGCCACAAATGTGCATGTGTCTGCTCAAACGGTCAGAAACAGACTCCATGAGGGTGGTATGAGGGCCCAACGTCCACAGGTGGGGGTTGTGCTTACAGCCCAACACCGTGCAGGACGTTTGGTATTTGCCAGAGAACACCAAGATTGGCAAATTCGCCACTGGCACCCTGTGCTCTTCACAGATGAAAGCAGGTTCACACTGAGCACGTGACAGACGTGACAGAGTCTGGAGACGCCGTGGAGAACGTTCTGCTACCTGCAACATTCTCCAGCATGACCGGTTTGGCGGTAGGTCAGTCATGGTGTGGGGTGGCATTTTTGGGGGGCCGCACAGCCCTCCATGTGCTCGCCAGAGGTAGCCTGACTGCCATTAGGTACCGAGATGAGATCCTCAGACCCCTTGTGAGACCATATGCTGGTGCGGTTGGCCCTGGGTTCCTCCTAATGCAAGACAATGCTAGACCTCATGTGGCTGGAGTGTGTCAGCAGTTCCTGCAAGAGGAAGGCATTGATGCTAAGGACTGGCCCGCCCGTTCCCCAGACCTGAATCCAATTGAGCACATCTGGGACATCATGTCTCGCTCCATCCACCAACGCCACGTTGCACCACAGACTGTCCAGGAGTTGGCGGATGCTTTAGTCCAGGTCTGGGAGGAGATCCCTCAGGAGACCATCCGCCACCTCATCAGGAGCATGCCCAGGCGTTGTAGGGAGGTCATTCAGGCACGTGGAGGCCACACACACTACTGAGCCTCATTTTGACTTGTTTTAAGGACATTACATTAAAGTTGGATCAGGCTGTAGTGTGGTTTTCCACTTTAATTTTGAGTGTGACTCCAAATCCAGACCTCCATGGGTTGATAAATTTGATTTCCATTGATAATTTTTGTGTGATTTTGTTGTCAGCACATTCAACTATATAATAGGAAAAAGTATTTAATAAGATTATTTCATTCATTCAGATTTATGATGTGTTATTTTAGTGTTCCCTTTATTTTTTTGAGCAGTGTATTTTGTGTAATTGCCTATTATTTATATGCTGTAAGTGTGTGAATGAAATGAACATGAACACACATTGAACAGCTCTTTGGCTTCAGCTATTCAAACACAACATAAACATGGCAGTGCCATTTTACAGTCCTAGATATACCAAGAGACTTATAAAACCCTTCTAAAGAGAGAATAAAGGCGTCAGCATGCCTACAATTTCCGCCCGCAGCTGAAATTTAATTAACGTAACAAAAAAATCCCTGTCTGTTTAAGCTAGAGATATCTGTAGTGTCCGAACGATCAATCTACACAAAATACCCCCATAATGACAAAGCAAAAAAACGTTTTTAGAAATGTTTGCAAATGTATTCTTTTTTTTAAACTGAAATATCAATTTACAAAAGTATTCAGACACTTTACTCAGTGCTTTGTTGATGCACCTTTGGCAGCGATTACAGCCTTGTGTCTTCTTGGGTAAGACGCTACAAGCTTGACACACCTATATTTGGTGAGTTTCTCCCATTCTTCTCTGCAGATCCTCCTCTCCTCTGTCAGGTTGGATGGGGAGCATCGCTGCACAGCTATTTTCAGGTCTCTCCAGATATGTTTGATCACATTCAAGTCCAGGCTCTAGCTGGGCCACTCAAGGACATTCAGAGACTCGTCCCGAAGCCTCTCGTGCATTATCTTGGCTGTGTGCTTAGGGTTGTTGTCCTGTTGGAAGGTGAACCTTCGCCCAAGACTGAGGTCCTGAGCACTCTGGAACAGGTTTTCATCAATGATCTCTCTGTACTTTGCTCTGTTCATCTTTCCCTTGATCCTGACTAGTCTCCCAGTCCCTAACGATAAAAAAATATCCACACAGCAGAATGCTGCCACCACCTTGCTTCACTGTAGGTTTCTTCCAGATGTGACGCTTGGCATTCAGGCTGAAGAGTACAATCTTGGTTTCATCAGACCAGAGAATCTTGTTTCTCATGGTCTGAGAGTCCTTTAGGTGCCTTTTGGCAAACTCCAAGCGGGCTGTCATGTGCCTTTTACTGAGGAGTGGCTTCCGTCTGGCCACTCTACCATAAAGACCTGATTGGTAGAGTGCTGCAGAGATGGTTGTCCTTCTGGAAGGTTCTCCCATCTCCACAGAGGAACTCTGGAGCTCTGTCAGAGTGACAGTTGGGTTTTTGATCACCTCCCTGACCAAGGCCCTTCTACCCCGAATGCTCAGTTTGGCCGGGCAGCCAGCTCTTGGAAGAGTCTTGGTGGTTCCAAACTTCTTCCATTTAAGAATGATGGAGCCACTGTGTTCTTGGGGATCTTCAATGCTAACTAGACACAGAGGGTGCGCTAGCGCCCCAACTCCCGACACTACCCGGTGAAATGCAAGCCGCCAAATTCAAAATCCAAAAGTTGAATTATTAAACATTCATCAATATACCAGTGTTGCATAGTCATCAAAAGCTCTGCTTCTTGGCAATATCACAGCGTTGTCAGAATTCAAAAAGGCTTTACGGCAGCGAAAGCACTACATTTGATTGTTTGAGGGTAGCACCTCCAATATTTTACCATTACCATAAATTCACCGTTTTGGAGAGCCTGGCGTGCCCAAAGTAAAATGCCTCCCATTCAGGCCCAGAAAATAGGATATGCACATATCTAGTACCATTGGATAGGAAACACTCTGAATTTTCTAAAAGTGTTAACATGTCGTCTGTGAGTGTAACAGAACGGATATGGCAGGTGAAAACCCGAGGAATTTCTGTCCTGGAAAAAGTGGTTTTGACAGATTGCCTCATTTAGAACCCCGCCCTTATGAAAATGCCCATATAAGGGCGTATGAATGCAGTACCTATTGCTTCCTCTGGATGTCAACAGTCTCGAGAAAGTGTTCTGATTCTTTTTGATGCTTTTAGAGCAGAGAAGAAGACGAATAAGGAAGTGTCCACGCAGATGTCAATACAAGTAAATGCGCGCTCCCGGCTGGCACGTTCTGTGGTTTTTTCCTTTCTTATCGCCCAGTTTATATTCCGGTTTAAATATTATACATTTATACATAAAAGTGTTCCTAAGGATACATTTAAAATTATGTTTGATTGTTCTTGGACAGGTTTATAGGTATAAGTTGAACGAGTTCTCTTCACGTTTCAATGGAGGAGTCGACACTCCATTTTCTCATTATAACGCGCCAACCAAACGGAGATTTATGGATATAATACATGACTTTTTCTAACAAAAGAACCATGGATTGTCTTCGTTGGACACTTGGGAAGCCCTCAGCAGAAGTTCTTCAAAAGGTAATTGATTTGTTTTCGCTGTGAAATGTGTTATGTGTGCACCGTGATGGCTTATGAATTCATGGTATTGGGAAAAATATGTTAGGTGCTACCCTCAAACAATCAAATGTGGTGCTTTCGCCGTAAAGCCTTTTTGAAATCTGACAACGCTGTGATATTGCTAAGAAGCAGAGCTTTTGATGACTATGAAACACTTATATATTGATGAATGTTTAATAATTCAACTTTTGGATTTTGAATTTGGTGCCTTGCATTTCACCTGGTAGTGTCCCCACCGCTCCCTAAGAAGTTAACAAAGAGTGGGTTGCAAATAAAAAGTTATCCCTAAAACTAAAAGCATTCTATTTGGGACAAATCATTCACTAAACCCTAAACCTCAACTAAATCTTGTAATACATTATGTAGAAATTTAGCAAGTTGAGTTATAACTACTTGGAGTAACCCTGGATTGTAAACTGTCATGGTCAAAACATATTGATACAACAGTAGCTAAGATGGGGAGAAGTATGTCCGTAATAAAGCGCTGCTCTGCCTTCTTAACAACACTATCAACAAGGCAGGTCCTACAGGCCATAGTTTTGTCACGCCTTGACTACTGTTCAGTCGTGTGGTCAGGTGCCACAAAAAAGGACTTAGGAAATTTGCAATTGGCTCAGAACAGGGCAGTACGGCTGGCCCTTGGATGTACACCGAGAGCTAATATTAATAATATGCATGTCAATCTCTCCTGGCTCAAAGTGGAGGAGAGATTGACTTCATTACTACTTGTATTTATGAGAGGTATTGACATATCAAATGCACCGAGCTGTCTGTCTGAACTACTGGCACACAGCTCGGATACCCATGCATACCCCACAAGACATGCCACAAGAGGTCTCTTCACAGTCCCCAAGTCCAGAACAGACTATGGGAGGTGCACAGTACTACATAGAGCCATGACTACATGGAACTCTTTTCCACATCAAGTAACTGATGCAAGCAGTAAAATGTTATTTATAAAAAACAGATAAAAAAACACCTTATGGAACAGCGGGGACTGTGAAGCAACACAAACATAGTCACAGACACATGCACACACACACACGATAACATACACACATACACATGGCATTAGTGCTGTACATATCGGTTAGTGGTGGAGTAGGGGCCTGAGGGCACAGAGTGTGTCAAATACAAATGCTGCAGACTTTTTTTGGTACTCTTCCCCAAATCTGTGTCTCGTCACAATCCTGTCTCCGAGCTCTACGGACAATTCCGTCAACCTTATGGCTTGGTTTTATATAGACAGGTGTGCGCCTTTCCAAATCATGTCCAATCAATTAAATTTACCACAGGTGGACTCCAATGAAGTTGTAGAAACTTATCAAGGATGATCAATGGAAACAGGATGCATCTGAGCTCAATTTCAAGTCTCATAGCAAAGGGTCTGAATACTTATGTTAATACTTATGTTTTTTATTTGCAATACATTTGCTAAAAATTCTAAAAACCTGTTTTTGCTTTGTCATTATTGGCTGTTGTGTGTACATTGATGAGGCTAAATGTGGAAAAAGGTAATAAAATGTGGAAAAAGTCAAGGGGTCTTTCCGAATGCACAGTAAATGCTGTGTAACTTTCAGCTGTCCAGTCATACTCAAGACAAAAAACATTTTGCTGAAGATATTTTCCAGATATTTGCAAGAGATACAGTACCAGTAGTAGTGGTGCTTAGAAGTAGTGAATTAAGTAATATGATGCTCTTGGATCATGTTTGCTTGTACAATACTAAGAAATACACTGTAAACAATATAAATATAAAATGAACAATTGTATGCAACCAGGTGCAATAGGATTGTGAGTTTGCTCAACATTTAAGTATATGGCTGAACCAACATACAGATAACTACCAAAATAAAGGAAACACCATCATTAAGTGTCTTAATAGGGCGTTTGGCCACCACAAGCTGCCAGAACAGTTTCAATGCACCTTGGCATAGATTCTATAGATGTCTGGAACTCTATTGGAGGGATGAAACACCATTCTTCCATGAGAAATTCCATAATTTGGTGTTTTGTGGATAGTGGTGGAAAACACTGTCTCATGCGCCACTCCAGAATCTCCCATAAGTGTTCAATTGGGTTGAGATCTGGTGACTGAGACACCCAGTGTAAAATGTATCTCTTAATGACAATATATTACATATATCACAAGGCCTTTCTTTGAGAGCCTAGTTACACTGTAATGCAGTGGTCTGAAACTCCTGGTTTAAAGGCCATATCAAGCCTGCAAGTCACATTATGCTGGCTTGCAAAGTGTTGTGTAATTCCTATTGGAATCCAGCCAATTGAGGATATCAAACAATTTGAACTTTTAATCAACTGCCAGCCGCATTGAGAATGACAGACAGGGTATGGAAGATTGATTATTGAGACTAACTAAATCAAATAAACTGGAACAGCCATCTTAGTTACAGGTGCAACTACAAACAGATTGGAGTAGAAACATGTACGCTAGTTGTTTGTGTAGCATAAGATTAATCAACCAATCAATGTACATGCAAAAACACAGGTATTGAAACAAACATTTCAGAAAATCAACCTGAAATAGAACATGCTGGGAAATATGATAACGATTGGCGTTATTTTGAGTGGTTTTGAGCAAACATACATTTGTAATTTTACTCAATACTTTTTTTTTCAAATTCAGCTCACTTGAAGCAGTGTTGTGACAGCATGAGAGGTACCGGATCTTTAGTTTGTGCAAGTTCCCCGTAAACACCACTTCAACAGTCTCTTCAGTATGTAGGTGAGTTTAATTATTAACAAAAGGTTTACAACTTAAATCTCTTCAGCTCAAAAGTAACTTCATCTTCTTTGTTTCACAGAGGTACATGTCCTTTCCCCCCAGCCACCCCAAACAACAGTTTCTCACACCCATTATTAGAGCCTGCTGCTGGTCTCATTAGCTCCAGCTGTACTCTCAGGCAGTCTGGGTTTTGTAGTCCTTCACAGACGGCCATCTTGCTCCAGCCATCTGAGGGCAATGTATCTGCCGTCTAGAACACGCCCTCTCATGATGCCACAGTGTGTTGAGGCAACCAGCTGCAATAGGATTGGGAGTTTGAGCAACATTTGGGCAAGTAGCTGAACCAACATAGTGTTGCCTTCCAAAGGCAAACATGAATTTGTATTTAAACTCAACAAGTTTTTATACATTCAGGTCATGGTGAGCAGTTTGTTGAGTGAACAAATGTTCAAACATTAGCTACATTTCTTGTCCTTCTGAAGTCCACCCAATTCACAGAATAACGCTGATTATGCAATTGGTTAAACACCATTTTTTTGTGTACAGAGGTTGCAAATAAATATAACAAATAAGGTGTTAAATGTATGTGTTAATCAATGGCTTTGCTGAAAGTATTTAAGCAGTTCTGCAAGTTTACAGCCCTCATTTGTGTGTAAGTGTCCAAAGCACATCTGTGCGGCCATCCGTCTTCTCACCCAATGTGCGGAGCACCATACCTACGGCGGTTTCCATACAGATGTAGGATCATAATTTGATCACCTTGTTGGAGGATAACTTTTCTGCAATGCAGGTTTAAAAAGGCTTCTGAAGTTTATAATTTCCATTTTGAAATTTCAGACTTGATTTTCCCTGACGAAAAATGTATCAACCCTGACAAAAATGTCCATTAATTATAATCCACATAAAAATTCACATTTCCTGTTGCTGCAGGATTACTTTCCTGCTGTAGCGAACTGGCTCAAATTAAAATCCAACATCTGTATGTTTCTCGCCTTTCCAGAATGTTCTAAGGAAGTTAGTGTTTTCATTTCCATTCAATTCCTCTCTAGGTTGGAGAAGAAAAACAAGCTGAGATAGTGTATAGCGCAGGCGTCCAGCACCACAAATATCCCATCCCCACACTGGTGTAATTTTTCTCATTCAGCTGTTCACTGTTCATATACATCTACCTCTGCCAATGGTTTGTTATCTGCCTCAATATTGCTGGGGATGCATAAAAAGCCACCTGGCAGAGTAGGATCATATACCGAGCTCATATACTCAATCATGAGAAATATTCATATGACATGAACAGCTTAGCTTAGTGTTATGTTTCACCTTGATCCACTCACAGAAAAATACAATAATTGAATGGCACTGCTTAATCATGTTGTATTTTACCGTACATCGCATCAGTAACAAAATTAGGGGAATTGGAATGGGGATCCTTACAGCTGGCTCATATGGCTAATGTGAGACCTGTGAAAAATGTGTGATAATGTTTTTCTATCAGAATATCAGTGGAATCTATCCAGGACATGGCTCTCCATGGAAACAGCTGGTGGGATTACTGGGGTATGCTGCAGAGATTTGTCAGAGAGCCTTTGGAGAGCCCGTCATCATGGTACTGGACTTTAAAATAAAATTAGATTTGATTTAAATTCCCAAATCTGGGAAATTTGTGAACCAGGAGTGTCAATCTGAAAAAGGTTCTTGTGTTCCCACTTAGTCAAGATTTAATATTAAATTAGATGTGTCACACAAATCATAGAACTGGGGAAAGACGTTTTTTGATATCATATTGAACAATCATGGTGATTCAGTAGACATTACTGGGATAGGATATTGTAGGAAACAAACACATTAAGCTTGCTTTGTACCTGTCAGTATACCACAAAATGATGATAAACCACAAACCCATTTTTTAGCCCAGCACAGGGGTGTCCAGGCAGGTGCCTGATAAGCTCCTTCATCTTATCGAAATAATCCAAATTCGGAGAAACCCAACCCTCTAGGCCTCATCAGTCATTTGGGTCCTTGTGGCTTGAAGCCTTGTTCTACTTTTGTCATTGACGGAAAATGGCTTTCCACAGAAAGACGAGCGAAATCACACACACCAATCCTGTATTGATTGTTATGGCGAGTGGTGGTGTTGGTGGGGTAGCGGAGGCAATGCTCTTTGAGCAGATGTCTAATGGTGTTTCGAGAGTCTCCACTTTATCAAGCCAGGCCAGCACTGACAGTTAGATGCTGGAGGGCAATTAAAATTAAAGCGTGCCTGATTAGAATATCATATTCATCTGGATGGTAATTACTATGTCTGGCTTGGTATAAATAATTAATTATGCAAAACCCATGCAGCTGCCACTGGCTAGAGTTAACTGACTTTCTGTCAACATCTCACAGTTCTAGAAAGGATAAAGAGATTTGGGAAATAAGCTCTTTAGCCGCTATCTCGAGGCCTGCTGGGGTGCGCATGCAGCTCCATTGAGACAGTGGCAGCCTGCCCTCTGTGTGCAGGTGGCAGCAAGGGGACAATGAAGGCTTTCCTTTTGAAGATCTGTTAAACAGAGAAGTTTAAAAAAAATAGTTCTCTCTTTTAAGGGACAACACTCTCACAGCATTAATACACATGAGCTTTTTGGACATGTTTGGAGTTTAAAGTGCTTTTTTTACCCTCAGCTATGTAAATGGAGACTGACTGAATGATATTAGCTCAAGTTTCCTTTCCTCCTTGTTAAAATGTCTTAACATGCCTATAACGGTTTCTTCAAAAAGGCATAATTCAAATCACATTTGTTATGATTCATAGTTGTATATTTTGTCTGCTTTGTTGTATTCCGTAAGATCGTAACCATCTTGAGGTCAAACATTTATGACTTTGAGGTTAGAGGGTTTGCATCTCAATAATAGCCTCAATGTATAATTTTTTTAATTCAAGGATCTCAAAGCATTGCAGTATGATGAGGTAACTTTAACTCACATCCCCCGCCAGGGCGTATTACATTAAGAGAGTAAAAACCAGTCTGATTTATGATGTCAGGCTGCTACAGAACTCAGAACAAGCTAGGTGTCAGCTAACTAGCGGCTCCAAGTGAAGATAAGGCTGGATGGAGCTACCTTTGAAAGGAGCACTCACAGAAACAGTCACTAAAAACATGCCAAGGACTCCCTCCCTCTCTCCCAGCTGTTCAAAGAAAGGGGAAGTTAGTTGAGTATAGGCTTTCCTGTCCCATATAACAACCAGCCATCATCTGTTTAAACATAACAAGGTGGAATTGTTGAAAGGATCTCATGCAAGAAAGGCTAATTAGAACTCCTAGCGGCTGAGGAATGGTTTCCATGGGCTGTTAGCCATTGTTATCGCAGGGGGAAAGTGAACTGTCACAGGTTATAGAAAACATCATACTAGGTCTCCTTCCCCCCATTAGTATCACGCCTCATGTAATTATAAGGGACCTTCCACAAATTCAATGCCTTTTGAGAAGTGTAACTTGGTAAAAAAAAAAAAAAAACTTTTAATTTCACCTAAATGTAACATTCTGTCATAAAGAGCACCTGTTCAACTTAATAAAAACAAATTTTCCCATCTCAAGAGGTTCAATAAAACAATTTCTAATGACATTAAATAAATATTAATCTTCCAAAATGACTTTGTCAAAGCAACAAAATAACTAGGGCTTTACAATGATGGTGTGTCACGATCTTCAAGGATGGACCAAAGCGCAGCATGCCAGGATGAGGAAAAACATGTTTATTTGTTAAACTCACCGAAACAACAACCACCGCTCATATGGTGCCGCCACATACACCCTAACAGAGTCAACCTCCCACAAAGACTGGAGGGGAAAAGGGCTGCTTAAGTATGGTTCCCAATCAGAGACAACGATAGACAGCTGTCCCTGATTGAGAGCCATACTCAGCCAAAACAAAGAAATACAAAAGAACATAGAATGCCCACCCCAACTCACACCCTGACCAAACCAAAATGAGACATAAACCGGCTCATACAGGTCAGGGCGTGACATGGTGAAAACTTGTAAAAATGTGGGTCAAGTGGGTTAAATCTTTCTAGAAGTCACAGAGGGTGCTGCAAGTCTTTATTCATATAAATAATCAGATTTATTTAATTCTCCATGTGGTCTATATTACAGGGCACTTCCAGGCTTTTAAAATGCAATATTGGTGTACAAATTCTGCTTAAAATATCAAAAGGCACTCTTTTCGTTGAACAACCTATAAACAGATCAAATGTTCAATAAGCGAAGCTCCAAATTATCCTCCGCCATGTATACTTCATTACCATGACCTTCTCAAAGACATCAATAGCTCTGCAAATTAGCTTCATGCTGTTAAGGACTTTAGTATGATAATCGAATGCTGAAGGTTACATGAGGAGAAACCAAGGTTATTCCATTTAATGTGGGAAAATGTGGCGGTGGAAATTGGAAACAGGAACACAACAGACTTCAAGATCACTGAAGGAACACAAGAGACTTCAAGATCACTTAGTGTGTTTATCAACCTTCGCATTACTCTTCAATTACTCCTTTTGTCGTTTCACTCGCGTCACTTTTTTACCAGAATGAATTGCAACATTACGTAAGAGCGGTGCAGTACTAATGGGCGCAAGAGTTAAATATACAGAAACCGCTCTTGCATAAATCATGCGATCAACATGGAGTATTTATGAACTCTACACTCACATAAATGGTCCTGAAAGCAGATTTTATTGGGTGGGTGAGTCTCTGTGAACCACAGTTGGGCTTGGGGACCCCTCATTTCCCTGTCTGGAGAACTTCTCCCTGAATAGCCCAGCCACAGTCCCACAACAACCGTGTATTAGATACACTCATTCAGACTGACAACACTATGTATTATGCAAGGAAAATGTACATGTAAGCTGATATACATTGGTTTAAAGATACATTTTCCATAACCATTTGTTGTCGTTTTACTACTACTGTGTGTGTTCTCTGTTTGTTCTGTGCTGTTTTATTGGGTTTGTATTGATTTTAGGGTTGCATTGATCACTTGGATAAGGTACCTAATTATGTACAACAGTGTTTCCGCTTGATGTATGCATGTTTTTCCCTTCTTTGCCTCAAGGATTCTGTGGAGAGCGATGACTTGGTACATGGGTTCTTTGACAATCTTTCACCGTGGGAGGTTTGGTGATTATGAGAATCTCTAGGCTAAAGCGGTGGGATGCAAGCTCCAAATGAGAATTACTTAGGCACAATGTATTTGGCAAAGAGTCATTCTAAAGTACTTGTCAAGGAGATGGAATAGATTAATTCAAAATGTATGGAAATATACTTTGAGTTCTCAAATAAATGAGTGACAATAGCAACGTTTTTGCAAAATATGTCAAACTTGCCTCTTTCACCAATTGGTACAGCATGGACTTTATAAAAAAAAAAATGCTACATGAAATTTAAATTAGTGAGCCGAAAATGCAAAGCATTTCCTTGTGACAAAAACACGTTACAATATATTATACTATATTACTGCATTGTTACACAGTAGCGAGCTAACAGATGCATAGCTTGATCAATCAGCATTGGGCCAGGAAATGAGCCGTTCTAATGTAAAACATCACCAGCATGGCAGCTTAGGGATCCTCCATCTTGGCCTCTAGACCACTTCTGGAGAGGCACCAGGTGCTGTTGGCACACTGAGGCAGAGCATAGGGAAGGTGTGTGAGATTTGCCTCCGGATCAGGACTTCTGTTTGCTCGCTAATCTCGCTAATGGCTTCCATGGCCTCCTCTGGCCAGTAGCGGTGCGTGGGTAAAATCACTGGGGAAGTTGTGATAATTGTGTGGTTTGCTCTATAACCCGTTAATTCATGTCTTGCGACCATGGTATATAGGCCTAAAGACCGAGATAATAAGACAGTGGCAGAATAAATTCAACCACACCTTGGTTTTATCACAAAACCGGATAGCAACCTCTGTCCTAATCAAAATCAAATTGTATTGGTCACATACACATTGTTAGCAGATGTTATTGCGAATGTAGTGAAATGCTTGTGCTTCTAGTTCCGACAGTGCAGCAATATCTAACAAGTAATATCCAACAATTCCACAACAAATTCGTAATGGAATAAGGAATGGAATAAGAAAATATGAAAATAGATATATGGTTGAGCAATGACAGAGCGGCATAGGCTAAGATGCAATAGATTGTATAGAATACGGTATATCACAAAAGTGAGTACACCCCTCACATTTTTGTAAATATTTGATTATATCTTTTCATGTGACAACACTGAAGAAATGACACTTTGCTACAATGTAAAGTAGTGAGTGTACAGCTTGTATAACAGTGTAAATTTGCTGTCCCCTCAAAATAACTCAACACACAGCCATTAATGTCTAAACCGCTGGCAACAAAAGTGAGTACACCCCTAAGTGAAAATGTCCAAATTGGGCCCAAAGTGTCAATATTTTGTGTGGCCACCATCATTTTCCAGGACTGCCTTAACCCTCTTGGGCATGGAGTTCACCAGAGCTTCACAGGTTGCCACTGGAGTCCTCTTCCACTCCTCCATGACAACATCACGGAGCTGGTGGATGTTAGAGACCTTGCACTCCTCTAGCTTCCGTTTGAGGATGCCCCACAGATGCTCAATAGGGTTTAGGTCTGGAGACATGCTTGGCCAGTCCATCACCTTTACCCTCAGCTTCTTTAGCAAGGCAGTGGTCGTCTTGGAGGTGTGTTTGGGGTCGTTATCATGTTGGAATACTGCCCTGCGGCCCAGTCTCCGAAGGGAGGGGATCATGCTCTGCTTCAGTATGTCACAGTACATGTTGGCATTCATGGTTCCGTCAATGAACTGTAGCTCTCCAGTGCCGGCAGCATTCATGCAGCCCCAGACCATGACACTCCCACCACCATGCTTGACTGTAGGCAAGACACACTTGTCTTTGTACTCCTCACCTGGTTGCCGCCACACACGCTTGACACCATCTGAACCAAATAAGTTTATCTTAGTCTCATCAGACCACAGGACATGGTTCCAGTAATCCATGTCCTTAGTCTGCTTGTCTTCAGCAAACTGTTTGCGGGCTTTGTTGTGCATCATCTTTAGAAGAGGCTTCCTTCTGGGACGACAGCCATGCAGACCAATTTGATGCAGTGTACGGCGTATGGTCTAAGCACTGACAGGCGGACCCCCCACCCCTTCAACCTCTGCAGCAATGCTGGCAGCACTCATACGTCTATTTCCCAAAGATAACCTCTGGATATGACGCTGAGCATGTGCACTCAACTTCTTTGGTCGACCATGGCGTTCTGAGTGGAACCTGTCCAGTTAAACCGCTGTATGGTCTTGGCCACCGTGCTGCAGCTCAGTTTCAGGGTCTTGGCAATCTTCTTATAGCCCAGGCCATCTTTATGTAGAGCAACAATTCTTTTTTTCAGATCCTCAGAGAATTCTTGAGGTGGCACCATGAGGTGCCATGTTGAACTTCCAGTGACCAGTCAGTATGAGGATGTGTGAGAGCGATGACACCAAATTTAACACACCTGCTCCCCATTCACACCTGAGACCTTGTAACACTAACGAGTCACATGACACCGGGAAGGGAAAATGGCTAATTGGGCCCAATTTGGACATTTTCACTTAGGGGTGTACTCATTTTTGTTGCCAGCGGTTTAGACATTAATGGCTGTGTGTTGAGTTATTTTGAGGTGACAGCAAATTTACACTGTTATACAAGCTGTACACTCACTACTTTACATTGTAGCAAAGTGTAATTTCTTCAGTGTTGTCACATGAAAAGATATACTCAAATATTTACAAAAATGTGAGGGGTGTACTCACTTTTGTGATATACTGTACATACGAGATGAGTAATGCAAATATGTCAACATTATTAAAGTGGCATTATTAAAGTGACTAGTGTTCCATTTATTAAAGTGGCCAATGATTTTAAGTCTGTACATAGGCAGCAGCCTCTCTGTGCCATTGAGGGCTGTTTAACAGTCTGATGGCCTTGAGATAGAAGCTGTTTTTCAGTCTCTCAGTCCCAGCCTTGATGCACCTGTACTGACCTCGCCTTCTGGATGGTAGCGGGGTGAACAGGCAATGGCTCGGGTGGTTGTTGTCCTTGATGATCGTTTTGGCCTTTCTGTGACATTGGGTGCTGTAAGTGTCCTGGGGGGCAGGTAGTTTGCCCCCGGTGATGCGTTGTGCAGACCGCACCACCCTCTGGAGAGCCCTGCAGTGGTGGCCGGTGCAGTTTCCGTACCAGGCGGTGATAGAGCCCGACAGGATGCTCTCAAATGTGCATCTGTAAAAGTTTGTGAGTGTTTTAGGTGACAAGCCACATTTTTTCAGCCTCCAGAGGTAGAAGAGGCGCTGTTGCGCTTTCTTCACCACACTGTCTGTGTGAGTGGACCATCAGTTTGTCAGTGATGTGTAAGCCGAGGAACTTAAACTTTCCACCTTCTCCACTGCTGTCACGTCGATGTGGATAAGGGGGTGCTCCCTCTGCTGTTTCCTGAAGTCCACGATCATCTCCTTTGTTTTGTTGACATTGAGTGAGAGGTTATTTTCCTGACACCACACCCAAGAGCCCTCACCTCCTCCCTGTGGGCTGTCTTGTCGTTGTTGGTAATCAAGCCTACTACTGTTGTGTAAACTTGAGTTGGAGGCGTTCATGGCCATGCAGTCATGGGTGAACAGGGAGTACAGGAGGGGGCTGAGCACGGACCCTTGTGGGGATCAGCGAAGTGGAGATGTTGCTGGGTGTGGCCCGTCAGGAAGTCCAAGACCCAATTGCACTGGACAGGGTTGAGACCCAGGGCCTCAAGCTTAATGATGAGCTTGGAGGGTACTATGGTGTTGAATGCTGAGCTATAGTCAATGAACAGCATTCTTACATAGGTATTCCTCTTGTCCAGATGGGATAGGGCAGTGTGATGGCGATTGCATCGTCTGTGGACCTATTGGGGCGGTAAGCAAATCGAAGTGGTTCTAGGGTGATAGGTAGGGTGAAGGTGATATGATCCTTGACTAGTCTGTCAAAGCACTTCATGACAACAGAATTGAGTGCTAAGGGGCGATAGTCATTTAGTTCAGTTACCTTTGCATTCTTTGGTACAGGAACATTGGTGGCCATCTTGAAGCGTGTGGGGACAGCAGACTGGGATAGGGAGAGATTGAATATGTCCGTAAATACACCAGCCAGCTGGTCAGCGCCTGCTCTGAGGACTAGGCTAGGGATACCGTCTGGGCCGGCAGCCTTGCAAAGGTTAACACGTTTAAATGTCTTACTCACGTCAGCCACGGAGAAGGAGACAGTGGGCTGCGTCGGTGACACTGTATTATTCTCAGTGGACAAAGAAGGTGTTTAGTTTGTCTGGAAGCAAGATGTCAGTGACTGTGACGTGGCTGGTTTTCCTTTTGTAGTCTGCGATTGTCTGTAGACTGTGCCACATATGTCTCGTGTCTGAGCCGTTGAATTGCGACTCCACTTTGTCTCTATACTGACATTTTGCTTGTTTGATTGCCTTGCAGAGGGAATAACTACACTCTTAATATTTGAACATATTCCCAGTCCCCTTTTCATGGTTAACTACTTAGGGAGTGGTGGGGCGCTACCCGGTGAAATGCAAGGCGCCAAATTCAAAAGTGTCCAACGAAGACATCCAATGGTTCTTTTGTTAGAAAAAGTCATTTATTATATCCATAAATCTCAGTTTGGTTGGCGCATTATGTTCATAAAATACAGCGTCCACTCGCCCATTGAACCGCGAAGAGAACGCGTTCAATCTATACCTATACACTTGTCCAAGAACAATCAAACATCATTGATAATGTATCCTTAGGAACACTTTTATGTATATTTAGTATAATATTTCAACCGGATTATAAACTGGGCGATAGGAAAGGCAAAAACCGCATCCTCTTCTGTTTACATCCGATGACCACTTTGAAATTCTTCTTCTATTACCATCCAGAGCAACTAAACATCATCAAACACTGTCTAGAGACTGTTGACATCCAGTGGAAGCAATAGGTACTGCAATCTTACTCCCATATATGGTCATTTTCAATAGGGAAGTGTTCAAAATGTGTCAAATACACTATATCCGTTCTGTTATACTCACAGACAATATTTTAACACTCTTAGAAACTTCAGAGTGTTTCCTATCCAATAGTACTAATTATGTGCATATCCTATTTTCTGGGCCTGAGTGGGAGGCATTTTACTTTCGGCATGCCAGACTCTCCAAAACCGTCACCTCGGGAGCCGCTCCCTAAGAAGTTAAATGCGATGGTTCGCACTTTCAGTTTATTGTCCTCCACGCATCAGGCCCCCTGTGCGCCTTCAGAGCCCGGCACGTCCTGTCCTTTGCTCCACGCATCAGGCCCCCTGTGCGCCTTCAGAGCCCGGCACGTCCTGTCCCTGCTCCACGCATCAGGCCCCTTGTGCGCCTTCAGAGCCCGGCACGTCCTGTTCCTGCTACACGCACCAGAGTTCCAGTGAGCATCATGAGTCCAGTACGGCCAGTTCCTGCTCCACGCACCTAAGTTCCAGTGAGCATCATGAGTCCAGTACGGCCAGTTCCTGCTCCACGCACCAGAGTTCCAGTGAGCATCATGAGTCCACTGCGGCCAGTTCCTGCTCCACGCACCAGAGTTCCAGTGAGCATCATGAGTCCAGTACGGCCAGTTCCTGCTCCACGCACCAGAGTTCCAGTGAGCATCATGAGTCTGCTTCCTATGTCATGAGTCAAGTACTATCTGTTCCGGCTAATGGTCCAGGGCCTCCGGTGCGTGAACTCGAGCCAGCACGGCCGGCACCGGAGCCCCCACCTGGGACAAAGGGACCCACCCGAAGACCCCCCCACGGACTTTTGGGCGCGGTTGGAGTCCGCGCCTTTGGGGGGGGGGGGGTAGGAGTGTTTAGTTTTGTCTTGGTGTAGGGTTTCTTTTGTTCTATGGTGTGTATTTCTATGTTGGGGTAATGGTTCCCAATTAGAGGCAGCTGAGTCTCGTTACCTCTAATTGGGAACCATATATATGTTTGGGGTTTGGCACTTAGGTTGGTGGGTTACACTTTTTCCAGGACAGAAATTCCTCGGGTTTTCGCCTGCTATATCCGTTCTGTTATACTCACAGACAATATTTTAACACTCGTGTTTAGGTTCATCGTGTTTAGGTTCATGCCATCGTGTTTAGGTTTATGTCCCAGTGTCCAGTTTAGGTTTTAGCGTTTGTTTCCACGTCATGTTCATCGTTCCCTGTTTTGTTCACTCAAGTCACGTTCGTTAATAAATATGTATTCTGGATACTTCGCTGCGCATTGGTCTGTCCCAAGAGATAATCAGGACACCTCCTCTCTTTCATGTTGACGAAATGGTCTATCACTCTGTCATACAGTACACGCTTACATTTTTTTGTTGTTCTAGGATACCTGACTAAAACGCTTGCTCGCTAGCCTAACTTCCATTCATGGGCAACGTTAGCTAGTTAACATTAGCCTTCTACATCTAGCTACATATTGAACTTCCATCCTCTCAGGCCAGGGGCACAACAATGTATGAATTTATGGTTGGATCAGAATCACTGTTATAATCATTGGCCAGTACGGAGAATTAAGTAAAAACACAAGTCCAAATCATTATCTCCATCGATGGCTAATTTAGGAAAGGGACTATTTTAGCTAGCTGGCTAGCTAGCCACCGGAGGACAATAACACAACAAGAGGCAACAATTCAAGTTTTTCTGTCAATTACGTATGCTGTCAATGGGATTTGATAGGAGTGACGTCAAAGCTGGCTTCCCTTGACACTTTTTTCGGTGCGCCAGGACCATTTACAGTTGAGCTCGTTCAGTTTAGCGCAACGCTGATTGGCTAATTTTGTATACTTTTTTGTCTAGGGAGGCCAGATGCTCGTTGGCTTCCCTTGCCTTCAATGCTACGGATGGCAACAATGTCATACTCGTTTGGACCAGACAGCATCAGATAGATGGCCGACACGTAGAGAGACAGAGGGGCTCTGTTTCGCTCACTCAGATGCGACAGAGAGACAAAAGAAAAATGATTTAAAAAAATAATAATTCTTTGTCAATTTTTCGGGGAAGCCTGGCTTCCCTTGGCATCCATGAATACATGCCACTGCCTCTGGCATGGGTTCACGTGTGTCCTCATTCGTGGCCCTACAGGAAAGCACAGGTTGGCTAGTTTGCTACTGCAAGGTCTAGCTCTGCTGGAGGGTAGCAAGGATAGCTATGAGTAACAACTGGCACCCTTTACAAACACAGTTGTGCATTTGCACGCACACACACACACACACACACACACACACACACACACACACACACAAATGGGTATGGCCAGGCTTGAAGGTGTTGATTGAATACAGTGGCCCTTGCAGTGGAAAGCATCATAGGTGCAACTGACGTTCTTACAGGCTTAAATATATACCTATATATAGAAATTAGAGACTAGAGAGACCTATACAGACACACAATAAAGATGATCATATGTGTGTTTCACTGCTTAACTCTGAGTAGAAGCTAAAAAGCAGATATGTGAAGAGTGTTATCATGAAGTTGCTGATACTTTCCCCAATATCACCACTATCTTCAGGCGTAGGTACCTGCTGTGGGCAGATATCGACTTGAGCAAAAAATAAAAATCCCGCAGCTAGTCCTCTGAGAACTTCCCCAATTCCTTTGACTGAATGTTGAAAGGCATTATTTCAGCCAGGAGGGGATGTTTGAAGACCGCAAAGAAAAAGGGGGAGTAAAATAAATCAAGACTGTTTCATGTAAGATATGGGATTTGGATTGAGCCTTTTTAAATGAGGCCCTTTATGCATTGAATGAATGACAATCATATTAGGCCTGCGCTTATAGAATGAAGTGAATGGAAACAGGAGGGGAGCCGATTTCCCTATGAAAACACAGCATCCTCGAGAATAGTGCTCAGAGAAGAGCGCAGAGCACAGCGCAGCTGATTTCATTTTAACACTGCTCTTAACATGGAAAATTAGGAGCTCTTCCTGTACGTAATTGCTGTGTATCCAAAGTAGAAAAATTCCTTTTGGTACGTAGCGTCTAAATTAATCTTGTGCTATAGACTCCCTGCTATAGTCTCTCTCTCTCTCTTTCTCTCTCTCTCTCTCTCTCTCTCTCTCTCTCTCTCAGGGCCATGTTGAAGTTAAGAAAAACACAGGGCAATGGACCAGTGCAAGTAACATCAATGCAATGCTGTTTGAAAAACATAATGAATGGTTACATAATAATTTGTTTCCTGAAAAATATAGCAATTCCCTTCTGCCTTCATGGCTGTAATTTTTACTGTGCATGTCGTGATGATACCCAAGACTGTAAAGCACAGCAATATATTTTTTTAAATTGTAAAACATTACATAAACACACATACCCCTTTGAAAGAATACTCATTGATGTTCAATCTGCTCAACTTATTTTTCTGAGGTAATACAGGTTCAGGTGGATAGGGGGTTTCATTCACATACCATACACTTACACCAGTTTCAACATGTTGAGATATAGACCCATGCATTCACAAATAGACCCATTTTAATTTGATGCTTCTCGGAGTTTGCAACACCCATATCGTTGCACTGTCAGATCAGTTTGAGGCAAAGGAACATTCTGTTTCCAAACATAGAATGGGGAAATGTATAGCCATGGTCTGCATTGTGTTTATCACAAAACTCTCTGAGGTCTTACAATAAAATGAAATAGGGACAGGCTGCTAATTGAAGCGGTCACTCCTTCCTGGTTTATATAAAAATAATTGGCATATCTATTTAGGACACACATATTTGGCGGAAACATGTGCAACTAAGCAGTACATGTAAAGGATGTAACAAACCAAAAAACAGGCAGGCTTATGTTAGTTGCTATTAAATACCCCTTTATTTGCAGCCGTATAGCTGCTTACCAACTTACCAAACTGATTTGAGCTAAATCACAAACAATAACCTAAAACTAGGATTCACAATATATCTCATCACAGCAAATATCTGTTATGTCTCCAAACACCAGTCTGGCCAATGCAGTTTGGTTTCTGACTTGGCACATACCACATTTGGCCAAGAACAAAAAATCTCCAGAAGCATTCTTTAAGATTTCCCATCAGTAGTCACCTGATGTTCACATTCATAATTGTTAATAATTGACCCTTTGGAATGGGCAAAATGCCACCCAGGAGCTCTCCCATCTGCTGCCTACAGGCAGACTGGATCCAATTTGAGTGTCCTTGCAAGTGCAAGAGAACAGGCTTCAAACCACTCATCAAACAACAGTCGGTGGACCAACGGAGGATTGTCGAAAATATACAGTGAGGGAAAAAAGTATTTGATCCCCTGCTGATTTTGTCCCTGACATCCTTGGAGAGCTCTTTGGTCTTGGCCATGGTGGAGAGTTTGGAATCTGATTGATTGATTGCTTCTGTGGACAGGTGTCTTTTATACAGGTAACAAGCTGAGATTAACAGCACTCCCTTTAAGAGTGTGCCCCTAATCTCAGCTCGTTACCTGTATAAAAGACACCTGGGAGCCAGAAATCTTTCTGATTGAGAGGGGGTCAAATACTTATTTCCCTCATTAAAATGCAATTCCATTTATAAAAATGTTCACATGCGTTTTTCCAGATTTTTTTGTTGTTATTCTGTCTCTCACTGTTCAAATAAACCTACCATTAAAATTATAGACTGATCATTTCTTTGTCTGTGGGCAAACGTACAAAATCAGCAGGGGATCAAATACTTTTTTCCCTCACTGTATTGCAAGGACAACATCTTACAAACAGGTGGGTGTGTGTTTAACTAGGGAAATGAAAAAACGATCTTTGTGCACATGAGCCAGGTGTCGGTTTGTTTGTTTTGCTCATGTTCGTCAGTGAGAGTGAGGTAACAACTAATTTTGAATATATTTACTGACGATTACGAAAACCCTACTGAATATGAAACTACAACACTAGTGGGAAGTAAATTACAAAACCAGTTTAGGTTTGTTGTTATGAGAAACGTACAGAGTTAACTCTATCTTTAAAATAATCATGCTCATGAAAGAATTGGAGTCCTATAACTGCTATGCTTTGATACTAAGATTTTGAACGATATGAGGCTTGTACTGTAGATTCCATTAAACCACTCAAAGATGACAACATCACCTACACAAAATTATATTTCTAAAAGAATTGGTGTTTTAATTGCTTCTATAACTTTACTGAGATTTGGCTCTTTCTTCAAGCCCTGCGGCAACAGCTAGAGACGCTCATTGTATTGGTAGGGTATAGTACTTTTCTCTCTTCGCCCAGGCAGCTATCTGGAGCGTCCACGCCGCTGGATTATCCCGCTAACCACCAATCCTTTTGCAACAGTTGAGAGGATGAGAGCGCCTGTTGGAATAGCTCCAGTAGCCGGGGCTTCTTCCCTTCTTCCCCAGCCTGGGCCAGGGCCAGATTCCTCCGTCTCATCTCCTCCGTATGGATTAGGAGTGCCACTGCTCAGCCCCGACAACGCCCCAGGACTGGGCGCAGGGAGGGACTGGCAGCTCTCCACCCCATTGGAAGAGCTTGAAGCCTGGATGCAACGCAGGCCCAGATGGCCCCCACCACCAAACACCTCCACGGAGATCCAGCTGAATACATCTGTGTCTACTCTGACAGCGCTCTTCACGCCAGTACCCCAGTCAGCTCCGGTGGGTGTTAAACCAACTTACACAAAGATACACACGCACTCCACATTCACAGGTAAACATGCATGCAGGCAAGCACGGTCAATGCATATAAAAAAATTCAAAGACACACTCAAAGACACACACACGATCACTCACTCACTCGCTAACGCACACGCACAAAACAAAGCCGTCATCAACTCCTGCAGCCAAGCACCATGAGGCCCACAGATGATATCAATCTTTCGAAAGCGGGCAACTGGAGCGCTGTCCTTCATTCCAAACACCAGCTAATGCCTAAAAACAACAGTTGGAGGCAGCCAGCGATTAGGAGATGGCTCTCTTTAAGCCAGCATGCGAGTGCAATCAGTCTGCGAGGCATTAGTTTAAACACTGTATACACGCTGACAAAACAAGAAAGGGAGAAAATAGGGATAATAAACAAAGCACCCAGATATTTGCACACGTGAGATCCACATTCACTGACAGTCACAAATCCTGCATAGACCAGTGTTTCAGTGTTTTCACGTCATTTCATCTAGTTTGTGGAGAAGTTTAGTGGACTTGGGAGGGTATACAGTGGATAGAGTGGTTTAGACAAGAGGATAAGTCGGGAATAGGCCCAAGTCACCGGAATGCGAACATGTCTCCTAGAATTAAACAATACTTAGCAGGCCCCTTACTGTGTATTAGTGTTGGATCCAGTAGATGAGGTTTAACGTTAGTTCTAGGAAACATGCACATGTGTTCTTTCTGAGTGGAAATGTATTATAATGCATGTATTGAATGAACAAGTACTAGTGAATGTACATGTACTAATTTGATTACTAACGAGCTTCATACATTTTGGTCATCAGCTGAATAAACCTTGTGTATATTTCCTAAAAGCAACTCATTTGAATCACATTTATTGGCAGTGTTTTGCTTTGGCCTTTCATGCCTTCCTTATTTACACCAGGGAGAGACAGAATACCTGCTAATGGTTATCCAATACTATGCTTGAGTATACCTGTATGTTATTTAATATGGTTACTTTCTCAAGTGACCTTTTGTCATAGTTATAAATCAATAACATTCTCCATGCTTTTAAACACTGAATGCAAATGTACAAGCTTACATTACAACCTTGCAAAATCTGCTACAACCCAGTCTTCACTGATTAAAATAGTGAACCGGTGTCCTGTGGCTACTGTTGTGCATGGAAAAAGGACTGGGAAATTACTGCAGTAAGTGAAAAGGGGAAATGGAAATGGAGGAAGTAAGATTGTATGTGATTGCATGTAAATGGTGCACATTTGTAGTGCAGGCATTTGATGCAGAACGGTCCTCCTGGCCTTTCATTTTATGATTACCATCCTTCTGCCCTGTCATAATGGCCACAGCCACAGCACCATAATGAAGACATTACCAACAGGAAGGATAGTGCACTACTTTCATGTCGTGATTCCACTCGTTTAGCCCAAAATAATACCTTACCTTATCTGAAAGCAACCTCATAACACCATGTCGCAAAAAAATACAAAACAAAAACAATGTTGTCTTACTGTTTCTCCCGTGCTGATGTGTTTCCTGAAAACATTTTACAGTTTTACATTTGACCGAGAAGCAAAACAAAATGCCTCCATCGACACATAAAGTGCTTAGGCTCCCAAGCTACCTTCATCTCACTTTTGCATCATCGACACAAAAAAGGTTTGCTTTCGGTTCCTAGACTCCTTGGCTCTATGGGGGGTGTATGTAGCCATTAGCCATTAGTGAGAATATAATATATGGGGGAATGAGAGGGGATGACACACCTTCCCATTCCCCCCACCCACCCCCAGTGTGAGCTGGGATACGTTCCCTGCCTCGCTAATAAGCCACCGGTTCGATGCCACCGCTCTCCTGCATGGGGGTAGATAAGCACTAGCAGTAGTGTGGGCTCCCATTGAAACCCAGTGTGGCGCTAAGCTCCCAGCAGCCCCCAGCGAGCCCCTGAACAGCCGGGCGCCGCAGTGCCAGGCAACAAAGGCACAGCTCCCAATGAAGTAACATTCTGATTACAGATGCAAGAGCACAGGCAGCAGTGGGGAATATGAGGTGGTAAAGGAAAAAAGAAATAACAAGAAAGAACTCCACAGAGACTGCATAAAAAAACACAATGCTCCTCGTTGTCAAAAAACGAAAGGGGATGAAACTATCGAACTGAGGAATTTTGACATGACTTTGGCCCTGTGTGTAGCCATCGGGAAATTGCCGCAGCATGACAAGACAAGGCTGTCCTATGTTATTGTTCCTTTTGGCAACAATAACAATTACCTAGTTTAAGAGGGGAAACGTTTTGGAATTTTGTAGGGCGGGTGGGTTGGAATTAGCATAGCGAATCTAGTTTGTGGGCCACCGGGGAGTTGGGTGTTCTTCCTTAACAGGTCTGGATTAACCCCCATGCAAATATACCAACTAAATCAGTGCTTAACAGACTCCTACATCTGTGGAAGAATGTAACACAGGCCAATCCACACCTCAGTCCCCAGTAATTGTGAAGCTGTTGCCTATCCAACTCTGGGCCTTGTTACCAATCACTGAGGATTAATAGAACACACTGACTGACTGGGGTAAAAGAGAGGGTAAAGATCGAAGAAGACGTTTTACTGTTTATTTTATTCAAACAGGTTTGATTCATTGGACCAGAATTAAATAAAATCGCAGATTGGTTTTCAGAACAGCAGAAATAACAGGTTGACTCCCCTAACAAGTAGTTTCTATCAGTTTACAGAGTGTGTATAGGCAGTAATTGTGCAAACAATGGTTCTGCATAAACCTTTGGTGATACAGATTTCCTTGAATCTGACCAATTTCTTTGAATGCATTTACCATTCTCATTCACCCTGTCTCGTTGCTGGCTAGCCTGTACATGTGCCCATTATGGTACCATCATCATGCAGTACCTTATTGCATGGGTCTATGTCTCTACTGTGCATATAACACAGGGTATGGTTATACTACTTTTGAACGGTAGTGTACGTTCAAGCAAATCTCCTCTTGTCCTTATTGTAGTTCACTTAATCTGCACCATAACCTTCATGTCCTTATTGTAGTTCACTTAATCTGCACCATAACCTTCATGTCCTTATTGTAGTTCACTTAATCTGCACCATAACCTTCATGTCCTTATTGTAGTTCACTTAATCTGCACCATAACCTTCATGTCCTTATTGTAGTTCACTTAATCTGCACCATAACCTTCATAGGTTCATAGGCCATTTTGGGCCTGTAATCAAACCCACAAATGCTGCTGCTCCAGATACTCAACTAGTCTAAAGAAGGACAGTTTTATTGCTTCTTTAATCAGAACAACCGTCTTCAGCTGTGC
Source organism: Brachymystax lenok tsinlingensis (assembly GCA_030435695.1). NCBI lineage: Eukaryota > Metazoa > Chordata > Actinopteri > Salmoniformes > Salmonidae > Brachymystax > Brachymystax lenok. The sequence goes on along the minus strand of CM059786.1, from coordinate 9,693,394 downwards.
TAACATCATTTCAAAATGGTTTTCTAATGATCAATTAGTCTTTTAAAATGATCAACTTGGATTAGCTAACACAACGTGCCATTGGAACACAGGAGTGATGGTTGCTGATAATGTGTCTCTGTACGCCTATGTAGATATTCCATTATAAATCAGCCGTTTCCAGTCATTTGCAACATTAATAATGTCTACACTGTATTTCTGATACATTTCTGATAAATGTACGTTATTTTAATGGACAAAACATTTGCTTTTCTTTCAAAAACAAAGACATTTCTAAGTGACCCTAAACTTTTGAACGGTAGTGTATTAGCTTTCAAGGCTTATGTGGTCCCATGACCAATACTGTCTTCCATGACAATGAAGACTTTAAAGGCCTATGCCAGCAGAGTAATGTGGGGAAAATTCCCCCCAATGGAATTCTCCCAATGAAGGGCCTGCTAAAAGGGTCTGGAAGAGGAGAAGAGGGAGAGTGTGAGAGTGTGCCAGAGAGAGAGAGGGATAGAGGGGAAAAGAGAACATTGAGATGAACAGAAAGGGAAAAACAGAGAGAGATTTTTTATGACTTACTTTCTCAGGTTTGCTGTCAATGTAATTACGTTAGCAAATGGACATAGATGCCTATAGCTGCCTTACATTATAAATGAGAGCAGAACTCAAACTTGAACTTTTGTCATGCATTAAAGTCAATAGGAGTTTTGCGCAGAAGAATTTAAGTTATGTGCACATGTCTCAAGATAGTATTCTACCCACAAAAAAAGTGAGTGCGTGATTGAGTGAGTGAATGAATAAGAGTGAATGAGTAGATGATCCCATACGGAAAGAAATATATATTTATCATCTTTTTAGATACATTTTTAAGGATACATGTGAAATATTTAATATTGCCCAAATAATGTATTTTGGATTGTTTTATTTCATACAAAATGTATTACATTTTTTACGAAATGTATTACATTTTTTTATATATAAATGTATGTCAAATTTATATGACAATATACAGTATGGATCGGACCCGTTTTTTTTCTCCTAAAATGACATACCCAAATCTAACTGTCTGTAGCTCAGGAGTGAAGCAAGGAAATGCATATGCTTGACACCATTTGAAAGGAAACACTTTGAAGTTTGTTGAAATGTGAAATTATTGTAGGAGAATATAACACACAAGATAATAGAAACAAAAAAACATTTAATCAGCTTTGAAATGCAAGAGAAAGGGCATAATATAAACTCAGCAAAAAAAAGAGAAACGTCCCTTTTTCAGGAGCCTGTCTTTCAAAGATAATTCGTGAAAATCCAAATAACTTCACACATCTTCATTGTAAAGGGTTTAAACACTGTTTCCCATGCTGTTCAATGAACCATAAACAATTAATGAACATGCACCTGTGGAACGGTCTTTAAGACACTAATAGCTTACAGACGTTAGGCAATTAAGGTCACAGTTATGAAAACTTAGGACACTAAGGAGGCCTTTCTACTGACTCTGAAAAACACCAAAAGAAAGATGCCCAGGGTCCCTGCTCATCTGCGTGAATGTGCCTTAGGCATGCTGCAAGGAGGCATGAGGACTGTGAATGTGGCCAGGGCAATAAATTGCAATGTCCGCACTGTGAGACGTCTAAGACAGCGCTACAGGGAGACAGGATGGACAGCTGATTATCCTCGCAGTGGCAGACCACATGTAACAACACCTGCACAGGATCGGGAATACATCCGAACATCACACCTGCGGGACAGGTACAGGATGGCAACAACAACTGCCCGAGTTACACCAGGAACGCACAATCCCTCCATCAGTGCTCAGACTGTCCGCAATAGGCTGAGAGAGGCTGGACTGAGGGCTTGTAGACCTGTTGTAAGGCAGGTCCTCACCAGACATCACCGGCAACAACAACGCCTATGGGCACAAACCCACCGTCGCTGGACCAGACAGGACTGGCAAAAAGTGCTCTTCACTGACGAGTTGCGGTTTTGTCTCACCAGGGGTGATGGTCGGATTTGCGTTTATCGTCGAAGGAATGAGCGTCACACCGAGGCCTGTACTCTGGAGCGGAAATGATTTGGAGGTGGAGGGTCCGTCATGGTCTGGGGCGGTGTGTCACATCATCGGACTGAGCTTGTTGTCATTGCAGGCAATCTCAACGCTGTGCGTTACAGGGAAGACATCCTCCTCCCTAATGTGGTACTATCCCTGCAGGCTCATCCTGACATGACCCTCCAGCATGACAATGCCACCAGCCATACTGCTCGTTCTGTGCGTGATTTCCTGCAGGACAGGAATGAATTGGTCAATTGGTACATTGGGGCGGCAGGTAGCCTAGTGGTTAGAATGTTGGGCCGGTAACCGAACGGTTGCTGGATGGAATCCCCGAGCTGACAAGGTAAAAATCTGTAATTCTACCCCTGAACAAGGCAGTTAATTCATTGTTCCTAGGCTGTTATTGTAAATATTAAATAAATAATTTGTTCTTAACTGACTTGCCTAGTTAAATAAATGTTAAATAAAAAAAAGTACATTTTCAAGTACTTAACTATAGAGAACATACAAACAGCATATGGTAATACAGCATTTTAGTTCACACACTCCCAGGAATGTCATATATGATGGATCATTAGCTTATACACTAACGTTCACACATCTAGAAGGCCATGCAGGTTGGGTGTGGAGCCAGGGACAGCAGGGGTTCAAACTGTAAAACCCAGTTCCTACATTTGAATATAACAATTGATTTGATCAAACAAAATATGCTACATTTTATATCTCGGACCCTCAGGATGACAAATCAGAGCAAGATTACTGAATGTAAGTACATTACTTACCTTCAGAGGTGAATGTACCAAACCAGTTGCCGTGATAAAAGTTATTTTTTTGTTGTGCACTCTCCTCAAACAATAGCATGATATTTTCCACTGTAATAATACAGTAAATTGGACAGTGAAGTTAGATTAACAAGAATTTAAGCTTTCTGCCCATATAAGACATGTCTATGTCCTGTAAAGTTTGGTGTTACTTACAATGTCATGCTAATCACATTAGCGCACGTTACCTCAACTGTCCCATTATAGGGACACTGATCCCGTAGAGGATAAAGGATAGGGACCCAGATTAGGAATGATAAGGAATAGCGGGTAGGGTTGGTTATATGATATATCATGCAGTTTGGTACAAAAGGGATAAAAAGCATGTTTAAGATATTTATAGTAAGTTGTAAGTACATTTAAAGTAGGTAAATTAAAGAGTTATAAAGTTAAAAAACTAAACTAAAAAAAGATGGTCATGTGGGGTTGGAGTCAGTTATTTTTGGCTTGGTGGGGTTATGTTAGGGATAGGTAGTTGTGTTGGTTCAATGATGGTTTCAGTCTGACTTTGACATCAGCAGTATAGTGGTGTTTCTGTGTCCCACTGTGCATCTTGTATGGTTATCTTCAGTGATGGGTTGTCTCTTTTCAAAAATGTCTGTCCTATTATTGCTTGTCTGTCTGTGATGGTTTTAACTCTGGATATGTTGTGGATGTTTTGATGAAGTGGGGAAATATGTATGTCAGTTTATTATAATAATAATTTGGGGCTGATTATATTTGTCCTGTTACACACAAGTGTGTATGGAAATGTGTTTCTTGCATATCCCAACTCCCCCTGAGACAAATCAAATCTTCCCGCAGGGAGTGGGGTCACCATTGCATTGCACCTCTGAAGCAGTTAGGATTAAGTGCCTTGCTCAAGGGCACAGCAAAGGATTTTTCACCTTGTCGGTTACAGTATTTGAACCAGCTACCTTTACGGTTGCTGGTCCAACTTTCCAACCTCGAGGCTACCTGCCGCCCCAGTACTTTTTTTCAGTTCTGTATTCTTTGTTAATTTGATGTGTGGAGGCTGTAATCCAGGCATGAAGAGAATACTCGAAGATTGATTTCATGTAACTGATGTAAACTTTTAAAACTGTTTCCTGTGCTGCTCCATTTTTCTTTCCACAGAGGGCTTTGAGTTGGTTAATTATTTGATGTCCTTCCTTCTCTATGTTGTTGGTGTCTGTGGTCCACTGCATATTCTGTTGGAAGGCAACTTGCACAGTGTGAAATTGATGGGCTTCTTCAGTTTTGTGTTGGCGTTTCTTGTTAAGAGGATGCACTCTTGTCTTTTGAGGGTTAAGTTTGACATGCCACGTTTCACCAGCTTTCTATTTTGGATATGGACTGTGTACGTTTGTTGACGGCCAGGTGGGGGCACTTTAAGCTTGACCAATAGCAAAGGTCGACGACAAACACGTGGTCAATGGTAGGTGGAGGGTAATAGATATCTGAGATGTATAATGAGAAGAGTAACAGACTTAGAACTGCCCCTTTGCTTCTGGGGTGAATGGTGGTGAAACGGCTGCAGAGACCTTGACTTTGATTTCTAGGTTGTGGAGGAAGCTGGATATTAGGTGTTTTATGGAGTTTGGGGTTGCTGTCATACAGCCTGTAGCAAAGTCCATTATTCCACAATTGACCAAATGTAGATATTTTGTTGTTGTTGATCAAATGCTTTTCACGTGTAATCATGTAACACAACATAACACATTAACTGGCATGACAATCCGTCTCATGGGAGGCCAAAAAGCACTAAGACCAAGCAATGTCCCCAACAAGCAATGCCTCAAAGTCTTCTAATAGACTGCCACAATATATTTAGTCAAAATGCATGTTTATCGGGGCCTCCCTAGTGGCGCAGTGGTCTAAAGCACTGTATCGCAGTGCTAGCTGTGCCACTAGAGATTCTGGGTTTGAGTCCAGGCTCTGTCGCAGCAGGCCGCGACCGGGAGACCCATGGGCTGGTGCACAATTGGCCCTGCGTCGTCTGGGTTAGGGGAGGATTTGGCCGGCAGGGATGTCCTTATCCCATCGTGCACTAGCGACTCCTGTGGCAGGCTGGATGCAGTTGCCAGGTGTACAGTGTTTCCTCTGACACATTGGTGCGGCCGGCTTCCCGGGTTAAAGGGGAATTGTGTCAAGAAGCAGTGCGGGTTGGGTTGTGTTTCTGAGGACGCACGGCTCTCGACCTTTGCCTCTCCTGAGTCTGTACAGGAGTTGCAGCGATGAGACAAGACTGTAACTACCAATTGGATTACACACAGTGCACTTGATGCATACCAAATGCACTAACATGTATTTAAAAGAATACAAAAATAACTACAAACATTATACATTATCGGCCATGTAGTTACTCAATGTCTTTCATGTACATATGACAAATAAACAAACAAACTTGAGGAGAGCATTGCAACCAACTTGAAGTGCCCTTTAATATACATCACACAGAGAATTCAAGCAATTTTTTAAATATGAATAAAGACTTGCTAGTACAAAAAAATGCAGCATTTTGAAAAGTCTGCTAAATGACTAAAATGTAAATGTATTGTCCATCCGTGAACCCTCTGTGACTTCTAGAAAGATTTTAACGCACTAATTCCCCCAAATAAAAAACATTTTCACCATCATTGTAAAGCCCTATAGTTATTGTGCTGCTTTGACAAGGTCATTTCTGAAGATTAGATCTGTCCCTGTTATGTGAACTGAAGCCCCGTTTTAATATTGTGAAACGGTTCATTTTTAAATATTTATTTCAAAAGAAACAATCATTGTTTAAAAGCAGATGAGCTTCTACTCTTTTTGGCCATTATCTGGTGTCTTGTGATTAAAAACTGAGCAGGTCGAGCATAATACGTCAACCCTGTTACCCATAGATAGCCAGGCTAGAAATGTTTTAACAATTTAAAATGTTTTGTGAATCTTGCATTCAATTGCCCCTACCTGTTCTACACAATATGCTTCCATTCCCCCTTTCACAAGGGAATTTTTGGCTAGGGTTGCAAAAAGAGGGCATAGTGGTGGAAACTTTCAAAGTTTACCAGTAAACTACCAGAATTTTGGTATCTTTCAAGGAATTTATGTAATCTATCACAAGACATCTAGCGGCCCTTTTGGGTATTTCAGATTATCACAGGTGTCTGTAATTATCTCGGGCCCACTCTCTGGCCTTATCAGATGGAAAATATATGAAATAGTTCAATAAGAAGATGTTTTATTTTTATTTAATGACAAAGCTGTAAAACATTATCCTATATATTCAGTGGATACCATTGTCTGTTTAATATGAAGGTGTCAGTATGAAATATCCTTGATACTTTTTAACACACTTTTATTTATTTTACTTTTGGTCAATATGTATTTGTTGTCAATGTTTTTTGAGTCAAACTGGTGGCAGTTGTGAAAAAAGTAAATAGTTAGAAGAGTTGCAGAGTTAATTGAAAATACTGCTATTGTTGATTAGATTGTCTTTTCGTGAATTAGGCTATTTTCTCTTGAACCATATGGTATATCTACTATAAAGTTATGGACAATATAGACACTGATATATAAAAAGGTTATTCGAGTATAAATAACCCAAGTTATCGATTGCCATAGATTTTCTGTTAATTGTCAAAATTACTGAAGATTCCGGTAACTTTGCTAAATTATCGATAACTTTGCAATCTGATTCATGGCTGATTTAACTAGAAATTACCAGTTGGAGGGCCGTTTCAAATGGATTTTTCCCAGATGTGGTAAATTCCCCCTTTCCACTTGGTGACAAACACACCGTAACACAACTAACCATCCATTGAAGAGCCGTATAATACAAGTCATTGGAAACACAAGACCTAGACCTACACATTGACATATTGTGGAGCGTTTTACGATGTATCGTTCTTGTTTGAATCGATAAAAACAAAAACATACAAAAACAGCCTTTTTTCATTATTTAATTAAGCCTTAGAGAGGCACTTACTATAGTAATTTATTTTAGAATGGAAAACTAGTTTTTTATGAAGTTGAACAGAACATGTGCTCTTTATGACAGAATGTTACAATTAGGTGAAATCGAAATCATTTTTAACAACGATCTCCTTTAATCAATACGTAAAGAGTCATTTTAGAAGCTGAATTACGAACCACTTTGGCCACCCTGTAGAATTTGAGCAAAGATGCAAATGTACTACATGCATTTTAAATACATTTTACTCATGGGGAATTGTGCGTTCTAATTCTATACACTCTTTAGAAGTGTGCACTAGTTCACTTGCCCTCACGCATTTAAAAGCATTGGATTGGAGCAAGCATGGCTTTTTTCATATTCCTCACAGCAGTCCATTCCTTTTAAATCCATGAGGGGGAGTTTACAAGTGCACACTTTGGGGAGAACGGTAGAGATTTGGAATGGGAGGGAGTGAGTGTGAGGGAGTGAGTGGGAGGGAGGGATGGAAAGGGTGCAAACATGAGAAACGGAATATGTTTAATGAGTGAGGAAGTACCAGGGTGTCAACGTTGAAATGACAAAAAAAGGCCTTAATGATCACGGAAAGTCATTGCATATTGCTTTTTAATTGAGCTTCATTACATCTGGAATTCGGTATTGAAAATGAAACATCTTAACATATGGGGCCATCAACCAAAAGTGAAACAAAATATGCGTTTGGAAAAATCGAGCTGGTTTAAATGCAAGTCTCAGAAGCACAGGAATAAGCAGCGCCACAATTTAAATGGTACATGTAAATCAAAGTCAGCATTAGCCAAATTCAGGTCCAATCATACTGGAGCAGTACTGTACATCATGAAAAGGGCAATGTGAAATAGGACATATAGGGGAGGATGTGATCATCATTTTCACCTTATTTCCAAATCATGTGTTTTCTTGTGATACTTGCAATACTGCACCAGTAAGCACTTTTTTTGTAGCATAAATTATATCAATAACCTACATATGCCTGACTTGTTTTAACATTTTATTTAACCTGGTACAGGTTAATAACTGAAATCAATCAATTTTCAACATGCCTTCCTTCCCTGTATCTGCCCAAATCCATCTGTCTGTATCTGTGTGTCATGTTGCTGTGCTCTGGCCCAGTGCCTTCGTTGGGTAAGAGTGAATACCCATTGGGCTGTGCCCGTGTGTGCCCCCCTCTACCCCTCTCTGCAGTGTGTAGCAGGATTCAACCTGCGCAGCACAAAGCCCCATTCCTGGCACGGGGCAGTGCCAGGGAGAATAGACAGGATTTAGCCGGCTCCCCTGCAGAAGTCAGCTCAGTGAAAAGAGGGACCCTGAACCACCCAGAGGTCCCCCTGTCCCCATAGTGGGTCCACCAGACCTGCGGCGGCCAGTACATAAACACATATAAATAGGTACACATTGTTATCAAGGACGGAAAGCCGATTAAAGAACACACACGCAAGCAGATTTACCCCCTCCCTGCATAATGTGCTTAGGTGGACTTACAATAATGTGCTTATACCCACTCGATCCCCCCGTTTGATCAACTTGGTCCTCTCGTGCCTGCTGATAGCATACGTGATCCATTTCCAGCGCGTTGGGCAGATGATACAGTTCAGTACCAAACCCCAAGTCGCCACAGCATGAAATCCTCCTAACTGCTACAGAGCCCAAGCAATCTTGGAAAAAAGTACCCCCAAATTGTTGATGACTAGAAAAGTCTCAAACTGTCCCACACCGACCAGTCAGTCAGTCAGTCGATGTCAACCAACTCCTAAAGTGCAAACTCAGTGTTTCTCAGAGTGAGAAAGTGAAAATGGGAGAGAAGTAGAGAGAAGGAAGGTCCGCTGGGCTGGCAGCTCGTGAACACCTCGCTCGGGGCCCTGTCTCCTGTCAGGCCGCTGATAGGTCCCAGCTGCTGTGTCTGCAGTCAACTCGCCAGGCATTTCCTGTTGCAATATATACACACTTAATACCCAGACTCCCTCTCTCCTCCCTTCACCACTACCACTAACACCTCTCCGGGCCTCCCGTCATTCATAACAACGCTTTATGAGAAGATGGGGTAGAGAGAGAGGGAGAGAGGGAGTAAAAGTCTTATATTGGGAGGATTGGGCTGTGCACCGAGGCCTAGACAACAGTCGGAATCAAACAAGTCTGCAGGATTACTGCTCCACTGACTTGGGATCAATAGATCCTGAACACTATCCCCCGCTCTGAAGGGTTGACACGGGAAACAAGGGTCCAGGAGCCCCTAGTCCTCTTCCCCCTCCCGTTCCCATCTTTATCCCTACCCTCCTTCTTTCTCCTGCCCTTCCTTTGCACCTCCCTCACTTCTGTCCCTCTTAAGGAAAAGCAGGGGAGCAAAAGATGCCTCTGGCCCTCTAAAGTTAAAGCAGGGGAGCAAAAGATGCCTCTGGCCCTCTAAAGTTAAAGCAGGGGAGCAAAAGATGCCTCTGGCCGTCTAAAGGAAAAGCAGGGGCCCTTTTTATAAACCCTTTTGCTTTTTTATTTTGGAAAAAGTTAAACGCTTTCTGGTAATGACAATAGTGAAACACATTGGGTCTGTGCTTGCAGCCAAGCAGATTAAGAGTTCAACACCCAAGACCTGTCGCTAATCCTACTGCAGATCAGACACACAATTCAGGTCATATACCATTTCAGCATGAGAGAAAGAGAAGGGAGGGAAAGATAAGAAGATAGAGAGAGAGAGAAGGAGAGAGACAGAGAGAGAGAGAGAGAGAGAGAGAGAGAGAGAGAGAGAGGGAAATGACAGAGATGAGTCACTGCTGGTGTGAAAATGTCACTCTCCTAAGATCTAGACATTTTGCTGGACAGAGCGGCAGGTCCTTGTGATATTTAAATGATGTGGGCATTTTTGTGTGATCCTATGATGAACAAAGTATGTTTCAAAGGTAGTAGGAGAAAATGATGGACAGGACCTTTTCAAAATCGAACACTCATCATAGAGCCATTTCAGATGGCAATAGCGAATATATGCTATGAATGTAAGTGTGTGTGTTTGTGTGTGTGTGTGTTTTTGGTTTTACAATCCTTGTGGGGACCAGAAGCCTTCACAAGGATAGTAAAACAAGGAACATTTTGACACGTGGGGACATTTCGCAGATCCTCCACGAGGAAAAATACAGTATTTTAGGGTTAGGAGTTAGGAGTTAGGGTTAGGTTCAGTGTTAGGGATAAGGTTACGGTTAGGTAAAGGGTTACGGTTAGGTTTCGGGTGAAGGAAAGTAGGATTTTGAATGGGAATAATTGTTTTGTCCACACAAGGATAGTAAAACAAAAATGTTTGTGTTTGTGTGCGTTTGTGTGTGTGTGTGCGTTTGTGTGTGTGTTTGTGTGTTTGTTTGTGTGTGTGCGTGTGTGGGCATCTGTACATCCAACAGCGTGCATCGTTGTGCACTTTCCACATGCATTTCCTTTCATTACCAGCAGGTGGCACTCCAGTTATCTAGATCCAGTTGACGACACTGTTTGCTCTCGGCCCATTCTTGAACGTTCAGGGTTTAAATATGTGTAAAAGTACCCCAGTATCAAATGCCTGGCAGCAGTGAGAGAGAGACCAAATAACAGGTTCTCTGGCTAACAGCCAAGCGTACTCACAAACGGCACACGCTTAAACAGAACAAAATAGCACACAATTCCAATCTTTAATAGGCAATCTGTGTATCTACGAACATTAACTCTAATAACTGGCCGTGTGTAATATGTCATTGAACAGTCAGTGCTACAAAACAACCTCCATCGACAGTAAAGGCCACATCTAAAGCCTACACTTTACAAAAGCCTATATTCAAAAAGGCGTGCTGATCTAGGATCAGGTCCTCCCTGTCCACGCACTCTTAATCATTATGAACTAAAAGGAAAAACTGATCCTTAATCAGCTCTCCTACTCTCAGCCTCTTTATATAGGCGGCACACAGCCCCAGACCTATAACACAAGACTGAGCACCACTCCACTGGCCACCAGTGCAATATGCCATAGACATGAGAGGGGGGAAGAAGAGGAAGCATAACTTCATTATGGCTCTAATGACCGGAGATAAAGGGTTTTGCTGAGGCAGTGACCCTGGCTGAGGCATACGTTACCTGCAGAATAGCAGCAGTAATACCTCCAGTCAGGTAATTAGTTGTCCATTAATACACAAGCTGATCTTATCTCCTCAATTAGAGGACAGCAGCACCATGAATCACACACCCACTGCGTGTAAACCCTGTCAGACTATGGTCTCATACAGTATCAAGGCCTACAGGGGTGGCAGTGCGTACATGATGTAGAAAACACAGCGAAATACACAATTAAAGAAGGTTAAATCTGCTTGGCCAGATAAGACAATGGTAAGTAAGTGAGGTGCTTCGGGCTTATGCATTTGAAGTGTAGGCTGCGGTGCTATTTCTGAAAGTTTAGGGTGTTGTGGTTAGAGAGGACTGGGGGGCGTCGAGAGAAAGAGAGAGAGCGAGAGAGAGATGAGGGACTGGGAGAAGGGGGGGGTGAGACAGAAGGCGAGGACCCCTCAAAACGAATGTACACGTACGCGTTTATATACAGAGACAAAGACGCACGCGCGTTCGAGCACTCACACATAGCCGCAGCCAGGAAGAAGCTAATGACTGCCTGTGTTCTATTAGGTGAGCCAATAGTAGAATACATGCACCATTTACTGACATCATCGTAGCACAGTGGGCCTGCTCCGTCTACCACAGACTACTGGTGTTTCAGTCTGATCTAACTCAACAGCTATGACTAAGAAGGGTGTTTAGGAGTTGCATGGTTAATGCAATACGCTTAGCAATAGGTTTTAATGTTGTCAGTAGCATGATGTCACATTCAAGACTTAAGCAATGATCATGTTACAGTAATCGAATGATCATCATTGTAATCCGTTTGATGACATCCTTTTGTGTGTCTGTATTACAATCTGTTTCATTGTAGCATGCAGAAGGTTAGTAATAGATGCCACAGTTGTCAGTAGCATGATTACCATGTATTCCTAAATAGTCTTGGATTAAGACTTAACGATGACCATGCGACAGTAATTACTGTAAATCATCAACATCTCAGGCATTGTGATGACGTCCTTCCATGTGTCTCTAATGCAACCACAAACATGAGCTCATTGAGCTGCTTCGTTGTAACTGTACATACAGTCCGTTCTGTAGCCTTGAGCTGAAGCTTCTGTATTGGAACGTAGGGTACTGGTACCTGTGGGGGCCAGTGGGAAAAATCCATACTGTGCTCCACTACTCCAGGCTGGCCTGCATGTGTTCTCTGCTAGTTACACCTACAGTAGAGAACACCCTGTGATATGTACACTAACACTGCACTGCACTACAAGTGCAGCTAGAGTACAGGACTTGGCGCAAACAAGGCAGCCTGTTGGTTTGGCAATCCGACACACACACAGACACACACACAGACACACACACACACACACACACACACACACACACACACACACACACACACACACACACACACACACAAACAGAGGTAGGCCTCCCTCCCAGAGACCTCACAGTCTGGGTACCAGATCCTTTTCATCTCCCTGCTATTGACTACGGCAGCATGCTGTATTTTGATTGGACCTCACCAGACACTGTCGCCCCCTCCCCCTTCTCATCCCCCTCTCATCTCCCATCCCTCACCACCTCTCATGTTTGTCTTTCATTAGCTTTCATCTCTTTTTTCATCTCTCCATCTCATTGAACTGGCACCAGTGGCGTGGAGAGGGGTGTTTGTTCCTTTGATGATGCGGTGCTCTTCTCCCCGACCGTAAATCCATATTTATTCCCTTTTTCTACATGTTGCCATGCTAACAAATGATTTACCATGTCGGAGCCTTAGAGGGACGTAGCTGAAAGGAGGAAGTCATGTAGAGTGTGTATCTGTGTCATAGGGGCAAGGAGTTTTCCCTTACCACGTGACCTGTGAAAACACGTAGTCCTATAAGTATCACGTACTGTAGTTTGGACACAGTGTCCCAAGCTGACCACTCACACTTTGAATCCTCTTCATGTCTTTTTAATAATGCCCACTGGCCTATATGGATGGATATATGTTGGTGTACCTATTTTTCAGGTAATACCCATTGGCCTTGCTTTGAAGTGGTTGCTTCTCCACTCCTTTCAACTCCTCACTCATATAGTAGGCCATAGGGAGCTTCACTCCTTTCACCTCTCTCTCCAGGGGCCTAGGGATTTCATTACTCAAATGTGTGCATGGTGGATGTGGCGTTAGCCGGTGGTGATCTGGCTTGCCCATAATGGTCAATAAAGCTTTTAGCAATATCTTTCCCCTTAATAAGGTGGTCAACATCAACCGTTCACAACCACACGTGATTTCTACAACACATTTACCTGCAGAGATGATTGTATTTGGGGCAATTAATAACCCCCTGGAGTCTACGTTCGCGTCCCCGCAGCAATCTGATCAGCATAGCAAAATAATCCCCGTCAAATTCTGTTCAAGTTTAAACTTGGTAGCTTAGTTTAAGCTCGAGATATCTGTTTTGTGCATTGTATGCGTCGCAATCTACCGCGGACGCCGATGTCGCACTTCCGCATCTGCGGTGAAAGATGACAGAGATAGGGTTGTTAGACCATGAGACACCCCGAAAATCGGTCTTCTCACAAAATCGTCTGTAGTGTCGGAACGGTTTGGCCTACAAATAGAAACGGAACATGCATCAATTGTAAAAGATATTACTGTGTTACAGTTCATATAAGGAAATCAGTTAATTTAAAATTCATTAGGCCCTGATCTCACGTGACTGGGAATACAGTTATATATCTGTGTATCAGAAAGGGGCGTGGACCAGAAAACAAGTCAGTATCTGGTGTGACCACCATTTGCCTCGTGCAGCACAACACATCTCCTTCACATAGAGTTGATCAGGCTGTTGATTGTAGCCTGTGGAATGTTGTCCCACTCCTCTTAAATGGCTGTGTGAAGCTGCTGAATGTTGGCAGGAACACGCTGTAATACATGTCGATCCAGAGCATCTCAAACATGCTCAATGGGTGACATATCTTGTGAGTATGCATGCCAACTGGGATATTTTCAGCTTCTAGGAATTGTGTACAGATCTTTGCGAAATGGGTCCGGGCATTATCATGCTGGAACATGACGCCATACACGCTGTCTGCAAACTGCCCGGTACAGTTGAAACCAGGATTCAAGAGCACATTTCTCTAGTGTGCCAGTGGCCATTCAAAGTGAGCATTTGCCCACTGAAGTCGGTTACAACGCCGAACTGCAGTCAGGTCAAGACCCTGGTGAGGATGACGAGCACGCAGATGAGCTTCCATGAGACGGTTTCTGACAGTTTGTACAGAAACTCTTCGGTTAGTCATACCCACAGTTTCATCAGCTGTCCTGGTGTCTGGTGAAGAAGCCGGGTGTGGAAGTCCTGGGCTGGCGTGGTTACATGTGGTCTGCAGTTGTGAGGCCTGTTGGACGTACTGCCAAATTCTATAAAACGACGTTGGAGTGGTAGAGAAGTGGTAGAGAAATGAACGTTCAATTCTCTGGCAACAGCACTGGACATCCCTGCAATCAGCATGACAATTGCACACTCCCTCAAAACTTGAGACATCTGTGCACATTTTAGAGTGGTTTTTTATTGTCCCAGCACAAGGTGCACCTGTGTAATGAACATGATGTTCAATCAGCTCCTTTATATGCCACACATGTTAGGTGGATGGATTATCTTGGCAAAGGAGAAATGCTCTCTAGCAGGGATGTAAACAAATTTGTGCACAAAATTTGAGAGAAATACGTTTTTTGTGCGTATGGAACATTTCTGGGATCTCTTGTTTCAACTCATGAAACATGGGACCAACACTTTACATGTTGTGTTTATATTTTTGTTAGTTATATTATGACACCTCTATGGGAAGATGAGACTCACAAACACGATTGTGTTCTCCGTTTTTGGGACTGCCAACTTCTATCTGTAGCGTCCGAACAGTTTGGCCTACACACTAATATGTGAGACTCTCACGAACACGTAAGTGTCGGTTGTTTTTCTCTAGGACGCCCACAAGCCTCACAAGACTCGTCTGAAGGTCCCCTGATACCAGTTGAAAAAATGTATGGAAGTATGCTGTTTATGGATACTGTTTAGTGCCCAAATTAAGGGGTTAAATACATGTAAAAAAATATATATAATCATCCTGATCTTTCTTACCAAAAGTATGTAGACAGCTCCTTCTACACCTGCATTGCTTGCTGTTTGGGGTTTTAGGCTGGGTTTCTGTACAGCACTTTGTGACATCAGCTGATGTAAGAAGGGCTTTATAAATACATTTGTTTGATTGACCTGCTTGTCGAACATCTAATTCCAAAATCATGGGCATTAACATGGAGTTGGTAACCCCTTTGCTGCTATAACAGCCTCCACTCTTCTGCGAATGCTTTCCACTAGATGTTGGAACATTGCTGTGGGGACTTGCTTCCATTCAGCCAAGAGTATTAGTGAGGTCGGGCACTGATGTTGGACGATTAGGACTGGCTCACATTCGGCATTCCAATTCATCCCAAAGGTGTTTGATGGTGTTGAGGTCAGGGCTCTGTGCGGGCCAGTCAAATTCTTCCACACCGATCTTGACAAACCATTTCTGGGGGCATTGTCATGCTGAAATAGGAAAAGGGCCTTCCCCTAAATCTTCCCACAAAGTTGGAAGCACATACATGTCTAGAATGTCATTGTACGCTGTTGCGTTCAGATTTCCCTTCAATGGAAGTAAGGGGCCTAGCCCGAACCATGAAAAACAGCCCCAGACCATTATTCCTCCTCCACAAAACTTTATAGTTGGCACAATACAATCGGATAGCGTTCTCCTGGCATCCGCCAAACCCAGATTAGTCCGTCGGACTGCCAGATGGTGAAGCGGGCGTGATTCATCACTCCAGAGAATGCGTTTCCACTGTTACAGTGTCCAATGGCGGCTTTAAACCACTCCAGCCGACGCTTGGCATTGCGCATGGTGATCTTAGGCTTGTGTGCGGCTGCTCGGCCATGGAAACCCATTTCATGAAGACGAACAGTTCTTGTGCTGACTGCTTCCAATGGCAGTTTGCAACACGGTAGTGAGTGTTGCAACCTAGGACAGACGAATTTTACACAATACGCGCTTCAGCACTTGGCGGCCTCGTCTATGAGCTTGTGTGGCCTACCACTTCGCGGATGAGCTGTTGTTGCTCCTAGATGTTTCCACTTCACAATAACCCGGGCAGCTCTAGCAGGGCAGGAATTTGACAAAACAACTTTTTGGAAAGGAGGCATCCTATGACGGTGCCAAGTTGAAAGTCACTGAGATCTTTATTAAGGCCATTCTACTGCCAATGTTTGTCTAGGGAGATTGCATGGCTGTTTGCTCAATTTTGTACACCTGTCAGCTGCGGGAGTGTCTGAAATAGCCAAATCCACTATGTTGAAGGGGTGTCCACATACTTTTGTATATATGGTGCATCTCCCCGACATAGGACAGACACTTCAGAACAAACGTCCCATAGGTTCTTTTGGGGGGGGATTATCTCTTGTTCCATGTAGTGAATCTGTTATTCAATGTGTTTGTCCAGTATTGGCTAATAGCAGTAAGGACAAATAAAAATGTTAATCCAATAAAGTTTTCATATATTTGTTTTATACTTTAAGGAGTCTTAAAAATGTCAATCAAATAGCTAAATTTTGCTTGGTATGACCTTCTTACAACTTTACCATATAGAGTAGTAGACCCCTCGGCTTGGACAGGGCTTAGACTCAGATGCTTAGACTCTTATGTTAAAGGGAAATGGTTGTTGGAATTGTTTGAAATATGGTGCTTTCTCATGAGTCACCTTGCCATCCAATAAGAAACCAAAACAAGTGTTACATTATTATCATCCTTCTATTTTTTGTGTAAATTCTAGGGAATAGTTTGATATAAAACATACATTTGTGTGGTGTTCTCACAGGTAGGATACAGCAGGAGTGAGAACTGCTTAGGTTCATCAGATATGTAATAGTATAACATACATCATTCAGGACTTGCATTTTTCTTCATTTAGCTATCACCTGCTGAAAGTAAAAAAAACAAAAAACATGTATTTTAATACTTAATGCACATATGGAAACCAGAGGTCTAAGTAACCACTTTAAAATATAACATTCCTGCTGAGTATGTGTGACCCATTTTCCATCCTGTGACTTGCTTTGTCATCAATGTTCTATCCCATACAGTAGGCTACTGTACGTGTATGTTGACAATATGAAGACGAGGCAGTTTTGGTCTGCTTTGTAATATGTTGCACATACTGTATATGCTAGATACAATTATATAGGAACTATTGGCATAGTGTTACATCATACAGTGAAACATGTAGGCTCTGTTTTCATATTACTACTTTACACGATTTTCACCATCAGCAGCTCTGTTCAAACTTCATAAAAAAATACTTTTCAAAAGCGCCCCACGGAGATAATTGTTTTGCTTTGTGTGCCAAACCATTCAACAACAAGGTTACAGAAAAAAATCTGTCTTAAATTGATTAATATTTTTAGCCACACAGTTAGAACAAAAGTCTAATGTTAAAATGAATAACTTGTAATGCAAATGAGCTAATGTGATGGGGCCTTATTTGAAGTTGAACCTTTTGTTGTCAGTGCTGACTGTACTCTCTCTTTTTAAACCCAGCAAGGGACCTTTAACACATTTCAATGGGGATTTCGCCTTGAATAATTCATCAGACTAATCCACAAATGGTGTTGCCTTGGTCTGTGTGGGCCTGCTGTTTAGAACTATACTAGTGCCTAACCTGGGCTAAGACATGGAGTGTACTCCAAGCAGAGGTGCAACACAGCAGCACAAGTACAAAAGGCAAGCACAAAAATGTATAACACTGCTTTTATGTCAAAATACATGGGCAATATCAAGTCCAAGTTTTATTGTGAACATATCAGTCAGCAGAATGAGCTGAAATCCATAGTGGTAACTTAAAATATCACATACACATCAGTGCTAAAACTCCTGAAAATAAAGGTGAAAATGTATACTTTCTTTTACAGACCATCGAACTGAAATCACCCGTAGAAACACGTGAAGATCACATTTGAAATCATGCCCTGTCCAGTGCTACATTGTAAAAGCATGAACAACATATACTGTATGTTGCTTGACAGTGAGATCTGAATGCGTGACTGTGCAGCATCAGCAGCAGGTCTGGGCGATGTGGAAGTCTGTGTCTCTGTGTGAGAGCCGGGTAAACTGAGCCCTCCACGCTGACCTCTGCCAGCTGTGTAACAGGAGAGAGAGAGGGCGGATGAAGGGAGTGAGAGAGATGAGATGGAGCGAGAGGGATGGAGGGGGGTGAGCTGTTGTGTGGCTGCAGTGGCCAGACCAGACATCGTGGTGGTGGCTTGTGGGAAGAGAGTTTCATGGTAGAAGGGGAGCTGTGGCCCATGCCTGCAGGGAAGGGGGCTCTGGGATGATGAGCCCTCCGCAGGGCCTGAGCTCCTGCCCAGAGCCACACACGCAGAGATAAAAGACACACACACAAACAACACACACAGGAACACACACACACATGATCACACACACAGGAAGACTAACATGCGCATGTACACACACACATACACACAAACAAACATGCAAACAGGAACATACTGTACTAAAACAGCAATACCCATCACACATCCCCACCAACACAGACACATGCATTATTCACAGAGATAAGTACCAGGGATGGAAAGAGTACTGAAATGTGTTACTCAAGTAGAAGTACTGTTAGTTTAATGACATTTTACTCTAGTAGAAGAAAAATTACTGGTGTAAAAAAACTACTCAAGTAAAAGTAATAAGTAGCTCAGAGTAAAATGAATTTAGTTACTTTTAAAATAAAAACAATAACCTTAACAATTGACTAATTCCGCTAAGGTTACTTTAACGTTATCTCTTCCATGCATTAAATTGAAAGAGAGGAAATTAATGTACAGCAGGAACTAACTTTAAGTAGTATCTTCATTTATTTTATGAGCGCTCGCCCACACACTGCCATATACGCTGTCTGCCATCTGCCCCGTACAGTTGAAACCGGGATTCATACGTGAAGAGCACACTTCTCCAGCGTGACAGTGGCCACCGAAGGTGAGCATTTGCCCACTGAAGTCGGTTACGATGCCAAACTGTAGTCAGGTCAAGACCCTGGTGAGGACGACGAGTGCGCAGATGAGCTTCCCTGAAACGTTTTCATCAGCTGTCAGGGTGGCTGGTCTCAGAAGATCGTGCAGGTGAAGAAGTCGGATGTGGAGGTCCTGGGCTAGTGTGATTACACACGGTCTGAGGTTGTGAGGCCGGTTGGATGTACTGCCAATTTCTCTAAAACAATGTTGGAGGAGGCTTATGGTAGAGAAATTAACATTCAATTATCTGGCAACAGCTCTGGTGGACATTCCTGCAGTCAGCATGCCATTTGCATGCTCCCTCAAAACTTGAGACATCTGTGGAATTGTCTTGCGTAACACAACTGCACATTTTACAGTAGCCCTTTATTGTCCCCAGCACACGGTGCACCTATGTAATGATAATGTTGTTTAATCAGTTTCTTGATATGCCACACCTGTCAGGTGGATGGATTATCTTGGCAAATGCTAAATACTCACTAACAGTGATGTAATACATGTTTTTTTGTGCATATAGAACATTTCTGGGATCTTTTATTTCAGCTCATAAAACATGGGACCAACAATTCACATGTTGCGTTGGTATTTTTGTTCAGTATAGTTACTTTACACCTCCTGTACACCTAAGTACATCTCCTGGCCACTCAAATATGCAGATCTCCTCATTTTCAGAAAGTACATCCAACTGGCTACAAAACAGCCCACAGGATTAGTCCATAACGTATACACTGTAGACACCAACAGACCAATAATATTCTCACAGGCACACACCCACGAAGAGTTCAACAACAGCCTGAGATATATAAACATACGTTGCCATGTAAAAACATCACAGGCGCTGTCACACAAAATACTGTTCAACCTCCTAAACACCCCTTCCCCCCCATTTGTTTACTTGACTAATATTTTGCTCAGGTGACAAGCAATCCGGTCTGTACGTTTCCTGTTATCTTTTATG
Source organism: Brachymystax lenok tsinlingensis (assembly GCA_030435695.1). Taxonomy (NCBI): domain Eukaryota; kingdom Metazoa; phylum Chordata; class Actinopteri; order Salmoniformes; family Salmonidae; genus Brachymystax; species Brachymystax lenok. The sequence goes on along the minus strand of CM059786.1, from coordinate 9,673,470 downwards.
TTTTTGCCCTACGTTACAGAATTATGCAAACCTCTGTGAGTGGAATGGAAGATCAAAGATAAGGGCCATAGGGCACACAAATTAAGTGTAATAATGAGAACCCTTAGCCGTACACTGATTAATTATTGAAATAAGAAACATCTTTGATATTCTAAAGTTCCTCTTACGATGTAACAATAGCGGTTGGCGAGACACAGTCTTAGAAAATATAACTATACCCCCTGTTCTTAAGAACTACGAACTGTGTCTGTTCAATGCATCTCAACCAACTCTCACAATAAAGTTCCATGACTGTTTCCAAGTATTACTGGGGTCACTCTCTGGCCCCCGCCTTTGAAAACAGATATGAATTTCATGCATTTTAGCCATTAAGGGCCGACTTCAGAGGGCCCAAATGTTCCTGTGAAATAACGCGGAGGGAGCGAGGAGGCCAAAGGTTACATTAATCCACGTCAACAAACCCAAATAATTTATCGCCCTGTGCAAACAAACGGCACTGTCATGGGCTCTGTGTGGCGGAGGGGAGGTCTACAAGCCCACTGCCAGCTAAGCTAGCCTGACCCCCATCACTCTTCTCCTTATCTCTCTCTCCGCTGTCCACTCCTCATTACTCTCAGACGCACGCACGGGGACGACGTCATGCACAGGGCCGGATAGCAGGACACAGACACGCACACAGAGGTGGGGGATGGAGATGAGTGTGACTTGTAAACACCGTATGCTACCCAGACAAGGGTGGCTGTATTAGGGGTAACAGACAAGGGCTAGGTGCTGCACTGGGCAGAGCTAGACAGTTCTGGTTCAGTATTTCTTCCAGTGTGTGTGTGTATTAGTGGCTTTGTGTATTTGTAAGCACACATTTGGCTATGTGTGCACGTTTGTTGTGATATCTGTGTGTCTGTCTGCTTGAGTGTATCTGTTCGTCCGTGTGCCTGATTATTTGTGTGAGAGAGTATCTTTCTCTGTGTGTGTTTCTGTGTTTATGAGTGTGTGGAGTGGGGAGGGCTACGGTTGGGTCTGGACTCTCAGTCTGGGAAGAAGCCGGAGCAAGCTCTCTCACACACACAGCCCTGCCTATGAGTTTCAATCAATAGCCAGTCCCTGTGGCCGCCCCGAGCAAGCTGTTTGAAAAGTCAGAGTAGCATAAAATGGCCATTATTCAATTACTGGGACGGACACATTTAGAAGGCTAGCTCACTAATTAAGGAATCAGACCATTAATAGCTTGGGATGAGACTGGCATTTGATCACAGATTAGATGCACTGGAAATGAGATCCATTCACTTATTGGTGGGCTTGGATGTGGGGTGCAACAATGGTTTTAGGACAGGTAGTACTGTATAACTATGCATGCTATGGCCAGAGACTTGTTACAAAACAACTATCTCTGAGTCTGATCTCCTCTGTCCCTGACCTTTCAAAGGGGTAAACCGCTCCAATATCTCGCTTCGGTGTCGGAAAAAGCTAACAGCATGTGGTGAAATTGAGATTGAAAAAGCGAGCGGCAGCGAAGGTCATTAGTATTCAACACGTTGAGTAATCGAGGTCCCTCTCAGTTCAATGAAAAGCATCAGTTCATACTATCACCCGCATCTTTCCCTGAATTAAAAGGCACAACAGGGGGGACATTGTAATGTACTCTATGCCGGTCACTACTTTCCATTAGGAGAGTATACCACACATTTGTTCTAGCTCCGGGAAGATCACCGAAACAGATCTACTTAACACACTTCTAAGGAAACAGTGTTAATCCAACGTGTGAATTTTTAAAAACCCGCTTGGCACAACGTTCGACTTTGTAGCCCTGGGCTTATTTTTTGTGGTTTTGTGTGCTAGCTTTTTTTTTATATGAATTATTTACCCCCTGAGAGACAAGGCTACGTTGTAAAAGGAGTGCCTCGTTTGCTCCTAATTTTACAGCTGGTCAGGCAGAAGCACAGCCGCTGACCCCAGGGTCACTCTGACAGCTGGGATGTGCCATTTTGCTTTTCCCTTCTGTTTCCATGTACTTCAGGAAGTATCAGAGAACTCACAGAGCTACAGTACACCCAGCAAAAGGTTACTGAGATGCTGCAATGTAGGGATGTGTACACAATTATTTCTGAAGGCTCGGCCCTCTCTTTGTTCCACATCTTATCCACCTAAGGCTTGATTCTTGATTCCGGCCCCAGTGTGTCCTGGTGTGTATCGATCCTACTCATTCCTGTTCGATTGGGGCCCAAATTCACCCACGCAGAGTCAAAGCACCGCAGTCACTGGTTAATCCCTGACCTTTTGATATGGGAACTGCATTACACCTCGGAATAGATGTGTTGTATTGGTGAATTTACCTCGCTACAGGGTAACTGAGTGGGAGGATCTTTTATTTTTTTTTATTTCACCTTTATTTAACCAGGTAGGCAAGTTGAGAACAAGTTCTCATTTACAACTGCGACCTGGCCAAGATAAAGCAAAGCAGTTCGACACATACAACAACACAGAGTTACACATAGAGTAAAACAAACATACAGTCAATAATACAGTAGAAAAAAAAAATCTATATACAAAGAGTGCAAATGAGGTAAGATAAGGAAGGTAAGGCAATATATAGGCCATGGTGGCAAAGTAATTACAATATAGCAATTTAACACTGGAATGGTAAAAAACAAAATGTGCAGTAGATGAATGTGCAATGTAGAAAAACTGGGGTGCAAAGGAACAAGATAAATAAATAAATGAATACGGTAGGGGATGAGGTAGTTGGTTGGGCTATTTACAGATGGGCTATAAACAGGTACAGTGGTCTGTGCGCTGCTCTGACAGCTGGTGCTTAAAGCTGTTGAGGGAGATAAGTGTCTCCAGTTTCAGAGATTTTTGAAGTTCGTTCCAGTCATTGGCAGCAGAGAACTGGAAGGAGAGTCGGCCAAAGGAGGAATTGGCTTTGGGGGTGACCAGTGAGATATACATGAAAGTAGTTGGTCCCTGGGTGATGCATTCAATCATTTTGGAGCTACTGTGTGCACATGTTAAGTGTTTGTCTACTCTACGTCAGCAGGCTATGCTTTACTTATCCATCTTACTGTCACGACTTCCGCCGACGTCGGTCCCTCTCCTTGTTCGGGCGGCTTTTGGTGGTCGACTTCACCGGTTTTCTAGTCATCGTCGATCCACTTTTCATTTTCCATTGGTTTTGTCTATGTTTTACACACCTGGTTTCAATCCCACAATTACTTGTTCATTATTTAACCCTCTGTTCCCCCCATGTTTGTGAGTCTTTGTTTATTGTATTGCGGTCCGTTACTGTGGGCTTGGCTAATTTTGTTGTGTATTGTGATTATTCTTTGAGTAAATTGATATTATTACTCATATCTGCTGTCCTGCGCCTGACTCCACTACACCAGCATCACACAGACGCATTACACTTACTTTAAACCTATTGATACAGTACCTTCACACAATTGACAAGTACACAAAAAAGTTGATCTGTCTATGTACTTATGGCAGCAAATGTCCCTGAGAAGCGACCTCTGCTATGACTAATATCACTTTGGTATGTAATCCATAAATGCCGAAGTCCTTGAAGCTTTACTCAGCACCACAGTGAAGCAGGGAGACATCTGCAAGGCAAAAAATATGGAGACTGCTTTGACATTACAGCAGGAAGTGCTACTTGACATGAACTCCCCCTTACCTCCAGTGACTTCACGGAAAAGACGATGGGCCTTAAGTGGGTACAAGTTTTTGCTTGTCCGCCACTTTTCTGCTTGTCCGCCACATTTATTTAGGAAGATATTGGATGTTTGAGAGCTTCTCTAAAGCCCCTAGTCAGCCAACCCCCACTCACCACACAAACCTTCCTTTCAGCTTGTTTGCTATTTAGCAGGAGATTCTAAAGAAAACAGACTCATCTATCTGACCTGGGTGGCATGGATAACATAGGGAAACGCTTGACAGGCTTAAGACAGCTAGCTACCTTATGGTATTTTAGCATCAAACATGACGATACAGCAGTCAGGCATTATGATACAGCAGAGCCATATCCTGTCGGGTATATTTAGCTGTTCTTATTTCTTAACCGACCACTGAAAACCTTTGGTCCGGTTGGCAAACAGCCCCTGCAGGGGCACGGAGGGTCTCGGCATAACTGATATCTTACTGTCACCAGCATTATACTCCTCTTCTATCTCCTCCCCGACCGCTTTCTCTTGATCAACAAGCTCAGAAGACAAACAAAAACCTGGTTTAGATTAGATACCAGCAAAGCCTTCTGGCACACATGGACGCAGCCTATTTCTGGGAGAGAGAGAGGGGAGAGCTGTGGAAACCTGCTGCCGGGCTGTGGGCCAAGGTTTGGATCCCGGTACGACTGCGGTCCTTCCAGTCCAGAGGAGCGAGCGTTCTGTGGAGCGGGACGCGGGGCTTGGAGCTCACACCCCCTCCAAGGATGATAGATGCTCTGTGCGCTCCCTACAGCCGGGAGAGAGCATTAGACATCTGTATAATTGTTTTAGGAAGAGAGAGACGGAGAGAGAGAGAAAGAGGGAAGGACAGAAAGAGAGAGAGAATGAGAGAGAATGATGGAGATGGCGCAATAGAGGGGAATAGAGAGAATTGGCACAGTTCACAGCTGGCTCTCACACAACAGGACATCCTTCCACACACATTACACATGTCCGCTCCAATCCACTCACACGCCCAGAACTACACTCAAACCTCATCTCCAATCCCTCTGACTGACAATCCAATACCTGTGCTCCCTCTGGCTGGCAAAGGACCGCTAGCATGTTCCAAAAGTCACACAGCAGTATAATTATTCCTAGGGTTTAGCATTGGTGGCTTATACTTACAATAGGGCAAGGGCTGGCATAGGATCGAAGGGGGTAATCTTATTGGGACGAGAGACAGGAATTTCAATACAGAGACAAGGGAGAATGCACCCTCTCTTTTCTCTGCAATGTGGAAATATGGCTTCCAAGAGGAGCTCATGCGATGAAGCCAATATGGCACGGACATCACAGTAAACAATACAGCTGCTTTTAGCTGAGCTTCCTATTTATCACAACGTTAAACACCAACAAGGGCAAACATGAAGAAAATCCAACCAAAACTGGAAAAAAACCTCAACATTCCTGTGGTTAAAAAACATGTAACATCAATTTAAGTGCTGGCTTCCGTCCGCTTCTCAAAGGGAGACAATAATACACACAAGTAGGGGGACATAATGCAATTATAACAGTACACAGGCTTGTGTTTTATTAATGGAGTTGACTTTCAATAATTTATGTCCATGGAGACGCATGTCAAGTTGGTGCGGCTGAACACTTCATGAATTTCAAATAATCATGCAAAACAAAATAGGTACGTCATTAAGTGTACTTATAAAAGGGCACTAACAGTGCGCCCAACCATCGGAATCCTCCACAGCGTTGTAATATCAATTTAAGTCATCAGGCTTGATCTTGATACTGAGTAGCTTGTTGAATGTGCCTGTTGAAGACTCTTGACACGATTCTCACTGCGCTACATGTGCTGTACAAAACGCACTTCGCTCACTACATGGAATCTTTAGCTTCCAACGCAGCAAGCTAAAGTCACATCATGCCGCTAATGAGGATCTCATATCAGTTATTAACGAGACAGTATTTCTCATTAGTTAATTGAATAACTTGAGAATGAAGTTCCATGCCGCTCACATTAAAGAATTATCAGCTTCAGATTCATTTAGGGCCCTTGGAAGAGCGTGAGATTAGAAAGCTGAGTGATATTCTATCTTGATCACTTCTAATGACATGATAAGAAGACATATCGGTGTGATATTGAAATGGAAGGCTGCAGGAGCACTAGTGTGATTCATTAACATGGGACGAGCAGCAGACGAGCGGCAGACGAGCGGCCGGGTGTGCGTGTCTGCACATGTGTGTGCTGAATTACTAATTGACTAAAATAAGAAAAGATCTCGCCAAGATGTGACATTACTTAAAAGGCCAACACATTTTCTAATTTAAATGTTTGAATCGTTTTAGGAATAAATTATGACACATTCTTAGTTGAAACTGGTCCTGTTTAAATGTGTATATGAATAACTAATTAATAATCATGACGATAGCTGTCCAGATGAATAACATGCAGATCATTACTTTATAATCGATTGACCAACAATCTATGGAGCAGCAGCATACCACCCTGCATCCCACTGCTGGCTTGCTTCTGAAGCTAAGCAGGGTTGGTCCTGTTCAGTCCCTGGATGAGAGACCAGATGCTGCTGGAAGTGGTGTCAGCGGGCCAGTAGGAGGCACTCTTTCCTCAGGTCTAAAAAAATATCACAATACCCCAGGGCAGTGATTGGGGACATTGCCCTGTGTAGGGTTTTGTCTTTTGGATGTGATGTTAAACAGGTGTCCTGACTCTCTGAGGTCATTAAAGATCCCATGGCACTTATTGTAAGAGTAGGGGTGTTAACCTTGGGGTCCTGGCTAAATTCCCAAGCTGTCCCTCATACCATCATGGTCACCTAATCATCCCCAGCTTACAATTTGGCTCATTCCTCCTGTAACTATTCCCCAGGTCGTTGCTGTAAATGAGAATGTGTTCTCAGTCAACTTACCTTGTAAAATAACAGATAAATAAAATGGATTACGATATGATTACATTTTAAAGAAGCAACGTACATCCTGAGCTCGCATTGACCCCAGGATAGATGTGAAGACCTATGTTAATGTGTGAATTAAATAGTTGTGTTTGGTTTGTTTCAAGAGCTAATAAATAGCTGAATATTTTGATATGTCTTATTGCATTGTATGTTTTCTGGTTGACTGGGTCGAAATTGTATTTTGGGTTGACCGGGTTATCAGGCAAATTCCTGTTGTCCGGTCATCACATTCAAATTGAATTGAGTTGATTAGATTACAGTCTGGGTGTGTTGTCCTACCTTTTGTTTTTGCTAGCAAAGTGCAAAGTAATGTTAATTCAGGTTGGTGGTGAGTTCCCGCTTGAATTTGGTTAAAAGGGCAGTGAATTCGCTGATTCTTTGAGAATCTTGCATCCGCAAGCCTCCAGTGTGTATCAGGCCCACTGTTTTTTTCTCTTAGAGATTATTCTGAACTGAAGATACTTGTAACCACGTTACATATTATTAGTTGATAGTTATTTACTCTGTCTTATTCTGTAGTGGATCACATATTTAATGTACACTGTAATCGTTTGAGTGTCTCTTTAATGACTAACACATCTTATTGGTTGATTTGAGTGAAGACATTTCTCGTTTTACATAGTGATAGATAATCTATTGGTAAATGTTATCTACGCTATACACATAGCATTAGATTATGCATAGGTTCTAATTTTAGATGTCTGGCTAAGATAAACCTTGCAAAATTAAAGCTTGGACTATGATTGCAAGTAACAGCTCATAAGTCCTATAAGCCTCTTAATGATCAAGCAAAGTTATCTTAGAACAAATGTAATTATAGCATCTGAGTGTTGATGCGTAGACAGACTCCCAAGCTGGCTAGATGAATCGTATACGTGTATGACCTATAGCATTTACTCACATATTAAAGGAGTCCGATTGATGAATGTAGTTTATTATTCAAGATAATTTTAACTACACTGTTGAACATTGTGTATTGTCCCTATTCGATACATTATACCTACTGTATATAATAAAGAATAGATTTCACCAATAACTTTTTCTGTTTATACTAAGCAACTGAGTGTCAATCATAGTACCCCCAAGGACTCTATTCCACTCTACTCACTTCGGTTGGCGGCATGATTCGTTTGTGCCCGTGATTAAGCAGAACATAACACCTCCTCTGTCAAGAGAGTGGCAGCACATTGCAGATGGAGTTTTGTTTTATCATTTTTATTAGGTTAGCAATATTCTTCAGAACCAGTCGCTCCGGTCACAAACCAAATCTACCCTCATATCAAATATTATATGTCTAGGCACACACTTCAAACAGAGTCTGGTTTAAATGTGCATGACTGCAGACAAAGCATACATGAACATGCTAAGCTATTGTCCTTGAGGGTGTGCAGACCCATATATGTCTGTTTATCCTCTGTAAATGGAATGCATGCTTAAATATGTTGAGGGGGATCCGTGCGAGGGGAAGCGGACGATTCGGAATCTCCATATATTTGGGGCTCTGTCGAGGCACAAGTGAAATGCATGCTGGGTCTCCTCACAGCTCAGCGCTAATGGAGTTCAATCCCGCATTCAACACTCTCCCCCACTGCTCCCACTCTAACTACTAATTACAGACGGGATACTTTTCTGTGTGTATGTGTATGTATGTGTGTGTTTGTGTGGGTCCTCAGAGAGAACAAGCTTAGTTTCCTTTAGAGACTCTATGATTCCAACTGCCGATATCCCCAAATCTTTCATGTGATTTCTTCAGGCCAGGCTCTTGGCTGCAAGCAAAGGGGCATCCATATCACTACATACTGTACCTTCAATCACAGTTTTACCTTTGTTGGTTTAGCTGATGCTCAGAAATATATCGTTTATTGGGTCCTTCCCAGAACTCAAGTCTCTCTGCTCTATGCTACTTAGAACTCTGCTGAGAAGGTTAAGTTCATTTCCAGTGGACAGCATGTGAGATTAAGCGTCCCACTGCAGGCAATGCTTCAGAAAGTCCATTCAGCACAAACTGAGTGGAACTGGAACATTGCACCACAAAGTCCCCAAAATGGGGTTTACATCATCTAGGGCCGCCTGGTGCTCTGTCATCTAAAGCTAGCAGGCTAGCGCATGGTATCAATGCACTGTATTATTGGCTGTATGTTTGTTGATTTCCATGTGTAACTCTGTGTTGTTGTATGTGTCGAACTGCCGTGCTTTATCTTGGCCAGGTCGCAGTTGTAAATGAGAACTTGTTCTCAACTAGCCTACCTGGTTAAATAAAGGTGAAATAAAAAATTAAAAAAATAATAAAAAAACGCTGCCTGACCACGGAACCACCGTACAATTAACATGAAGAAAGCCCCATCTGGACATGTATGACATCAGGGTGGCGCAGCTGAAAATAAACACCTCTCTTCACTTCCCGTGGATGGTTCTATAGGTTCCCAGCCCCTTACGCCGTAAACACAGAGTCCACTTCATTCATCACCTGTCCCTATGGTGCACAGTCTAAGACCGGAGGAAAGACAAATGGTTCTTCAGGGATGCTCTAAAAGGATAGCTACGATATATCCTGTCGGGGTCACCAATCTAAAGTTTGAAGTTTTGGTCGTGGGAAAACACTCAGCTCCTGTCAGGGTGTGCGTGCTTGGAGAAATGATAGTGTGCAGTAGACTGCAGTTCATATGTGCTGTGTACTGATCAATGGCCTCTTTACCACTGTATTTCTCTCTTACTCTGTTATAGTGACCAGCATTCCCGGATCTATCACGCACTCTCCACCTTATTCCCTGGAACGGATGGGATATGGCAGCAGATGAACTCCAAGGCCATGCTTTCCAGCGCTGGATCTATTTAATTGGCTCACGGAAATGAAGCCTGCAATGAGAGAGCCACTCCAGAGGAGGTCATTTGGGAGGATAATCAAACTGATCCATTTACTGAATGATGTGAAAAGCATCACATGTGCACAGCGTGCATGTGAGGGTGTCCACCCTTTGCGTGTGTTCAGTTGTCCATGGGCAATTTAACAAATTAGGCTAGCAGCATCCGTGCAAATTGTACACACATGTTTACATCTATGAGTGAAGAGACTCTCACCGTGGTGTCCTAAGTGACTGGCATAAATAACAGAGACAGATAATGAAATGCAACCTCCTATCTAACCTATCCACATATGCAGTCTAATCAACCATTACCCATTCAAGGCTCTAATCAATCAATCAACTAATAATGAATCGAGATTCCATTTCTAATGTCGTCCTGGTCTATAATTGATTTCCAGGAACTGAAGCCGAACAAATATGGACACAAATTGCCTTATTTTTCAGTCTGTAGACTTCTACATTAACTATGAAATATCTGTTTCATCAGAGCTACTTGGAACGGAATAAAGTGCATGCAAAACTTTCTACCATTGCCATTTGCTATTCTTGGTCCTTGGAGGGACTCGTGCCTTTTTTTTGCTGAATCCACACTGGTGGCGAGGAGGGACACGGCAGACACAGCCGCCAGAGGTCCTGAGTGTGCTGTGCAGTAAGCAGCTGTGTGCTGTAAATGCATAGAATACAATTTTTAACATGTCTGTCATTAGCATCTGTATAGAATACGCTGGACTGAATAATTAATGGATTGAACACATCAATTGGATAAGAAACGCAAACAAACCGCGGAACGTGCACTGAACATGAATAATAAGCATGCTTTAATTTCCAGGGAATTCAGACGATGGGCACAGGCATAGTAGCCAGTTTCTCTCCATCTCCAGAGAATTAAATAATGTAGTATTAAGAAATGGCTCATATTCATTAGAAACATTATGAGGTGATATCCATACAAGGCTTAAAACATTTCCAACTCATCTGATTTATATCCTTTACTTTGGGAGAGAAGTACTGTTGAGTTCCACTACAACCATTTCAAACTGAACTCTAACTCCTCGTATATCTGCTAGGAACACAATAAAGCATGATTAAAATGACCAGTTGGAATTTCTATTCCACAGGAGATTATCACATAGCGATACGATCATTTAAAATGACTGATCAAAAAAGTGACAAATTGATTCATGGTCACGAGTCATTGGGTCCCATTTCTCTGGAGCTGCAGTTAATTCCGTCTACTGTGTTCTCTCTGTTGCTCAGCGGGCAGCCCAGCCTCAAGAGAATGCAGCCGTCTGGAACCCCACTGACACAACATGGTCAGCAAAGTCTGGTGTGCTGAACAAGCGCTCACCGCTCGCTATTGCACTGCAATTTCATCATCCACCACCCAATTTGATAGGCAGGTCCTCTTACTTAAAAAAACCTGGGGGTGGTAAAAGAAAACGAGAGCATCTTCATCAAAATCCAAGATGATGCACCCGGAGTAAGCACAAGGTCAGCTCGATTGCAAGTTCAATACTTATATAAAGAATACACGTTTTGAAAGTACAAATGAGATGAGATCTGTGTTGTTTGCTTGATATCTCTGCGAAATGTGTCTCACTTGTTGGAATTTGAGCGTATTCGAGCATACTGTTGCTGGGGTGAGCTTTCGTAGCAATTCATCAGTCTATATCTAACCAGAGCTCTGTGCACCTTGACAGTGACTTTGTGTGACAGCATATATAATGTGATTTCTCCTGTCCCCTGGGACCCTAGGGCTGATGATGGAGACTTCTGGGCACCGCTTTGCTCCACATAGACAGCCGTGACAGAGAGAAATGCTTGAGCGTGATGATTAGTGGCATTTTTCACAGGGCTTGGAGATCTCCTCTTGGTCTGTTGCCCATAAAATGCTTGCAGAGACATTTCAGGTCCTCATGGTGTGTTTAAACTTGTCATAGTTGGTTCTTTTTTGGGTGGGGAATATCAAGTAAATTAACTGACAGATGTCACAGTATTTCAATACCAGTGGAGGCAGGTGGGATGAGCTGTAGGAGGATGGGCTCCTTGTAATGGCTGGAATGGAATTAATGGAACAGAGTAAAGAATGTGGTTTCCATATGTTTGGTGTGTGTGATACCATTCCATTAATTCTGTTCCAGCCATTACATTGAGCCGTCCTCCTATAGCTCCAATGTTCAATACTATACGTCTATCCCAACCAAAGCATACAGTGAACATGTGGAAACACCTTATGTTGATATTCTGTTTCACTGTATTGGTATCTATATAGGCTATGCTCATGATAAAGTAAAATCCACGTCACATCTGCAATCATTGAAGGTGAAGTATTGAGTCTAGTACAGTCTAGACAAGGCCTACAGTTGATTGAGTTCCTGAACAAAAACGAAATGCTCTGCAAATTGGCAATGCAATTAACAGACAACCAGCTTGAGAAAGTTACCACATCGAGTCTCTAACAATTACAGCGTTCTTCTTAAAAAAAACACTGCTCTTGATCTGCCTCAATTAAGACCTTTATTAATTTCAACAGCTTGAACAATGTATTGTGTCTGGATAATTGTTTTAATTAGCAAAGTGCTCTTCACTTTGCATTGAGCCAGTTTTAAGTGGAAAACCACCCATACTCCAACATGTGACAGACGCATCACATAAACTAGAAGAATCAAAGAGATCTCTCTAACACAGACAATCCTCCAGGTGCTGTAAAGTAGTTCTAGCTGTCATTAGACACACCGGCCAATGAAACCCGTGAGTCCTTCCGCTTTTGGCATTTTATTCCATCTAAATACTGCAATGACAAGGATTCATTGGAAGGATCCATTAAAGAGGTCTGATATATAATGCTGAGATGCATGATCAGACACTCATCACTTTCAGGGAGCATGTTATTGCGCTATGGGGAGAATTTTGCATTGTCATGTCTCGGCTAAGTGCTTAACCCTTTGGTGGCTTGTCGTATACGCTAGCTACAGAGTTTGGGATGCGTTATACAACCCTTATATCCATATTTGACGCAGACGGCGTATAACCCGGGGGTTTGTATACTCGACAATGGTGTGTTGGGGACACTGACGGCAAGTGTAAGCTGTGGAACTAGCATCTTGTTCCACCAGCTACTGTACAGCTATAGTGCGGGCTAATATGTTACATATTTCTCAGCCAGGTCACCTAAACTTCTCATCAGCCAAACACACTGGTTACAAAGCTAGTATTACTCTATAAGGACAACAGAGGAAGGTCATAAGCGCAAAAAGTGATTTATACAATTTGAGGCATTGGAGCACTGAAGAACCTGAGAGATGATTTGTTTGATGTCATCTCTTTCTATTCCGGCTGGTTTCTTTTGAGGAATCCTCTAATTAAACATAGTCTATTGAAGAGCAAATGAGCTTGACAGTGTTCCATCATCTTGTCAAAGGCAGTGCGCGCTGCGGCGTTCACAGGTGGAGTCTTTAATGCGGTTTCTCATCCACTAATCTCCCTGTCAGTAATGAAGTCCCTGCTTAAGTGTGGGAGAGCAACTGTCATCCATTAGTGTCAGCCATTTTCATTAATGGCCATGGATTACTTACTGTTCCCTGATTAATAAACAGTCTTAACGCAGAGTGTATCCTCATAGCCGTCTCATTTAACGATTAGCGTTAGTGCTAATGCTAATGTCACTGTTTACACTCATAGAGGCAATAATGTTGAGTTTGTGTTGCCGTTAGCTTAAGACAGGACAGGTAATGTGTGTATTTCGTTTTTTCTAGAGATGAATAAATACCAATGCATTATTGATCGACATCAACCTCCTACTTTCAAGGTAATCATTTCATAAACATTTCACATTACCTTGATATTTGCACATGTAATCCAATTAGCTCGCAGAGCGAAGCGCTATTGATTTCAGTAAAAACATACACAATCAATTTTAGGGTCGGCTAATGAAATTCCTTTACTTTTGTGTGCTAATGCTGTTGTGTGCGTGCTTGTTCTCCGTTTGGATGTTAGATGCTGGAAGCGTAATGATATGAGAGGCTGCCTCCCAGACCACATAGTAATGGGGGGCTCAAAGGTAGTCTAGCCTCCCATTGATCAAAGCTGTCTAATGTGACAGATTTGTCCCACATTCACTTAGCCCATCATTCTAAGATATTTTTTTACCTTCAATACAAAAATGAAACCAATTGGAGTAAAACCGCGACTTGTCCTGTGGTCTTAAACATATTCATTGAATCTCCCTCCCTAAAAGGGGCTCTTTTACACACGCAAACTGTCACACTTGTCTAGCAACACAACGTCTTTTAAATATTCATGTTAACAGAAGTTGAACCTCTGCCACCGTTACTTTTAGTTGGATTAAGTATTGGACACAATTAGATTCTAGTGGCGTGGTATAAATAGCCTGGGGATGTTTGCATGAATTACGGCATGCCGGAAACGATTGTAATGTATTGTACATTCTGCCTGTGCAAATCTCCCTCGGTCTTCAGACACTAATCCTTCCCGCAGTAAATTCTGTGTTGTCTCATTTTGACGCCAGGCCGGAGGTTGTTTTCTTTTCAATAATCTCATAGGCAACTATGACTTGATTAGACTCCAAAAATTCAAGGGTAAAACTATTGATTGTATCCAAATGGAATTATTCTGAAATACAATTAAGGTGGCCATCTCTTCCAGCATATATTTGTCTGCGGCTCTAAATCAGCAGCTCACATTCACATAGACTAGAGGCAAACTCAATCCAATTATATAGATAAATGGGGCTAATCATGCCACAGAATTTGAATATTTGCTTTATGGGCAGGTCGATAAGCATAATCATTCACCGGGGCCAAATTTACAGCACAATTTCAGATAACACTGAAAGAGTAGAGGGGCAAATAGTTCTACATTAGACATTAACATATGGATTATAGCGGCCCAAGATAAGAACGAGACATTTCATTAACTGAAAGAAACATTTGATTTAAATACTTTTTCCTATTTTCACCCATTTCCATAATTTATACAGGATGAGCGCACCGGTCCAAATTGTGCAACAGCCTTTGTGAAAAGGGACCGATGTGACAATTATTGTTCTGAATCTTTCAGGCTTTATTTCAAAACGTGGTGAACCACAACCAAACAGCCAAAGAAAGACCCCCTCATATTGAATAGTCATATGGAAATGTACGCCATAATTGGAACTGCAAGATACATCTTCTCACGTTTAGCAGATATTTTCCTTATTCACACAACCTTATCTTAGTTCTGCATGTAGATGTCTATTTATGAACGGTAGCTTCATGAAACACTGATTGTACCATTGAAATTCTTCAACTCATACCCAAGTTCAACAAACGGGCTACCAAGTCAACATCTTGTTCCAGGAGATGAATTTATTTTCAAGGACAACCCCAAACAAATGTATTCTTCCAATAGACATTTATTTTTTCTGAAAATCTGAAAAATATTTTCCCTTTGAGGAATCTTGCTCTGAAATCCGGTGACTGATCACATCTGCTGAGCTGGCGGCTAGACGAGATAGGGAGACCTGAAACCTCTTGATCATGGAATCAGTCGCCATGGAAACACTAGCATTGCTAGCCTGCTGTAATGCTGCATGAGAGAAACTAGGCCCTGTGTCAAATAGTACAGTTTAGTCAGCAAGATAGTCTATATCCCGAGGCTGCAACATGCCACAGTCACCACAAACTGGAGAGAAACTACAGTACCTACTCTATTACAGCTGGCAGTCTTCAGCTTCTCAACATGAACGTCTTCACAGACCAAACACAGCACAGCATGTAAGTCTTCATAGACAACCAACCAAAGTTCAACATAATATGCTTATAGTCTTTAGGGATATCTATAGAAGCCTATAGCTCAAACCTCTGGAGGTGGATGACAATGGATTGGTTCTGTTTAGCAACACATCAGTTGTTGAATTTTATGTTTTGTGTGAACCCCAGGAACAGCAGCTGCTGCTTTAGCAGTAGCTATTGGGGAACCTAATAAAATACAAAAATACAAAGAATCTTAATCTACATACAAAGAGTATAATAATATCAGTTTTGAAACATACATGTTCAAAAAATACCTGAAACTGAATAAATGTCCTGTCTTGTGCCAAATGTTCCAGTGTTGATTTCCACAGCCTTATATATGTTTCAAAGATGAACAGCTCATTTCAACATGGTCCTCTATAGTGACTGTTGTAACTTAGTGCCAAAGTCACCTCTACTTAAGGGCAAAGCCTGCTTGTGAAACTGAATAACGATCATATTACTATGTCTGCGGAATATCAAAATACTGTAACACAACAGGGTGAATACAAAAGATGCCTTAATTGTCTACCAAAAACGCTACAACTTTAATCAACGACATCGCCACCCAATTCAATGACAAATCTCCAAGAGCACTTAGACAGCAATTTTATCGGCAGATAATGATGCCGATCGATGGCAGCCATGTATTTGAAGGACAAACATGTGTTTTCGCTCTCCTTTGCTTAATGATTGTGTTTGCAATCATGCCCAGTGATTAAGTGTGACAGGTAGAAAAGAGCGCAGGCCTTTTACCCAGACTGCCATGCTTCTCTTTTCTGTGATAACTGTACGAGGCGAAAGACACACAGCTGAACTGCCGCAACCGCCCATGCCACCCAACCCTCATATCCTCTCACCATCTCTTTCTACCTCTTTCCACCCTAACCAATTTGCCACAAAGCTAATTCCCAATGAAAGTATACAGTACGTCTGATCAGTAGTATAGTGATCTGCCTGAGCACGCTTCTGCTTGGAGACGTCTTAGCCTAGTTAAATAAAAGTTAAATTAAAAAAAGACCTGACCCGGAATGAATAGGATCTCAATCAGCTAATCAATAGGTGACACTGCAGGGTGAAGGTATAAGCTAATGTCTACAGTGGTGTTTGTGATGTTAAGGATGAGCAAGACTGATTGGTTTCCTTCCACTCTAAGAATGACATTAAGTCAGTGTTGTTTCTTCCCAAAGCCACCCCAGACTAATCAAATAACCATTTTATAGCTGGTCATTACATATAACATAACAATAACACATAACAGCGGAAATGAGGCATCCTCATTAAGATATACTTAAACTTGACCAACCAATCACCATCCAGAAAATGGTGTGCAAATTCAAATTAAATAACCATAAATCCTTTTTAGTTAGTTTAGTTTCTTTCCTCACACCAACTTCATAAGAATACATTTTTTTCAATAGTGAATTCTAGATCTTGCGTTAGATTCAACAGAGTGATGGCATGTCTTACAATAATAGCATGTCTAATTCAATTAAACTGTTACTTTGTCAACATGTCAAATCAAACAGCTTTTATTCGGTCTGTTTCAGTAAATCTTGTTACAGTCTTCCACCATTGTATGTTGATGTAATTTTGCAAAAAAAAAATGCCATGATGATAAGGACTTTAAATTAATGAATGGAGGGAAATAATACGAGAAATGCAATATTCTTGCTTCAGAAAGTTAATACTTGAGACAGTCCAATGTTTTGGACAATGATATACACAAAGAAAATATAAATCTTCACTGAACAGTAAAAAATGGGGTACATTTTTATCACAACACTTCACAGAATTTTCGGTATTTCTTATCTGAACAAAGAGAGGTACTCTATTGCTGCGATAAGGAACAATGATAAAAAAAGTCTATGTTCCAGTCTGCAACACAATATAGCCAACACAGCAGCCATTTTCTTTCTTGCATACGTAAGGGATTCTTAATACGACTCTTAATGTATACCATATAACAACAAAAGCAGTGATGACTCTTTAGTGGATTCTTGAAAGAACTATTGCATTTCGTGTTGAAACAATCCTCTAAACCAATCATGTCTTTCGTGGGGCTTGTTGATATTAGATATCGGCGCTAAAATAAACCTTCTCTATCAGAGTCAATATGCAGACACTCAGTAGGCTATATAGGAATACATGAAAATGAGGTCCTTGCTGGGTCTGTATGTTGAGAGACACTGCATACGTTTCTTTCACAAATAATCTAATCTTTTTAATTTGAAAGATAAGGTGGCAGAATTGGGTGTAATTATGTGCAGCTGGGTCTGTGAGGAATTCATAAAAACTGAGCTAAATCCATCTGCTGATTTCGTTCTGGGGGAGAAAGGGAGGCAGGGAGGCGACAGTGGCAACAGATACGAGAAAAAAAAAATCTAAAATCATTAATTCACCGTGACACTATCTCTTCTACTCTGTCACTCAAGGAGAAATAAAGAGGTGCTAATGAAATATTTGTATGTTTTTCTTATTTGGAGTATTTCATTCATCTTTGCAGAGGAGCACAATCTCTCTCTCTCTCTCTCTCTCTCTCTCTCTCTCTCTCTCTCTCTCTCCTTCGCTCTCAGAGGTTTGAAAGCTCCATTTGGTGTGTCTGAGAAGACACACTTTAATGAGAGTATGCTAACCCCCCTCCACTTCCTATCCTCCATATTCCCCATATTTCAACCTGTTTTGCAATCCAAAGTTTGGATATGGAACAGTGAGCCAGGAAAAAAAGAGAGAGTGAGAGAGAGCATCACAGAGCTCCTCGGAGAAGGAAGGAGGGAGAGATTGACTGAAATAGCAGGAATGTGGTGGTTCCTCGTCGTGTACCGTTTGGCAGGGGTTCAAATGAGAAAGCCAAACACAAACCTGGGATAACTCCCGGGAGGCGGAGTGGAATTACAAGTGTGTCAGTTGAACAGCCAGAGTGTTCTCAGAGCAAAGCCCCAAAGAGACCTGGAGGGAAAGCAAACCTGACACCTCTGACAATCAATGAGTGAGGGTACAGGGAAGTGAACACACATTACAGAACCACTCAACTATGAGGGCATAGGAATTATCTCGGTCACATCGTACCCAAGATATGAAACATTCCGTATGACGTCAACGTTTTTACAAAATAGGAAGAGTTTTACCACAGAATAGGCAGTCCATTCATACAGTATAAAATATATATTTTCCCTCCAGAGAGAATTTGTCTAACCCCTTGACACAATTAGAATAAATGTTTGTATTATACACTTAAAAGTAAAAGAGCAAGTTGAAACCAAATAAGGTTATTGAGGGCTTTTCCATAGGAGCGCCATTTTATTGTCTCTGAAGAACCATAAATGGGAAGATTTTTTTGAAGAACCACACGGAATTGAATAGCCCTGCTGTAGGGTTTTAAACCTTATTTGCATATTTCCAAGGGTGCCTTTCGAGTGAGTGACAGAGATGTGGTTGATGCATATATATGTTTGTAGTTTTCACTAGGGGTTTGTGGGTTATTGTTTGAGCATAGCTTTGTTTGTGTTGTTAGTTATGTTTCAACGTTACGATCTTCGTTTTCCGTTTGTTATTTCGTTTTGTGCCAGTTACATTGAATAATAAAGCATGTATACTGAATATCTCGCTGCGCCTTGGTCTGTCCCTTCAGGAGATCGTGACAGAATAACCCACCAAGAAAGGACCAAGCAGCGAGAGACCCGGGAGTTCTGGACTTGGGAGGAGATATTGGCTGGAAAGGGGTCCTGGACATGGGATGAGATTTTGGCTGGTAAGGGACCTTGGGAGAAGACGGAGGAGCATCGTCACCCCAGGGAGAAAAGAGTAGCGGGGGCCGAGCGGAGCAGTTACGAGGATTTGTATGAAGTATGGAACCCGGAGAAAGAAAAGTATGTTGGGACTCGCCTGGCTAGGAAGCCCGAAAGGCAGCCCCAAAAAACTTTTTTGGGGGGGGGCACACGAGGAGGTTGGCCGGTTCAGGAAACACTCCTGAGCAAACTCCTCGTGCTCTTTGGAGGGAGCGTTGGGGAGAGCGTCGCACTGAGCAGACACCGTGCTATGCAGTTTTGCGCACAGTGTCTCCAGTGCGCATGCATAGGCCGGTGTGCGAAATTCCAGCGCCACTCATCTGTCGGGCAGCCTGGAGGAGTGGTGCCGGCTCTGCACGCTAGGTCCCCAGTACACCTTCTGGGACCGAGATATCCTGCACCGGTTCTGTGTGTGGGGTCTCCGGTTCGCATCCACAGCCCAGTGCGTGACATTCCAGTTCCCATCATCCGTGAGGCAAGGGTGAGTGAACAGCCGGGGAGAGAAGTACCGGCTCCACGCACCAGGTCCCCTGTACGCTTAGATAGCCCAGTACGTCCAGTCCCTGCTCCGCACACCAGGCCTCCTGTGCGCTTAGAGAGTCCAGCACGTTCTGTTCCGGCTCCGCGCACCAGGCCCCCTGTGCGCTTAGAGAGTCCAGCACGTCCTGTCCCTGTTCCACGCTCCAGGATCCCTTTGCTCGTCGTGGACCCAGCACGTCCTGTCCCTGTTCCACGCTCCAGGATCCCTGTGCCCGTTGTGGACTCAGCACGTCCTGTCCCTGTTCCACGCTCCAGGATCCCTGTGCGCTTAGAGAGTCCAGCACGTCCTGTCCCTGTTCCACGCTCCAGCATCCCTGTGCCCGTCGTGGACTCAGCACGTCCTGTCCCTATTCCACGCTCCAGGATCCCTGTGCCCGTCGTGGACCCAGCACGTCCTGTCCCTGTTCCACGCTCCAGGATCCCTGTGCCCGTCGTGGACTCAGCACGTCCTGTCCCTGTTCCACGCTCCAGGATCCCTGTGCCCGTCGTGGACTCAGCACGTCCTGTCCCTGTTCCACGCTCCAGGATCCCTGTGCCCGTCGTGGACTCAGCACGTCCTGTCCCTGTTCTACGTTCCAGGATCCCAGTGCGTGTCATGAGTCCAGTACGGCCCGTTCCTGCTCCCCACACCAGAGTCCCAGTGTGCGTCGACAGTCCGGAACCTCCAGAGAAGGTTCCCAGTCCGGAACCTCCAGAGAAGGTCCCCAGTCCGGAACCTCCAGAGAAGGTCCCCAGTCCGGAACCTCCAGAGAAGGTCCCCAGTCCGGAACCTCCAGAGAAGGTCCCCAGTCCAAAACAAACTGTTCCGGCAAATAGCCCAGGGCCTCCGGTGTGGGACCCCGAGCCAGCTCGGCTGGCACCGGAGCCGCCACCTGGGACAAGGAGGCCCACCTGAAGACCCCCAAAGGACTTTTGGTGCGGTCGGAGTCCGCGCCTTTGGGGGTACTGTCACGTTCAGGCCTGATATTTATAGGCTGGCGTGTTTAGTTTAGTTTTGGTGTAGGTTTTTTTTGTTCTAGGTGATCTATTTCTATGTTGGGGTAATGGTTCCCAATTAGAGGCAGCTGAGTGTCGTTACCTCTAATTGGGAACTATATACAGTGGGGGAAAAAAGTATTTAGTCAGCCACAAATTGTGCAAGTTCTCTCACTTAAAAAGATGAGAGAGGCCTGTAATTTTCATCATAGGTACACTTCAACTATGACAGACAAAATGAGGAAAAAAAATCCAGAAAATCACATTGTAGGATTTTTAATGAATTTATTTGCAAATTATGGTGGAAAATAAGTATTTGGTCACATACAAACAAGCAAGATTTCTGGCTCTCACAGACCTGTAACTTCTTCTTTAAGAGGCTCCTCTGTCCTCCACTCATTACCTGTATTAATGGCACCTGTTTGAACTTGTTATCAGTATAAAAGACACCTGTCCACAACCTCAAACAGTCACACTCCAAACTCCACTATGGCCAAGACCAAAGAGCTGTCAAAGGACACCAGAAACAAAATTGTAGACCTGCACCAGGTTGGGAAGACTGAATCTGCAATAGGTAAGTAGCTTGGTTTGAAGAAATCAACTGTGGGAGCAATTATTAGGAAATGGAAGACATACAAGACCACTGATAATCTTCCTCGATCTGGGGCTCCACGCGGGGTCAAAATGATCACAAGAACGGTGAGCAAAAATCCCAGAACCACACGGGGGGACCTAGTGAATGACCTGCAGAGAGCTTGGACCAAAGTAACAAAGCCTACCATCAGTAACACACTACGCCGCCAGGGACTCAAATCCTGCAGTGCCAGACGTGTCCCCCTGCTTAAGCCAGTACATGTTCAGGCCCGTCTAAAGTTTGCTAGAGAGCATTTGGATGATCCAGATGAGGATTGGGAGAATGTCAGATGAAACCAAAATATAACTTTTTGGTAAAAACTCAACTCGTCGTGTTTGGAGGACAAAGAATGCTGAGTTGCATCCAAAGAACACCATACCTACTGTGAAGCATGGGGGTGGAAACATCATGCTTTGGGGCTGTTTTTCTGCAAAGGGACCAGGACGACTGATCCGTGTAAAGGAAAGATTGAATGGGGCCATGTATCGTGAGATTTTGAGTGAAAACCTCCTTCCATCAGCAAGGGCATTGAAGATGAAACGTGGCTGGGTCTTTCAGCATGACAGTGATCCCAAACACACCGCCCGGGCAACGAAGGAGTGGCTTCGTAAGAAGCATTTCAAGGTCCTGGAGTGGCCTAGCCAGTCTCCAGATCTCAACCCCATAGAAAATCTTTGGAGGGAGTTGAAAGTCCGTGTTGCCCAGCGACAGCCCCAAAACATCACTGCTCTAGAGGAGATCTGCATGGAGGAATGGGCCAAAATACCAGCAACAGTGTGTGAAAACCTTGTGAAGACTTACAGAAAACGTTTGACCTCTGTCATTGCCAACAAAGGCTATATAACAAAGTATTGAGATAAACTTTTGTTATTGACCAAATACTTATTTTCCACCCTAATTTGCAAATAAATTCATAAAAAAATCCTACAATGTGATTTTCTGGATTTTTTTTTCCTAATTTTGTCTGTCATAGTTGAAGTGTACCTATGATGAAAATTACAGGCCTCTCTCATCTTTTTAAGTGAGAGAACTTGCACAATTGGTGGCTGACTAAATACTTTTTTTTTCCCCACTGTATATGTTTGTAGTTTTCACTAGGGGTTTGTGGGTTATTGTTTGAGTATAGCTTTGTTTGTGTTGTTAGTTAATGTTTCAACGTTACGATCTTCGTTTTCCGTTTGTTATTTTGTTTTGTGCCAGTTACGTTGAATAATAAAGCATGTATATTGGATACCTCGCTGCGCCTTGGTCTGTCCCTTCAGGAGATCGTGACAAGCATGCTATTCACCTGCTAGTCGTTTGAGATGGAGCTCAAATAAATTAAGGTGTGGCAGAGGTGTGTTGTTGTATTCTGACCTTGACTCATCATTCCACCACTTTTATACACGAGGAAACCATGAATAAGGTTGAGCAAACTTGCCGGTTCCAAGCAGAAAAAGCTGTTGGACACTTCTTTCCACCTTCCAATATTTCATGGATTGAACTTGAATATGGCAACATTCAAGATGAATCAAATCACTCCATTTTTATTCATCAATATATTTAGAACGTAAAGGCTCTCTAAAATGCTTATTTATTCATACATACTTTCCGAACGCAAAATAATCTACAAGACCAGAGTATTTTTTAATTCTACCAGTTGGTGCGAAACGGAGACGACCCTAGGTCTCGACCCAACCCTGTGCAACTGGGTCCTGGACTTCCTGACGGGCCGGCTCCAGGTGGTGAGGGTAGGAAACAACATCTCCACCCCACTGATCTCAACACTGGGGCCCCACAAGGGTGCGTTCTCAGCCCTCTCCTGTACTCCCTGTTTACCCATGACTGCGTGGCCAAGCACGCACCAACTCAATCATCAAGTTTGCTGACGACACTACAGTGGTAGGCTTGATTACCAACAACAACAAGACCGCCTACAGGGAGGAGGTGAGGGCCCTCGGAGTGTGGTGTCAGGAAAATAACCTCTCACTCAACGTCAACAAAACAAAGGAGATGATCGTGGACTTCAGGAAACAGGAGAGGGAGCACCACCCTATCCACATCGACGGGACAGTAGTGGAAAAGGTGGAAAGTTTTAAGTTCCTCGGCGTACACATCACGGACAAACTGAAGTGGTCCACCCACACAGACAGCGTGGTGAAGAAGAAGCAACAGCGCCTCTTCAACCTAATATTAATATTGAGTGGCTGCTGCCAACATACTGACTTAAATCTCTAGCCACTTTAAATAATAGGAATTGGATGTAACAAATGTATCCCTAACCTAACAATTTTGTATATAATGTTTACATATCCGACATTACTCATATCAAATGTATCCACTGTACTCTAAACCATCTACTGAATCTGGCCTATGCCGTTCGGCAATCAACTCAAATCTCTAGCCACTTTAATAATTATAATTGGATGAAATAAATGTATCACTAGCCACTTTAAACGATGCCATTTATATAATGTTTACATATCCTACATTACTCATCTCATATGTATATACTGTACTCCATACCATCTACTGCATCTTGCCTATGCCGGTCAGCCATCGCCCATCCATATATTTATATATACATACTCGTATTCATTCCTTTACTCTCGTGTTTATAAGGTAGTTGTTGTGAATTTGTTAGATTACTTGTTAGATACTACTGCATGGTCGGAACTAGAAGCACAAGCATTTCGCTACACTCGCATTAACATCTGCTAACCATGTGTATGTGACAAATTGAAAGATGGCTTTCTTTAATTGATTCCTGTATTCTGAACCCATTCTCTCAATGTATTCTACTGAGTCTGTCGACAAAATTTGAATTAAAGGTACACAGTATTTAAAGGGATGGCTTAAATATGATACTTTAAATGTACTGAAAACCCCATTGAATGAAAACTCCACTAGAAAATCTGTTGGCCATCAACTGGGAGGGTTTTCAGGGGTTGAATGAAATTCAGAGCACGCAAGGGTGTGTTATGCTACTGAAAAAGGTAAGTCTGAATAGCAAATACTGGGAAGGTGTGCGTAGGAAATTCCTAAGTCAGGAACAATACAATACATATTTCATAAAGCCTTCTTTTGAGGGTCTATTTGTACTCTAATACAGTGGCATCAGGCCTGCAAATCACATTATGCAGGCTTGCAAAGTGATGAGCAATTCCTATTGGAATCCAGCCAGATTGGGTATATCCAACATTTTGGAATTTTTGTTCACCTGCAACCGGCATTCAGAATGACTGCAAGTAGTGGGAACACTAAGACATGAGACTACCTTAATCATCTAAACTGGAACAACCATTTCAGTAACGGGTGCAATAAGTCCAAGTAACAAATAGTTTAGAAAATTGTATTTATTTATATATACAATTAATTAATCAATCAATGTATGTACATGCGAAAACATGGATATTGAAACAAACAATTCTAAATATCAACCTGCAATAGAGCATGCTGGGAAATATGATACTGCTAGTAGTGATTTTGGTTCAATTCTGGTTATTACACCAATGAGTGTTAATCTTTAGTGTTAATTAAACTTTTGAATCAACACTAGAAATGTTACACTGAAACATCTACACTTGTTAACAGTGGCCAATTTCCAGTGTGCTATGAAAGGGACACATAGATGCCCCACACTTAACTGAAAGGTTCTTTATCAGGCAAGAGCACTCCAAGGAACTTTAAGAGCTGAGGAAGAACCATTTAAGGACCTTGTTTTTTTCAGTGTAGATTCAATACTTTAGACCAAAACTTCTGTTGGTGTCTGTTCTGTTTTGGTTTCAACAGGGTTGGCTGTGGGTGACTTTTTCTTTTTTTAACTATTGTATTTTGTAGTTGCATCATGCAACCACCCTCTTCACCAATTACATGTTAAATTGGTAGTTTAGGACACAAGACATTGAGACAAATTGAATTAGGAATGGAATGTCGCAACATGCAGTAATCTATTCTCAGATCTATTGGTCCCACTAGTGCTACATCATTCTCAGAGCAAGACTCCTAGCAGACCTGAATATTCTCAACTAGTCCTAGGCAATTCCTCTGTAGTTTTTCCAGCACATTCACATACATTTACCAGGCAGACACACAGGTCCTCTGGCGTATAGAGAGTGCTGCAGCAGACACACAGCATGCTCGCACACCACGTCATACTGAGACCGCTGCAGACACATGAGAGAGTCGGCTCTGACAGGGGAGTCGGTACCTGCAGGGTGAAATGTGTATGTGGGTGTGTGTAGTGTGTGTAGTGGGGTGATACTGAGCAGTGCCAATCTTTGAGACTGACAGACTCCATCTCCCATGTGCACTGAAGTGGCAAAGAGCACAACTAATGATAAGTCATGGTTGGACAGCTCACAGTCCATGAGGGAAGCTTTTAACCCAGGCCAGACATCATAAAAAATAGCTATTAGAAAGCAAATAAAGGGGCTTGGCTCATATTAGATAGTAGTAGCAAACCTCAATAATTGATCTGAAGCATGCCATGTCATGTTATAATTCAAACTTGTCAAAATGTTGTCAATTATTGATTGACCACAGACACTAATTTGGATGAGGAGTATAGCAAATGAAAACGCATCTCTTCAACTCGATTACAAGGCAAGCAACATGTTGACTACCATCCTTCATCAGGCAGTGTATATTTGCTCTTAGTAATTTTCAAAAGGTGGGAGCAGAGAGAAAATTTATCCGAAGGCTACTCTTGAAAATATGTACTGTGATATCTCTCTCTCTCTCTCTCTCTCTCTCTCTCTCTCTCTCTCATTACCCAGTCTGAGCTACTAGCTTCCATAATCCTGGATGGTTTAGCGCAGCCATCATGTGATTGGTTAGACATTACATCAGGATGGTGTAATACTCCAAGGAATGGCTAGTGTGTAGGGCATAGGAAGGGGAGGGCTTAGGAGTAGAAGGGGGAGGGGAATAGGTTTTTATTGAGGAGGGGAGTTGGAGCCCCTGCCGCCTGCAGCCAGTTAGTTCTGCAGCCGCCACGGAGAGCCTCCCTAATCCCAAAGCACACAGCAGCGCTTTGGAAGAACGAGGGAAATAATAAAGAGTGTTTCCATGGGCCTCCAATAAGGAACGAGGGAGATAAGCTTTGCAGTGTGTGTCGGGTACAGCTGTGTGTGTGTGTGCCCATCCACACACAAAGCAGAAATTGGATTTTTGTGGGGTTGAATTCAATCATTTATTGTAAATAGACAGAGGAGAGGAAGACAATGATGTTTGCAGGGCTAGACAATGCCAAGACGTTTGGGTTGGGTGGATTATGATTCTGAGGCAATTTCTCACTTCAATGCAAGTTCAATTTTTTTTATTCTGCTGGATCAGCCGTGATCCTTGATATAGGTTTGTGAGGGAGTATCATAAGCATCATATGTCTGTGCTTTAGTTTGATGTGACTGTGAATGAAACTTGCCACAACATCATTTTTGCTTCACCAAAGAGGAATTTGCTATATACTGCTACAGTTAAAGTGAAACATTCCAAATTTGACATGACCTACTAAAACTGCCCTTATCCCTCAAGTAAAACAACTCCATATTAAAACAAAATATCAAATTGGCGTTCAAAACTGAACTGAAGTATTGCCACTGAGAAGAATCCTACATCAACTCCAAGCCCTAGGACCAAAATTTGGCCTCAAGGCATCATGGATGCTTTTGATTAGTTTTCATCTGTGAATTTGGAATTACAAATGCTCTCCAGTGTCCAAATTTTGAGTGCAAACGCGCGGTCACAGGTTGATAATTATGGCCATCATACTATTCTGGCTCTAGCATAAGCCATGGAAGCAGATATTTTGAATCAGTGAGAGCCTCAAATTTAAATACATCCGTAAAATGGGATTGGAGAGGACAATTTGCCTTAGGATCATTATTGAATTTCAGACCAACATTAACCTCCAAAGTTATTTGATGGGCAGAATGAGTCCGTTCCATATTGTGGTGAAATTATAACAATATTCCAGCAGACAGAAGTGCAACACCACACAGAGCATACTATAGGATATTCAGTAGTGTAAGTGGTACTTAAGTAGTGTTTTGGGGTATCTGTACTTCACTATTTATATTTTTGACAACTTTTACTAGCTTGAGAAACTCCACAAAGACACGGGGGAAGCTAAAGGCGCAGGTAGCCGAGTTAGAGAAGTACAAAACAAAAATGCATGTTTATTTCATTACCATTTATCAAGAAAACCATCCTTGTTGAAGTGTGAAACCTAAATGATTTGCTGTCATTCGGAAAATGGAGCTTCAGTCCTCTGAGGTATTACACAACGAAGTTTGCACACGTCCTATTCTTGGAATTACGGCCAAGTGAAGTCGGACAGCCTGAAAAAAATGAATGACAACTTCATTAAATGGAACGACTGCCCTTTCACATTTTGCTGAAGGCTACGTGGGAAAAACAATGCAATGACTCCCAGGGAGTGAACTGTCGAGAGCCCTGTACTGTATAAAATAGTGATTTAGTGTAGGATACTTATCATTCGGTGGAGTAGTGTGTGATGTCTCGGGACTGGTGGTGACTGGTACTGACTGGACTGTCTGGGTCAGGGTCGCGGGGACAACAGGGTACAAGCTGTCTGCACTGTGGTCTGACTGGGAGCTGCACTGTTGGACAGTCTGCACAAGTGTAAGTGTGTGTGCGCGGTGCGTGCGTGCATGCCTGTATGTTCATATGTGTCTGAGAGCTCTTGACGGACCAGACGGTAACTCTGCTGTGGTATGTCTACTCTGCTTTGACTTTGCAGAGAAATATAAACAGTCTCCTGTTACATACATGAAATGCTATAGATAAATCTTGTCTGTACTGTGTTTTGTCTGCACTGTTTTCTGAAGTGTCCGTGTTGTGAAGTGTCTATAGTTCGCCTGCACTGTGCTCTACTCCATCTGTGATGTGCACAGTCTGTTCTGTGACAGAATATGTATATGCCAGTCTAGTTGCCTGTACTAAGCTGTTTGTGCTTGGTATTGTCTGCCTGGTTATATCACCGTCTGCTCTGTTGTGTCTCCTCCTCTCCACGGTGTGTCTGTGACACAGAGGTCAGCGAGTGCTTGGTGACGAGGTAGGTTGACGTAATGCTGCATCCAACAGGAGGTATTTGAAGCGAATCCTCATTACCGCAATCATTAGCAAATGAACAACAAAGGATAAAATCATCTATAATGACATGTTTACCATATTTCTCTCTGTGTGTCGGTGTTCATTTGTCCTAGGTTACATCAAACGGTTATTATAAGGTTTTGTAACAGGTAAACTTCAAGGAAATGTCATTATTTATTTACAGAGACAGCCAATGGTGTCCACTGTTCAGTTAAGGCCACCTATTTCCCCACAAAATGCACTATATACTTTTTATTTTTTGCCATGCTTCTGAATTTTCCTCTCCTGCCTGTAATGAACACATTGTGCAGCAGATTAAAAGATAACGTGGGGAGGACATGCGCTTAGCAGAATGCTTTACACTGTTATTTATTTAATAAGCTGTAGGAGGCAACTGCCATTAACACTGGCGCTGACGCTAATATTCAACTACCACTATGCCGAGCAACGTAGATCATCTGCCGTGTATGCAAATCTAAAATTGTTACTGTCAGGATGAAGCCTAATTCCACGTTATTCTCCGGGTAGCTGAGCCAACCAGGTTGCTGCTGAAATGGATTGTGGGTGATTAGCTGGGATTGCTGGAAGAAAGCCGAGGTGCTCTCCGGTGAACCTGCAGCTGGCGCTTGGAGTCAGTGGAGCACCGATCCAGGTAATTAATTCTTTGACAAGCATCAGTGATTTGGAAAATCAGTAAGAATGGCAGACACTGATCAAAAGAGAAACACAAGGAGAGATGTTAAACACCAGGCTTTAGAGTTGTCAGTCACAAGGGCTGATAAGCTGGCCCAGACCCAAGCTTTGCAGCAACTTACAATGTGAAAGGACCAGACTGAAGAATAGCTGTGTATTCATACAAACAACAAACACAGACCCCAACAAAGATTTTGTACATTTTTAATACAGACACACCACATTCATATTACATACACACAACACAGACTATATATATAGACACCATACATGCAACAGACATACTACACACCCTAGCCTACACAGACAGGCTGTACTTGAAACCAACCCGAATTTCCAGTACTGTATTTACATAAATATTGGGCAAAACCAAACCATGACCAAATTCTACCAACACATTCACTTGCTTGCACATATAGGCCGTCCTGAAAAACATAAACAATGGAATATATACACTGTATCCATGCACATGCAAACACATAAAAACATGCACATACTCAACCACACATGCACACACAAATTGATTAACTTAAGGATACGCCCCTTTTTTTCCAATTTTCGTCTAAAATGACATACCCAAATCTAACTGCCTGTAGCTCAGGCCCTGAAGGAAGGATATGCATTTGAAAGGATATGCATTTGAAACTTTGTGGAAATGTGAATGTAGGAGAATATAACATAATAGATCTGGTAAAAGATAATACAAAGAAAAAAACTAATGTTCTTTTGTTATTTTGTTCTTTCTTTGAAATGCAAGAGAAAGGCCATAATGTATTATTCCAGCCCAGGTGCAATTTAGATTTTGTCCACTAGGTGGCAGCAGTGTATGTGCAAAGTTTGAGACTGATCCAATGAACCATTGCATTTCTGTAAGAAATGTTGTATCAAGACTGCCCAAATGTGCCTAATATGTTTATTAATAACTTTTCATGTTCAAAATTATGCACTCTCGTCAGACAATAGCATGGTATTCTTTCACTGTAATAGCCACTGTAAATTGGACAGTGTAGTTTGATTAACAAGAATTTAAGCTTTCTGACAATATCAGATATGTCTATGTCCTGGGAAATGTTCTTGTTACTTACAACCGCATGCTAATCGCATTAGCCTATGTTAGCTCAACCGTCCCGTGGAAGGGATACCGATCCCGAAGAAGTTAAATTTAGATTTTGTGTCACTGATCTACACACAATACCCCATAACGTCAAAGTGGAATTATGTTTTTAGAAATGTTTACAGATTATTTAAAAATGAAAAGCTGAAATGTCTCGAGTCAATAAGTATTCAACCCTTTGGCTATGGCAAGCCTAAATAAGTTCAAGAGTAAAATGTCACATAATACATTGTATATACTCACTGTGTGGAATAATAGTGTTTAACATGATTTTTCAATGACTACCCCATCTCTGTACCCCACACATACAATTATCTGTAAGGTCCCTCGGTCGATCAGTGAATTTCAATCACAGATTCACAAAGACAATAAAGATTTTACAATGTTTCAAGAGTACCTATATATATATATATAAAAAAGCAGACATTGAATATCCCTTGAGCATGGTGCAGTTATTAATTACACTTCGGGTGGTGTGTCAATACACCCGCTCACTACAAAGATACAGGCGCCCTTCCTAACTAATTTGCTGGAGAGGAATGAAACCACTCAGGGATTTCCCCATGAGGCCAATGGTGATTTAAAAACATTTACAGAGTTTAATGGCTGTGATGAGAGAACTGAGGATGGATCAACAACGTTACAGTTACTCCACAATACTAACATCAATTCCAGAGTGAAAAGAAGGAAGCCTATACAGAATAACAATATTTCACATAACATAGTTGTTTGGGGCAAATCCAAAGCAATGCATCACTGAGCACCACTCTTCATATTTTCAAGCATGGTGGTGGCTGTATCATGTTATGGGTATGCTTGTCATAGGCAAGGACTAGGAAGTTTTTTGGGGGGGATAAAAAGAAATGGAATAGAGCTAAGGACAGGCAAAATCCTAGCAGAAAACTTAATTCAGTCTGCTTTCCAACAGACACTGGGAGACAAATTCACCTTTCAGCAAGACAATTACCTAAATCACAAGGCCAAATATACACTGGAGTTGTTTACCAAGATTTACCAACAACTGGAGTTGTTTACCAATGTTCCAGAAAGGCCTAGTTACAGTTTTGACTTACGTAAATCTATGACAAGACTTGAAAATGTCTGTCTAGTATTGATGAACAACCAACTTAACAGAGCTTGAATAATTCTTTTTTGAATAATGGGCAAGTATTCTACAATCCGAGTGTTAAAAGCTCTTAGAGACTTACCCAGAAAGACTCACAGCTGTAATCGCTGCCAAAGGTGATTCTAACATTGACTCAGAGGGTTGAATACTTATCTAATCAAGGTACAGTACATTCATGTTTTATCTTCCTTTTAATTCTCTTTCACTTTGACAAGAGTATTTTGTGTAAAGTGTTGACAAAAAATGTGAAAACATTTGGAAAAAGTAATGAAGTGTGAAAACTTTCTGAAATCACTGTACCCCTTTGATGCGTACAATCACATATTTGTGATCATTGTTGAGTGGTCCCAGCAGCGTACCATTGCAAATATGTGATTAGAACAGGAGCAACAGAACGTGTGATGCAACAAACATGTCTAAACAGCATCATGTTGTGGGGGTGCTTTGCTGCAGGAGGGACTGGTGCACTTCACAAAATAGATGGCATCATGAGGGAGGAAAATTATGTGGATATATTGAATCTCAAGACATCAGTCAGGAAGTTAAAGCTTGGTCGCAAATTGGTCTTCCAAATGGACAATGACCCCAAGCATACTTCCAAAGTTGTGGCAGAATGGTTTAAGGACAACAAAGTCAAGGTATTGGAGTGGCCATCACAAAGCCCTGACCTCAATCCCATAGAAAATGTGTGGGCAGAACTGAAAAAGCATGTGGGAGCAAGGAGGCCTATTCACCCAACTTATTGTGGGAAGCTTATGGAAGGCTACCCGAAACATTTGACCCAAGTTCACTTCTCAGGGATTGCTGGGGCGCTAGCGGGCTGCTCCCGACACTACCAGGTGAAATGTAAGGCGCCAAATTCAAAATCCCAAAGTTGAATTATTAAACATCCACCAATATACAAGTGTTCCATACTCATCAAAAGCTCTGTTTCTTGGCAATATCACAGCGTTGTCAGATTTCAAAAAGGCTTTACGGCGAAAGCAGCACATTTGATTGTTTGAGGGTAGCACCTCACATATTTTTCCCATAGCCATGAATCGATTAGCCATCACGGCACACACATAACACATTTCACAGCGAAAACAAATCAATTACCTGTTGAAGAACTTCTGCTGAGGTCATCCTAAGTGTCCAACGAAGACAATCCATGGTTCTTTTGTTAGAAAAAGTAATGTATTTTATCCATAAATCCTCCATTTGGTTCGCGCGTTATAATCAGAAACGACAGCCTCCACTAGTCCATTGAAACGTGACGCGAACTCGTTCATCTTATACCTATAAACTTGTCCAAGAACAATCAAACATAGTTTTAAATGTATCCTTAGGAACACTTTTACGTATATTTACTATTATAAATCAACCGGAATATAAACTGATCGATAACGACGGTAAAAAAGACACTGCGTGACTTGTCGGGCGCGCGCGCTGGGTACTGTTTACATAAAAAGGTAACTTCCTGGTTTGCTCTTCTTCTCTGCTCTAAAGCATCCAAATTGAAAATTTACACTGTCTCGAGACTGTTGACATCTAAAGGAAGCGATGGGTACTGCATTCATATGCCCTTATATGGTCATTTTCATGAGGGAGGGGTTCCCGAATGAGCAATGTGTCAAAATCACTTTTTCCAGGACAGAAATTCCTCGGGGTTTCGCCTGCTATATGCGTTCTGTTTTACTCACAGACGAATGGTTAACAGTTTTGGAAAATTCAGAGTGTTTCCTATCTAAATTTTCTGGGCCTGAATGGGAGGCATTTTACTTTGGGCACGCCAGGCTCTCCAAAACCGACCCCTCAGCTGCCACTCCCTAACAAGTTAAACAATTTAAAGGCAATGCTACCAAATACTAATTGAGTATATGTAAACTTCTGACCCACTGGGAATGTGATGAAAAAAATAAAAGCTGAAATAAATCATTCTCTCTACTAATATTCTGACATCTAACATACTTAAAATAAAGTGGTGATCCTAACTGACCTAAGACAGGGAATCTTTACTAGGATTAAATGTCATGAATTGTGAAAAACTGAGTTTAAATGTATTTGGCTAAGGTGTATGTAAACTTCCGACTTCAACTGTAAAGTAACTATGCATAGATAATAAAAGAGAGTAGTAGCAGCGTAGAGGGGGGGACAATGCAAATAGTCTGGGTAGCCATTTGATTAGCTGTTCAGGAGCCATTTGATTAGCTTTTCCTGCCAGGACCTGTATACCAGGCGGGGTCAGAGGAAGGCGGTAGAAGCTGTTTGGAAGCCTCTTGGACCTAGACTTGGTGCTCCGGTACCGCTTTCCATTTGGCAGCAGAGAGAACACTCTATGACTAATGTGGCTGGAGCCTTTGGCAATTTTTAGGACCTTCCTCTGACCCCGCCTGGTATACAGGTCCTGGCAGGAAGCTTGGCCCAGGTGATGTACTGGTTCGTACGCACTACCCTCTGTAGTGCCTTGCGGTCAGAGGCCGAGCAGTTGCCATAGCAGGCAGTGATGCAACCTATCAGGATGCTCTCGATGGTGCAGCTGTAAAACCTTTTGAGGATCTGAGGACCCATGCCAAATCTTTTCAGTCTCTTGAGGGGGAATAGGTTTTGTCTTGCCCTATTCACGTCTTGGTGTGCTTGAACCATGTTAGCTTGTTGGTTGTGTGGACGCTAAGGAACTTAAAGCTCTCAACCTGCTCCACTGCAGCCCCGTCGATAAGAATGGGGGTGTGCTCGGTCCTCCTTTTCCTGTAGTCCACAATCATCTACTTTGTCTTGGTCACATTAAGGGAGAGGTTGTTGTCCTTGCACCACACGTTCAGGTCTCTGACCTTGTCCCTATAGGCTGTCTCATCGTTGTCGGTGATATGGGGAAACACTGGAGAAGTGCTTGGGCTCTCGTCGAAGAGAGAAGTTTGTCCGGCTTAGTAAAGTCTCAAATATAAATTGTCCACAAAAGTGAAATGGGCTACATCGATAGAGCCCCACAGTGCCCGTGTCATAATACCCATAAAACCTAGCTGTCAAACAGGGAAATGGTTCCAATCATTTTTCCACCATTCATTTTTCCAATAGGGGATTTTAGAAACACTTAAAAAAAAGGGCTGTTTCGTGTCGGCTTACCATGGCGTGATGTTTTGATAACCATGTAAATCTCTCACAGACAATGTGACTTTTATGAATATATTGATAAGTGGTCCTACATTTGAAAATCAAATGGCTAAATTATACATTTTATGACCATCTTAAAACAATTCCATGTGTTATTTTACTAGCTATTGCTATTTAATGCCTTAGACTTACAGGGGTTAAATCTCATTGTTGTATTCCTCTTCAGCCTGTTGCTTGGTGACAAAATGTCAAGGCGATAATATGCACCATTGTCAAAGGTAGCTTTATCGATTGGGTGGGGATAGTTTCTGAAAACCAGTCTCCTGACATTTTTTTTTAAAGGTGTTCCTTTATATTGCTATCCCCCATTGTTGAACACAAAGAGCACAGATACTTGGCCATGAGGATTTTTTTTACTTTACAGTCTCCTTTCTATAGTCTCCACAAGTAGCAGATGGAGAATAGGTGCTGCTTTAGCTAAAGTGTATATCTTGTTCATTTCATTTATAAATGTGCATGGATTTTTTTTTTTTACCCTGCATATTTTTCACTAAAAGTGGGTTAACCTGTGGGAGCTGGTACAGTATCTCATTTGACATTTAAGAGTGTGCTGCCAGCTGCTAATCCATAGCTGAGATCTCTGGATCTCTGGTATTTTTTTAAAAATCCAATTAATTTACCAGAGATGTACAGCATTCCTTAGACTACTCAGATTACTCAGAAATGTCCTCTTGTGGGACTTTCATTCTCCTTCAGATCTAGACGAAACAGAACACAGAACACAGACAAGGATATGAATGCAAGCGGTTGTCCCAAAAAATAAGTTTACATTGTATTACCACCAAACATGTCAGCCTTAAGTACAATGTTAATAGGCTAGCTGAGTTTTGTGAAAAGCCACAGGCAAGGTCGC
Source organism: Brachymystax lenok tsinlingensis (assembly GCA_030435695.1). Classification (NCBI taxonomy): domain Eukaryota; kingdom Metazoa; phylum Chordata; class Actinopteri; order Salmoniformes; family Salmonidae; genus Brachymystax; species Brachymystax lenok. The sequence goes on along the minus strand of CM059786.1, from coordinate 9,638,218 downwards.
GTGCTTAGTGTTCAGGTCATGAAGTGTTGAGATTTTTGCCATTGCGTTAAGCAGCTCTATTGATTAACTAGTGTTATCTTTAGCAATTAGAGCAGATTAGCATTTTTCTTCTGTATTGCGCAGAGCGTGTTGTTTTAAAGCAGGCCAGATTCAACCGGCTTGTCATATCATGTTTGATAAAAAATGATTCCAAGAGAATCAGACAAAGTTATGGACATTTTTCCAGCTCCTTTTGCTTCCTTGGATTGTTAATCTGTTGCTAGGACTGGAGAATCTTGGCATTGTTTTGCACCAGGGGGACCCGGTTCGATGCAATGCACGGATTAAGTAGATCTCCTGATCTGTTTGATGACCTTACATAGGACGACTCCGACAGGAACAAGTTAGGTAGACATCTCCTCATAGGTCCCCATTCGATACAGTGTAATGTTATCCAAGACCCTATTCATCAACTCAGCCGACAAGATTTTGTTGTCATCAGCGAAAGAGAGAGAGAGAGAGAGAGAGAGAGAGAGAGAGAGAGAGAGAGAGAGAACTGAGTCTAAAGTTTGACAGCAATGTCTGGGGGTTATGTACTGTAAACGGTGTGCTGGAAACTTTGAGTGAAAGCCTTGCAATGCAATAAAGTGATATACGTATGAATAATTGATGGAGCATTTAGTTCAGTGGCTCAGGCAGTGGGAGAATCAGATGTCCCTTATGCCCTAAAGGATTCCAGTGTACTGAGCCAGCGTCTATGGTCTTTTATAGACCTGTACACCCAGAGGTGAATCTCCACGCTCCAAGACGCCCTGCCAAGACATACAGTACACCAGGGCTCTTCAACCCTGTTCCTGGAGGGCTACCATCCTGTAGGTTTTCGCTACAACCCTAATCTAGCGCACTTGAATCCAATAATTAGCTGGTTAATAAGCTGAATCAGGTTAGTTACAACTGGGGTTGGATTGAAAACCTACAGGAGGGTAACTCTCCAGGAACAGGGTTGGAGAGCCCTGCAGTAAACACACAAATACATTACACACACAGACACTCACATATACACACACAGACGTGCAGGGACACTTTCACGGTTCTCTCTCTGTCTCACTCTCGCTCCCTCTTGTATGTTATTATAATTTGTACTTAGTATTCTTTGATTCTGCAATGGAGCGGGGGTCACTTGTTATGACCTACTGTAACACTACTTCATACAGTCCTGTGATGTGTATTGGTACACAGTAGCACCAAAATTAAATACTAATGATAATACCACAGTATTCTAGCACACCTGTCTGTGCCTCACAATGCCAAGATACTTTCCACCCAGATGTTTTGAGTAATTGCAAAGACATCATCGAGACGTCTTTTCTTTGTGGACCTATGAGATCTGCTAGCCAAGCCTTAGAAGTGAAATGTGCGAAATTGCCCCAAATTGCTAAAAAAAAAATCACTATGCAGTCACAGCTGCCTGTGGAACGTTCTAATGACTAATAAATTACAAATCAAATCCAAAGCAAATCCGTTGCCTCTCTCTGCTATGCATATTCAGCTTGATTGTCATTCATCCTCATTCAATGCCGACACACCCTGCAAAACCAAAAAGGAATGTTGTCACCTTTTTTGGACGCTTGCTCTTTTTTGGACTTACAGGAGCAACACAAATATAATGATTTGACATGTTTATGTGCAGAATTGTTTTTTGTTTTTATTTTAGCAGGAAAGATGATACAGGTCATGCATATCAAACAACATCAATGCTGGGTAGAGAGCAGAGACGTAAGTCACATATTCATATTCATATTCAAATACATATTCAAATACAGCCCATAAATCCACTCAAAAACAATGATCTATACCAAAAAGATGATCACATGCCTAAGGAGCCACGTTACCCTTGGGTTTTCTGAGCCCATGTCCATGCGTGCGGACAAGCAGACACATGGCCACTCATCTAGACACATGCCCCCCACCCCCACCCCCACCCCACCTCCATGTGCACTCATATCCGAATGCATCCATATGATCCCGGCAAAGAATGGCAGGGTCCAAGCCCATTATGCTATGTGCATTTCCTTCATTTGTGTGACAGCAAGCAACACCTTCCTACATGGTATTATCTCTATTTACCAGTCCCGCAAGCAGATGACATCTGTGTTCAGCAGTGTGTGGGAGTGGGATGATGCTACCGCTGCTGCTATTAACCACCACTGCCGAGGTGCTTAACCATCTGATTCCCATTCAACCAATGTAAATGATGCCAGGAGCGTGGCATCTTAGTAACATCCAGCCAATAATTTCATTGCCTGTCTGGAGCGTGCGGGGTGGAGGGGGTGGGGTTTTCCTTTCCTCACATTGGAAAGGGTAATTCACCATCAGCAGGGTGACAGTCTCCACAAAGGAGAAGGGGAGAGCCGCACACCCCTGACAGGGACATCAGTAATCACAAACATTATCATCCTCTGCACCTGAAAGTGCGGCATAATCACACGCAGGGGTGATGCACCATGAAATGGAATGGGCCCCCAGATACTGAGGAGCAGACACAGTGCCGTGTCCACAGAAATGTGCGCTATTCTTTACCAGGAGACACCCCGTATTAGGATCATGAGCACCCACGTCCTGTAGGCCCAGGTTGGTCAGGCAGCTAGATTGATCAAACTGACCCATCCCACTGGGCACACCACATCATTTCAACATGTAGATGTGGGTAATATTTGGTTGAGACGTTAATCAATGAGATTTTAACCTTTATTCACCGACTCAAAGAAGACAGCCAGACATTAGTTGAATTGCCAATGTGTTCAACCATCTAAAATCACAACCAAATTCCAATGGAAAAACAATGTCTGATTTTTGGTTAATTTGTTATCACAGCGCTTCCAACCATTTAAAAGCTCAACAAGTTCAAAAGGGTATACAAAGTCATATATTTTGTATTTATAAAACAACTTAAAGTAGCAATATATAACTTTTTGGACAACACGACCAAATTCACATGGAAATATGAGTTATAGATTTGTCATTCTCATTGAAAGCAATACTAAGAAGCAATAGATCTGTTTTATATGCACTATTTCTATACTTTCCATTCCTAAGTTTTTTGTTGTTGCGTCTTTTACTTTCGGTTTTTGTACACCACCTTCAAACAGCTGAAAATACTATATTGTTGCTTATGGAAAATATATTTCTGTCACGTGTGCTCCCTCTCCGGCCTCTTGGTCACCAGGCTGCTCGAAATGGCGCACACCTGTCACCATCTTTACGCGCACCTGCGCGTCATCAGACTCACCTGGACTCCATCACCTCCTTGTTTACCTGCCTTATACATGTCACTCCCTTTGGTTCCTTCCCCAGGCGTCATTGTTTCAGTTTCATGTCTGTGCGTTGTTCGAGGTTCTTGTTTTGTATTATGTTCTGTTTATTTTATTAAAACACTCACTCCCTGAACTTGCTTCCCGACTCTCAGCGCACATCGTTACATTTCACAGCAATTTATATGCTACAATGATTTTCTACACACACATAGCTTGTTTTGTCACATGAACTGAAATTAGGCAAATTTTAGCAACCAGAAAATGGCAGAGCGAATTTTGCATATTACACCCTTAATGTGTTATCACTGTGAAGATGTCGACAGACCTGTGACCTTTGCATACTATCTTGACCATGCATACTTTCTATGATTACTTAAGAAGACATCTATAGTTACAGTCACCTGGCCATGGATGTGTTGCTCATTTTAAGGTTGAATAAATACTGTTAAATTAGTTTGTAAGATAGCCTTAACTTTAGGCTATTTGCTTTATTACAAAAGTAATATTGAATTGTGTTTGACAACGCAACAAAATATCAACATTTGAAAGAGATGTATATTTTTTGCCACTGAGTCTGGCTTTAATTCCAGTATGTCTACAAATGTATATGTTGGATTCACATCTCTATCTCAACCAACAATCTAAGTTAAAGCATAGGTCTGAATCAAACCAAACATTATTTCAAGTGCATTTCAAATTTGAATCGATTCTATCCTATTCCTTCATTTAGATGTTTTGTTTAGATGGAGACGTGAATTCAACACATCAATTAATTTGTAATTAATTTAAAAAAAATCATAGACCCGGGTTCTATCAATGTAATTGTTTTGTTCAGATTCTCCCAATTTTCTCTGTAGATCCTCTCAAGCTCTGTCAGGTTGGATGGGAAATGTCGCTGCACAGCTATTTTCAGGTCTCTCCAGAGATGTTCGATGGGGTTCAAGTCCGGGCTCTGGCTGGGCCACTTAAGGACATTCAGAGACTCATTGTCTTGGCTGTGTGCTTAGGGTCGTTGTCCTGTTGGAAGGTGCATCTTTGCCCCAGTCGGAGGTCCTGAGTGCTCTGGAGCAGGTTTTCATCAAGGATCTCTCTGTACTTTGCTCTGTTCATCTTTCCCTAGATCCTCACTAGTCTCCCAGTCCCTACCGCTGAAAAACATCCCCGCAGCATGATGCCGCCACCACCATGCTTCACTGTAGGAATGGTGCAAGGTTTCCTCCAGATGTGACGCTTGGCATTCAGGCCATCAGACCAGGGAATCTTGTTTATTATGGTCTGAGAGTCTTTATGTGTCTTTTGTCATGTGTATTTTACTGAGGAGTGGATTCCGTCTGGACTCTCTACCATAAAGGCCTGATTGGTGGAGTGCTCCAGAGATGGTTGTCCTTCTGGAAGGTTCCCCCATCTTTACAGAGGAACTCTAGAGCTCTGTCAGAAGGACCATCGGGTTCTTGGTCACCTCCCTGACCAATGCCCTTCTCCCCCGATTGCTCAGTTTGGCCGGGCGGCCAGCTCTAGAAAGAGTCTTGGTGGTTCCAAACTTGATGCAGGTCACTGTGTTCTTGGGGACCTTCAATGCTGTAGACATTTTATGGTACCCTTCCCCAGATATGTGCCTTGACACAATTCTGTCTCTGAGCTCTACGGACAATTCCTTTGACCTTATGGTTTGGTTTTTGCTCTGACATGCACTGTCAACCTTACATAGACATGTGTGTGTCTTTCCAAATCATGTCCAATCAATTGAATTTACCACAGGTGGACTCCAATCAAGTTGTAAAAACATCTCAAGGATGATCAATGGAAACAGGATGAATCTGAGCTCAATTTCGAGTCTCATAGCAAAGGGTCTGAATACTTATGTAAATAAGGTATTTATGTTTTTAGTTTGAATAAATTAGCAAACATCTCTAAAAACCGGTTTTCGCTTTGTCATTATGGTGTATTGTGTGTTGATTGCAGAGAAAAAAAATGTTTTAATACATTTTAGAATAAGGCTGTATCGTAACAAAATGTGGAAAAAGTCAAGGGGTCTGAATACTTTCCAAATGCACTGTACTTTAATGATTTTTCCCATTGACTGATGATGGTTTTTCAGATCCCCTAACAATACAGTTTGTAGGTCCATCAAAACCTTGATATTATGACATGAAAACCATTCCTGGACCTGACTCCAAAACTGTACGAGAAAATATGGTCTAAGGATTCTGTTTCCTCGTGGCAGAGTTTGCACAAGGCTGACTGTTCAATGCCCCATATATTGACCATATTTCTGTAGCAAATATTTTATATTATAGCTTAAATTGAAATGGATTGATGTGTCAATTGTTGTTTATATACAGTGCTTTGCAAAAATATTCATACCCCATGTATTTCTTCACATTTTATTGGGTTACAAAGTGGGACTAAAATGGATGTAACTGGAATTTGGAATAACAAATCAGGCATTGAATATACCTTTAAGCATGGTCAGATTATTAACTATGCTGTGGATTATGTATTAACTTCTTAGGGAGCGGCAGGTGAGGTGACGGTTTTGGAGAGTCTGGCGTGCCCAAAGCAAAATGCCTGCCACTCAGGCTCAGAAAATAGGATATTCACATAATTAGTACTATTGGATAGGAAACACTCTGAAGTTTCTAAAAGTGTTAACATAATGTCTGTGAGTTTAACAGAACTCATTTAGCAGGCAAAACCCAGAGAGAAAACCATCCGGAAATCAGTTTCTGGTGACCTTTGGCTCTCTTAGACACACTCCCTATTGAATCCATTTGTTACCAGGACTGAGACTGCAGTACCTATGGCTTCCACTAGATGTCAACAGTCTATATATAAAGCCTCAGAAGGATTGGAGTAAGCAGGGTGAATAGGTACAGGAAATTGCATTGGGACCTCAAATGTCAACAAGTTTTCTCGGGCGCGAGTCTGGCTGGCGCGCCCCACTTTCTTTTACTTATATAAGGTATAGGTGACCATCCGAGTGAAATATTATCGCTAATATTCATAAAAGGATAGCTAAGGATGCATTTTAACTTCTTGGGGAGCGGCTCCCGAGGTGACGGTTTTGGAGAGTCTGGCGTGCCCAAAGTAAAATGCCTCCCACTCAGGCCCAGAAAATAGGATGTACAATTAGTACTATTGGATAGGAAACACTCTGAAGTTTCTAAAAGTGTTAACATAATGTCTGTGAGTATAACAGAAAGGATATAGCAGGCGTAAACCAGAGAAATTTCTGTCCTGGATTTTTTTTTTTTACACATTGCCTCATTTTGAACCCCTCCCTTTTGAAAACAACCATTTCTGGGAGTAAGATTGCAGTACCTATTGCTTCCACTGGATGTCAACAGTCTCTAGACAGTGTTTAATGATGTTTAGTTGCTATTCACGGGCTCGCGCGCTGTAGTTTTTTCCTTTCCTATCGTTCAGTTTATAATCCGGTTGAAATATTATAGTAAATATACATTAAAGTGTTCCTAAGGATACATTATCAATGATGTTTGATTGTTCTTGGACAAGTGTATAGGTATAGGCTGAACGAGTTCTCTTCATGGTTCAATGGGCGAGTGGACGCTATATTTTCTGATCATAACGCACCAACCAAACGGAGATTTTCTAACAAAAGAACCATGGATTGTCTTCGTTGGACACTTGGGAAGCCCTCAGCAGAAGTTCTTCAAAAGGTAAGGGATTTGTTTTTACTGTGAAATGTGTTTTGTGTGAACTGCGATGGTTTATGAATGTATGCTGATGGAAAAATATTGGAGGTGCTACCCTCAAACAATCAAATGTAGTGCAAGTGTAGCCTTTTTGAAATCTGACAATGCTGTGATATTGCCAAGAAGCAGAGCTTTTGATGACTATGCAACACTTGCATATTGATGAATGTTTAATAATTCAACTTTGGGATTTTGAATTTGGTGCCTTGCTAGCGCCCCACCACTCCCTAAGTAGTTAATGTTATCATTAGATCAGATTTATATAGCTTACAGTTCAATTGCCGTATTAAATGCATATGGTGACAGAGCGCAACCCTGTTTTACGCCTCTTGACAAATGAAAGTTCTCAGAGAAGTAAGCATTTTTATTTTTTTACATTAAGCATTTTTTATAATTTTACCCATTTTATGAGCGATTCACCAAAGAAAAAAAAATCCAGGCACAACAAAACATATTCTAGACGTACTGTATCGAAGGTTTATCCAAATCTGCTATAAAGATTATACCGGGTTTCCCTGCATTCTCATTGTTGTCAAATATTTCTAGTAGTTGCCTAATGTTGTCTCCAACATATCTTCCTTTTAAGAATCCCGTCTGATCGTGATGAATTAGGTCTGGTTGGACCTTAGTAATTATATGAGAAATACATAATGCCAATATTTTTGCATTGCAGTATTGAATCGATGAGGGGCTTTCAATTTGTTTTAAGAGACTGGGTGTTTGTATTGACCCCCTTGCTCCTGTTTCAGTAGGAGAGAGATCAGTCCATATTTTTGTGTCAACCTGTAAAACATGATACTAATGTATCTTTCAGTAGTTCATAAAAAGTTTGATATATGTCTATTGGAATGCCATCAAGGCCAGGGGCTTTCCCTGATTGAAAGGAATTTATTGGCAACCATAGTTGGTCCTGTGTAATTAGGCCTTCCAAGATTTTTTTTGTGTCGCAGGTTGTTTAAAATGATTTTTTTGGGAAAAGGGTATCACAAAACTGATCGTCAAGATGGAGGAACTTGACAAGAGACTTGACATTCAAAATCTCCTTTTGGTGAGACAAGGATTTCCCAAAATAGTAGGTTAATTTTGGCTGCGCTTCTATATTGAAGTTTAAGATATTACTGATAATAATATTAATACTAATAATACTGCACTTTTGGAGCTAGGAACACAAGCATTTCGCTACACCCACAATAACATGTGCTAAATATGTGTATGTGACCAATAACATTTCCTTTTCTTTTATTGTAATGAAAAACTAAATTTTTTGCTGTTCTCCATCAAATTTGCTACGTTTTTTGATAAATGAAACCCGATCTTTCCTGAATAAGTTCCTCAATCTCCTTTAGTTTTGAGCCTAAATTATTCTGTGTACATTTATCAACCCTATTGATATGTAATGTTAGATTGTGTAAGCCTTTTCTCCGTTGATCCGATGGCGTTTTAGTTTTGTGATGAAAATGTTGCTGAAAGTCCTCTAAAGGCACATATGTTACGTGGGCCCACTGAACCTGTATCGTGCAAGAAAAAGTTTGTTATGAATTCCTTAGTTTTTGGTAACAAAGTAGCATCAGTCAATACACCCTGGTTAAATTTCCAATATTCCCATCCTCGTGAAAAGTCTGTCATAGTTATAAGGAGGGATATAAGTTGATGATCTGATCGAGTTTGACAGAATTGTGTTAAGGCACAGATCTGTGGAAGGGTACCAACATTTTTTGCAGCATTGAAGGTCCCCAAGAACAAAGTGGCCTCCCTCATTCTTAAATGGAAGAAGTTTGGAACCACCGAGAAACTTCGTAGAGCTGGCTACCTGGCCAAACTGAGCAATCGGGGTAGAAGGGCCGTGGTCAGGGAGGTGACCAAGATCCCGATGGTCACTCTGACAGAGCTCCAGAGTTCTTCTGTGGAGATGGGAGAACCTTCCAGAAGGACAACGATCTCTGCAGCATTCCACAAATCAGGCCTTTATGGTAAAGTGGCCAGACAGAAGCCACTCCTCAGTAAAAGGCACATGACAGCCCGCTTGGAGTTTGCCAAATGGCACATAAAGGAATCTCAGATTATGAGAAACAAGATTCTCTGGTCTGATGAAACCAAGATTGAACTCTTTGGCCTGAATGCCAAGAATCACATCTGGAGGAAACCTGACTCCATCCCTACGGTGAAGCATGGTGGTGGCAGCATTATGCTGTGGTGATGTTATTCAGCGGCAGGGACTGGGAAACATCCTTGAGAGCACGGCCACATCCTCATCCTTGATGAAAACCTTCTCCAGAGAGCTCAGGATCTCAGGCTGGGGCAAAGGTTCACCTTCCAACAGGACAACGACCCTAAGCACAGAGCCAAGACAATGAGTGGCTTCAAGACAAGTCTCTGAATGCCCTTGAATGGCCCAGCCAGAACCCGGACTCAAACATCTCTGGAGAGACCTGAAAATAGCTGTGCAGCGACGCTCCCCATCCAACCTGACAGAGCTTGAGAGGATCTGCAGAAAAGAATAGGAGAAACTCCCCAAATACAGGTGTGCAAAGCTTGTTGCATCATACCCAAGAAGATTCAAGAATGTAATCACTACCAAAGGTCTTTCAACGAAGTTCTGAGTAAGGGGAAATATCACATACCCATGTAAATGTGATATTTAAGTTTTTATATTTAATACATTTGCAAAGATTTCTAAAAACCTGTTTTTGCTTTCTATTTATGTGGTGTTGTGTGTAGATTGATGAGTAAAAAAAACGAATAATCGATTTTAGAATAAGGCTGTAAAGTAACAAAATGTTGAATAAGTTAAAGGGGTCTGAATACTTACTGACTTTTAAAAAACATAGCTGATATGGCTGACTTGCTTAAACAAATGTGGTTCTACTGACAACTGAGATGTAAAAACAATGACATAAGGGGACGACGAGTGGATAAGAGGCAATCCGTAATTTTGATTAAGACATTAATGAGCGAGCTAGGACAGACGTAGTCAATGTAACTATTTGTTCAGCACTTTTTAAATGTACTGCGACAGAATTCAGAACATGGGCCGTTCTTACAGTATTCTCCCTGTACACCAAGTCAGAACCATAGGATAAATAAAGGGGGCATATAAGCAGACAATGAAAGTTCTTACAATATTTGATGACATTTCTCTAAAACAGGCTATAGGCTTCATGTGCACTACCAAGTCCGAACAGTAGGCTAAATTAGGAGGGGAAAAGGGACCAAATTATGTTGTGCTGTGCTCACTGGAACAGGAAGGTGGCGCGACAGTCCTTCGTGGGCAAATTTTGTCATCAAACTTTGTCATCAAAGTCTGTCATTCTCTGGATTTGATGGTGCTTTCAACACAACTGGGAACTCTGAAAAAAACATGGTTGAATCATGAGCTTAGTGATCTTCAGGTCGGAGCTCTAGAAAGAGGCCCGAGTTCCTGACTTGGAATTCCGAGTTGGATGACCGTTCAAGATGTATTTTCCCTGTCGGAGCTTGTTTTTTACGAGTTCCCAGTGATCTTGAACTCACTGAAGTCTGAGATTTCCCCGTTCCGAGTTACCAGTTGTTTTGAAAGTGGCAGAAGTCATGCTGGATTGACAGCATGGCCAATGTTGAATGTTTATCCTTTTAAGCTTGGAAAAGACACCCTTAAACCCAGACTTGGACAACACATCCACTCCACTAGAGAACATTACCAACACCTACAGTCCGTATTTTCTGCTGGCTGCCCCACCAACACAGAAAGCACTGAGCTAGGCCGACACACCTGCATTTTGGAGCTGCCTTTCTCAAGAAAGCAAAAAAGAAACCATGTTTGTATGCAGCTTTATTAAGTCAATTACTATGATACATTTTTTGCTTAACAGGTGGGTCTACCCCACCTGCACTGAATGACAGGTCGCCACTGCCTATGAGTACCACCAGAATCAATACCTGTCCGTTATCCATGTAGCTGTACCATGATAGATGTCCTGCTAAACATTCTGTAGCTCCAACTGGCTCCAAGTAGACCTCCAGTTGTCCTCCAATTTCCCTCTCACAAAAGCCTCCCCCCATCCCAAGCAGGGTTGTTGGCCCTGTGACTGGCAGATCACCTCTGTACACATGGATCCTAGGCCCCTTAAGAGATTGGGACCCATCCCTTGAAAAGAGCACAAAGTGCAGCTATGTGTTTCTAACCCTTCCACCTTCGTTGTACAATATACAATTATTCAATTTTTATCTGCATACATTAATTCATTCATAACTTGTGTGTTTTCATATCTCTCTGCCAAGGATGTATCTGTGTGTAAAACAGAATGGTAGCCAGTTGTCTTTGTATTTGAGCTCTCCTTTTACTGTGCCCAGTTAGTTTTATATGTATTTAATTATGTGTAAATAATTTAACAAAATCATTTCATTATTAAAGAATTGTAAAGGAGATATTGTGTCTGTCATTTTTACTTGAGTTGGTATAGCCTAGAGTTATAGATTACGGACAGTAGGCCATGTAATTTTTTTACGGTAGAAGCCAGGCCAATCAGACAAGTCAGAGTCAAGGTAGTGTCCACCATCTACTGGGCATAACGACCAACATGCGGAAGGCATCTTCAGGTTTTTTGTTTTTGGTCATGCAAAAGTAATGTAACGAGTTACTTTTCACAGTAAGGAACGTTGTAACGTAACAAATTACTTTTAATGGGAATAGCGTTGTAATGCAACGAGTTACTTTTAAAATGAACGTTCCCCAACACTGGTAGTTAGTGACAAATATCAAAGCTAAGCAGGGCTTGGTTAAAACCCTTGATGGGAGAACAAATGGACAGTTGTATATCGATCAACTCTCCAGTAGGAGGTGTTGACCATCCTATTGTTTTTTTTCTGATAGGGGATGTAACATTGAACATCTGACGTTGTTTCGAAGGTACAAATTCAACATATTTTATGCAAGGTCTATGTTGTCTATGTTGAAAATGTGATAAATGATGACATGTGACATTCCACAAAAGAGTTCATGACTTTTTGCAAATCCAGTGTATTTTCCAGGTAGATTCTATGTCAACAACATTGACTCAACCACTTTGTGCCCAGTGGGATGTTACTGTTCAATGTGGACGTGGAATGTAAATCAGCATGTGTTTTCTACACATACTGAGTGTGGGGATTCAATGTTATTGTCAGTTCTTCTGACGGACTCAATGTCAACACTGGGTATTGGCACACTGTAATCAAAAGTTATTTAAGGTAAATAGCTCCAAGTGTTAGCACTAGAAATATAACTGTACATCAGTGGTCACCAACCTTGTCTGAGTCAAGAGCACTCTGAGTCAAAATGCAAGCCGAGATCTACATGATCTAAAAACGCCTATGCAACATTAACCTATTAAAAACAGTACTGTAGCAATGAGGTTTGTGCAGTAAACAATAGGCCCAATACATTATCACCACATTTAGGCTTTGCTTGAATTGCCCTGCCAATGCATTGTTGTTTGTACCATTTTGTATGTTATATTTCAAAATGGGTGGTACTTATTATAAAGACAGTAGCTATTTACTGTATTCGTTGACAGTCTCTCACTAGTCATGGTTTTAATGCTCCCAGAATATAGACAGAAACTAAAACTCAGGTCAATACAACGCTGGTCTGACCAACGCTGGTCTGACCAATCGGATTCCACACTTCAAGATGTTCCGGAAAGCCTCAGACAATAACATTGATGTATACATTGGCTCGATGAGCGAGTTTACTAGCAAGTGCATCAGAGATGTCGTACCCACTGTGACCATTAAATCCTTTCGTAACCAGAAACCGTGGATTGATGGTAGCATTCGCGCGAAACTGATATCGCAAACCACTACTTTTAATCATGGCAAGGCGACCGGAAACTTGACTGAATACAAACAGTGCAGCTATTCCCTCCGCAAGTCAATAAAACAAGCAAAGCATCAGTATAGAGACAAAGTAGAGTCGCAATTCAAAGGCTCAAACACGAGACGTATGTGGCAGGATCTACCGTCAATCACGGATTACAAAAAGAAAACCAGCCCCGTCGCGGACATCGACGTCTTGCTCCCAGACAAATTAAACAACTTCTTTGCTCGCTTTGAGGACAATACAGTGCTACTGACACAGCCCTTTACCAAAGCCTGTGGGCCCTCCTTCTCTGTGGCCAACATGAGTAAAACATTTAAAAATGTTAACCCTCGCAAGGCTGCCGGCCAAGACGTCATCCCTAGCCGCTTCCTCAGAGCATGCGCAGACCAGCTGACTAGTGTGTTTACGGACACATTCAACCAATCCCTATCCCAGTCTGTTGTCCCCACATGCTTCAAGATGGCCAGCATTGTTCCTGTTCCCAAGAAAGCTAAGGTAAATTATCTAAATGACTATCGCCCTGTTGCACTCACTTCTGTCATCATGAAGTGCTTTGAGAGACTAGTCAAGGATCATATCACCTCCACCTTACCTGATACCCTAGAACCACTCCAATTTGCTTACCACCCCAATAGGTCCACTGACGACGCAATCGCCATCACACAGCACACTGCTCTATCCCATCTGGACAAGAGAAATACCTATGTAAGAATGCTGTTCATTGACTACAGCTCAGCATTTCACACCATAGTACCCTCCAAACTCGTAATTAAGCTTGAGAGCCTGGGTCTCAACCCTGCCCTGTGCAACTGGGCCCTGGACTTTCTGACGGGCCGCCCCCAGGTGGTGAAGGTAGGAAACAACATCTCCACCCAGCTGATCCTCAACACTGGGGACCCACAAGGGTGCGTTCTCAGCCCTCTCCTGTACTCCCTGTTCACCCATGACTGCGTGGCCATGCACGCTTCCAACTCAATCATTAAGTTTGCAGACGACACTACAGTGGTAGGCCTGGTTACCAACAACGACGAGACAGCCTATAGGGAGGAGGTGAGGGCCCTCGGAGTGTGGTGTCAGGAAAATAACCTCTCACTCAACATCAACAAAACAAAGGAGACGGGACAGTAGTGGAGAAGGTGGAACGTTTTAAGTTCCTCTGCGTACACATCTCGGACAAACTGAAATGGTCCACCCAACCAGACAGCGTGGTGAAGAAGGCGCAACAGCGCCTCTTCAACCTCAGGAGGCTGAAGAAATTTGGCTTCATCTAAAACACTCACAATCTTTTACAGATGCAAAATCGAGAGGCTGTATCACTGCCTGGTACGGCAATTGCACCGCCCTCAACCACAAGGCTCTCAAGAGGGTAGTGCGGTCTGCACAACGCATCACCGGGGGCAAACTACCTGCTCTCCAGGACATCTACAGCACCCGATGTCACAGGAAGGCCAAAAAGATAATCAAGGACAACAACCACCCGAGCCACGGCCTGTTCACCCCGCTATCATCCAGAAGGCGAGGTCAGTACAGGTGCATCAAATCTGGGACTGTCACGATCTTCTTGAATAGCTGACCAAGACTCAGCGATGCTTCCAGTATACATAGACATAAACTAAAGCCATGACCAAACAAACAATAACCCACAAAACCCCTCTGAAAACTACAAACATATATATGGTTCCCAATTAGAGGCAACGACACTCATCTGCCTCTAATTGGGAACCATTTACCCAACATAGAAATAGAACACCTAGAACAGAAAAACCCTACACCAAAAACGAAACAAAAACACGCCAGCCTGTAAACTCAGGCCTGGACGTGACAGGGACAAAGAGGCTGAAAAACATATTCTATCTCAAGTCCTTCAGACTGTTAAACAGCCATCACTAACATAGAGAGGCTGCTGCCAACATACAGACTCAAATCTCTGGCCACTTAAATACATGGACTTAATAAAGGTATCACTGGTCACATTAAATAACGCCACTTTAATAATGTTTACATATCCTACATTACTCATCTCATATGTATATACTGTATTCTGCACCATCTACTGCATCTTGCCTATGCCGCACAGCCATCGCTCATCCATATATTTATATGTACATATTCTTATTCATCCCTTTACATTTGTGTGTATAAGGTAGTTGCTGTGAATTTGTTAGATTACTTGTTAGATTTTACTGTGTAGTCGGAACTAGAAGTACAAGCATTTCGCTACGCTCTCATTAACATCTGCTAACCATGTGTCTGTGACCAATAGAATTTGATTTGAAACATTTTGAAATCTCACAGTATCAACTTTGCTGCAACTTTCATTTGTGCCAGTAACTTTACTGCAGACACAGTTATCTGAAGGGCAGCTGAATCGAGTGCACCTACAGCCAACAGCGTGAGCCAAATAAAAAAAATCAGAACACAATATTTTTTTTTTTTACAGAAATGTTTGGCGATCGACTAGAAATGCCTTTGAGATTGACTAGTTGATCGACCGGTTGTTGACCACTGACGTACACTATCGGACACAGTGTCTGCGTTCACACATGAACTCCACATTTGTGTAGGCATGCTAGAGAGTATGTTTGTGCAGAATTAGCTGTTGAATATCCAATCCTCGCAGGTCTGTGTATTGTAAGACACATTTGGGCTTGTAGGAGAACAAATGCTGCCAAGCATGATAAGAACCACTGTAGACGATTATTCATTGCTCCCAGCAAAGGTTCAGCCAAAAAGAAAAATCCCAAACTGATTCACTTTTCCAAAAGCGGCACAATATCTACCAGATGCATCAGTGTTCCTCCAAGCAATCAAGAAGTAATTCCCTTTATCGGTTAAGATGAATATTAAAGTTTGGTGCCGCAGGGATTCGTTCAGTGTATCTTAACTGCACTGTTTATGCACCTGTCAGGGATTGGGTTCTCATCAATGATAGGGCATTCTGTCTCTCAGAGTGCAAGCATCAAGCTGTTAAGTTACCAGCGGTGACAATAGAATCGCACTAGCTCACTGGGAGTGGTAATCATCTCAGTCTTCAGTCCCCATTATCTGACACATGTACTTTCAACCCAAACCAGAACAACAGACCATCACACTTATGTTGTTTACACTCGATGCAAATGATCAGTAAACAAACATCGGGAATAGAGACAGGGAAGACATTCCAGTCAGAGGACCTGTAATGCATATGCAAATGAGTGATCTCATGGCACGCGTGTAGCAGGAAATTAAGAGAGGAGAGCAGAATGAAGGCAGAATTACAGAGTAATATGGAAATATGCAGATGTGTAGATATGCATTGCTGTTTCGTTACGACCGGAGAAATGGCCCTTGTTAATATTCAAACATCTTGATAAACAAAAGATACAAATGAAGCCGGTCCCCCGAGGAATGACAGGCTGCTGAATACTTAACGCCTAGCCAAAACACACTGTGCAACTGAATTCATTTAATGGGCATCACATGTATTACACTAAAACAAACAAAGAGAGGGAGCATGTTGGACCACTTAATGTGTATCTCGGGTCATGTCTGGTAATGCACTTAAAACAAAATGGCGGTCATGTAACCCTTGGCACCTGAGGGTCATTTATCAAATTGGTCTGCTGCAGCTGGCCCAACTTTCAAGGACCTCTTTCCTCTTTGACATGGATTTTCATGAATTTCATTAAGGTCATTCTTCCCACCCTACAACAAAAAAGAAGACTTGGAATCAACCTAGCAGCGTTCTAGCGATGTTCTTGTTTGAAACCACCATGTACCAAATTTTAACATTCAATATATAGCCTGATCCTGCTATGCCATTGGCTCGTCATTGTCTGTGTTTGTCGTGGCATTAGGGTCATCATTGCACCTATGTTAATATGGAGAGAGATGACTTGTCCTTGTGTGGTGTGTACTGTATTGCACTGCTGACTTTGTCATGCTGCCATATTGGATAGAGTCCACCCTTGTTTCCATGCCCAGATGCTACAAGGGAGATAAATGTATTCTACAGAGGGAGTTTGTCAGTTAGCTCATATATTCACTCAGTATACGCAGACAATGTTAACAGGACACAAAACTGCTTTAAAAGTGAGTTAGCACACATATGGGGTTTGTAGTGGGTTTTGTTATGGATTATTTTACTCTGACATCAACTTGGCTTTGTTTCGAGCCTTGGTTCTTGGAAATAACTTGAAACGGCTGCCAGTATCATATATTTATTTCTTAAAAGCCATAGAGTATATGCAGCGTCTAGCTCAGGAGTAGGAATGTTATAAATGTGAATTGGAATTGTTCCCGAGATGTCATTATAATATCATGACATGAATAAGCGTGCCTTTCTATGACCCAGTTTACATAATCAGAAACCATTGGAGTTCGATGGAGCTTTGAAACGTTTGCATTAGATTTGCGAATTGATTCTCGTATTTCCTTAGTGTTGATAATGGCGATCTACTCCTGACTTTAAAATGAGCATTTCTAAGGCATGAAATGTTTAATTTATAGCTAATATGTTTCGGGTGGGATGGTCTATTTGCTGTCTGCTGCTATGCTTTATCTCAAGGTCTATTGTCATCTGATTATGTGTTAGATGCCTCCCTTACCATAACAGCACTGAAGCATAAAGTAAAAATAAAAGCAATTTAAATGTGAACATGCATAATGGCCACGCTAAGTGCACTAGCCTAATGGTTTCATTATATCATAATAAAGGTTTAATGTATATTCCAAATGGCCATTTAAACCATTATGGTACATATAGGGCTCCTAACAGACACTTTAAGTAGTCTTCTTATCTTTTTTCAGCTTCAGGATTTTCAAAGTGTGGCAAAAAAAAAAAAAAACATGATCTCCTTTTATGATCAAGACTTGAAGGCCATCATCTTGCAAGTGTGAGTCCTTCTGTCGCTTGATTAGATTTAAAAAAAGGGAGTATGATGCATTGAGAATAACACGGAAGGGGAAGACCTGAACATGTCCAAAGACGACATAACACAGAGTGCAGGAGAGGGTTAAAAAAAGATTAGTCAGCTTCTCTGTCCCAAGCAACACACTCTCCTTTGAACGGAGGCCAGCAGAAGAAAAGGCTCTCTCTTCTTTAACTCCCAATCCAGCGCTGTCAGTCAACTTCAAAGCGGTGGCTGTGCTGTCTTTCTTAACCTCCAAATCTGGCGAGTCTTGTTACAGCTGTGCAGTGGGGACAGAGTGGGCACTGTGCTGGGGCTCCTGATTAACCCCAGGGCCAGGGCCGCTTTCCACAGCCCAGACGGATCCACTTTCGCCAGCCTCGGCCCCTGTAACGAGACCCCGCTCCAATAGCCCACTTCAAAGAGGCAGGCCAGCAGGAATGTCAGGTTCAGAACCAGAGGGAGGGAGAGAGGGAGAGAGAGAGGCAGTGTGTTTGTGTGTATGTGTGCATGTGTGTGTGTGCCAGTGTGGGAGGGGATCAGTCTCAGTTTCTGGACAGCAGGACATCGCCCCTATCTGGGCCTAACTCGCTCAACCGCTTCCTTTTTTCATTTGCAGTGGAGTGAAGTCCTTTTAATTTAATTTGGCTGCGAAGCGAAGGCCCTTGGGGTTGTTTGGCCTGTGTCTGGACCAGCTATTCCACTTTAGAGCTAGACATCATGTGCGCCGTCCAGGCTTTTCCTCTGCTACAGCTCCCTGCCTGGTTATGCTTCACGACGCTTCATCTTCTCTCTGACCTTAGAGGCCAAACCAAATATATCACACCAGGCAAGTTTTTTGGGCAGTCATGCAAAAATCGTTGAAGTAACTGATCACTGACATAACTCAATGACTGTATGTAACAGCATTTTCTTTCGGCATAATACTAGGCCTTTATATCACCTATTAAAGTGCTTAAATCTCACTTCAGAAGGGAGATGTACTAGTTAAGTAATCCACTGCAGTGAGGTGGTGAGCGATGAGGAACGACCCACTGGGCACAGATGTCAGTTCAACGTTTTTTATTTACATTTGGTTGAGTTGTCAACTAACGTGAATTCAACGTGAAATCAACAAAAAATTGCACCATGACATTGAATTTAGGTTTAAAGTTGGGTAAAAAAATGTTGATGACTTTTTGCAAATCCAATCAGTTTTCCACGTTGATTCAACATCATCACATTATATTTTTTGCCCAATGGGGAGGATCATCATGTCATTGTGATGGAGTAGAGACGTGGGGTGGATAAAGCTGTTGCTGCTACTGTCAACCTCCCATGTCTCTAGCGTCCCTCTCTCTCGTAATCTTCACAGAGAACTCAGGATGACCCATGTTCCCATAGAGAGGGGAACTAGTCTCAGAGCCGGATCTAGTATGTGACCTATGTTCAAAAAAAATATCTAATCTTTGCAGCGGAGATCAAGGCACACCCACTAACTATTACCTGTGTCTTTGTTTCCTTCCCCTTTTTGAAGTGAAGACATCTTGAGTGCATTATCAAAAAAGTTTTGAGGTACGCAAAAACACAACACAACAACAAAATGGTGCATCAAGTTTGAGTAATGAAATATCATCAAGTCATAACCCTTTATTCTGTGCTTGGAGTCGGCGAAGAAACTGTAAAAGCGACATCTTATAACTATGAAAACAAAAGAGCACATCATCTGAATTCTGTCTCAATGGCTTCCAGCTTTCCAGCACCATGTTACTCTAGAGCACTTTATGATATTGGGGGATGTGAATGATGTGAGCCAGAGGGCAGTTTATCCAGCACGCCCCGCCATAAGTTGCATTTCCCCACAATTCAATAAACAGAACGGCGGGGGGGGCCGGCAGGGATAGAACAAATCAAACCACTCTTTGAAGATGAGCAACAACTTCCTTCCTTGATGTTCCCTGTGCGCCAACGCTGAGAGTGTGATCGCGTTAATTTTGCAAAAGGGCCACACCCACAAATATGGAGTCGTGGAAAGGCTTTAAGTCCCAGCGAATCCCTGGCAGACTTGGGTTTAAATACTAATACTATTTGAAATCATTTAAAATACTTTAGCTGGGTTTGATTGAGCTTGCCCGGTAAAATGGATCCCAAAAGTGCAAATCCTGCCCATCTGGCACTTCAGACAGGATAAACCAAACACTGAAAGTAGTTGAACGATCTGTGTAAGGGCCACATCTTTTATTCTATAAATAGTATCTGAAACCAGGTCTGATCCCCGGTGGGGAAATGAAGAAGACTGTGTGGCTGTGAAGACGTGCAGTGCCAGTCCCTTTGATCATGCTGGGTCTTCCTTTTGTGGCGTGGAGACAATGGGCGGCGGCTGGGGACAGACAGGCAACCTGAACCTGATAGAGGAAGCTCTTAAAGCCACACAAAACAAACTGCTGAGCTCGGGCATTTCCCTCCTCCTGAAAGACTATCTCCGGCTGTCTTTAAAAGGGAAGACGACAAATCTCCTCCAAAGTCACTGTGCTTGTGCTATTCCCCCTCCCTCTCTCTCTTTCTTACCATCCCTCTCTTTTCACTCTCCTCTGGGGTATCGGCCATTATGATGTCATTGGATCCCCTCGCTGGTCGCTCAGGGTTCAGAGGTCAATGGCCAAAAATGTCCTGTTCAGTGTGTTGTGTTCCTTGCAGGGCCAGGTGTGTTTTGGTTAGTAAGGCCGGAGATACTCAAGAGAAAATGACAGGCCTTGTGCTGTGTTTCTAACCAAACAGTCCAACACATTAGTTTAAGGCTTTTTATACTTGTTCCTGGCTTAATCGATGCTAAAAACATAAATGCAAGTTTTTATTAGTTTTGTCTTTACAATTGACATAAAATAGTTCAAATAAATGTTTCCGAGTGATAAGCGTGCCTATACAGTCCTTGCAGGGGATGAGTGAGCATCTCATGCTTCTTGGGACAATATTTACAGAGCTGTGTTTTTAAGTTGGAAGAACCCTAGGCAGGTAATTGGTACTACGCCAAGTAACTAAATAAACACTGTCTCTTTGATGTGAAACAAAGAAAAAAAGCAGAGAACCACCTATCCACCCTCAACCAACTGACACACTAATGAAAACGCTCATGATGGACGTGCTCATCTGCACATGCAAATACATTACATTTTGTGTTACCACAGTACATATAATTTCTGATGACATCCACAATGGGTTGAAACATCGAGCAACAATTTAGTCGCGTTTTGAATTCAATTATCTTTTTCAGACAACCCTATCTCTCCTTCTCCATCATCTTCCCTGGTGCCGTCATAAAAGGTAGGCCTGGAACAATTATATTCAAGCCTCCTATTATGCCATTAAACCTGCCTGGGCTGTGTTCATGCTGCCTCATTACCTTGGCCAAAAAGCCACCTTAACCTCCATTACAAGCCCGTCCTGTATTTAATTATGTTTTAAGCTATTGAACCAAAAGCAATTAGGTTATAAAAGAGAGCTTGTTCGTTAACACGAGGACTTTTTTCTATGAGGTAGATCCTCGAAGAGCGGATGATAATGAAACGCGACAGTTATCGAAATGACAGTACGATGCTAATGTTTCCAGGTATTTGAACTTGTCACTCACGATTTTCATTGTTGGAAAAAAACTGAAGGAAAAGAGAAGTCTACGCTCTGTGGAAAATGCGTCATTGGTGCATGTGTGCGGGTGGGTTAAGGTTAGGTTAAGGGTTAGGTTAAGAGTTAGGGTTAGGAGTTAGGGTTAGGGTTAGGGTTATGGAAAATAGGATTTTGAATGGGAATCAATTGTTTGGTCCCCACAAGGACAGTAAAAAACAAATGTGTTTGTATTTGTCTGCGTGTTTGTCTGTGCGTATGTGTGCGTGCAGGCGTGTCTGTCTGTGCGTGCGTGTGTGCTCCCATCCATGTTTGCCTGTGTTTGTGTGCATGAGGAAGTCTGTGAGTCAGAAATTTTGCATGTGTTTTGTCATCACAACTGCAGCGCACAGAGACACAAACTGATAAGAATTTACACATCACATTCGCTCTGTATTTTCTTTAAACTTCATTGTGTGTAACTGAGGGACAGACACAGGCCAGACATGTGGTCTATATTCTAATGGCCACTAAAGGGTCAACCCACCGGTCAAACAACACATTACTCTATGTCCACACAAGACAGGTTAGAATGCACAAGACTAATGCAACAGCTCATCCAAAAGTTAATCTGTGGATATTAATGCAACATTTACCAGAGGCTGCATGAAAAAGAGCCTGTCTCATGAACAGGGAACAGAACACAGTGTACTTCTGGGATAGTGATAAATATGGAGGTTCCAATTATTTGGGTCATTTCAATGTAGCCCTTGCATTTCTCAAAACTAATGAGCTTACTACCACCAATTTATTTTTAGCTGGAAACGCACCCCCGGAGGTAATCGAAGAGCCTGTGATGATTAGTCGGGCTATTGAACAGCCTTTTCCCGATACTTTTGGAAGAATTTGCACTCATAGCATATTATCACCTTGTATTTCATCCACTTGTAGCCTAGCAACTAAGTGGGGGAAAACATGCTTGATCTAATAACACGCAGAGGTTCTTAGAATTGATTTCTGCAACTTTTTCCAAAGTGAAGTCAAACCAGACCAGCCGTCGAGGAGATAATTAAGTATCAAAATAAAAAGATGTTTCATTACCTGCTCATGTTAAGTACGCAAATAATCTGTGTACAATAAAAATGACTGGCCACCCCTCACAAACTTAAGATGCTGTTGATTATGCTGTTACTGTTTCATCTAGTAAAAAGGGGAAAGACAAACAGGTCGGTACAAATACACTTTTGGTCATTCAATCCCATAGGTGTTTGATTCAGCTGGGATTGCTGTTGATCCAGCACCATGGGGTCCTGCTGACTCGTGTGGGTGGGTTTCTGTCTGTCTGTCTGTGTGTGTGTGTCTGTCTGTGTGTGTGTGTGTGTGTGTGTAGTTGGCCACACTACACTACAGCCTCTAATCACCGCCATTTAGATTACTGCAATGCTCTACTTTCCGGCTACTCGAAAAAAGCACTAAATAAACTTCAGTTAGTGCTAAACACTGCTGCTAGAATCTTGACTAGAACCAACAAATGTGATCATATTACTCCAGTGATAGCCTCTCTACACTGGCTTCCTGTTAAGGCAAGGGCTGATTTCAAGGTTTTACTGCTAACCTACAAAGAATTACATGGGCTTGCTCCTACCTATCTTTCCGATTTGGTCCCTCCGTACATACCTACATGTACGCTACGGTCACAAGACGCAGGCCTCCTTACTGTCCCTAGAATTTCTAAGCAAACAGCAGGAGGCAGGGCTTTCTCCTATAGAGCTCCATTTTCATGGAATGGTCTGCCTATCGCAGACTCTGTCTCAACCTTTAAGTCTTTATTGAAGACTCATCTCTTCAGTAGGTCCTATGATTGAGTGTAGTCTGGCCCAGGAGTGTGAAGGTGAACGGAAAGGCACTGGAGCAACGAACCACCCTTTCTGTCTCTGCCTGGCCGGTTCCGCTCTCCACTGGGATTCTCTGCCTCTAACCCTATTACAGGGGCTGAGTCACTGGCTTACTGGTTCTCTTCCATGCCGTCCCTGGGGGGGGGTGTGTCGCTTGAGTGGGTCGAGTCACTGACGTGATCTTCCTATCCGGGTTGGCCCCTCCCTTTGGGTTGTGCCGTGGCGGAGATCTTTGTGGGCTGTGCTCGGCCTTGTCTCAGAATGCTAAGATGGTGGTTGGAGATATCCCTCTAGTGGTGTGGGGGCTGTGCTTCGGCAGAGTGGGTGGGGTTATGTCCTGCCTATTTGGCCCTGTCCGGGGGTGTCGTTAGACGGGGCCACAGTGTCTCCTGACCCCTCCTGCCTCAGCCTCCAGTATTTATCCTGCAGTAGTTTATGTGTCAGGGGGGCTAGGGTCCGTCTGTTATATCTGGAGTATTTCTCCTCTCTTATCCGGTGTCCTGTGTGAATTTAAGTATGCTCTCTCTAATTATCTCTCTTTTTCTCTTTTTCTCTCTTTCTCTCTTTCTCTCTTTCTTTCTTTCTTTCTTTCTCTCTCTCGGAGGACCTGAGCATTAGGACCATTCCTCAAGGCCTACCTGGCCTGATGACTTGATGTCCCCAGTCCACCTGGCCGTGCTGCTTCTCCAGTTTCAACTGTTCTGCCTGCGGCTATGAACATTTTAAAATCTTGTCCATGTTCTGTTATAATCTGCACCTGGCACAGCCAGAAGAGGACTGGCCACCCCTCACAGCCTGGTTCCTCTCTAGGTTTCTTCCTAGGTTCTGGCCTTTCTAGGAAGTTTTTCCTAACCACCGTCATTTTACACCTGCATTGCTTGCTGTTTGGGGTTTTAGTCTGGGTTTCTGTACAGCACTCTGTGACATCAGCTGATGTAAGAAGGTCTTTATAAATACCTTTGATTGATTTGATTGATTGATCAAGTTAATCTTACAGCCGCCGAAAAGGAGTACAGTGAGGCCGGTTAGGACAGGTTTCAATATCACTGTTGGGCCTCAGCTTTGAGGACTGCAAACATGTTTTTTTAATATAATTATCTGTTAACAACGATTATATGAGCATAAACAATTGATTCACATCTGACTTATTGATCAGGTATGGTAATACAATTTAGAAAGAGTGATCCGTGTTAACGTAAAAAATATGTTTTTGTATTATTCCTGGTAAGGAAAATGTAACCAAATCCCCAGCCTTATCAGCATGGAAGAGGACTGGTGCTTTTATAATTTACATTCATATAGCTGGCTTTTGGAGGGCTGCTGGCCAATTTGTTTTCAAATTAATTATTTGCCATGAAATGTAAAAGTCTTCTTCATTAGGTAGTGTGAAATCCTCCCTGTCTGCTATTTCTCTGAAGTCTAGCTAACCATTTTAATCTCGGCTCCCAACTCCATGGCATCTATACACTGATAGAACCTCAGGCCTGCCGTCTAAATAATTGCCTCATTAGTAAAGGGTTCACAGGTATGGCATAAATATAAACTCTGAGACTGTATGTTAATCCGTCTGCATGTCAGACACACTCTTTATTCATGTGATCAAAATTCAGCTGAAATGTGTTGCGGGCTTTAGAACTGAGATGGGAATTTAGTAAGAACCAATGCATTCCAATAAGGAGCCAGCCATTTAAGGGAGGAAATGCCTTAAAAAATTGAACTTACTCCTGTTTGGCTTTGTCTACACACAGTAATTACATTTTATGCTCTTCAGAAGTTTATCGCATTGTAGACAGACCCAAAACACAGAGCAAACATCCCATGCTATTCTACTTGGCTTCGATAGGTAAAAATCCTGTGAAGATCAGAACAACACAACACAGAGCAAAACAAAAGAGATCCAACTACAAGCCTCTCCAGTCTCCAGCATCAAAGCCATTTGGCCAGACTGCAAACCTGCTGAATTGGAGCTTTGCCTCATTTTTCTTCCTGTGATGATGGACTTGCCATTACACCTTTGGCCTCCAAAGCAATGGCTCAGAGAGCATCCGCGCTAGTGCCGGGCTAGTGCACTGACCGTATGACACAGACTTGTGAGGTTACCTTGAACAACCAGCAACCTGATAGACGAGGTGACTTTTCCATGTAGTGCTGTTACAGGAAGACAGAGTGCACAGGAGTGAACGCGTGACAAAAACAAATCACCTACACAATAGGGATAATTAATCTGAGCTTATGCTAACAAATAACGCATTTGTTTATTCTAAAACATTTGTGTTAATGGCGACGGATTGAAACGATAGCGCTAGTAACATTGAAAATGCATCTGGAGCGCTAGGACGTAGCATAGCTTTAGCTTCGTTCCCATCTTCCATCAACTCTTTCCCCCAAGGGTATCCGTCTGCTTCAATATCTGTTTTCTTAAGTTGTTATTATTCATACTATCTTGTTTAGCCACGACTGAGAGTGTGTTAAGCAGTTGAAAAATAGTCATTATGCAGATTCAAAATGGATTAAGAGAGGACCTTGCGCAACCTTGAATTTTAATGAGCACAAACACACACACACACAAACACACACAGATAAACCTGGACAGGTTGCGTAAGAGAACACAGCACTTTCCTGACTCGCATCATTTTCAAGAAGAACGCTGACAAGAGAAAAAGAGCCCTCTATTCTACACACAAACTATCCAGCCAGAGACAAAAGTGTTGGCAACTTCTGCCCTCAGCCTTGACTTCCTTGCATCGGGCCCAGTGCGTAATCACATTAAGGACTGTTTGATGATGTATTATGTCAAGTTTAGCAGTGACCCCCCTGGAGAGGGTTCAGTGGAAAGATCGGACAGAGGTGTAGCTCCCTGTAATTAAAAAGTATGTTATCTCTGGCCAGAGTGTTATGGCTAAAGCATTGGCACCGGTCCAACTCTGATTTAATCCCACCCAACCCTGTCTGTGGACGAGGTCGCAGGGTCACAAACAGCCTCCGCACAACACTATTCAGCTCCACTCAGACAGGGCAAGCCTTCTCCCATGGGGCTGCAGCAGTGGCTCCAATATACCATCCCCCACCCCACACTGCCGTGGTTAGGGCCGAGCCAGGAAAGAATCATCCTCCCCAATACACACACACAGACACACATGCACACACACTCAACCTCCAAAAAACATTTTTTTTTGTTATCAAGGAATCATGAAATCAATGACATAGGCCTTGTGCCAGGAATACAGGGCCATTCGGAAGGCATTCAGACCCCTTGACTTTTCCCACATTTTGTTACGTTACATCCTTAATTCTAAAATGTATTAAATAAATAAAAAATCCTCAGCAATCTACTCATAATACCCCATAATGAAAAAGCGAAAAAAGGTTTTTAGAAAAACAGAAATACCTCATTTACATAATTATTCCAGGCTGTATCACATTCAGCTGTGATTGTGAGTCCCATAGGGCGGTGCACAATTGGCCCAGCGTCGTCCGGGTTTGGCCGGGGTAGGCCGTCATTGTAAATAAGAATTTGTTCTTAAGTGACTTGCCTAGTTAAATAAAGGTTAAATAAATACAAAATTATTCTGACCCTTTGCTATGAGACTCGAAATTGAGCACAGGTGCATCATGTTTCCATTGATCAACATTGAGATGTTTCTAATATTTATTTGATTGGAGTGTTATGGATAAAGCATTGGCACCGTCCAATTTACCTGTGTTAAATTGATTCGACATGATTTGGAAAGGCACTGTCTATAGAAGGTCCCACAGTTGATGGTGCATGTCAGAGCAAATACCAAGCCATGAGGTCAAAGGAATTGTCCATAGAGCTCTGAGACATCATTGTGTCGAGGCACAGATCTGGGAAAGGGTACAAAAAATGTCTGCAGTATTGAAGGCCAGCAAGAACACAGTGGCCTCCATCATTCTTAAATTAAAGAAGTTTGGAACCACCAAGCTCTTCCTAGAGCTGGCCGCCCGGCCAAACTAAGCAATTGGGGGAGAAGGGCCTTGGTCAGGGAGGTGATCAAGAACCTCGATGGTCAATCTGACAGAGCTCTAGAGTTCCTCTGTGGAGATGGGAGTACCCGAAGGACAACCATCTCTGCAGGACTCCACTAATCAGGCCTTTATGGTAGTGGCCAGAAGGAAGCCACTCCTCAGGAAAAGGAACATGACAGCCCGCTTGGAGTTTGCCAAAGGCACCTAAAGACTCTCAGACCATGAAAAACAAGATTCTCTGGTCTGATAAAACCAAGATTGAACTCTTTCGCCTGAATGCCAAGTGTCACGTCTGGAGGAAACCTGACTCCATCCCTACGGTGAAGCATGGTGGTGGCAGCATCATGCTGTGAGGATGTTTTTCAGCGGCAGGGACTGGGAGACTAGTCAGGATCGAGGGAATGATGAACGGAGCAAAGTACCTATACCTAGACCAGTGATCACAAGCTAACAAGTGTCAACTTCAATAGATCCCCCATTTTGTAACGGTTATCTTTTATATTCACATGGCATGCATGCTGCCATTGCGGGATTGATTCCATCTATACCATGCTTCCTCAGTCACTGCAGATGTCAGCTTCTCCTGTCTACAAGGTGTCAGGAGGCCAGAGGTTAGGACACCTAAAAATGGCTAATGGACCAGATAAGAATTTCCAAACATGCTAAGGTTATCAAGGTCACAGAGGAGGTCAGTTAGAGTACTGGGTTGAGGGAGAAAGAGTGGGAAGGAGTGGTAGAGCCATACTCCCACAGCTCCCTTTCAACCCCCAAAGAGAATGAGTAAAAAATATATATATATTTAACTAGGCAAGTCAGTTAAGAACAAATTCTTATTTACAATGACAGCCTAGGAACAGTGGAACTGCCTTGCTCATGTGCAGGATGACAGATTTTTAAATGTAAGCTCTGGGATTCAATCTAGTAACCTTTCGGTTACTGGCCCAACGCTCTAACCACTAGGCTACCTGCCGCCCCAGAGTTATAGACCATCAGCGATGGTAGTCAATCAATCTTTCAATATCAGCTTTTAGGCCCATACACTCGACTTTCTTAACGTCATATGGTGCTATCCTCAAAATAACCTTTCCACTGAATGTACCTTAAGCTCAAAACATTGTCTCATGTATGCTGTGTATGTACTCATCTGCAAATTCACTTGTGCCTGCTACAGCACAGCACAGATGTGCTGTGTATACCCAAGCTAAATTAGAATAAGATGACCGCAAAATGAACTGCAAGGGGTTTAATTCCCTGTTTATATTGCTGGCTGCGGCTTTGTTTTGTTTGATTCAATATGCTAATAGCAACCCTCTCAGATCGTACACTGAGAACTGACAGACCACACCACTCGATATTTGATATCCCCCATCTCCGTAAAGTTGCTACTGCTTTTCAAAAAGACAAAGAAAAATTGGATTCGATTTTGGGTGACGAGTCCTTTGGCTTCATTGACATTACAAAACAAATCTTATACTGAACAAATAAGTAATGATGATTAAACAGAATTGTCCTTTGTATACGGTACCAATCAAAGTTTGGACACACCTACTCATTCCAAGGTTTGTGTTTATTTGTACTATTTTCTATATTGTAGAATAATAGAGAAGACATCAGAACTATGAAATAACGCATATGGAATCATGTAGTAATCAAGAAAGTGTGAAACAAATCAAAATATATTTTATATTTGAGATTCTTCAAAGTAGCCACCCTTTGCCTTGATGACAGCTTTGCACACTCTTGGCATTCTCTCAACAAGTTTCATGAGATAGTCGCCAATCAGTTGGGTTGTGACAAGGTAGGGGTCGAATACAGAAAATAGCCCTATTTGGTAAAAGACTATGATGAAACTGGCTCTCATGAGGACCGCCGCAGGAAAGGAAGACCCAGAGTTACCTCTGCTGCAGAGGATAAGTTCATTAGAGTGAACTACACCTCAGATTGCTGATCAAATAAATGCTTCAAGTTTATTTTTGTATTATTATATATATATATATAAATACAGGTTTTATTGAACCTTTATTTAACTAGGCAAGTCAGTCAAGGTTTTTATCTACACCGGCCAAACCCGGGCCAATTGTGCACCGCCCTATGTTCCACCCAATCATGGCCGGTTGTGATACAGCCTGGATTTGAACCCGGGTGTCTGTAGTGACGCCTCTAGCGCTGAAATGCAGTACCTCAGGAGCCCCAAACAGACACATTTCAACATCAGTTGTTCTGAGGAGACGGCGTGAATCAGACCTTGGTCGAATTGCTGCAAGGAAACCACTACTAAAGGACACCAATAATAAGAAGAGACTTGCCGGTTACACGAGCAATGGACTTTAGACTGGTGGAAATCTGTCCTTTTGTCATGCGGTGGGTGTAGCTGGTGTAGGTAGTCAGGCTCAGGAAAGCAGAGATGAGTGCACTAAGTACTTTACTAAGGCAAATGTACAAACAGAACGCAACCGCGTCACAAAACAAATGGCCAAAACCAAGTAAGGCAGCAAAAAAGCAAGGGTGAAAACATACAAACCCGGCGTTAACCGGCATGCCGAACAAACAATTCCCCACACAGACATCAGTGAAACAGAGTGTTAAATAAACAACAGTAATGAGGGCAAATTCAACCCAGGTGTGATGGAAAACAAGACAAAACAAATGGAAAATGAAAGTGGATCGGTGATGGCTAGAAGACCGGTGACATCGACCGCCGAACGCCGCCCGAACAAGGAGAGGAACCGACTTCGGCGGAGGTCGTGACACCTTTGGTCTGATGAGTCCAGATTTTTTATTTTTGGTTTCAACCGGCGTGTCTTTGTGAGACGCCAGAGTAGGTGAATGAATTATCTATGCATGTGTGGTTCCCACTGTGAAGCATGGAGTAGGATGTGTGATGGTGTGGGGGTGCATTACTGGTGAAACTGTCAATGATTTATTTAGAATTAAAGGCACACTTAACAGCATGGTTATCACAGTATTCTGCAGCGATACGCCAAACCATCTGGTTTGCACTTAACCCAAAATACTTCCAGAATATGTGTACGGGCTATTTGACCAAGAAGGAGAGTGATGGAGTGCTGCATCAGATAACATGGCCTCCACAATCACCCGACCTCAACCCAATTGAGATGGTTTGTGATGAGTTGGACCGCAGAGTGAAGGAAAAGCAGACAACAAGTGCTCAGCATATGTGGGAACTCCTTCAAGACTATTGGAAAAAGCATTCCAGGTGAAGCTGGTTGAGAGAATGCCAAGAGTGTGCAAAGCTGTCATCAAGGCAAAGGGTGGGAACTTTGAAGAATCTAAAATATACAATTCATTTTCATTCGTTTAACATTTTTTTGGTTACTATATGCTACTATTTGTGTTATTTAATCATTTTGATGTCTTACCCTTTTATTCTACAATGTAGAAAATAGTACAAAAAAAGAAAACCCTTGAATCAGTAGGTGTGTCCAAACTTTTGACTAGTACTGTATGTCTTCACTTTATGTAAGATATCTTCAGGTTTCATCCACAACTTTCTTTCAACGTTGATGGTGGTGAACATAAATGCCCGTAATGATATTTTGAACATTCCTGATTTGCTGAACTTAAGCAAAGGTCTCATCTTCAATTCCAAGGTATAATCAACTGCTCTGTGCTGTACATCTGACTCCAGTTACTCCACTTCAGTATTCATATCCTGCTCTCTACCTCTCCATATCTGATCCTCCTTTGTGAAGGGCCAATCATCTCTTCTGATTCGCTTCGTATTGCAGTTGGAACCATTTCACTATACATGTCCTGTGATTGGTTGATGTTTTCCATCCAAAAGTAGCATAGCCATTCTCAGACAGACAGAGGTAGAAAACATATATCTGGGCTGATCAGAGTGCACAGTACTGTGGGAATGTGTATGGCTGCAATCAAGTCACTTGGATAAAGCACAAAGTTCTGATCATGTGTGACCAGGGCGAGTGCAGCCTACCATATGCCCTATGATCCAATTAGAGGCCATCCTGTTGATATTGGCAGGCAAAACTGTGCTCTGTGACGTATTCCTGTTGTAAATAAGTATCTTAGTGAAGTTATACTACTTTTCATATAATCCAGTTTGAAACTCCACTTTAAACATTATGGGGTAAAGTCAATTAGGACAGTGGAATACAACATCTAGCATTGTGTCTCCCTGCGCACAGCTATTTACTCCACCCCCGGCCAGATTATACACTGTTTTAACAGTTTCCCAGCGTTCGTTTGGCCCGGGAGCAAGATTGGCCTCTAGACATTGATTGATGTAAATGTTCACTTGAGGGACTGCATATTCAAGAGTGAAGAGTTTTGAAACGAGAAACTAAAATGGACCGTCATTAAGAAGAAACAAAGGTTGCAATTGTAAGAGCACTCTAGATGACAGGGTCCTTGACATACATGTCACATAAGAGGTCAGAGTTCATGGACAACTACTTTTCTACTGAGTCTTTACTCAATGACCTTTCACTTGAATATTTAAATAACTCTCAGAGTAATAATAAAGCTGGCCATTTCATAAAATTATAATGTGCTTAAAGAAAAGGGCCTGAAGGGTGAAATCGGTTGTGGGAAAACACTTTTTTAATTTGTTTGAACTATGGGGTCTTCAATGTCTCTTATTAGGCAAAATTGTCCATTACCATTTTAAACGACCGGGTATCTTCATTATAATCAGGGCGAGATGCGTTTCTAGAGCCGAGGAAGTATTGATTGAGCGGCAATGTCAAAGTCAGCATGAAGAAGCGGCGGCAGACTGCATGTGACAGGCCTTGGCCCCGGTTGAATGCGGATCAGTAGTCAGAGAGAGGGGGCTGAGGGAAAGGAAATAATCAGTTTTGCACACTTTCAAATAATTACAGTAATATGAAGATAATTACAGTGGAGGCTTGGCAGCTTTATCATGAGACGGCCACATTCGGTAATGTAATTTAATTTATGCTTCCTGTGAAAATAATCACTCATTCCGATTACACAGAGGCGAAATGACATCGTTGTAATTGTGTTTTGTTCATTTGCACAAGATGTATGGATTTTAAATGTGTGCCCATCCGTATTTCTCCGCATAAAGAATCTATACAATGTGTTTGAGGAATGAGCTGAATTACTCTTATCTATATTTATTGAATACCAACAGCCGGGTATATCCTTACAATGTGTTCACAAGAGGAAATATTGACGAGTGTAAAATATACCTACATGGTAAAAATGTATATTAAGGGCATATAATAAACAATTTATATGGCATTTCTAAGGCATTTACAAACCGTTTGCTCACCATTTATTAATAATTGTTCCCACATTTGTGAATGTTAGTAAGCTAGTTATTCACACATGTATATATATATGTCCTTAAACATCCTGTGGTGTGTGCTTGTTCTTTTACCAGGTACAGCAGGAATGTCTACCCATGGCATGCCCATCTTTTTGGGAGAAATTACACTGGTCACTCAAAAGTATTTATAAAATATAAATAGCTCTCACTTTAGATTAGGGACTGGAAAAATACTTTACTAATGATTAGTAAATTACTTATACATGTGGAAGTAATAATTTATAAATTGTGAACACACCATTTATAAATGTTTGTGTTACCCATATGTTTAAGCACAGTTAATATTTGACAAGAAGGATTCTAATTGCCTGTCTTGAAAGGGGGGAAATAATTTATGCTAGTGGATTCCTGCCACACATTATGCTTGCTAAAGGATTTCTGCTGCTAATTTACACTACAATAATGATAAAATGATGGTTACTTCTGCTATCTAACAGGGTAATTATGAAACCAAAGATGCTATCCTTCCTAAATCCAATGAGTTGAAGTCACTCTCAGATCTTCGCAGTTACAGATTTATCTCTACTTCTAGAAAATCTTAACTGAAACCAGGCAAAATATTCCAAGAGCCTTCTTGGTATGAAGCAAACTTGACGTGACTTTGGCTTTTCACTGTATCGCACACACTCACAACTACATCATACAAAAAATAACAAGCCCCTAACTCATTATCAATCTTGGAATCCAAAGTATGACCGCAATAATCTCATTTTAATTTGGGTTTTATTGGAGTTGGGGGTGAATAATCAGATTGTCCCAGTTGGAGATGGGAGTGGGTTGGCCAGCACTTGTGAATGTCTCCAGATGGTGTGGCTGAAGCAGACGGGCAGTGAAGCAAAACTGAGGGAGGGAGGGCCTCAAAGAGCATGGCTCTCTCTCTCTATCTATCTATATATATATATATATATATATATATATATACATATCACCCCACTCTCTCTCCCCTCCCAAACAGTTACGCACAATCCTCCAGCAGAGGGCTAGCACTATGCCCCTCAACCCACCAGCCGGTCTCCCCACACTCCTACGGGGGGCAATAGTGGCCTGCCCTCCCATTACACCAGGGGCGCAGGGTTAGCACACAGCCCTCAGGGCAGGCAGCTGTCAATTAGTGATAACTCCGCTGAGAGACCCCCCTCGTTAATCAGGGGCCCATCGCCTAGCAACCGGCCAGAGGAACTCTTCACTACTCTGGATGCCTGGTGAGAGGCACAACACTGGGAGGATCTTACAAAGAGAGAGGGATGGGGGGAGAGAAGGAGGGAGAGAGAAGGGAGAGATGAGATGGCTGTACTCCATGGTGTTGTGTTGATTGGTGATTCCTTTCTGAAGGGGATGGACCACAAGCATTTGAATTGCAACAACGGTTGAAAATGTATATAATGTACATGATCTATGTGTGTGAACACAGCCCCTTCTGGGTTATCTTCTATTATGAAACTACAACTGTATAATTGAAAAACTAAAATGACACAGCAGGATCTACATTCATGCTGGACACCAATGTACCAGAATCCTTACACTTTAGAGATCAGAAGCTCTGCTGCTCAAAAACCAGACCGCCTCCATTTTAATCAATTCACTTCATCAGACAGACCTTATTGCCTTATTCCTCCAGGCTGTTCCATTGCAAATGCATTAATAACCTGTGAATATGACTTCCGTGAGCTTGAGTCACAGCGCCGAGAGTGGCAGCGCCGAGAGCCTCGAACAGGTGATAAATCTTTGTCACATTTTATTCGAGGTGGGCATGCACACCGTAACCTCATATCGAGCCGTAATACCCAAGGAGACACTGTGGGGTGTCGTGGAAAAAAAGAGTGAGCTGCGCCAGTTGGTATGCTAGCCACGAGCGTCTCTTCTGTGATGTCATTAAAGCAGCAGTGGATGAGGAATAAGCCCCTGCTGGTATAGAGGACCAGAGGGAGGCTCTCGCTAGCTGAGGTTGAATCCTTCCAAGTGGTGCTTCTAATGGCTGGGCGTATGAGAACCTTCAACCACTGCAAAGTGGAGGCTCCCATGACCGTAACAGGTTGATCACAAGCTAATTAAATTCCTATCCAAATTCCTACCTTTTATAATGAATAATACTATAAAATGGTGGTGCTACAAAGAACCTCAATTGACGGAATACGTAGGCTACTATATACTGTATGTCTGCAGAAATGTATAATGCTACTGTATTTAGTTATGAATTGCACTGGAATGGAAATGAATGGAGAAAGCTTGCTCAGTAACCTAGGTAACACAGTTAGGCTGATTCCCTGAAGCAGAAGTCTCAAGCTAAGCCAAAGACAGGCATGGATAAAACATATACCAATAAAGAGTGACAATGACCATTCCCTCCCATTTTGGTGTGAAAGATAACATCAAAATGCAGTGAAAACAAACACAGTATACGCCTCCCGAAGCTTATGACATCACTGTAGTCACAAAACAGCAGTGAAGCCCGTTACCCATAAAGACACCAGCTGTGAACACCAATTTATTTGACAGTATAAATATTATATTTTTTTGTAGAGAAACGTTTACAGTTGACCTCCGCGGGTCAACTGCTGACTGGACAATAGAAATTGTCACTTGGCTCGTTATTTATTTACCTTATGCGGTCACTTTTGAGACAATTAATTATTCTTGGCCCTGAAAGATTTATAAGCAGGTTGACCGGGGCACTCAGACAGTAAACGGGGGCTGTTGTCAAGGTACTAGGGGAGTGATCTTAGCAACCCAATTACTGAATCATGGCAACCCCCAAAAAAATTGCTCCCCAATGCTAGGTCATCGCAAAGCATTAACCTGAAAAGCTTCCTTGAATATTCACATTGTTCAGCATTAAAAGAACAGTAAGGAGAGCCTTTATCATGGCAGTGCATGGAAAGTAGCTGACACACTACCCAGTCACCCCTCCTCTCCACCCTCCCATCGTTAAATGATGAGCAATGTCTTCCCACCAGTTCCCAGGACGTACAGATTCACATCTGAGCACACTCACTGTATTTAAATGCTTTTGTCATCTCAGCATATCTCGGTCGCTGTCTAAAAAAGGAGCCGGGCTCCTTCCTCTCCTCCATCCTTTTCTCATTCCCCCTCCCTCCTTCCTGCCTCCTCTGCCCTTGTCTTTTTCCTTGATGGCCGAGCGTTTGGGTCGTCCGTCTAACCGCACTGACCCCGATGCTTGGGATGGTGTAAATTCTCTAACGATTAGCGTCTCCCTCCTCCTGTGACAGGCTTCCTTGCTCCAGCTGATGTGGGTTTGTGCCCCTGGCGAGGTGGGGTAAGGGGGGGAGGAGGGTGGGGGATGCTTGGTTACCGACAGCTGTGTGCTGGTGGGCTGGACAGTGGTGTAACAGTAGCAGTCTCATCTGCTACAGCACTGTATGCATAGCTGCTGCACTGTGGTTGTGAGTGGGGATGTACTTTACTCCACCGCATGCCTATATCAGCTATAGGTTGGTGTGGGCAAGCAGCTCATTCACCGTTGAACTTGTAAGTCAATGGTCCCTATGACGTTCTATCAAGCCATGCTATCATTCACATACAATGGAATCCTTAGGAACGTTTACAGCTGCTCCATCCACTGGGGGTGAGCTCCCAGCTATTCTGGATGTACATTCTCCATGCTCCCGTCCGGAAGAAGTTACCGGTGCATCAAGGCTCAGACCAACAGAGTCCTAAAACAGCTTCTATCCCTTGTCCTTAAGACTGATAAATGGCTAAAAACTACTTCTCCCTGTCCCTCCTACGCTGCTGCTAAAATGATTATTGATTGGTTTAATTACTAGCACTATTACTGTACTACCACTACGCTGCTCTTCATTGATTACTGATTTCCACTGCCATTAGTACCTATCTATTTATCCTGCTACTAAGTATTCAGACTCCTTCGCTTTTTCCACATTTTGCTAAGTTACAGCCTTATTCTAATATTGATTAAATCAGTTTATTTTATATTTTTGCAAATTTATAAAAATTTAAAAACATAAATACCTTATTTACATAAGTATTCAGACCCTTTACTATGATACTCGAAATAGATCTCAGGTGCATCCTGTTTCCATTGATCATCCTTGTACAACTTGATTGGAGTCCACCTGTGGCAAATTCAATTGATTGGACATGATTTGGAAAGGCATACACCTGTCTAAAGTTTCATTCGGAAAGTATTCAGACCCCTTGACTTTTTCCACATTTTGTTACGTTACAGCCTAATTCTAAAATGGAATAAATAGTTTTTTCCCCCCTCATCAATCTACACACAATACCCCATAACGACAAAGCAAAAACAGGTTCAGATATCTTTGCAAATGTATAAAAAATAAAAAGTGAAATAATACATTTACATAAGTATTCAGACCCTTTACTCAGTACTTTGCAAAAATTTAATATTTCAGTTTTTCTTTTCTTTGTATAGGATTGTTGAGGGAAAAAAACATGTTTTTATTCAATTTTAGAAAAAGGCTGTAACTTAACAAAATGTGGAAAAGTCAGGGGGTCTGAATACTTTCCGAATGCTCTACAGAAAGATGTATTCCTTTCCAGATCATGTCCAATCAATTGAATTTACCACAGAGCAAAAACCAAGCAATGAGGTCGAAAGAATTGTCCGTAGAACACCGAGACTGGATTGTGTCGAGGCACAGATCTGACGAATGGTACCAAAAAAAATGTATTCAATATTGAAGGTCCCTAAGAACACAGTGGCCTCCATCATTCTTAAATGAAAGAAGTTTGGAACCACCAAGACTCTTCCTACAGGTGGAGCAATCAGGGGAGAAGGGCCTTGGTCAAGGAGGTGACCAAGAACCCAATGGTCACTCTAACAGAGCTCCAGAGATCCTCTGTGGAGATGTGAGAAACTTCCAGAAGTACAACCGTCTCTGGAGCACTCCATCAATCAATCATTTACTGTAGAGTGACCACACGGAAGCCACTCCTCAGTAAAAGGCGCATGACAGCCCGCTTGGAGTTTGCCAAAAGGCAGCTAAAGGACTCTCAGACCATGAGAAACAAGATTCCCTAGTCTGATGAAACTGTTTGGCCTGAATGCCAAGCGTCACGTCTGGAGGAAACATGGCACCTTTCCTACGGTAAAGCAGCATCATGCTGTGGGGATGTTTTTCAGCGGTAGGGAATGGGAGACTAGTCAGGATTGAGGGAAAGATGAACGGAGCAAAGTACAGAGAGATCCTTGATGAAAACCTGCTCCAGAGCACTCAGGACCTCAGACTAGAGCAAAGGTTCACCTTCCAACAGGACAACGACCCTAAGCACACAGCCGAGACAATGGCTTCGTGACAAGTCTCTGAATGTCCTTGAGTGACCCAGCCAGAGCTCGGACTTGAACCCAATTGAACATCTCTGGAAAGACCTGAAAATAGCTGTGCAGCGATGCTCCCCATCCAACCTGACAGAGCTTTAGAGGATCTACAGAGTAGAATGGGAGAAACTCCCCAAGTACAGGTGTGCCAAGCTTGTAGCGTCATACCCAAGAAGACTCGAAGCTGTAATCGCTACCAACTGTGTTTCAACAAATTACTCAGGAAAGGGTCTGAATACTAAATGTAATATTTCAGTTTTACCGCTCAGGAAGGAGACGCGTTCTGTCTCCTAGAGATGAACGTACTTTGGTGTGAAAAGTGCAAGTCAATCCCAGAACAATAGCAAAGGACCTTGTGAAGATGCTGGAGGAAACAGGTACAAAAGTATCTATATCCACAGTAAAACGAGTCCTATATCAACATAACCTGAAAGGCCGCTCAGCAAGGAAGAAGCCACTGCACAAAAAACGCCATAAAAGGCCAGACTACGGTTTGCAACTGCACATGGGGACAAAGATTGTACTTTTTGGAGAAATGTCCTATGGTCTGATGAAACAAAAATAGAACTGTTTGGCCATAATGACCATCGTTATGTTTGGAGGTAAACGGGGGAGGCTTTCAAGCCGAAGAACACCATCCCAACCGTGCAGCACGGGGGTGGCAGCATCATGTTCTGGGGGTGCTTTGCTGCAGGAGGGACTGGTGCACTTCACAAAATAGATGGCATCATGAGGGAGGAAAATTATGTGTATATATTGAAGCAACTCAAGACATCAGTCAAGAAGTTAAAGCTTGGTCGCAAATGGGTCTTCCAAATGGACAATGACCCCAAGCATACTTCCAAAGTTGTGGCAAAATGGCTTAAGGACGATAAAGTCAAGGTATTGGAGTGACCATCACAAAGCCCTGACCTCAATCCTATAGAAAATCTGTGGGCAGAACTGAAAAAGCGTGTGCGAGCAAGGAGGCCTACAAACCTGACTCAGTTACACCAGTTCTGTCAGGAGGAATGGGCCAAAATTCACCCAACTTATTGTGGTGAGCTTGTGGAAGGCTACCTGAAACGTTTGACCCAAGTTAAACAATTTAAAAGGCAGTGCTACCAAATACTAACTGACTGCATGTAAACTTCTGACCCACTGGGAATGTGATGAAATAAATAAAAGCTGAAATAAATCATTCTCATAGCTATGTGGGATGGTGCTCAATTCTGTAAAAATAACAGAGACCCAGATTTTATTATTTTCCTTACACGGTAATTCACCCAATCTCTTACTGTAAATACACATCTGGAAAACACGAGGGCCATGTTTGTATTCCCAAATTAAAAGGAAATCTTTCGTCCTCTACTCTTCTCTCTGGATCATCCCTCGTTCTGCATGCTTGACCTTACAAACAAAAAACAGACAATGGAAAAATATGTGTTTACATGCGAGGTCTTAGGAGAACAGCAAGGGTGAAGGAGACACTCATTCTTCTTTCCTATTATAAGGGACTGAAAGTAGAACCGCAAGAGGAGAGCTAACTATCAGAAGCCCTTGGCAAAAGAGCTTCTCTGGTGCTCGGCAAGTGCCTGCCTGTTTGCCCGCCTCTCCCTGCCTGCCGTAGAGAGGTTAGTGCACTCAAGTCTCCCAGCTCTGTTTATACAGTAACCATACTGAGAAATGCTGAGGCATCTTCGATGCAACCTGACTCTCTGTAATCACTTGTGTTTGGCTTTGATCTCAGGGAGGGGAGAGAGAAAATAATTGCATGTTTTTGGGTGCCATTTTACAGTGATTGAAAGACGAGACTACATTTGAATAGTATGGCAATAAGAGGTTTTTCTGGTTGGTAGGTGATGGGGAGGTGTTGAATGCTACTGGGGGAAGTAAAACAAGACCCAATAAGAGAGAGTGACACAGTGTTCTCCAGCAAAGAGGCTCTCAAGGATCAACATTCTCCATTCTACCTCACAACAACAAGAGGGTCTGAGCTCGTCATTGGCTCACTGTGTGGCCAACCTTATCTGGCCTCGATGCATCCTAGGAGGCAGGAACATATTGACCACTCGCTCTGCATTTCAAAGTGCTTCTCCATTTATTTGCTGCTTCAGTCTGCCTGGAAAATGCTTGGAAAATGCTTTCATTTTAGCCCTTTATGAGCCTCAGAGTTCTCTATGAAGTCTGATAAGAGGAGTCTGAGATGAGATATATGGATATGATGCTACGAAAAAGAAAGAGACAGATTCATTCTGCTTTCATCTATTATCAGAGTGAAAAGGATTGTGTGATGCTGAGCAACAGACGTCTGGGACGTTGCAAAGCATGTCCTTACTTGACACAATGTGACCGAACTCAGACGTGTATCTACAGAGAACCCCTGGAGTATGTGTTAGTAGAAAGAGAAACTGTCTAGGCAGTGACAGTGGGCTAGACTGTGGGGGAAAACAAACAAAAGACATCGAAAAATGAATACGTGCAACAGCAGTATATGATTTAGAAAAATCACAAGATTGATATTGAGTGCCAGTATTTATCCTGAGAATACTTCCATATGCTGTGTATGATTATTAATCATGTGGAATTTGATTGAGTGTATGGTCAGACAACCAGCAAGGGTTGACTCATGCAATTACAAGTGCGATCACTACGATGGAAATGTAATCAATTGCTCAATCTATGAGCATGGGAGGACAGGTAGTCAGTCATCCTCACCTTTCACGAGTGATCTATTTCCTAAGTTGAACATTTATTACCGTATTGCATGCACACACAACATATAGGCTATGGTATTATATATTGAGGGAGTCCAGAAGTGATGATAGTAAAACATGCAATAAGCATTCCTCATCTCTACCAGACAACCCCCTCAGTTTGAGTGATGGTGTTACGAGTCCTCAGTCTCTAAGGGCTGGGGTGGGTAGACTCTGATTATGACAACACCACTCCACCTTTAGCTTTGACCCCTATCCTGCTTGGGGAGTCGTGACCTCTTTTCGAGTAAGGGGGAGGGAACGGTTGACCAGGAACGGTTGAATAAATAAAGGAAGGGGAGGGGCGGGATGCTTGGATTGGTCAGAGAGAGGTTTATTTTGGCAGCAGCAAAATAACGTAAGCCTCCAGTGATTGGATCCATTTGCGTAAAACAACTGGATCACTCAATTAACAATAATATAGTCTTTGTTGATGAGAATAGATGTTTTACAAGCAGATCTCATCAGTACTAGACTAAACTACAGTACAAGTTGGCTTCAACATACGTGTTGAGTTGAATGCAAGTATTGTTGCTGTTAAATCTGTAACTTGCAGTGTTTTTCCCCCAACAATGATATGTCTGAAGCTGACAGCAGAGTCCTTGCCTTGTCCTATGGCTCCATGCAGAGGGGTTGTTATATAAGGTAGCTAGTCGAGTACCTGAGGGAGCGTTTGCTGTGCTCCACTGCTTTCATGCTCCGAAGATGGAGAGATGGGGTGATGAAGGAGGGAGGGATGCAGAGGAGGAGAGGAGAGGAGATGAGGCAGCTACGCAGCAGGTAGTCTCAGCAGGTCTACCGCCTCCTCCATTCCCAGCTCTAACCTGAGGAGACATGACACATGGCTTGCTCCATCTCAGGCCTGAACGAATGACTGGCTGAATGAGCAATGGACCATTGCACACATCCCAAAAGGCAGCCTTAACGGCCGATACATCCCACAACAGCCCCAGGTTCCTAATTAATTGAAGTGACAGGTGTTTTCTTTTGAAATTCTAATCTCGTTTTTTTTTTCTGGTGGGTGTGTTTTGTTACGTCTGACAGACCAGGTGGATTATTGTGGTTCCTGTGTCAGTTAAGGCACAATACATCTAGCACATCTATGATAATCTGATGCGAGGCTTCGGTGTAATGTCTGGTCTGTGACGCTCTGGATTAACTCTAAACATTTCCGAAACCTCTTAATCCCTAACGAACCAGACCTGATGCTATCCTAACTGACACTTTTGGCTTCAGTCAGGACGATACCGTTTGAAGTCCCACCTCCAAAAATCCACTCCGATGAGCGAGATGAAGGGGTTACGTCATTGCTTGAAATAACTGGTAAAACTTTTTAACACCTTAAGTTTACAGTAGAGATTCTATTAAGCCAGTGTTGAGGCCCCTCTGAGTGCATTCAAATGCGCCGAATACAACAGGTGCAGACCTTACAGTGAAATGCTTACTTACAAGCCCTTACCTGGGGTGGCAGGTAGCCTAGTGGTTAGAGCATTCAGGCCAGTAACCGAAAGATTGCAGGATCAAATCCCCGAGCTGACAAGGTAAAAGTCTGTCATTCTGCCCCTGAACAAGGTAGTTAAACGACTGTTCCCTGGTAGGCTGTCATTGTAAATAAGAATAAGAATTAGTTCTTAACTGACTAGCCTAGCTAAAAGTAGGTTAAATAAAACAAACTTTACCAACAATGCAGTTCAAGAAAGAGTTATGAAAATATTTACCAACTGAAGTAATAAATGATAAAAAGTAACACAATAAAATAACAATAACGAGGCTATATACAGGGGGTACCGGTACTGAGTCAATGTGCGGGGGTGCAGGTTAGTCGAGGTCATTTGTACATGTAGGTAAGGGTAAAGTGACTATGCATTCTCCTCTTCATATGGTTTTGACTTTGACATTTGAAATCAATAAGGAACAGAGAGATGGGTTTTTACAGTAGCCTTGAGCTCTGGTCTAAACATTTCAATTAGACCCACAAAAGTCTGAGACGAGAGACATGATTTGTAATGAGAAGAACTCTACCTGTGATATTTTTAATGCTGGCCTGTATTCAACTTTTTTAAATCCTATAAATAAGTGTAATCCACTTATTACCATTTCAGTATGCTGTCTATTGAAAACGAAATTAAGAACCTTTTTTCCTTTTTAAAAACATCTGTCAAGCACAATACAATATACATACTGTTTAACTGAAAACAGAAGTTATTAGTGGGTGCCTCATTCAGTTGAACATCTGGCACCTTTACATGACCAACTTGTCATTCATCAGGATTAAGAGAGAGTGAATATAGACCATTATTGACCCCCTTACCCCCCTTACCCCCAGTTCCCGCCCCACCTCCCTCTCTCCAGTGGCCTCCACCGGCCTTCATACTAGAAAGGTATTGGCCGTTTCAAAAGATGCTATTGTATCATCAGGCACAGCCAGCCCTGTTAATTAAGGCACACATGCTGTCTCTGTCTCTCTCTCTCTGCTGAATGCACAGTCTCTCTGAGACCCACAGCTGCTTCTTGTAGAGGCTAAGTGCTAAAACATGTTCCTACCTGTACAAGACCTTACGGAACTAGAGATCCATATTCTCTGAGCTCTTGAACGGAACTGGACCTGTTACCAGAAACGTTAGACATGGAGGAGAGGGTGGGTGTGTGAGCCTAAAAAGTAGAATGACCTGATAACGGTCATAACAGCTTTGTTTCAAAAGACACTTTTCAGAACACTGAGGGAAGGAGGCATGTAAAACACAATGTATTTATGGAGAAAAAACAAACACAATGAATTCAACAGACCAGGCATTATTGAAATATAATTCCCTATGAATAACTTGATTCACATACTGCAAAGTGTAATGAACACGAGGGGAGAGAGAGCTGGTTTCAAGTGCAGGGCGCAGCAGGTGTTTATTACAAAGGACCACAGGAGAAGGCAGGTAGCTGGGTCCAGGGGCAGGCAGAAGGTCATACACAGGGGGTCCGAAAGGGCAACAGTACAGGCAGGGAAAAGGCTAGTAACATAGTCCAGGAGATCAGGCAATAGGTAGATAACAGGAAATCCGATACAGGCAGGGAATAGGCAAAAGGCATCGTTAGTGAGGCAGGCAAAAACTATCATACATGGGAACCCAGCGCTCCAAAAGACGTGTCACAAAACAAACAATACCTCACAGTGATGGCGTGCAAAGAACTGAACTAAATAGTGTGTGATAATGACCTACAGGTGTGTGAACAGGTGATCAGAATTCAGGTCATTGGGATCTGGAGAGTGAGCTGCGTTCAGGGGATCTAGGTGTTTGAGAGTGTGAGCTGGAAAGTGGGCTGCGTTCAGGGGATCTCGTGTTTGAGGGTGTGAGTTGGATGCAGACGTTACACAAAGGAGATTTTTCATATTCTTAACTCAAACCAGTTCCCCACAAGCCAAGTAAATATGCCAACTCCAATGAAAATGGCCCTCTATCATACCGAATGACCTAATATAACAGCATGTTCACCTCAAACTGCCTCACCAAGATTCCCTGTGAGCTCACTGACAACTGCTTATTCTCTCTAAAATATGATGCTATGAGCCAGTTGTATATTACCAGCATCATCTTGCATCCGCAGTTCAGAAATATTTGTCCTTTTTTTTCATTACAATAACCACTGATCCCACACAAAAAGTCACAGAGACAGTAACAACAACTCCCAAACGTGCCAAATAGAGCAATAGAACAGTACATCTCGGCATTAAAAACATACGTAGGAAGTTATGGAAGATTTCCATTATGATTCATAAAAAGCATTAGCATTTTTAGCGAACAGTAACTCTACAGTGTAACATTATGCTGCGGCGCTCCCACCTGTCTGTCTGAGACTGAGTCAGTAAACCAGAGCAATGTGAAAGCCATCTCGCCAAAGTCAGAGAAATGTGATGTCAATGGGCGAGATAATGAATGGCGGCGATAACTGGGGGAGAAACTCATCATACGCCTGGGTGATGGGTCCGCGCGAGGACGAAGCGGCCATAAAAGAGTGAATGAAGAGATGTAAAACAATACGCCTGGGGAAGGAGGGATGCAATCTCGGGGTGACACTTCCTGGTTGCCAGGAGACTGAGGAGGGAGAGGGTGAGTCAGCCATGTCTGCGCTCCATCAAAAAGTGTGTCCCTCACTCACCGCCACCCCTGCTCCCCGTCACTCTCCCTTCAACTCACACGTAATTCCACTTATTTTAACCGCCAGCGAGAGGTGTCCTCGGCTGAATGTCAATTGTCTGCTCAGGAAGT
Source organism: Brachymystax lenok tsinlingensis (assembly GCA_030435695.1). Lineage (NCBI taxonomy): Eukaryota > Metazoa > Chordata > Actinopteri > Salmoniformes > Salmonidae > Brachymystax > Brachymystax lenok. Next base: position 9,593,380 of record CM059786.1, on the reverse strand, counting down.
GAGAGAGAAAAAGCAAGCTCCCTCAAAGGCGTTTTTATTTGAAGCTTTTACCCAACATGACCTTATATTTTCCCTTTTAATTGCTCTGTATAATGTTGTTTCTGTCTGTTTTGACTGCTGTTTTGAGTCATGACATACAGATATTGTCCTGTATACATTGAGTGTACGTGACCGACTGGCCAGGTGAATCCAAGTGAAAGATATTATCCCTTATTGATGACACCTTCAATCAGTGTAGATGAAGGGGAGAAGACAGGTTAAAGAAGGATTTTTAAGCCTTGAGACAATTGTGACATGATTGTGTATCTGTGCTATTCAGAGGGTGAATGGGCAAGAAAGAATATTTAAGTGCCTTTGAACAGGATATGGTAGTAAGGGCCAGGCTTACTGGTTTGATTGTGTCAAGAACTCCAACGCTGCTGGGTTTTTTACGTTTAACAGTTTCCCTTGTGTATCAAGAATGGTCCACCATCCAAAGAACATTCAGCCAACTTGACACACCCGGGGAAGGCATTGGTGTCAACATGGGCCAGCATCCCTGTGGAAGGCTTTCGACACCTTGTAGTGTACATGCCCCGACAAATTGAGGCTGTTGAGGGCAAAAGGGGTGCAAGTCAATATTAAGAACGTGTTCCTCATGTTTTGTACGCTCAGTGTATACTCTGATATGCAGTAGGCTACAAAAAGGACATCGAAACTCCAACGAAAACAACTGATGGAAGCAAAGGAGGAAGATGCAAAAGACCCCTCTCATCAAGTTGGCACACAGCGCTCCAGCTATTGCCGTGAATTATGGGAGTTATGATTCCGATTAATAAAAGCCAGCCTCATTCAAAGCAACATTTGTGTCCCACTGAAATGTATTCCCTGAATGTGCTTATACCAACGTTATGGTTTTCATTATTTATCAATCCGCACACACCCAAAGGAATTAGGTCAGTCTTGATAAGTGAGCTGTGTGTGTGTGTATGTGTGAGATAAATAGAACACAAGTGGCGTATGGCTGGTCAACATGGCATGCGTGAAACATAAATGCACTTAGGCTGACGTTCAAGGTTGACCCTCTGTGACAGCCGGCCCATTCTTACAGACCATGTTCGTCCTGTCGGTTCTTGAGAACAGCACTTGGCTCAAGACCAACCACGTTACATTGATCTTGGTAGGAAAACTTTGCAATAGAAAGAGTGGAGTGCTCCATACCAATTGCATTCCCTTGAACCAGCAAAATAAACTAAACATTTTCTATGACTAATAATCTATGTGTTCGTATCAAGAAATTCATTTGTAGCCTAAATCACTCTTGGCCTGTTTATTAGTAGAGGGGACTTAACAAATCCATACTCTGTGGGTCTATGCTCTATGAGATAGAAACAGAAAGAGATACAGGGCACCGATATAATCTCTAGCCAAAGGGCAAAAGCAACTATTAATCAGTGTATTTTCTCACCCTGTGAACTGTTTTACCTTTCCCAGACTACTAACACTTACCAGGCATCCAGCACTGACTACTAAATATGACTTGCTTAGTCAAAGGAGGAGAGAGGAGAGGTGATATGAGGTGTCCCCTATAACCACTCAGCTTACATTTTACAGTGCAAGCCTGCACTTAGGACGACAGACAGATAGACAGACAGCCTGGCCATGTGTATGAGTTATGGGCATAGGGAGATGGAAAGGAGGGCAGTCTTGGGTGAAATTCAAGGGCAGGACACTCATGTCTCTCCAATCTCCCACCTCCACCACACCATAACACATTAGGATTCCCCGTTGGCTATAATCTCACAGGGTGTGTGTGTGTGTGTGTGTGTGTGTGTGTGTGTGCGTCTGTTCTGAAAAGGTTACTGGTGCATTTGTAATACCCCATACTTGTCAACCCCTACGCCCCTCAGCCGGTGTTGAGGTAAGGCGCAAATCTCCTCATTGAAGCCAGACGAGGACATTTCAATGGCATTATCCCTCCCTATCCCCCGTACCACAGGTGCCGAAATATCAGCCGGGAAATAAATAACTACGCCAGGTTAATTATTTGGCACAAATAATACAGAATAAAAGCTCATCGGCCATGCGGCGACTGAAAGGGAAGAAATGATGGGCAATTGAGTGGAGTTATTGGACGCAACAGTGCATGTGTTGGCTTCAGATAGATATAGGGCCAGGTCTTGCCCGGGCTATGAATATGCCATCTGAAAGGTAGGAGATTGATGAGACACCTCGAGAGACAGTTATGAGAGGGATCCATCTTGGGCCTCATCTCCACGAATGGAGAGAAAAATAATGATATTGTGAGTAGAAATAAATATCTGACTGACTGGCCGCCAGGGTATGTATGTGCATTAGGAGAATGCCTTTGCTCATCTACATTTTCAGGGTGCACAATCCACTTGTGGAGGTTTTTCTGGATTTATATACTTTTGGGAGATCGTATCACTTTGATTGTATTTCTTTTTTGTCTTTCCATTGAATGTCAAGCCTTATTAAAAGTGGTACATTCATAAAATCATCTAACCTTTACAGACAACAAAAGAGACATACACAAAAGATACTGCAGTGATCTAAAAACTATGGGGCTGATATACTTGATCCATATTTGCTGCAGCTCTCTGCCCCCCTTATTGCGGAATCATTAAACCATATTATTTACCTGACGATTGTATCTGGTACTAGCCCCAAGGTATATTGGTTATATATAGTACTATTCCAAACTATCCCCAAGGTTTGGAAGGCGGCTCATTTACTCCCCCTTCACAAAGGTTGTGACCCTTGTGACCTAAAAAAAAATTGCCCTACTTGAAAATGTTCTTTCCTAGCTAAAAATGTCAATCCTTGAATAATTCTCAGCTAAATCTTTCTTATCTATGAAATGTTTTCTAAATGTAGGCCTAGCCTACATCAGTCGGGTTTAAACCATGTCACAGTACTATCTCTGCTGCATCCCTGGTTATAAGCAATGTTGTTAATTGTATGGATAAAAGGCAACATTGTGCTCCCATCTTCATTTGAGCCTGTAATCGAACCCACAAATGCTGGTGCTCCAGATACTCAACTAGTCTAAAGAAGGCCAGTTGTATTGCTTCTTTAATCAGCACTACAGTTTTCAGCTTTGCTAACATAATTGCAAAATGGTTTTCTAATGATCAATTAGCCTTTTAAAATGATAAAATGTCGGTTGTTTTGCTCCATGACGCCCACAGGCCTACAAGACTCGTCTAAAGGTTCCGCTTATCAGGCATCCAGGTAGGGTTGATCTTGTTCCATATCATGAATGCATTGTATGAGGACACATCAATGATGTTATGGAAGATGACCAGGGTTCAGCGGGCAGGCATCCTCCTGCAGCTGTAAGTTCCAATCACCTTGTCCAGGTTGTTCACGCCACCTTTGTTGTGGTTGTAGTCCAGGATGATGGCTGGCTTCCTGTCCTCACGATTACTGATCTCAGACGTTTTGTGCAGTGTGCTCAGGAGGACCACATTCTTGTTTCTCTTTGGGAGGTAAGAAACTAGAGTAGTGGTGGGGGTGAACTTTGATGAGAAGGCCTCTCTCCTCCTTGATGCGAGGAGTGCAGGGGGGAGCTCAGGCTTGTTCTTTCTACCTGTGCCAACCTTGGTGATCTTCCTCTTCAGGAGGAAGATCCCCAATAGGTGAAGAAATTGTCACACGTGACATTGTGCCCCCTTAGTCCATCTGTCATATCAAGCACAACCTGCATCCCCTGGTTCTTCTCCGGGCCTCCGCTGGTCGGCTTCCCTGTGTAGACTTGCATCTTACAAGCATAGCTGGATTGTGTGTCACAGGCCACCCATATCTTGATGCCATACTTTGCTGGCTTGCTGGGCATATTCTGCCGGAAAGGACAGCGACCTTGTGACAAAAGAGATTACTATCAGTAAGTAGTATCAGTGTCACTGAAAACATGAGAGAAATCACAAAAATCTATGATATTACAGCAATACATTAAAATGAACAGTGAAAATCTCTTACAGATTGGAAAATAAAAATGTACCTCTGAATGGAACCTGTTGCTCATCCACTGTTACTTCAGGCCCTGGGTTGTAGAGGTATGGCAGACGCTCCACCCACTTCTCCCAGACCTCTCTTATGGCCGTCAGTTTGTCTCTAACACGTCTTGCAGGTCTTGACTCCTGGTTATCAAATCATAGCATTCTTGAGAAAGTGTGAAAGACTTTCAGTGGCTTTGTCGCACGGAAAATCACCCTTCCACTCTCTGCATCCCAGAGACTACATGTAGCCTCGCCTCGGGACCTATACACACCCGCTAAGATTAGCTGCCCTATGTAGGCACACAGGTCAAGCTCATCCATCCTTTTCCAGTTATCTCCATATTTACGGAAAATCTCCAGGATTATTTTTTCGATGGCTGTAGTGATGAACATGTAGAATGTTGAGGCGATGTCCTGGGCATGGGAAACTACATGTCTTGTGGGCACTGGGGTCGTCCTTATGAAATTTTGTGCTGCCATCTTGCCCTGGTTGTCATATAGTGACAAGGACCATGTTATTTTGCTGTTCTTTGACAAAAATGTCTCTCTTTCAGCTTGGGGGATTTCTTCTTCATTTTAAGATTATGCATTGTGCTTTGGGTTGTATTCTTCCCCATCTTCTTCTTCAGATACCTCTTCCTCTTCTAAATCATTGTTCTCTTGTTCCTCCTGGACATCTGAAAAAAATCAGATCTACGACCGGTCGGGCCCTGAAACGTGCACTCATGGCTTCAGCAAAGAAAGAACTGGGGGGACTGTCATCTGCAGCAACTTTATAGCCTCTGACTGCATTCCCCTTTAATAAACAATGCTTTCAAATAATGTTTATTTTGTCTGAAATGTTGTTTATTTTGTCTGATTTTATTTGTATTTTGTCGGAAATTGTAGAAAGTAGCACACAATCTCAATTTCTCATTGTGTGTGTCTTTGTGGTTTTTGTGGTGTGTAAGTGAATTTACAACTGCTGGGTCAAAAATGACCCTAAGACAATCTTTGTACTTTGGTGGTGTACAGCTATCATGGAAATATGAACAAAGGCGATGTTTCACTTTTTCTAATAAAGGGGTCACTCTTAAGAAATAAATCAAATTTCAAGTTCAAAAATATAATTTAGGGGGTTTTCTCTGCTGTAAACATAGTGGTGGGTCATTTTTGACCCGTAAGACAACACAATGGTTTTGTGGGCATTGTGTCAAGAAGCAGTGCGACTTGGCTGGGTTGTGTTTCAGAGGACGCATGGCTCTCGATCTACGCCTCTCCCAAGTCCTTAAGGGAGTTGCAGCGATGAGACAAGACAGTAACTACAAATTGGATACCATGAAATTGGGGAGAAAAAGGGGTAAAAGAATATATAGATATACACTACCATTAAAAAGTTTGGGGTCACTTAGGAATGTCCTTGTTTTTGAAAGAAAAGCACATTCTTTGTCCATTAAAATAACATCAAATTGATCAGAAATACAGTGTAGACATTGTTAATGTTGTAAATGACTATTCTAGCTGGAAACAGCTGATTTTTTAATAGAATATCTACATAGGCGTACAGAGGCCCGTTATCAGCAACCATCACTCATGTGTTCCAATGGCACGTTGTGTTAGCTAATCCAAGTTTATCATTTTAAAAGGCTAATTGATCATTAGAAATGCAATTATGCAATTAATGCAATTATGTTAGCACAGCTGAAAACTGTTGTTCTGATTAAGGAAGCAATAAAATTGGCCTTCTTTAGTCTAGTTAAGTATCTGGAGCATCAGCATTTGTGGGTTCAATTACAGGCCCAAAATAGCCAGAAACAAAAAACTTTCATCTGAAACTCGTCAGTCTTTTCTTGTTCTGAGAAATTAAGGCTATTCCACACGAGAAATTGCCAAGAAACTGAAGATCTTGTACAACGCTGTGTACTACTCCCTTCACAGAACAGTGTGAACTGGCTCTAACCAGAATAGAAAGAAGAGTGGGAGCCCCCTGTGCACAACTGAGCAAGAGGACAACTACATTGTGTCTAGTTTGAGAAACAGATGCCTCTCAAGTCCTCAACTGGCAGCTTCATTAAATAGTACCCACCAAAACACCAGTCTCAACGTCAACAGTGAAGAGGCGACTCTGGGATGCTGGCCTTCTAGGCAGAGTTCCTCTGTCCAGTGTTATTTTGCCAATCTTAATATTTTATTGTTATTGGCCAGTCTGAGATATGGCTTTTTCTTGCAACTCTGCCTAGAAGGCCAGCATCCCGGAGTCAAATATCTAAATGATCCTTGGTATGACCATCTTAAAACGATTCCATATAGCTTAGTAGATCCCGGCTTAGACTCCTATGAGTTTAAAAGCACATTGATGAGTTAATTAATAAAAATGGGTTTCTTCGATAGAAATAGGTCACGCCTCTCGCTAAATAGCAGAAAGCAGATTATTCAGTCCATGTTTCTACCGGTCCTAGACTATGGCGACATCATCTGTAATACATATGTCAATCTCATTCCATGGAGGGCCGAGTGTCTGCGGGTTTTTCCGTTTCTCCCTTGTACTTGATTGATGAATTAAGGTCACTAATTAGTAAAGAACACCCCTCACCTGGATGTCTAGGTCTTAATTGAGAAAGAGAAAAAAACAGCAGACACTAGGCCCTCCATGGAATGAGTTTGACACCCCTGATCTATATGAACGCTGCATTTTTTGAAAGCCGTTAGACACAGTTTATCATAGCACACTGTGCTTTATTATGGGCTACAGGTTTAGTACTCATCACTGCATTCTCTACCAGAACGTTGGTTGGCCATATTTTATGTCACGTAGGCTGATACATTGCAATGTTTTCATTTATAAAGCCCTTTTACAAAAACTTCCACTGTACCTAACATCGTTAGTAACCTTTACACATACTGTATGAGTTACCACACCTGGTCAAACTTTGGAAATTCCTTGGGTCTCTACTGAGTTACGTAAATCTGTGATTAGTTTTTTTGCACCGTAATCTTCAAAATGTTCTTAAATTTGATGTTTTGGTGCCTCTAGGGCAGGGATGTGACAAACGGAAATTTTTTCTTAACGTTTAAATGATAAGAACAATGTATACAAATCTGTTCTGCTGCAAGAAATGGTTTGGGTCTCACGGTGTGTCACTTTCAGATGGTTAATTTCTTAGGGAGTGGCTGCATAGGTGACGGTTTTGGAGAGTCTGGCGTGCCCAAAGTAAAATGCCTGCCACTCAGGCCCGAAAAATAGGATATGCACATAATTAGTACTATTGGATAGGAAACACTCTGAAGTTTCTAAGAGTGTTAAAATAATGTATGTGAGTATAACAGAACTGACATAGCAGGCGAAAACCCGAGGAAAACCCATCCGGAATTGCAGTTTTTTGTTACCTTTGCTCTGTTTGAGACTCTCATTGACTCCAGCTCCGAGATTGCAGTACCTATGGCTTCCACTAGATGTCAGCAGTCTCTATACAAAGACTGGGATTGATTGGAGTAAGCAAAGCGGATAGAAACAGGAAATGGTCAGGGGAGCTCAGATGTCAGGTGCTACCCTGGAGGTGCTACCCTCAAGCAATGAAATGTTGTGCTTTCGCCGTAAAGCCTTTTTGAAATCTGACAACGCTGTGATATTGCCAAGAAGCAGAGCTTTTGATGACTATGCAACACTTGTATATTGATGAATGTTTAGCGCCCCACTGCTCCCGACACTACCCGGTGAAATGCAAGGCGCCAAATTCAAAATCCAAAAGTTGAATTATTAAACATTCATCAATATACAAGTGTTGCATAGTCATCAAAAGATCTCATAGTCATCAAAAGGCTTCACGGCGAAAGCACAACATTTGATTGTGAGGGTAGCACCTCCAATATTTTTCCATGAGCATAAATTAATAAACCATCGCGGTTCACACAAAACACATTTCACAGCAAAAACAAATCCCTTGTTGCAGAAATTGTATTATGAAATTTTGGTAATGGGAAAAATATGTGAGGTGCTACCCTCAAACAATCAAATGTGCTGCTTTCGCCGTAAAGCCTTTTTGAAATCTGACAACGCTGTGATATTGCCAAGAAACAGAGCTTTTGATGAGTATGGAACACTTGTATATTGGTGGATGTTTACTAATTCAACTTTTGGATTTTGAATTTGGCGCCTTGCATTTCACCTGGTAGTGTCGGGATTGGGGCGCTAGCGCCCCAGCAATCCCCAAGAAGTTTAATTAGGCTTCTCCAAGCTCTGATGCTGCTGCTGGTCATTAGTAGCCTATCAAACTTGCTAACTGCCTGGTACTCAGCATTCAATTGTCCCTCTAATTGCTCTGACATCAATGCAAATGTAATCGAAAATCTAATCAAACACTTCATGAGAGCCCAAGAGCTCCTGTTGTGCAACATCTTCATCGAATGTTGCACAGAGTGATGGCCTCTACTAAAATGTGGAGGATCCCATAAGCTTTCTATAGACTAGGCCTACTATATTTATTTCCCAACTTTCCTAATATTAAGCACATTGTTTATCTTTCCACCGAAGTATTGCCTACCTGGCTGGCATGAAAATTAACAACAGTGTCACGATCTTCTGAAGTGATGGACCAAGACGCAGCGATGCTTCCAGTATACATTCTTTAGTAAACGACGTAACTGGGAAAAAAACAAACGAACGAAGATCATAACGAAGATCATAACGAAGATCATAACGAAGATCATAACGAAGAAATAAACACTAAGCTATGAAACAAACAATAACCCACAAAACTCCTCTGAAAACTACAACAAACTACAAATATGGTTCCCAATTAGAGGTAACGACACTCAGTTGCCTCTAATTGGGAACCATTAACCCAACATAGAAAACAACAACCTAGAACAGAAAAAACCCTACACCAAAACCGAAACTAAACTCGCCAGCCTGTCAACTCAGGCCCAGACGTGACAAACAGGAAAAGTGTCCTCGATTTGCTATGTAAGTGCATACATGACATGTATTTCTTCCCGCTGCCCCTGTTTCGAGAAAGGTGCATGATAATGGTCCATTCTAAAACAAAACAAATTTCACACATATATTATTTAGTATATGTAAAGATAAGATTACATCAAGAATAGTCTGATGGGTGACAATATTAGCCTATCACTGATAAATGATCACTTGTGAATGATGCCCAGCATAAGAAACTGCATTTCTTTTGCGACTTTTTGGAATCATTGTCGCACATCCCATGTAGCCTAGCCCATAGGCCTATATGTTCTGATAAGGTTTGTATCATAACTAAAGTGGCCAAATAACTTCTTAAAATCAAGCACATTAATCTGCTTTACAAGGGGTTTAGAGCCTAACTGGCGTACATAAGCAGCGCGTGAGTTTCAAGTTTGGGGAAGACAATTTTCACCGGGTTAGGGTTTGGCCGGGGTAGGCCATCATTGTAAATAAGAATTTGTTCTTAACTGACTTGCCGAGTTAAGTAAAGGTTAAATAAATAAAAATGCACCTTTATAATAAAAGCATTACATGCATAATCACATTTGTGGTCACTTTTGATAATGGTGTTTTCCCGCTAATGGAACATTCACGCTTATAACCTACTGCCATGTGCACATTGCTGAGCTTATAATGTGAAGAAATAGCCTAATTGTTTATCAACATTTTAAGCTAAATGTTATGATCTGTTGCGCCAGCCACATTACGTAGATCTTTTTTATTTTGTTTTATTATGCTAGTGGTTGTATTGATTTGGGATCAATTGCATCCCTCAACTGCCCCAGACTATGTTTGGAATATTTATCTCTTGCACAGAATAGGTCAACTTTTGTCCTATGGGGGATAGTAGATTGACATAGGCTAGTGCTTTTGCTGTTCGTTAGGCCTGCTCATCTTGTTGGCTGACGAAAAGTAAATGTGGACAGTTCTTCCAATATCTTCAATATGCATCTCGGAATTGGAGAAGGACGCACGCAGTTGCGACCCGGTGTGTCTGTGAGAAAGACCCGATCGTGTGATGGAGAGCCATGTGAGGGAGAGGCGCTTCCGAATTTTAGATTTTTGGTTCCAACCGCTGTGTCTTTGTGGGACGGAGAATAGGTGAATGGATGATCTCCGCATGTGTCACGTCCAGGCATGAGTTTACAGGGGTCGTGTTTATTTTCGTTTTTGGTGTAGGGTTTTTGGTTCTAGGTGTGCTATTTCTATGTTGGGTTAATGGTTCCCAATTAGAGGCAGCTGAGTGTCGTTACCTCTAATTGGGAACCATATATATGTTTGTGGTTTTCACTAGGGTTTGGTGGGTTATTGTTTGGTTCATAGCTTAAGTGGTTAGTCTATGTTATGGGCCGATCTTCGTTCGGTTATTGTTTTTCCCAGTTACGTTACGTAAATAAAGTATGTATACTGGATACCTCGCTGCGCCTTGCTCCGTCACTCTTGAAGATTGTGACAGCATGTGTGGTTCCCACCATCAAGCACGGAGGAGGGGGTGTGATGGTGTGGGGTTGCTTTGCTGGTGACACTGTCAGTGATTTATTTAGAATTCAAGGCACACTTAACCAGCATGGCTACCACATCATTCTGCAGCAATACACAATCCCATCTGGTTTGCACTTGGTGGGACTACCATTTGTTTTTCAACAGGACATTGACCCAACACACCTCCAGGCTGTGTACGGGCTATTTGACCAAGAAGGAGAGTGATGGAGTGCTGCATCAGATGACCTGGCCTCCACAGTCACCCGACCTGTCACACCCTGATCTGTTTCACCTGTCTTGGTGATTGTCTCCAACCACCTCTAGGTGTCTCCTTTTTTCCCTATTTGTCCCCGGTGTATTTATTTCTGTGTTTCCTGTCTCTCCGTGCCAGTTCGTCTTGTTTTGACAAGTCAACCAGCTTTTCTCATAGCTCCCATTTTTCACAATCTCTATATTTTCCTAGTCCTCCTGGTTTTGACCCTTGCCTGTCTTGACACTGAATCCACCTGCCTGACCACTCTGCCTGTCCTGACCTTGAGCCTGCCTATCCCCTGGTACTGTTTGGACTCTGACCTGGTTTATGAACTCTCCTGTCCCCGACCTGCCTTTTGCCTACCCATTTTGGTGTAGTAAATATCTACGCTCAACCATCTGTTTCCTGTGTCTGCATTTTGATCTCGCCTTGTGCTCTTATACAACCTCAACTCAAATTGAGATTGTTTGGGATGAGTTGAAGAAAAAGCAGCCAACAAGTGCTCAGCATTTGTGGGAACTCCTTCAAAACTGTTGGAAAAGCATTCCAGGTGAAGCTGGTTGAGAGAATGCCAAGAGTGTGCAAAGCTGTCATCAAGGCAAAGGGTGGCTACTTTGAAGAATCTAAAATATATTTCGATTTGTTTAACACTTTTTTGGTTACTACATGATTCCATATGTGTTATTTTATTGTTTTGATGTCTTCACTGTTATTCTACAATGTAGAAAATAGTAAAAATAAAGAAAAACCCTAGAACGAGTTGGTGTCCAAACTTCTGACTGGTACTGTTCTATTTTCAGAGCTTTTTTTATATCTCCTATATACAGACACTTCAAAACCTTCTTCTTTATGATTTATATTTTGACTGTAATATTTGGTCATTTATGAATGTGTTGTTCAATGTGTGTGAGCTCCACAGAGGCTACAGACCCTGGTAATGTCCATGACATCCATGAACCGGGCCCTTTGCCATACCCTTATCCCCCTACATCCATCCATCCATCCGCCCTGCACCCACCCCTCTCCCCTCTCTCCTCCCTTTTCACCCGGCTCCCCTCTGGCCCTGTGGGGGCAGCCCCTGCCTCCCATCTGCTGTCTGCCCCAGCAAGGAGCTGCCCCTGCCTGCTCCCCCTCCACTCACATTTACAATTCAATTAAAGGCAACGAGCCCCTTCCTCCCCTCCTTTCTCCTCCTCTTCCTCCTCCTCTCTCTATTCAGACAAGCATGGCTGGGCCCAGTGGAGAGGGAGAGAGGGCTCTCCCCCATGCAGTGAGGGTGAGGCAGGACACTACACACTATGAAGGGTTGGGGTAAGAAACACTCTACGGGTAACCTCAATCTGTGTGAGTTTGAGCCACGCACGCACACACACTCACGCATGCACACATACATTGACACACACACACACATAGTTAGGTTTACATAAACATGTGCACAATAACATGCCCCCTCTGACTCTTTTCCTTAAAAAAATAAAGATAAAAAGAAAACGTGCTAACATTTGGCAGGGTAATATTGGCAGGCTGGTATTTAAAGTAGAGCCAAACACTGTATATATTATCCATGTCAAATTTTCAAATTAGGTGATGGTAGAGGGGTGAAATATTGTATATTAATGATTGACACTATTGTTTTCCCCATTGTGACAACCTTCCTAGAAAAGAGGGAGGGTGAGGGGTATAAGCCTATGAACAATACAACTAAACAAAACTAGGTCACACTTTGCATTACATTGGCCATATAACAGAGTAACAGTGGAATAACCTATACAAGGATGACAGTCCATTCAGATATGCATGAGATATTGTTATGAATTAAATTTGTTTGGAGAAAATGTATAGTTTCTCAGAGAACAGACCGGTGGTAAGCCCAGTATGTAAGCTATGCATACACTTACAGTACCTACCTGAAACTGTATAGTGATTCCAGATAGCTAGATGCTAGATACAATACAATAATGACACATTAATGTCAATACATTTGACCCTCTTCTTGAAATTAGCATGGCTTTCTCTCAAACAGTTTTGCTTCTTCTGATTTAATCTATGGGTTAAAAAATAGCATTATGAAAGCTTGAGAGTCAAAATTAAGTCCCTCGTAACTTTTGATCCACTGTAATGTGAATGCAATATCCACAGGCATCATTTTCTCTGGGAAAGAAAATATGACGTAAAAATTGGGGTCTTTAATATTTAATTACAGCCGTGCCAACATGCAACTTTTATCCCTTTCTTTTGTCATCTTGGGCGAACCCAGAAGAAATACAGAGAGAGAGAATACGGAGAAAGTGTAGGTGGTAAGCCCAGAAGACTGAGAAAGAGTGTGAGTTGCAGAAGGAGCGGGAGGGAGAGAGAGGGGGAGAGGGAAAGACATTGTCATGGGGGAGCACATAAGACTGAAGTATACTTGAGAGGGAGATGGAGGGGAGAGAGAAGAACAAGATAGAGTAATGAGGTGAGAGGGGTGCCAATATATGAGGTGTGTCCTTAAAAGACGTGCGCCAAAGTGCCAATTTCAGTATGCGCTGGTGGGGATATTTAAGACCAACTGAAAGCTGGTTTTAGCAGTAACACGGTTGGTCATGGCATAGAATCACAGCCAATCCAACCGTGACGCACAGTACCCATATGCACATGGAACAAAAAATGTGCTTTTTGCGGCCTCAAACCTCGTATTTAGAACAAAATAATAATTTGCATTTTAGTTTCATTTGATTAAACCAAGCATAGCCTCCCCTCCTCTCAATGAAGGCTGTTTTTTTTTTTGTCATGCCCAACGAATTCACCAATTTGTCAAGACTATCGATAAAGGGTTTGGCTCATGTGACCGATTTGAAATTAATCTTAATCACCAAAGCTTAATTAAAATATCAAGTTTGGCAGCAGCAAAACAGTGAGTGGACATCGCTTTTTATTATTATTATTTGGTATAACCGTAAAAACCCTACATGTAGGCTATATGCCCATCATGGAATGAGAGATAATCCGGGGACACTCATATTTAGAAACATTTAAGTTATTTTTCTGTAACAATTGCTTGTTATCCGTTTCGATGGATTCAAAAACAAGCCCTTTAATAGTAGCCCTGGTTAATTGGATATCTTCTGACATTTTTGATTTTATAGGTTTATAGGTTTGACATTTTACTGCACCGTTAGGCGCCTTATAGCACCCGCTATAAGATCTACTAAACTGTGTACGGGACCAATAAACTTTGATTTGACTTACCCTCACTCTACTATAACAAAAGCTGGTTCAACAGCAATGTGTCTGATGTCTTTCTTATCTTGGCCATGCATTGGCCAAGTAGCCTATCCATAAAAGGATTCTAAATGGTATACTCGGGAGGCTTTTGAGGACATGCTTTTGGATTATTCACAATTCACATAGCATAGGCCTACCTGCAGTGTATCCATCCCCATTTCCAAAGAGTGCTTCTTGTCCAGTTACCAAAGACATGCTCCTCCAAACACAGGCTATTCAAATTGTTCAGTCCTATAACGCCATGTCATCGGAAGGCCTATTTCTTATTGAGAACATGCCTCACACATACAATACAATTTACGGGAGCCTAGTATTTTGGGGGTGGAAGAGAAGTGCGATGCGTAAACAAAGGCCTATTTTTGTAGCGCTCCGCCAGTGCTTACATTTAAAATAGAGCCCTCACAGACTTAGAGTGTCACTATTGCTACAACACTACTCCCCTGGGCTCAGTGGAGGTGGGTGGTGAGGTGCGCAGTACATTGCACTGCTGTGCGTCTGACTCCCTGACACGTGCAGAACGACAGCCCTGTAGCCCTTTCTGGGGCCCTGTGTTATTAGCTGCTGTCTGTTTGCTTGCCTTTCGTCCTCATGCAGCAGCCCCTCTGAGAGGCCCCCCCTGCTTCGCCCATCTTCCCTGCTTCGCCCCAGCTCCCGTCTGGGATGAGGTGGCAGACTGCGTTAATGGCTGATAATTTGTGTAATTACCAGACCAAGAGAGAGAAAGTGAGAGAACAGCGCACACAGCTGATGAAGGGCCTCTCGCTCCTCGACGCTCGTCATTTAGGGCCCCTTGTTCCCCCTCATTCGCTCAGAATGGAGCTAGAGTACAAATGAGGGCCTCAGACCATGGCGCTGCCTGTCATTAGGACGACAATAATAATACAAAAAAACGGTCATTATCATAATAATGCATGTCAAAGTGATTTGATGTGTCTTTAATTTCAATGGCAGAGGCACTTCAGGATGAGGATTCCTGGGCTGCTTCAGTCTGTTCTATGTTGGAGACAGACACTTTGCATTTTCTACTCATTTAACAGCTCATATCCCCCCATAGAGCTTTTGATTTAGCCTGGTCTCCGACCCAGAGAAGCCTAATTATTATTTCTTATTCATCCCAAACACATTTATGAAACATGTTTTCCAAGGCTCGATATCTAAACAAGTCTAAATAGTTAATACCTTGTGCACACGAACAAGGCTGAACCCAGTTGACCCACACCAAGCTCTGTTAAAAATGTGGACTGTCGGACAGGTCCAGAACATGGTGTTTCTCTTAGTTCTCTGTGGTGGTGCAAAAAGGCGATTTATTGAGAGTAGAGAGAGGGCCAAGTGTGGTGGCAAGAGCAGATGTAAGATTTATGAGAGAGAGAAATATCCATGTTTTTCCATCATGCGTGTACCTTCAGCCAATCTGAGTGGAACTGGCGGAAGAGCTGGGGAAAGAACTGGGCTACTCCAACTAAGAATGAGAGACTCTCAAAACTCTCACCCAGCTCATCAACCACACTGCAAAGGGGAGGTTGTCGTTCAACGCGCAGTGCCCAATGTTCCATACACTCCTCTCCCTCTGGCTCCCATGAATAAAAGACTTACTGTATTTCCAGCATTCCAATTTCTATACTAACATCCGACGGGTCAGTCTAGTGGGTAATCTTTGTATGCATATTCATTCTAAACTATTTTATGCTAGCCTACAAGTAAATATACATTTATTAAACAGAATTGATGGGCTGATCCAAAAAAGTGCCTCAGTCCTAAAAACAGACAACCAGTAAGCATTAAGCAGACCTGGCCACTGAGTTTCTCAGGGGGCAAGAATAAGATGCAGTGACACAACAGCTGCTGTGTGTGGTGCAACAACATGAACCCTCATAACTGATGGATGGAGAGGGAAACCACAAAGTGGTCTGAAGTGTGGAGTGGGGCTGCCATAACACGGCTCTGACCCTCATCCAATGATGTCAGTGGTTCTTCATCGTTGTTCACATGCAGCAGGAGCCAGCTAGTAATCAGGAGCAACATTCTCGGGGACTCACCGCGTTCGAAAAAAGCATAAAGATTTCAACATCTTAATGCCACTTTAAAAAGCTGTTTAAACCTCTCGAGCCAAGTGTTAGGTCTATTGTTGAGTCTCTTCAAGTCGGCCGCAGTTAAAATTACAGCGAGTGAATATTCACAGCTGTAGTAACGCACATCACTTCTAAACCAACATCAATCTAAAATTAGCCTGCTTATAACATCTATTTTAATTGACTGCTAGGCTCATTTTGCTTGAATGTATAGCGCTTCAAATTTTGAGAGAGGGGAAGTGTGTGTTTCGCTCCCTCTCTCCACGTCAATGCTTGTTTTGAGAAAAGAAACAGACATGGCTGGCAAATCCGAGGCTCCCGGCGATGTCTAGAATGGTGTCTGTTTTCCACTCTCCCAGTGCTGCTGAGCCTTAATGCATCTGGCACTCTGAACAGCATGTTGCTGCAGTTTTAACATAACAACCTAGGGCTTCCAACCAGGAATGGGCTCGGGGAGCAGAGTAGAGATTCAAAGTATTTACAGACACACTTAA
The DNA here is from genome assembly GCA_030435695.1 of Brachymystax lenok tsinlingensis. Lineage (NCBI taxonomy): Eukaryota > Metazoa > Chordata > Actinopteri > Salmoniformes > Salmonidae > Brachymystax > Brachymystax lenok. The sequence continues at coordinate 9,576,863 of CM059786.1, read as the reverse complement.
ATCCCCTCCTAAAATGGCAGAGATGAGGAATTGAGAGCAGTGGAAGTCAGGCAACAGTGGGTGTGGGAGAATATGTTTTGCAAGAATAGACTGTACTGTTGGGTCTATTTAGGTTACTTCAGTGCAGGACAGGCTCATCATGGATGGATGACGTTGGAGAATGGCTCAGCTCTTCCACTGAGGACAGGACAGAATTTGACTGGGAAGACAAAAAACAATAACACCACAGTTAGACAAAAGAGCTAAGAATTATTTAGTCCAAGCAAGGATTAAAATCCCATTGATGTGTAATAATGTGATTTGTTTTTCTGTAAGTGATTGACTCTACATACAGAAATTAGAGAAAATTGACAGGGCTACTCAAAGTACTTGGAGAGGAAACGTTCAATGCGCCAGTGGATGACATGGCTTCAGTTCATATCAGGAGGGAGTAATGGAGTGGTCATCACCTTTTAATCAGGGAACAGGAGGGGACTTAGCTGCAAATACAAATAGCAGATGCATTCCATTACAGGATCTCATCATACATTTGAGCAAAACGTTTCTCCATGACGTTCATCTCAGAACTCACAAAGTCAAACACAGACTGCGCAGCTCACCCACTAAGCACATCAAAGTATCCCAAGAAACGTAAAAGCCCTAATCATTCACAGACCAGACGATAACTAACAACTGCGAGTGACAGCTGATGTCGGTTGTTTTATCCATTTGCCATGACAAAAAATCCACTGTGTCAACATCTCATTAAATCTACATTTTACTGGATGATGCAATGGAAGCAATCAAATCATTCTAAATTGATTTAGACATCCCAGAGAAGACAGTAGAAACGTCCATATGATCAGCAAGTAAAGCATCATAACGTGCAATTACCTCTGCAAGCTTCTTTCAGTTGCCCTTGTTAGCGGAACTTTCCCTCTCATAGTGCCCCCTTGCTTCGTCCGACAATGAGCCATTGTTTACGAAGCAACGTGCTCCCTTAAAGCCAACTCTTACATGCCAAAAACTGCTGTATCACTGTTTCTTCTTACCTTCTCATTGTGTTGCGCAGTTTGAATACGCAACCTTTGTCCATTACATGATCGATGCAGCTTTTCCCCAGAAGCTTGAATCTGATGTGGGCAATGAAAGGGGTTCTTCAACAAAGAATCCACAACATTGTCATAGGCATTAGCAAGTCATTCTGGTGGAGAAAACTGCAATCTGGTAGCTAGCTAGAAAACAATATGTAATCTACTTCCTCTGTCGCCTGGAGTTTTAATTAACTTATTTGAATTTAATAATATCCTAAAAATGTTCAACTATGGGTATTCACTATCTCAATCTCAATCTATCCAACAATGTCACCAACTCATCAGGATTCTAAATCACATGTGTACTACTAGGCTCATTCTCTGATCCTTTGATTGGATGGACAATATGTCAGTTTATACTGCAAAATATTTGATTAGGTGGAGGACGTCCTCCGGAAGTCTTCATAATTACCATGTAGATTTATGGAAGGGGGTGAGGAGCACGAGCCTCTCAAGTTTGTTATTGAAGTCAATGTAGCCAGAGGAGGATGGAAAATAGCTGTCCTCTGGCTAGACCATGGTGCTACACTAGAGGGTGCTGTTGAGACTACTTTGATCTTCATTGCAAAATAATGTTTTAATCAGGTATTTGGTTATGTGGATATATTTAGTATAGTTTTATCTAAAAAGGATAACATTTTTTAAATGTTTCATTATTGTAATTTTTTCTGAAATTCCCTGACTAGCATGGTCCTCCCCTTCCTCCTCTGAGGAGCCTCCACTGCTTAGAGGTAATATTGCTCTTAATTTTAACATCATTAATTCCAGTCCAGCTCTCTTGACTTTCATTCCTTACCTTTCAATGTGTTTGTTAGAAATTGTATACCGGGAAATCAATACGCTCAATATATAAATAAATAACAAATGACACTGTGGGCATTAATGACACCCTGGGATTATAACAGCTAATGCTGCCTGGGAAGATCAATCAATTAGATCCCGTCGCAGTGCACAGAATAAACGGAAGACACATTGGGAACTAACCAGCCAAGCCCAACACTACTCATGAGTTCACCTGAAAAGGCCTTTCTTGGATATCCTTTACAGCCTGCTGTGTCTATCTGGTAACCTCTCAGAAATCTAAGAAAAGAGGGTGCCATGATGAGGCATTGGCTAATGCTGAAATGTCAAAGCAGCTTAATTAACACTAGGGCTTTAACTGTGATCAGAGCTCTCTTGATGCAGCCCAAGGTAAAATAAGAGAGCTGTGTAGACCCAATCCCTCTGCCTCAACCTTGCTCCCAGATCAATGGAAATAGATTTCCTGCTTTGGCACACACCTGAATGCTGTCAACAGCACATACATTTCGTTCTCTCTCGCTTCTTTTTCCCTCTTATCCAGTATTTCCTATGCAATCCATATTTCCCTAGCACGGTGCATGAAATTCTCAGGAGCTTTTTTGGCACAGCACCTTGCCATAAAACAGGAGAGTCTGTTTATGGTGGCCTCATTTTTACTCTGTCAGCTTGCATGAAGACTGAAAGGGTTCTTTTAAAAGGGGGACTGGGGGCTTTGGATGAGGCTAAAGCTTTGGTAAGCCCTCTCCTCTCCTGTATACATAACAGACACAAGGCCTTCTCTCGTTACTCCTGAACCTTTAACAGTTGACCTGCTTTTTAACTTATGATCTGGAATAGCAGAAGATAATTTGGAAGAGAGTGAGGGAGACAAGTTAGAGCGGAGGGGGGAGAGGGTTACAGCGCACTGTTATCATTCACATCCTGACTCAGTCAGAGTTGACACCGCCGCTCCAGAGAATTACTGGTGCGGCAGCCTGGTACCTCCTTCCCGGAGTAGTTCCTAATCTTCCCACTCTGCCGATTCCGAGTTTTCCACCACAAGCCACCTGAGTTCCTGAGGTTCGCGATTGACTCGTTACCAAGAGTGCTGAGTAAGCAGAGTGTCACCTAGCTAGGGGAGAGAGTTGCTCTCAGTAATAAATCCATTTACATCCTCCCCTGTTTTATTTGCTCTCGTCAAACTCTGCTCCCCATTTCTCCATTCAGGTTTGTTTACCTGGCAAGCCGAGTGTGACTAAAGGAAATTCCCAAAGCCCGAGATGGGATTGGAGAAGGGAGGGAGCGTGGGGGGATTCAGCAGTTAAGGGGGGTTGGGGAGGGGGAATAGCAGTATTACTTAGAGGTGTAACCCACCATCCCCATGCAGCCCCCAAAGGGTTAATTATAATGTGCAGCCTATTGTAGATGAAATAAGGGAGAATCTCACACTAACACACACACAGGGAGTCGCCAGGGCTGCACACTAACAACGATAGGAGATTGAAACAACATAGTGCCGCTGCTCTGCTTTTAATCTGAGCTAATCGGGAATGAAAATAAATATACTTCTAGCATGGGGAACATTCATCTTAGGCTTGCGCTGAGGCTGAGTGATGGGGCAAAACAGAACAGAGCATCACATGTGTTCTAGAATTTAAACATGTCTGCTCTTCATTTGGAGAATAAAGGTTCTTATATTGGTTTAAGGGCGGAAGCAGCCCAGAGATGAAGAGGTTAAATTGCAGGATGGATTTCTCCGGGAGACATTAATCACCCGCAACTCAATTTGCGGGTCATCCCGGTCTTTAAAGGCAGACCTTGTGAAGGATCCACAAAGGCAACGCCTTGAAAAGTGGGACAGATCTGACAAACCAACTGTTTGCAATTGATCTGTCAGAGTTGCCACATAGCTTAGCATAAATCTTTAATTAGCTGTTAGCTGAGAAGTAGGAACTATGAAAAAAACAACCATTTGCAAAGACATGTCTTCTGCAGCGGTTCTGCATGGCCTCTGCTCAACAGCAGAAAAAAATGCTTTCCTTCTCCTATGAGATTCTCTAGTCTACTTATAACACAGATAGCAAAAATAAATGATTTATACTTTCGACCGGCTATAAAGGATCAAGACTGTTGCATCTCTAGCTTTGTGGGGCGTATAGGAAGTAAATCAATCAGGCTTTCTCTCAAACGACTACAGAGAAAGCAACCTGCAGGTTTCAGAAATCAGAAAAGGCCAGTTGCCTGGTAAGTGTTTGGGAGTTTTTAAACATAGCCATGTTTGTATTCAGACCGCAGTTTGGAGAATAAAGGTTCCTATATTGGTTTAAGGGCGGAAGCAGCCCAGAGATGAAGAGGTTAAACTTTAGGATGGCTTTCTCCGGGAGACATTAATCACCCTCAAACTCAATTGCATTTGAGGGTCATCCCGGTCTTTAAAGGAAGACCTTATGAAGGATCCATAAAGGCAACGCCTTGAAAAGTGAGACAGATCTGACAAACCAACTGTTTGTAACTGATCTGTCAGAGTTGCCACATAGCTTAGCATAAATCTTTAATTAGCTGTTAGCTGAGAAGTAGGAACTATGAAAACACACCCATTTGTAAAGACATGTCTTCTGCAGTGTTTGTTCACTGAGCCGTAGCAGCGGGGAACCCAACCCAGCCACAGTCACTCCGACTGAGGCCTGGGCTAATTTGGCTGGGATCACTGGGTAACCCCTCACCCCCAGATGAGGTGGCAGTTGACAAAACTACCTTCATTTCCTTTTGTTATTGTAGCAATGGGAGCGGAGAGCAGAGCAGAGACTGAGAGCAGCCCATGTCCCGGCTTAAGGACAGTGGGGGCTAGAAGGTGAAGGCAAGAAGGCAATGCTCCATTGAACTTTAGGGGCTGATCAAAAGGAATGCGACCTGGGCTTGGCGAGGCAGTGGGGCTTATCGCCACAGCAGCAGAGGCTTTGAGGAGAAGATCCAGAGGCACCAGCTCCTTGACATGCATGTGGATGTGCCCTGTGGTGTCACCCAGGAGCCTATGCAATCTGCAGTCAGCAGATCATTGCGTTGTACAGTGTAAGCATAGGCCAGATGTAGCTAGAAGGGAGAGTGTTCAAATCTCAGTCGACAGTGGTGGGGGGAGACAGCGACTGTATACATTTCCATAAACGAGCTAGCAACAGCGGTGGTTGATCATGCTTCCTATAGTTCCACTGTACTATGTACTTACCCTCCACATGTGTACAGGCCAACCCCGACAAACGAGCAAGTGTACCTCAGTGTTGATCAACACCTATTGATTATCTCTCTTGCTAATTGGGCTCAAGTTAATTACGAGCAATTAAAGCATGAATGATACATTAGCACAGCTGCATTAGCCATGCAAGGCCTAACATGCCTACATTAGCCAAACAGTATAAATACTATAAAAACACATACACATAGTGTCACGTCCAGGCCTGAGTTTTACAGGCTGGCGTGTTTAGTTTCGTTTTTGGCGTAAGGTTTTTGAGTTCTAGGTTGTTTATTTCTATGTTGGGTTAATGTTTGGGGGCGGCACACGGGGAATGTTTGGGGGCGGCACACGGGGAGGTTGGCCAGTTCAGGGTGGACTCCTGAGCCAACTCCTCGTGCTTTATGGAGGGAGCGTCGCACTGGTAAGACACCGTGCTATGGTGTGATGCGCACGGTGATGCGCACGGTGTCTCCAGTGCGCGTTCATAGGCCGGTACGTGAAATTCCAGCTCCCCTCATCTGTCGGGCTAGGTTGAGCGTGCAGCCTGGAAGAGAGGTGCCGGCTCAGCGCTCCTGGTCTCCGGTGCGCCTCTTCGGACCAGGATATCCTGCACCTGTTCAGCGTGCAGTGTCTCCGGTGCGTGTCCACAGCCCGGTGCTCCACTCATCTGTCAGGCTAGGGTGAGTGTGCTGCCTGGAGGAGTGGTGCCGGCTCTGCGCGCTAAGTCTCCTGTGCACCTTCTTGGACCGAGATATCCTGCACCGGTTCTGCGTGCGGTGTCTCCGGTTCGCGCCCACAGCCCGGTGCGCGACATTCCAGCTCCCATCATCTGTGAGGCGAGGGTGAGTGAACAGCCGGGTAGAAGGGTGCCGGCTCCGCGCACCAGGCCCCCTGTACGCTTAGAGAGCCCTGTAAGTCCAGTCCCTGCTTTGCGCACCAGGCCCCCTGTACGCATAGAGAGCCCAGCACGTCCTGTCCCTGCTCCGTGCATCAGGCCCCCTGTACGCATAGAGAGCCCAGCACGTCCTGTCCCTGCTCCGCGCACCAGAGTTTCAGTGCGCATCGTGAGTCCAACACGGCCCGTTCCTGTTCCCCGCAACAGAGTCCCAGTGCGCATCGTGAGTCCAGCACGGCCCGTTCCTGCTCCCCGCACCAGAGTCCCAGTGCGCATCGTGAGTCCAGCACGGCCCGTTCCTGCTCCCCGCACCAGAGTTCCAGTGCGCATCGTGAGTCCAACACGGCCCGTTCCTGCTCCCCGCACCAGAGTTCCTGTGCGCATCGCGAGTCCAGCACAGCCCATTCCTGCTCCCCGCACCAGGTCCCCTGTGCGCATCGCGAGTCCAGCACTGCCTGCTCCTACTCCCCGCACCAGGTTCCCTGTGCACATCGTAAGTCCAGCACAGCCTGCTCCTGCTTCCTGCACCAGGTCCCCTGTGCGCTTCGTGAGTCCAGCACAAACTGTTCCGGCTTCTAGACCAGGGCCTCCGGTGCGTGACCTCGGGCCAGCACGGCCGGCACCGGAGCCGCCACCTAAGACTAAAAGGCCCATCAAGACCCCCATGGACTTTTGGCGCGGTCGAGTCCGCACCTTTGGGGGTACTGTCACGCCCAGGCCTGAGTTTTACAGCTTGGCGTGTTTAGTTTCGCTTTTGGAGTAGGGTTTTGAGTTCTAGGTTGTTTATTTCTATAAAGAAAGATGGTTCCCAATTAGAGGCAGCTGAGTGTCGTTACCTCTAATTGGGAACCATATATATGTTTGTGGTTTTGCACTAGGGTTTTGTGGGTTATTGTTTGGTTGAATTAGTATGTTTTGTGGTGTGTGCACTGTGAAGCCACACCGATGTTACGATCTTCGTTTTGTTTATTATTTTCCCAGTTACGTCGTTAAATAAAATATGTATACTGGAAGCATCGCTGCGTCTTGGTCCGTCTATCAGGAAGATCGTGACACATAGGCTATGGACACAATATTTTTTTTTGCTGCACCAACAACTTCTAACAATTGATGCAGTGCCGGTTAAATCGCTCGAATTGCCTCACTTTTCCCGAGCGCTTAGCTTGGGTCAGTTGATCAGCGCCTTTACCCATGGGAAAAGCCACCTGCTTATAGGAGAGGGAAATAGTTGCAAAGTTCTTCTCCTGTCCTAGTTACCACAGTGCTCCCCTACTTCCCTTACTTGTGATCAATATTGACGTCGTCATTAAGGGCTACTTGGTTAGGAGACAGGTCATGTGTGCATAGTGCAGTATAAACTGAGACCTGTTGAAGTGGCACCACGTACTGGATATCATCCATGTTCCTACTCCTGTTATTCAAATTGTGAAGATCGGTGTATCAATGAGTGTACATATTTCAGACCATGTCTATAGTTAAAAAAAAATTGTTTTAGTGTTATTTAATGAAACACACAACTTAACAATGATTTCATCAAACTCTTCAAAATGAGGTGGTTAGCCATGATGCTTTGCAGACATCTCTCATCAGCCAAATGATAGTGTGTCACAGGGGGAGGGTGGGGGAGGGAGGAGGGAGGGAGGAGGGATGGGAGGGAGCTGCTCTGGGGTCAGGAGAGTGTGTAACTCAATCACTGGGCCCCACTAATAGCCATGCAAACACACATTTAGCCTTGCAAACACACATTTAGCCGTGACAGTAAAATCCAGTGGTGCAAAATCGTCCATCACAGTCTAGCAAAAAAGCTTCAAGCTGAAAATAAAAGAAAGAATGAAAGAAAAGAGCCACCATGAGCCGCAACAAGAGAAAGAAATAAGAGATCCAGTGAATCTCTGTCACTCCTGACCAAGAGGAAACCAAAAGACAACATGAAGGAGCCCATTTGTTTTGGTCTTCCGAGCTGTCTCTTTGCTGTGTAAATATGGGTAAGGCTGGAAGATGCTAGGCCACTAAAACAACGCGTGCATGGATGGCCACCTCCGGCTTGGATTCAACCACAAACGTGACAGGCGATTACAGACAGTCAGGCACATTGACCAACTCATGGCTTCCTATGAAGTCTGTCACCATCCACTGTGTGTGTGTGTGTGTTTGTGTGTGAATAATCCAAGCAAATCTTTCTCTTAATCATTATCAATAGGTAGGTTTCCATCCAATTGGCGACAGATTTTTGTGCAAATGTTCTAAAATCTGCATGTTCCCACCAGAGATATGGGAGGTAGGCCGTCATTCTAAATAAGTATTTGTTCTTAACTGACTTGCATAGTTAAATAAAGGTTAAGTTAAAAATAAAAATCAATAAAACACGTATTTACATCAAATCCATCAAAACAGATAAAAGGCTGTGCGTGATAACGTAGTGCACATAAAAATTACTTTTGCAGTTAAATTCCCATGTACCGAATACAAAATACAATTTAAATGGGTTTCCATCGCATTTTCAGCTCTACTGATGGTTCTGTCACAATTTTTTTTGTTATATAGCAAATGTCTTGGCACGTTCGCTGTAGCCAACAGCTTGCAGATACAGTGCAGGTATAACCTACATGATGAGATTATCTTTATTTGTCAAACGGCAGCAACGCATCGATCATGATGTCACCAAAATAAGACCCTTGATATTTATTGGACAGGAGCAAAGCTCATCACTGTGCACTTTCACCACCCTGTGAAGTTTATCATAACTTATTTCATCTGCAGTCTAATAAACTGCATGCTTTCCCGAGTCGTAGTGGTAGGTCATATCATCAGGACATATCATCGCGTGACTCCAAGTTTACTTCAATATGATGGTTAATGGCATAATTAATTTTACAGACACAAAAAGATCCCATCTTACCGTATTTTGTTTTGTCGACATTTGGAATGTTCACTGATATAGTTGCTGTTTCCATCAGGCCTGCAATTACATTTTCTTTCCAACGTATACTTTACTCACGTAAAAAGGTTGGATGGAAACCTGGTTAATGTGGAAGATAAAGATACTGTACAGTTAGGCACAGTAGGAGGCTATAAACAGCACATTAATCATAGGTTCATAAAAAGTTCCTTTAGATATGCAACCACGATGCCAACACTGAGGCATTCCAAAAATGATACATATTTGATACATATTGTAATAGGTATTGTTTTAAGTGGTGTAACGAGGAGTTGAAAAAGGTATTGTTTTAAATGGGATAATGAGGAGCTGGAATAGGTCTTGTTTTAAGTGGGATAATGAGGAGTTGAAATAGGTCTTGTTTTAAGTGGTGTAACGAGGAGCTGAAATAGGTCTTGTTTTAAGTGGTGTAACGAGGAGTTGAACTAGGTCTTGTTTTTTCAATGACAGAGGCTGTTTTCTACGTCTTTCAACGTACCAGCCAAATCAAATCATCAAGTCAAATTGTATTTGTCACATGCACTGAATACAATGTGTAGACCTTACCGTGAAATGCTTACTTACAAGCCCTTAAATATACGGTACAATGAGGATTTACACATGCATATAGGGGGAGATGGCAGCCTAATGTGGCTGATATGCCAAGTGACAACTCCTTAACAAGTCTGTGGGATCAAATGATTTGTTTACCGCTGGCGTGCGTTGCCACTCAGCTATAACAAACTCCCTCCATTCATTAACATAGGCCACTGTGGTGTTGTTTTTGGCACGTGGTCCCTTCAGCCAATGCTGACACTTTTAGAACTTGCCTTATATTTGATGTGCGTTATAAGGGGGCATACCAAGTTCTTTATGTATGTGGAGTATGCATCCATTCTCCAATGATCCAAATGTGCCCGTCTGAAATACTGCCACGAGATTACAGGGCTAGTCGGAATGACAGCAGCTGCATTTCATACAAACGGTGCTGAATACATAATGCATACCGTTGTCTGCATGAACCCTTTCTCATGCTAATAGGAACCTTTCTGGAGATGTCTCCAAGGTATGTGTGGATGGGGAGCCCAGTGACAGTCAGTGAGAGGAGAGAAAACCTAAAACAAAATGCACAGTAAAATCATCACCGCCTTCCATCCTCTGTATAATCAAGGTATTAGATCAAGGCATCTTTAATTAAATAGGCCTATACTTCAGCTTTGTTTGGCAAATCGGAGAGGGACCTTAGTTCCAAGTTGTTGTCAACCTATGATTGTAAATTTCCAGAAAATCACAGCAAAAGGCCTATGATGTTATTTATGGCTGTAGAGGCCTGGGTCCTATACAACATGTATGGCAGAGCCATCAGTAGATGTGATTAACATGTCTGAGAATATAACCACTGTAAGTGGGAGGAATGGCTCTCGGGGTGATGCCTCAGACACACCAAGGATACTGACTGCTGAGAGGTACTTAGCACCTCTACCCAGAGTGTTGGCAGTCAATTATTTGTTGGTTACATAGAACAGAATATCCCCAGTCAGCCTTGTTAAAATACTCCAGACCACAGGGTGGTAGTAGTGCTGCTTTGTTAGGCTTGTGCCTGCTTCTAACTACCTAGATAGCTAATGTTAGCTAACTAGCACACCGCAGTAATGTTGTTGCTCACTGGCTAACATTTGCAGTAAGGCCTCGTTGATACTAGCCAGATGGCCACAACTAAATCAAATAAAATAAATGTATTTGTCACATACACATGGTTAGCAGATGTTATTGTGAGTGTAGCGAAATGCTTGTACTACTGTAGATAACTAGCGTAGCTAGCAACATTATAATTTAATCACAATGGATTTGTTTTTGAATGAAGCAGCTGCCTATTAGCTTCCAAGAGTCAGTGGTGTAGCTAGCTATGTTGTCCTAACTGGCAAGTGGTGTTGCTAACTGTTTAGCTAACTATTAGCTAGCAAGCAAACTGGCACTGGCATTATTGGAAAAAATGATTTATTAATCAACTTGCTAGATAGCTGGCTTGGTAAAGCATGTAATGTTGTTTGCTGCACTTACCACCACATTCGTTTCATATTAAGTGTGTGTGACAGCCTGGATCAGTTAGCAAGCAAACTTTAGCTAGCTAGCTAACTAGTGAGCAAGTGCACATTATCAAACCTAACAAGAAAATACTTATTCAAGCACAAAACTCCTTTGTCAGATAAAGAAGATGTAAAGACTTACTCTAGAAAAAAATATATATTATATGTCCATTATATTATTTAGTTAGAACAATTCTGATGAAAAGGGGTGGAATTACACCTGGAAAAGTGCATTCTTTTTAATTTTCTGTTGTCACTGGGCGAGTTCATTCTACATGGCCCAGTGCCCCAGGTGGGTGGATTTTGCAGATTTTAGAAAATTCCATTGGTCCTTAAGTAAAATCCTCAACCAGGTGAACAGGGCCATACAAAACAAACTCGCCCACTCTGTCTGCTCCCCCATGTGGAGGTCCGTGCTCTCTGATCGGCTCAAAGTCAAGATGTCAGCCACCGACGCACAGGGCAATTCTACATGTAGAGATGTCCAGTTCGTCTGTACCAGGCAGTGTCTTTTGTTCTAGCAAGAGAAGTACCTGTCGGCAGTTTTCTTGCTGTCTGACCTCTAAATCGAGTCCAGGCATTAAATTCCAAGCCATTTAATAGTATGGCTGATAGGTATTGGCACTAACTGCTGTTGGGTAGATGAATGAAATGCCCATTTATGGTCCCTCTGCTGAAATGTTTTACAATTCCCCATCATTTAGTTGTTTGATTGCACGGTTCAGTGATCGAGAACACACTTCCCACTGGGCACACATTGGTTGAATCTACGTTGTTTCCACGTCAAACCAACATGAAATAGACGTTGAAATGACATCTGTGCCCAGTGGGTTTCGACTAAAATGTAAATCAAGTTACCTTTTACAAGCATGCGGATGCCAACGTCTAAGTTAGATATTCACTTGTCATTATGTGTGTATTGCAAATCACTATACACGTGCACTGAATATGTTTACGGTCTGTATCCTCCTAGGCAATGTCTCCACATCTATTATTATCTCTACGTTGTCAGTTATGTGAAGTCTGTATGTGAATGATCAATTTGTGTTGTGTTTGTGTGGAGGATGTTGCTACAGTAACAGTGAATAATAATTCTAATGACTGAATAAACTGGGTGTCCCATATAAGGTCTTTTTGTGGTTTCACAGTGTGTTCTGGGCTGTGGTGACCTCTCCCCTCCTGTGGACAGGACTCTGTGGTCAGGGCCTCATGGAGTAGGATTTCAGACACTGTCTTTAGCACTGTTTACTCTTCAGCCTGTCACTGGTGCTATGTCAATACTAGGTAGGTTTCAAATCAAATCAAATTGTATTGGTCACATACACATGATTAGCAGATGTTAATGCGAGTGTAGCGAAATTATTGTGCGTCTAGTTCTGACCGTGCAGTAATATCTAACAAGTAATCTAACAATATCACAACAACTACCTTATACACACAAGTGTAAAAGAATGAATAAGAATATGTACATATGGATGAGCGATGGCCGTGCGGCATAGGCAAGATGCAGTAGATGGTATAGAGTACAGTATATACATATGAGATGAGTAATGTAGCGTATGTAAACATTATATAAAGTGGCATTTCTTAAAGTGACTAGTGAAACATTTATTACATTCAATTATTAAATATTAAAGTGGCTAGAGATTTGAGTCAGTATGTTGGCAGCAGCCACTCAATTTTAGTGATGGCTGTTTAACAGTCTGATGGCCTTGAAATAGAAGCTGTTTTTCAGTCTCTCGGTCCCAGATTTGATGCACCTGTACTGACCTCGCTTTCTGGATAATAACGGGGTGAACAGGCAATGGCTCTGGTGGTTGTTGTCCTTGATGATCTTTTTGGCCTTCCTGTGACATCGGGTGGTGTAGGTGTCTTGGAGGGCAGGTAGTTTGCCCCCGGTGACGCATTGTGCAGACCTCGCTACCTTCTGGAGCAGTTGCCGTACCAGGCGGGGATACAGCCCAACAGGATGCTCTCGATTGTGTTTTCGGTGACAAGCCAAATTTCTTCAGCCTCCTGAGGTTGAAGAGAAGCTGTTGTGCCTTCTTCAACACGCTGTCTGTGGGTTTGAATTGGCCTTCTAGATTCTAGCCACTCATTCCACAACAGGCTTATCTGATCAGATTGAATCGTGTGTGAAAAGGCTAGCTTTTTCCATTGACATTAATGTGTTTTAGCGGACATATGGAATTCTTTTAAGATGGTCATACTATGGAAATGTAGCGATTTTACATTTTAGGACCCCTTTAGGTATAAAAAATATGAATGTTAAATGTTGGCCTTTACTACTATAAACCATAGAAAAGCATTGAATAATCAATTTCTAAATAGAAGAAATTACAGTCAAAAAATAAATCATGAGAAACAAGGTTTTGAAGTGTCTGTCCTAAATATAAGCAAACTCAGGAAAAAAAATATATATATACAGTTGAAGTCGGAAGTTTAAATATATTTGGCTAAGGTGTATAAACTCCGTTTTTCACAATTCCTGACATTTCTTTCAGCTTTTATTTCTTTCATCACATTCCCAGTGGGTCAGAAGTTTACATACACTCAATTAGTATTTGGTAGTATTGCCTTTAAATTGTTTAACTTGGGTCAAACATTTTGGGTAGCCTTCCACAAGCTTCCACAATAAGTTGGGTGAATTTTGGCCCATTCCTCCTGACAGAGCTGGTGTAATAATGCTGCCACCCCCGTGATTAACGGTTGGGATGGTGTTCTTCGGCTTGCAAGCCTCCCCCTTTTTCCTCCAAACATAATGATGGTCATTTTGGCCAAACAGTTCTATTTTTGTTTCATCAGACCAGAGGACATTTCTCCATGTGCAGTTGCAAACCGTAGTCTTTCTTTTTTATGGCGGTTTTTGAGCAGTGGCTTCTTCCTTGCTGAGCGGCCTTTCAGGTTATGTCAATATAGGACTCGTTTTACTGTGGATATAAATAATTTTGTACCTGTTGGATTTTGATGGGGATGTTTTTATTATGTTAATTAGGTTGATGCACCGGTGCGTCAATCGACTCTAGCGGGTTAACGGGGTATTCGTATAAAGGCCAGGGAAGGGTTGTTGAATAACCTTTGCATTGTGGCTGGAGTTTTTCCCCATTACTAGCTCTAACTTTGCTGATAGCTACTTTATTGAGGAAAAAGGTACATACTATGACAGTGATATGCGAGTGATATGCGATTGTCCCACCTAGCTATCTTAAGATGAATACACTAACTGTAAGTCGACTGGATAAGAACATCTGCTAAATGACTAAAATGTAAAACTCCAGACAGACTCTACTAAGGGAGAACAGATATCCCATACTGAGGCTCAGTGAGTATGATTATGTAAATTCAATAAAGCCCTGTTCTACAAATGAATTATCCTTATTGATAACTGGAGTTCGACATCCTATTTTGGCCTAAAGTTTCAGATACGTCCATAATTTGCCCTTGGACAAAATATTGGATATGTACAGTATGGACCTCGTATTGATTAATACTGAATCGTTGATTGTTTGCAGACATGCCAATAAGGTTACTAAAGACAAATATTAGGCTACCAGCCGGAATTTTCAATAAGGGGGAGTGGGCTGTGTTTGCTATTTATTTATGTTCCAACTCAGCGGCCGAAGAGGGGGGAAATGGGTTTCTCTCTGAGGAATCATCCATTGGCTGCAGAGAGAGGGAGAGGGAGCCTCTAACACACATTTTAGTGACCTATTAAGAGCATTACATCGGGCCCCAGACCCGGTAATCTGGCCTATCCTCTTAAAAGTGGAATTGATTGAAAGAATTGATCCGCTCAGGCATGGCAGACACCATAATTACCTCACGTAAATCTTGTCAATCACGTATGAAATGTCCGAGGGGGATCTTCTGCCCATGTGATGCTCGTCTTGCAATTGATTGCTCAGAGCCAGCCCTGATGTTTGACAACTGAGGACAAAATAGTGTGTGAGAGAGAAAAGTTAGGATGACTTATCATCAAGGCCACTGGCTGCAATACTGGATGAGATTGATGGGATTTTAGAAAATAGAGAGAAATGTGACATTTTCAATTAATGTTCATCATAAGAACATGGGGCATTGCCATATTGAAAATGTTTAAAGCAAACCTCCTTAAAAAGGAGATTGCTTGACGTTGATGGGCTTGTTTATAATGGCTCGACATGGCTGAATATTAGCAAGACATCAACTAAAACAATTGAAACAAATGCACACATCTATATTTACCCCGGCTGTTCAAACCACTGATTCAGATTAATATCAGACAATCAATCTCCTAATCTACCATCAGGCGACCACGGAATATACAGTGCCTTCGGAAAGTATTCAGGCCCCTTGACTTTTTCCACATTTTGTTACAAGACAGCGATTACAGCATCGAGTTTTCTTCAGTATGACGCTACAAGCTTAGTACACCTGTATTTGGGGAGTTTCTCCCATTCTTCTCTGCAGATCCTCTCAAGCTCTGTCAGGTTGGAAAGGGAGCGTTGCTGCACAGCTATTTTCAGGTCTCTCCAGAGATGTTAGATCGGGTTCAAGTCCGGACTCTGGCTGGGCCGCTCCAGGACATTCAGAGACCTGTCCTGAAGCCACTGAGTTGTCTTGGCTGTGTGCTTAGGGTCATTGTCCTGTTGGAAAGTGAACCTTCACCCCAGTCTGAGGTCCTGAGCGCTGGAGGGCATAAGTGTTTTCATCAAGGCTGTCTCTGTACTTTGCTCCATTCATCTTTTCCTCGATCCTGACTAGTCTCCCAGTCCCTGCCACTGAAAAACATCCCCACAGCATGATGCTGCCACCACCGTGCTTCACCGTAGGGATGGTGCCAGGTTTCCTCCAGACGTGACGCTTGGCATTCAGGCTTTTTATTTATTTAGAGGATTTTTATTTATTTAGTCAATTTCAGAATAATGATGTAACGTAACAAAATGTGGAAAAGGTCAAGGAGTCTGAATACTTTTCGAAGGCACTGTATATCTGATGGGAAAGCTTCTACACCCCACCCCAACCATCTCTGATTGAATGTGAGGGCATCTGTTCCCCCTTCACTAATCAGGACGTGATAGTAACGAGGCGTTGACGATGGGTGCCATGATGCCCTAAAAAGCAACTGTGCCGTGGATTAAGGCTTGCTGAGCATTAGTCAGCTGGGCCATTTCTATGACAGTGAACTGCAGCTTAGCAAGCCACCTCTGTTTATGCTTTTTGGAGGAGAAGTATGATTCCTTCCCTCTGACAGATGACCTTTCAGCCCACAAAGTGCAGTGTTTAGACTTTGCTCGGCTCTGGGGCAAGGCAAAAGGCTCTGATGAAAAAGCACTCAACAAACAACTCCCATATGCAGAGGTGGCAGTGCAGGCAGGACAGAATGGTGAGAGAGAGAGAACACTGCGATAATAACGGGACTCAATTTACATTGCCCTGGTCCGAATTGTGCATCGTAAGTTGAAACGTGCTTCAAACCAACCCACCAATCCCCCTCCCCCGAATCAATACGGTCCGAGAAAGAGAGAGCGCTCCTGGCCTGCTGTTAATTAAAGCCCTGTTGATTGTTAAATTCGGTCAGTGGAAGTGTAAAGAGGTGCCTTTATGGACAATCAGCAGCAACAGATTTAGCATTGGTAGGGTAAACAGAAGAGTGAAAAGGACCAGCTGCTCGAGAGAATTAGCATGGCCGCATCTGATCCAACACAAACCCACAACTGCTTACTCTCAGAAAGAGGAGTGTGGAGAAAAAATCTGCGCCTGACCTAGACTAACCCCAGATACAAAGCCAGCGAGGCCCTGGAGGCAGAGCATTAATTGCAGCCCACTAAGCCTGATATGGCACATCTAGCAGTGAGTTAGCAATGAAGGCAAGTGTTAGGCATACAGCTGGAGGGGGGGGGGTTAAAGGGAATTTCATACAAAATGCATACTGTAAACATCAACAAACACTTGACGAATCCCAGCTAAGCCTATTGAGGGATTGTTTTGAGGTAAGAGTCTTGAGTTGGTGGCAGGCAGAGAGGAGCTCATGACACCAGACAGGGGGTAGGGTCTCACGCACACACACACACAATGGCCTGCATTCAGCAAACAAGCCTTCCTTCAGCAAAAAAAAAAAACTCCTCTACTCCTCTCCCACATTATACATATCCTAGGGAAGAAAATAGATAGTGAAAATACCTTCTCCTCACACACTGAAATACATTACCGAGTGTGGGCGTTATTCAGTTGTGTTTACCCTGGTTGCTGGCTTCAAACCCACACTTTTGGAAGAGAGCTAAATTGGACTCTCTAACCGTATAGATTTCCCATCACTGGTCAGGATCTAAAGAAGACGCAGAGAAGAGAGGAGAGGGAAGGGAGAGGAGAGAGGAGGCAGAACATTGGCCAATGTGATCACCTTGAGCCCATTGTTTCCCCTTAGATTAAATACATACTCAGATTAATAGGGTAGATAACAAATAAAATAACATTTTATTGGTCGCATACAGATATTTAGCAGATGTTATTGCGGGTGAAGCGAAACGCTTGTGTTTCTAGCTCCAACAGTGCAGTAATATCTTTTTGGCATTCCTGTGACATTGGGTGCTGTAGGTATCCTGGAGGGCAGGCAGTGTGCCCCCGGTGATTCGTTGGGGAGACCGCAACACCCTCTGGCAAGCCCTGAGGTTGCGGGTGGCGCAGTTGCTTTACCAGGAAGTGATACAGCTCGACAGGATGCTGCCTATGGTGCATCTGTAAAAGTCCACTGCAGTCCCGTCGATGTGGATGGGGGCGTGCTGTCTCGAACCTCAAAGTAGGCGAAGAAGGTGTTTAGCTGGTCTGGGAGCAAGACGTCAGTGTCCGCGACGTGGCTGATTTTCCATTTGTAATCCGTGATTGTCTGGAGTCCCTGCCACATACGTCTCGTGTCTGAGCTGTTAACTTCTTAGGGAGCGGCAGCAGAGGTGACGGTTTTGGAGAGTCTGGCATGCCCAAAGTAAAATGCCTGCCGCTCAGGCTCAGAAAATAGGATATGCACATAATTAGTACTATTGGATAGGAAACACTCTGAAGTTTCTAAAAGTGTTAACTACTTAGGGAGTAGTGGGGCACTAAATTACCCCGTGAAATGCAAGGCGCCAAATTCAAAATCCAAAAGTTGGATTACTAAACATTCATCAATATACAAGTGTTGCATAGTCATCAAAAGCTCTGCTTCTTGGCAATATCACAGCGTTGTCAGATTTCAAAAAGGCTTTACGGCGAAAGCACAACGTGATTGTTTGACGGTAGCACCTCCAATATTTTTCATTAGCATTCATTCATAAACCATCGCGGTTCACACAAAACACATTTCACAGCGAAAACAAATCCCTTACCTTTTGAAGAACTTCTGCTGAGGGCTTCCCAAGTGTCCAACGAAGACAATCCATGGTTCTTTTGTTAGAGAAAGTCATTTATTATATCCATAAATCTTCGTTTGGTTGGTGCGTAATGTTCAGAAAATCCAACGTCGAATCGCCCATAGAACCGTGAAGAGAACGCGTTCAAATATACCTATAAACTTTTCCTAAACAAATCAAATACCAGATAACTTCTTAGGGAGCAGCGCACGAGGTGACAGTTTTGGAGAGCCTGGCGTGCCCAAAGTAAAATGCCTCTCATTCAGGCCCAGAAAATAGGATATGCACATATTTAGTACCATTGGATAGGAAACACTCTTACGTTTCTAAAAGTGTTAACATTTTGTCTGTGAGTTAAACAGAACGGATATGGCAGGCAAAAACCAGAGGAATTTCTGTCCTGGAAAAAGTGGTTTTGACACATTGCCTCATTTGGAACCCCTCCCTTATGAAAATGCCCATATAAGGGCATATGAATGCAGTACCATTTGCTTCCTCTGGATGTCAACAGTCTCAAGAAAGTGTTTTGATTATTTTTAGCTGCTTTAGAGGATAGAGGAAGAAGATTTAGGAAGTGGCCACACAGATGTTAACAAGAGGAAAAGGCGCGTTCCCGGCTGGCGCTCTCTGTGGTTTTTTCCTTTCTTATCGCCCAATTTATATTCCCGGTTGAAATTTTCTACTATATATACATAAAAGTGTTCCTAAGGATACATTTACAATTATGTTTGATTGTTCTTGGACAAGTTTATAGGTATAAGTTGAACGAGTTCTCTTCACGTTTCAATGGACGAGTCGACGCTGTATTTAATCATTATAACGCGCCAACCAAACAGAGATTTATGGATATAATACATTACTTTTTCTAACGAAAGAACCATGGATTGTCTTCGTTGGACACTTGGGAAGCCCTCAGCAGAAGTTCTTCAAAAGGTCCCCAGCTACAATAAATGCGGCCTTAGGATATGTGGTTTCCAGTTTGCATGAAGCCCAATGTAGTTCCTTGAGGGCCGTCGTGGTATCGGCTTTAGGGGGAATATACATGGCTGTGATTATAACCGAAGAGAATTCTCTTGAGAGGTAATACGGTCGGCATTTGATTGTGAGGTACTCTAGGTCAGGTGAACAAAAGGACTTGAATTCCTGTACATTATCACAATCACACCATGAGTAGTTAGTCATGAAAGGGAAAGGGGGATACTTAGTTAGTTGTACAACTGAATGCATTCAACTGAAATGTGTCTTCCGCATTTAACCCAACCCCTCTGAATCAGAGATGTGTGGGGGGCTGACATAATCGACATCCACGTCTTCGGCGCCCGGGAAAGAGTGGGTTAACTGCCTTGCTCAGGGGCAGAGTGACAGAGTTTTACCTTGTCAGCTCGGGGATACGATCCAGCAACCAACCTTTTCTGCCAGTGACATCTTGGAGCAGACTCTGGGGTAATTTCAATTGCCTTGGGGGTAAGTACAAAAGATCCAATTCGGGAAAGTCGTATTTGTGGTCAGAATGCTGGTGAGTTACCACCGCTCTGATATCCAAAAGTTATTTCCGGCTGTATGTAATAACACAAAAAAACTTTCTGGGCTAATAATGTAAGAAATAACACAAACAAATATATAATACTGCACTGTTGCTTAGGAGCTAGAAGCAGAGCTGCCATCTTCTCTCTTCTCTTCCAAGCACACTCATTGCAGTAAGAGAAGATGCCCACTTATCGCTACAATCTCAGACAGCTCTTGTTTTCTGAAAGTGCTCTCTTACATAATGTAACACCCAAACATTTCCTCCTAAACAGACACCTATAAGAATAAGCCAGTAAATTACTATAACTTGGCCAGTGAATGGATGAATGGAGTATTTAGCCAGACGCTATCGATACTAGCGAGGCTGCAAATTCTGAATGGAACTGGAAGCTGGACATCGATAGCGATGTAATGGGCTGGGCAGCATTGGAAAAATGTAAAATGTCTTGTCTATTGGGCTGCTGACGTCACCGGAACAGAAGCGGACCTGACTTAAAGAATCTGGAAATATACTGTACTATCTGTCTGTCTGCTGGTGGCAATAAACTGAAGATTAACCTTTACGTTCTTGGGCCGCTCTCCAGAAGTTGCCTGAAGGGCATTCTCCGCTGTTTACTAATCAAAATAAAGTTGCTTTTTCAATACTGCCGAGTCCCGGAGATGGCGTATAGCCTTATAGCAGTAACACAGACCTTGGAGTTATTGACTTCTCCCCTCTACCCATATGAGTATCATAAATGTGAAAGATGAACACCTTCCCACCACCCGGCACAATATACAACCACCAGCCCTTGAGAAAACATTGGTTTATTAAAAACAAACATACATAGATATGTTGGTACACCACCAATATGACTAACAGTAAAACATATTGTACAAGTAAAACAAACTAAAAAAACACATTGTACAAGTAAAACAAACTTTTCTGTATAATATTCTTAATTTCTGTGTTTCACAAACACTAATACCGTATATTAAGACCAACATAAAAAAAAATACTAATCTTAGATTCAACTTAATTTTATAAATTTCTAAACTGTTAGATCTACTTAATCTCTCTGATTAATTACTTTCAGTGGTCGTGTCTTAATGTTTAACATTGCTTTATAATTTGGCATTTTAATTCACTTTAGCAGGCATTGTTGAGCACAGTGATCATTCCTTTAGCAGTTAATAACTGGAGGCAGAGCTGCAAGCATCACAGAATGTTGAATTTGCCTCTGTCATTGCAAGTGATGCACATGACGTAGCTGGTGGTGGGAATGGGGAGTCTCATCATTACACGTCATTGTGCCCAACAGTTTTGATATCCTTTCATCATGATCTATTACACCTCATTGCATAACAAACCGCGTACTATAATATAGAAAAATACTTCTCTTTCTTCAAACATTCATACAACATTGTGTAAAAGTATTATTAAGTCTGACCTTTTTTAATTACCCACAATCCTCCAAAATCATGGCAAGTTGTTGCAAGAACATTGAGTAAATTAAACACAATTTCCATTGTAGTTTTTTTTAGATTAAGCATTTATCTTATGTTGAATATTTTTGTATTTATTTCAATTTGATTGAACAGTGCAGTAGAGTAAAGTACTTATTATATTCAAGTGTAGATGACAACTAGATTTTGTTGTCAAATAATTATATTTTCAAGTATAATTTACTAACCAACTGAATCATTAACACAGCATTATAGCAAAACAGAAAATGATTGGTGGTTGTTTGGGAGTTCCTAGCTGTGTCCTTTGTGAACGGGGGAAACAAGAGCTCTTTTTTTCCACCAACACCAAAGTGTGATCCTCTTTCACCCTGTAGCTTTGAGCCAGGGCCAAGTCTCTGAATGGTGCTGCTGACCTCTGTGGCCCTAGTGGCCTCTACCCCTGGCCCTCCCCTGGTCCTCAAACCAAACAACAACTGCACAGCATCCCAATTCTCAGGGGCCAGGAGAACACACACATGCACACGCACGCGTGCACAGGGTAGAGCAGAGCAGGGTAGAGCAGAGCAGGGTAAAGCGGCACCCCATCTGGGCCTAAAGACTGACCGCAGGCCAAGACCACAACAGAGCACCACAGTTCCCACACAAGCCCTGGAGCATGACGAGGGAAACAGAGGAAGAAAGAATGAGAGGAGAGTAGAGGGGAGGAAGGGGAGGGGGAGGGGCAGAGGAAGACTGGGTAAGCGAGAGAAAGGCATACACTCTTAGAAAAAAAAGGTGCTATCTAGAACCTAAAAGGGTTCTTCGGCTGTCCCCATAGGAGAACCCTTTGCAGAATCCTATTTTGTTGTTTCTTATGGTCGAGAGTCTTTAGGTGCCTTTTTTTTTTTCTTTAGGTGCCTTTTACTGAGGAGTGTCTTCCGTCTGACACTCTACCATAAAAGCCTGAATGGTGGAGTGCCCCAGAGAAGGTTCTGGAAGGTTCTCCAATCTCCACAGAGCAAATGATATGCTGCCTTCTGAGAATTCATAGACTAAATTCATCAAATAAACCTCCACTTCCTTCCATTCTGCTAGCAAACGTGCAATTGGAGAATAAAATTGATGACCTACGCGGAAGATTAAACTACCAACGGGACATTCAAAACTGTAATATCTAATGCTTCACGGAGTTGTGGCTGAACGACGACACTATCAACATACATCTGGCTGTTTATACGCTGTTCAGGCAGGATAGAACAGCGGCGTCTGGTAATACAAGGAGAGGCGGACTATGTAATTTTGTAAATAACAGCTGGTGCACGATATCTAAGGAAGTCTCGAGCTATTGCTCGCCTGAGGTAGAGTATCTCATGATAAGCTGTAGACCACTGTCACGCTGGCATGAATGATTCGGGAGACAGGCACCGGAATGCGTAATAGTTTTTTTTATTATACCAAAATACGGCGTGCCGTGTAAAGGCACGGGGACGAAGACCAAACAAACACTACACAAAACGCAGGGTAGAAACGCAAACAAAAGAGCGAGGAGTACCTCGAATAAATAACACAAGCACACAATGATTAACCTCTTGAGGATCATTAAGGAGCGCTGGGGCGCTAGCGCCCCATTCCCTACACTACCCGGAAAAATGTAAGGCGCCAAATTCAAAATCCAAAAGTATAATTATAAAACGCCCCAGCGCTCCTTAAAACCTACTACGCATAAAACACTCTTGGCAATATCACAGCATTGTCAGATTTCAAAAAGGCTTTACGGCGAAAGCACAACATTTGATTGTTTGAGGATAGCACCTCTCATATTTTATGCATTAGCATAAATCCATAACCAGCGCAGGTCTCACAAAACACATATAAGAGCTAAAATAAATCTCTTACCTTTGATTATCTTCTGCTGAGGGAAATCCGAAGTGTCCAAGCAATACAACCCATGTTTATTTTGCTAGAATAAGTCATTGTTTATATCCATAAATCTCCGTTTGGTTGGCACGTTCTGTTCAGAAAATCCACTGTCCACTCGTCCCATTATACAAGACATATAGAGCGTTCAAATTATACCTATAAACTTTTTCCAAACAAATCTAACATAGTTTATAATCGATCCTTAGCTACACTATTATCTATATTAACGATTATATTTCACACGGATAATATCTTGAATGATAGTAAAGTAAAAAAAAACGAGGTGCGCGCTCTCGTGTCGCTCACGCCCCAGAAAGAAATCCCTTTGTCACTCCTCGGATATAAACATCCTGTATGAGGCTATTACTCAAGACAAACTCTTGAAACACTGTCTAAAGACGGTTGACATCTAGTGGAAGCCATAGGTACTGCAACCTGGGTCCTAGAATCCACCATGCTCTATACCAGCCTATCGTAATAGATGGCATGTCAAAAAAAGGGTTTTGCCTGGTATATCTGTTCTGTTATACTCACAGACATTATTCTAACAGTTTTAGAAACTTCAGAGTGTTTTATATCCAATAGTACTAATTATGTGCATATCCTAGTTTCTGGGCCTGAGTGGCAGGCATTTTACTTTGGGCACGCCAGACTCTCCAAAACCGACACTACTGCTGCTGATCCCTAAGTAGTTCACGGGATGAGACCCGTAATCATCTGCGCAATCCACAATGGCACGAAAGCCAAAACACACAGTACAGGTACTCACACGCACCAAAGAACATTGTAACAATAATTGACAGGGCAATGGTAAACCAAGGGCACACTTATACAATTGCTAATCACTGGGAATAGGGGCCAGGTGTGCGTAATGAAAGTTCCGGAGGGATCTGTGACAACCAAGCTATCTACCTAGAGAGTTTTCACTTGTATTTTTCATAGCTGTTCACATACCACCACAGACTGAGGCTGGCACTAAGACAGCATTGAATGAGTTGTATTCCGCCATAAGCAAACAAGAAAACTCTCACCCAGACGCGGCGCTCCTGGTATCCGGGGACTTTAATGCACAGAAACTGAAATCCATTTAAATGTGCAACCAGAGGGAAAAAAAATTTGGACCACCTATACTCCACACACCGAGACCCATACAAAGCTCTCCCTCAACCTCCATTTGGCAAATCTGACCATAATTCTATCCTCCTGATTCCTGCTTACAAGCACAAATTAAAGCAGGAAGCACCACTGACTAGATCAATAAAAAAGTGGTCAGATGAAGCAGATGCTAAGCTACAGGACTGTTTTGCTAGCACCGACTGGAAACTGTTCGGGATTCTTCCGATGGCGTTGAGGAGTACACCACATCAGTCATTGGCTTCATCAATAAGTGCATCGATGACGTCATCCCCACAGTGACCGTACGTACATACCCCAACTAGAAGCCATGGATTACAGGCAACATCGGCACTGAGCTAAAGGCCAGAGTTGCCGCTTTCAAGGAGCGGGACTCTAACCCAGAGGCTTATAAGAAATCCTGCTAAGCCCCCCGACGAACCACCAAACAGGCAAACGTCAATACAGGACTAAGATTGAATCGTACTACATCAGCTCTGATGTTCGTCGGAAGTGGCAGGGTTTGCAAACCATTACAGATTACAAAGGGAAGCACAGACGAGAGCTGCTCAGTGACACAAGCCTACCAGACAAGCTAAACTACTTCTATGCTCGCTTCGAGGCAAATAACACTGAAACACGCATGAGAGCACCAGCTGTTCCGGGAAGACTGTGTGATCACGCTCTCCGCAGCCGATATGAGTAAGAGCTTTAAACTTAGGGAGCAGTGGGGCGCTACACTACCCGGTGAAATGTAAGGCACCAAATTCAAAATCCAAAAGTTGAATTATTAAACATTCAACAATATACAAGTGTTGCATAGTCATCAAAAGCTCTGCTTCTTGGCAATATCACAGCGTTGTCAGATTTCAAAAAGGCTTTACGGCGAAAGCACAACATTTGATTGTTTGAGGATAGCCCCTCTCATATTTTATACATTAGCATAAATCCATAGCCAACGCGGGTCTCATAAAACGCATAAAATCGCTAATATAAAATCCCTTAACTTTCAAAGAACTTCTGCTGAGGGCTTCCCAAGTGTCCAACGAAGACATCCAATGGTTCTTTTGTTAGAAAAAGTCATTTATTGTATCCATGAATCTCTGTTTGGTTGGCGCGTTATGTTCATAAAATACAGCGTCCACTTGCCCATTGAACCGTGAAGAGAACTCGTTCAACCTATACCTATACACTTGTACAAGAACAATCAAACATCATTGATAATGTATCCTTAGGAACACTTTCATGTATATTTACTATAATATTTCAACCGGATTATCAACTGGATGATAGGAAAGGAAAAAACCACAGCGCAGGAGCCCGTGAACGCGCCTCCTCTTCTGTTTACATCCTGTGACTAGTTCGAAATTCTTCTTCTATTACCATCCAGAGCAACCTAACATCACCAAACACTGTCTAGAGACTGTTGACATCCAGTGGAAGCAATAGGAACTGCAATCTTACTCCCAGATATGGCTGTTTTCAATAGGGAGGGGTTCAAAATGAGGCAATGTGTCAAAAACACTTTTTCCAGGACAGAAATTCCTCGGGTTTTCGCCTATTATATCAGTTATGGCAAAATGGCTTAACTTCTTAAGGAGCAGCTTCCGAGATGACGATTTTGGAGAGCCTGGCGTGCCCAAAGTAAAATGCATCCCACTCAGGCCCAGAAAATAGGATATGCACAGAATTAGTATCATTGGATAGGAAACACTCTGAAGTTTCTAAGAGTGTTAAAATAATGTCTGTGAGTATAACAGAACGGATATGGCAGGCGAAAACCCGAGAACTTTCTGTCCTGGAAAAAGTGATTTTGACACATTTTGAACCCCTCCCTTATGAAAATGCCCATATAAGGGAGTATGATTTCAGTACCTATTGCTTCCACTGGATGTCAACAGTCTCTAGACAATGTTTTGATTCTGTTTAGTTGCTTTAGATGGCAATAGAAGAAGAATTAGGAAGTGGTCACACAGAAGTCAACTGAAGAGAATGCGCGTTCCCGGCTTGCGCGCGCTGTGGTTTTTTCCTTTCCTATCGCCCAGTTTATATTCCGGTTGAAATATTATACAAAATATACATAAAAGTGTTCCTAAGGATACATTATCAATGATGTTTGATTGTTCTTGGACAAGTTTATAGGTATAGGTTGAACGAGTTCTCTTCACGTTTCAATGGGCGAGTGGACGCTGTATTTTCTCATCATAACGCACCAACCAAACAGAGATTTATGGATATAATAAATTACTTTTTCTAACAAAAGAACCATGGATTGTCTTCGTTGGACACTTGGGAAGCCCTCAGCAGAAGTTCTTCAAAAGGTAATTGATTTGTTTTCGCTGTGAAATGTGTTTTGTGTGAACCGTGATGGCTTATGAATTCATGGTTTATGGTAATTTATTCATCTTGTTCCTTTGCACCCCAGTTTTTCTACATTGCACATCTACCATTCCAGTGTTTAAATGCTATATTGTAATTACTTTTCCACCATGGCCTATTTATTGCCTTACCTTCCTTATCTTACCTCATTTGCACTCTTTGTATATAGATTTGTTTTTTTCTACTGTATTATTGAATGTATGTTTGTTTTACTCCATGTGTAACTCTGTGTTGTTGTATGTGTCAAACTGCTTTGCTTTATCTTGGCCAGTTGTAAATGAGAACTTGTTCTCAACTTGCCTAACTGGTTAAATAAAGGTGAAATAAAAAAATAAAAAAACTGTACATGGACACAAACAGACAGGCACATAGTCAAAGACCACACGTATGGAAAGACAGGAGTTTTATGGACAAAACCAAGGTGACGAATTGGATAAGGCATTCCGACTTCAACTGTATTTGTGGCAGCAGCCTCTAAGATGCAGGGTTACGTAACCGGCTGGAAGCCACCCAGTGATGGTTATTTAACAGTCTGATGGCCTTGAGATAGAAGCTGTTTTTCAGTTGCTCAGGTCGAATCGTGTCCAAACAATTGAGTTTACCACAGATGGACTCTAATCAAGTTGTAGAAACATCTCAAGAATGATCAATGGAAACAGGATGCACCTGAGCTCAATGGTGTTGGAGTCGTGCACAGCCATGCAGTCGTGGGTGAACAGGGAGTACAGGAGGGGACCAAGCTCACACCCCTGAGGGGCCCCTGTGTTGAGGGTCAGCGCGGCGATGTGTTGTTGCCTACCCTCACCACCTGCTGGCGGCCTATCAGGAAGTCCAAGTTCCAGTTGCAGAGGAAGATGTTCCGTCCCAGGGTCCTTAGCTTAGTGATGATCTTGGAGGGCACTATGGTGTTGAACACTGAGCTGTAGTCAATGAACAGCAATCTCACATAGCTGTTACTCTTTTTCAGGTGCGAATGGGCAGTGTGGAGTGCAATAGAAATTGTGTCATCTGTTGATCTGTTGGGGCGGTATGTGAATTGGAGTGGGTCCAGGATGTCTGGGATGATGGTGTTGATGTAAGCCATGACCATCCTTTCAAAGCATTTCATGGCTACAGATGTGAGTGCTCCGAGTCGGTAGTCATTTAGACAGGTTACTTGGCGTTCTTGGGCACAGGGACTATGGTGGTCTGCTTGAAACATGTAGGTATTACAGACTGGGTCAGGGATAGGGTTGCAAAATTCCGGGAACTTTCAATCGTTTACCAGAAATCCTGGTTGGAGGATTCCGGATTTCCTGCATATTTCCTCCTGATTCACGGAATCCTCCAACTGTGATTTTCAGAAAAACAGGGAATTTATTGAAAGTTGCAAAAATGTTGCAACCCTAGTCAGAGAGAGGTTGAAAATGTCAGTGAAGACACTGGCCAGCTTGTCAGCACATGCTCCGAGTACGAATCCTGGTAATCCATCTGGCGCTGCGGCCTTGTTAACCTGTTAAAGGTCTTACTCAAATCGGTCTTTCAGAACAGCTGGTGCTCTCATGCATGGTTCAGTGTTACTTGCATCGAAAGGAGCATAGAAGGTATTTAGCTCGTCTGGTAGACTCGTGTCACTGGGCAGCTCGCAACTGGGTTTCACTTTGTAATTTGTTGTGAGGGACAGGAGAGCGATCAGGGAGCGAGAGACAACCGCACCGCAATGGCGAGACGAGCTGAGGGCGACACGCTGTAACACGGCCCTTGCTGCACAGACAGACGGGACGGTGCAGCAGTGCAACGTGAGAGCTTCTATCACTTCCTTCCCCTTCTGCATGACTGAGTCTGGTGACAGGGCAGTATTCCCGAGTGTTCCCTAACATAATGATATCACCACTTCTTCTCCCTCTCCCTTTGTGATGAGTCAAGGCAACCACACGATGACTTCAGAAAAAAACAACCGCCTAGGGCTGGCTTCTCATTAAAGCGACCAGATGAAACAACAACAACATTGGGTCTGGTTTTTAAAGGATCTGTAATTTCAGGGAGTGAAAGATAAAGGCTTAAAAGACCTCCAACTGGGGATGAGAGGCCTTTGAGAATCCTTCTCAGACTAGAGTATGATGATTCTTCTCCTTGAAGCTGAGAGAATACAGTTAACTTTGCCCTGGGCACTAAACCTTGAAACCCAGGCTGTGACTATAGTGCCAGGGTCTTTCATATATAAAACACCTGCATTATTCGTTCTCCCTTTACATTGCACATATCTCAAAATGTCATTCTTCACACAAGCTGCATAAAGCGATGATGACTCAGAAGTTCTGAGTGCATATTCCATACATTACTCTCTCAGACATAACTGGATGATTCACTGGTGCGCTCCTTGAATAGGACAGTATTTGAATATGAATGTGTGTGAAATTGTGTTGTGTATGGCCGTGTCTGTGCATATTAGTTTCTCTCTCTCTCTCTCTCTCTCTTTTTCTCTGACTGTGTGAGTGTGTGCGGCAGGTTGGAGGGGTGTTGGCAGGGTGGTGGCACCGTGCTGAGACAAGCCCTGCCCAGGCAGCCTGGCTGAGGGGACAAGCTGTAGCAGGCGTACGTACACACACACACGCACACACACACACGCGGCAGCTGCTCCTTCTGCAGCTGCTACTGCCACTGCCCATCCCAGGCCTCCCTGACCCGTCTATATGAGAAAGAAGAGATAGAGGGAGATTGAAGGGGGGATGAAGGGACAGAAGGACAAAAATATGGGGGAAAGGAGGAAGAGTGGGAAAGAGAAGAGCTGTAATTGTAGATAGAGGGAAGCAGGAAAAGAGGGGCGAGGGAGGGGAATAGAGAGACAAGGGAAGGGGGAAGAAGGGAGAGAGGTAATAAAAAAGGGTGGGGTTGGGGGGGATGGTGCACATATGAGTCATCAACACCACAGATAGATCCCAGCATTGCCACCCAACCACCACACAAGACACAATCACTGTCAGTAACATTAACACAAGCTAAACCGTACAAAATGGGTTACAATTATGTGGATTAGTCTCAATGAATCAGTGACACAATTAACTAATGTTGCAGTAGGCATAAGAACACATTTGTCTGTAGTTAACCTAAATTCACCATCAGGGCTGGCCTGTATCCAACAGATGTGTTCTACATTTACTGTAAGACAATATTTCTTAGACCATAATATGGCTAGTCCGTATGCTTAGACTATATCTAATCAATGAACATTTCTAAGGCTGGGAGTATGTTCAAGGGCATTTAGAAATGAGAGACTGACATTAGGCTCCAGAACATACAGATAGGGTCTGGGATGTGAGGCACATTGAACATGTCCAATTAGGAGAGTAATTAGTTAATTAAAGGGTCTGTGCAGCCAAAACTAGATTTTCCTAGGTTTTATATATATTTCCAGACTATGAGGTTGCGATAATAATTTAAAAAAAATCCATCATGAACAAGTCTTATATAATTAAAATAATTATTTTTACAGATTATTAAGTATATATCTAATATGTTCCCCCTGTTGATGATGTTCGTTATATATCAAGGTTGAACCATTATTATATGTAACAAAAATGGAATACAAAATTGTGAAATTGAATGAAACAATGTATGCCAATATGATTTACAATATTCCATTATGTTTCTATATGATAACAATATAATAATATATCTAATATGCCATATACTATATAATCTTTTTTAACAGTGTCACTAATTAATTGTAATTAACTTTATCAATACGACACACCCCTCACCACTGTCATTGATTACACTAATTGCACTGTTTGTCTTTATAACCTGGTTCAAATATTTATGACATTACCCTGAGGAAGGCACAGTGATGCCGAAACGTTGGTAAATACCCATTAAACTGTTGGGAGAGTATATATGTGGTGTGCGACTTTCTTTATTTTGATAGTGCAATAATAATGTGAAATTGGGAAAATTATGATAATGCACTTTTAGTGTAAGAGCTGTTTGTAAAGGCCGGCTGAAATTTCTGCTTGATTGGCTGGGTGGGGTTTTTGTGCAGCCTGGTATAAGTTAATAGACCAATAATAAAGAGAGTTTGCCCTCCTCTTTGACAATAACAGATCGTTTTCAGGTTACACAACTGTCCCAATAGGCTCCTCTAATTAGGCACCTCTCTCAGACCACTCCCAGGCAGTCCTAGCAAAGTCTTGCTTGAGAATTGCATGTAGATAAGAAGCTATTTTTGTTTCTTTTTGACAATTTTAATTTAAAACAATCACGGTAAGGTACTTAATTGTTACCCAGAAATTATTTGATACTGAGATAAAAACGGCTGCATTGGACCATTAACACAAAAAAACTTTCACACCGCCTGGGAGCATGATCTGTCACACACTGCTTCCAAACGATGCGCACACCCACCGAGAGAGAGAGAGACACACACACACACACACACACACTCAGGCATTCACACACACACACACATGCAACACATAAACTGTAGGGAGGAAGACATGGCAGTGTTATGTGTTGGTGAGTGTATAATAGGAGCACAGTATGAGCCCCCAGGCCTAGTACTGGTTTTATCTTATGCTCAAGGCCATTATAGATTACAGCAACACAGCAAAACAGACTAGGCTTACTGTACCTCCAAGCTGTATAATATGGGTTCTCTAGCAGTAAAGGAGAGAAGAGGTAGTGTCCCAACGAAGGGCACACACACACACACACACACACACACACACACACACTGGGCTAAAACATGTTAATGTAATTCACTGATGTCGTGTCTTCACTGCCAAAGCACTACATTTAAGTGACTTCATATGATAGCAACAAGAGCAATATAAATATGTCACCCACCAGGTGAGCAGCATTTTATAAGGGTACTACCAACCTCTTTGTCTACATTACAACAAAACTCTAATACATTTCCATAACCTTTAAAACAGTAAAGGCACAACAGACAGTGTGAGTTACTTGAGAAATGAAGACAAGAGAAGGAAGCCTGTCTGCCCTGCATCTCTCCATGCCTACAGGCAGTATAGTAGGCTACAGTCCCGTAGCAAAATAAATGTGCTAACCTTATCACATGGGATCCAACACTCCTGTAGAGGGCAGTGGTAATGCCAGAATCCAGTACAGTGGGAGACTGAGAGAGGCAAACGGGAGGAACTAAGAAGGCGCTCCCACGCAACTAGGATTTCTGGCATTCTTGGCAGCCTCTCAGAGAGGTCACTCCAGACATATCAAGGCAGCACAACCTTCAAACCATCAAGAGGGTCTGTTCTCCCCAATCCAAGGAGGATTGAATGAATCATTAATTAAAGTCAGCATGGGGCATAAATGACTCTTTCTGAGAAAATTCCCGGACCTGGTATCCAAAGCAATAACCCTCCTCTGATTTGGACAGGATGTTTGCGTTTCAGACCTTTTACAAAAGGCTTGTGTAATATCATGCTAAATGGTGTGGTATGGTTGATGTGTTTTTCATAAGCTACAGAGTGACTGCAGTTGATACACATTGACCCAGTTTAGTGCAAACGTGAAACGGAACCCTATTTGTAAAATGTGAGACGTGAATCAGTGATGTTCAGAACAGACAACATAAAGGGGGGTGTTGTGAAGCTTTCCCACGGTCAGGTTCAACTCACTGAAAGTAAGATATATAGTTAGGGAGCTGTGGCAGTGTTGGGAGTTTTGGAGAGTCTGGCGTGCCCAAAGTAAAATGCCTGGCACTCAGGCCCAGAAACTAAGATATGCACATAATTAGTACTATTGGATAGAAAACACTGACGTTTCTAAAACTGTTAAAATAATCTCTGTGAGTATAACAGAACTGATATGGCAGGCGAAAACCCGAGCAAAATCCATCCAAGAAAATCAGATTTTGTGACATGCCTCCTTTTCCAATGGGTTGCTATAGGACATGCTTTAATCCAGCTCCCAGGTTGCAGTACCTATGGCTTACACTAGATGTCAACCGTCTTTAGACAAGGTTTGAAGCGTTTACCTTGAAAACTAGAGGAATACAGAAAGTTTTTCCAAGTGGAGTGAGTAAATAATTTCTGTCTGTGGCGCGTGGGACCCGGGAGCATGCACCTCGGTTTTTTACATTTCTATCGCCTAGGATATTATCCGTGTGAAATATTATAGTTAATATACATAATAGTGTACCTAAGGATCGATTAGAAATGTTGTTTGATTTGTTTGGACAAAGTTTATAGGTATATTTTGAATGTCTTGCTTGGACACTTAGGATTACCATCAGCAGAAGATCTTCAAAGGTAAGTGATTTATTTTAGCTCTTTTTATGTGTTTTGTGACACCCGCGCTGGTTTTATTATTATGCTAATGGAGGAAGTACATGGGGCGCTGTCCTCAGACAATCAAATGTTCTGCTTTCGCCGTATAGCCTTTTTGAAATCTGACAACACTGCGAGATTGCCAAGAGTCTAAGCTTTTGAAGAGTGTGCAACACTTATATTTTCATGAATGTTTTAAATTTCTACTTCTGTAATTTGAATTTGGCGCTCTACATTTTTCCGGATGTTGTCAAGGATGGGGCGCTATAAAAGTAGTGAGGCTACGTACAGACATCGGTTAGTCAGGCTGATTGAGGTAGTATGTACATGTAGATATGGTTAAAGTGACTATGCATATATGATGAACAGAGAGTAGCAGTAGCGTAAAAGATGGGTTGGGGGAGACACAAAATGCAAATAGTCCTGGTAGCCATTTGATTATCTGTTCAGGAGTCTTATGGCTTGGGGGTAAAAACTGTTGAGAAGCCTTTTTGTCCTAGACCGCTTGCCATGCGGTAGTAGAGAGAACAGTCTATGACTGGGGTGGCTGGGGTCTTTGACAATTTTTAGGGCCTTCCTCTGACACCACCTGGTGTAGAGAACCTGGATGGCAGGCAGCTTAACCCCAGTGATCTCAACCTGCTCCACTACAGCCCTGTCGATGAGAATGGGGGCGTGCTCGGTCCTCCATTCCTGTAGTCCACAATCATCTCCTTAGTCTTGGTTACGTTGAGGGATAGGTTGTTATTCTGGCACCACCCGGCCACGTCTCTGAACTTCTCCCTATAGGCTGTCTCATCGTTGTCGGTGATCAGGCCTATCACTGTTGTGTCATCTGCAAACTTAATGATGGTGTTGGAGTCGTGCCTGGCCATGCAGTCGTGAGTGAACAGGGAGTACAGGAATGGGACTGAGCACACACCCCTGAGGGGCTCCAGTATTGAGGATCAGGGTGGCAGATGTGTTGCTACCTACCCTCACCACCTGGGGGCAGCCTGTCAGGAAGTCCAGGATCCAGTTGCAGAGGGAGGTGTTTAGTCCCAGAGGGAGGTGTATAGTCCCAGGATCCTTAGCTTAGTGATGAGCTATGAGGGTACTATGGTGTTGAACGCTGAGCTGTAGTCAATGAATAACATTCTCACATAAGTGTTCCTTTTGTCCAGGTGGGAAAGGGCAGTGTGGATTGCAATAGAGATTGCATCATCTGTGGATCTGTTTGAGCGGTATGCAAATTGGAGTGGGTCTAGGGTTTCTGGGATAATGATGTTGATGTGAGCCATTACCAGCCTTTCAAAGCACTTCATGGCTACGGACGTGAGTGCTACGGGTCTGTAGTCATTTAGGCAGGTTGCCTTTGTGTTCTTGGGCACAGGGACCATGGTGGTCTGCTTGAAACATGTTGGTATTACAGACTCAATCAGGGACATGTTTAAAATGTCAGTGAAGACACCTGCCAGTTGTTCAGCACATGCCCGGAGCACACGTCCTGGTAATCCGTCTGGCCCCGCAGCCTTGTGTATGTTGGCCTGTTTAAAGGTCTTACTCATGTCAGCTACGGAGAGCTTGATCACACAGTCGTCTGGAACAGCTGATGCTCTCATGCATGCCTCAGTGTTGCTTGCCTCGAAGCAAGCATAGAAGTGATTTAGCTCGTCTGGTAGGCTCGTGTCACTGTGCAGCTCACAGCTGTGCTTCCCTTTGTAGTCTGTAATGGTTTGCAAGCCCTGCCACATAAGACGAGCGTCGGAGCCGGTGTAGTATGATTCAATCTTAGCCCTGTATTGACGCTTTGCCTGTTTGATGGTTCTTCGCAGGGCATAGCAGGATTTCTTGTAAGCTTCCGGGTTAGAGTCCCACACCTTGAAAGGTGCAGCTCTACCCTTTAGCTCAGTGCGAATGTTGCCTGTAATCCATGGCTTCTGGTTGGGGTTTGTACATACAGTCACTGTGGGAACGACGTCCTCAATGAACTTATTGATAAAGCCAGTGACTGATGTGGTGTACTCCTCAATCCCATCGGAAGAATCCCGGAATGTGTTCCAGTCTGTGATAGCAAAACAGTCCTGTAGTTTAGCATCTGCTTCATCTGACCACTTTTTTATAGACCGAGTCACTGGTGCTTCCTGCTTTAATTTTTGCTTGTAAGCAGGAAACAGGAGGATAGAGTTGTGGTCAGATTTACCAAATGGAGGGCGAGGGAGAGCTTTGTACGCCTCTCTGTGTGTGGAGTACAGGTGATGAAGAATTATTTTCCCTCTGGTTGCACATTTAACATTGATAGAAATTTGGTAGAACTGATTTAAGTTTCCTTGCATTAAAGTCTCCGGCCACTAGGAGTGCCGCCTCTGGGTGAGTGGTTTCCTGTTTGCTTATTTCCTTATACAGCTGACTGAGTGTGTTGTTAGTGCCAGCGTCTGTCTGTGGTGGTAAATTAACAGCCATGAAAAGTATAGCTGAAAACTCTCTAGGCAAGTAGTGTGGCCTGCAATTTATCACAATATACTCTACTTCAAGCCTGCAAAATCTAGAGACTTCCTTAGATTTCGTGCACCAGCGCTTGTTTACAAATATGCACAGACCGCCCCCCCTCATCTTACCGGAGTGTGCTGTTCAATCTATCCCGCTACCTGAATATCCATGTTGTCATTCAGCCACGATTCCGTGAAACATAGGATATTACAGTTTTGATGTCCCGTTGGTAGGATATTCGTGATCGTACCTCGTCTAATTTATTGTCCAATGATTGCCTGTTGGCGAGTAATATTGACGGTAACGGCAGCTTTCCCACTCGCCTTCTGCGGGTCCTCACGAGGCATCCCGCTCTGTGTCCTCTGTATCTGCGTCTCTTTCTCTTGCCAATAACGGGGATGTTGGCCCTGTCGGGTGTTTGGAGAATGTCCTGTGCGTCCTGCTTGTTGAAGAAAAGATGTGAGTGAGTGATCGCTGTCCTGATATCCAGAAGTATTTTTTGCCAGAAGATACGGTTGCAGAAACATTATGTACAAAATAAGTTACAAATAACACGAAAAAAAACACATAATAGCACAATTAGTTGGGCGCCCGTAAAACTGCTGCCATTTCTTCCGGCAGAAGAACGTAGGCTGCCGGCATGGCTGGAGTATTACACAGCTCCCTTCTTCTGACATTGTGTATCAACGTAATCTCAATATTATCTCAACCCACAACAACATTTCTCAATGTATAATGAGCGATAGGATTGGGCACCAAATGCCTAGCAAACATGAGGGTTATGAACACAGTGGAATACACACATTCTTGATATTCATCTTTTAACACTAGAACTGCTGGGCCTCGATCGACCCCCTTTCAAGCTAACATTCAAACGGTGTAATTAGTCTATTTCATAAATGTAACATTAGAATATGATTCTTTTATTTCAAATAACACAATAGCATTTTCATTATTTTATGTTACTGTAGGCTATTTAAAAACACAAGTGTTCAATCTATTTTATTTGTGGAGTGCCTTTGTTACAACTATGAAACAGAAAACATATGTGTTGGGAACATGGTAACAGCTTATTTTTATAACGGTAAAATAGAAATACCCCAACTACCAATACACACGGTCAAAATATAATTTAATTATGAAAACATCAATACCCTAAACATCATTATAAGTTCCAAGTGGCCTTGATAAATAGTGAAACTCGGTAAATTTTCCAAAAGCAATAATGGCAATTTAATGACTATAAGTGTTGATATGACAGTAGTCAAAAATAGTCAATTATTGTCAGCTCGTGATTATGTTGTGTGCATTTTCACGCAATGGCATCAGTTTGATATCATTTAGCTGCCATCTCTTGTCTAAACAGTTGTCTCAATTTATGTAATTGTCACTTGCTTGTGTTCCCATTGTTTTGTCATTGTCTTGTCATTCTTAAGCACCAATGTGGAGCACAAAGGCGCCCTATTTTGCAGAAAGGGAGATAGGGAGCTCCTGTCTTACTTTGTTCATGGTGCTGGCCAGACTTGTTTTCTTTGCAAGCAAACTGTTAGCCAATGACAATGAAGTTAGGACATTTTCCATGGTGACATTTCTCCCCTTGCCAACTTCGCTCACCTGCTGCCCGATGCAGATGTTTTCCCAGATATTGAAAGCAGTTCAGTATGTACAGTTATGCACACTCTTACTGTGTAGCCTACTCCAAGTAGGCCAGAGTAGACTGATAAGACTGCATTGATTCGGTGGACTGATATAGGGTACATACCATTTTAAGATTATAATTAGAATGGATCAATACAAGAGAATTGCTCGACCTGATCTTCATTCACAATTGGTTTGTGATATTAAGATTCTAACACCTACAGTGTGTTATAGAGACTTATTTAGGAACTGTCAAGGAGAGAGGGGGGGGCATGACAAAAAATGGCAGAGTAATACAAATTAAATAAAATGAGCAGTCAAAATGACTGCTTTAGTGGTTCTAGTGTTAATGCCTGTGCTAGCTGATGTGTCCTGTCACATAATGTCTGTGTTCAGACCGTCATTCAGGTCGGGAGAAGTAGGGGCAATGCGGAAAACCAATCAAAAAAATGACATTCCCCCCTAAAACTGTTTTGAGTCCCACCTGTTTAGCATAACATAATAATGTTTATTACATTCATTTTTTTGCCTGTTTTGCATGTTATTTTGTTATTAATACGTGTCACGTATCAGTTTGCAAACAATAAAATTTTAAACTAAAAACAATGAGTTAATAATGCCACATACAAACGTGGTCTCTTTTTTTCTTTCCTGAGTAAGGCAGCTCCAATATGCAGGTCTTTCAGCATAGCTCAGTTCTTTCTGAGGTGTGGGGCAGCCAGCCGAAAATACGGACCAGGGGTTTGGTAATGTTCTGGTTGCACTGTGATTTGTTCAGTGTTCTGTCATTCATGGTGACATTACATCAGTGCAAAATGTAGGGGAAGAGCTCGAAAATTAGAGTTACATTAGAAGTGCCCATCCAAGAAGGCTCAAGGTCATTGGCCACAGATAGTGACATCAAATCACATTATATTCACTGTAGCTTTACTTTAAAAATCTTATCAAGCAAGCGTGTTGTCATCATCAATAATCAAGTTGAATCTACTGTCAAATCCTTTTCAATCCATGTCATATGAAGAGAGATTATGAAGATAAATTATAGATAAAATGTATCGGTGATCATTGGGCATTGGACATAAACATTACACAACAAGTTGGAAATCACAAATTCAACAATGAGTGGTTTGGAAGGAATCAGTGAGTAACTGCAAGCATTGCAAAGCAATCACTAGCCTGCTATTCAGTGGAATGGTTGTGTGGTCCAAGTTTGGGTTTAAGGGTCTCGTTTCCGAGCTTGTCAATCCAGCATGACTTCTGCCATGTTCAACACAACTGGAAATTCAGAACTGTGAAATCTCAGACTTCAGTGAGTTCAAGACAACTGGGAACTTTTGAGTTTTGAAAGGTCATCCTAAGTTTTGAAAGGTCATCCAACTCGGAATTTCAAGTCGGGAACTCTGGCCTCTTTCTTAGACTGCCGACCTGAAGATCACTGATGTCATGATTTAATCTTGTTTTTTTCAGACTTCCCAGTTGTCTTGAAAGCACTATAAATCCAGAGAATGCCAGACTTTGATGATACATTTTGATGACAAAATTTGCCCACGAACGACCGCCGCACCACCTTCCTGTTCAAGTGAGCACAGCACAACAAGGTGAGTCCAAGAATGTCTTGAATCCTGCTGCATAAATTATATAATATGGCAGGGAGATATGTATACTGTAGCTAAGAAAGTAATACTAAGTGAATGTTGTGTAGTAAGCTGTTAGTAGCCCATTTGCCTCACCCTAATAATTTGGTCCCTTTTCCTACTTATCCTACTGTTCTGACTTGGTGGTGCACAATTTTAGAGAAATATCATCATAAAATTTTGAAAGAGCTGTTATTGACTGCTTATATGTCCCCTTTATTTATCATACGGTTCTGACTTGGTGTACAGGAAGCATACTGTGCGAACGGCCTATAGTCTGAATTCTGTCGCTGTACAAAAGTACTGAACAAATACAGTACCAGTCACACCTACTCTTTAAAGGGTTTTTCTTTATTTTTACTGTTTTCTACATTGTAGAATAATAGTGAAGACATCAAAACTATGAAATAACACATATGGAATCATGTACGTAGTAACCAAAAAAGTGTTAACAAATCAAAAAATGTGACCCGATTCAGGAAACTAGGAGTATGTCGCAAGTCACGACTTCACAGGAGAGCCGTTTGAATGTAAAAAAAATATATTTTTTAATAAAAATGGATTTTCTTTTGCCAGAAATGCCTTCTCGAACATGTGAACTTTGATGTGCCTTAGTAACAAACTTTTATGCCATCTGTAATTGAAGAAGGCATTATAGAGTCTTCTGATGATGGTGATGGGGAAGAAACGGCGATCAACACTGTTGTTGTCACAGAAGAAGTTGACCGAGTTCAGAAATCAGTGGAACACAACGTGCCAAACGACACAGGACGTCTTATTTAATGAAAGGTGTTGCAGTCTGCCTTGAAGCTTTTATCCATGTTTACGGGTAAGAATCTAGCTACAGTTACAGATATTATACGTTTCCAATTTTGTCAGAAAGTTGTTTTCATTGCAAGTTAACTTTTTAGGGAGCGGCAGGTGAGGTGACGGTTTTGGAGAGTCTGGCGTGCCCAAAGCAAAATGCCTGCCACTCAGGCTCAGAAAATAGGATATCCACATAATTAGTACTATTGGATAGGAAATACTCTGACATTTCTAAAGGTGTTAACATAATGTCTGTGAGTATAACATAACTCATTTAGCAGGCAAAAAAACAGAGACAAAAACCATCAGTTTCTGTTGACCTTTGGCTCTCTTAGACACACTCCCTATTGAATCTATTTGTTACCTGGACTGAGACTGCAGTACCTATGGCTTCCACTAGATGTCAACAGTCTATATATAAAGCCTCAGAGAGATTGGAGTAAGCAGGGCGAATAGGTACAGGAAATTGCATTGGGACCTCAAATGTCAACAAGTTTTCTCGGGCGCGCCCCACTTTATTTTACTTATATGTGACCATCCGAGTGAAATATTATCGCTAATATTCATAAAAGGATAGCTAAGGATGCATTTTAACTGGTATTTGATTTGTTTAGGAAAAGTTTATACGTATATTTGAACGCGTTCTCTTCAGTAGTTAAGGCTTGCTGTTAGCTAGACAGCTGGAGTTTGATGGCATTTCACATCTATTGTATAGTTATGCAAAAATATTTGTATCTGGAATTTGTCTTTCAGCATCAGCAGAATATGCCTGACTCTCTTCCACCAGTCATACAAGAAGAATGGTCTAATGCCTCCCATCAAGAAGAGAGCTGACCCAAGCAAGCAAAGGCAGCAGCGCAGTCATCAACTACGTGCACCATTTCTTCACCAACTACCGAGATGGGGAAACACGTGTGGACCTGAATTGTGATAATTGCAGTGGCCAAAACAAGAACAAGTTTGTACTCTGGTATTGTGCCTGGCGGACCATGCACAAGCTCCACCACAGTCTGGACTGGACACAGCCTGACAAACCAGAGTGAACACTTTGTCTGAGATTTCTGGTGTTGTGAAGGACACCACTGTGACAGGGGTCAACATCCCACAGCTGGTTGGATTGGAGGATGGTACGCAGCTGTTGGAAAGCTATGGCTGCCAACAACACCTGACTCTGTACTTCAGGCCGCTGCCACAGATCAAGCAGTAACAGCACTTCAGGTGAAAATATGCATTGCATGATGTTATTCTTATTATCTAAACTTGGGAGGTGAATTGATGTTGTTATTCCCTGTTGTATAGCTTCGATGCTCTGGAGCCTGATGTTGTTGTCGCCAAGGAGCGTTCGGACTGTCGGGACCAGGTTTCAGCTCACATCCTTCCTCCCATAGATGGTCTGCCTGTACAAGCACCACCTGGGCTGGACACAGCTTGAAAAATGTATCTTTTTGAGAAGATCAAGGCGTTTTGCGACGAAGAGGCTATGGACATCACATGCCCTGCACCAAATTCAAGGACAGGACAGAAACAGGCTCTCCGAATATAGATTCCCTTGTTCATGTGTGGTTCAGACGGACCAGTCATCAGCACTATCTGCAGTGCCTCTATTCAATGGGCTCTCTCTTAACACACACGCCATATGTTGCTGCCACTACTTTTTTATCCTGCTGCTCAGCCACTTTACCCCTGATTGTAAGCGTATAACTGCCTCGTCTATCACTGATATCGTTATTGATATTGTTCTTGTACATTCTGTATATTATTTTATCTATTTCTGATATTGCTACTATGCAAGTAACCATTTGGCTGTACTGTTTATACCTTCTGTAGAGACCCATCCACTTAGCAAGACTTAGCAAAATATTGATATATAAAATGAATATTGATACATGTGGTCGTAACATGATTTTGTGACATGCCACAACAATATCATTTGACCGTATTAAGTGTCCATCACATAAATATATGGTCATCCACATAAATATATGGTGCATGCATCTGTTTAAGTACTGTACATGTGCACCTCACTCAGGTTTCAACTCAGGTTGCATGGCCTTAACTTTTATAACTGTGTAACAGTATATAAAGTATGTACTGTTGTGAAGGCATTTGGGCAATGGTCAAAAGAAGTTAAGTAAAAATACTTTCATGTACTACTTATGTATTTTTGGGGGGGTGTATGTACGTTACTTTACTATTTATATTTTTGGCATCTTTTACCTTTACTTCACTACATTCCGAGAGAAAATTATGTACTTTTTACTCCATACATTTTCTTTGACACCCAAAAGTACTCGTTACATTTTGACAGGAAAATTGTCCAATTCACACACTTATCAAGAGAACATCCCTACTGCATCTGATCTGGCAGACTCACTAAACACAAATGCTTCATTTGTAAATTATGTCTGAATGTTGGAGTGTGCCCCTAGCCAGACGTCAATAAAAAAAGAAAAATTTAAACATTGTGCAGTCTGGTTTAATATAAGGAATTTTAAGTGATTTATACTTATACTCAAGTATGGCAATTTAGTGCTTTTTCCACCACTGGATGTGGCTGGGGGGTTATAGCATTCTTTTCACATGACCCATCAATTTAGACAAGTGTATCTGGGTAAGCGTCATCTAATATTTATAAAATATGTTGACACTTTTTGTTAACCTGGAATTTTTCCTTATTGTAGTCTACCACCACTTTTAGTCGTAATCTTTACAACACTACTCACTGTTTAGCACATGACCTCATGTGAATTCTTAAAGAGATTGGTGTGGCTGGCGTAACCCTCCTGCTGTGTTCGTTTCATACTAATTACAGTTGAAGTCGGAAGTTTACATACACCATAGCCAAATACATTTAAACTCAGTTTTTCACAATTCCTGACATTTAATCAGAGTAAATATTCCGTCATAGGTCAGTTAAGATCACCACTTTATTTTAAGAATGTGAAATAGAATAATAGTAGAGAGGATTATTTATTTCAGCTTTTATTTCTTTCATCACATTCCCAGTGGGTCTGAAGTTTACATACAATCAATTAGTATTTGGTAGCATTGCCTTTACATTGTTTAACTTGGGTCAAACGTTTTGGGAAGCCTTCCACAAGCTTCCCACAATAAGTTTTGCGTGAATTTTGGCCCATTCCTCCTGACAGAGCTGGTGTAATTGAGTCAGGTTTGTAGGCCTCCTTGATCGCACACGCTTTTTCAATTCTGCCCACAAATGTTCTATAGGATTGAGGCCAGGGCTTTGTGATGGCCACTCCAATACCTTGACTTTGTTGTCCTTAACAACTTAGGGAGTAGTGGCGCGCGAAATGTAAGGCGCCAAATTCAAAATCCAAAAGTTGAATTATTAAACATTCATCAATATACAAGTGTTGCATAGTCATCAAAAGCTCTGCTTCTTGGCAATATCACAGCGTTGTCAGATTTCAAAAAGGCTTTATGGCGAAAGCACAACATTTGATTGTTTGAGGATAGCACCCCACATATTTTCCACATTAGCATATATTCATATCCAGCGCGGGTCACACAAAACCCATATAAGAGCTAAAAAAAATATCACTTACCTTTCGATGAATTTCTGCTGAGGGCTTCCCAAGTGCCCACGAAGACATCCAATGGTTCCTTTGTTAGAAAAAGTCATTTATTATATCCATAAATCTCCGTTTGGTTGGCGCGTTATGATCAGAAAATCCACCGCTGAGTCGCCCATTGAACCGTGAAGAGAACATGTTCAAATTATACCTATAAACTTTCTACAAACAAATCAAACATCATTTTTAATGTATCCTTAGGTATCCTTATTTGTATATTTACTGTAATATTTCAAACGGACGATAACGTGAACAATAGGAAAGGAAAATAAAGTGGAGCGCATTCACAATCTCGCGCCAGTCAAACATTGTAAACAAAACTGGTCCCCTGATTACTTCCTCTTCCTATCCGTTCTGCTTACTGCTACAGCTTCCAGGCTCTGTATAAAGACTGTTGACATCTAGTGGAAGCCATAGGGTACTGCAGTCTCAGTCCATTTACAAAAAAAACTGCAATTCCGGATGGATTTTCCTCTGGTTTTCGCCTGCTATATCAGTTCTGGTATACTCACATACATTATTTTAACACTTTTAGAAACATCAGAGTGTTTCCTATCCAATTTTCTGGGCCTGAGTGGCAGGCATTTTACTTTGGGCACGCCAGACTCTCCAAAACCGTCACCTCTGCTGCCGCTCCCTAAGAAGTTAAGCCATTTTAAGCCAACTTTGGAAGTATGCTTGGGGTCATTGTCCATTTGGAAGACCCATTTGCGACCAAGCTTTAACTTCCTGACTGATGTCTTGAGATGTTGCTTCAATATATCCACATGATTTTCCTCCCTCATGATGCCATCTATTTTGTGAAGTGCACCAGTCCCTCCTGCAGCAAAGCCCCCCCACAACATGATGCTGCCACCCCCGTGCTTCACGTTTGGGATGGTGTTCTTCGGCTTGCAAGCATCCCCCTTTTTCCTCCAAACATAACGATGGTCATTATGGCCAAACTGTTCTATTTTTGTTTCATCAGACCATAGGACATTTCTCTCGCCCATGGGCAGTTGCAAACCATAGTCTGGCTTTTTTTATGGCAGTTTTGGAGCAGTGGCTTCTTCCTTGCTGAGCGGCCTTTCAGGTTATGTCAATATAGGACTCGTTTTACTGTGGACATAGATACTTTTGTGCCTGTTTCCTCCAGCATCTTCAGAAGGTCTTTTGCTGTTGTTCTGGGATGGATTTGCACTTTTCGCACCAAAGTACAATCATCTCTTGTTGTGGGATACACCCACACGCTCATACATACTCAACCCTTTTCCCCCACACAAGCATTGGCTCAGATTCTCAACAGTTGCATCCCAGATCCCAA
Source organism: Brachymystax lenok tsinlingensis (assembly GCA_030435695.1). NCBI lineage: Eukaryota > Metazoa > Chordata > Actinopteri > Salmoniformes > Salmonidae > Brachymystax > Brachymystax lenok. The sequence continues at coordinate 9,532,444 of CM059786.1, read as the reverse complement.
CTCAAGAAAGGTCTTTATTTATGAATGCATATACAGTTGCAGCTGTATGAGAAGGCCTGCAAGACTGCAAAAAAAATGGGCAGAAATGGGGAGATTTTTTTAATCATTGTCACGTCCTAGATGATGGAGGTCAAATGTACCCCTTTTCCCTGAAACACCCACAACACGGTCCCCCGTATTGACCATATTCCCAAGCATCTCCATGCAGTCAGACTTGATTTTGTGCCACCAGGGCCACAATAATATACCCCCTCTCTGAGTGTGACCCCCTCCCCATGGGTTACTGCAGCTAGTGTTGCCATCACTGCCACTGCCTGGATGGGGGCACCCCACCGGAATCCCCACCGGCAAGGTCTTCAAGGTTCTCATTAGTAGCCTTGAGAATATCCTTGTAGAGTATGCTCTCCCTTTAGGGGGCTTTGGCTTTGCAGGACCAACCCTGCCAAGCAGGCTCAGAATCCTGAGGGGGCAGTGCTGCTCTAGGTCTCTGACTGCATTTTGGCTGCATACAGACCACTTACAGCAGGCCCATAAACCAGTTAGGGACTTCCCCTTAGTATCTGGGTCATTCAGGTGGGTGTCTAGGGCATAGGGTTGTGGACAATTCCATCAATATGTTGGGATTGTTTGTGAGAACAGGTGTGGTTCCCGTGTGGGAAAGATTCTATTGGGGAAAGGTTCCTGTGGGGCTTGCCATGGAAGCCAAGAAGGGGAGTGAGGTTTGTGTGTGTGTGTAGGTCTGGGAGAGGTGTGTCCATCTGACACATTTTATACACTAACTGTAGTCTCACCCATTCATTTCTAATGACTGGTCATTTTTGACCGGGAACACCACAGGTGTAAAAAAGTAAAATAAAACACCCCAAATCTTTGGAAAATCATCAACATTTATTTTGTGTGTTCAGATGCCCTGTGTGAACAAAGTCATGGAACATTATCACAATCAGAAAAAAATGAACTACATTTTTCAGAGAGAAAACTCAAAATCCTCCAAATAGACAGGATCACAACAGGAGGGTTAAGAGGGTGTGAAAAATGTTGAATGGGTGTAGACAAAAGAGAGCTCTCCAGTAACCAAAGGGTTAGGGTTAGGGTTAGGGTTAACTTTCAAAGCAGAATTACTTTCCCATTGTTCCTCAAAAATGCTGTGTACGATATACCACTTTGTAGCTCTGAGGCTGTACTTTAATCCAATGTAAAAAACGTAATTTCAAATGTTGCTACATAAGACCAAATCCAGGTGGTGAGTAACATATATGTTATATCTGAGATTCTTCAAAGTAGCCACCCTTTGACTTGATGACAGTTTGCGCATTTGGAATTCTCTCAACCAGCTTAATGAGGTAGTCACCTGGAATGCATTTAAATTAACAGGTGTGCCTTGTCAAAAAGAAAAATGGTGAATTTCTTAATACGTTTGAGCCAATCAGTTGTGTTCTGACAAGGTAGTGGTGGAATACAGAAGATAGCCCAATTTGGTGAAAGACCAAGTCAATTTTACGGAAAGAACATCTCAAATAAACAAAGAGAAATGACAGTCCATCATTACTTCAGGCCATGAAGGTCAGTCAATCCATAAAATGTCAAGGGCTTTGAAAGTTTCTTCAAGTGTAGTCGCAAAAACCATCAAGCGCTATGATGAAATTGGCTCTCATGAGGACCGCCACAGGAAAGGAAGACCCAGAGTTACCTCTGCTGCAGAGGATAAGCTCGTTAGATTTACCAGCCTCAGAAATTCCAGCCCAAATAAATGCTTCACAGAGTTCAAGTAACAGACACATCTCAACATGAACTGTTCAGAGGAGACTGCATGAATCAGGCTTTCATGGTCGAATTGCTGCAAAGAAACCACTACTAAAGGACACCAATAAGAAGAAGAGACTTGCTTGTGCCTAGAAACATGAGCAATGTATATTATACCGGTGGAAATCTGTCCTTTGGTCTGATGAGTCCAAATTTTTGATTTTAGATTTCAACTGCCGTGTCTTTGTGAGACGGTAGGTGAACGGAGGATCTCCGTATGTGTAGTTCCCACCGTGAAGCATGGAGGAGGAGGTGTGGGGGTGCTTTGCTGGCAACACTGTCTGTGATTTATTTAGAATTCAAGGCACACTTAACCAGCATGGCCACCACAGCATTCTGCAGCAATATGCTGTCCCATCTGGTTTGCGCTTAGTGGGACTAGCATTTGTTTTTGAACAGGACAATGACCCAACACACCGCCACGCTGTGTAAGGGCTATTTGACCAAGAAGGAGAGTGATGGAGTACTGCATCAGATGACCTGGCCTCCACAATCACCCGACCTTAACCCAGTTGAGATGGTTGGGGATAAGTTGGATCTCAGAGTGAAGGAAAAGCAGCCATTAAGTGCTCAGCATGTGTGGGAACTCCTTCAAGACTGTTGTAAAAACATTCCTCATTAAGCCGGTTTAGAGAATACCAAGAGTGTGCAAAGCTGTCATCAAGGCAAGTGGTGGCTACTTTGATGTCTTCACTATTATTCTATAATGTAGAAAATCGTAAAAATAAAGACAAACCCTTGAATGAGTAGGTGTGTCCAAACTTTTGACTGGTACTGTAGTTATATTGACTAGGTCCGTCCTAGCTCGCTCATTAATATCTTAATCGAAATTACGAATTTCCTCTTACCCGCACGTCGTCCCCTTATGCCATGGTTTGTCGTCCCCTTATGCCATTGTTCTTACATCTCAATTGTCAGTAGAAACCACATTTGTTTAATCAAGTCAGCCATCTCATCCATGTTTTTTAAAAGGCAGTAAATGTGGCTGAATGAACTGTTTCGCCTTTCAGACAAGGCGCCGCTGATAGCCAGGTGTAGCAGTGGTAAGGTGTTGGGACTGCTGTTGGATTTGCTTTATGTAGGCCCTAACAGTTTGTGGGCACTGTTTGTCACCGTTACAGTGCAATTTATGTATTGTTTAGTGTTGTGTTGTGTAGTGTAGTGGCTTTGTTGGCAGGCATCGACAAAATAGTTTTTGAGTTTGCCCCACCAAGATTTACATGCTAAAAGTCCCCTCTGGTTCAGACTGTGCTGTATGGAGGTTTGGAGGTTCCAGAGGCGTGGGCAACCAGCTGCACAGCTTGTTCTGGATGCTAATTGGAAGTGAGCGTTGAGCGCACAGGACAATTACAGAAGCATTACCATCGCCACGCCAGCGGCAAAATATGAACACTGTGCCATTTGTCAACCACACATAGGCTTTTTAATCAGGCCTTCCTGTTTTTGTATGGGTGTGGGATATGTATGGGTGTGGGATATATACGTGTGTGTGCGTGTGTGTTTTATGCCTGAGAGCCTTGGCATGCTGGCAGAGAGGGCGGAATGTAACCCCTACACCCTGCCAGAGATCCGTGTGTCTGTATGTGAATGCCTGACTCAGTGTGAGTTTGTGTGTGTGTGTGTGTTATGAGGAGGCAGAATGCCCTGCCCAGGCGCGACTGTTTGGACATGTCTCCATCAGCTGTCTCTCCACTCCCCTCGGCCGAGAAATAACTTTGCATGAGCTATTTGTTTTTTCACGGCACCCACCGATGTCTCACACCAGCTGGATGCTACATAACATGGGAATGCCCCAGTGTGGCCTCTTTTAGTCCATGACCGTTGAGGAGAGGGATCCTCCATAAGAGGTGAAAAAGAAGGAATGCAGGGCAGAGGAGAGGAAGAGAGGAACCCACTGCTATCCTCTTTAATCAGTTGTTTTTTCTGTCTACAGGAAGCACCTGCAATCCATCTCCCCGCTCTGGGATTGCTGAGACAACTAGTGGCATAAATGTTTTAGGGGAAGACTTAATTAATTGATTCATTGAGTGATAATAGCAGGCGGTATTTATCACAGGTGCATTCGCTTTCATGGCTGGGGATCGCCAGCGGCAAAGTCAAACTTACAGAGACAAACTCGGTGCCAAAAGTAGTGTACCAACCACAACAGCTGTGGCAGTCCTATACTCAAAGGCAGATAAAAAAAACTAACAGAGGGGCCTTTTTGGAAAACAGGAATCTGTTCAGGAGGGTGTAATGTTATAGAACTTTCAGATAAAATGTATTGTGTAGAACAGATTTGATTGTCTATTCGGTAGAATGGGGAATCAAGTCAGCTCTATTCATTACAGTTCTACCTGCAACATTCTGAACATTTCACCTCACTGAACACACCCCTGAATTACTGGGGTACAATTGGCTGACCTACATTCAATATGATGTTTTTAGGGTTAAAAAGCATGTCCCCATTAAGTGCCACAATGACCTCTCTCTCCCTCTCTTACATTAAATAGTTGACAGAAGGGGTGGTGGTACTATTCTCTTGCCTGATAATGTGTCTGTACATTAAGTCTAGCGCTGAGCTATTTACTTTGTAAGTGCATGAGCAGAGATAAGCTGGCCAAAGCGACCATGCATCTTGCCACTAACACAACAACCTTCTGCCACGTGCACTCACTGATTTGCCGCCTGTACGGTCTAGCCTACATGTTGCAAGATATCAAAAACATGCCCTTCCACCAGAAAAATCATGTTTGACATGGCTATCTAAAAACCTCCAGACAAAAACAACGTTAACCATTTTCATTAGTCTTAAGATGAAAGGCATACCGGGCCCCAACGCCATCCCTCGCCATTCCCTAAGACAGCAACCTCTGACAGCCATCTTGCATTAGCAGACAAAAACAAACTGTGGACATTGAGTTCTCATTTGTTCCGAGTCAGGCCTGCTGCCTGGTGCTTTCTCTCTCAGAGTGAGCATGTCTTGCCTTAGAAGGTAGAGTGATAGGAAAGGAGGGTGGAAGGGGCGCGGGAAGGGGGTTAGTACTGCCTGTCCTCTAGGGGGAACCGGGGAGAGACAAACTGGCAGGGAGTTCAGAGTGAGCAAGCCGGCGACGTCTTCATCCTGAGCCTTGTGGAGCTGAGGATGCCCAGGACCCATCAGAGCCTTTCACAGTCCTGCTCTCCCGGGCCCGCTCTCACACACACACACACACCCGCACACATATACACACAGACATGCACGGACACATGCACGCTCAGACACTCACACACACACAAACGCATGGCAGCACAACCGCAATTGCAGAGGAACAGAGAATCAATCTCAGACACTGAGTCTGAGCGAGATGAGCAGCAGACACTAGACTACATCGTCCATGTAGACTTCACTTCCTCAACTTCTTTCCCTTAACTTTCTTTCACACTCAATCATCTCAAATGACTCAATGGGCAAAAACATTGTCATGGACACCTGTCAAGTCCTTTTCACCTAACAAGGATAAAAGAAAGGAAGGAAAGGAAGGGAAGCAAGGAAAAGAGATGAGGGAAAAGTGAACCATACAAACATATTAGGATACAGCCAGAGATAGCAGAGCTCTTGATTATGAGCTCCAGAGCAGAGGAAGGAAAGCAAGGAAAGGAGACAAGTAAAAGTATTGGGATTCAGCCCATGTCTACATGGAAAATTAGCTGCAGGAAACATGGGAGAGAGAAGTGCCATATGTGCCGTGGCCACACTGACCAAGCCTGAACCTGCAGAAGGCGCTTTGTTCTAACATGTGTTTTAACCATCAAAGCCATTAAAAACCCATTACATTCTGCAACTACACAGATCGTAAGTCTTTTTTCCTGACTCAAGGAATCATCACTCTTGTAAATGTACCGTGAATGATCCCAGCTAACAACAAACTTTCCCACAACTTTAGAGAACGTTCCCTTAAGAGTCTCATTAGGTCATTACCTAACGTTTTCATAGGAATGTTCCAGTGAAGTGCAAGGACTCTTTCCAAGAGCCCATTCTCTTAATGTCACATAGAACTTACCCATAACGTGGTTACCATGTTCTTAGAGTATTCAATATTAATGTTATAGACACGTTTCATGGGAACGTTGCAAGAACATTCAAGTGTCCAGTTTTCTGAGGGTCAGGAGAATATTCCATCAACATCCTACGAAACATACACAAAACATGGTTGCCATGTTCTCAGAACATAAGATATTAATGTTCTATAAACGTTTCATGGAAACGTTGCAAAAACATTTCTGTGTATCAGTTGTCAGGACATCGCCTGATGGTCCCAAAGAAACATTCTCCCTCCCAAAAAACGTTTAATTACACATCACGCCTTGTTACTTTTGCAGAGCCAATCAAGGCCCTAAATGGTGAACCACTGAACCATTCACAGCTCTTTGTTGGCAAGGTTAAGGACACAGCTCTTAATGTACAGTCTTCTCTGTCACAATTTATTAGGCATGAAAAACATAGGGTTACTTGTGTAACCCCGATTCTATGAGAATATGAGTGAGATGTCTCACTTGGGATTTGCTCTAGCGGATCACTACCTTGAAGATCCAATCACAGAACGTCTGTTGGAGACAGACAGGTCGAGTGGCAAATGAGGTGGGCCCCTCCCCACCTTATAAGGTGGCACTCACCCTTCCTCTGGTCATTCTTAAGCATGCCTCTCATCCTTGCACTCTTGCGAAAGGGAAATGTTGTGAGACATCTCATTCATATTCTCATAGAACCGGGGTTAGGCAAGTAACCCTAAGTTATATTTCTAATAGTCATTTCAACAGTATGCGCTAAAAAAGGTGCAGTGACATCCAGTTGGTAAAACCTCATAAATGTATTAGGGTTGGCCAAACATGACGCATCGCAAATCTCTTGCGAAGAGATGCCTTTGAACAGTGCCCAAGAGGTAGCCATACCTCTGGTCGAATGAGCCCTCAGGCCTCCTGGGGGATGTAAACGCTTGCTAGAAAGAGCAATAGTAACTGCGTCTTTTTGTAGGCACTAACTCCACCATGGCTCGTTTGCAAAAGTCTAAGGAGAAATTAATGCGGTTTTTGGAGGAGATTTGTTCTATGAGATAATCTTCATCAGCTAACATCACTTTTTGGGGAATTTTAAAGCATTTCTGTAATAAAACAATCACATAAAGGCTTCATAATTCATAAAGGCCATGTTAACTGACAGATATTGTATCACAGAACAAAAAGTATAAGATCTCCTAAGCCTGTGTTAACCTCAGACCTGATTTTCAGCGTTCATCCCAAAACCACATTCATTCCCCATTAATTTCCCCCATAGGAATGGCTGAACGAACCAGAGGTAACTAATTTCCGTGTTTTAGGGCTACACGCTCTATTATAAGCCAATATAATTTCCTCCACTATCCAATGCAATAGCCGTTGATGAGAGAGGGGGTGCCCAAGACACGAGAAGTTGGTCGCTGTTTGGCCATGCTCTCATTCTATCCAAGTAGATGTACAAAGCATGCACGGACGTAAACGGTGGAAAGGTTTTTCTTCTATAGAAGTGAAGGACGGCGGGTGGAAAGCCACAAGCTTTGAGGCGAGGCAGTTGTAATTGCAGCTCACCTTAGGCATAAAGGCAGGGTTGGATAACCCGCGGCAAAATGTAGCACGAAAAGTGGACTGACAATGCGTGCAGCTCACTCACTCAATTCGTAGACGTAAAGGCAATCATTAAAGCTGTTTTGAAGAAAATATATTTCATATCCACACTTTCCAACATCTCAAAAGGTTGCTGCAAAAATGCTTTAAGGCTAAAGGCTTGGAAACTGGGCGTAAGCGATGCGCTCACTTCATAAAATCACATAACAGAGGGTGTTTCCCTACTGTGTTGTTGTCGAAGCCTATATGAGAGCCCGAGAATAGACTTTAAAAACTTCTTAGGGATAGGCGTCCCGCTAGCGGGACAACTTCCGTTGAAACTGGAGGGAGCACAATTCAAATAAATAATCATAAAAATTATGGATATTAACTTCTTAGGGAGCGGCTCCCGAGGTGACGGTTGTGGAGAGTCTGGCGTGCCCAAAGTAAAATGCCTCCCACTCAGGCCCAGAAAATAGGATATGCACAGAATTAGTATCATTGGATAGGAAACACTCTGAAGTTGCTAAGAGTGTTAAAATATTGTCTGTGAGTATAACAGAACTGATATAACAGGCGAAAACCCAAGGAATTTCTGTCCTGGAAAAAGTGTTTTTGACACATTGCCTCATTTTGAACCCCTCCCTATTGAAAACAGACATATATAGGAGTAAGATTGCAGTACCTATTTCTTCCACTGGATGTTAACAGTCTCTAGACAGTGTTTGATGATGTTTAGTTGCTCTGGATGGTAAAAGAAGAAACATTTCGAAGTGGTCATCGGATGTAAACAGAAGAGGAAGCGCGTTCACGGGCTAGCGCGTGCTGTGGTTTTTTCCTTTCCTATCGTCCGGTTTATAATGGAAAATATTTGAGGTGCTACCCTCAAACAATCAAATGTTGTGCTTTCGCCGTAAAGCCTTTTTGAAGTCTGACAATGTTGTGATATTGCCAAGAAGCAGAGCTTTTGATGACTATGCAACACTTGTATATTGATGAATGTTTAATAATTCAACTTTTGGATTTTGAATTTGGCGCCCCACCACTCCCTAAGTACTCATGTTTTGTTCCACTTGCTCCTGTGTTGGGGAACAAAGCATGTAATCGTCAGTGCAGGCAGATACCCTTAGCCCCCTTGATCTCAGGGCTGCAAGAGCTGCCTCCACACTCATGCTGAACGTTCAGGGAGCTAGTGCTAGCCGAAAGGGACGGCGAGGTATTCGTAAGCTGTGCCTTGAAAGGCAAACCTGAGTAACCTCCTGTGTGCTGGCAGAAACTTTACGTGAAAAGAAGTGTCTTGCAGGTCGACTGAAGTGAACCAGTCACCTTGATGAATACAGCGAGACAGCACATTGAGCGTAAGCATACGGAACATTAACTTCAGCTGTTAAGGACCCGTAGGCCCAGAATGGGGCGCATCCACACCCTTTTTTGTGAAGCAGGAAGTACCAAGTGTAGAAAATCCCTTCTTAGCCTCCACTCTGGGACACCTTTTTACTCTGCAGAGAGCAAGGTGCTAAGGTGGATGGGCTTTCCATTGTCAGAGACTCTACCTGGGAGTAGCAGAACCCAGCATTGGCTCCTAACTCTTCATTTGTTTCCAGGAGGGCAGGTTGAGACAACCTCTATAAACTCCTATCCACCACCTCAACTCATATCTGGACCCTTTTCCCCGTGGACATTCCCAACTGGTGTTAGTGTGTCTTTGACAATAAAACCTCAATTCACTTCCACCATTACTTCCTGTTTCAATGCCATGTTTGTGTTTGTCTTGAGTGTGGTATTAAAAGCGTGAATTGTAATCTAAACCGGCAGAGGTGGCACTCGTTTTCACCGGGGGAAAAGAGGCCGAGATGGCTCTCTGTCACTGGTATTACTCTGATAGCCCCTTTGCTTAACAAGCATTCGCTACACCCGCAATAACATCTGCTAAACAAAGTCAAAATTATTAGTCAGTTGTACAACCAAATGCCTTCAACCGAAATGTGTCTTCCGCATTTAACCCAACCCCTCTGAATCAGAGAGGTGCGGGGGGCTGCCTTAATCGACATCCACGTCTTCGGCGCCTGGGGAACAGTGGGTTAACTGCCTTGTTCAGGGGCAGAACGACAGATTTTTTCCCTTGTCAGCTCTGGGATTCAAACTTGCAACCCTCCAGTTACAAGTCCAACGCTCTAACCACTAGGCTACCTGCCGCCCCGCAATATGTGTATGTGACAAATAAAATTACCAAGAGAATTCTCCTCGATTATAATCACAGCCGTGTATATCCCCCTCAAGCTGACACATCGACGGCACTGAAAGAAATTCATTGGACTCTATGTAAACTGGAAACCACATATCCTGAGGCTGCATTTATTGTGGCTGGGGATTTAACCAAATAAAATTTGATTTGATTTTAATAGAAAGGAGATTTCCTGCTCGCTATTGACACCAGAACTCTGTTGAACATGGGTGGCTCCATGGTGAACTGCAGTCTGTACCCCCTTTGTGAAGCCCCAGTTCCCTGCTCTTGCGGCGAGTTGCCCACAAGTTGGATGACTCTCGTTCACCAGGGGTGCCAAAGCTCCCTCTGTGGCATGGCAGCGACAAAAAAGCCCATACAGTTCCATTGGCGTGAACTGCCTTTTCCTTGTCCGATAAGCTGGACAAGTTGAGCCACAAGGCTCTATCCCCCACCAAATCAAGGCCCACAGCCTTGAATGGCGCCTCTGGAGGCATGGAGGCTGAGATCTGAAATGACGCAGATCTCCTCCCATAGGTCCTGGCTGTACCAGTGGCTAGGAGATTGTCCATCTCCAGCAGCAAATCGGCCTGGTAAGCCAACAGTAGGGATATAACGTTCAATGCCTGTACTCAACGTGAGGCAGACACGTAGACCTTCTGGAAGATGGAAGCGGAAAAGTGCTCCGTCTTCCCAGGGAGAGAAGTGCTGGTCTGTGACGCTGCTCTGGGGTTGAGGTGATTGGCCAGTGATAGCTCAGCTCCTCCATGCATAATACAAAAACCCTCATAAACATCTGTCTGTTTAATTAAGTTAGAGATATCCGCAGTGAAAGGTGGCAGAGCTGTGTTTGTCAGACCATGAGTCATGAGAAAATCGGTCTTTTCACAAAAACGTCTGTGGCGTCCGAACGGTTTGGCCTACAAACTATTATGGCCACTTTATGGAAAGATGAGACTCCCACAAAAATTATGGTGTTCTATGTTTTGCTCTACGACCGCCAGAAGCCTCACAACATCTTCCGGCGCTGACAGAGATGGCAGCCTCGCTTCACGTTCTCAGGAAGCTATGCAGTATTTTGTTTTTTTATGGATTACTTCTTACATTGTTACCCAGGGAAATCTTAAGTTTTATTATATACAGCCAGGACAAATTATTGGATATAACCAACATTACAACCAGGAATACGACTTTCCCGAAGCGGATCCTCTGTTTGGTTCACCAACTAGGACAATAGACTGGATCCCAGCCGGCGACCCAAAACAACGGCGACGCAGGAGAAGGGGGAGACGGGGCGGTGTTCTGGTCAGGCTCCGTAGACGGGCGCACCGCTCCAGAGTATACTACTTGTCAATGTCCAACAAGGTAGACGAAATCCGAGCAATTATTGCCTTCCAGAGAGACATCAGCGACTGCAACTTTCTTTGCTTCACGGAAACATGGCTCACTCAGGACACGTTATCAGAGTCGGTACAGCCACATGGTTTCTCCACGCATCGCGCCGACAGAAACAAACATCTATCTGGTAAGAAGAAGGGCCGGGGTGTGTGTCTTATGATTAACGAGTCATGGTGTGATCATAACAACATACAGGAACTCAAGTCCTTTTGTTCACCTGACATAATTCCTTTACAATCAAATGCGGACCGCATTATCTACCAAGAGAATTCTCCTCGATTATAATCACAGCCGTGTATATCCCCCCTCAAGCTGACACATCGACGGCACTGAAAGAAATTCATTGGACTCTATGTAAACTGGAAACCACATATCCTGAGGCTGCATTTATTGTGGCTGGGGATTTAACCAAGGCTAATCTGAAAACAAGGCTCCCTAAATTTTAGCAGCATATCGAATGTGCGACCCGGGTCTGGAAAACCCTGGATCATTGTTATTATAACTTCCGTGACGCATACAAGGCCATTCTCCGTCCTCCATTCGGCAAGTCTGACAATGACTCCATTTTGTTGCTCCCAGCCTACAGACAGAAACTAAAACAGGAAACGCCCATTCTCAGTGCTGTCCAACGTGGGTCCGACCAATCTGATCCCAAGCTTCAAGATTGCTTCGAGCACGTGGACTGGGATATGTTGCGGATAGCATCAGACAACAACATTGATGTATACGCTGATTCGGTGAGCGAGTTTATTAGCAAGTGCATCGGTGATGTTGTACCCATAGCAACTATTAAAACCTTCCCCAACCAGAAACTGAGGATTGATGGCAGCATTCGTGCAAAACTGAAAGCGCGAACCACTGCTTTTAACCAGGGTAAGGCGACCGGAAACCTGACTGAATACAAACAGTGTAGCTATTCCCTCCGCAAGGCAATCAAACAAGCTAAGCGTCAGTATAGAGACAAAGTAGAGTCACAATTCAACGGCTTAGACACGAGAGGAATGTGGCAGGGTCTACAGTCAATCACGGACTACAAAAAGAAAACCAGCCCTGTTGCGGACCACGATGTCCTGCTCCCAGACAAACTAAACAACTTCTTTGCTCGCTTTGAGGACAATAAAGTGCCACCGACACGGCCTGCTACCAAAACCTGCGGGCTCTCCTTCACCGCAGCCAACGTGAGTAAAACATTTAAATGTGTTAACCCTTGCAAGGCTTCCGGCCCAGATGGCATCCCTGGCCGTGTCCTCAGAGCATGCACAGATCAGCTGGCTGGTGTGTTTACGGACATATTTAATCAATCCTTATGCCAGTCTGCTGTTCCCACATGCTTCAAGAGGGCCACCATTGTTCCTGTTCCCAAGAAAGCAAAGGTAACTGAGCTAAATGACTATCGCCCCGTAGCACTCACTTCCGTCATCATGAAGTGCTTTGAGAGACTAGTCAAGGATCATATCACCTCCCTAGACCCACTCCAATTTGCTTACCGTCCCAATAGGTCCACAGACGACGCAATCACACTGCACACTGCCCTAACCCATCTGGACAAGATGAATACCTATGTAAGAATGCTGCTCCTCGACTACAGCTCAGAATTTAACACCATAGTACCCTCCAAAATCGTCATTAAGCTCGAGACCATAGGTCTCGTCCTGGACTTCCTGACGGGCCGGCCCCAGGTGGTGAGGGTAGGAAACAACATCTCCACCCCGCTGATCCTCAACACTGGGGCCCCATAAGGGTGCGTTCTCAGCCCTCTCCTGTACTCCCTGTTCACCCATGACTGCGTGGCCAAGCACGCCTCCAAGCACGCCTTCAAGTTTGCTGACAACACTACAGTGGTAGGCTTGATTACCAACAACGACGAGACGGCCTACAGGGTGGAGGTGAGGGCCCTCTGAGTGTGGTGTCAGGAAAATAACCCCTCACTCAACGTCAACAAAACGAAGGAGATGATCGTGGACTTTGGGAGCAATAGGAGCACCCCCCGGGACAGTAGTGGAGAAGGAGCACGACGGGACAGTAGTGGAGAAGGTGGAAAGTTTTAAGTTCCTCGGCGTACACATCAAACTGAAATGGTCCACCCACACAGACAGTGTGGTGAAGAAGGCGCAACAGCGCCTCCTCAACCTCAGGAGGCTGAAGAAATCCGTCTTGTCACCAAAAACACTCATAAACTTCTACAGATGTACAATCAAAAGCATCCTGTCAGGCTGTATCACCGCCTGGTACGGCAACTGCTCCGCCCACAACCGCAAGGCTCTCTAGAGGGTAGTGAGGACTGCACAACGCATCACCGAGGGTAAGCTACCTGCCCTCCAGGACACCTACACCACCCAATGTCACAGGAAGGCCAAAAAGATCATCAAGGACAACAACCACCCGAGCCACTGCCTGTTCACCCCGCTATCATCCAGAAGGCGAGGTCAGTACAGGTGCATTAAAGCTGGGACCGAGAGACTGAAAAACAGCTTCTATCTCAAGGCCATCATACTGTTAAAGAGACACCACTAACATTGAGAGGCTGCTGCCAACATACTGACTCAAATCTCTAGCCACTTTAAATAATAGAAAATTGGATGTAATAAATTTATCACTAGCCACTTTAAACAATTTTGTATATAATGTTTACATATTCTACATTACTCGTATTAAATGTATACACTGTACTCTATACCATATACTGAATCTTGCCTATGCCGTTCGGGCATCGACTCAAATCTCTAGCCACTTTAATAATTAAAAAGTGGATGTAATAAATGTATCACTAGCCACTTTAAACGATGCCATTTATATAATGTTTACATATTCTACACTACTCATCTCACATGTGCATATACTGTACTATATACCATCTACTGCATCTTGCCAATGCCGGTCAGCCATCGCTCATCCATATATTTATATGTACATACTCGTATTCATTCCTTTACACTTGTGTGTATAAGGTAGTTGTTGTGAAATTGTTAGATTACGTGTTAGATACTACTGCGTGGTCGGAACTAGAAGCACAAGCATTTCGCTACACTCGCATTAACATCTGCTAACCACGTGTATGTGACAAATAGAATTTGATTTGACAACACTCGCCTAAAGGTAGGCCGGTACCAGTAAAAAAAATAAATGGAAGTATTTATGGAAGTAGTTTAGTGCCAAATGAAATGATTAAATATGTGTAAAAGAATTAATTAAAAAATATCCAGATCTTTCTTAGAACTCTCAGATATAGGACAGACAGACATTTCTAAACAAACTTCCTTTAGAGTTCATCTTTTTTGAATATGTGATTCAATAGTTTATTTCAATTGGCCTAAAGGGGTGCTAAAATTCCAAATCAAATTATTTTTTTAAATTACACTTATTTTAACAGTCAAGTTGACTGAGAACACATTCTCATTTACAGCAATGACCTGGGCAATAGTTACAGGGGAGAGAAGGGGGGATGAATGAGCCAATTGGAAGCGGGGTATGATTAGGTGGCCATGATGGGAATTTATCCTTGGTGTGACCATCTTAAAACAATTCCATATGTTAGCATCGGCTTTTCCCAGTTGTTCTTGGCTTCTGCCACGGAAGTTGGGATCGCGAGGAGAAGTTGTTTTTCCGGGATGGTGCGAGAGGGGAGTCTCCTCCTGTCGAACCAATCCCTTTTGGCACTGCCACCCCCCTGTTTGCGGGCTGTTGACATCAATAAGCCTGAATCTGCCATCGTGTATTGAAGCTCGCTGAGGGCGGAATAGGGCCTTGAGCCTTGAGCTTCCTCTTCCTCTGATGAGGTCCCCTTCGCCTTCCTCTGCTGTAAAGTCATCGAACAGAGATTGAAGGTCCTCGGGGTAACCCTCTGCCACCTCGGCCCAGGAAGGTTTGAGTTTGCAGGGTAGCTGTGAGTACGATGAGGCCTGTGAAAGGTTTGCTCTACGCAGTGACAGAAGGGGCAGCAGGCTCCATGGCTCCGAGATAATAGTATTACTCGAGCAAAGTGTAAGCTACACATCATTTGCCTCACAGCTAAAAGCTAGCGTTGTTGTCTCTCGATGACCAAAGCGTTTTTCTTGACTGTCGAGTTTTGAAACTAGGGCAGTCAGTCTAGTCAACATGACATGGGTGAACGTGGGCTGAGCTAAATGAGAGAGGAGAGCTAGAAATTCTACCATTCCAGGTAGAAAAGCTAGTTTGGCATAGCTGGCCTTGCGGTGAGTTATCCGGTTTAGCTAAGCCTTGCGCCGAGAGATATCCCTTTGTAGTGGTGTCTAGCTAGCTTTTGGTGTGGGCTAACCAAGTTTCGATAGCTAGCCGTGTGACGCTGCACTGGCCGAAATGGGTCAATATCAGGGAATATCTAGTGGATGGATTATCTTGGCAAAGATAATATATATTTCCGGATATCTGACATTTTATTTGATATAGGAGTAGACATGCTCCAGATAAGCATGTCCTTAATTTTATATACGGAGCTCAGATATTCTCCGTAATGGGACAATTTCTACTGAACAAAAATATAAACGCAGCATGTAAAGTGTTGGTCCCATGTTTCATGAGCTGAAATAAAAAGCTTATTTCTCTCAAATGTTGTACACAAATGTGAGTACATCCCTGTTAGTGAGCATTTCTCCTTTGCCAAGATAATCCATCCACCTGACAGGTGTGACATATTTAGAAGCTGATTAAACACCTTTTGGGGCGGCAGGTAGCCTAGTGGTTAGCGCATTGGGCCAGTAACTGAAAGGTTGCTGGATCGAATACCTGAGCTGAGGTCAAAATCTGTCGTTCTGCCCCTGAACAAGGCAGTCAACCCACTGTTCCCCGGTAGGCCATCATTGTAAATAAGAATTTGTTCTTAACTGACTTGCCTAGTTAAATAAAGGTTACACAAACAGAATGATCATTACACAGGTGCACCTTGTGCTGGGGACAGTAAAAGGCCACTAAAATGTGCAGTTTTGTTACACAACACAATGCCACAGATGTCTCATGTTTTGAGGGAGCGTGCAATTGCTGTCAACATACTGACATATCTAAGCCTTTATACTTAGGCATGAACAAATCCACATATTTTCAGAAATGTATCATATCTGTAGTAATTACCATTTATGTATCCATATTTCTTTTTTTATGCATAATTTCCATAGAAATCCTTACATGATACGTTATATTTATCCTCATGTCTGATCAAAAACGGGCTACATCCGACTCATGATCAATGTCCAGAGCCCAAATTAATGACCTTTTATCAAGATCCTGATTTGGACCTCAGTCAAAAGCATATGCATTGTATGTGCTCAGAAATTATTCTATGTAGGCCTACTTTCAATATTTGTTATCGTATAGAGAAAATAAAATGTCCACATAGGCCTATCTCAGGATATCTAATGAGTCAATATCCTTCCACATCATGTATGATATCCGGAGGGAATCCCAAAATGATATGTGCATGAAAGAAAAATATGGATTTCATTTTTGAATATATTGTTGAACATAATATACTCTACGAGCGTATATATTCATAAATGTTTGAAAGAAATGTGTAATTGAAATCAAAATACTACTCACGTAAAGCTTCATATGACACCAAATGTTGCTCTGTAGCACCTACAGATGAAACATTATGGAGTATTAAAGCAGGCCTGAGTAATTACAATGAATTCTCAATTGTGCTTTAAGATACAAATGCCAAATATGTAAATAATCCTACCTACAAAGGACCCTTCTATGCATTACATTTCGTGGAAATTCATATTTTGTTCTAGTTTTTTGAGGAATCACCCTAATGGCATTGCATTAACCCACTGTTCCCTGGGCGCCAAAGTCGTGGATGTCGATTAAGGCAGCCCCCCGCACCTCTCTGATTCAGAGGGGTTGGGTTAAATGCGGAAGACACATTTCAGTTGAAGGCATTCAGTAGTACAACTGACTAGGTATCCCCCTTTCCCTTTCCCATTATTTACAATGAAGGCTAATGGTTCCACTGTCCTGTAGGGGTGGAATGCCATCTCTGGGCTGCAGACGCCACAGCTGCAGGGCCAGAGCCAGAGTGGACCTGGAGGGTCAAAGGCCACGAGTGATGCTACTTGAGCCTACACAACGTACACAATCAATTGGCCGAGGGTCCTGCCCTTTAGTCAAATCGCTCTTTATGCCTGAGCACAACTGGACAAATGGTTACCAAGGAGCCTCGACATGAAAACAGAGGCATGAGATCTCCAACTATGTACATGCTCTTAATGTTTCTTCAGCCTGCGTAGGAATACAGCGTAGAGGAAAATGCAGAAAAGAGAAGATCCAAAAGTTCCAGACAAAGGAGAATCCAAATAAACAGTTTCAGGGAGGATGTTGTGTTTCAGTCACTGATAAAAAACAAAGCAGTAGATCTCAAGAATGAGCTACATCCAAGAATAATCATTCTCTATTTGTGCGTGACGATGTCAATTTAAGATTCACCAGTTTACGCCTACCTTAACACAGCTAGGGGCTGTATTAGGATCTCATTAGGATTTAGAGAATCCCGCCCCCTAAATTTCAATCAATAAATCTATGAAGTCCTTTTTACATCAGCCGATGTAGCTATACAGCAGCTATACAGAAACCCAGCCTAAAACCCCAAACAGCAAGCAATGCAGATGTAGAAGCACGGTGGCTAGAAAAAACTCTTTAGAAAGGCAGGAACCTAGGAAGAAACCTAGAGAGGAACCAGCCTCTGAGGGGTGGCCAGTCCTCTTCTGGCTGTGCCGGGTGGAGATTAAAACAGTACATGACCAAGATGTTTAAACATTCATAGATGACCAGCAGGGTCAAATAATAATGATCACAGTGGTTGTAGAGGGTGCAACAGGTCAGCACCTCAGGAGTAAATGTCAGTTGGCTTTTCATAGCCGATCATTCAGAGTTAGAGACAGCCGGTGCGGTAGAGAGAGAGGGTCGAAACCGCAGCTGCTCCAGTTGAAACTTGAGCAGCAGCACGACCAGGTGGACTGGGGACAGAAAGGAGTCATCAGGCCAGGTAGTCCTGAGGCATGGTCCTAGGGCCCAGGTCCTCCGAGAGGAGAGAAAGAGAAAGAGAGAGAGAATTAGAGGGAGCATACTTAAATTCCCACAGGACACCGGATAAGACAGGAGAAATACTCCAGATATAACAGACTGACCCTAGCCCCCTGACACATAAACTACTGCAGAATAATTACTGGAGGCTGAGACAGGAGGAGTCGGGAGACACTGAGGCCCTGTCCAACTATACCCCCAGACAGGGCCAACCAGGCAGGATATAACCCCACCCACTTTGCCAAAGCACAGCACCCACACCGCTAGAGGGATATCTTCAACCACCAACTTACTACCCTGAGACAAGGCCGAGTATAGCCCAAAAGATCTCCCCCAAGTCACGAACCCGAGGGGGGCGCCAACCCGGACAGGAAGATCACGTCAGAGACTCAACCCACTCAAGTGACGCACCCCTCCTAGGGACTGCATGGAAGAGCACAAGTAAGCCAGTGACTCAGCCCCCGTAATAGGGTTAGATGCAGAGAATCCCAGTTCACTCTGTGTATATCAGGTCTGAAAATGCATGAAGAGCTAGTGAATGTCACCAGACATAAAATCACAATAACAAGGAAATATTGTAGTACATACATACGGTAGACATATAACACACTAACTGCTTGCATTTACTGTACCATAGAGTCTCTCTCAATAATTCTTCAAGTGATGTTTCACTGCCTGGTAGTAGCAACACAACCTACAAACCAGATAATGAGGAATGGTTTCGTTTTGTTGACTGGGATTGATGGGTCATCAGTAATTGCTTACTTAGGACAATAGCAGAATGTAGCATGTATCTAATATGCAAGGCAGACCTCTAATATCTTAGTCATTATTCCTTTCTCTCTGATAAACTGTATTGGGTATGAGTCTGCTATAAACTCAAGCTCTCTATCTGGGGTAAACAATGGTATATCAGGATTACCTTCAACTTGAGTATTTTTATTGGTGAAAACACTAACATTTCAGAGGGCCAATAAATTGGACTTGCATAATGCCGGGATGTGGAGTGTAAATGTCCATAACAGTGGAGTCACCTAAGCAATGATCAACAGCAACAACATCAGAGCCTCTGCATTGGCACATTTCACACTTCATAAACCAAAGACATATTTATTCCATGCATTCATACTCTACACATTATATTTAATTTATTTAATCATTTTTCCCTCTCAAACCTACTTTCTGATAAGCAGCTTTAGCACTAGGTGAATGCTACATTGTGTGGCCAGGTTTTATCTCACTGTCGGCCGTTTTGGAGGGAATTACCTCTGGAACGTAACAACATTCTGTAACAAACCCACACCACATCACACTGAAGGAGTAGCTGTAAATTAGTCATTCCAATTCACACATCCACCTCGGGTAGTATAATCCAACACTATGGTTTTGCTGCTACAGCACTATCCAACACTATGGATTTTGCTACATCATTTATTAAACAACACAAGTGAAAGTAGATATGAATTTTTCACAAAGTCAATGATTGTTTAGCACCGTCAATAAGTGTAAACTATTCAGGTAGCTTATTTGTTCCCTTGAGAGACATACAGCTCCGAGGGTTAACAGATAAACCATAGGTAAATTATATGCAGTGGGTGTTAGCAGTACACACACACACACGCACACACTTCTCTACCAGCTCTAAGAGAGACCACAGGGGCCCCTAGTAAAACCATCAGGGGACTAGGACCTTAGGAGGAAAAGGGGGTGTGGTTGCACCCAGGCCATATAGAGCAGCTACTTATCCCCAACCCTGCTTACCCCACCCCTCAACTCAGTTCTATAGACTTGACTACTGATGCCCACGTTCAGCCTGTGCATAGGATAAACCCTTACTTTCTCTACTCTCCCCACTTCAACTCAACTCCTTCACTTGAGAGAAAGAGTCCGTTCTTTTTCAGGGTGCTGCACAGACTCCTGCTGTTTTACGGGAAGATATTGCGATCAGTGAGCCTTGAGCACTCTCTGAGGGGATCAGCCCTTACGAGGGCCGATGGAGCCGACTGATTTGATCTGCTCTTCTTTCACTGCCTTTCACAGGACTTTTCATCAAACTTCTTGGCCCCAATCCACGGGAGCTGAACATTCTCAATTCTTTTTTCGGTGAAATAGACATCATCCATGACAGGAGTGGCACTGATGAAGATGTGAAGAAAACTGAGAACTGGGGCTTGAACTTCACATCAACTCAGCCCGGATTAAAGGATAGGAACTCAAAATATTCAGTTCTGATTCAAACAGTTTTCCCTCAATATGTAAGCGCAGTACCCCAAAAAGATATCCTAAGCATGCCTTTGTGGGAGAAGAAATCTGTTCTAAAACAACATCCTTTCCAGCGTTTTCACGTACACTTCCTATATTGCAGTCACAGACCATAACGGCAACCAAACTGACTTTGTGCTTTGAGTCCCCCGTGGATCATGTCATAATGCAATAGTTATTGTAAACTGATAGCGGAGGCTTACGTGGGAAATCCCTTTGGCATTGCATGCATTTTCTGGTAAACCAAAACACAAAGCCTATAATCTTGAGCTCATTATGAGTCATTTCTCCCCCACTCACACTAATGTAATGACGGTGACAGATGAAACCACCAGTCTTATTGTACATACAAGCATGAGGTGACTGCCAGGACGAGAGAGGTGGTGACATCACGATGAAGGACTGACAATTGAATATGACGGAAGCTAAGTTCCATTCACTGAATCTTTATGCTCCAGCCCAGAGCAGGTAAATGGAGTATGTTGCCAATCCTAATTATCTACTAGAGTAGCTACGAGGAAATGTATGTGAATACCTAACATCTTCAGTGAATACCTCCCAGAGGTCTGAGTCACAGGCTTTAGACATACATTTTTTTTTACAGTTCTGACCACTTGAGGTTCAGTGAAATAAACTGACTAGTCTTTTTCTTCTGAATTGAAGAGTTTTTGGGGCTTAGCTCATCATTTTTTCTGTCGAGTTCACTGGACTAGCTAGCTAAATTAGCATGGAGGTCCCTAACAATGTGTTACAGAGGGAAGGGACCATTAGATGGCTACTTTTCACAGGGACTGCTTTTAACTGCAGCAATCAGTGGTTTGGTACATAGAGGGGTGTTGTGCAGGTCACACATTAATTTGAAAATTGGGCGGAAGAGTCGGGTGCGAGAAGAGCCTTAATTACTGAATTGGCAGATAACCCCTGCAATCCGCTCGGACTTGAGGTCTACCTCTCCCAGACTTGTCCAATTGGCTGTGGTCCCTTTGAAGGCCCTGTTTAATGTGTTTGTCTTTGGTTTGGCATGTGTCTGTCGCTGTAAACAGGGACAGAGCCCTAATGGTCAACTGTCTCCTCACAGTTCTTCATCTTTGAGTATGTGTCTTAATGATGCCGAAAGTAATTGAGATTTACTATTAAAAACAACCGTTTCTTAATGTTGTGTAAATGTTTTTTGTAAACGTTTTTGGGGGAATCATTTGTTGACCTCCCTAATGAAAACTAAATAGAATACAGAATGTCGTTAGGTATATCAACACCTGTCACGTCATGTGTGGTTCACATTCTATTCCCTTTGTTATAGCTTTCTCTCATTTTTCCACCTCCCCAAAACACCACCTTACCCTCCCCAATCTAACAACATAATTACCTCATCAAATAAACCATCAAGAAAGCCCTAAAAACAGGATTTGTGAGGGGAGGGAATTGAAAAAAAACACCATCACGACAACAACATGTGTGAGAGGCATGAAACTGGGAAAGTCAGGAGAGCAGAGCCTTGAGGGCATACAATCAATATTACATTTTCCATTGCCACCTTCATAGCTATTGTAAATGGCTTGTGTCAAAAATAATAACAGGTTGTATCACGCACCTTGGGTTTGCAATTTCATTCCTCCCACCTCGCACCACTGGATGTTGATGACACTAGTGGCAAACGCCCCTCACTAGTGGCAGACTCACTGACTGAGTCATCTTTTTTGTTCGGGTCAAATTCGTATCTCTCTAGCTGATGACAATTCTGAGAACTGGAGGTAGAATATGTGGAAAAAAGGCTTACACATGGTACTCGACGTGATTAGGCCTTTGTGTGCATGTTTTTACCTTGAGCCCATTGCACAAATTATTAGAGGGTTTGGAGAGATTAAATCTATTCTCACTTATGTTGTCATAGCACTCCAGGCAGCAATAAGGGAGATGAGGAGAAACAGTAATGTGCGTACGAGAGGGACAAATTGAAACTCCACTCTGCTGGATAGCAGCACAACACTGTGATTTCAAATGGCAGTGTATACTCAGTCTGTTGTTGGCTTTAAGTCTAGGTGATTGCTTCATCTTATCCATCTATTGTCTTGAAAAGAAAACACACATACAGAAGAACAGGGCGGTTGGTGTACCTAGCAATTTGTGTAAGTGGAAAGATATATATATATTTTTAAGAACCCTTTGCAACAATCTAGTTCATGACAGAACTACCCTCGCTGGGTTTTTCAGTCTACTCCTGTAAAGCTCATTTGAATCAGTGCCTAATGATAGCAAAAGGTCCAAGTCCCTAATTCTCACTACCGCTTCCTACAAGGAGATAATAACTTTCTCTGTGAACATCTCGGGGCACCAGGAGTGCAGTTATAGATTGTTCAATTGAGTTGCCAGATGAGGACGAGGGGAAAATGGCTTTTGAAAATAACAGCAATCCCCATAACTAGGTTATAAAAGAGGTACAGTATTTCTTACGTGCACACACAGGGTATTCAGACGTGCACAAACACACACTCAGACATGGTTGAACATACGGCATCACCTGCTGCAAGAGCCTGCTGGAGGGAATTCAGCAGGAATCACTAAAACAAGAATAGCTCTAAAACGTCACCTAGCTGCTATACAGAATATCGTTTCAGAAATATTGATTCTAGACTTATCGTACATCTCAATCCAACAAACATACAGCCATATGTCAGCCATAATTGTGGGGGGGGGGTGTCAAAGTGTCAAGACATCTCCAACATGCTATCAACACATATGAGTGACTGACCAACACCAACCACTAGCCATGTGATAAATCACTTAGAGGATGAATCACTGCTGATACGTCCTATACTGTAAACGCATATAATACGTCAGTCCACCACCATGAAGCTATCCTGGTACTTTCAAAGAGTGCCAATGGTCTTCTGATGTCTGTGTACTCGGGTCGTTCTTCAATTGCGGTGGCATTTGCGTCACTTGCCTTCACAACCATAAACATTTTAAAAAACGTTACAATTAGAAATAGTTACACATCATACTGTGTTTGTTTTTGTTTATAATGAACTGATAATCAATGCTAAAACCAAAATCCTCTCTGCCATATAACTTCAAACAGGCCCTTTCTTTCTCGTCAAGTGAATTCTAGCAAACAAACACCCGGAGAACACACCAACATGATGTTGTTGTCCGGGAGGTGGGTGGGTCGCACACACATAACAGCCACAACATTGCTGTTGTGTAAAATGATGGATTGCTCCAAAGGTGTCTTAAGGAGGTGATAAAAAGGTATGTGACCTTCCCTAAACGAAAGCTCTCTGATTTGTAGAGCGGAGTGGCCATGTTTGGGGCAAACCAGTGGGTGGTCTGTCAC
This sequence comes from Brachymystax lenok tsinlingensis, assembly GCA_030435695.1. Lineage (NCBI taxonomy): Eukaryota > Metazoa > Chordata > Actinopteri > Salmoniformes > Salmonidae > Brachymystax > Brachymystax lenok. The sequence continues at coordinate 9,508,790 of CM059786.1, read as the reverse complement.
CAGGACCATGGTCCTCTCTCTATGACCCCCACATTTACATATTTTTAATGGTAAGTGTCCTCTGGCGGTTGTAAATCAAGACAGGGCTTAACCTTTTGGGAGCCATCTCCTCGGGAGTGGACAATGTATGTCCCTGATATTTTTCTCTGTTGTGCCCCAATAAAATGTCTGCTTACGAAAACAACATGTTCCAGAAGGTTCATATGGAAGGCCTGCTTGGTTGTCTTTGATATGATATAGCTTAATATTTGAGTGTGACAGTCAATGACACATAAAAGTCAGAGAAAACACGTCCTTGACAGCTTGTATCAGATTGTAAATCTGATATAAAAAAAACCTGATACCTTCTCTAATGCCATTTCCATATGCATGAGCAATACTGCTGAGAATTTGTTTGCCTTTCCGATATTCTCTGCTGTGTTCGTCCATAAAGTGCAAACACACACACCACATTCTCCCGGGCACAAGTGAGCAATCAGAGTTAGGAGAAACACACCTGGTAAGACCCAGCGCTCCACTCCCATCTCTCTCCCACCAGGAGAATAAGGTTGTGTCCCAATGGCACTATATTCCCTATTTGGTGCACTACTTTTGACCAGAGCCCTGGTCAAAAGTAGTGCACTATATAGGGAATAGGGTGCCATTTGGGAGGCGACCTAAGCCTCTGTTGTAATGGAGATCCAGGCAGATTATTCTCATTTGACTGCCTAATGAGTGCCTGAATGGGATTCCTCCAGTAATAACAGCCTCATTTGACCAGACACTACAGGAGCCTGTGTGTCAGTCACTTCCTGCATTCTCATGCAGTTAGTATTTTATATGGTGTGTGATAGGACTACACTACAAGAATACATAGACACCCAGTGTAGTCAGTTCCTGATTGTTCCTACTACAGTTCTTGTGGATTTGAGTCTGTGGGCTTTCTCAGGTTATATATCAGTCTTATACAGGGTGTAGATGTCATTCTCAAATAAGAACCTTGGTCCTTTTACTGTACTTTGAGTTCATTTCCGTTAATGTAAGAGAGATGAAAGATGTTGTCCGTTGAAAGAACATATTTCTGGTACCATAAAGTCAAGATAGCTCACTTTCACTCAGTGACATGGGCGCAATGCTGTAGTTGATTGATGACATATTCCATGTGGCCATTTCTGACCTGTCAAAGCATAATTCACATTCTTCATTGCTTCATCAATTTTGATGGGCCTATTTTAGCCTTTAAGGAAACGGGAGAAACATAGGTTTGACCTCATGCAACACTATGAGATATTACTTCTGCCTCAGCGTGATTCTCCATATAGATGAAGATATCGATTAGGAGGCCATAGCAAAATGGTGCAGTATGGAATGACACACCACTTACACATCATTGCGTAAATGTACACTAAATCACCAAACGGCGAGTGTTGCATTACTGGCTATGGACAAGGGCTCGGCAGGGGTGAGTACTTTCACTTTCACTCAGTCTTTAATAAATTGGATTAAACTGTCCATCCATTCAAGTATTGATGTTCCTTATGACAGCTGCTTATCCTCGACAGGGCAGTGGAGACACCAGAGCCCCTCCAATCATCTACTGGCTGAATGGGACAACAGTGAGGAGAGGCGATGTTAGACAGCTGAATCTTTAACACCAGACACTGCATGGTCCGTCCCCAACATTGGACAACATGAGTCAATGCAAGGTATAGGCTAGCCAGTAAATCTCCAGGCAATGTTATAGGGAGTAAACATGGATAATGTGATTGCGAGATTTCAATGGGCAACTGACTTATATAACAGAATGTAATCAATATCAACATCCTCCCTCCATCTACTTCTGATGTACAATCTTCAAAACTATAATTATCATAATCACCATCATCACAACCACCTTTATAATTCCACACTTCCGCCGCAGCCTGCTTTAATGTGCGCGACCTCCTCACTCTGCTTATTAATATCATGCTTAGACGTGTATCGATCAGACCGCAGTGATGATCAATCTGTGGTCCGCTAAGACAATGATGTAGAGTTCATTCATTTCCCACATCATCTAGTCCCAGGCTCCTGGTCTCAACACACTAAGCACGGTACAAGAGAATCGTGTTTTCCCTATGCTACTTACTAGAGACGGTGATGACACAATAGAACAGAGGACAATTCCTCGGTTCAGTCAATTCAGTCCCTTGGAGATTAACATAAGAATGATCTATAAAATTTGGGAAAAGATGTGCAATATTTTAAAGGGATCATTCCTCTCACTCTGCAGTTGTAATATTTTAATCATGTAATACCTAACTAAATCTCTTTTCATAAGTCATTAATCAGAATTTCAAGGTGCTGCTTTCCAGTATGTAGAAATATGATCCTGCCATTCAACAGGAAGCATGACATAATGATCCACAGCTGGCGAAGTCATAAAACATAATATGAATGTTCTCTGACAAGATACCCTACCCAATAACATACAATTGAGAAACAGAGACAGACTACTGTAAATGCACAATTCCCTAAAAAGAGGGAGCTAACCAAATTACTTTCACAGGGCCCGGGCATATGTAGATCAGCTGCCGTATGCATCAAACGTCTCGGAGTATGAGTGCTGATCTAGGATGAGTAATGTCTTTTAGATCACAGTGAATAAGATTACATGGACAGGGAGGAACCTGATCCTAAATCTGCACTCCTACTCTGAGATGCATGAAACATATGGCCCCGGGACAAATCGCATGTAAACAATATAATCAATTTGGGTTGGGTTAATCTTTTCAAGCATGTTATGCTATCCACATGATCCCTCTACTAAAGATGAGTTATCACACCACAAACAGTCACGACTGTGATGACTCGTATTATAAGAGTGTGAAAGCTGATTATTATGGATGACAGGTGGCTAGGAGAATAGGTCAGCATCAACCAACCCCATGTGAAAAAAAGCTATTTCTGATACACAGTATACATGGCCACTGATACCCCAAACACCCTGTGTGATGAAATCAATGGGCATCCCATGATACGAGATGCCCTCATAAATCATGGTTTGTTGATCATTTGTCAGGAGGCAGGGGCCTTTTGGTAACCTAATTATTTCAGCACACTGTCGCTGAAAATAAGACAGGACCGCCAATGCAAATCAAGACAGGGGTCCTGAATGTGGTTGGGGGATTCTAGGGTCACTAGAGTAGGGTTTGTGGTACACAATATCCCCACAATATGATATACCCATGTGGGATTAAAATACAACAGAGGATGCATTTAAAAGGGACAAGTCTGCTTCCTGATTGAAATGTCTCAAAGGCATGTGATCAGTCTATGACTTCTAGCTCACTAGCATTCAGTCCTGTATTCAAGCAACAACAACTTCAGCACACCTTGAATGTCTTTCCTGCCATATCACTGCTCCAACCATCACGTGCAGTGTGTCTAAACAGTCAGTACAAGTTAGGGCACAGTGCACTGATTACCAGATCTCAGACTGAGTATGCAGGCCTTTGTGTTCAACTAAAGGTTCCCCATTACCCTTACATTCCACCCGAAGTGACCTCACATCTGGAGAAAAAGCTCAAACAAGAGGTAAGTGAACTGTACGATGCATGCAGGGCGAGGAGGGGAAAACTTTGTAAAATGGAACGTCTCGCTAAGTGCTCGGTGTATAGTATTGGCTTTCAGTGTCATTAACTTTTCAGCAGTAAGCAGGTTTCTGTCGCCACTGACCAAATTGCTTTAAATGCATAGCAATTACACAGTCCAGGCTGGTGCTTAAAGGATAAGGGAAGTATAGTTTCTGTAGTACAAACCTTTGTAATGGGATTAATGGTGAGTCGCGTTGATGAAGGAGCTCTCTCTGTTACTGGGAGGAGGATTAGTTTCCCAATGATATACTGTACCTAACCGGTTGGCCCACAAGTTAATGACCAGATTACCCTTTTCTAATTAACCAATCTGAAAGGGTATGTTAATAATGCATAGAATCACAGTGGTAGGCTCCGCTTTTTTTTTATTACATTCTCCGCTTCCCCATTTTACTTTTTCCGAGGGAGCGGCGGCTGGGGTCGAAGGTGAAGCACCTTCTCGTTATTCATTTTAAAAGTTAAAATGTGTTAGCTGGAGGCTTAAACATAGTTTTAGCATGTTTAAGTCATGCTGGGCTTGTCAGGGAAGTTATGTGGGTCCTTGCCTTTGATATATATTTGCGGCATAATGTGGTCGGGTTTGAAAATCAATGAGCGGTCTTCTTTTGATCACAATTTTTTCCCTCTGTCGTCTCGACACACACTAAAAATAGATGCCGAGCATCCTGTCACTGAGGTGAGGGAGCCAAAGCCATGTAACTTGAAGTAGACACAGTCCACTGGCCTTATAAACAGGTTTAAAATGGACTCTTCCACTTGCACTTCCTCCTCATTGACGGGACAATTCCAACTAGGCTTGATATCAAAAACACAATCCAAGTCCTAGGCTATATGCTTACTACGATATGTGAAACTCTGCAATATGAGAAGATATATTCTTATTCCTCTGATGGTGTTCTGTAAAACAGTTTCGGAAAGTGCTAGACAAAATAAGGCATTCAAAACACTATCTAGCGGTGGTGTCCATTTCTTGCTGTAGTGGGGTTTGGGGACCTGTGAGTATTCGTAATGACACAATGTGACAGCAATTCTTAGTTGGAACCCGGCCTCAGCGAGGTGCTCAACCAAGCAAATGAACAACCTAGACCAGCAGGGTCCATGCAGCCTGTCTCAACTCTACAGGCCCTTGAAGAACACCAGTCCCCACAGGCCCAAGACAATCTAAAAAAACACCCCTGAATCACCTGCAAGCCTGCAGTTGCCCCTGCGTACTACACCACTACATTTGTGCCAGTGTTGCGTTTACTCTCTGCAGAGTCCTGTCTACTGTCAGTATGACCAGACTGCATGTTATTCTAGTCTAGTCTATAAAGCCCAAGCAGTTATGGGAACTCAGGGGAGCCAATAAAAATCATCTCACAAATCCTGTTAAGAGGAGATGGGAGCCGTCGACTGAGCTCTGAACTCCCCGAGATACCGACAGATCTGCTTGTTTGTTTTCCTGCTTATCTTGAAGGTGTAGCTCGTGGGCTGCATTGTACTGTATATTTTATGAATATTACATTTTTTCAAAAATGGATATAGATTTGCCATACTACATATGAATTGTTCATCGGCAACCCGTGCATTATTTAGTGATACATTTTCTGAAATTTTCCTCCCAAAAAGCAGTCGGGGATGTGTTTGGGGTTCAGGGAGGGAGTGGGGAGATACAGAGAGAGATATAGAGAAGGAATGTGGTATTTTCCACTTATAATGTACCTTGGCAGTTTCATCGTTTCCCCATCATTTTAAAATAACGTTGGAAGTTATATATGCATCACTAGATGCACAATGAACATTAGCACATGCAAGAGGTTTTAATGGACTTTTTGGCAAAACCATTGTCACTTTGATGATGCAATGGTGAGAGACGGTATTATCATGTACAATGAGCTCCAAATGTATTGGGACAGTGACACATTTTTTGTTTTGTTTTGGCTCTACTCCAGCACTTTGGATTTGAAATGACACAATGTGCAGACTGTCAGCTTTAATTTGAGTGTATTTTCATCCATATCATGTGAACCATTTGGAAGCACGTTTTGTACAAAGCCCCCCCATTTTAGGGGACCAAATGTATTAGGACGAATTCACTTATATGTGTATAAAAGAGGTCAAAAGTTTCGTATTTGGGCCTATATTCATAGCACGTAATGATTGCATCAAGCTTGTGACTCTAATTTTGTTGGATGCATTTGCTGTTTGTTTTGGTTGAGTTTCAGATTATTTTGGCACGAAACAATTTATGGTAAATAATACATTGTGTCATTTTGGAGTCACTTTTATTGTAAATAAGAATAAAATATGTTTCTAATCACGTCTACATTATGGATCATCCTGAATGATTCATTAATAATGATGAGTGAGAAAGTTAGACGCACAGGTATCATACTCCCCCCAAAAATACTAACCTCCCTATTGCAATGATGAGAGTCTTGGCGATATGATATTTGTGCATCCAACAAGTTTGTAGAGTCACAAGTTGAGGTAATCATTGCGTGCTAGGAACATGGGACCAAATACGAAACTTTTGACTACTTTAATACACGTATAAGTGAATTTGTCCCAATACTTTTGGTCCCAAAAAGTGCTGTAATTTCTAAATGGTTCACCCAATATGGATGAAAATACCCTCAAATTAAAGTTGACAGTGTGCACTTTAACCTGATAGTCATTGTATCATTTCAAATCCAAAGTACAGAGACAAAAACAAAAAGAGTGTCACTGTCCCAATACTTTTGGAGCTCACTGTGTAATAGTGGTAGGCTTTGCCTTAGCTAATGACAGAGAGGCAGATGGGGAGGCCCTTTTCACTTGTTTAGTGGAAATTGGATTACTTTAACAAAAGGACACATTGGCATAATTGGTGACAAATGACTATCTGCATGTGGCGTCACTTAAAATAGCTTGGCTCGCTCGATATCCTTTTAAATGATGCAAATGACTGAAAAATGGCTAGCTATTTTGATTTTGTGTGCTGTGATGCCACTCTCTTACAATTATACAATGCCATATGAAATCAGAAGCATAAACCTATAATGAGGAGTCTGCTGATCCAGCAATAGCCTTACAGACGAGAGAGGGAGAGAAAAACATGTCAATTTTTAGCTCTCTCTCCACATTCAATATTAAATCTAGATGGGACGTGTGTTTTTTTTGAGACATGGGGGTGCTATCAAAAACCGTGTAGCGTTGCATTCATTAAAAACCCAGCCCCTCTAGTAACCCATGCTTCCTGTAAAGTGCCCCGGGGGATTCGGTGTGCTAATTATTTACTGAAGCAGCTGAGACGTTTCCAATGAGACCCCGTGCTGATGCTCACTGTGAAGGAGATGGGGTAACCTGGGTAACACATGAATTGAAGGAGAGAGAATAGGGACACTGGGGATTACAATGGTCACTGTGCAGAGAGGGGCGTTTTCAGAGAGGGCTTGTGTGGTGGTGAACATGGAGGGGAAGGGCCACCAGGGGCCCAACAGAGGCCACTGCACAGTATTAGATTACAGATGAATATGAATGGCCAACTGGCTGCAGGCTTGGGGCAAAAACTGCATAGCCTTAAGCTTTTTGTCCTAGTCTGTATGACTTAAGCCTGAGTGAGAGGGAGGAGAGTCGGGGGTCCTGGATGTTTTTAGCCGTTATCACTAGTTAGAGACAGAAGAGCCTCTGAGTCAGGGGGGAAAGGAGGAAAATATAATGAGAAGGGATTTTCAAAACGTAGGCCTCCAATCGCAAGCTTGGCTGGCTGTGGGTGCTGTGATCATCTTTGCTGAACTAGCAGAATTGTGAAGAAACAGTTAAACATTCACTCAATAATCCAACTGAAACAATGTCTTCTGTCCAAGCTATAGTCTGTCACTTTAGCTGAGTAATACAAGTTCCTTCCCACCTCACCTTCCATTTCCTCCCTCCCACCCAAAAGGGGGGCACGAGTGGTGGCGGGGGGAGGTGGGGAATGTGGCATCACCAGCCAAACAGACTTTTCTTCAGCAAGCAGATAAACACATACAAGAGTCTAGTGAGCTCTAAAATACTAATATTCGACTCAATTTGATTTTAGAGGGCCAGCATTATCTGTGGATTTTAGATCTATTTTTAGTTCAAGGGTTAACGGATAACATACTGCTGAAATACCTAAAGCTACTCGCGATCCAACAAAATGTAACTCAATAAGATTCAAATCTGGATTAAAATATAACATTAAATCTGAGTTATATACCATATATAACATTCTAACTGGGATATTGGACTAATATTGGGGATTAATGTGCGTTTTATGGAGATTAAAGTATACACAGCATCATGTTAGAAAGTGCAAAAGGCTATAAGATAAACATAGAGCATAGTGTTACAATTAATTCCAAACCAGGTTCCACAAACCCCAAACTGACTACAATCAAGTCAACCAACTTATGTTATTGCTTCCCAAACAAAACTAGATAACATTGTAAGCTTGGAGGTTAATCAGTATGTAGTTAACATTAATGACTCCGATGCATTTTTCTCTTTTTATGGGGAGTTAAACATTTCCTTCTCAGCAAACTTTATCACACACGGTGCAGCTACCGTCCACATAGCCAAGTCCCAGATTCTATGTAAAGTGATATGTCTGTGTGGGACTTGATTCAATCTAACAGAGAACTATGGTGAAAAGAAGCAGGTGTGCTATAGTCATTACAGGGAACTCCTGTCTTATGGATAGATAATTCAAATGACTGATGCATGACCTCTGCAAAAATATATGTGACCTTTACCAATGAGATTTTACAACCTGTCAAAGTGGATTCTTACAGCTGTGATTGAACTGTTACTGTTGTGTCCTGTATGACAATTGGGCTGTCACCTCTACCACCCAACACAGCCTATTTCCTTCCAGCTACTTCTTTATAACGTCAGTTAGCACTAAACCCAACACCGCTAATAGAAAAGGGAGGACACGAATGTCATGCAAAGAGTGATGTATATTCACAAATGAATCTCCTGGCATACAGAATCAAACCCAAATTCCCCCCAAATCAACTATAATGTATAGGCCCTGTCTCTGAATCAAAGTACAAAAAAATCCAACAAGAAATACATAAAGTGATCAAATAATGATTAATCTTACCAGCTGCCACCATTCTGACACACCTCATTCAAACCAGGAAGTGTTTATGGGTGTGGCTAGGGAGTGACCATGGCACCTTGTGGGTTACATCTTCAACAACCTGATGCAAGACATAATAAAAACACAGCACACCAGTGACAAAGTTGTGACTGGATACTCCTGCTGCCTACAGCCCAGGCGGGTTGCGTCCAGCTACAAACCATATCAGTAACTCCTCTACTTTATTTATTTGGCCCGTCAAGTCCAAATATTATATCCCTTTCCTGCAAGCACATGACCAAAAATCCCTCTAGTGCCTCATGGGTGGAATGTTATTAATATGTTTCAGAATTTCATAACTAATAAAAATATTGTAAAAAAAAAAGACGGAAATCTGGTGTTTCTATGTCAAACGGTTTTGTTATATTTCAGTCTTCTTTGTGCATTATTGAGATTATAAAGTAATCTCAGAAATGAATACATTTCAGAACTATATCTGACATGGTACAGGTGTCTTCTTTTTTTGTGTGTGAGGTGTATCGTTTTTTTCCAAGTAGATTTGTTTAAAACCACCAAGAAACCCTCTGTGTGACCCTGATTTAGTCCACTGCAGTAAAAGGTTTATATTGAGAGTGCATTTCTGTCTATGCTGTGCTGGCTTGGGTACTGAAATACCGTGTGGGGAATGAGCCTTCGCCTTCCCTCTCACAAATGTGAAGAGATGGCGATGGTAAATATCACTGCAACAGATGGGACTGATGCTCTCTCTCGCTCTCCCTTCCTCCTCTCTTTCCAACTATCCCCTCTCTCTCTCACTCACTCCCTGCCTCCCACGTCTCTCTCTCTGCCTCTCTCTCTCCCCCTCTCCCCCACTGTCTCCCATGCAGAGGGAGAGGGAGCAGCAGCAAATGGATACCCATCAACAGAAGGAAAGGCCTGGGGCCAAGATGAGAGCAGCGGACACTGGCCTGTTACGCAGCCAATTCCACAGACAAATTCCCTAGGACTATTTACGGGGGACATTAAAGGTGCAGATATGAGCTCGTATATAAGGTTACACAATAAATGAGCATCCAAATGCATCCATCTCCATCTTCTCTATCCTAAAAATGGATCCTAGAAAAATCATGAACTACCTGGGACAATAGGGATCGGTAGCCTCTGTTGTTGTTGTTGCATCATCGCAGTTAACTGTCAGGCTCGGCTGCAGGAAAGGGAAATGCAAAGTATTGACTGTATATAGCGGCATTGTGAGCCTACATATCATCATGTAGAGAGGCCTGGAGGGGTGTCATCCTCATTAAAACACAGATTTGAAGGAGGCACAAATCCTGCCCACTCGTCAATTCTACCGACACCAAACATGTTTATCTTTAGGCAAACAGCACTGTGTTGTTCTGATACCTTTAGCTGTGGAGGCTAAGCTACTGTAGCTATTCCCAGTTTTATCAGACCATCCCCACTGAGAGAAGGGGACATGTGAAGCCACAGCACAACAGGGGTCCTCCTGGGTCTCTCTGAGCTAGCCAGATAGGTGGCATTATACACTTTGCTGCTACAACACCATGGATAGCAAAAATGGGAGGAGAAAGACCCAGAGATCTGTGCAAATCATCGAATATACCTTATAATTGCCTGATTCGACAGCAACAGAGTATGACAGAAATGTGCCACCTAGGGTTTGACTGACCCTCTGGGCCGAGACATTGATGAAATTGTTCAGATGTCCGCTTTAAGTAACTTGGCAAATCAGAAAATCACCCATCAGCCCCTCAGTTCTTTGGCAGAGGGCTTTGTATAGGTGTCACGTACAGCATTTGGCCATGACATACCGGGTTACATGAATGATTTAAGAGCTCAAGGGATTGGAAATTACTTTCTTTTGTCACTACCGTTTCCCCCTGCCTGGAGTTTGCCTTGGATGGTATCTCATTCAATGTCTCCTGAGCATTCTAGATTTCCATTTATTTATTTAAGGAGGAAATAGAAGGGAAATTTCAACGGGTCACTAATTTCATTTCACCGTGTACCAATGGCATTAGCCCAGAGCAGATATTTCAGAGAAACGCAAAATCAATGTTCAGATTCTATTGGGAATTGCCCGGGAATCCATTAGTACCTTTGACCAATAGGTCAGGTAAAGTAATAGCTAGATAAATGTTTTATTACAGATTTGCAAACTGACTTAATGGGAGGGCTAAACCTGTACAGTCACGCATGGCAAATATTCATCATTAGATTCCATTGGTGTGATTTGCACAGATCAGTTTTAGCCATGCACGGCTCTTCCTGACTTCTGACATTTTGTACCCACCTGTTCTCAGTGGTGACAAAGGCAGCATCTCCATGGTTTTAAAGTCATCCATGTCAGACGCCAATACTCCACACTATGAAAAGTGAAAACCATCACAAATTAGTTTTGATATTTCAAAATGTTGATAATATCTTTTAGCATTCATGAAATGTTGTGTGCTATGTGTATGGATTCTGGTTGAGATATACACTCAGTGACCAGGTCATTAGGTACACTCATCTATTCCGGGTTGGACCCCCCCTTTGCCTCCAGAACATACTGAATTCTCCGGGGGGAATGGAAACGTTGCTCAATTGGTATGAAGGGAAAACATTTCCCACGCCATTACACCACCGCCACAAGCCTATACCGTTGACATCAGGTAGGATGGGGCCATGTACTCATGCTGCTTACGCCAAATCCTTACTCTACCATCAGCATGAAGCAACGGGAACTGGGATTCGTCGGACCAGGCAGTGTTTTTTCCACTCCTCAGTTGTCCCGTGTTGGTGATTGTGTGCCCACTGGAGCCACTTCTTCTTATTAGCTGATAGGAGTGGATCCCGGTGTAGTCGTCTGCTGCAATAGCCCATCCGTGACAAGGACCGACGAGTTGTGCATTCCAAGATGCTGTTCAGCACACCTGTCATGACAGCTAGGAGTTGTGGTGTGGAGTCAGGCGCAGAGAGCAGAGTAACCGGAAAACCGACTTTAATGCGGTGCGCTATCTGTCCAACGCCAAAACAAACAGGCGAAACAGTTACATAAGAGCAGCCCAAACACAGGACATAAACTCAATCAAAGTACACAACACCAACAAACAGAAAACAAGCCCGCACAAAAGGAGGCGGGCTTAACCGGCTTAAATAGCCCTAACAAACACAAAACAAGGAACAGGTGCAAACAATAAGAAAATCAACAGAAAGGAAAAGGAGGATCGGTGGCAGCTAGTAGGCCGGTGACGACCGCCGAGCCACCGTTGGTGGAAGTCGTGACAACACCAATGTTGTACTGCGCCGTTATTTGCCTGTTTGTGGACCGCCTGTTAGCTTGCACGATTCTAGCCATTCTCCTTCGATCTCTCATTATTGAGCTATTTGCGCCCACAGGATTTCGGCAGACTGGATGTTTTTTTGTTTGTTGCACCATTCTTGGTAAACCCTAGACATTGTCGTGGGTGAAAGCGCAGGAAACCCTCTATTTCTGAGATACTGGAACCAGAGCGCCTTGCACCAATGATTATACCATGCTCAAAGTCGCTTAGGTCACTCGTTTTGCCAATTCTAACATTCAATCGAACAGTAACTGAATGTCTTGATGCCTGTCTGCCCGCTTTATATAGCAAGCCATGGCCACAGAACTCACTGAGCTAACCATTTTCGTGAACAGGGTTGTGTACCTAATAAACTGGTCGCTGAGTGTACATTGCATACCCTGTTTTGAGAGAGAAGGCCTTATTTCCCTTGGCTTCATTTGAAGTAACCTAAGCAGCAAAGCAACAGTCCTGCTATTACAGTGCCTTCAGAAAGCATTCACACCCCTTGAGTTTTTCCACATTTTGTTACAGCCTGATTTTAAAATTGATTAAATTTTGATTTTGTGTCTCTGGCCTACACACAATGTCAAAGTGGAATTATGTTTTTAGAAATTTGTACAAATAAATAAAAAAATGAAAAGCTGAAATGTAATGAGTCAAAAATTTAACCCCTTTGTTATGGCAAGCCTAAATACGTTCAGGAGGGAAAATTGCTTAAGAAGTCACATAATAAGTTGCATGGACTCCGTGTGCAATAATAGTTTTTAACATGATTTTTGAATGACTAACTAATCTCTGTACCCCACACATACAATTATCTGTAAGGTCCCTCAGTCGATCAGTGAATTTCAAACACAAATTCAACTACAAAGACCAGAGAGGTTTTCCAATGCCTCGCAAAGAAGGGCACCTTACAGAGTTTAATGGCTGTGATAGGAGAAAACTGAGGATGGTTCAACAACATTGTAGTTACTCCACAATAGTAAACTAAATGACAGAGAAAAGGAAAGAAGCCTGTACAGAATAAAAAACATTCCAAAACATGCATTCTGTTCGCAATAAGGCATTAAAGTAAAACTGCAAAAAATTTGGCAAAAAAATGTACTTTATGTCCTGAATACCAAGTGTTGTGGGCAAATCCAACACAACAATTCACTGAGTACCACTCTTCATAGTTTCAAGCATGGTGGTGGCTGCATTAGGTTATGGGTATGCTTGTCATCGACAAGGACTAGGAAGTTTTTTTAGGATAAAAAGAAATGGAATAGAGGTAAGCATAGGCAAAACCCTAGAAGAAAACCTGGTTCAGTATGCATTCCAACAGACACTGGGAGACAAATGCACCTTTCAGCAGGGAAATAACCAAAAACACAAGGCCAAATATACACTAGAGTTGCTTACCAAGACAGCACGGAATGTTCCTGAGTAACCTAGTTATTGTTTTGACCTAAATCATCTTGAAAACCTATAGCAAGACATGAAAATGGCTGTCTAGCAATGATCAACAACCAACTTAGCAGAGCTTGAAGAATTTAAAAAATAATAATGTGCAAATGTTGTACAATCCAGGTGTGAGACTTACCCAGAAGGCTCCTAGAGACTTACCCAGAAAGACTTACAGCTGTAATTGCTGCCAAAGTTGATTCTAACATGTATTGACTCAGGGTTGTGAATGCTTAAGTAAATTAGATATTTCTGTATTTAATTTTCATTAAGTTTGCAAAACATTTCTAAAATCATGTTTTCACTTTGTGATTATGGGGTATTGTGTGTAGATTGGTAAGGAAACATATATTTAATAAATTTTGAATTCAGGCTGCAACACAACAAAATGTGGAATACGTCAAGGGAATACTTTCTGAAGGCACTGTATAAATACGAACCCTATTCATCAACCAACAGAGCAATCATGTCATGTATTTTACAGTACATTTTTGTTTATACTGAAGTAATCCAACAGAGTATATTTCATGTGGGTTTTAGTTGAATGAGAACTTTATTCTCAACCTCTGTTGCTGCCAACAGCCTTTCTACATGTATGCTATTGATCATACTATTCAACCTTCAAGTCACGTGTATTTCTGAAAGTCTTACTTTTCTCCCTAAGGATGAGGAGTCAAGAGTGATGCTTATGCTGTTGTTATTACACACAAATCCATATCAGATTTGACATAGGCCTATCAATAACTGATAGGACGCTTTCCCTCTTGCTTCAATATTTGTTTACAAATGAAATAGTGAAGATAACATTATTATAACGTACATGTCAATGCTTTAGAACATATTTCAGTTTGCCCGGTAAACAGCAATGATAAACAGCTGTTGAATTGATGCACGCAGTAGTACGTGTTCTATTCGTTTACCTCTTGGAATGTAATAATTTCTATTCTAGGATGAGATGTTGTCTTTTAGCTCAGATGGGGAACTCTGAATCAGGCATTGAGAGGGAGCAAACTGGCCAGTAGGCACTAGGCAGGCACACATGCTGAGAGGGCCGTCTCTGGTTACCAACACCGTTTCTAAGAGGACGCGCAATCTCCCCAATCACATTGCTCAGTTTGCTGGAGACTGATTTTCAATTTCTTAAAGCTACGGTGTCCTTATAGGCACAGTACGCAAGTAACAGGAGAACTAGGTTAGGAAGAACATATATACTGAGTGTTCAAAAAATTAGGAACACCTTCTCTTTCCATGACAGACTAACCAGGTGAATCCAGCTATGATCACTTATTGATTTCACATGTTAAATCCACTTCAATCAGTGTAGATGAAGGATTTTTAAGTATTGAGACAATTGAGACATGTATTATGAATGGGTGAATAGGCAAGACAAAGGCTGTAATAGCCTTTGAGCGGAGTATGGTAGTAGGTGTCAGGCGCACCGGTTTGAGTGTGTCAAGAACTGCAACGCTGCTGGGTTTTTCACGCTCAACTGTTTCCCGTATGTATCAAGAATTGACCACCCAAAGGACATGGGAAGCATTGGAGTCAACATGGGCCAGAATCCCTGTGGAATGCTTTCTACACCTTGTAGAGTCTATGCCCCGACAAATTGAGGCTGTTCTGACGGCAAAAGGGGTTGCAACTCAATATCGGGAAGGTGTTCCTACTGTTTTGTACACTAAATGTAGATTGCAACATATTTCAAGACAGTAGTTTGTATAAATACCTGTTTGTTTTATTCAATGCGATTTTACAGTTTGAATCCATTTCACTTGAGTTTGGCCAATATGCAATGTTGTTATGTACTCATCATTACTATTCCTATGCAATATGTATATACTAAGCAATATTGTTGTTGTTCCCATGCAATATAATTTATATGTTTTCTATGGCAATAAAGCGATCTGTTCTGACAAAAATATGGATCTAACATTTTCTGTCATGACACCATTTCATGATAAACAAAGTAACACGTGTACATAATGTATTATTCACAAACTGAAAGGACAGTTGATGGTGGTATGTACTTGTTTATTAAAAGATGAGTCAAAGAGAGATTCACACTTGGAACGTGAAATAACTACTGCCAAGAACCTTTTAACATTTTCCTGGCATATAATTAGGTCATATTCCAAACATTGTATTCAAACAGACTTCATATGTAAGACCCACATAAAAATAAACAATATCTTTCTGAAGTGCAAGAAACATAAATACAGGTTTATGGTTAATGTTTAAGAAAAGAAGGCAGTCTTCAGTTTAAAATAAAATGTTTCATTTCATGAAACAGGACTATGGAATGTTCTTTTTTGCTTGCTTGTTTGACTTTTGCCAGACCACCCACATAAAAGTATGCCACTTGCAGTACTTCTATTTTTTTTTCCTTCCAGAAGTTTGGGGTTTTACAGTTTGGTTGAGATAGGTTTTGGATATGCCCAAAATGCAAACTAGTGGGTCAAATATAATTCAATTTGTATCTTTGTTTTTTCTTTTAAATGTATCACACCACACGGCCATATTAAGATATTTTGTATCAGTTCCAGCTGATTTATTTATTTTCTGTCAAGGCAGACTTCCGCATCATGACAGATAATGATGTTGACAGTGCACAAGGCTGTTTTTCCATCACTTGCTACAAAAATGCAGATGGTCTGTATTTTAAGAGTATATATTGCACAAACAATGAGGGGGAAAAACAGTATGTGCCATAAAAAATACCAAAATCCAGTTTCACACCTGCGATTTGGGACCCATCCACATATCACGAGTATGATATACATAAACTCCTAACTTTACTATATTACAGTACATATACAATCTTGAAACTAGTCCCAGCACTGAGGTATGTTGTCCCCATGATGCCATTGTATCGTCTACAAATACTGAACAAATCTGCTCTACAACTGTACAAAACCTTAAAATCCACAAGGCATTTTGATGCAAGTTTTAATTTAACTTAATCCTTAAAACCAGGACTCCCTTGCATGCTAAAACAAATGATAAAGGGAAGAAGTGCCTGAAACTCACTGAAAGCACAGTAAGAACATTCCCTTTTAACTGTACAAAAATATGCCTGAAAATATCTTACTTTTCTTTTAAAAAGATGAGGTCTGTTATGTATCAAAATGTTTCCTCCACACCTGTATTCTGAAGAGGTTTAGGCTGCTTAATTTCAAATCAGGAGGTAAACGGAATCAGTTACAAAAAAAACAAACGTTTGCGGCATATAGAAATGACATAAAACCGTTGTAAAGTAACATCCTGAACATTGTCAGTTCACAGATTTTCTTTAGGTCAGTCCACAGTCCTACGTGTTCAGCTCCCTGCAGTTTTAAGAGGATAAGATGCATAGAAGTTCACAGATGTTTCCCTTTGTGGTCCGTTTTAGTTTAATAGTAATTGTAGACCTACAGAAAAATCCATAAAACCCTGTCATGCTGCCAGAAAAACGTCTGCAGACTTTTTTTGCTACAGTAGGCTACCAGCTTCATAAGCATCTAATTCCTCAAACCTCACCTCGTCTCCTCCCCCGGACCCCTAGAAACCACAGAGGAGGCAGGGCTATAGGAACAACTTGAACAGGACATACTTTCATTTATCATTCTCTGTTACTACTCGGATACTTTCAATTTAGTATGTGAACACCAAGTCAGAAAAGTTCGCCTCCAACCAGTCCCCTGCTATCATTTCACTAAGCTCTGGTGTGCAATAGTCTGGAAATTCAAAGTGAGAGCCCAGACTGCCCTCGCTAAAAGAGTCCAAATCTTTATCCACAAGAGAGAGGGAAAGATTTCCTGAATTCGTGTTGCCCAGCTCCTGCCCGTGAGCGCTGGGGGCGAAATTTAAACTGAAGTCAAAAAGCAAGTCGTCCGCGTCCTCACTGGAAGATGTGGAAACTGACCTAGAAGATGCTGGTGAGACGGAAGCAGGGTACATTGTGCTCTGCTTAGTAATGTTTTTGAAATTGTAAAACAGTCTGTTCGGTGCCGCATTCCGTACTTCTTCATACATGCTGGTCCCTTCGGACTCTGCGGAGGAGCTCAAAGTGGGGCTCGCGGGAACTTTTGCTACATTATACGGCCTCATCTGCTCCTCGTCCTCCTGTTTAATCCGCATACGATAGGCCTCCTCGTATTCATCAGCGTCATCATCATCTGTGAGTTCAGTTTTAACCGTCTTTGTAACTTTTGGGAACACACGCACACGGTCATCTCCGTAGCTGTGAGACGATTTAGAATGGGTCTTAGCCTTTATTTTGGAGCATTTCTTACCGGGAGTCTTTGCCATTTTGCTGCTAGATTTCTCTGGAGATGGTGCTGATGGTTTTGAACTGTCGAGCTTTGGCTTTTTCTTGGGTCTATACTTGTAATCGGGATAATCAGCCATGTGTTTTAACCTGAGTCTCTCTGCTTCCCTGATGAAGGGAATCTTTTCACTGTCCTTTAGCATCTTCCATCGCTTTCCCAGCCTTTTGGAAATCTCTGCGTTATGCATGTCCGGAGACTGCTCCATGATCTTTCTTCTTTCAATTTTAGACCAAACCATAAATGCATTCATAGGTCTCTTTATATGACCGGTTGCTGTCTTGCACCAGTCTGGGTTTATCGGCACGGGGCTGCAAGCCATAAATTCGCTCTCCTCGGAATCTGTAGCCTCCCTTGACATGCTACCCTCCGTCTCGCTGTTGTCGGTGTGCTGCACCATGGTCTCTTTTGAAAGTTATCTTCCCCCAGACGTTGCAGTGTCTAACAGCCCACTGCCAAGTCTCTGTATTCGCTTCACCAACGTGTCCACGTCCTCTACGTCTCAAACTCTGTTCTCTTTCCCAGATTTACAAACTGCCTTCTTAACTAGTTATTAGCTTTTTCATGTCCATTACGTCATTGCTAAGTGTCCAATCACGTCCCCTCCACTCCGCCCAACAGACTCCAAACAGTCCCTTAACCCTTTAGACCGCCCTTCCTAGCTCCCATTGGAGGTGGGATTTGGAGGTAGGTAGTGTTGTACGGTGTCTGGACCCATGCTGCGCGAGACATGCATATTAAACATACACTTAGCTCACAGTGCCCGGACCATGAACAAGCAACGAGGAGCGCAAATTATAATAACTCTCTGCATTTATGATTTTAGTTGTGCTGAAAGAAATGCAGTCAAGATGGCCTGCATGGAAAGAGTAGGAGATACGCACAGTAGCCTAGTAATAATGTATCCGACTCACGCGTCTAGAAAATGTATCAGTTTATGGTTGTTGTTTCTTTTTTCTCCTAAATTGGATACACTGAAGGTGGCGCTTGGACACTGTTGCAGCGCGCGGACTGGATACGTTGTATCATCAGTGGCGTGTGGACCTCAGTAGCCTTTAGAGTAATTCAAAGTTATTAGGCTAAATGGCAACAACAGAATCACACGTTTTCAGGCCTTGTTAATCGCATGCAGCTGTTTATTAAATTAATTAACTGAAATCTCATTAGTTCACCTGTTTTTATGATCATTTGCTTTAATAATTCACACTATGATGAGCAATGTACTTTTTGTTGATTTTATACGAATAATACTTTTTTAAACACTGTTTAGTAATCTACTATTAATCCATTTATACCCACAAAAAAAGTAAGATAATATTTCAATCAACCAACTGTATCTAATATATTGTTATAAAGTGCGTCCTGTTGATGCTATTGCTCTTTAGCATAATGTTGACGTGGTCTGACGCCCGTCTAGGTGCATGCATGCACTAAACACCCTGCTCCGACACCATGCCTCTCAATTCAATTTCAATTTTAGGGCTTTATTTGCATGGGAAATATGTTAACATTGCCAAAGCAAGTGAAGTAGATAATAAACAAATGTGAAATAAACAATAAAAATTAACAGCAAACATTACACTCACAGAAGTATCGAAATAATAAAGACATTTAAAATGTTATTATGTCTATATACAGTGTTGTAACGATGTGCAAATAGTTCTCTCTCTCTCCTTGTTGAGTTTGCTGTGTCAGGAGGCAGCAGTACAGCGTCGGTTTCCCTCGCTGCTAGTGTTCAGATCAGACTGCACCCACGTTGTCAGGCTCTGGGTGGCAGCCAGCAGTGCTATTGGAGGTTGGGGCCTGTTTTTTTCCCCTCGCCCCCTAGAGGGCAATCACTTACCCTTTTGAAACCCTCCCCCACCCCGCACCTTTCCCTTAGCTGGAACTTATAAAGTGTCACCACTGAGAGAGATAGAGATGCTTTATCATGACCACCCTGTTTTTCCACATTTTGTCTTTTAGGTCACTCCATTGAGCAGTGCATTTCAACCACAGATTCAACCACAAAGACCAGGGAGGTTTTCCATTGCCTTGCAAAAAAGAGCACCTATTGGTAGATGGGTGAAAAAAAGCAGACATTGAATATCCCTTTGAGCGTGGTGAAGTTATTAACTACACGTTGGATACTGTATCAATACACCAGTCACAACAACAGGCGTCCTTCCTAACTCAGTTGCTGGAGAGGAAGGAAACCTCTCAGATGATTTCACCATGAGGCCAATGGTAACTTTAAAACAGTTACAGAGTTTAATGGCTGTCATAGGAGAAAACTGAGGATGGATAAACAACATTGTAGTTACTCCACTATGGCAAGACTTGAAAATGGTTGTCTAGCAATGATCAAAACCAATTTGACAGAGCTTGAAAATGTTGGAAAATATTATTGTAAATATTGTACAATCCAAAGACTTGCTGCCAAGGTGATTCTAACATGTATTGACTCAGGTGTGTGAATGCTATATTTCTGTATTTAATTTTCAATAAATTTGCATACATTAAAAATAAAAATAAATCACTTTGTCATGATGGGGTATTGTGTGTACATGGGTGAGATTTCTTTTTAAAATTCAGGTAAAATGTGTATTTAAAAAATTTGCACTGTATGCACTCTTAGAAAAAAGGGTTCCAGAAGGGTTCTTTGGCTGTCCCCATCGGAGAACCGTAATTTGTTCCAGGTAGAACCCTCTTGGGTTCCAGGTAAAACTATTTTGGGTCTGTAAATAAATATTGATCATGGAAAGAAGAGGAGGGCGCTCAACCAATGTGAGTCGAAGTACAATCAAAACAATTTATCATAATTGAAAAGGAAAAGGCACATCGCGCACATAGGTTAGGCTACTGTGGTGAGCGAACGGTTAGGCTACTGTGGATAGGCTACTGTGGTGAGCCTTTTCATTTTCAACTGCGACCTGTCCATGATAAAGCAAAGCAGTGTGACACAAACAACAACAGAGTTACACATCGAATAAACAAACGTACAGTCAATAACAGAATAGGATGAAAAAAAATCTATATACAGTGTGTAGGCTATGCCTATTATTAAATAGTATTTGGTAGTGATCAACAGATATTCTTCCAATTTATTACAGCTGAATAAATTAATCACAGAGGTTGTGAAAACTAGGGGCAACACTTTGGTTTTAGAAGTGAGGGGGACATAACCTGGCAGTGGGCATCTAAAGCTAATTTCCTACATTTTTACGCAATCCAATAGGCCATCTCTATTTAGAACAAAAAGTAAGCAAAAATGCCAAGTCATCAAGCTAGGTAAGAGGTAAGCGGTTAATAAGACTGAAGTAGATCAAAGGTAATTCAATAATCAATATTGTTTTGCACCTTTAACCAATAGCCTAACAACTGAACAACTCTTGAAAAAATACAAAGAATTTTGATTGTCTTTATTAAAACATCCTCACTATCAAATTTCAGCCGTACAGACCAGCCAGCCCGAGCCGCCTGCACGCCCGACCCCCACCAGTCTAGTCAATAACTCAACTCTCTGCCAACACAATATCCTTCACAGTTTACAGCTTACATTTTTTTTATTCCCAAGGGAAAAGTTTGGAAACAAAAAACCCCACATAGACCTCAAATATACATTAACACACAGAAACAGCAAATCCTCTATATAATTAATCTCATAGGACTAATAGTACTGTAGAGCTCATTTTACTTGTACACAATATAGCTGGGTTGCCCCATCCTGTCCCTAGGGGTTCACCACCCTGCAGCGCCCCAAATCAACACACCCCACTCAGCTTTAGGATCTTAGTGAAACATGAATTGTTGGTTTTGGGTGTGTTAGGCCAAGGCCAGAGTGACAACCAACAGGAAGGCAGACCCCCAGGGCCAGGACCGAACAGCCCAGCAGCTAGGGATTGCCTAAATAGGTATCTGCTCTGATGTGGGCATGTTTTCAGTACAGTCTTCTTTTGTCATACTGTATTCCATATAAGGCATCCAGACCTTATGAAAGTTGCCCAGTATACCCTTAATCATGTAATAAATCAAATTTATTGATACATAACTTGACATTGACATTTGCAGTAGGCGGCAGGTAGCCTAGTGGTTAAACTGTTGGACTTGTAACCGGAAGGTTGAATCCCCGAGCTGACAAGGTAAAAACCTGTCCTTCTGCCCCTGAACAAGGCAGTTAACCCACTGTTCCTAGGCCGTCATTGAAAATAAGAATTTGTTCTTAACTGACTTGCCTAAAACAAAAAAATGTATTGTGGGAGGATAACCAACCTTCCAATTAATGGCAATGCATTTCTTAGCTGCTATAAATGCTTGGTTACACAGTTGCTTTGAATAACATTCTCCAGTATCAACATTTTCATGGAAACAAAAACAGGGAAAAAGGAGAATCTGCATATATGCTGAGATAAAAGAACATAATCTTTGCGAATTCAGCCAGCAAATTCAGCATACCATATGCAAATTTGTCCCCTTTTGTATTTTACACCTCCAGCAGAGGAATTACATGCAGAGAAGTGCATGTAATTCAGTTTCACTGGCATATAGTACGTTCCATGGATGGTCTTAAACTGCATTTTGTTACGTTACAGCCTTATTCTCAAATGTATTCAATATTTTTTTCTCATCAATCTACACACAATACCCCATAATGACAAAGTAAAAACAGGTTTTTAGAATTTCTTGCAAATTTATAAAGAATAAAAAACAAATACCTTATTTACGTATGCATTTAGACCCTTTGCTATTAGACTCAAAATTGAGCTCAGGAGCATCCTGTTTCCATTGATCATCCTTGAGATGTTTCTACAACTTGATTGGAGTCCACCTGTGGTAAACGGGAAGCAAGTTCAGGGAGTGAGTGGTTTAATAAATAAACACAACATAATACAAAATAAGAAACACGAACAACACACAGAACTGACACAGAAACAGAAACAATAACACCTGGGGAAGGAACCAAAGGGAGTGACAGATATAGGGAAGGTAATCAGGGAGGTGACGGAGACCAGGTGGGTCTCATGACGTGCAGGTGGGCGTAACGATGGTGACAGGTGTGCGCCATAACGAGCTGCCTGGTGTCCTAGAGGCTGGAGAGGGAGCACACGTGACAGTACCCCCTCCCCGGTGCGTTCGGCTCCAGCCGCAGGACACCAACCAAAGGGACGATCCCGGGGATCAGGAGCGGACTGGTCACCCCTGCTGATGTGCGGGAACCTGTCGCCGGCAGGGGCGCGGGAACCTGACAGACCGGCTGAGGCAGGGGAGCCTGGTGATCCGGCTGAGGCATGAGAGCCTGACGAGCCGGTGGAAGCAGGGGAGCCTGGCTATCCGGCGAAGGCATGAAAGCCCGACGAGCCAGCTGAGGCAGTGGAGCCTGGCGATCCGGCTGTGGCATGAGAGCCTGAAGAGCCAGCGGAGGCAGGGGAGCCTGGCAATCTGTCTGAGGCATGAGAGCCTATAGCGGCTCCCGGACCTGACGTCATTCCCACCGAAACAAAAACAAACAAAAACACTCCCTGATGCTTCCCTTAGGTAACGCGTTATTCTGTAACGATGTGAGAGTCCGGAAGCAAGTTCAGAGAGTGTGTTTTAATAAATAAACACAGCATAATACAAAAATAAGAAGCACAAACAACGCATAGAACTGAAACAGAAACAATAACGCCTGGGGAAGGAACCAAAGGGAGTGACATATCTAGGGAAGGTAATCAGGGAGGTGATGGAGTCCAGGTGAGTTTGATGACGCGCAGATGCGCGTAATGATGGGGACAGGTGTGCGCCATAACGAGCAGCCTGGTGACCTAGAGGCCAAAGACGTAACCAAATGTGGAAAAAGTCAAAGGGTCTGAATACTTTCCGATTAGCTGTATCTGTATCCATTCATCATCATCAATAGCTTCTACCAGGTCTTCCTCACATTTTAGTTTGACATGTTTTGTGTCATCGGGAAAAGCCTCTATCAACCCTTGATACAGTCTAGAAATCAACTTTGGAGGTTTGTCAGACTGCCTTAAAATAGCATCTGGCTTGTTTGCTGCACAGATAGAATAAGGTGTTGTGTCTGTAAAAATTCACCTCACCTCCGTCACAGACTGGTCTTCCCTGGCTGCCAGACCCTGCTGAGACCCCTGTCATATCTGATCTTCCTAAAATGAGGCATGACAAATAATTACATTGGTGTACATTTAGACATTATATAATCCAATAATAGAATCAATGGATGACCATTATTTCCAAATCCCAGACTATAGCTTTAAGCTTAAACTGTAGGTTTACCCATCAATTCAAGAAGGAACTTTGTATTATTCACTGATATTGTTAATATACTGCAAAATTCACCTGAGCTTTGTAGACTGGACTTCCCTGGCTGTCTGATCCTGCTGGGACCCCTGTCACCATCTGATCCTGCTAAGACATGATGAGCATATTTGTACTGACTGCACTAGAAGGCTGTATTGCCACAGGATTCCTGCGGGACCTGCTGGTACCGACAGAGATCATTGCGGCGCGGTCTGCATTTTTCATGTAGTGGGTGGTCAGACAGACGATTAAAATATTTTTGTTGTCCCTCAGAGCTAACGCTTTGTATGCGTTAGCCTACCTACTGTTTTAAAAGCACATATTTGGGCGGAGAATCACGTGGCAGTTAACTTGAATATTAAATTAACTTAAATATGATTAGACTGTAGTTTACTACAGTGTCTGTAAATAAATATTGATAATGGAAAGAAGAGGAGGGCGCTCAACCAACGTGAGTCGAAGTACAATCAAAACAGTTTATCATCATTGAAAAGGAAAAGGCACATCGGGCACATAGGTTTGGCTACTGTGGTGAGCGAACGGTTAGGCTACTGTGGTTAGGCTACTGTGGGGAGCCTTTTCATTTTCAATAAGTATTGATTACTCATTTATTTGTCTCCGCCTGAAAATTATCCTCCTAAAAGGTCGGCTATATCCTATAATCCTATGCAAAATGTAGGAAGTGTCGCTGTCATCATTCTTGCTGCATCCAGTTCAGTAGCCATACCAGCGAGATCAGGTGCGCATGTGGTCTCAATTAAATAGAGTAGGGTACTGTATAAAAATAGCTCAAGAGAAAGTCCAAGTCTCTCCAACTCTGTTCTCTTCAAACTACATCTAGCATATTGGCTGATCTAGCCCAGTAATACAATATAAGGGCCATGTGAGAATCTCTGGTAATTTAACCTATTTATTTTAGCGCATTTTATATTGCATATATGGCGCAGAATTGCTGGGACCATGGCTGGCAAGTGAGCTGCGTCACATACGCCTAGAATAACATTGTGGGACTGTGGTTGGGTTTGGGACCAGTTCTTGCGGTAGCGGGTGGGAGTCGGACAGAAAACCAGCTGGTGTGGGCGGGATGAAGAAATCGGTCTGGCCCAGACCTCTACTATGCACCATGACAGTGAAGCCTGTAACAATAGAGCTGTTTATTACTGTGTCAGTGTGAAAAGTAGGGAATTATAGTTATGGAAACTGACAGATCAATAACGTTACATTGCACTGAAAACTAGTCAGAATATCAATATTCAATTGTTTGGCCGATGGTTTCATCGTTTGATTCAGGTCTAGTGTGGTTGGGGCAAAAATAATAGCTAACATTAGCCAACATTTGTCCAGCTCTCTCTAACGGTACATCAACTGGTGAAAACTAGCCAAGTTCATTTACTTCTGAAACTGGACAAAACAAAGGCTACAAAACATTTCCATACAAACAACAGCTGTTAGATAGTAATAATAACCACCTCATATCGCTATCTGACAGATAACTAGAGGCTAGAGCTGACCTGGCTGTGGTAGCTACTGGCTAGCAAAGCTCATTCATTCACCTCAGTCTAGAGGGGATGAAACATTAGTTATTGTTACATGTCAGTTACAATACTACCTCAGCGCTGCGAATAAACACTAGTTTTGTTTTTTTCTGTTAAGTTAAACAGCAGTTACCTTTCCAGCTACATCAGTCAACTAAATAGCAGCCAGTTTCTGCTCTGCTTGCTTTTACAACTTGGTGAAAGAGCACAACACATACACACTGAACCATGCTCAACTCTCCCTTGCTGCTTCAGCCAGTCTTCCAGAAGCTTTGCCTTCACACAGCCTGTCAGCCCACTCTATGGTGTCTGAGCAGTCCTAAATCCAGCCAGCTGAACACTCCAAAAAGCCTACCTGACCGCTCGGAGGCATCCGCATGGTCCTAAAGCCCACTGTTGCCGCTTTTTGTATCATATTGCAATGACAAAACTGGGGGGGGACAAAAGGGCAATTTCAGAATGTGGAGGGGACATGAACCCCCTGTCCCCAGTGAAAGTTGTGCCCCTGGTGAAAACCCATACTAAAAGAAGATTTTCAATATAACATGTTCAATATTAATTCAAGTAGACCACATGTATTTTACATTGCATGAAGCCAATATTGAATCCATTCTCTGATTTCCTTCACCACAAGGCTGAAAAATGAGAGACATAGATCAAATATAATCACCCTGATACTATAGAAAGACTTCATCATGGAGTTCATCTCTGGACCCACAATGCACCAGGCTTGATGATGGTTTCCTACAGAACAGAGCATGAATCTCAGCACTGCATAATGGCTAGCACGTAGGGCGGCCGGCCTTCTCATTAGCATGTCTCATTATTGGCTGTGAATGAGATGCTGGTGTCAGCCCAGGCAGGGCCTATGACTCATCCCTGGGAGGGTCTCAGCGCCATTCATGGCTCAGTGAGATCCCATAGGCAGGTAGACCCGGAGGTGGTGACCCAGTAACAGTGACAAATACCATAATGATCAGTGAAGCTATAAGGAAAGGACAGGTATACATCATAAACTGTGCTGCTAGTGCTTTTCTGTACCCATAAGAATTATTACTTTTCATTGATGGTTTAAAATGTATAGAAATAAAAGGGCGAGGGTAATAGTTAGCAGTGGTGGAAAAAATACCCAAAAGCCATACTTGAGTAAAAGTAAAGACACCTTACTGGAAAATGACTCAAGTAAAAGTGAAAGTCACCCATTAGAATACTACTTGAGTATTAAAGTACCTGAAAAATACATCTCTTACAGACAAAATCTAATTATGCCTTAATTATGGAATATAGCCAGTTAACGTAAGCAGTTACAATCAGTCACTTTGCTTTAGAAAAAAACATCCTATGGATATGTTTGAAAAAAATGTAGATGATGAGCTCACCACTGATTGAACTGTATTAGAAAGCAGTGTGTCAGGTCATACCTTTGTAACAAGGACACCTATAACTTGTGAACTTTAAACATAAATTAACAAAATGCACAAGGCATCTGTGTCCTTGGGCTTGCTAGCGTTAAGCTGGCTTTACTTGAAGAATTTGCAAATCTGTCACAACTTCCGCCAAAGTTGGTCCCTCTTCTTGTTTGAGCGGCGTTCGGCGGTCAACGTCACCGACCTTCTAGCCATCGACAATCTTTTTTTTTCATTGGTGTTGTCTTGTCTTCCATCACACCTGGTTCCAATTCCCTCAATTACATGTTGTGTATTTAACCCTCTGGTTTCCCCATGTCCTTGTCCGTAATTGTTTATTTGTAAGTGCATGTGTTGTGGTGCGCGTCCGGTTTTGTACCCAGATTTGTTCTTGTATGCCGTGGGTTTGGTTATTAAACTGCTCCGGCTATCACCAAGTTCTGCTCTCCTGCCGTCTGACTTCCCTGCCACCATATACGCACCCCTTACACAATCATCTTCAGTGAAAGCTGGTTTTCAATGTTTCTGGAACACAGCCTTGCTCTCCTTGGGCGGAAAACAAGTCCTGCAATACTGAACAGCCTTTCACAGGCAGCTGAGGCAGGTAAGGGTGTGTTCAGCCACAGACTGCTGGGAAGGACTCGAGCAACTCCGTATGATCAGCTGAACAGGCCAGGTCCAGCTGTTTGGAGCTTTCTTGTGCTTGAGACCTCTTCATGGCAGAGAAGAAGTCCTCCTCATCTGATCAACTGGTGCCACCACCTAGCTGCAGCAAGGGTTTTTCCATGTGGTCCTTGATGTAGTCCATTCCTTAAATAAAAGGGAGATGACAATATAAATCATGCAGTTATGTTTTTTGAGTCTACATTAATCCGTCCCCACCCCCCATCTATATAAATCAAGCAGCAGGGCTAAGTAGGCCACCCATTGGCCTGAACCACAAAGTCAGGATTGTAGTTTAAATGGGTGGTTCTCAAATCTAGGGAGTGTCAAAATGTACACTATACAAAGTTGTTCATGAAAATGTTAATATTGTTAGTTAACCACATTTTATCTTACCCATTCTGACGGTGGCGTCATCCTTTGTCCACGTTGTGAATTTGGGGAGAAGGATTGCAGCAGCGATCAGCTCAAGGTCTTGAAACGTGGCTGAAGTGCTTCTTCAGTCCCAGTTGTAGCGCATCCACCAGAGGCTTACAGTACTTCAGGGACAACTTGATTCGGTCAAGTTTTGTGATCTGCAGGTTGGTAGTTGGAATTAGCCACCCCATCTGGACATTGGTTTCAGCCAGCAGGATGTTGTTGGCCTTTGCAACTGGGCTCATGGTGGCAGTATACTCTGTGAGGAAGGTGAGTTCAGCTGAATTGAACCTGTTAAAAAAATATACTAATAATAATAATACTGTGTTTCCTAACCTACAAAGGGGACCACTAACCATTTCACCTGATTTAACTACAGTAATCAATGCCTGGATGAGTAGTTGACTACATTATAGTGTATGGCTACAATATGTGTTACAGACGATATTCAAGACATAACATTATGATAAAATTATACATAGTCCTTACTTACATTGGAACCTCGAAGTCTGTGCAGAGAACTCTGACGGTCGCCTCTCCTTTGTCTTTGACGATCCTCAGGAGTCTTTCTACAGCCATGAACCAGGAGTTCCACCTTGTAGCATTCAGCGCAGCAGCTGGAGTTTGCAAGTATCTTCAACGGTTTCGGCTGCAAGTTTGGATCTCCCGCAGTTGTTTAAAAGTGCTTGGCACTTGCCAAATGTTGAACAGGACACTTTTTTGTAAGCCCCACTGGATGTTGCTTTCAGGGCATCGACTGTAGATACTAAGTTGAGTAAGTGGCAAGCACAACGCTGGTGCTTTGGCAGCTGGTACTCAAAACCATCATCTTCATTCAGGATCGTTGCCACATCCACAAACTCCACTTCTTCAATCTCTTATTCCTATTCACCATGGTCCTTCCTGGCTGAGCTGCTTCACCACCACCACCACCCACTACTTCAACTGCCTCGTTGTTAGCATCTTCTCCAAAAACTTGGAAAGCTTTCAAGTCAGAGCCATTGTCTGTTGTTGTTCTTACAATCTTAGCTGTGCAAGCCTCCCAACCGTGTACAGGCCAGTGCTGCAGAGCGTCTGTTGAGACTGTCAGGGTCTATCCAATGGGCTGTAACACCAAAGAAGCTCTGTCTTCTTGCAGACCAGCAGTCGGTGGTGGTGGCGATGTGGTCAACTCCTCTCATGGCCTCAGTCACCTTCTTATTCATTTCCTTGGATGCTTCATCAATCCTGTAGCGCAGTGTGGGCCTTAATATTATCTTTGAGTTAGGCTGCAGATCCTGCACAAACTCTCTGAATGGTTCTTGTTCTACAACAGCGAATGGTTGGAGTCCTTGGACCACATATTTCACCACAGCTTTGTCAATGGATTTTTTTACTGTCTTCAGTAATGTGCACTGCTTGATGGTGGAGGGAGTCTAAGGGGCATGTTGTCAGTTCTCCATACGTCTTAACCTCTACGGGATCGGTGTCCCCCCCTCAGGATGGTTGAGCTAACGTGCGCTAATGTGATTAGCATGACGTCGTAAGTAACAAGACAATTTCCCAGGACATAGACATGTTTTAAGAGTGTACTCCTAATCTCAGCTCGTTACCTGTATAAAAGACACCTGGGAGCCAGAAATCGTTCTGATTGAGAGGGGGTCAAATACTTATTTCCCTCATTAAAATGCAAATCAATTTATAACATTTTTCACATGCATTTTTCTGGATTTTTTGGTTGTTATTCTGTCTCTCACTGTTCAAATAAACCTACCATTAAAATTATAGACTGATCATTTCTTTGTCAGTGGGCAAACGTACAAAATCAGCAGGGAATCAAATACTTTTTTTCCCTCACTGTAGCTTCGTTTGGTTGGTGCGTTTTGTTCAGTAATCCACCTGCCCAAAGGCTTTCATCCATGCAGACAAACGATATCCCAAAAGTACCCGTTAAGTTCGTCAAAAAAAGTCAAACAGCATTTGTAATCAATACTCAGATACCCTAAAATGAATATAAACTATAATATTTCAGACGAAATATAACCTGCTGATCAGAAGAGAAATAGAACTGAGCGCGCGCATTCCTTGTTACGCGCAAAATCCAAAACAGGACACCTGACGTGAACTCAGGAACAAGTGGTCTTACTCCCTTGATTTTCAGGGTTGAAGCTTCAAACCTTTTTCTAAAGACTTGACATCTAGTGGAAGCCATAGGAACTGCAATCTGGGGGTTAAACTATGAGGCTTTGAATAGCTGGCCTATTGAAAACAGTGTGACATGACTGATTCAGACATCCTGGATGGATTTTGCTCGGCTTTTTGCCTGCCATATCAGTTCTGTTATACTCAGACATTTTTTAAACAGTTTTAGAAACTTCAGAGTGTTTTCTATCCAAAGCTACTAATTATATGCATATCCTAGCTGGGCCTGAGAACAGGCAGTTTACTTTGGGCACGTTTTTCATCCGAACTTCAAAATACTGCCCCCTAGCCCTAAGAAGATAATGGCCTTTCTCTGTATTATCTTTTACCAGATCTAATGTGTTATATTCTCCTACATTAATTTCACATTTACACAAACTTCAAAGTGTTTCCTTTGAAGTGGTATCAAGAATATGCATATCCTTGCTTCAGGTCCTGAGCTACAGGCAGCTAGATTTGGGTATGTCATTTTAGGCAAAAATTGAAAAAAAGGTCAGATCCTTAGGAGGTGGTGTACATGTTTTCTCTGAAATAATAATAAAAGAAAAGAGAAAGACATTAGTTACTTAGCTAGATAACTACCATCACCAAATACTTAAGGGGTAGGATCCTAATTTAAAGCAATGAACAGTATTAGTTAAGTGAGAGTTTGTAACCACCATTTATTATTACAATAAGAAAAATTATGTTAATTGATCTAGCTAGTAGGTTACGTCATAACCTTAAAACCTGTTAGGGCTAGGGGGCAGTGTTCGGAAGTACGGAGAGCCTGACATGCCCAACGGAAACTGCCTGTTACTCAGGCCCAGAGGCTAGGATATGCATCTAATTGGTAGTATTGGATAGAAAACACTCTGCTTTTGCCGTAAAGCCTATTGTAAATTGGACAACACGGTTCGATTATTCTAAGCTAAAGAATGATTCTAAGCTAAAGAATGGTGTACAACAATTTCATGAAAGTTTAATATTACAATTTTTGTAATAAGAATTTGACCCTCTGCATTTCACCGGATGTTGTTGTAGGTGGTAGCGTCCCACCAATCCCTAAGAATTAAGTCTACAATAATTAGCTAGGTAAGAAGAACAACTGTATCAACGAACACAAGGAATAAAATGGCTAGCTAAATAGCTAAACTAGTGGGTGTTAGCTAAAATTCAAAACCTAACATTAGCTAGGAGCTTGACCAGGTGTGTTTAGAGAAAAAGGTAGTTGGCTAGACTAACGTTAGCTGATACAAATGTGCACAGATTCGGAAGCTTTGTTAACTAACGCAATCTAACTAAACTGACGTGAGCTAACTAGTAGTTTCCGATTTCCGAATTCGTAAACTACTAGTTAGCTCACGATAGTTTAGTTAGATTGCATTAGTTAACAAAGCTTCCGAATCTGGGCACATTTTAGCCAGCTAAAGTAATGTTAGGTAGTTGTTTAGGTATAGGATTAGCTAGCATCAACTAACACTGCTTGTTGCATTAGCAAATGTGGGCTAGTTAACTAGGTTAGCTAATGTTAGCTAGCATGCTAATATAAGTATCATTAGCTAGCATACTAATGTTATACTAGCTAGCTAGCAAGCTAACGGTAGGCTTACCTAGATGTGTTTTTTTAGATTCTAAGGCGAGTTCTTGAACGCTAGTATTTCCTGAATGGTAAACATAACAGGCATTTATTCATTCCAAGAAAATAAAACATTTATTTTAGATACAGCCAAGGAAGTTCGTCCTCATCAGTAGGTGATGGTAGAGCGATGTCGGACATGATTGTGCGATTGAGTGGATGACTGTTTTGCAAGTGACAGGCGGGTGTGGTTTACCCTTTAGGACCCTTGGATTTGCTCAACTCTGCTTGCATGTCGTCGCCTGCTGCCTATCAAAACAAGTTCACCCATCAGTGCGCAGACTAGCCGATGTTGCTTGCATCTTTTTTTCCAACATTACTCTTTTTTTTTCTTCCAGCTTCAGATTGATTTGATTTTGTAGTGAGTAACAAAGTTGTCAGGGGAAATGTATTGGAGTAAAGTATACTTTTTTATATATATATATATATATATATATATATATATATATATATATATATATATATATATATGTGTGTGTGTCAAGTAAAAGTCGATAGAAATATAAATAGTAAAGTACAGATACCCTAAAAAAACTACTTAAGTACAGTAACAAAGTATTTCTACTTCTGATAGTTAAAATAGAAAATCTATAAAGCTGTTTCTCACTACATTTCCAGCACCTGAAGTTGAATGCTAATGTTTATTTGTCGCTTTCGTGTTCAGGAGGGAGACAACTACAGCGTTTTTATTCCAAAGCAATGGAGTGTTGAATAAAGTGAACGTTTTCGTGTAGGAACACTGAAAGCTTATTTTTTTTCAAGATAATTTAATTTTCCCACAAGCTTATCTAAAAGGCCCCAGAAGCAGCTGCTGCTCTCACAATGGAGCAGTGGAGCATTGGATCAATACTAACTCTGAGAAGGGGCTATCTGATGCTCACAATGCACAGGATCCATCTCCTCTGCATAGCGTCCAGACAGGTATGTGCTTCTGTCAGCCTCTATCTGATGGCTTCACAATGGACGTGGTGGAGGTGGGTGGAAGAGAGTTGTTTTGGTGGCATATACAGATGCAAATTAACTTCGCACTTGACAGACTCATTCTCAAAGGGTAGAGTATTTATTGCTGAGTGTGGTGTGAATTGTTTGTTTTCAGGACAATACAATGGAGTCACTTAATGGTAATCTTATGGTATGCATGAGTCTCAGGGAGATATTCATGTCTATGAAAACTGCTGATACACACCTGTAAGGACAATGTTAATTACTGTAGTAAGTTACCCCTACTGTCTCGGGTTCACACAGAAATTCAGACCTTTTTCATGGTGTTAGTTGTTTTAAGTGACAATTAATTGACGCTGTAGTCACAACTACTGAACAAAATGCTGTACTTTTACGGAAAGAAGGGGTTCTTCACATTATTTTGTCCTGTCTCGTTGTTTCAAGATGTAAGATGATACTAAAACAGGCCATACCAGCTGCCAAACATACATTCCACTGTCTGTCACTGTGGTTGGTTGAATTACTTACAAACCAGTACACAATGTTTCCCTCAGTCTCCTTTCAGATAATAGAGAAACCGCTCACTATGAGAAGGACTTCAGTGAAGTTTTGGTTCTTTTTGAAATACTAGTTTTGATGTCTCACAATGAGGTTTGTTCAGCAGATCACTGACGGGTCGAAGAACCAATCACACAACGTCTGTTGGAGACAAACAGGTCGAGTGGCAAATGAGGT
The DNA here is from genome assembly GCA_030435695.1 of Brachymystax lenok tsinlingensis. Lineage (NCBI taxonomy): Eukaryota > Metazoa > Chordata > Actinopteri > Salmoniformes > Salmonidae > Brachymystax > Brachymystax lenok. Next base: position 9,475,253 of record CM059786.1, on the reverse strand, counting down.
GAGCCTAGGGCTGTGGCGTTCATGACATTTTGTCAGCCGGTTATTGTCATGCAAAAGTCTGCCGGTCTCATGGTAATTGACCATTAACGAACATAAACACGTTTAGCATCTCCAGGCCTCCACCCAACAAGCTCTTTGGAACATCTACAATTTAAAAAGTCTAATGAATCAATTAAATATACACCATCACAATAAATCCATTATTTATTTTAGTCAGGTCTATAGAAACATTATGTTATGAAGAAAATGAATTTCAAAAGAACAGAATATGAGTTGGTCTACTGTAGACCTATGTTATCTGGCTATGCTCCATTCCATAATCAAATCAAATCACATTTTATTTGTCACATACACATGGTTAGCAGATGTTAATGCGAGTGTAGCGAAATGCTTGTGCATCTAGTTCCGACCATGCAGTAGTATCTAACAAGTAATCTAACAAGTGTATGTACATATAAATATATGGATGACCGATGGCCGAACGGCATAGGCAAGATGCAGTAGATGGTATAGAGTACAGTATATACAGTGAGGGAAAAAGGTATTTGATCCCCTGCTGATTTTGTACGTTTGCCCACTCACAAAGAAATGATCAGTCTATAATTTTAATGGTAGGTGTATTTGAACAGTGAGAGACAGAATAACAACAAAAAAATCCAGAAAAATGCATGTGAAAAATGTTATAAATTGATTTGCATTTTAATGAGGGAAATAAGTATTTGAACCCCTCTCAATCAGAAAGATTTCTGGCTCGCAGGTGTCTTTTATACAGGTAACGAGCTGAGATTAGGAGCACACTCTTAAAGGGAGTGATCCTAATTTCAGCTTGTTACCTGTATAAAAGACACCTGTCTACAGAAGCAATCAATCAGATTCCAATCTCTCCACCATGGCCAAGACCAAAGAGCTCTCCAAGGATTTCAGGGACAAGATTGTAGACCTACACAAGGCTGGAATGGGCTACAAGACCATCGCCAAGCAGCTTGGTGAGAAGGTGACAACAGTTGGTGTGATTATTCGGCCAAAATGGAAGAAACACAAAAGAACTGTCAATCTCCCTCGGCCTGGGGCTCCATGCAAGATCTCACTTCGTGGAGTTGCAATGATCAAGAGAACGGTGAGGAATCAGCCCAGAACTACACGGGAGGATCTTGTCAATGATCTCAAGGCAGCTGGGACCATAGTCACCTAGAAAACAATTGGTAACACACTACTCCGTGAAGGACTAAAATCCTGCAGCGCCCGCAAGGTCCCCCTGCTCAAGAAAGCACATATACATGCCCGTCTGAAGTTTGCCAATGAACATCTGAATGATTCAAAGGACAACTGGGTGAAAGTGTTGTGGTCAGACGAGACCAAAATGGAGCTCTTTGGCATCAACTCAACTCGCCATGTTTGGAGGAGGAGGAATGCTGCCTATGACCCCAAGAACACCATCCCCACCGTCAAACATGGAGGTGGAAACATTATGCTTTGGGGGTGTTTTTCTGCTAAGGGGACAGGACAACTTCACCGCATCAAAGGGACGATGGACGGGGCCATGTACCGTCAAATCTTGGGTGAGAACCTCCTTCCCTCAGCCAGGGCATTGAAAATGGGTCGTGGATGGGTATTCCAGCATGACAATGACCCAAAACACATGGCCAAGGCAACAAAGGAGTGGCTCAAGAAGAAGCACATTAAGGTCCTGGAGTGGCCTAGCCCATAGAAAATCTTTGGAGGGAGCTGAAGGTTTGAGTTGCCAAACGTCAGCCTTGAAACCTTAATGACTTGGAGAAGAACCGCAAAGAGGAGTGGGACAAAATCCCTCGAGATGTGTGCAAACCTGGTGGCCAACTACGTCTGACCTCTGATTGCCAACAAGGGTTTTGCCACCAAGTACTAAGTCATGTTTTGCAGAGAGGTCAAATACTTATTTCCCTCATTAAAATGCAAATCAATTTATAACTTTTTTCACATGCGTTTTTCTGGATTCTTTTGTTGTTATTCTGTCTCTCACTGTTCAAATAAACCTACTATTAAAATTATAGACTGATCATTTCTTTGTCAGTGGGCAAACGTACAAAATCAGCAGGGGATCAAATACTTTTTTCCCTCACTGTACATACGAGATGAGTAATGTCAGATATGTAACATCATTTAAAGCATTGTTTAAAGTGGCTAGTGATACATTTTCTACATCCAATTTCTAATTATTAAAGGGGCTAGAGATTTAAGTCAGTATGTTGGCAGCAGACACTCAATGTTAGTGATGGCTGTTTAACAGTCTGATGGCCTTGAGATAGAAGCTGTTTTTCAGTCTCTCGGTCCCAGCTTTGATGCACCTGTACTGACCTCGCCTTCGGGATGATAGCGGGGTGAACAGGCAGTGTAGGCTTGTTCATTTAGCTGACAAGTTATGTGCTGTTATTTTATTTTATCTGATGTTATAGTAAGAATAATATAATTGAACTTAGCTGAATAAAATAGAGAGGATATTTTTCCGTTACAGAGCGAGTGCTCATATGAAGTGTCTATGTTGAGGTAAAAGTGATCATTTGAAACAGGTCCTACTGTATATACTAGATTTAGAGTTACTTGGCAACTTAAGTTGTGAATGATACAAACCTTAGAATGTCTTAGAAATCAAAACATATATGCGCTGCATGGTCCGACTATAGGCTATTGATGATTTGAGAAGGTAGCAACAAAAAGCTTGCGCTCTGCATCTTGCCTCAGGCTGCACAGCTGTTCTCTCATCAAGTGATCACATTTTCACCCATCAGACTATTCTGAATGTAATCTTGTCTTTACTAATATGTCAAATTAGTTTTGATTTAGAATGGCCCATTATCAAATGGGCAGGAACAGGGGCATGGGAAAAAAAATACATGTCATCTGTATGCGAATGGAGGCCCCACGCTTTCCTGCCAGTCCGATTTGTAGGCTACTTCGGATTTATAGCAGAGCATGTGCTTAATACAAGAAGCTGAGAAATAAATCTACATTGAAGAACACTTATTTCACTCCACGCATCAACCACTGTTTCAGCAGCATGCTCTCGCTGCCCGACATATGATATTCCGCCCAAACTCTGTATGCCATGAGCTCTCAAACCTTCTCCCTGCAGCTACCCAGTGCTTAATTTGGGAAACCAAGTGAAATCTGTTTGGAAACATAGATACTAACATGTTTTCGCAACAATGAAACAAACACTATATATACAAAAGTATGTGGACACCCGGGATTCAGCCATTTCAGCCACACCTATTGACATATGTATAAAATCGAGCATACAGCCATGCAATCTCCATAGACAAACATTGGCAGTAGACTGGCCTTACTGAAGAGCTCTGTGACATTCAACATGGCACCATCATAGGATGCCACAATTCCAACAAGTCAGTTCGTCAAATTTCTGCCCTGCTAGAGCTACCCCGGTCAACTACAAGTGCTGTTTACACACACCTTAGCCAAATACATTTAAACTCAGTTTTTCACAACTCCTGACATTTAATCCTAGTAAAACTTCCCTGTCTTAGGTCAGTTAGGATCACCACTTTATTTTAAGAATATGAAATGTCAGAATAATAGTAGAGATAATTATTTATTTCAGCTTTTATTTATTTCATCACATTCCCAGTGTGTCAGAAGTTTACATACACTCAATTTGTATTTGGTAGCATTGCCTTTAAATTGTTTAACTTGGGTCAAACATTTCGGCTAGCCTTCCACAAGCTTCCCACAATAGGTTGGGTGAATTTTGGCCCATTCCTCCTGACAGAGCTGGTGTAACTGAGTCCGGTTTGTAGGCCTCCTTGCTCGCATACGCTTTTTCAGTTCTGCCCACACATTTTCTATAGGATTGAGGTCAAGGCTTTGTGATGGCCACTCCAATACCTTGACTTTGTTGTCCTTAAGCCATTTTGCCACAACTTTGGAAGTACAGTGGGGAAAAAAAGTATTTAGTCAGCCACCAATTGTGCAAGTTCTCTCACTTAAAAAGATGAGAGAGGCCTGTAATTTTCATCATAGGTACACTATGACAGACAAAATGAGGAAAAAAAATCCAGAAAATCACATTGTAGGATTTTTTATGCATTTATTTGCAAATTATGGTGGAAAATAAGTATTTGGTCAATAACAAAGTTTATCTCAATACTTTGTTATATACCCTTTGTTGGCAATGACAGAGGTCAAACGTTTTCTGTAAGTCTTCACAAGGTTTTCACACACTGTTGCTGGTATTTTGGCCCATTCCTCCATGCAGATCTCCTCTAGAGCAGTGATGTTTTGGGGCTGTCGCTGGGCAACACGGACTTTCAACTCCCTCCAAAGATTTTCTATGGGGTTGAGATCTGGAGACTGGCTAGGCCACTCCAGGACCTTGAAATGCTTCTTCTGAAGCCACTCCTTCGTTCGGGCGGTGTGTTTGGGATCACTGTCATGCTGAAAGACCCAGCCACGTTTCATCTTCAATGCCCTTGCTGATGGAAGGAGGTTTTCACTCAAAATCTCACAATATATGGCCCCATTCATTCTTTCCTTTACACGGATCAGTCGTCCTGGAGTTTTTACCAAAAAGTTATATTTTGGTTTCATCTGACATTCTCCCAATCCTCATCTGGATCATCCAAATGCTCTCTAGCAAACTTTAGACTTGCCTGAACATGTACTGGCTTAAGCAGGTGGACACGTCTGGCACTGCAGGATTTGAGTCCCTGGCGGCGTAGTGTGTTACTGATGGTAGGCTTTGTTACTTTGGTCCCAGCTCTCTGCAGGTCATTCACTAGGTCCCCGTGTGGTTCTGGGATTTTTGCTCACCGTTCTTGTGATCATTTTGACCCCACGGGTGAGATCTTGCGTGGAGCCCCAGATCAAGGAAGATTATCAGTGGTCTTGTATGTCTTCCATTTCCTAATAATTGCTCCCACAGTTGATTTCTTCAAACCAAGCTGCTTACCTATTGCAGATTCAGTCTTCCCAACCTGGTGCAGGTCTACAATTTTGTTTCTGGTGTCCTTTGACAGCTCTTTGGTCTTGGCCATAGTGGAGTTTGGAGTGTGACTGTTTGAGGTTGTGGACAGGTGTCTTTTATACTGATAACAAGTTCAAACAGGTGCCATTAATACAGGTAATGAGTGGAGGACAGAGGAACCTCTTAAAGAAGAAGTTACAGGTCTGCGAGAGCCAGAAATCTTGCTTGTTTGTATGTGACCAAATACTTATTTTCCACCATAATTTGCAAATAAATTCATAGAAAATCCTACAATGTGATTTTCTGGATTTTTTTTCCTCATTTTGTCTGTCATAGTTGAAGTGTACCTATGATGAAAATTACAGGCCTCTCTCATCTTTTTAAATGTAGAGAACTTGCACAATTGGTGGCTGACTAAATACTTTTTTCCCCCACTGTATGCTTGGGGTCATTGTCCATTTGGAAGAACCATTTGCGACCAAGCTTTAACTTCTTGACTGATGTCTTGAGATGTTGCTTCAATATATCCACATAATTTTCCTCCCTCATGATGCCATCTATTTTGTGAAGTGCCACCAGTCTCTCCTGCAGCAAAGCACCCCCACAACATGATGCTGCCACCCCCGTGCTTCACGGTTGGGATGGTGTTCTTCAGCTTGCAAGCCTCCCCCTTTTTCCTCCAAACATAACGATGGTCATTATGGCCAAACAGTTCTACTTTTGTTTCATCAGACCATAGGACATTTCTCCAAAAAGTACGATCTTTGTCTCGTGTGCAGTTGTGAACCGTAGTCTGGCTTTTTTATGGCGGTTTTGGTGCAGCGGCTTCTTCCTTGCTGAGCGGCCTTTCAGGTTATGTCGATATAGGACTCGTTTTACTGTGGATATAGATACTTTTGTACCTGTTTCCTCCAGCATCTTCACAAGGTCCGTTGCTGTTGATCTGGGATTGATTTTCACTTTTCGCACCAAAGTATGTAAATCTCTAGGAGACAGAACGTGTATCCTTCCTGAGCAGTATGATGGCTGTGTGGTCCCATGGTGTTTATACTTGCGTACTATTGTTTGTACAGATGAACGTGATACCTTCAGGCGTTTGGAAATTGCTCCCAAGGACAATTGTTTTTTCGGAGATCTTGGCTGATTTATTTTGATTTTCCCATGATGTCACGCAAAGAGGCACTGAGTTTGAAGGTAGGCCTTGAAATACATCCACAGGTACACCTCCAATTGACTCAAATTATATAAATTATCCTATCAGAAGCTTCTAAAGCCATGACATCCTTTTCTGGAATTTTCCAAGTTGTTTAAAGGCACAGTCAACTTAGTGTATGTAAACTTCTGACCCCACTGGAATTGTGATACAGTGAATTATAAGTGAAATAATCTGTCTGTAAACAATTGTTGGAAAAATTACTTGTGTCATGTACAAAGTAGATGTCCTAACCGACTTGCCAAAACTATGGTTCTTAACACAAAATTTGTGGAGTGGTTGAAAAACGACTTTTAATGACTCCAACCTAAGAGTATGTAAACTTCCGACTTCAACTGTATATATACACATTGTATTCGGAAAGTATTCAGACCCCTTCCCCTTTTTCCACATTTTGTTACATTCTAGCCTTATTCATTCCAGCCCCCCACCGCCCCCCCACCCTTTTGCCCTCAGAACAGCCTCAATTCGCCTGACAGCATGGGTGTAACTCAATAATATCCACCATCATATTTTAGAGTAGGTATGAGGTACTTTTCTGCGTATGCTTATTTTTTCAACTCCAAACCCACATGGCCAAAGAGCTCTATTTTCATGTCATCTGACCATAGGATCGCCTAGAGTTTGAATAACGGCACTTGGATTGGAATCGGTGCTATGGTCAGATGACATGAACATTTTGCTCTTTGGTCACGCTCACCAGGGGTGGGTTTGGCGTTTAAAAAACAGAAGCATATGCAGAAATGTACCTCATACCTATAGTAAAATATGATGGTGGATCCTTGTTGTTATGGGCTATTTTGCTTCCACTGGTCCTGGGGCCCTGGGGTCAACGGCATCATGAACTTTACCAAGTACCAGGACATTTTTGTCTAAACTTGGTTGCCTCTGCCAGGAGCATGACACTTGGCCTCAAATGAATCTTCCAGCAAGACAATAACCCCAAGCACAAAAAAAGGGTTAATTGACCACAAAACCAACATTTTGCAATCTCCGGACTTGAACCCCATAGAAAATTTAATTGAAGAGGGCAGTCCATAAGCGCAGACAAAGGATATCAAGGATCTGGAAAGATTCTGTAAGGAGGAATGTCTAAGAACCCTCCCAATGTGTCACGTCCTGGCCATAGATAGCCCTTTTGGCTGCTCTATGGTGGTTTTGGTCAGGACGTGTGCAGGGGTGTTTTTTGTTCTATGTTTTATTTTCTATATTTGGTTTGTTGATGGTTCCCAATTAGAGGCAGCTGAGTGTCGTTACCTCTAATTGGGGACCATATATATGTTTGTTCTTTCCCCCCACTTGTGGTGTGGGTCATTGTTTGTGTGTGAGTACCTGTATGTGCGGCACCTTTGTTGCGGTCGGGTCGTTGTATTTGTTTTGGCATGTTCAGTGGTGTGTGCACTTTGTAGCCACCGGTGTTACGATCTTCGTTTGTTCTTTATTTTTTACCCGTTACGTATAAAATAAAATATGTATACTGGATACCTCTCTGCACCTTGGTCCACTTCTGTCGACGGCCGTGATACAATGTGTTCTCCAATCTCATAAATTTTTTTAGTAAAAGGCACAGTGTCGTTATCCTCGCAAGGTGAGGGTATTGGAGTACTGAAAACAAAACTTTGTTTTTAATTTGATTTTTTTATTACTTGTTAAACAAAATCTAAATTGTTAGTATAAAATAACACAATTTCAAAATTTATTCACCAATTATTTAATGTCAGATCAGTGATTACTTCAAGGAAGGGATGACAGAATGCATTTTATGAGTCTTCCAACAGGGCCTATATATATATATATCTAAAATCCTCTCCCTTGATGCATACAGAAGGCTGGATGTCTCACAGTGTAATATGATAGCTGACTAACACCTTAGCCATCGCTTGGTTGATAGGGCAGTCGCCACAGCGTCTGTGTTCAGCCACGTACACACAAGCACGCGTGCACCCACACACACATTTGAGTGCACCACACACACACGCACACACACCTCGCCCCCGGTGATATTGAGAAGCCATGTCGCGGGCTGTTCACATGTTTTGACGAGGAGGGTCCGTGTCACGACTGGTTCACGTGTTGTTTTGATCCCCATTGTCGGTGCCCAGTGAGCTAGCACAAGCACAGCTGTCCAGGGTAGCTGAGAGTGGGTACACAGGGAGTTGAAGGACATGGATCCCTGCCAACACATTTTATACATAGCACACATAGTACAGCTGAGAATTAGGGATAGGGAGCCCTTGCCCCACCACCACAGCCCACCCCCTCCATCTGCCTGCCTAGTGCTGCCTAGGGCTGCCTGTCTCTGGCTTCGCCTCCACATAGCCAGCTCTCTGACAGCCCTGTACCAAGCTACTCCCCTCCCTATCCCCCTGCTACCACTTCTCTCTGCTTTGCTTTGCTCTTTTTCTTTAATGACAGGAACACAGTAGTGTGAAAGCTCACTGTATTTCTTAAAAATGTCAAAGTAATGGGAGATCACCAAGCTTTTACAATCGTTGAGGGGAAGACATATTTTCTCCCGGTGTGTAATTTAGTTCCTGTTCAGAAAGGAGGGGAAAGAACCCAGAAGAGGTCACAAGTCTCACTGCAGTAATAATTAGTAACTTCCTCTCCGTGTTTGCATTTACAAAGATACTTACTCCACACACAGAGACGCATACAAAGCTCTCCCTCGCCCTCCATTTGGCAAATCTGACCATAACTATATCGTCCTGATTCCTGCATGCAAGCAAAAACTAAAGCAGAAAGTACCAGTGACTCACTCAATATGGAAGTGGTTAGATGACGCAGATGCTAAGCTACAGGACTGTTTTGCTAGCAGAGACTGGAATATGTTCTGGGATTCTTCCGATGGCATTGAGGAGTACACCACATCAGTCACTGGCTTCATCAATAAGGGCATCGATGATGTCGTCCCCACAGTGACCGTACGTACATACCCCAACCAGAAGCCATGGATTACATGCAACATCCGCACTGAGCAAAAGGCTAGAGCTGCCATTTTAAAGGAGCAGGACTCTAACCCGGACGCTTATAAGAAATCCCTCTATGCCCTCCGACGAACCATCAAACAGGCAAAGCATTAATACAGGACTAAGATCAAATCGTATTACACTGGCGCCGACACTCGTCGGATGTGGCAGGGCTTGCATACTATTACGGACAACAAAGAGAAGCACAGCTGTGAGCTGCCCAGTGACATGAGCATACTCTATGTGCGCTTCGAGGCAATCTATGCGCGCTTCGAGGCAAGCAACACTGAAGCATAAATGAGAGCAACAGCTGTTCCGGATGACTGTGTGACCACGCTCTCTGTAGCCGATGTGAGTAAGACATTTAAGCAGGTCAACATTCACAAGGCCGCAGGGCCAGACGGATTACTAGGACGTATACTCCAAGCATGCGCTGACCAACGGGCAAGTGTCTTCACTGACATTTTCAACCTGTCCCTGACCGAGTATGTAATACATGTTTCAAGCAGACTACCATAGTCCCTGTGCCCAAGAACACCAAGGTAACCTGCCTAAATGACTACCGACCCATATCACTCACGTCTGTAGTCATGAAGTGCTTTGAAAGGCTGGTCATGGCTCACATCAACACCATTATCCAAGAAACCCTAGACCCACTCCAATTTGCATACCACCCCAACAGATCCACAGATGACGCAATCACTATTGCACTCTACACTGCCCTTTTCCACCTAGACAAAAAGGAACACCTACGTGAGAATGCTATTCATTGACTACAGCTCAATGTTCAACACCATAGTGCCCTCTAAGCTCTTCACTAAGCTAAGGACCCTGGGACTAAACACCTCCCTCTGCAACTGGATCCTGAACTTCTTGACGGGCCACCTCCAGGTGTTAAGGGTAGGTAACAACACATCTGTCATGCTGATTCTCAACACTGCGGCCCCTCAGGGGTGTGTGCTCAGTCCCCTCCTGTTCTCCCTGTTCACCCATGACTGTATGGCCAAGCACGAGTCCAATACCATCATTAATTTTGCCGATGACACAACAGTGGTAGGCCTGATCACCGACAACGATGAGACAGCCTATAGCAGGCCTGGGCAATTCCAGTTCTCAGGGGCCTGATTGGTGTGTTAGCTGGGGCTGGGGCAAAAGTGTGACACCAATCAGGCCCCTGAGGACTGGAGTTGCACAGGCCTGGCATATAGGGAGGAGGCCTGACAGTGTGGTGCCAGGATAACAACCTCTCCCTCAACGTGATCAAGATAAAGGTGATGATCGTGGACTACAGGAAAAGGAGGGCCGAGCATGCATCCATTCACATCGACAGGGCTGTAGTGGAACAGGTTGAGAGCTTCAAGTTCCTTGATGTCCACATCACCAACAAACTGTCATGGTCCAACCACACCAAGACAGTCGTGACGACGGCATGACAGCGCCTAATCCCCCTCATGAGACTGAAAAGATTTGTCATGGGTCCACATATCCTCAAAAACTTCTACAGCTGCACTACCCCCAAGCCATAAGTTTCCTGAACAGCTAATCAAATGGCTACCTGGCCTATTTACATTGACCCCCGCCCACTCCACACATTTTTCCGCTGTTGCTAGTCTCTGTTTATTATCTATGCATAGTCACTTTACCTCTAATTACATGTACTACCTCGACTAACCTGTGCCCCAACACATTGACTCTGTACCAGTACCCCCTGTACACATTTTATTGTTGCCCTTTAATTATTTGTTTTTTTCTTTTTATTTATTGTTTACTTAAGTTAATTTAGTAAATACTTCACACGTAAGTAAGCATTTCACTGTAAGGTCTACACCTGTTGTATTTGGCTCATGTGACAAATAACATTTGATTTGATTCCTTCGTTTTTTTTCTCCATTTATCTCTCTCTATCTGGGCCCATAACATCTTTTGGTAGTTAACAACAACTTTGGAATTGGGCATCCGTCTCAACTCGCCCCTCATTCTACTCTCCGCCCCAGGTTATAAATCATACATCCTGTTTCTTCCCAGCCAAAACAAGCAACAGGAATGGATAAGCAACGGACAAAACGAATATGGCACCGCGTTAGTTTCATTGCACTCTTTAATCAGAACAGTTGGCAATGTAAAAGTCAACGTCAGCCCTTGTCAGGTATCACTAATCAGTCGTGAGGTGATAACGTTCAACGAGAGTCCTCCAGTCCTCCTTTCATCCTTCCCAAAAGCCGCTATAAATAAAAGCAGGTTACCAAGTATGGGCTGACTGACTCATGCACATTCTCTGTGCTGCGACTGGCCTAGCTTCCCTTATAGCTGTCATGAAAAGCCCCTTTATATCATCTTAGCGTGCCGCCAGAGCTACAGGAGTTACCGCTAAAGACGCCGCCAGTGATATCTATGATGGCCCTAGATCCCGTATGGGGAAAAGGGTGGTGGGTGGTGGTGTTTTCTCCTCTATCTCTCTTCGCGCTAAGTGCCACGCGGCCTTAATACGGCTAATTAAACGTTTTAATCAAGGAATGCGTCGGTATTAATACCGATCATTGGCTGGGGAGAGAGTGTTAGCCCTCTCGTGATTATTCCTTCTCCGCCAGAGCTGTCACTCTCCACTCTCCAACCGCAGTCATCCCATCAGCCACTGCTGCTGCATGCCGCTGGGTGGGAAGACCAGTAAAAAGCGTGCTAAAGTCATCCTCAGACTTATAATTAATCTCTTGTCGACTTCTATTGACACATCCACTCTCTGATTAAATAATTACCTAAGCGCCATAAGCCGCTCTGATTGAGTCATAAGCCTGAATGGGCTGTTACATGCAATGGTCACCTCCTTGGGTATGATAAGCTCGTCGTTTGCATGCCAGGCAGGCAAGAGCTGCTCTCTCTCTCTGTCTGTCTGCTCTGGTTTCGGGGTCTGCAGTTTTGGGTTGCAGTATTGTTGTTTATACCTCCTCTACAAGATCTTACTTGACTCAGACACAGACACGCACACAGACACACGCACCCTCCCCAACCAAACACATTCCGGAACCTGTCACCGGGGTCACACACCATCTGAACCTCCTCTGCCCTCCTGACCCCCTGACAGGTACATGGTGGAACTCTGAGAGAGAGGAGAGATCCGGGATGGGCCCTCTCCAAAGGTACCTGTCTACTCCTTCTGATTCCTCTTGGCTCCTGGGGACGTCTCAGCCTCCAGCATGCCTCTCCCAGGAAGACATAACTCTCCTTTTCAGGAAGTGAGCTGTGCATGGAGTGCTCTCTGCATCTGTCTGGGAGAGAAACGGGGGAACAAGAGGTCAGACAAGCCTGGGACCACTTCTACCATGCATTATGGATGACGGCTAGCATGTGCTTGAATATTTACATTTGTCTAAAGGTGATGCAAATAGGGAAAAACTAAGTTGAGACTGAGAGAGGTCTATGTTTGTCTGACAACAAAGGCTCCCTCACAAACCGTTAGGCATTGTGCCAATCTTGAACATAAAAATAAACATGATTAATACACCTTAGTTAATAATTTGCATGGAAGCATTGATTTAATCAAGAACCAAAATTATGTAATAAGTATTTTCATACTATTACTACAAACACCAGGATGCTTTATCCTATTATAACTTTCTGCTTTTTAACTAGATCAACATGTTTTTCTTCTCACCTCTTCCTGATGGATCATACAGTATATGGATCCTATATCCCCTCTCCAGTGTCTGTTGGAGCCTTGGAGGAGCCCTGAAACAACATGTCATATAGGAATATTAACGATATGCTCTCACAAAGCCGTGTTAAAAGCTTTGGGGGTGATCCCTGTGAACTCTCCCAACAATTATAGGCATTTAATTAAGAGGTTGTTTCTAATTTCTATGAGATGAAATTAGCACGTGTGACGCAATTGTTAAATCATGGCCAGTGGCGTCGGCCCTAGAGATAGAGATGGATTGGAGTGGGTTGGACAGTCACTTGATAATTTTGACAATGGGGTTGGGGGTATCATCCATCACTCAAGCGGCGTACATTAAAGTTTTGACAGGTAGAGGTCATTGCAATGGGGCAGAAGCCAGAGGAGATGGATGCCTTTAATTCGGGTAATGAAGAGTTAACCATCTTAGCAGAGCGAGGAGAAGCAGTAAATGGGCAAGCCAATTCCTCTCTGTCTAAATGGGGAGCCATCGGAACACAATACAGTGATTGACAACGAGCCCCTTCGACATAATTCCCAGCAGACAGTTCACTTAAATTCCATCCCTTGTTAATCTCAGATATAATGAATTGCAAAACTAAGGTTAAACGTGCCAGTGTGAATTCATTATCGCTAATAGATTAGTCCATAAGATGATTTACTGTAACTCTTTTTCATTAACGGTGAATGGGTGCCTTGACTTAACGGAGGTCCTCTTGGCCTGTCCGTTCCGACCATCAATCTCTCGGCTGTGGTCAATGTCCTCCTTTATGTGACCCCTCCTCGCTTTACTATGGAGATGAAGAATTAAAATATGTTGGAGCCTTTGACCCCACTAAAAAAATTATGATTCTGTTTTGAGTGCGCCGAACAAGACCCCGCTTTATCGTTTCCTCTGAAAATTATATTCATCCCGGCCTGTCATTCAAGTTGACCCTATCTTATTGTTCTGGGCTTAATGGTTAGCACCTAGCCAAGATAACGCTTAATGCTCTTCTGTCAACCAGAAAAGTCCACATCGTCTTTAAAACACCAGCGGGATGATATCTGCATACCATATTGATAGATATACTTACATTTAATGTATGTACATACCTCTACCTTCGTACCTCGTTCATTAAGGAAAGGATAGGCCCCAATAACTTTTTATTAATATTTCAGTAAAAATTCCCAAAATATACAGTTGAAGTCGGAAGTCATTAAAACTCGTTTTACAACCACTCCACACATTTATTGTTAACAAACTATAGTTTTGGGAAATATTAACATCTACTTTGTGCATGACACAAGTAATTTTGCCAACAATTGTTTACAGACAGATTATTTCACTTATAGTTCACTGTATCAGAATTCCAGTGGGTCAGAAGTTTACATACACTAAATTCACTGTGCCTTTAAACAGCTTGGAAAAATCCAGAAAATGATGTCATGGCTTTAGAAGCTGCTGATAGGCTAATTGACATCATTTGAGTCAATTGGAGGTGTACCTGTGGATGTATTTCAAGGCCTACCTTCAACCTCAGTGCCTCTTTGCTTGACATCATGAGAAAATCAAAAGAAATCAGCCAAGACCTCAGAAAAAAATTGTAGACCTCCACAAGTCTGATTCATCCTTGGGAGCAATTTCCAAACACCTGAAGGTACCACGTTCATCTGTACAAATAATAGTATACAAGTGTAAACACCATGGGACCAAGCAGCCATCATACCGCTCAGAAAGGAGACGCGTTCTGTCTCCTAGAGATGAACGTACTTTGGTGCGAAAAGTGAAAATCAATCCCAGAACAACAGCAAAGGACCTTGTGAAGATGCTGGAGGAAACAGGTACAAAAGTTTATATATCCACACTAAAACGAGTCCTATATCGACATTACCTGAAAGGCCGCTCAGCAAGGAAGAAGCCGCTGCTCCAAAACCGCCATAAAAAAAGCCAGACTATGGTTTGCAACTGCACATGGGGACAAAGATTGTACTTTTTGGAGAAATGTCCTCTGGTCTGTTGAAACAAAAATATAATTGTTTGGCCATAATGACCATCGTTATGTTTGGAGGAAAAAGGGGGAGGCTTGCAAGCCGAAGAACACCACCCCAACCGTGAAGCACGGGGGTGGCAGCATCATGTTGTGGGGGTGCTTTGCTGCGGGAGGGACTGGTGCACTTCACAAAATAGATGGCATCATGAGGGAGGAAAATTATGTGGATATATTGAAGCAACATCTCAAGACATCAGTCAGGAAGTTAAAGCTTGGTCGCCGCAAATGGGTCTTCCAAATGGACAATGACCCCAAGCATACTTCCAAAGTTGTGGCAAAATAGCTTAAGGACAACAAAGTCAAGGTATTGGAGAGGCCATCACAAAGCCCTGACCTCAATCCTATAGAAAATGTGTGGGCAGAACAGAAAAAGCGTGTGCTAGCATGGAGGCCTACAAACCGGACTCAGTTACACCAGCTCTGTCAGGAGGAATGGGCCAAAATTCACACAATTTATTGTGAGAAGCTTGTGGAAGGCTACCAGAAACGTTTGACCCAAGTTAAAGGCAATGCTACCAAATACTAATTGAGTGTATGTAAACTTCTGACCCACTGGGAATGTGATGATTTTTTTAAATCTGAAATAAATAATTCTCTACTATTATTCTGACATTTCACATTCTTAAAATACAGTGGTGATCCTAACTGACCTAAGACAGGAAATGTTTACTCGGATTAAATGTCAGGAATTGTGAAAAAACTGAGTTTAAATGTATTTGGCTAAGGTGTATGTAAACTTCCGACTTCAACTGTAGCTCTGAGGGCTCTGCTGTATAACATTACTGGTACTTTGTGGGTGAGGCAACTCTCCCTCTGCTTGGAGAGGAATGCAATGCATACAGTGTGTCAGCCTATTAGAAGTATACAGCGCTGGGCACTGTGGCTTACACCCAATTTGCTTGACTGAAAATTCAACATAGGTATTACATTAACATGTCACAGTTTTCACCATGTGTGTGTGTCTATGTGTGTGTTTGTGTGTCTACCAGTGTGCATACAGCATGAATGTGTTTGTGTGCTTATATGTGACCTCTGTATAGGCTGTAAGGCTGCCAGCGAGAGGAGACAGCAGCACATTGGATGTGATCTGATGACTGACAGTATGGTTACATGGTCTAATGGCAGGTTTTAAAGCTAGGGCTACCACTAATTGGGGTGATGTGTCCATCCCCATGTCCCCCCAAGCTGTGACTAGTGAGATTATGCATGATTAAGGTATTGGCGGTCCACTGGCTTTAAGATCTCCCAGCATTTAGTCTCAAAGGTAAAATACCCAGTGATAGACAGAGAGGGATCATCCAGGTCATATACTGTAGATATCTCTATATAGGACAGTGTGAGAAGCTGTTAAAAGCTCTAAATGTAGCTACCTCTCCTGCTGTGAGGTGGTTGGTGGTTGATCCCCAAGCATAGTGTTGAACATTATTGATCGCCAGCCTCTCAGTCAGTGAGACCATGTGTTGAGTCTAAGAGCCAATGTAATATTTATGCAATCAGCTTGTTATATAAAACAGTTCAGGAAAGATTCCTGTGGATATTTGTCAAGTTCTTCTGCTCCAACCTATTTGGTAGAAAAGGAGAAGCTGTTGTATAAAGCAAATTTTATTTCGGGCTAACGATTTAGTGTACCACACAAAGTGCACTGTTATTGATAAGATTTGTTAATGAGGTGCCAATTATGAGTGGTTCCTCTGCAGGTTCAACAGTAGGGCTAGATGTTCTGTGCATTTTATCCCTGAAAGTATCTTCAAGACTAAATTCAATAATTTATTTGCATCAAAGTGTTAAATAGACATATTTCGCCACAACATTTCTATGAAACTTCAGGGGGTAGGAATTCCTAATTGTGGGGGTTTGTGGACTTGTTTGGGCCTCAGCATCATTAACTGGGACTCATAACATGACTTCACTGGAAATAATCATATGTTTAACCCTGGAAAAGAATCAACTCAAAATGTGAATATTTATTGAACGCAGATGTTTATTGCTACTTTTCATGAGGAAAGCCCCGAGCACCAACTACGAGCCTCTTGGGTCATTACACCATTAAACAGTGCTGTGGTCACATTGAACACATTAGCTAGGAAAACACATTCACATTTAAACAATTTCCGTTGTCAGGAGTTTAAATGATCAAAAGTAGATGAAGCTAATCCCCTTTTTTCCCTTGTTAGAATATGTAGTTTCCACAAAACCCCCTCGTGAGTTTTCATTTGTAAAGAGAAAGAGAGAGAGCTAGCTGAGAAGCTAAAGGTGCAGGAAGCGGTATCTTGTTAAACTGACAGTTATAATGAGATTAGCATGCAGATATCAAAGAGAAAGACTCTGGAATAAGAGAAGCTGGTAATCCGCTCACACTTTTATTACAAATCTCCATCTCTTGGCTTTCTCTAAAACTGTGCATCCCTTCTTCATTAGCTTCATCAGACTTTGTAACACTTGTCTTGTAAACTCCAGCACTTCTATGGACACAACTTTTCTTGAAAAGTCCCAGAAGTGGGAATTGGGTTTAGGAAAGGGGGATTTCTGATTTCAGGTAGAATTGAACAGTTATTGCCTTCGAACAGGGATGATGTCATCACAACAACTATCTAGCAATTGAAACTACATTATGCTACATGTCGTCTGTGTTATCATAACACTGTTCAACAATGACATACTCCAAATTCAACCTCTACACATCTTTCCTGCCTACCCGTTGTCACGACTTCCGCCGAAGTTGGTGCCTCTCCTTGTTCGGGCGGCTTTCGGCTGGCGACGTCACCGGCTTTCTAGCCATCGCCGATCCACTTTTCATTTTCCATTTGTTTTGTCCTTGGTTTTCACACCTGGTTTCAATTCCCCAATTACATGTTCATTATTTAACTCTCTGTGTCCCCCATGTTTGTGTGCGTGATTGTTTTATGTTTCAGGCATTTACTACCGGGTTTTGTATTTTTACGCCCGTTGTGTTAGTGACAGGTATTTTTTCCCGCACCTGAGAGATTGTTTTGTACTGGTGCTTCTTTATTAAAATACCTTGTCCACGCATCTCTGCTCTCCTGCGCCTGACTCCTTTTTCACTAGTTACACACAGCCTGACACCCGACCTCATCCTCTCGATTAAATGACCCAGAATGAGGTCTTGCAACTGGAGACATTTCTTTGGGTCTGAAATACTCATTATCAAACTGAATCTAGATTTTTTTTTTTTTATATAGTTTTTAAGTGCTCTCGCGTGGAGACAGATTATCCTTTCCCTTCCTTAACTCTCATCCATTGACCTTTACTGTTCAGATAGACATAGCTGTCATAACATATTGTGTGGAACTGTGGATGGATTTGCAAAAGAGGCCATTTATGAAAATCCGCCTTGAAGCCTGCCTGAGAAATCCTTAGGAGACATGAAGGAAAGGGCAGTGTATCGCCCTATGGAGAGGACACGTTGAGTGAGGATCTCTGATATGGAAAGGTGGAAAATACCAGTCTATATGTGCATATATAAAACTTAGTCGAATGGAACTGACCCTATAACTATTGAAATCATTCTCTTTAAAATAGTAGCATATTGAGCATATATCTTGTTAAAATTTTTACATACCAAGCAGGAAAAACAAGCCATATTATTTGACATCAAATGATAACCAGCATTAAAAGCAAAACCACTAGGAGAGCCTTACACAAAAAAGGAGAAGGAGACCATCTACTGTGAAAAATATAGATTAATGCACCCTATTCTGTTTACATTTACATCTTTAGAGTGTAAAACAAATATCAACTTTTGACTGATATTCTGAGAAACCAGTTATTGGTTTTCATTTAAATAGGACCCTTCTAGTGATGTCACTCATTTGAATTGAGCTGTTGGTGGGTTGTTTGTCAGCAGGGGACGGAGCCATTGATTCTCTTTCCCTCTCAGCACATTGATGAAACTCCTCTTTGGAGCTCCCCTGGGAATTCATCTTGTGCTGATAACTTTGAGCAATCTTATCTGGTCAATACTCAAACAAGAGTGAATGCTCAGATTGTCCTTTCAGGTGTTTGTCTCAATTTTAGGTCTATTTTGTTTTTGTTGTTCTCAAGGTTACAGCCTGCACCCTGAATAGTTACTAAAGTATGTTGATGTGTTTTTGTGTTTTTGATTGTTTATCCTTAATCCCATGTTCTGATTTTCATTCTTGTCAAAGACACCCGCTTTAGATGCAGCTCTCTCGGTATTAAGATTTTTATTAGCAAAAATATTATATTTCCAGTTTTGTCAATTATTAATGTATGGGGATATACCTAAAATGCATGTCGTTGCAGTATGTTCAATCATGTGGTGTAACATTACTCATTAAAGAATCCAATAAATAAGTAAATTGTTTCATAAATTGATTATAAGTAACATCTCTCGTGTTTTGATGCTGGAGTTGAGCATTTGATCCAAGTCCCATGCAGCAGTTTCTATATTTTATGTTTTACATTTTATTATTTGTTTGGTTTCTACAACTCTTATAGCACCAAGCAATAACAACACTAGCCTATAAAAACTGCATTCGGAAAGTAACTTTTTATTTACATACTGTGGTCATCGTGGGCTCAAATACAATGTCAGTACATGGGTGAAACGAATTACATTGTAGGTGGAACAGAATGGGTATTTATTTTTATTTAACCAGGTAAGTCATTTAAGAACACATTCTTACTTACAATGACAGCCTAGGAACAGTGGTTTAACTACCTTGTTTTTACCTTGTCAGCTCTGGGATTTGATCTAGCAACCTTTCAGTTACTGGCCCAACACTCTAACCACTAGGCTACCTGCCGCCCCAGGTAGAACGTATGCTAGGCCTTAGATACAGGCAGTCAGATAGCCCATTGCATCTTGGGGGCCAACAGTAGTCATGTGACCCCAATATTGTGTCATTGCTTGTGTAGCCTACAAAACTAAATCAACAGATATACAGTAACATGACACAAAGACCTACAAGAAATTATACATCATATTTCAAGAGCCTGCAGCATCTGCATATAATCAAAAAAGTGTGATAATAATGATGTACACCATATTCATTCATTCATTATATTATTTAGAACCACTAATGACAGGGGGTAGAGGACCAAACATAGTGTTGCATGAGCTTAGCCCGAAGGCCGTCGATCCTGAGGGACTTCTTTGAACTGTCACAATTGGGCTTGTGGTGCAAAGATCATAAACCAGTAAAACATCAGAGTACAGGATATGTCTGAGAGTCACTAACCACATTTGGAGGCCCCTCTGCTCTCTTCTCCTCTCCACACTGACTGGCCTGTAATGAACACAATCTTATCTAACTGAAGAGGACATGCATGGGCTGGTCAGGCTCACGGCTTGACTAGAAACAGTCCTGCACTTCTTAGAAATCATGATTTGCAGCCGCCTGGTAAAAATGTTATAAACAAATCACAAATGACACACTGTCAGTATTGGTCAGTTAAATATTATGCCACCATCTTCTTATAGGGAAATTAAACAAACTTCCCTAACTGAAAATCAACTAAAATACATAACATTTGTAAAATACCGTAACAGAGATTTGTTTTATGCATACTCTCCACACAAGTAAAACTTGTGAAAGTGAAAACTTTTCCTACATTTTCCTTACTAAGAGAGAGAAGGGAGTCTGACCTGCAGCCACACAATCCATCAGCATTTGTCCCAGTCTCTAGACTAAACACACTCTCATTACACACAGCCTTACACAGCGCTAGGGGCCCTGAAGGGATTCTCAATAATGTTTATTAGCCCAAGACAGTGTACACAAATCGTCTGCTGTACAATACAGTAAACACAATTTGTTATGTTGATTTATAATTAAAGGACCTCAGCAAGCACAGCTTACGGGATGACAACAGGTGGCGTGACAATGTTCTTAGGAACTTAACCCATGAATGCTCTGCAATGATCTCACCACGTCTCACACCCTCTTTGGATTCCCCTAGCCTGATTAGAGTTGAGCTGGTGTAACGTCAAGGAAGGCTGTATGCTGAAAATGAACCTCAATATGTTTTCTTAGTGAATTCCAACAGTGGCTTACTGTGGCTCACTGTACGATGCAGGCCTACTACTCTTGAGCAATTCCCTCAAGTGTATGGGTTTGTTTTTATCATTGTGGTTTTACATATAACAGTGTAGGTTACCTCTAAAATGGGGCACTCCTGAGTGGCTGGCCTCTGAGCTGAGGGAGTGTTTTGCAAGGGCAAGTGCATACATGATTCAGGCCGAGGTTGGCCCTTGATTGTGTTTGTGTGCTTTGTGCAACAAACATTTCAGGGAGTGCTTAGCGTCAGCAGTTTACATTCATGAAAAGATACTCCAGTCTCAAGTATCTGCTAAGCATCAGGACTTTGAGAGAGGGGCGACATCAACAAAGAATCTGACACCCTGGAGATACATTTGCATTGACTCGAGAATTTTAGACAACAACATGGCAAAATAGGTCTCTGTCCTTGGGCCCAACACATAAAGTGGTAAAACATCGGGTTACTTGCGTTTTGGATCACTGTAATTGCAGAAAATTCTGGTGCCAGCGGTTTGCCCTTTTCCTACCGCCAAGCATTGGCTCTTGGAGGGTGAGACCAGTTTGCCACGGATCTGCGGGGCAAGCAGAAGTTAATTGCTTCAACTTCCTTCTTACGAAGTTCACACATCTTTTGCATGGTGGCGACAGAAGGCCCAAGCAGTTCCTTTGGTGTGGTAGGAGGGCTTTTCCTTGTCCGAGAGGCTGGACAAGTTGAGCCACAAGGCTCTCTCCCCCACCACAGCAAGGCTCATGGCATCCCCACATCCTTTGCCTAAGAGATTGTTCATCTCTAGTAACTTGTCCTGGTAAGCCAACAGTAGGGACGTTATGTTCAACACCCATACTGAACGTGCCACAGACACGTAGACCGTATGGAACATGGAGGTGGTAAAGTGCTTCGTCTTCCCAGGGAGAACAGTGCCGGTCATCGACGAGGCCAGTCCCAGTAGCGTTTGGCTTCCTAAACGCTGGGACAGCTGGGAGAAATAGTTTTCCTGGGATGGTACGAGAGGGGAGTGGCTTCCTGTCAAACCAATCCCTAGCTAGCAAGCGTTCACCTCGCGGCTAATAGCTTAGCTAGTTAGCACACTGCTAGCCAAAGAAAGTGCAAGCTTTCCTTGTCTCTCGACAAACTAAGCGTGTCTCTCAATCTTCAAGCTGTGAAGCTAGAGCAGTCAGTCTAGCCAACATGACACGGGTGAGCGTGGATTGAGCTAAAAGCGAGAGGAGAGTTAGCAATTCTACCCCCTACCCTTGGTGTACCTAGCCTTGCGGCGAGTTACCAGGGTTAGCTAAGCCTTCCGGCAAGATCTAGCCCTCTGTAGTGTTGTTAGCTACACGAGAGAAGGGCGCTAGCTATATTACCGTGTTGCAAGTATTAATGCTGGTGTGGTTAGATTGTTTTCCAGCAAGCTAGCCAAGTTGAATAAAAGTTTAAAAAGGATTGATAGGTGACAGAAGGCAGCGGTTACAGCCTCAAGTCTTCTTGGGTATTTCGCTAAAAGCTTGGCACACCTGTATTTGGGAGTTTCTCCCATTCTTCTCTGCAGATCCTCTTAAGCTCTGTCAGGTTGGATGGGGAGCGTTGCTGCACAGCTATTTTCAGGTCTCTCCAGAGATGTTTGATCGGGTTCAAGTCCAGGCTCTGGCTGGGCCACTTAAGGACATTCAGAGACTTGTCCTGAAGCCACTCCTGCGTTGTCTTGGCTGTGTGCTTAGGGTCGTAGTCCTTTTGGAAGGTGAACCTTCGTCCCAGTCTAAGGTCCTGGGGGTCTAAGCCATTTCTTTCCGGCTGGTGCATTTTATTTATGCCTCGCCTGTTTAGCGTTTGGCATGTGTTATTGTATTACGCGTTTAGCGTTTTGTTTGATTCATTGTTTGAGTAAAGTGCTTTGCTCACTCAGTACTGTTCTCCTGCACCTGACTTTTATGCACCAGCTACACAAGAGTCCTGACAGAATCACACACCTGCCATGGAGTCAGCAGGAGCAGGTACCCCGGTCAGAGGAGTCGAGGAACGCATCCAGGAACACGCGGCTATGTTACATCATCTCGGTGCCATGATTGATCGCGTTGTCCAGACCATGAAACACTGAGAGAGACAGGAAGTCTCTCCAGCGCCTCGAGAAATGCAACCGGGGTTACCTCTACTCGTCCCGTCCGGATCCAGCTCCAGTGGGATGCATCTCTCCCTTCCCAGGGAGTATGATGGGACGGCCATACAGTGCCAGGGGTTCCTCTTACAACTGGACCTATACCTGGTTACCGTTCACCCAGCTCCCTCAGGAAGGGAGAGAGTCTCCGCCCTCGTCTCATGCCTCTCGGGGAGAGCTCTGGAGTGGGCCAATGCCGTGTGGGGAGAGGAAGACGCGGTGTTGGACCACTGAGGAGTTCACGCTTCCGGGCCATCTTTGACCATCCGCCCGAAGGTAGAACGGCGGGAGAACGACTTTTTCATTTGAGGCAGGGGACGAGGAGCGGACAGGAGTTCGCGCTGGAGTTCAGGACTTTGGCCGCCGGAGCCGGATGGAACGACAGGGCCCTCATCGACCATTATCGATGCAGCCTGCGCGAGGATGTCCGACGGGAGTTGGCCAGCAGGGATGCCACCATCAACTTTGACAAAGTAGTGGATCTGTCCATCCGGTTGGATAACCTGCTGGTTACCCGTGGACGTCCTGAGAGGGCTCTGTCGGTTCCATCTCCCAGTACTCCCGCTCCGGTGCCCATGGAGTTGGGAGGGGCTGCACATAGGGAGGCTGGAGGAGGGGCCTTCATGTGCACCATCTGTGGCCGCAGAGGACTGCCGGTTGGTGCCGGGTTGGTCATTCTGGTAATCGAGGCAGCAGGCAGGGCACTCTGGCGTCACCCCAGGTGAGTATGCACCACTCTCATCCAGAGTCCTCTGTTGTTCACTTGTTTCCCCAAGTTCTCAGCATAAGGCGCTAGTTGATTCAGGCGCAGCTGGGAATTTTATCGACAGAGCGTGAGCCCTTAGTTTAGGGATCCCCATTATTCCTGTGGTTAGACCTTTCCCGGTTCACGCTCTGGATAGTTGACCATTAGGGTCCGGGCTAATCAAGGAGGCCACCATCTCCCTGTTCATTGAGATGCAGGGGGGTCACGAGGAGAGAATCAGTCACTTTCTCATTGAATCTTCTGCGTTTCCCGTGGCACTAGGCCTTCCTTGGTTGGCTCGTCATAACCCCACCATTTCCTGGCAACAGAGGGCTCTCACGGGGTGGTGTGTAGAAGTTTCCGTTGGTGCTACCACGGTGGAAAGTCCAGACCAGGTCTCCACCGTGCACATCCCCCCCAGAATATGCGGGAGACGAGTGGAAGACAGCGTTTAGTACCACCTCAGGAGTTGTTGGCTGTGGTTAAAGCTTTGAAGGTGTGGAGACATTGGCTTGAGGGGCTAAACACCTTTTCCTCATCTGGACTGACCACCGCAACCTGGAGTACATCCGGGCAGCTAGGAGACTGAATCCTCGTCAGGCAAGGTGGGCCATGTTCTTTACCCGTTTTGTGTTTACCCTGTCTTGCATACCAGGTTCCTGGAATGTGAAGGCAGACACACTGTCCCGACGGTATGACACAGAGGAGCGGCCCATGGATCAGACTCCCATTCTCCCGGCTTCCTGCCTGGTAGCGGCGGTCGTGTGGGAGCTGGACGCGAACATAGAGCAGGCATTGCGTACAGAGCCCCTCCACTCCAGTGTCCCGTCTGGCGTCAGTACATTCCGTCCCACACATCACCCTCCTCTGGTCATACAGGGGTCGGGCAGACGGTGCGCTGTCTGACAGGGAAGTACTGGTGGCCCACCTTGGCTTGGGATGTGAGGGTTTATTTTTCCTCCTGCTCGGTGTGCGCTCAGTGTAAGGCTCCTAGACACCTGCCCAGAGGTAAGCTACATCCCTTACCCGTTCCACAATGGCCTTGGTCACACCTGTCGGTGGATTTTCTAACGGATCTTCCTCCCTCACAGGGAAACACCACGATCCTGGTCGTTGTGGATCGTTTCTCTAAGTCCTATCGTCTTATTCCTATGCCCGATCTTCCTAAGGCCCTACAAACTGCGGAGGCCCTGTTTACACACGTCTTCCTGCACTACGGGGTGCCTAAGGATATAGTGTCTGATCGGGGTTCCCAGTTCACTTCGAGAGTCTGGAGGGCGTTCATGGAATGTCTGGGGGTCTCGATCAGCCTTACCTCGGGTTTCCACCCCGAGAGTAATGGGCAGGTGGAAAGAGTGAACCAGGATGTGGGCAGGTTTCTGCCGGGGGAGTGGGCGGCGTTCGTGCCCTGGGCAGAGATGGTGCAGAACTCGCTCCGCCACTCCTCCACTAACCTCTCCCCACATCCTAATGGCCTGGTACTCAGGGCTCTATTGTCCCTCTAACCAAATTTCATATCAAATACTTATCATCAAAACTGTAGGCCTATCAACTAACCTCACTGTGATGAACAATTAACTTGTTAGGGAGTGGCAGCTGAGGGGTCGGTTTTGGAGAGCCTGGCGTGCCCAAAGTAAAATGCCTCCCATTCAGGCCCAGAAAATAGAATATGCACATATTTGGTACCATTGGATAGGAAACACTCTGAATTTTCTAAAACAGAACGCATATACAGTGGGGAAAAAAAGTATTTAGTCAGCCACCAATTGTGCAAGTTCTCTCACTTAAAAAGATGAGAGAGGCCTGTAATTTTGACAGACAAAATGAGGAAAAAAAAATCCAGAAAATCACATTGTAGGATTTTTTATTAATTTATTTGCAAATTACGGTGGAAAATAAGTATTTGGTCACATACAAACAAGCAAGATTTTTGGCTCTCACAGACCTGTAACTTCTTCTTTAAGAGGCTCCTCTGTCCTCCACTCGTTACCTGTATTAATGGCACCTGTTTGAACTTGTTATCAGTATAAAAGACACCTGTCCACAACCTCAAACAGTCACACTCCAAACTCCACTATGGCCAAGACCAAAGAGCTGTCAAAGGACACCAGAAACAAAATTGTAGACCTGCACCAGGTTGGGAAGACTGAATCTGCAATAGGTAAGCAGCTTGGTTTGAAGAAATCAACTGTGGGAGCAATTATTAGGAAATGGAAGACATACAAGACCACTGATAATCTTCCTCGATCTGGGGCTCCACGCAAGATCTCACCCGTGGGGTCAAAATGATCACAAGAACGGTGAGCAAAAATCCCAGAACCACACGGGGACCTAGTGAATGACCTGCAGAGAGCTGGGACCAAAGTAACAAAGCCTACCATCAGTAACACACTCGCCGCCAGGGACTCAAATCCTGCAGTGCCAGGCGTGTCCCCCTGCTTAAGCCAGTACATGTTCAGGCCCGTCTGAAGTTTGCTAGAGAGCATTTGGATGATCCAGATGAGGATTGGGGAGAATGTCATATGGTCAGATGAAACCAAAATAGAACTTTTTGGTAAAAACTCAACTAAATGCGTGTTTGGAGGACAAAGAATGCTGAGTTGTATCCAAAGAACACCATACCTACTGTGAAGCATGGGGGTGGAAACATCATGCTTTGGGGCTGTTTTCTCTGCGAAGGGACCAGGGCGACTGATCCGTGTAAAGGAAAGAATGAATGGGGCCATGTATCGTGAGATTTTGAGTGAAAACCTCCTTCCATCAGCAAGGGCATTGAAGATGAAACGTGGCTGGGTCTTTCAGCATGACAATGATCCCAAACACACCGCCCGGGCAACGAAGGAGTGGCTTCAGTAAGCATTTCAAGGTCCTGGAGTGGCCTAGCCAGTCTCCAGATCTCAACCCCATAGAAAATCTTTGGAGGGAGTTGAGCGTCCGTGTTGCCCAGCGACAGCCCCAAAACATCACTGCTCTAGAGGAGATCTGCATGGAGGAATGGGCCAAAATACCAGCAACAGTGTGTGAAAACCTTGTGAAGACTTACAGAAAACGTTTGACCTCTGTCATTGCCAACAAAGGGTATATAACAAAGTATTGAGATAAACTTTTGTTATTGACCAAATACTTATTTTCCACCATAATTTGCAAATAAATTCATAAAAAATCCTACAATGTGATTTTCTGGATTTTTTTTCCTCATTTTGTCTGTCATAGTTGAAGTGTACCTATGATGAACATTACAGGCCTCTCTCATCTTTTTAAGTGAGAGAACTTGCACAATTGGTGGCTGACTAAATACTTTTTTTCCCCACTGTAGTAGGCGAGGAATTTCTGTCCTGGTAAAAGAGATTTTGACACATTGCTCATTTGGGAACCCCTCCCTCATGAAAATGACCATATAAGGGCATATGAATGCAGTACCCATCGCTTCCTTTAGATGTCAACAGTCTCGAGACAGTGTACCTTTTCATTTTGGATGCTTTAGACCAGAGAATAAGAGCAAACCAGGAAGTGACTCATTTATGTAAACAGTACCCAGCGCGCGCTCCCGAGAAGGCACGCTGTGTCTTTTTTTACCGTTGATTTATAATAGTAAATATACGTAAAAGTGTTCCTAAGGATACATTTAAAACTATGTTTGATTGTTCTTGGACAAGTTTATAGGTATAAGATGAACGAGTTTGCGTCACGTTTCAATGGACTAGTGGAGGCTGTCGTTTCTGATTATAATGCGCGAACCAAATGGAGGATTTATGGATAAAATACATTACTTTTTCTAACAAAAGAACCATGGATTGTCTTTGTTGGACACTTAGGATGACCTCAGCAGAAGTTCTTCAACAGGTAATTGATTTGTTTTTGCTGTGAAATGTGTTATGTGTGTGCCATGATGGCTAATCGATTCATGGCTATGGGAAAAATGTGAGGTGCTACCCTCAAACAATCAAATGTGCTGCTTTCGCCGTAAAGCCTTTTTGAAATCTGACAACGCTGTGATATTGCCAAGAAACAGAGCTTTTGATGAGTATGGAACACTTGTATATTGGTGGATGTTTAATAATTCAACTTTTGGATTTTGAATTTGTCGCCTTACATTTCACCTGGTAGTGTCGGGATTGGGGCGCTAGCGCCCCAGCAATTCCTGAGAGGTTAAAGGCACAGTCAATTTAGTGTATGTAAACTTCTGACCCACTGGAATTGTGATACAGTGAATTATAAGTGAAATAATCTGTCTGTAAACAGTTGTTGGAAAAATTACTTGTCATGCACAAAGTAGATGTCCTAACCGACTTGCCAAAACTATAGTTTGTTAACAAGAAATTTGTGGAGTGGTTGAAAAACAAGTTTTAATGACTCTAAGTGTATGTAAACTTCTGACTTCAACTGTATACATATATATAGTTTAGTGACTTTTTCCATAACTCTGTAATAGTAAAGGCTTGCTTTTTCTTTGGCTTTCACTTCCTTTTCAAGTGGAAATGTTCTCAATTGTGTTTGAACCAAACGTGAGTAGAAATTACAATACTGTGCTACCATGTCCCCGTAGGAAGAAGATGAGTTGACAGCTGAGGCTGGGTTTCAGTGTTCCAAACAGGGTCAGGTCTTGGTGGTGTGCCGCTGCACCTTGGTGTATAACCACGACAGACGGAGACCATGTGAGTGACAGGTACAGGCAGAGGAAGCACCCAAGGTTACGTCATGTACTGTAAATACATTTGACTTACAGCTAAATCATATCAGATCTGAAGCATTTCTTGTTTGTCGTGCTAGTGTTTCTCCGACTGAGTCATAGTCCTATTTCTTGAATCCAATAAAGATGTAAATAGGATTCAAAATGCATCAGAGTAGCCACAGCATTCTTGTGTGTTATAATGTAGGTTAGTATACACGTGATGTTTTCTTGGCTCTGGCCCTAGATCCTATGCCGAGAATAGTATACCACCTAAACAATGATGTCAGGCACTTTTGGCTTGTACATGTTCATATCAAATCAAAGTTTATTGGTCGCGTTAAATATAGTGTTCAGTATTTGCTCTACTGGTATGTCACGCGCATTTCATAAAACTAATATGTCGTTATAGTCACATAATACAGTGAGTAATGTCACCAAAAGTGACATATACTGTAAATAATATGTCATCTTAACTAACATAACTACAATGGTTTTATGTAATTACAGTATTTTTTACATATTACAATGAAAACTACAATGCTCAACCACCTCATATTGCATCACCTTCTATAATTATATTAGCGTAAATATAAACAAATCAACATTTGATTGTCCATTCTACGTAAATGTCACGAATGCCTAGATAAACATTGAAAGGTCTATTCCAAGAAGTCTTTGTGAGTGAGGGATATTCCCATCTATTATATTCTAGGGTTATGAGAAAACATTACCTGAATGACCTGTCTATTATTATTTGCACTAATGAATAATAATTACGACCATTTCTTTACCTAAGCCATAAACTTTGACATTTGAGGCTATATTCTCAAAATATTGCACTGAATAGCACTCCACTGACCATATGTCACATGCAAAATGATTATTAAGTTTGATTGATGTCTAGCATTTACAATTAGAGTGATATAATTGAATACAGTGGCCATTTTGGCAGAGCAGACATGGTGAGCAAAAGGCCAGCTACATGCAGGCTCATGGAGGCTCATGACTCCTGCTTTCATAGGCTTGGACCAAAAACACTATGTGCTGAAAGTCTTTTCTCTCCCATTGTTTACCTTGAATTCCCCAGATGTTCTAAACATGTGGAAGTTTTATATGGTAGTTAACGGGTGGTCACGCTTGAACTGCCTCTCCCTCAGAAACAATTAATAAACCGTAATGTCTTCTCAACAGTACATTTGTTTCATACCATTTCCACGTCAAGAAGAAAGGCCCTCATTCCTGGGAGTTTATTTAACTTCCAATTCTACACTGTGGTTGAGCAAATAACACCTCAGCCTCTTGACCAACATGAGAGAGCGTTATGGCAATCAACCGTAACTGGACCATGGTGTTTAACCTCATGTCCTTGACTCCTGTTGCTTGCTACAGTACATGAACACCTAATCCATGCCAAAATAATAGGTTGTTTCAAGTGGAAACTTGTCCAAATGTGAGAGGAGTAAATATAGCTATAGCTAACTGAAGGGCAGCGGGTGAGAAGATGTCTGGTTCAGTGTGCCATTAAAGGATCCATTGAGCACAGGAATTCAGCTTATGTAACCCACTGCCAATTGTAAATGTATGATTAGATCACAACATTGTTGACTACTTTAAAGTTCAGGGTTCACATGCTCTATTTTACTTCATCGGCAAGGAACAATGGGGGTGTTGTGCCAATTCTAATCCTTGAACGGGCCCTTATTTTTGTATAGCTTTTCATTTCAAATTAAAGGGAAATAAATGACTTTTACCTTAGTTGTAGGGAAAAGGCAATGAAATAACACAATTTTATGACATATCACATATCACGATGATGAATAATTTGCCTACTGAAATTTAGAATAAAGAGTATATACCATTGTGATTTATGTTAACACAAGTCCTTGCCTTCCAGGTAAGTACCTTAAAGTGGCAATCTGCAGTTGCTACATACATTTTTGGAATTAAAGTAAATGGTATACACTATCGGTCAAAAGTTTTAGAACACCTACTCATTCAAGGGTTTTTCTTCATTTTAACAATTTTATACATTGTAGAATAATAGTGAATACATAAAAACTATTAAATAACTCATATGAAATCATGTAGTAATCAAAATATATTTTATATTTGAGATTCTTCAAATAGCCACCCTTTGCCTTGATGACAGCTTGCATTCTCTCAACCAGCTTCACTTGGTATGCTTTTCCAAAAGTCTTGAAGGAGTTCCCACATATGCTGAGCACTTGTTGGCTGCTTTTCCTTCACTCTGCGGTTCGACTCATCCCAAACCATCTCAATTCGGTTGAGGTTGGGGGATTGTGGAGTCCAGGTCATCTGATGCAGCACTCCATCACTCTCCTTCTTGGTAAAATAGCCCTTACACAGCCTGGAGGTGTGTTGGTCATTGTCCTGTTGAAAAACAAATTATAGTCCCACTAAGCCCAAACCAGATGGGATGGCATATTGCTGCAGAATGCTGTGGTAGCCATGCTGGTTAACTGTGCCTTGAATTCAAAATAAATCACAGACAGTGTCACCAGCAAAGCATCCCCACACCATAACACTTCCTCCTCCACGATTTACGGTGGGAAATACACATGCAGAGATCATCCGTTCACCCACATCACGTTTCACAAAGACACGGTGGTTTGAACCAAAAATCTCCAATTTGGACTCAAGACAGAAGAACACATTTCCACCGGTCTAATGTCTATTGCTTGTGTTTCTTGGCCCAAGCAAGTCTCTTCTTCTTATTGGTGTCCTTTAGTAGTGGTTTCTTTGCAGCAATTCGACCATGAAGGCCTGATTCACGCAGTCTCCTCTGAGCAGTTGATGTTGAGATCTGTCTGTTACTTGAACTCTGTAAAGCATTTATTTGGGCTGCAATTTCTGAGGCTGGTAAATCTAATGGAGTTATCCTCTGCAGCAGAGGTAACTCTGGCGGTCCTCATGAGAACCAGTTTCATCGTAGCGTTTTATGGTCTTTGCAACTGCACTTAAAATTTTCCGTATGGACTGACCTTAATGTCTTAACTTCTTAGGGAGCGGCAGCTGAGGTGTCGGTTTTGGAGGGTCTGGCATGCCCAAAGTAAAAGGCCTGCCACTCAGGCCCAGAAACTAGGATAGGCGCGTTCACGGGCTGGCGCGCGCTGTGGTTTTTTTCCTTTCCTATCGTCCAGTTTATAATCCGGTTGAAATATTATAGTAAATATATAAAAAAGTGTTCCTAAGGATACATTATCAATGATGTTTGATTGTTCTTGGACAAGTGTATAGGTTGAACGTGTTCTCTTCACGTTTCAATGGGTGAGTGGACGGCTGGACGCTGTATTTTATGAACATAACGCACCAATCAAACAGATTTATGGCTATAATACATGACTTTTCCTAACAAAAGAACCTTTGGATGTCTTCGTTGGACACTTGGGAAGCCCTCAGCAGAAGTTCTTCGAAAGGTAAGGGATTTTATATTAGCGATTTTATGCGTTTTATGAGACCCGCTTTGGTTATGGATTTATGCTAATGCATAAAATATGAGAGGGGCTATTCTCAAACAATCAAATGTTGTGCTTCGCCGTAAAGCCTTTTGAAATCTGACAACGCTGTGATATTGCCAAGAATCAGAGCTTTTGATGACTATGCAACAGTTGGATATTGATGAATGCTTAATAATTCAACTTTTGGATTTTGAATTTGGCGCTAGCGCCCCACTGCTCCCTAAGTAGTTAAAGTAATGATGGACTGTCATTTCTCTTTGCTTATTTGAGCTGTTCTTGCCATAATATGAACTTGGTATTTTACCAAATAGGGCTATCTTCTGTATACCACCCCTACCTTGTCACAACACAACTGACTGGCTCAAACGTATTAGGAAGGAAAGAGAATGCTGGTTGAGAGAATGCCAAGACTGTCATCAGGGCAAAGGGTGACTATTTGAAAATATATTTATATTAACACTTTTTTGGTTACTACATGATTCCATATGTGTTATTTCATAGTTTTAATGCATTCACTATTATCCTACAGTGTAGAAAAATTGGTTCTGTGAAGTTGGTGTTCAGAAACGTTCTTGCAAAATCAGGAAAATGTTTAGTACAAACATTCTATAATCATCAGCATGACTCGACAAATGTGTTATTTGTCCAGTCTTTATCATCCTAATGTTAGATAAAACCCTAACTAGAATTTAATGGGCATCTCATCTAATGTTCTGGGAATGCCTCAAAACTTCCTTAAAACTATAATTGTTATATATTGGATGGTTAGTCATTGCATCCATAACTCTGTCTATGACTGTTCTCCAAGCCCATGCCTAAGCTTTTTTTTTACCAAAACAGAGGTGGTGTGACTGTTTCAACTAAGGATTGTCCCTTTAAGCCTCGTCTCACCCCTCAGAGCTAATATTTGGACTTCCATTACACTTGGTTTACCCTACCCATGTTGCTCTAGTGGGGGGTCAAAGGGCACCCATCCATCAGAAAGACGTCAGCCATCACTGAGTATCTGTGACCCTTCTGGCCCTCACCTTTCATCTGTCTCTCTGATTAGTTTGGCCATATGAAAGGGACTTAAAAAATGAAACGTCAACAGACCAATCCCCCAGGAGACTCTGCTCCTCGGAAGTTTACATACACTTAGTATGGAGTCATTAAAATTCATTTTTCAACCACTTCACAAATTTCTTGTTAACAAACTATAGTTTTGGCAAGTCAGTTAGGACCTCTAAGTAATTTTTCCAACAATTGTCTACAGCCAGATTACTTCACTTATATTTCACTGTATCACAATTCCAGTAGGTCAGAAGTTTACATATACACTAAGTTGACTGTGCCTTTAAACAGCTTGGAAAATTCCAGAAAATTATGTCATGGCTTTAGAGGCTTCTGATAGGCTAATTGACATAATTTGAGTCAATTGGAGTTGTACCTGTGGATGTATTTAAAGTCTTACCTTCAAACTCAGTGCCTCTTTGCTTGACATCATTGGAAAATCAAAAGAAATCAGGCAAGACCTCAGAAAAAAATTGTAGACCTCCACAAGTCTGGTTCATCCTTGGGAGCAATTTTCAAACGCCTGAAGGTACCTCGTTCATCTGTACAAACAATAGTATACAAGTATAAACACCATGGGACCACGCAGCCGTCATACCGCTCAGGAAGTGGCAGGTAGCCTAGTGGTTAAAGCAATGGACTAGTAACCGAAAGGTTGCAAGATTGAATCCCCGAGCCGACAAGGTAAAAATCTGTCGTTCTGCCCCTGAACAAGGCAGTTAACCCACTGTTCCTAGGCCGTCATTGAAAATAAGAATTTGTTCTTAACTGACTTGCCTAGTAAAATAAAAAAAGAAGGAGATGCAATCTGTCTCCTACAGATGATTGTACTTTGGTGCGAAAAGTGCAAATCAATCCCAGAACAACAGCAAAGGACCTTGTCAAGATGCTGGAGGAAAC
Source organism: Brachymystax lenok tsinlingensis (assembly GCA_030435695.1). Lineage (NCBI taxonomy): Eukaryota > Metazoa > Chordata > Actinopteri > Salmoniformes > Salmonidae > Brachymystax > Brachymystax lenok. Next base: position 9,441,386 of record CM059786.1, on the reverse strand, counting down.
AGGTACAAAAGTATCTATATCCACAGTAAAACGAGTCCTATATCGACATAACCTGAAAGGGCCCTCAGCAAGGAAGAAGCCACTGCTCCAAAACCGCCACAAAAAAGCCAGACTACATTTTGCAACTGCACATGGGGACAAAGATCGTACTTTTTTGAGAAATGTCCTCTGGTCTGATGAAACAAAAATAGAACTGTTTGGCCATAATGACCATTATTATGTTTGGAGGAAAAAGGGGGAGGCTTGCAAGCCGAAGAACACCATCCAAACCGTGCAGTACGGGGGTGGCAGCATCATGTTGTGGGGGTGCTTTGCTGCAGGGGGGACTGGTGCACTTCACAAAATAGATGACATAAGCTGAAATAAACATTTCTCTCTACTATTACTCTGACTTTTCACATTCTTAAAATAAAGTGGTGATCCTAACTGACCTAAGACAGGGAATTTTTACTAGGATTAAATGTCAGGAATTGTGAAAACTGAGTTTAAATGTATTTGGCTAAGTTGTATGTAAACTTCCGACTTCAACTGTATATTCTAGGTCTGCAGTGCACGGGCTAGCACAGCACGGGCTAGGGTACACCAGCCCAACACAGGCTATCCCACATCAGCCCAACACGGGCTAGCCTACACCCACCCTCAACAAGCCCACACAAGCCTCACATGTCTAGCCCACACCAGCCCACACCAAGCCCAACACGGGCTAGCCCACACCAGCCCAACACAGGCTAGCCTACACCAGCCCAATACGGGATAGCCTACACCAGCCCAACATTGACTAGCCTACACCAGCCCAAAGTGTGTTCCCCCAGTCCTGGAGGGAAGGAAAAGTCATTCCGCTACTTAAGAATAGTAAAGTCCCCTTTACTGCCTCGAATAGAAGAACAATCAACCTGTTACCAACCCTTAGTAAACTTTTGGAAAAAATTGTGTTTGACCATATACAATGCTATTTTACAGTAAACAATTTAACAACAGACTTTCAGTATGCTTATAGGGAAGGACATTCAACAAGCACAGCACTTGAACAATGACTGATGATTGGCTGAGAGAAATTGATGATTAAAAGATTGTGGGGCTGTTTTGTTTGTGTTACACCCCCTGCTATATTGTTGATAAAGAGTTACCTGTCTATCAGACCACAGAGGGTGTTCTTTAATGGAAGCCTCTCCAACATAATCCAGGTAGAATCAGTAATTCACCAGGGCAGCTGTCTAGGCCCCTTACATTATTCAATCTTTACTAATGACATGCCACTGTGTGTGTCTATGTATGCTGATGACTCAACACTATACACATCAGCTACTATAGCGACTGAAATGACTGCAACGCTTAACCTTTTCATGTGTGAGTTCCAAATATCTCTAACCGTCGCCCCTACGTGAGTTTTTTATGTGCGTAATGTCAGAATGCCCTCACTGTTCCAAAATGTGATTGTCACGCAACAGCACAGTTACTCGCGCTGCCCTCAAACCAAGGTACACTGCCTGCTAACTATCTACAGGCTATATTTCAAATTATTTTCTAACAACAGTTTGAATTGAATTGAATCCTCGTGAATTTGCATAAGAAGTAGACCATTTCACTGTTTCACTGACAATTTATGTTTGTGGCTTTACTGAGCGGACAAACTTCGCTCTTCAATGAGAACCCAAGCACTTCCCTAGTGTTTCCCCAGATCAAGTATGAAGACATTACAACATTTTCCTCCAGCACATTTTCTGGCTGGTGCCCGGATTGAATTCATGGTTGTTTTCCTTACAAATTGGAGTTTGGACATGTGTGCGTTCCTATCAAAGTAAGTGGCTTATATTCTGTATATCGTGTTGTCGTTTCTGCTGTAGCACACCATATGTATGTACTGTTTTATTCACATGTTTTCAAGTACTGATGACAAATCTTGCATTCCGTTTTTAATGGACACATGTGATGTGTGTAAATGAATGTTTTACTGATTATGATGAGCTAATGCTAAGCTATTTACCAGCTATGTGTGGCGCCATGTTTGTTGACATCATACAATGCATTCTGGTTGTCACGTAAGCGTCTGTCAGACCAAAGATGTTATAACAAGGGATAGTTCACTCGACTGATTTATGGTGCTTTCAAGACAACTGTCAACTAGGTAAAATCTTAACATCAATGATCTTCAGGTTGGAAAGTCGGAGCTCCAGAAAGAGGCCCGAGTTCCTGAGTTGGATGACCGTTCAAAGCGATTTTTCCCATCCGGAGTTATTTTTTTTCCCGAGTTCCCAGTTGTTTTGAACGCGGCATGAGATTGTAACTTTGGTACCCCAGTGTTGCCAGCTCAGACCCCCCTTTCCAGGGGTTTTATTTTTATTTAGCGTATGAACTTCTCTTGTGTTTTCCCCCCATTTATTGATAAATCCCTGATCATAGTAATATTACCTGCATCATATCCCCATGATATATTCCCCATTTCTACCCCGTGGACTTGAACCCCACAAATGAAATGAACCCCCTCACAAACTCCCCTAAAATGATTTTATCCCTGTTTTGCTTTCGCTCTACGGTTCGGCTAGGCAGTAGGCTTGTATTTGGTGTGATGATCTGTGAGGTGAACATTTTTATTTGCTTTGTGATTTTGTCAAAAACGGTAAACGACTTGTCAAGTCATGTGCTCCAGGTCTTGTATACACTGTAACAATTTGATTGACGATTTGTAATATGCTGAAAAGGGGCTAAAACTTGTTTATTTGCATTTTATAGTGAATGGCATTCTGGAATTATGAGGTTTTCGCCAGGTTAAACATAAACAAACATGGCTGCTGTTAGCTTAGCTGACACACATTTATTTTCTAAACAAAATTACATTAGTCTCTTGTGCTCACCAGATATGTGGTACATTGTAAACTAGTCTAGCTGTTTGGTCACTAACTTTAGTTTTTTGTCAGCGCAACCTGTTATTTAGACTGGTTTATGGGATGTGTTCTGTGTGATGCTTGGATGATGAAGTTCGCATTTATCTTTTACAATAAAAGGTCAAATTGAGGAATAAAGTTTAAGACCTTTATTTCCCATCAGTACCAAAAAAATCTACTAAATACCTAAAACTACTTCTTAATCATGGCCTCTAAAATGTCCATTAGGCATGCCTCCCTGACAGTCACCTACTTCTCCTGCCTCCACATCTGGATCTTTCTGGGAGGGAGAGGAGGAGATGATGACCGTTGGGGTGATGGAGTGACAGCCCTGGGGTGAGCTTGAACAATATGGAAAAGGATAGCTTTCAGCATCAAACATACATTACATGTAAAGGCATGTAAAAGCAATAAATGTCAAGTTAACATACAGCAGTGTACCTTGTATTTTTGCTTATGGTTCTCCCACTTATTTTTCACCCATGCAGGTGACAGCTGCCCCTCCAGCTCACACTCCTCCACGGAAATCCTGAAAAGAAATTAGATGAAGTACAACATTGACCAAAACACATGAGCAAAGTAGAGTCGTGTGAACTTTCTGTAGATAGATACACTGCCAATACTTTATCAAATTGGAGTGCCAAGGTGAAACAGTAATGAGTGCAGCTTACCATTAGTTTAACCATAACAGATTATGTGCAATGAAACTAGCTAGACCCATTCAGGCTGTTCAAGTAGAAACTAATATTGCATAGCATGAACATTACAATCAGTTTAACACAGATAAACTGACGGGACAAATCAGAAAATAAAAGTGTTGAAACCAGCACCGCTGTGGAAAATAGGAATGTAGGCTACCACATTACTAACATAGGCTATAGCTAGTGGCAGTGCTTAGAGCAGTGGCAAGATCGCTAACTATGGCCACATGACTTACTCAAAACCTTTTTTTTGGCGGCATTTCTCCTGCCGTATTTGACACTAAATTAAATGGTGTTGTCATCAGACCCTGTAACAGTTTGAACACAAGCCCTGTGTTCACAACAAGAAGCTAGCTAGCTAGCTATCTAGCTAACCAGGCTAATGGTAAATATTACGTTTTCGCTCAACAGCAAGCCAGTAACCCTGTGACTAACGTTACTGTTCAAACAGGTTTAACTTCCAGTCATCCTAAAGCACATAGCTAGCTAAAGGCACGGCAGGCAGCAGACTGCAGATCTGTTTTCAAAGAAGTAACATTACGATGAAATAGTGGTGATAATTTTAAGGAGATCAAAAACTAGTTACATTTGAACACCATCACAGAACACCATCACAATTCACCATCTTCCAAGTTGGTTTGATGTTTACTTGAAGAGATCTACCTATCAAGACTTGCAGCCCCCCTGTTCCAATGCATTGTGGCTCTGAAATTCCTGAGAAGTGTACAGCAAATTCTACTAGATGAAAAGCCAAAAGGACTATAACATCCTGGCATACTATAACACTTTCTATTTTTTTGCATACTGAGAATGCATCATGCGCGAATGTGTTTTTTCCAGCTTTTCGTTGATTTCAGTAGCGCATCCCCATATCTAATTGATCAGCTGTTGTCAAAGCCAAAATTAGTGTGTCATCTGGGCATTTAAAGTATAATCGCTTTTTTTCAACAAAAAGAAAATCACATACTCAAATGGCCTACTATCTAGAACGCAAGTATGGGTATTTGGACCTGGCCCCACTCTCTCTCTCTCTCTCTCGCTGCAGCCCTCTGACTTTGCTGTCGCAGCAGTTGCTGTCAGTTTGAGCGGTGTCTGCCCCGAAATATAATCGTTTTCTTTTTACTGCCTCCCCGGGGATTGACTGGCATGGAGGAATTTACCATGGCTCATTTGGAGCAGTGTGGGATGAGTTCATAAAACTCCTCCGTGTCTCCAGGCTTGCGCCGCAGCAGCGTTCCAGCTAAGGTGTGACTTTCATAGAAAGAGCTATGGTTCTGTGGCAGAGTCTAGAGTGTCCGAAGCTCTGTCTGGAGTACCCGTGTGATGAGGAGGCTTATAAGACAGACGATGGTGTGTCATTATGGGGACAGATGAAGGGAATGTGAAAATGTTACATATTTTTGGTGCAAGTTCTATGAGAAATCACAGAGTGATTAATGATGATGTTTTGTAGGCAAATGTGGTGGTCTATGTGTATCCTTTTCAATCAATATATATCCCTACATATGGAAATATGAACTGAAATAAATGACTATCGCCCCGTAGCACTCACTTCTGTCATCATGAAGTGCTTTGAGAGACTAGTCAAAGATCATATCACCTCTACCTTACCTGACACCCTAGACCCACTTCAATTTGCTTAGCCATTGCACTGCACACTGCCTTATCCCATCTGGACAAGAGGAATACCTATGTAATAATGCTGTTAATTTTCTATAGCTCCGCATTCAACACCATAGAACCCTCCAAGCTCATCATTAAGCTTGAGGCCCTGGGTCTGAACCCCGCCCTGTGAAACTGGGTCCTGGACTATCTGACGTGCCAACCCCAGGTGGTGAAGGTAGGAAAAAACACCTCCACTTCGCTGATACTCAGCACTGGGGCCCCACAAGGATGCATGCTCAGCCCCCTCCTGTGCTCCCTGATCACTCATTACTGCGATGCCTCGCACGCCTCAAACTCAATCATCCAGTTTGCAGACTACACAACAGAAGTAGGCCTGATTACCAACAATGACCAGACAGCCTCCAGGGAGGAGGTGGGGGCCCTGGGAGTGTGGTCCCAGGAAAATAACCTCTCACCCAATGTCAACAAAATAAAGGAGTTGATCGTGGACTTCAGGAAAAAAACAGAGGGAGCACCCCCCTATCCACATCGACTGAACCACAGTGGAGAAGGTGGAAAGCTTCAAGTTCCTCTGCGTACATATCACTGACTAACTGAAATGGTCCAGCCACACATACAGTGTGGTGAAGAAGGCGCAACAGAGCCTCTTCAACCTCAGGAGGCAAAATACATTTGGCTTGTCACTTAAAACCCTCACAAACTTTTACAAATGCACAATTGAGAGCATCCTGTCGGGCTGTATCACTGCCTGGTACCGCAGGGCTCTCCAGAGGGTGGTGCAAACTACCTGCCATTCAGGATACATACAGCACCCGATATCACAGGAAGACCAAAAAGATAATCAAGGACAACACCCACCCGAGCCACTGCCTGTTCACTCCGTTATCATCCAGAAGGCGAGGTCAGTACAGGTGCATCAAAGCTGGGACCGAGAGACTGAAAAACAGCTTCTATCTCAAGGCCATCAGACTGTTAAATTAAATTATGTTAATTAGCCATCACTAGCGCATTAGATGCTGCTGCCCTATATACATAGACTTGGAATCACTGGCCACTTTAATAACGGAACACTAGTCACTTTAATAATGTTTACATATTTTGCATTATCTCATATGTATATACTGTATTCTATCCTATTCTACTGTATCTAAGTCTATGCCGCTCTGACATTGCTCGCCCAATATTTATATATTCTTAATTCCATACCTTTAGATTTGTGTGTATTGTTGTGATATTGTTAGCGATTACTGTTAGATATTACTGCACTGTTAGAGCCAGCATTTCACTACAACCGCGACAACATCTGCTAAACACATGTATGTGACATTTACAATTTGATTTGACTTATTGGCAAAACATGTCAGTGCTCTTATCACAATATACTGTATATATATGTATTTTTTTTACAGATCCAGTACGCTTGCAGACAGCATGTGTATATAACACCACCTTGAACAGTATGTGTGTACACACAGACAAACACCTAAAGCAAACCCTATCCCCATTATCATGGGTATCAGGGTTTCTGGTTGCTAGACAGCTGTAGTGCTCGTTCCTTTCACAGCAGTCCACTGAGATCTGAGGAGCTTGACAAAGAGGCTTAAAGCCCTCTCTGTCTCCAGCCCTAAGTAGCCGCCGTACCCCGCCATACACCCGATCTGAGCCCTCAAAAAGGCCTGAATGCAAGTTTAGCAGCTATAGTTACACCCCTCCAGACCCCCACTCCCCTCCACACCCCCCTGTGTCGCATTACCATTTTTTCCCAAGGCTACTTCAGTCTTATACCCAGCAACAGGTCCTCTCTGCTCTGGCCATTTCCTCTTGATTTCAAAATATGATGAAAGACCTGACAGCCCATGCTGCTGGCTGCTACTGAAGACTGAAGGCTCTAGTGTTTCACGAGGCCCGGTCCGGTCCATATCCACACGCAGCCAGACTTTAATTAGAGTGAAATACACAGAGCCCGGCCCATGGCATAAACCGCTCTTTGACAGGGACTGCATTCCTCCTCCCTGTTTTGCTTAGCTGGCGATTTTCGGGGGTCTGCATGCTGCGAGGTGTTTTCGTTGGCCGGCTACCTACCAAACGCGCCTGCGACCCTCATCGTCTGAGGGAGAGGGGAAAAAACTGGATGCCAGGCTCTGACAAACACAACCAATTGGACATGCTCTATAAATCATCACCCACATCCTTCCAGTCTGGAGGAAAAGAGAGTGGAGGTGGGTATGGGAGGGGTGGGCAAGGGGCCCATAGAGGCAGAAAGGAACAACTGGCAGGCGTTTCACTGAGGGAAGTGTATGTGTGTATATGCACGTATCCTACTGTGCCTGTGTCTGTGAGTGTGTGTCTGCCTGTCCGTGCGTGTGTGCATGTCTCCCTGCTTCCATTAATGTATGTCCAACCGTGTTTGTGTGTTTGTTTGTGTGTGTTGGGGGGGTGGGTGTGTGTGTGTGCATGCGTTTGTATGTGTGCGTGCGACTTGAATGCATGAATGTTTCTCAAAGAGTGTGTGTGTGGGAGGCAGTATTCGATGTCAGCAGCTGGAAGCACTCAAACCCGCTGCACCGAGTGAAAGAGAGAGAAACCTAGAAAGAAAGAGAGAGAGAGGGGTACCAGCACCAAACTCCCTCCTTTTACAGGGGGATGGATGAGTGCTGGTGAGCCCAGTAAAAGTGTGAAAGCCCCTATAGAAAGAGAGAGAGGAGGCTAGGCCGTCTGAACAGCACGCCTGCCTGGCTTCAACAGTAGAACAACAGTGGAGGGCAGCGTGCCGTGCACAGCAGCCCTTCTCAGGAAAGCTGTTTTGTTTTGACTCGAAGCTATGGATAATAACGACAGTGACAAATGTTAGTACAGACACGCACCGCTCCGCCGTCGTCCTTTTATGTCGGCAAAGTCTCCAACTCTCCCCCTCGACTTGGACAGATGCTCCTTTTGTTTGATAGTGTGTAGATGAAAGAGGATTATGCATACCTATGTTATGGTCAAACAATGTGGTTCCCCCACCACAGTGCCAAAACACTTAGATGAAACTTGCTGCAGGTATTTTGCCATTCTCGTTTCTGTTCTGAGACAGAATTAAGGCTCACATCTTCCTCCTTGGAAGGGAAACGGAGGGGAACCGTGTTATTCAGATGAGGAACGCCAAACCCTTGATTTCACTGAGAAGTGTTAAAAGTTACAGCGCACCATCTGAACTTGTATATTAAAGTATTTTGTCAGAGCACCGTTTCTCTCCAACAAAGCCATGTGTTTTGACAGATGAGCACGAGGAGCAGGTGCCTTGGTCTTTGCTAACTCTTCTGCCTGTCTGGAAATGTTTGAATATTGAACAATTCTCATCCCTCTTCCGTCTCTTCCTTTATAAGACAGGCCTCTCTGGCTCACTGCCTCTATGCCCATTTTACAGGCACTGGAGTCAGTAATGGACACCTTCAGCATGGGAAGGAAACACAAGGCTATCCTCTGCTTCTCCCTGATAGGACTTCAGTGAATCAACTCCACATTTTTCAGCAGGTCATTCTATCAGATTCTGTTACCTTTCAACAAGCAGAGGGCCCCAGGCTGAGGCCAAAGAGAGGACAGGGAGAGAGGGGGGATGAGGAGGGAGAAAGAAGGAGGGAGGGGAGAGGGAGCAAGATTGAGAGAGGGAGGGAGGTAGGAGAGAAATTCAGAGAGGGAAAGTTAGAAAGAAGGGGAGAGAGGAGAGAAAAAAATGAAAGAGGGAGAAAAAAGAGGAATGCAAAATAAGGAGGAACAAGTGAGAGCACTCAGCTCTCTGGAAAAGAGAGGGACCATACCCTGTCCCAATCAAACTCCATTGACCTCGCAGGCCTGTGACCAATTAAACCAGCAAGCTTGCATGTTATTCAAGCAGCATGACAGATACAGTTGAAGTCAGAAGTTTACATACACCTTAGCCAAATACATTCAAACTCAGTTTTTGACAATTCCTGACATTTAATCAGGGTAGAAATTCACTGTCTTAGGTCAGTTAAGATCACCACTTTATTTTAAGAATGTGAAATTACAGAATAATAGTAGAGAGAATTATTCATTTCAGCTCTTATTTCTTTCATCACATTCCCAGTGGGTCAGAAGTTTACATAGACTCAATTAGTATTTGGTAGCATTGCCTTTAAATTGTTCAGGTAGCCTTCCACAAGCTTCCCACAATAAGGGTGAATTTTGAATTTTTCCTCCCGACAGAGCTAGTGTAACTGAGTCAGGTTTGCAGGCCTCCTTGCTCGCACACACTTTTTCAGTTCTGCCCACACATTTTCTATAGGATTGAGGTCACTGGCCACTCCAATACCTTGACATTGTTGCCCTTAAGCCATTTTGCCACAACTTTGGAAGTATGCTTGGGGTCATTATCCATTTGGAATACCCATTTGCGACCAAGCTTTAAATTCCTGACTGATGTCTTGAGATGTTGCTTCAATATATCCACATAATTTTCCTGCCTCATGATGCCATCCATTTTGTGTAGTGCACCAGTCCCTCCTGCTGCAAAGTACCCCCACAACATGATGCTGCCACCCCCGCGCTTCACAGTTGGAATGGTGTTCTTCAGCTTGCAAGCCTCCCCCTTTATACTCCAAACATAACAATGGTCATTATGGCCAAACAGTTCTATTTTTGATTCATCAGACTAAAGTACGATCTTTGTCCTCATGTGCAGTTGCAAACCATAGTCTGGCTTTTTATGGCGGTTTGGGAGCAGTGGCTTCTTCCTTGCTGAGCGGCCTTTCAGGTTATGTCGATATAGCACTCGTTTTACTGTGGATACATATACTTTTTGTACCTGTTTCCTCCAGCATCTTCACAAGGTCCTTTGCTGTTGTTCTGGGATTGATTTGCACTTTTCGCACCAGAGTACGTTCATCTCTAGGAGACAGAATGCGTCTCCTTCCTGAGCAATTTGACGGCTGCATGGTCCCATGGTGTTTATACTGCGTACTCTTGTTTGTACAGATGAGCGTGGTACCTTCAGGCGTTTGCAAATTGCTCCAAAGGACGAACCAGACTTGTGGAGGTCTACAATTTTATTCTGAGGTCTTCGCTGATTTCTTTTGATTTTCCCATGATGTCAAGAGGCACTGAGGTTGAAGGTGTCAATTAGCCTATCAGAAGCTTCTAAAGCCATGACATAATTTTCTGGAATTTTCCAAGCTGTTTAAAGGCACAGTCAACTTAGTGTATGTAATCTTCTGACCCACTGGAATTGTGATACAGTGAATTATAAGTGAAATAATCTGTAAACAATTGTTGGAAAAATTACTTGTGTCAAAGTAGATGTCCTAACCGACTTGCCAAAACTATAGTTTTTTATCAAGAAATTTGTGGAGTGGTTGAAAAACTAGTTTTAATGACTCCAACCTAAGTGTATGCAAACTTCCGACTTCAACTGTAAGTGCATCCATCTTCTCCACAGTGACCGTATATACATACGGTCACTGCAGTGCTTGCTCTTTGGGATTTTAGGCTGGCTTTCTGTATAGCACTTTGTGACATCGGCTGATGTAAAAAGGGCTTTAGAAACAAATGCGATTGATTGATTGACATATCCCAACCAGAAGTACAGGCAACATCCACACTGAGCTAAAGGATAGAGCTGCCGCTTTCAAGGAGCGGGACACTAATCAGGATGCTTATAAGAAATTCCGCTACGTCTTCCGACGAGCCATCACACAAGCAAAGTGTCAATACTTGACTATGTGGCCGCGCACCACTCCAACACCATCGTCAAGTTTGCTGATGACACGACGTGGTCCACACCACCACGTCGTGTCATCAGAAAACTTGATGATGGTTTTTGAGTCCACACACACCCACAGTTGTGAAGAGGGCATGACAGCGCTTCTTCCCCCTCAGGAGGGTGAAAAGATTTGGCATGGGCCCTCAGATCCTCAAAAAGTTATAAAGCTGCACCATTGACAGCATCTTGACTGGCTGCATCACTGCTTGGTACGGCAACTGCAAAACACCTGACGTCAAGGTGCTACAGAGGGTGGTCAGTACGGCCCAGTACATTACTGAGGCCAGGTTCCTGCCACCCAGGACCTCTATACCAGGAGGTGTCAGAGGAAGACCCCAAAAATGGTCAATGACTCCAGCAATCCAAACCATAGACTGTTCTCTCTGCTACCGCACGGCAAGCAGTAGCAATGAACCAACAGGACCCTGAACAGCTTCTATCCTTAAGGCTAAGGTGTGTGTAAACTTCTGACTTCAACTGTATTCATGAAGCCGGTGACTGATATGGTAAACTCTTCAATGTTATCGGATGAATCCCGCAACATATAACAGTCTGTGCTCACGAGAAATAAGAAGAAATAAGATTAACACAACAAGTATGTAAGCATACTATATACAAGGTCAGTTCCAATACCATATTTACAATGTGCAGGGATGCTGGAGTGATGGAGGTAGATATTTATAGGGGCAAAGTGACCAGGCATTAGGATATAAGATAAACAGAGTAGCAGGAGCAGGAGCATGTATGTGAGTGAGCGTGTGTGTAGAGTCAGTATAAATGTATGTGCATATTATGTATGAGTTAACAGATGATGAAGTGTGTGTGTGTGTGTAGGGCCCTGTGAGTGTGCATGGAGAAATAAAATGGTCAATAAGGATACAAGGTTAGCTCAGATAGTCTGTGTAGCTATTTTGTTAGCTATTTATCACGTATTGCTTGGGGATAGAAGCTGTTCAAGAGTTTGTTGGTGCCAGACTTGATGCACTGGTACCGCTTGCTGTGCGGAAGCAGAGAGAATAGTCTATAGCTTGGGTGGTTGGAGTCTTTAATGATTTTCCGGGCCTTCCTACCACACCACCTGATATAGATGTCCTGGATGTAGATGGGGGCGTGCTCGCTTCCCCTGTTTCCTGTAGTCCACGATCAGCTCCTTGGTCTTATGAACACTTAGGGAGAGGTTATTGTTCTGGCACCACTGTGCCAGGTTACTGACCTCCTCCCTGTAGGCTGACTCATCATCGCCGGTGATTAGGCCTTCCACCGTCGTGTCGTCAGCAAACTTGATGATGGTGTTGGAGTTGTGCGTGGCCACAACTCCACGCTGACCCCCTGTGTTGAGGGTCAGCGTGGCGCAGGTGATGTTGCCTACCCTCACCATCTGGGGTCGGCCCATCAGGAAGTCCAGGATCCAGTAGTAGAGGGAGGTGTTCAGACCCAGAGTCCTAAGCTTGGTGACGAGCTTGGAGGGGACAATGGTGTTGAACGCTGAGCTGTATTCAATGAACAGCGTTCTCACATAGGTATTCCCTCTTATCTAGGTGGGTGAGGGCAGTGTGGAGAGCAATTGAGATTGCGTCATCTATGGATCTGTTGGGGCGGTATGCAAATTGGAGTGGGTCTAGGGTGTCTGGGTTGGTGGTTAATGTGTGCCATAAACAGCCTCTCAAAGCACTTCATGATTACAGAAGTGATTGCAACAGGGTGGTAGTCATTGTGGCATAAAGCCTCAGAGTTCTTGGGGACAGGAATGGTGTTGATCATCTTAAAACATGTGGGGATTACAGACTGGGACAAGGAGAGATTGAAAATTACCGTGAATATGCCTGCCTTCTTTTCTGTGCATACTCTGAGAATGCGCCCTGGAATACCGTCGAGCCCCGCAGCCTTGCGTGTGTTGACCTTTTTCACGTCGGCCTTAGATAGCGAAATCAATCGGCTTGTTGTTGTCAAAGCGTGCATAAAACGCGTTGAATTCGTCTGGTAGAGAGGATAGAGTTAATGTCAGATTTGCCAAAGGGAGGGCCTTGTATGCACTTCTGTGTGTGGAGTAAAGGTGATCTAGAGTTTTGTCACCTCTAGATGCACAGGTGACATGCTGGTAAAAATGAGGTAAAACGGATTTCAGTTTCACAGCATCAAAAAATCAAACGGCCACGATTAACACCGCCTCAGAATGTGCATTTAATTGTATAGTTATGGCCTTATACAGCTCTTTTTTTTATTCTTTTTATTTTATTTCACCTTTATTTAACCAGGTAGGCCAGTTGAGAACAAGTTCTCATTTACAACTGCGACCTGGCCAAGATAAATCAAAGCAGTTGGACAAAAACAAACGTACAGTCAATAACACAATAGAAAAATCCATGTACAGTGTGTGCAAATGTAGAAGATTTGGGATGTAAGGCAAAAAATAGGCCACAGAGGCGAAATAATTACAATTTAGCATTAACACTGGAGTGATAGATGTGCAGATGATGATGTGCAAGTAGAGATACTGGGGTGCAAAAAAAGCAAGAAGATTAATAACAATATGGGGATGAGGTAGTTGGGTGTGCTATTTACAGATTGGCTGAGTACAGGTACAGTGATCGGTAAGCTGCTCTGACAGCTGATGCTTATAGTTAGAGAGGGAGATATAAGTCTCCAGTTTCAGTGATTTTTGCAAATCGTTCCAGTCATTGGCAGCAGAGAACTGGAAGGAAAAGCGGCCACAGGAAGTGTTGGCTTTGGGGATGACCACTGAAATATACCTGCTGGAGCGTGTGCTACGGGTGGGTGTTGCTATGGTGACCAGTGAGCTGAGATAAGGTGGGGCTTTACCTAGCAAAGACTTATAGATGACCTGGAACCAGTGGGTTTGGCGACGAATATGTAGCAAGGGCCAGCCAACGAGAGCATACAGGTCGCAGTTGTGGGTAGTATATGGGGCTTTGGTGACAAAATGGATGGCACTGTGATGGACTACATCCAGTTTGCTGAGTAGTGTGTTGAAGGCTATTTTGTAAATGACATCGCCGAAGTCAAGGATTGGTAGTCCGTTTTACGAAGGTATGTTTGGCAGCATGAGTGAAGGAGGCTTTGTTGCGAAATAGGAAGCTAATTCTAGATTTAATTTTGGATTGGAGATGCTTAATGTGAGTCTGGAAAGAGAGTTTACAGTCTAACCAGACTGTCTTTTATCGATGCCGGTTATGATATCATTTAGGACCTTGAGCGTGGCTGAGGTGCACCTGCTCAGAAACCAGATTGCATAGTGGTGAAGGTACGGCGGGATTCGAAATGGTCGGTGATCTGTTTGTTAACTTGGCTTTCGAAGATTTTAAAAAGGCAGGGCAGGATGGATAAAGGTCTATAACAGTTTGGGTCTAGACTGTCTCTCCCTTTGTAGAGGGGGATGACCGTGGTAGCTTTCCAATCTTTGGGGATCTCAGACGATGCGAAAGAGAGGTTGAACAGGCTAGTAATAGGGGTTGCAACAATTTTGGCAGATAGTTTTAGAAAGAGAGGGTCCAGATTGTCTAGCCCTGCTGATTTGTAGGGATCCAGATTTTGCAGCTCTTTCAGAACATCAGCTGTCTGGATTTGGGTGAAGGAGAAGCGGGAGGGGGGCTTGGGCAGGTGGAAAGCATGGCCAGCCGTAGAAAAATGCTTTTTGAAATGATCAATTATTGTAGATTTATCGGTGGTGACAGTGTTTCCTGGCCTCAGTGCAGTGGGCAGCTGGGAGGAGGTGCTCTTATTCTCCATGGACTTTACAGTGTCCCAAAACCTTTTGGAACTAGTGCTACAGGATGCAAAATTCTGTTTGAAAAACCTAGCCTTAGCTTTCCTAACTGCCTGTGTATATTGGTTCCTAACTTCCCTGAAAAGGGGAACTTCCTGATGAGAAGCCAAGTACATGGATCTGTGAGGAAGACATCCTCACTGTACACTCTTTTAATCCCCTAAACTATTTCAATCTTGTATGTTTGTCAGAGCTGTGATTATCCCCTAGTCCAGGGGTGTCAAACTCATTCCATGGAGGGCAGAGTGTCTGCAGGTTTTTCTTTTTTCTTTCAATTAAGACCTAGACAACCAGGTGAGAGGAGTTCTTTATTAATTAGTGACCTTAATTCATCAATCAAGTACAAGGGTGGAGCAAAAACCCGCAGACACTCGGCCCTCTGTGGAATGACTTTGACACATCTGCCCTAGTCCCTTAAGGGAGATCCATGATATTAATCGTTTAGTATAGAGGTCTTTGGACAGTTTTTTCACAAGATGAATCTGTCTGGTGTAAATCTGCAAGAGGCGTGTTGCAGTGGAGGTGTCACAGCTGTACTACTAAGTGATGAGTAGGGGACAGCCTGAGCCCAATGGAGGGAGCAGTGGGAAGACCTCCTGTTGCTGACGTGAGCCGTGGAGGAGCTGCTGCTGTGGCCTCAATGTTTTGGAGTAGTCCTAAGAAGGTGGAGGCTTCCGGGGAATCGAGAGGTTCCTGTGGCCCTACAGTTTGGGAATGCACAAGGATCTGCTGGTACTGCAGGGGCTGAGCTGTGTGGGTCGTGGAATGGGAAGCTCCACAATGTTGGAGAAGTCAGCGTTGTGTGTATGTGGACAGTGTGTATGTGTTTTGGAGGATCAGCAGCCATATTGACAACTTTGAATCATTTGAACATGACCGGTTTGAATGACATCGCTTTCTTTCATCAGCACAGTGCTCAAAACTGTGTTTGGGGTTCTGGAAGAAGAGGAGAGTAATGTGAGGAAGACCTCTTCACTGGATAATCTTTTAATCCCCTAAACTGTTTTACTACTTGAATGTTGTATGTTTTGCTGTTTTTACCTAGGCCCAGTCTCAACCCACTTTTCATATCCAATCAGTATCACAAGCTCTCTTGTCAGTTACACCCTAATCAGCTTAATTGTCTTCACCTGTTAATTTTGCAGGGCTGGTGGCAGCCATTTTGTTTTAATAGGCCACACCTTTCCTTGATTGTTTGCTTCTCCTTTAAATTGAGCTGTGGAGAATGGAAAAGGCTGCTTGTTTTACCTGACTGTTTTTAAATACGTATCTGTAATTTTGGCAAAGACTCTCAATCCTTTTTATTTTAAACCTCTGAAGTGCACAGAGCAAGGCCAGCTCAGTCACAGGGGCATTATCATTCCAGCCATCACCCAGCACCAGATGTGCTGCTCTTTTTAGGTCTGGAAGGAGGGTCATCTGACCCTACTCACCCTGGGTTTAATGAAAGATTGACTGACTATTGAGCTGTATTCTCCTCCAAACTATATATTGCCATATGTAGAGCTTATATAAGTCATATAGGAGTCAATGGACAGATACGGTATTTCAAAAAATGGTATAGGGTTTAACAATGTTAGTTATCAGGTGACATCTTAAGCTGCATTTACATAGAAGTCCAATTCTGATCTTTATTTTACTAATTGGTTGTTTGACCAATCTTTTTCAGAGCTGATCTTATTGGTCAAAAGACCAATTAGTGGAAAAGGAAAATATCAGAATTGGGTTGCCTTTCTAAACACAGCGTTGGAGTCAAGCATTGCTGGATTATATATCAAGCCCTCGCTTTTGTCTGTCTTTCCTCTTTTGGAAAGGATCATTAGGTGTCTGGAACCCCATGAAATCACCTCTCTATATCAGAAAGGAGGGGACCCCTTTTTCCACCAGTGGTTCAATGTGAAGTTCTTGGTCAATCAAGCTTTTGTGTGGCATTGTGCATCACTTCAGGGACATATAAATCATCCCAACCCCCAGTCCTCCTCTCCTCCTGCATATGCTCAACATTCTGGGAATGCATAGATAAGGCATTTGTGAAACCCTCGGTATGGGATGCAAAGATATCCGTGAGATATTAATCCTTACTTCATCATCATACGATGTAATTGACTTAGTTGTTAGAGATCATTGAGCAAAGTTCTCTTGCCAGTGAGCTCGGGACAGACAGCTGTTTTTGTGCAAGGGAAAAGTGTTTAGGTATTTTGTGACATTTCCACTGGATAGAGGCTATTGGATTATCAGATCATGATCTTTTGCTCTTTCACACCGAGGCATGGTAATTATCGAGGGCGGGAGAGTTTTGGAAAGATTTTTTAAATACTCTGAAGAACTATTATCATACTCAAGGGATGTTAAAAAAACATACACTATATATACATAAGTATGAGGACACCCCTAGTTGATTCGGCTATTTTAGACAAACATTGGCAGTAGAGTGGCCTTACTGAAGAGCTCAGTGACTGTCATAGGATGCCACCTTTCCAACAAGTCAGTTTGGCAAATTTCTGCCCTGCTAGAACTGCCCCGGTCAACTGTAAATACTGTTATTGTGAAGTGGAAACCTGTTGGAGCAACAGCGGCTCAGCCACCATAGGCCATACAAGAAAAACCTGTCAATAATGAACTGACTGGTTTTCTTGATGTCTATAGTATTCTCTCTGGTATGCAATCTGGTTTCCGCTCAGGTTATGGATGTGTCACTGCAACCGTAAAGGTTCTCAATGATGTCACCATTGCCTTTAATTCTAAGCAATATTGTGCTGCTATTTTTATTGACTTGGCCAAAGCTTTTGATATGGTAGACCATTCAATTTTTGTGGGCCGGCTAAGGAGTACAGGTGTCTCTGAGGGGCCACTGCCTGTCACCAAGGGAGTACCCCAAGGCTCGATCCTAGGCCCAAAGCTCTTCTCAATTTACGTCAACAACATAGCTCAGGCAGTAGGAAGCTCTCTCATCCATTTATATGCAGATGATACAAGTTTTATACTCAGCTGGCCCCTTCCCGGATTTTGTGTTAAATGCTCTACATCAAAGCTTTCTTACTGTCCAACAAGCTTTCTCTAACCTTAACCTTGTTCTGAACACCTCCAAAACAAAGGTTATGTGGTTTGGTAAGAGGAATGCCAAAGCTGCAGACTAAAGTTAAATCTAGACATGGTTTCCTCTATCGTAATCGCTCCTCTTTCACCCCAGCTGCCAAACTAACCTTGATTCAGATGACCATCCTACCCATGCTAGATTACGGAGACATAATTTATAGATCGGCAGGTAAGGGTGCTCTCGAGCGGCTAGATGTTCTTTACCATTCAGCCATCAGATTTGCCACCAATGCTCCTTAGAACATATACTGCACTCTATACACCTCTGTAAACTGGTCATCTTTGTATACCCGTCGCAAGACCCACTGTTTGATGCTTATTTATAAAACCCTCTTAGGCCTCACTC
This sequence comes from Brachymystax lenok tsinlingensis, assembly GCA_030435695.1. Lineage (NCBI taxonomy): Eukaryota > Metazoa > Chordata > Actinopteri > Salmoniformes > Salmonidae > Brachymystax > Brachymystax lenok. Next base: position 9,423,190 of record CM059786.1, on the reverse strand, counting down.
CCCCCATCTGAGATATCTACTGCAGCCCTCATCCTCCACATACAACACCCGTTCTGCCAGTCATATTCGGTCCCCAAAGCACACACATCCGTGGGTCACTCCTCTTTTCAGTTCGCTGCAGCTACCGACTGGAGCAAGCTGCAACAAACACTGAAACTGGACAGTTTTATCTCAATATCTTCATTCAAATACTCAATCATGGACACTTACTGACAGTTGTGGCTGCTTTGTGTGATGTATTGTTGTCTTTACCCTTTGTGCTGTTATCTGTGCCAAATAATGTTTGTACCATGTTTTATGCTGCTACCATGCTGTGTTGTCACGTGTTGCTGCCTTGCCATGTTGTCTTAGGTCTCTCTTTATGTAGTATTGTGTTGTCTCTCTCTTGCTGTGTGTTTTGTCCTATATTTATATTGTATTTATTTTTTATTTTTAATCCCAGACCCCCGTCCCCGCAGGAGGTCTTTTGCCTCTTGGTAGGCCGTCATTGTAAATAAGAATTTGTTCTTAACTGACTTGCCTAGTTAAATAAAGGTTTAATAAAAAATAATACACCATCTGGCAGTCTGACTGATGAATCTGGGGTTGGCTCTTGTGGCTGAATGGAAGCAAGTCTCCACACCAATGTTCCAACATTTAGTGGAAAGCCTTCCCAGAAGAGTGGAGGCTGTTATAGAAGCAAAGGGGGGACCATCTCCATTTTATGGATGCAGATGATTTTGGAATGAGGTGTTTGACGAGCAGGTGTCCACATACTTTTGGTCATGTAGTGTACTTCATTGACTTACTGTATGAGGTGAAGACAAAATGACTGAGAAGCTCAGCTTATTAGTGGTGGACATGGTGAGTTAAAACAATCAGACATCCCCATATGGGCACTTTCCTACATTGGCGCACAGCAGGCCACTTTAATGTGCTCAGGCGCGTGCCCTCCCTTAACATTATAAGGATAGAGAAACCAGACACGTGCTCATTGCTCACATGGAGCACTCAAAACAAAAGACAAAACATTTTCAAAACTCACAAATAATGGTTATGAAATAAGCCCAAACTTATTTTTCACAAGTGTAACAGGTTGTGATCTCTGCAAACAACATTTCCACTCCGAAAATGAGAACAGTAAATTACTATAATTAATACATGCATTAACATAAATGAATGTAACCAAATTATGTGGATTAACAATACATTTACTAGGCCTACTGGTGACATATGTAATGGGGAATTCATCAAAATAAAGGGCAAACAATTCACACAATGAAACAATGACTGCCCAATAATTGGCGGGAGTAGGCTGAGCGCATTCTGGAGAGCTGTGTATGCATTCTGGAGAGCGACCCGCCATATCTTAGGCATTCCAGTCCCCTTCTTCTTGCTTCAACATTTGTATTATTCTCAAGACACATTATCTCACTCATATTTTAGATGCTTTTCACTGACAGCTGCAACTCAATAATCAGCTAGTCCTATTGCCAAGCGAACTGCCCAAATTGCAGGCTTCCCAAATATGCATAGGCCTGCATGCTTGTGATTTGAAACAATCCACAACTATTTGTTTTAAAGAAGCTAATGATCCGCTGTGGCTAAGTATTTAGAATTATTTTATTTAGACAGGAGTAATTATATAGTTCTGGTTAAACATACTTAAACATACTTTAGGGGAAGCTAGCATCCAAACAGTACACTGCACCTGCCAACTTTCCTTTCCAATTCGCATGTGGCTAAAACCAGAGATCTGTATATAATGACGAGATGCTCATGTCCTAGCAATGGGAGTCGTTGTCCCAGAGGCGGCAAGGCAGGCGACAAGCTTAAGACAACATATTAAGCTTATAGAAACGCATTGGGCTTATTCTGGACAGATTTTGGCGAGAGTGATCCCTCTTGCTTTGTCTCTTCCTCTCTGCCAAAACGATCTCACGTGAGAAAGCATCCTTGCGAGTGAAATAGCACCCCCTCTGTCTAACTATATGTAACACATGTATATGGTGCTGTCTGGACAAAATTAGTATGACATGCCATACTCTTTTTGTCCAGACAGCATGACATACATGGTCTACACATACTGAGACAGAGGGGCGCTGTTTTGAGATTGATGTGTCTTTCTGTCGGTGTGTGTCTCGGTCAAATAAATTATCAATATTTCAATATTTTAATTGGATGGGCAAGGAGGCCTATAACGCTGACCCTGACACACACACACACACATATCCCTCCCCTCCGGCCTGTCTCCCCCGTGCCCTTGGCTGTTTCCCAGATTACAGATGATGTTGTGACAGGCCGAGTTACTGGAGGTGAGCCTGTGTGATGACAGACTAGGGCCTTTATCAGTGACCAGCACACTGCCAGCTTGCTTTTTAAAGATTAGCCCCCAGGTTGAAACCCTAAACTCCCTCCCTGCCTGTCTGCCCGTCTCTTTACATATTTCAGGAGTTTTAACCCTTGCCGCTCTGCGGGGTCGCTATAATTGGCCCATTTCCTGCTTATGAAGTGCCTGGTCTGTTTTAATTGACTAGGTCCTTTATTGGCTTTGAGACGGTTCAAATGGGAACCAAATGCAGAGGCACAGAGGAAGCTAGCACAGGCTATCTGATACACACTGAGAAAGAACTGCAGGATGCTAACAAGAAATTCCAGGAATCAGTACTGAGGTGGTTAGCATGTACACAGAGGATTAGCAAATGGAGATGTTGTCTGGGACTCCAGCATGTAAGCTGTGTGTTCTTAGCAAATATACCAGACATATCCACAGATGTAAGCCATAAGCATAAGCATGAGTCTCTTTTCTTATATGGAGCCAGATTAGCCATTTTTTAGCATCAACTGCATTTTCAGTTCATTGATGTTGTTATTGTTTTATTCAATGAGGAAGGATATGAAATAGGACCCTTATTTGGTCCGGTTTCATCACAACATTTCAACCTGACGACATGCACTAAAATGTATATTCTTGTCTTTGATGTTTTCATGGATAGAGCAAATAGCCTATCAACGCAAAGTAGAAACACATGCAAAACGTCCTTTGAGGTTAGTAATGGCATCTGTAGTATGAGTGAAGTGTGTTTGGTGAAATTGCATTTGTTTCGCTTCCATACTGTTTTTAAAATCAACCATTCGAAACGTGTAAGCTTTATTAAGCACCACATATGGAATTTGATTGGAGGCAAATAAAAAGGCACATATTTCAGAGAAGAAAAAGCCACTTATTCCAGACACAGTAGCCGGAGACAAAAGTCAATAGTAGTGGTAGGGGTCCAGTTGAATGCCAGGTGACATTATTGGACATTGTTTAACCACTCAATTTATTGTATTGTGAGAATGGTCCCCCCTAGTACTGGCCATGTAGTACGGACCATTGTTTAGGTTGTCCAGGTGCGCTGTGCTGCTGGAAGCTTCCTGTCTCCCCATTACACTTTACAATGACTCTGGCATGGCGGGGATTGTCGTATCCCGCGGTGCATCTGAAAGGAAGCAGCAGCCTTGTGTAAATGTCAGAGAGGTGACTTGTTTTTAGCTCTTCACAGACAGGCACTCACTATGTGCGTGTGTGTGTGTGTGTAGCCTAATAAAGCTTTGACCATTACTGTGTTGCCCTCACTTTACTATGCAAGCCCCATTTAAACCAATGTTTAAATATTGCTGTTTTAGGAGTAGCCTACATCTAGACATTTTTCAAAAAGCCATAAAAATGAGATTTCAATGTGTACTATTTCATTGCAGTGTGTGATGATTTTCAAAAGTGTTAATAACCTTACTTTCTTACGCAGTCTTGATTAAATGTGACATTAGCTGCACGGCAATTAAATATGCCTAGTTAATGACTAAAACACGAAGGAAAAGAACAATAGAATGGGAGCCAAAAAGGAAGCCACAAAAGTACAACTATGTCAGCTTCAATTACCCCAGCCTGAAGAGCAGGAACCGCCAGAACTGATGATGTCTAATTTGTCCTAGTTGTGCCCACCTTTCCCACATGTGTGCAGCGCTCATTGCTTTCAGCACCGGCTTTTCCAAATATTCACACTTTCCCCACATTAACCCCTAAGGAAAATATGTCCTCGACTTGCGCTCGGGATCGGGTTTATCTAGGAAAACCATCGGCCAAGTTTTCCGCCACACATGCTTGTAACACCCCCTCTTCTCCACACCCCGACTGACGATGAATTAGTTATATAGGAATGGGAAAAGACACACATCCTCAGTTCCTCACTCTGGCTCACTCTCTATCCCTCACCCTTTTCCTCGTCTACACCACACACACACACTCTCCATTTCAAGCCTTACCCTGTAGAGAGCAGCTCACATATGCTAGCCAGTTAGCGGGGTATTTTAGTCTGTGCGAGTGGGCAGCGGTGTCACTCAGTCGTTTGAGCTCAGCAGTGGGAGAGAGCTGTGAAAGCCAGTCACTAACAAGCGGAGAAATTCCCTCTCTCCCCACGTCCCTCTACCAGATGGCTAATCTCCCCAGAATAAGAAACACACTCCTTAATCAGATTTAGCAGAAAAAAAAATCACACCGCAATAATTAAAATGCCCCGTGGTCACCAGTCCCCGACATTGAGATGACTACAAAATAAAATATGGTCTAATTTTAATAGTTTGACACATTGAAATATCTTTAGTTGCTCTCAAAAATCCTTGAGGCCGCTAAAACGGAACAAGACATCTCACACTTTTGCGCTGACATGCAACCTGCCTGAAGAGCGAACAACAGAGTCACAACAACAAAACAATTATGTTTTGACCCAGATATGATAACATACATAAAACCAGCGCTTGACCAAAAAAAAAGATTGTGTTTAGCTAGCTTTCTATCTTCACGCCTGTCTTCCTGGGTTTGCCTGTGTCTAGGCCTACCTGTGGTCCAGAATTATGACAGCTTTTGATTCCTTTTGGCATGGTGCCAGTGTGTTGCCCGAGGATGCCCGCAGGTGTCTGAGGCAGTGTATTCCATTAGCTACATGTGTAGGCCCGCTCCTCTTGTTCCTCGGAGACACCCTTCTACTGATGTCTACTGCATTCCCACAGATCCCAGAGCCGATCCTAGATTCCCAGAGATCCCAACAGCCAACATGCATCTGAAGCCTGCCATCTGTCGCGGGATAGTAAGGGATAGGAGCACCGCCGCCATTCCTCTGACCACTTAGCCTCTTGCTGTCACTCAGGCAGCAGATGATTGGCTGTCAACGTAGGTGGCATCTCCACACAACCTGAGAACATTAGGAACGTGATCCGAAATAAGTTGTTAGACACTGACATTCCTGAAGTCAAGAAACTCATTCATAATAAGAATGTAGTGTTGCTCATGTTAACTAAGAGAACATGAGTTTAAGGACTACAATTGTTAAATGTCACACTTTTGACATACTCTGACCATGTTGTGCTTTAGAGTAGTGTCAAGAATGATGTATGATTAGTCATGTTTTTTTTTACTGTAGTCGTACTTTGAGTTTAACTCTTTAGTTAACTGCTTAACACACACAGTAAACACAACAACATGTATTGATGTATGGTGCAATACCTCATTGTATTTACACTGGTTAGTGGGAAATGCTTCATTTGTGGACACCAGGAATCAGGAACAGCTGTTTCGCAGAGACACTAATGATGCCATGCCCAGAATCATCAGTAGGGAGCCATCCACTGCAGGGGCTGTCACTCAACCAACAGAATGGCAGCGGCAGGACCTCTGTTTGGGGAAGTCACCTGTCACTCATCTCCTCGGCCGTGGGGGAACAGCTGGGCCAGCCAATCAGAGGCGGTCCCAGCACAGCAGGTCCCAAAACCAGGAAGAGAGGAACCATCTGGTAGGAGGGCGGGAGAGGACGACTCTATATGGAGAAGTGACACACAGTTGAGGGCATTTGGATTCATCTTGTTCAACAATGCTGCCATGGTTGTTGTTTAGTCTTATTCTGGTCATGTTTTATGAAATAGACATGTTATGCACCCCAGTGATAGTCCTCCCAGTGGAGGTGTTTGTGGCCAGCATTAGGATGATGTCCAAAACGTGCTGTCCCACTCCCTTTGATTAGTGGCACATACCATGCATCAACACATAGCACCCTTATCATTGTGGTATCATGTAACTTACCGCCATGAAATATCCAGCTGAAGGATATTATTATTGTGATGACAAAAGTAGTATATCGGTCATAATTGAATAGAAATCGTATAATTAAAAATGATGACAAAATACATTTTGGGTGAAAACAGAGTGCATTCTCTATGTAACAGTGGTCTTTATTACTTTGATAAGAGATAGATCTGCTCAGAGATAGGTCACAAGAAATGGGATTGAATGGGAATTTGTGCGCTACATTTACTTAATCATCAATGTGATTTATAGTGGTTAACACCATAAAAATAGGGGCCGCAATTACTGTGGAAAATTAGAGGGCAGCATTACCATCATGCTAATAAGTAGTGAATATAATTACATTTATCACCGTATTGTCACAGAGATTGATAAATTCACACTCAATCTCGTTAATCTCTCAATAACGTCCACTGCAGAATTTCACAATTATGAGTTTCGTGTAGCCCTGACAAGAGGATGGAGGTAGAGAGAGAGAGAGAGAGAGATATATATATATATATATATATATATATAGACACACACAGTGCCTTCGGGAAAGTATTCAGATCCCTTGACTTTTTCCACATTTTGTTACGTTACAGCATTATTCTAAGATGGATTAAATAATACAAATCCTCAACAATCTACACACAATACCCCATAATTGTCACAATCTTCATTAATCGACCAAGGCGCAGCGTGCCGGGTTGAGAAAAACATGTTTATTTCTTAAACTCACCCAAAACAAAACAACGAACGAAGATCAACTGGTGTAGCATCAACAGCAACATACACCCTAACAGAGTCAACTTCCCACAAACACTGGAGGGAAAAAGGGCTGCTTAACTTCTTAGGGAGCAGCGCACGAGGTGACCGTTTTGGAGACCCTGGCGTGCCCAAAGTAAAATGCTTCCCATTCAGGCCCAGATAGCACCATTGGATAGGAAACACTCTGAATTTTCTAAAAGTGTTAACATTTTGTCTGTGAGTAAAACAGAACGGATATGGCAGGCGAAACCCCGAGGAATTTCTGTCCTGGAAAAAGTGGTTTTGACAGATTGCCTCATTTGGAACCCCTCCCTTATGAAAATGCCCTTATAAGGCCATATGAATGCAGTGTGTTGCATAGTCATCAAAAGCTCTGCTTCTTGGCAATATCACAGCGTTGTCAGATTTCAAAAAGGCTTCACGGCGAAAGCACAATTTGATTGTTTGAGGGTAGCACCTCCAATATGTCCGCATTAGCATAAATTCATAAACCATCGCGGTTCACACAAAACACATTTCACAGTGAAAACAAATCCCTTACCTTTTGAAGAACTTCTGCTGAGGGCTTCCCAAGTGTCCAACGAAGACATCCAATGGTTCTTTTGTTAGAAAAAGTAATTTATTATATCCATAGATCTCCGTTTGGTTGGTGCGTTATGTTAGAAAATCCAACGTCGAATCGCCCATTGAAACGTGAAGAGAACGCGTTCAAATATACCTATAACCTTTTCCTAAACAAATCAAATACCAGTTAAAAAGCATCCTTAGCTATCCTTTTATGAATATGAGCGATAATATTTAACTCGGATGGTCACCTATACCTTACATAAGTAAAATAAAGTGGGGCGCTACAGCCAGACTCGCGTCCGAGAAAACTAGTTGACATTTCAGGTCCCCATGCCATTTCCTGTACCTATTCGTTGTGTTTACTCCAATCTCTCTGAGTCTTTGTATATAGAATGCTGACATCTAGTGGAAGCCATAGGTACTGCAGTCTCAGTCCTGGTTACATTTGGATTCAAAAGGGAGTGTGTCTAACAGAGCCAAAGGTCACCAGAAAGATTTCCGGATGGTTTTTTTCTCGGGGTTTATGCCTGCTAAATGAGTTCTGTTATACTCACAGACATTATGTTAACACTTTAAGAAACTTCAGAGTGTTTCCTATCCAATAGTACTAATTATGTGCATATCCTATTTTCTGAGCCTGAGTGACAGGCATTTTGCTTTGGGCACGCCAGACTCTCCAAAACCGTCACCTCACCTGCCGCTCCCTAAGAGGTTAATGTGCTTCTTCTTGAGACACTCCTTTGTTGCCTTGGCCGTGTGTTTTGCGTCATTGTCATGCTGGAATACCCATCCACGACCCATTTTCAATGCCCTGGCTGAGGGAAGGAGGTTCTCACCCAAGATTTGATGGTACATGGCCCCGTCCATCGTCCCTTTGATGCGGTGAAGTTGTCCTGTCCCCTTAGCAGAATAACACCCCCAAAGCATAATGTTTCCACCTCCATGTTTGACGGTGTTCTTGGGGTCATAGGCAGCATTCATCCTCCTCCAAACACGGCGAGTTGAGTTGATGCTAAAGAGCTCCATTTTGGTCTCATCTGACCACAACACTTTCACCCAGATGTTCATTGGCAAACTTCAGACGGGCATGTATATGTGCTTTCTTGAGCAGGGGGACCTTGCGGGCGCTGCAGGATTTCAGTCCTTCACGGCGTAGTGTGTTACCAATTGTTTTCTTGGTGACTATGGTCCCAGCTGCCTTGAGATCATTGACAAGATCCTCCCGTGTAGTTCTGGGCTGATTCCTCACCGTTCTCATGATCATTGCAACTCCACGAGGTGAGATCTTGCATGGAGCCCCAAGCTGAGGGAGATTGACAGTTATTTTGTGTTTCTTCCATTTGCGAATAATCTCACCAACTTTTGTCACCTTCTCACCAAGCTGCTTGTTGATGGTCTTGTAGCCCATTCCAGCCTTGTGTAGGTCTACAATCTTGTCCCTGACATCCTTGGAGAGCTCTTTGGTCTTGGCCATGGTGGAGAGTTTGGAATCTGATTGATTGATTGCTTCTGTGGACAGGTGTCTTTTATACAGGTAACATGCTGAGATTAGAAGCACTCCCTTTAAGAGTGTGCTCCTAATCTCAGCTCATTACCAATATAAAAGACACCTGGGAGCCAGAAATCTTTCTGATTGAGAGGGGGTCAAATACTTATTTCCCTCATTAAAATGGAAATCAATTTATATCATTTTTCTATCATTTTTGTTGTTGTTATTCTCTCTCACTGTTCAAATAAACCTACCATTAAAATTATAGACTGATAATTTCTTTGTCAGTGCGCAAACGTACAAAATCAGCAGGGGATCAAATACTTTTTTCCCTCACTGTATATCCTCATTTCATTAAAACCTCACCACGACCTTTAAAAAATAAATATCCCCTGTGCTGCATATTCATCTTGCCCTCTACCCCACGACACAAAACAATATCACAATAACCAAAACCTCACCACTTCTACAACCGTATATCCAACCCATCTTTCCTAGCTATACGGACAGCCTCCCGACACACCATATCTCCTTAACTTCTTAGGGCTAGGGGGCAGTATATTGAAGTTCGGATGGAAAACGTGCACAAAATAAACTGCCTGTTACTCAGGCCCAGAAGCAAGGATATGCATATAAGTAGCTTTGGATAGAAAACAATCTGAAGTTTCTAAAACTGTTAACCTCTTCCAGCTAGGGTCCCATTTTCCAAATTTTCGCCTGTCTGACGTGCCCAAAGTTAAATGCCTACCACTCATGGCCAGAAACTAGGATATTTACATATTTAGTACTATTGGATAGGAAACACTCTGAAGTTTATAAAACCATTAAGATATAGTCTGTGGCTATTCCAGAACAGATTTAGCAGGCAAAAACCAGAGAGATTTCTGTCCGGAATTTATTTTTTTGTTGCTCTCCTCTCATTTTGAAGCCCATGTAATATTTTTCTATGGGGAATAGGACCGAGGTTGCAGTACTTATGGCTTCCACTAGATGTCAACAGTCTCTGGAAAGGGTATGGAGGAAAAAGCTCTGACCAGATCCTTAGAGAGAGAATTACTACGGGTAGGGAAAAAAGGTAAACAGGCGTGCGTTCACGAGAACGTGAGCGCCAGCGACCAACTTTCTTTTCGTCTTTTAACGTTTCACTTACCGTTCTTGTAAAATATGATCGCTATTATTCATAAAAGAATACATAAGGATGCATTATTAATGATATTTGATTTGTTTGTGAAAAGATGAGAGGTATAATTTGAACGCGATCCCTTCACTGTAAAGCGGGCGAGTAGACTGACAATGCTTGGTGGAGTAGCTGAACGTAACGTGCCAAAAACAACGGATATTTATGGATATAATTATTTACTTTTTCTAACAAAGAACCATGGATTATCTTGTTTGGACACTTGGGAAGACCTCAGAAGAAGTTATTTGAAAGGTAAGCGATTTATATTAGCTGTGATATGGATATTTTGAGAACCGAGCTGGATATGAATTTATGCTAATGTGGAAAATATGTGAGGTACTAGCCTCAAACAATCAAATGTAGTGCTTTCGCCGTAAAGCCTTTTTAAAATCTGACAACGCAGTGATATTGCCAAGAAGCAGAGCTTTTGATGGCTATGCAACACTATGCAACACTTGTATATCGAAGTTAAATATTACGAATATGTATTACGAATATGTATTTTGAATTTGGCGCGTTATGTTTGCTCTGAAAACGATCCCGCTAAAGGGATCGCGCGCTAAGAGGTTAAAATAATGTATGTGAGTGTAACAGAACTGATATGACAGGCAAAAACCAGAGCAAAATCAATCCGGAATGTCTGAATCAGTCATGTCACACTGTTTTCAATAGGCCAGCTATTCAAAGCCTCATAGTTTAACCCCCAGATTGCAGTTCCTATTCCACCTATGGCTTCCACTAGATGTCAACAGTCTTCAGAAAAAGTTTGGAAGCTTCAATCATGAAAATCAAGGGAGTAAGACCACTTGTTCCTGATATTACGCTCGAGTTCTCCCAATAGCCTATGAGTCAAGTGTCCTGTTTTGGATTTTGCGTGTAACAGGAAATGCACGCTCAGTTTTTTTTCTCTTCTATTCAGCAGGTTATATTCTGTCTGAAATATTATAGTGTATATTCATTTTAGGGTATCTGAGTATTGATTACAAATGCTGTTTGACTTTTTTCAACAAACTTTACGGGTACTTTTGGGATATCGTTTGTCTGCATGGATGAAAGCCTTTGGGTAGGAGGATTAGTGAACAAAACGCGCCAACCAAACGGAGCTTTATGGATATAAAGAGGAACTTTATCAAACAAAAGGACCTTTTATTGTGTAACCTGGATGCTTTGATATGCCATCAGAGGAAGATCATCAAAGGTAAGCAATTTATTTTATGCTATGTTTGAGTTTTGTGACTCCTATGCTGGTTATGTTATTATGCTAATTGAGTTTTTGAGTGGGGCGCTGTCTTCAGACAATCGAAAGTTTTGCTTTCGCGGTAAAGCCTTTTTGAAATCTGACAATGCTGTTAGATTAACAAGAGTCTAAGCGTTTGAAGGGTGTGCAGCATTTGTATTTTCATGAATGTTTGAAATTAGTATTTTTGTCATTTGAATTTGGCGCTCTGCATTTCACCGGATGTTGTCAAAATCGATCCCGTTCACAGGATTGGATCCGTAACAGGTTAAAGTCCAACAAGTTATCCATACCCCATGCCAGTCCCCAGTCTTAGCCTTCACCTGCAGTGGCGGAAACATTGGTGGCCCCTCCCCCTTTGGCTGCTCAAACAGTGCCTCCTGGACCTCCCCCAGGAATCTCTCCGGCAGCCTAAGATATGTTGTCCTGTTTGTTGTGCCAGGACTTCTGGGGTTTTCCACAACTCCTCCCCTAGCAGCCGCAGGTCACCCAGCCTTAGTAAACCCGCTGCCATCAGTCGCTTCTGCAGGGTGGCCGATTGAACCGATCTCAAAAGGATGGCTGGATTGTGGAAGATAGGTTCCTGCCGTTAGGTTGTTGATTATCAGCACGCTCCCTCTATATGACACTTGGGACAGGTCAACCTCCACCTGGACAGTCTTGACACCACTGCCTGTGACAGCCCCTCCCAGTTCTTCATGATCCAACTCTCCGAGCCCAGGTACACCCCCAAAATGTTTAGCCCTTCACAACCCCATTGCAAACCCCCAAACCTCCATGCCTCACATAATAGAGCTTTGCTCTTGCCCCAATTCACCTTAGCTGACGAAGCTCCCTCATATACCTTCCGACTAGTCTCTAGTGCCTGCATATCCTGCCCATCTCTAAACATCACAGAAACGTAATCGGCATACGCCGACACTGCTATGCCTGTCAACACACCCATGCCTGTCCAGCACACTTCCTGCAGTCTCCTTCATAGGAGGCCCAAAAAGGCTAAATGGCTAGTGTATATAACTGCCCCGATTGAGGGCATCCTTGTCTAATGCCCCGCCTCACCCAGACTGGCCTATAGAGCCCCCCTCCCACCTTGACCATACATGACGCCACAGCAAACATCTTCACACATCACATTGAACAGATACTCATGGTCCACTCTATCAAAAGTATTCTCTTGGTCTAAAGAGAACAGTCCAAAGTTCACATTAGAAACTCTCGACAAGTCCAACATGTCCCTGATTAAGAACAAGTTGTCCCTGATTTAGTGTCCCGGTACACAATTTGTCTGGTCCTTGTGTACTATGAAGTCCAAATGGGACTTTAGTCTGTTAGTGAGGACCTTGGCAAATATCTTGTAGTCCGCACAGAGCAATGTCACAGGCCTCCAGTTATTTAGTTCACACATCCCCTTTTTTGGACAGGAAAGTCAGAGCCGCAAAATAAGTCCACTCCAATTATTCCCAAGAGTTGTTTTTTTAACTTGACTGGGAGTCCATTGACCACCGATGCACAGCCGGGGGACATCTGGGTTATGGCCTCTGCCAGTTCATGGGACAACAAGGGAATGTCCATTTCATCCCTCTATGCCAGAGAGAGCTTAGGGAGTTCTGCAAACAAAACCTGAGCAAAACGTTCTCCCACCACAGAGGTCACCTGCCCATCCGACAGCCGCAGACAATGCATACCCTTGGCTTCACCGCTCTTTCCAAACCGAAGAAGGAGCTGGGAGCGTCCATCTCCTTGAGCATGGAGAACGTAGCTCTTACAAGTGCTCCCCTTGCTTTAACCTGGAACAAACTGCCCAGGTCCCTACATAATTCATCTAAATTAGTCTGGAGGCCTACATTGCCCTGCCCCACCAGCTCTACTTTTACTTTACTGACATTACGCTCGAGTTCTCCCAAAAGCCTCTGAGGATGAGAGAGCTGTATACTGTTGACAGAAGACCCACATTTGGACTTTTCCCTCATACTCCTCTCTTCGCTGCCCTCACCTTTCCCAAAATGTCTGGAAACCTGAGCAAAAAGTGGCATCTTGTAAGAGCTTTACATTAAACTTCCAATAGGATGCTTGCCAAGGCTCTGGTGAAATAGATAGTCCAGTCATGGTTATGTGGTGATCCGAAAAACCCACCAGGAGAATGGTAGCGCTCAACAGCCTATTGCTCTGATTCCTGGACATGTAAAACCGATCTAGTCGGGCTGCACTTACCCTAGCCCCAAAGACCTTCACCCATGTATACCTTCTTGTGTTGGGATGTCTAGTTCTCCAAACATCCACTAGGTCAACTCCTTAAAACCTCTTAAGCATTCTCAAGTACCAGTGGGTCGCTAGCGGGCTCATCCCGACACTACCAGCTAAAATCTAAAGCGCCAAATTCAAAATCCGATAGTTGAATTATTAAACATCCAGCAATATACAAGTGTTCCATACTCATCAAAAGCTCTGTTTCTTGGCAATATCACAGCGTTGTCAGATTTCAAAAAGGCTTTACGGCGAAAGCAGCACATTCATTTGTTTGAGGCTAGCACCTCACATATTTTCCAATAGCCATGTATCGATTAGCCATCATGGCACACACAACACATTTCACAGCGAAAACAAATCAATTACCTGTTGAAGAACTTCTGCTGAGGTCATCCTAAGTGTCCAACGAAGACAATCCATGGTTCTTTTGTTAGAAAAAGTAACGTCTTTTATCCATAAATCCTCCATTTGGTTCGCGTTATAATCAGAAACGACAGCCTCCACTCCTCCTTTGAAGCTTGGGCGCCAACTCGTTCAAATTATACCTATAAAAACTTGTCCAAAAACAATCAAACATAGTTTTAAATGTATCCTTAGGAACACTTTTACGTATATTTACTATTATAAATCAGCAGAATATAAACTGATCAATAACGACGATAAAACAGACGCTCCGTGACTTCTCGTAAGGCCACAAGAATGTGAACAGTTTTCATAAAGAGTGGACCTCATGGTTTCCTCGTTTTCTCTGGGATTACTCACCCAAAATGGAGGAAAACACCATCCAGAGGCTGGTGACATCATAAGGAAGCGACCTGCACAGCATTCATATGCCTATATATGGTCATTTTCAATAGGGAGGGGTTCCAAAATGAGCAATGTGTCAAAATGACTTTTTCCAGGACAGAGATTCCTCAGGGTTTTGCCTGCTATATGCGTTCTGATTGACCCACAGACAAATGGTTAACAGTTTTGGAAAATTCAGAGTGTTTCCTATCCAATGGTACTAAATATATGCATATCCCATTTTCTGGGCCTAAATGGGAGGCATTTTACTTTGGGCACGCCAGGCTCTCCAAAACAGTCACCTCTGCTGCTGGTACTTGTGAGGTTTTAATGATGTCCCTTACCCCCACTGAGCCTGAATGAGGATCCTCCACATTTCTATCTTTTGTAAAATCTATCGTACAGTTCCAGTCCCCCCCCGTCTCCTCAGACGCTACCTGTGAAAGTTTCTGTCTAAGACACCAAACAGAAGCCCCCTCTCTCTCCCTGTGTTAGGCACATACACATTTATTAGGACAAAACCCCTGTTGTTAATTTTTGCTTTTACTACAAGCAGTCTACCCCCTACACACCTCCTTTTGAGGAGCAAATTTTTACTGCCAGACCCGGTACAAAAAGGACTACCACCATTGCACTAACATTTGTCCCATTGCTCAGCACACAGCACACGACTCCATTCACCACATCACTATGAGTCTCCTGCAGAAACAACACCTGTACTTTTTTTGTTTTACATATTCACCCAACACACTCCTCTTTCCTGCATCGGTGGTGCCATCTATATTAAGCCAGCCTACTCGAAGAGTCTCCATAAGAAGTGGGAGAAAGTCATCAAAGAAAGAGACCAATAGCAAAACTCAAAAATCCCCAGGGCCAGAAAAAAAATATTAATCTAAACAGCATCTGAACTTCCTCAACCTAAAATGTTTCCTGGGTGAAAGGATAGCCTGCCCTTCATTTTTAATTGTGTGTTGTACTGATCTTAAAAACTTTCCTGGATCGCTTTCCCTTTAGTCTCATTCAAGAACCTTGACTGTTCCCTCACAGTGTACTTTGACCCCTCTGCCTGACTGGCTGTCAGCTCTGGAGCCATTGAGGAGGAGTCTGAAAAGAAAGCCTCCTCATTATCCTCTTCCTCAGACTCACCCTCCTCCTCATCTCCATCTCCCATCCTGACCACCTGCCCTTTCTCTCTAGTCGGGGCAGCAGGGTAGCCTAGTGGTTAGAGTGTTGGACTAGTAACCGAAAGGTTGCAAGTTCAAATCCCTGAGCTGACAAGGTATATATTGTCCCCTGAACAGGCAGTTAACCCACTGTTCCTAGGCCATCATTGAAAATAAGAATGTGTTTGACCACAGCAGCCTCTCCCCTCCTTTCTTCTACCCCTTTTTTTGTCTTCCGCTTGACACCCTCCTCCACTGCCCCTAGTTGCTTGCCCTTCCCCACTATACTCCCCTCATCCACTAGCATAACCTGACTTGGCCCAGCCTCATCTACACCACCATCCATGACATGACTAGACCCAGTCTCAGCTACACCACTATCCATAACATCACTAGACCCAGCCTCAGCTACACCACCATCAATAGCATGACTAGGCCCAGCCTCAGCTACACCATCATCTATAGCATGACTAGACCTTTTCATGAACACAACCACAACTTTGTTCATTCTGTATACGGAATGTATAAATTCAGCTCCTGCCGGTTCACCGACGGCGAGCAGAAACTCCTCCACCTCAACTCCAATCTCAGGAACACACCTGAATCCATACCGTAGCGACAGCGTCTCCTCCGCGTTAGGCTGTGAAGCCATCGCGCACACCACACTGTTCCAAACCCCAGGAAATTCAAATTCTGTCCTCTTCCTCCCTGACTTTGAAAAGAAAACAGTAAGTACAGCTAAACCCTCCACCAAAGAAAACATTTTTTAAAGAAAAAAACAAGGAAAGAATCGAGAGAGAGAGACTCCTGCCCATCTCAAGTACCCTATTCCCAGCAGAGGATATAGCAGATAATTACCAACTCAAAAAAAATAATAATCTTTGTGTGGTGCTCTGAAAGGAGAAACTCTCGAGCATTGAGGAGATAAAGGCCAAAACAAAAGGGTCCTGAATTGGACCAGGATTAGCTTTAATGGTGGTAATTACCAGAGGGGATAACATCATGGCCCTCTATGCCCATCACAACGGGCCTCCTATCACAGGGTGGATGTCAGGAGAGAGGGGGAACAACACGTGAATCAGCTAGGGCCTCTATCCTGGTCGGCTGGCTTGCCTGCCCTTTTTACACTAAAAGCTTCATCTCAATGCCCCAATAATGGCTTTTGCAAAAAACAAGAGGCTCTCCATCACTGTTGCTTCTTGAATTACAATCTGAGCTGATGGCACAGACAAGCTACCCTAAATTCTAACGCCAGAGACAGGCTTGTGCTCAGCCTCAGTTTATATAGGAAGTGCTATAGGAATGTCGAGGCACATCGGGCGCCTGCGATAAAATGTTATTATCCAAAAGCTATTGATGGTGATGAGGTCTGATGCTTGAAAACAAGAGGAATTAAAATACAACACGGCCCTAGCCTACAGCTACAATATATACAATACAAAATGGGCCCCCAGCCATTTGTTCCTAATGAAGACAGAACCCATAAAAGCTGTGGGACGTTGATCAACTCAAAAGGCTGTAATTTATCTGCTTTTTAATCTCGGTTTCATCACTAATTTTAATTTAAACCGTTTACCCCCGCTCAGAAGTTGCGTACTAAATCCAAAGTAGTTATTTTCTCCAGCTATGTGTTACCGGACATATTTTAGCCTAGCTCTCCTCACCACCTGTGGTTTAGCTCCCTGCACATTTCCCATCTCTGAAGGACCAGGGTGTACAAGGTTTGCTGACCTGTGGGCGTGTTTCTTTCCTGCAAGCTGAATCAATGAAAAATCACCAGACAATAAATGCAAGACTTAAGCTGCAGAATCAATATATATATTTTCCCTGTCTAGTTATCCCTCTGTCCATATATCCAATATAATGTATACTGTATATATTGTCAAGGAGTAAATACTAGATGCATAGTGTTTTAATCCTCACATTATCAGATTTCAGTGTATTGTTTCTATATTAATACCAAACGGATTCATCAGAACATACAGTGTTGGGCCACCAAGGTTATACCAGTCAGCAGTTGAAATTCAGGGTAGGATTACTAGGACATTGACCTGTGTCACTCCAATATAAAACAAAGGCGATGATCGTGGACTTCAGGAATCAGAAGAGGGAGCAGCCCCCTATCCACATCGACGGGACAGTAGTGAAGAACGTGAACATTTTTTATGTTCCTTGGCGTACACATCACGGACAAACTGAAATGATCCACTCACACAGACAGCGTGGTGAAGAAGGTGCAACAGCGCCTCTTCAACCTCAGGAGGCTGCATTTTTTTGGGCTTGTCACCAAAAATACTCTTTTACAGATGCACAATCGAGAGCATCCTGTCGGGCTGTATCACCGCCTGGTACGGCAACTGCTCCGCCCACATCCATAAGGCTCTCCAGAGGGTAGTGAGTACTGCACAACCCATCATTGGGGGCAAACTACCTGCCCTCCAGGATATCTACACCACCCGATGTCACAGGAAGGCCAAAAAGATCATCAAGGACAACAACCACCCGAGCCACTGCCTGTTCACCCCGCTATCATCCAGAAGGTGAGGTCAGTACAGGTGCATCAAAGCTGGGACCGAGAGACGGAAAAACAGCTTCTATCTCAAGGCCATCAGACTAATAAACAGCCATCACTAACATTGAGTGGCTGCTGCCAACATACTGACTCAAGTCTCTAGCCACTTTAATAATTAAAATTGCCTGTAATAAATGTATCACTAGTCACTTTAAACAATGCCACTTTATATAATGTTTACATACCCTACATTACTCATCTCATATGTACAGTTGAAGTCGGAAGTTCACATACACAGCCAAATACATTTCAACTATGTTTTTCACAATTCCTGACATTTAATCCTAGTAAAAATTCTGTCTTAGGTCAGTTAGGATCACCACTTTATTTTAAGAATGTGAAATGTCAGAATAATAGTTCAGAGAATGATTTATTTCAGCTTTTATTTCTTTCATCACATTCCCAGTGGGTCAGAAGTTTACATACACTCAATTAGTATTTGGTAGCATTGCTTTTAAATTGTTTAACTTGGGTCAAACGTTTCGGGTAGCCTTCCACAAGCTTCCCACAATACGTTGGGTGAATTTTGGCCCATTCCTCCTGACAGAGCTAGTGTCACTGAGTCAGGTTTGTAGTTCTCCTTGCTCGCATACACTTTTTCAGTTCTGCCCTCACATTTTCTATGGGATTGAGGTCAGGGCTTTGTGATGGCCACTCCAATACCTTGACTTTGTTGTCCTTAAGCCATTTTGCACAACTTTGGAAGTATGCTTGGGGTCATTGTTCATTTGGAAGACCCATTTGCGACCAAGCTTTAACTTCCTGACTGATGTCTTGAGATGTTGCTTCAGTATATCCACATAATCTTCCGTCCTCATGATGCCATCTATTTTGTGAAGTGTACCAGTCCCTCCAAAACACCCTCACAACATGATGCTGCCACCCCTGTGCTTCACGGTTGGGATGGTGTTCTTCAGCTTGCAAACCTCCCCCTTTTTCCTCCAAACATAATGATGGTCATTATGGCCAAGTAGTTCTATTTTTGTTTCGACAGACCAGAGGACATTTCTCCAAAAAGTACCATCTTTGTCCTCCGCTATATAAATCTGGTTTCAAAGCTGGTCATGGGTGCACCTCAGCCACGCTCAAGGTCCTAAACAACATCATAACCGCCATCGATAAGAGACATTACTGTGCAGGCGTATTCATTGATCTTGCCAAGGCTTTCGACTCTGTCAATCACCACATCCTTATCGGCAGACTCGACAGCCTTGGTTTCTCAAATGATTGCCTCGCATGGTTCACCAACTACTTCTCCGATAGAGTTTAGTGTGTCAAGTCGGAGGGCCTGTTGTCCGGGCCTCTGGCAGTCTCTGGGGGTGCCATAGGGTTCAATTCTTGGGCCGACTCTCTTCTCTGTTAACATTAATGATGTCGCTCTTGCTGCTGGTGAGTCTCTGATCCACCTCTACGCAGACGACACCATTCTTTATACTTCTGCCCCTTCTTTGGACACTGTGTTAACTACCCTCCAGACGAGCTTCAATGCCATACAACTCTCCTTCCGTGGCCTCCAACTGCTCTTAAACGCAAATAAAACTAAAGGCATGCTCTTCAACCGATCGCTGCCTGCACCTGCCCGCCTGTCCAGCATCACTACTCTGGATGGTTCTGTCTTAGATTATGTGGACAACTACAAATATCTGGGTGTCTGGTTAGACTGTAAACTCTCCTTCCAGACTCACATCAAACATCTCCATTCCAAAATTAAATCTAGAATTGGCATCCTTCACTCATGCTGCCAAACATACCCTCGTAAAACTGACTATCCTACCGATCCTCGACTTCGGTGATGTAATTTACAAAATAGCTTCCAATACTCTACTCAACAAATTGGATGCAGTCTAGCACAGTGCCATCCGTTCTGTCACCAACGCCCCATATACCACCCACCACTGCGACCTGTACGCTCTCGTTGGCTGGCCCTCGCTTTACACTAGTCGCCATACCCACTGGCTCCAGGTCATCTACAAGTCCCTGCTAGGTAAAGACCCACATTATCTCAGCTCGCTGGTCACCATAGCAGCACCAACCCGTAGCACGCGCTCCAGCAGGTATATCTCACTGGTCACCCCCAATGCCAATTCCTCCTTTGGCCGACTCTCCTTCCAGTTCTCTGCTGCCAATGACTGGAACGAACTACAAAAATCTCTGAAACTGGAGACACTTATCTCCCTCACCAGCTGTCAGAGCAACTCACAGACCCCTGCACCTGTATATAGCCCAACCAACTACCTCATCCCCTACCATATTTATTCATTTATCTTGTTCCTTTGCACCCCAGTTTTTCTACATTGCACATTCATCTACTATTCCAGTGTTTAAATGCTATATTGTAATTATTTTGCCACCATGGCCTATTTATTGCCTTACCTTCCTTTGCACTCTTTGTATATCGACTCAAATACCAGTGGGTTGCTAGCGGGATCATCCCGACACTACCAGCGAAAACCTGTAGCGCCAGATTTAAAATCCGAAAATTGAATTATTAAACATCCAGCTATATACAAGTGTTCCATACTCATCAAAAGCTCTGTTTCTAGGCAATATCACAGCGTTGTCAGATTTCAAAAAGGCTTTACGGCGAAAGCAGCACATTCATTTGTTTGAGGGTAGCACCTCACATATTTTCCAATAGCCATGTATCGATTAGCAATCATGGCACACACATAACACATTTCACAGCGAAAACAAAGTAATTACCTGTTGAAGAACTTCTGCTGAGGTCTTCCTAAGTGTCCAACGAAGACAATCCATGGTTCTTTTGTTAGAAAAAGTAACGTCTTTTATCCATAAATCCTCCATTTGGT
Organism: Brachymystax lenok tsinlingensis; assembly: GCA_030435695.1. Lineage (NCBI taxonomy): Eukaryota > Metazoa > Chordata > Actinopteri > Salmoniformes > Salmonidae > Brachymystax > Brachymystax lenok. The sequence continues at coordinate 9,402,292 of CM059786.1, read as the reverse complement.
TCATGCAAAACGACAGCCTCCATTACTCTTTTGAAACGCGGCGCCAACTCGTTCAAATGTTACCTATAAACTTGTCCAAAAACAATCAAACTTAGTTTTAAATGTTTCCTTAGCAACACCTTTACGTATATTTACTATTATAAATCAGCCGGAATATAAACTGATCAATAACGACGATAAAACAGAAGCTCTGTGACTTCTCGTGCACGCGCCCGTGACTAGTTTTCACAAAGAGGACACCGCATGGTATTCTCGTTTTCTCTGCGATTACTCACCCAAAATGGAGGAAAACACTGTCCAGAGGCTGGTGACATCACAAGGAAGCTTCCTGAATTCCAAACATATGCCTATATATGGTCATTTTCAATAGGGAGGGGTGCCAAAATGAGCAATGTGTCAGAATGACTTTTTCCAGGACAGAGATTCCTCAGGGTTTTGCCTGCCAAATGCGTTCTGATTGACCCACAGACAAATGGTTAACAGTTTTGGAAAATCCTATCCAATGGTACTAAATATATGCATATCCCATTTTCTGGGCCTAAATGGGAGGCATTTTACTTTGGGCACGCCAGGCTCTCCAAAACAGTCACCTCTGCTGCTGGAGCCGGTGAGGATATAGATTAGTTTTTTTCTGCTGTATGTTTGTTTTACTCCATGTTGTATGTGTCGAACTGCTTTGCTTTATCTTAGCCAGGTCGCAGTTGTAAATGAGAACTTGTTCTCAACTTGCCTACCTGGTTAAATAAAGGTGAAATAAATAAATAAATAAAATAAAAAAAAAATGTGCAGTTGCAAACCATAGTCTGGCTTTTTTATGGTGGTTCTGGAGCAGTGGCTTCTTCCTTGCTGAGCGGCCGATCAGGTTATGTTGATATAGGACTCGTTTTACTGTGGATATAGATAATTTTGTACCTGTTTCCTCCAGCATCTTAACCTCTCTAGGAGCGACGGTTTTGGAGTGTCTGGCGTGCCCAAAGTAAAATGCTTGCCACTCAGGCTCAGAAAATAGGATATGCACATAATTAGTACTATTGGATAGGAAACAAAAAGTGTTAACATAATGTCTGTGAGTATAACACAACTCATTTGGCAGGCAGAAAACAGAGAAAATTCCATCCGGAAATGTCATTCTGGTGGCTTATGGCCCACTTTGAGAGACTGCCTATTGAAAACCCCTTATATCAGGACACTGAATGTCATACCTATGGCTTCCACTTGATGTCAGCAGTCTATATATAAAGTATCAAAGCAATCGGAACTAATGTGTTGAATAGGAAGCGGTTTTGGTGAGAGGAGCTCTTTTTCAGTTGCACGTTTTTGGGCGCACGTTTGGCTGAGCGGACCACTTTATTTGACTTATATAACGTTTAGGTGACCATCCAAGTGAAATATTATCACTTTTATTCATAAAAGGATCGCTAAGGATGCATTTTAATTGGTTTTTGTTTTGTTGAAGAAAAGTTTATAGGTTTAGCTGATTTTCTGAACACAAGGCGCCAACCAAACTGAGATTTATGGATATAATAAATTACTTTTTCTAAACAAATACCCATGGATTGTCTTCGTTGGACACTTGGGAAGCCCTCAGCAGAAGTTCTACAAAAGGTAAGGCACAGGTTTTCCCTGTGAAATGCATTTTCTATGGACCGCGCTGGCAAATGAATTCATGGTAATGGAAAATATTGAAGGTGCTACCCTCAAACGTAGTGCTTTCGCCGTAAAGCCTTTTTGAAATCTGACAACGCTGTGATATTGCCAAGAAGCAGAGCTTTTGATGAGTATGAAACACTTGTATATTAATACATGTTTAATAATTCAACTTTTGGATTTTGAATTTGGCGCCTTGCATTTCGCCTGGTAGTGTCAGGAGTGCTCCCTAAGAAGTTAACAAGTTCCTTTGCTGTTGTTCTGGGATTGATTTGGACGGGGCCACAGTGTCTCCCGACCTCTCCTGTCTCAGCCTCCAGTATTTATGCTGCAGTAGTTTGTGTCGGGTGGCTAGGGTCAGTCTGTTATATCTGGAGGATTTCTCCTCTCTTACCCATTGTCCTGTGTGAATTTAAGTATGCTCTCTCTAATCCTCTCTCTCGGAGGACCTGAGCCTTAGGACCATTTCTCAGGACTACCTGGCCTGATGGCTCCTTGCTGTCCCCAGTCCACCTGGCCGTGCTGCTGGTCCAGTTTCAACGTTTCTGCCTGCGGATATGGAACCCTGACCTGTTTACCAGACATGCTACCTGTCCCAGACCTGCTGTTTTAAACTCTCTAGAGACAGCAGGAGCGGTAGAGATACTCTGAATGATCGGCTATGAAAAGCCAACTGACATTTACTCCTAAGGTGCTGACCTGTTGTACCCTCGACAACCACTGTGATTATTATTATTTGACTTTGCTGGTCATCTATGAACATTTTAAAGTCTTGGCCATGTTTTGTTATAATCTGCACCCGGCACAGCCAGAAGAGGACTGGCCACCCCTGACAGCCTGGTTCCTCTCTAGGTTTCTTCCTAGGTTCTGGCCTTTCTACAGAGTTTTTCCTAACCACCGTGCTTTTATACCTGCATTGCTTGCTGTTTGGGGTTTTAGGCTGGGTTTCTGTACAGCACTCTGTGACATCAGCTGATGTAAGAAGGGCTTTATAAATAAATTTGATTGATTTGCACTTTTCACACCAAAGTATGTTAAACTCTAGAAGACAGAACACGTCTCCTACCTGAGCGGTATGACGGCTGCGTGGTCCCATGGTGTTTATACTTACGTACTATTGTTTGTACAGATGAACGTGGTACCTTCAGGTGTTTGGAAAATGCTCCCAAGGATGAACCAGACTTATGGAGGTCTACAATCTTTTTCTAAAGTCCTGGCTGATTTATTTTTGATTTTCCCATGATGTCAAGCAAAGGCACTGAGTTTGAAGGCCTTGAAATACATCCAGAGGTACACCTCTAATTGACTCAAATGATCAGAAGCTTCTAAAGCCATTACATAATTTTCTGGAATTTTCCAAGCTGTTTAAAGAAACAGTCAACTTGTTAGGGGAGTGGCAGCTGAGGGGTCGGTTTTGGAGAGCCTGGCGTGCCCCAAGTAAAATGCCTCCCATTCAGGCCCAGAAAATAGGATATGCACATATTTAGTACCATTGGATAGGAAACACTCTGAAAACACTCTTTCCAAAAGTGTTAACCATTTGTCTGTGAGTGAAACAGAACGCATATGGCAGGTGAAACCCCGAGGCAGGTGATTTGTTTTTGCTGTGAAATGTGTTATGTGTGTGCCATGATGGCTAATCGATTCATGGCTATGGGAAAAATGTGAGGTGCTACCCTCAAACAATCAAATGTGCTGCTTTCGCCGTAAAGCCTTTTTGAAATCTGACAACGCTGTGATATTGCCAAGAAACAGAGCTTTTGATGAGTATGGAACACTTGTATATTGGTGGATGTTTAATAATTCAACTTTTGGATTTTGAATTTGGCGCCTTACATTTCACCTGGTAGTGTCGGGATTGGGGGCGCTAGCGCCCCAGCAATCCCTGAGAGGTTACTGTAAACTTCTGACCCACTGGAATTGTGATACAGTGAAATAATCTGTCTGTAAACAATTGTTGGAGAAATTCCTTGTGTTATTGTCACGTCCAGGCCAGAGTTTTAGGCTAGCGTGTTTAGGTTTCGTTTTGGTGTAGGGTTTTTTGAGTTCTAGGTGTTCTATTTCTATGTTGAGGTAATGGTTCCCAATTAGAGGCAGCTGTGTGTCGTTGTCTCTAATTGGGAACCATATAATGTATATTGTTTGGGGTTTTCATTTAGGTTTGGTGGGTTATTGTTTGAACATAGCTTGCTTTGTGTTTAGTTTGTTCTACTTCACGATCCTCGTTACGTTTACCTTTTGTTGTTTTACCCAGTTACGTGAGTTTCGTTTTTCATAATAAAGCATGTATACTGGATGCCTCGCTGCACCTTGGTCTGTCCCTACAGAAGATCGTGACAGTTATGCACAAAGTAGATGTCCTAACCGACTTGCCAAAACTATAGTTTGTTAACAAGACATTTGTGGAGTGGTTGAAAAGCGAGTTTTAATGATTCCAACCTAAGTGTATGTAAACTTCCAACTTCAACTGTATATACTGTACTTTATACCATCTACTGCATCTTGCCTATGCCGTTCGGCCATCGCTCATCCAGATATTTATATGTACATATTCTTATTCATTCCTTTACACGTGTGTATAAGGTAGTTGTTGTGAAATTGTTAGATTACTTGTTAGATATTACTGCATGTTCGGAACTAGAAGCACAAGCATTTTGCTACACTCGCATTAACATATGCTAGCCATGTGTATGTGACTAATAACATTTGATTTGATTTTGACATAAGAGACAACCTAAAGCACAGGTCACACTGTATTTAAGTAGGTTTTTGAGCCACTACAGAGCCACTCATGGAGGCGAATAGAACTGCCAATCTATATCCTTTAGTTCTAGATCTTCATCACATTCCCGGGTCACTAAAGCACATGTATGACCCTTCTAATGGTCGAGTGTGGCTCTTTCTTTGCTCCACAATGAGCCCAGTAAAATGTGTTCTCTCATTCACTTCAAATGTGCAAGTACTCGCTGTAGTGAAAATGTGCTTCTAATGTAAACGATTTGTGGACAGACAGCTATTTGAATAAGAAGTCTTGCAGTAACATTTCCATTTCAATAAGAGCTTCAGGTATGCTAGTGCATTCTAACATTGATGTAGGTGTAAAGAATAATGATGCTAGGATAGATAGAGTATCACTTCCCTGAATTACATCAACATAACACAGCCCACACGCCAGTTATTTGTGCAGACTAAATTCTTTGAGGTCAACATCAAACTTGGACCACATGTCTCCTCTTACACAAGGAAGTAAATATGGACCCCCCCGACTCCTCCCACCACCCACCCACCGAATACGTTTGTGGTTAGCATATTTCCTTTCAAAAGTACCAATAATGTTTCTAATGTGTGCAAGTCACAGGCACAATAAATTAACACACCGCAAGCTCTTGTCATGGCCTCGTTTGAATGGCCCCCCAGACACAATCTGATACAATCGTAAATTATCCCCTGAAACCCATAGCCTCCCCCCACCCGACACCCCGAGTCGTCCACTTCTGGGCGTGGAGATAAAACATATGAAACACAATACACAAGAATTGCCTTATCATTCTGGAAGCCATGACAGGGAAAATGGAGCATAGTAAGCATGTTATAATGCAGACCACTGTCTATTTCAGCAGGCAAATTGTAGACTACTACTAAAAAATAGAGGTCCTCTCACTGTCAACTGCGTTTATTTTAATGTGTAAATATTTGTATGAATATAACAAGATTCAACAACTGAGACATAAACTGAACAAGTTCCACAGACATGTGACTAACAGAAATTGAATAATGTGTCCCTGAACAAAGGGGGTCAAAAAGCAACAGTCAGTATCTGGTGTGGCCACCAGCTGCACTAAATATTGCAATGCCTCTCCTCCTCATGGACTGCACCAGATTTGCCAGTTCTTGCTGTGAGATGTTACCCCACTCTTCCACCAAGGCACCTGCAAGTTCCCTGACATTTCTGGGGGGAATGGCCCTAGCCCTCACCATCTGATCCAACAGGTCCCAGACGTGCTCAATGGGATTGAGATCTGGGCTCTTCGCTGGCCATGGCAGAACACTGACATTCCTGTCTTGCAGGAAATCACGCACAGAACGAGCAGTATGGCTGGTGACATTGTCATGCTGGAGGGTCATGTCAGGATGAGCCTGCAGGAAGGGTACCACATGAGGGAGAAGGATGTCTTCCCTGTAACACACAGCGTTGAGATTGCCTGCAATGACAACAAGCTCAGTCCGATGATGTGACACACCACCCCAGACCATGACAGACCCTCCACCTCCAAATTGATCCCGCTCCAGAGTACAGGCCTCGGTGTAACGCCTATTCTTTAAACAAAAAACGCGAATCGAACCATTACCCCTGGTGAGACAAAACCGCGACTCGTCAGTGAAGAGCACTTTTTGCCAGTCCTGTCTGGTCCAGCGACTGTGGGTTTGTGCCCATAAGGGTTGTTGTTGCCTGTGATGTCTGGTGAGGATCTGCCTTACAGCAGACCTACAAGCCCTCAGTCCAGCCTCTCTCAGCCTATTGTGGAGGGATTGTGTATTCCTGGTGTAACTCGGGCAGTTGTTGCCATCCTGTACCTGTACCGCAGGTGTGGTGTTCGGATGTACTGATCCTGTGCAGGGGTTCTTACACTTGGTCCGCCATTGCGAGGACGATCAGCTGTCCGTCCTGTCTCCCTGTAGCGCTGTCTTCGGCGTCTCACAGTATGGACATAGCAATTTATTGCCCTGCCACATCTGCAGTCCTCATGCTTCCTTGCTGCATGCCTAAGGCACATTCACGCAGATGAGCAGGTACTCTGGGCATCTTTCTTTTGGTGTTTTTCAGAGTCAATAAAAAGGCCTCTAGTGTCTTAAGTTTTCATAACTGTGACCTTTTTTGCCTACCGTCTGTAAGCCTACCGTCTGTTTGTGTCTTAATGACCGTTCCACAGGTGCATGTTCATTACGAATTATCTTTGAAAGACAGGGTCCTGAAAAAGGGACGTTTCTTTTTTTGCTGAGTTTATTTGTAAGTTTGTGTAGTGTCATACCACCCTCGGGTGATTGCGTGCTTGAAACAGTTCCAACGAACACATGTACATGAATAAAGCATATCGGTAAGTGATTTGGATGCCATGATTGTTGTATTGGATAAGCATGCAATGTAGATGTTTTGTGTGAATGCACACATCCTCTCTGTCTTTTCCTCTCCTCGTCTTATGCACCACACACCAACCTTGCACACATATGTGTACACACGCAATCCCGCCCCAACGTCCCCACACACAAACCGTATTGAGACAATACTCCCATAAAGTTAAAATGTCTCCACACACTCCAGGCTTTGGTTGCTCTTCTTTGTCCAGGTTATTACCCGAGGTATTGTCTGGCTAAATTGGTATGCTAATCAAGCGCTGTAGTCTAAAGTTGATACGACACTCGACAGGCAGCTTCATGAAGATTGATATCCCGCTCTAACACCACCCAGATGATCAGATTGGGAAGTGCTGCGGCCCCTGTCCCCCTAATGTTAGTCTCCTCTTTGAGAGGACGGCAGAGTCATCCAGATTCCACCGACCAAATCCCAAGTTGTTGAATTGCTATCTTTTGAGCCAATTGAAGCTGAGTGTCCAGGCGGTGTCTTAAATGGAACCATATTCCCTACATAGTGCCCTATTTTTGACCAGGGCTCTGGTGAAAAGTAGTGCATTATAAAGGGAATAGGGTTCCATTTGCATGCTGAGAGTGTCCAGGCATGCTTCTGGTATGGGGATGTTCCTTCTTCTCTCTGTAACCTCACCCTGCAACCGGTCATAAATGACCTTTCCTGGTGTAATGGCTCCACTCCTTTCACAGAGGATGCACAGAAGGCCTTCTAGCATGTCTGCGAGCCATTGAGCCCTGAATGGGACGGTATTAACCTCCATGACCTCATGCAACACTGTCATTGTCACCTAAAAGGGGCCCCACCACCCCTTCTCTTAGAGCCTCTTGTGTGTCATTTTTACTGGACCCTGTTCCACAAAGTTTTATTCTCAGTGGTAAACAAGGACCAGGAGGATGAAGGGGGTGACCTCGTTCCCTAGTCTTTGGATGGATGCCCACTGGCAAAACGATGATGGAACGTTTACAGCTGGTCGCATGAAGGCTGGTTTGCTGCTCCAAACATTATATGTATGACAACACTGTCCCATTTGACTGATTATACTGGGTCCATTTGATTGGTGTCCGGACTAACTCCGCATCCTGGTCCCATTCACTCTCTGTAATGAAAATGTAAGTTTGCCTCGATGATATCCAACTGCCAAGACAGTCACTGTCCTTTAGGGTCACACAGGATCACAGTGTCCTATACAACCACGGAGTGCATTCACACTTAACTGACTCATTTAATTTGCTGTGCTAGACAAAACAAAGGCTTTCATTGATATCGCCATATCGAGTCCACCTGGATCCAGTTAGTGCCTAGTCCACTGACAGTGTCCACCACCGCAGCCCCCATTCAGATCTAATGATTTATAGCATGTCGTCGGCTAGTCTTCACACTATCTGATTGGTCCTCCCATGCTAATTAGAGGCATATACTTTTAATCACTGTTTACCCAGTCAATAGCTATGCTAATCACTCCTGCACAACATCAAGCCGGCACAATAATTCCCTCTCTCGTTGGGGACCTGACAAATGAGGTGGTGACACAGTCCCATTCCTGGTTTTTCATGTTTTAATCAAAAGGACAAGGTTCACACTCCTCTAAAGCTCTGTATTCACCTTCAAAGACCTTCACTAAGGAGAGGCGCCCAAATAGGGATACTGTGTAAACATCTGTTAATGGAAGGAATCACGTCAAGGCAAACGTTAGTGGTAGCTACTCCCCTGCGCTGTATTTCATGGGCAAATAGGTAGAGCGCCATTCAGGAGCAGATAAGACCAATCGAGTAAGTCAAGGAATGAAATAATTTCATTATGATAATCGTCTCCATGATTAACATACAAATTGTATAATTCAACAACCTAATCTCACCCCTATGCCCCTTTTATTTTGCGATGTCATATTTCTCCAAAAATCTTAAAGACATAAGGGACGCGAGTGACAGTCAGTTTAATCATCTGGCCCCTATAGGAACAGCAGTGGCGTTCGTTATGAAAGGGGGCCATGCAATTGCAGCCATGCAGGGCCTTGCTGATGGACGGTGGTGATGGTGATAAGGGTGTTGGTTCTGGGGCTCCTATGCTCCAGAGTCATCGGGCAGATGTGACCTCGGCAGTACACAGAGGCTCTTTGTGTCCCAGGGATTTAGAGTCCCCTGGGCCTCCTGCTTTTAAACATTAACAGACCACTGTAGAGAGAGTGAGTGAGAGAGAGAGCGAGAAAGAGAGAAAATATCAGAGAAGCCCCATACTGTACATGCATTCACTTTGGATTCATCAGCTCCACAACTATTCTCAGCGCACTAGTGATGTTGTATTCTGGGCATACAATAACAACTGGACACAAGTATCAGTAAGGCCCTTCATACTCACTCACATGAAATGTTAACAGGGCCCAGCAGCACTCTTCATACATTACAAAGCCCTATGTGTTTCATTTGGATACATCAGATCTGTTGCTATACTTCCTGATGCACTATGATGTATTTTCCCTCTACTCACAGAGTATACAATAATTGCTGGACAGAGATACCACTAAGGCTCTTCACACACACTTGCACACAATATATAATAAGCAAGATCCAACTTTTCCGAAATAAAGTAGTTATCAACAAAGTCAGAGCTAGAACGGGGGGGTGGGGTGTGGGGGTCGAGGGGATTATCTAAGATACCGTTTGAAAAGAAAGGGTTTCAGGTGCTTTTGGAAGATGGGCAGAGACTCTGCTGTCCTAGCTTCAGGGGGGAACCTGGTTCCACCATTGGGGTGCAAAGATAGAGAAGAGTTTGGACTGGGCTGAGCGGTAGCTGCCCTCCCGTAGGGGTGGGAGGGCCAAGAGACGAGAGGTGGCAGAACGGAGTGCTCGGGTTGGGGTGTAGGGTTTGAGCATAGCCTAAAGGTAGGGAGGGACAGTTCCTCTTGCTGCTTCGTAGGCAAGCACCATGGTCTTGTAGTGAATGAGAGTTTCGACTGGAAGCCAGTGGAGTGTGTGGAGGAGTGGGATGACATGGGAGAACTTGGGAAGGTTGAAAATTAAGCGGGGGCTGCAGCATTCTGGATAAGTTGCAGGGGTTTCATGGCACAAGCAGGCAGCCCAGTCAACAGCGAGTTGCAGTAGTCCAGACGGGATATGATTAGAACCTGCGCCACTTCCTGTGTGAGGTAGGGTCGTACTCTACTGTTGTTGTAGAGTATGAACCTGCAGGAGCGAGTCACGGCTATGATGTTTGCTGAGGACGACAGGGTGTTGTCCAGTGTCACACTTTTATTTATCTATTTTTAATTTCACCTTTATTTAACCAAGTAGGCTAGTTGAGAACATGTTCTGCGACCTGGCCAAGATAAAGCACAGCAGTTCGACACATACAACAACAACAAAGAGTTACACATGGAATAAACAAACATACAGTCAATAATACAGTAGAAAAAATATATACAAATGAGTGCAGTGAGTGCAAATGAGGTAAGATAAGGGAGGTAGGGCAATAAATAGGCCATGGTGGCGAGGTAATTACAATATAGCAATTAAACACTGGAATGGTATATGTGCAGAAGTTGAATGTGCAAGTAGAGATACTGGGGTGCAAAGGAGCAAGATAAATACATAAATACAGTATGGGAATGAGGTAGTAGGATGGAATGTTTACAGATGGGCTATGTGCAGGTGGAGAGATTTGTGAGCCGCACTGACAGCTGGTGCTTAAAGCTAGTGAGGGAAATATGAGTGTCACGTTCTGGCCACAGAGAGCCCTCTGGGTTCTCTATGGGGGTTTGGGGCAGGACGTGACCAGGGGTGTTTAGGTTTTTCTATGTTGGTGATTGTGTGTGGTTCCCAATTAGAGGCAGCTGTTTGTCGTTACCTCTAATTGGGGACCATACTTAGTGTGTCCTCTGCCCACATGTGGTGGGGGTTATTGTATGTGCTACACCGTGTCAGATCTTTGTTTGTTTAGTTTGTGAGTTTCATTTAAATAAAAAGATGTGGAACTCAACACACCGCCTTGGTCCATTCCTGTTGAAGATCGTGACAGAATAACCCACCACACCAGGACCAAGCAGCGTGCCCAGGAGGAGAAGGTGTTCTGGACCTGGGAGGAGATAAAGGGGGGGTTGGGAGACCCTGCCTTGGCGAGAGTCCCTGAAGGATAAGAGTGGACAGCGACAATGCCGGGGGGGCGCATGGGGCGTGTGGCCGAGACGAGGCGAGAGCCAGAGCCTGAATGGAGGAGTATAAAGGAGTTTTGGGAGGGATATAGAAGAGAGGTACGTCCAATGTGCTCTCTCAGCCAGGTACGTCAAGTGTCAGCTCCCCGCACTCGCCCTGAGGTGCGTGTAATCAGTCCAGTGAAACCTGTTCTGGCTCCACGCACCAGGCCTCCGGTGCGCCTCCCCAGCCAGGTACGTCCAGTGCCAGCTCCCCGCACTCGCCCTGAGGTGCGTGTAATCAGTCCAGTGAAACCTGTTCTGGCTCCACGCACCAGGCCTCCGGTGCGCCTCCCCAGCCAGGTACGTCCAGTGCCAGCTCCCCGCACTCGCCCTGAGGTGCGTGTAATCAGTCCAGTGAGACCTAAGCTGGCTCCACGCACCAGGCGTCCAGTGCGCCTCTTCAGTCTGGTGAGACCAACCCCGGCTCCACACACCAGGCGTCCAGTGCGCCTCTTCAGTCCGGTGAATCCTGGGCCGGCTCCCCGCACGTGCCCTGAGGTGCGTGTAATCAGTCCGGTGAGACCTACGCCGGCTCCACACACCAGGCGTCCAGTGCGGCTCTTCAGTCCGGAGAATCCTGTGCCAGCTCCCCGCACGCGCCCTGAGGTGCGTGTAATCAGTCCGGTGAGACCTACGCCGGCTCCATGCACCAGGCGTCCAGTGCGCCTTCTCAGCCCGGTACGTCCCGCACCGGAGCCGCCGCCAATGCGAGCTGCCCACCCGAAACCTCCCCAGCTTGTTCAAGTTTCTCGGCTGGAGTCCGCACCTTTGGGGGGGGTACTGTGACGTTCTGGCCATAGAGCGGCCAAAGGAAGTGGTGGCTTTGGGGATGACCAGTGCAATATACGTGCAGGAGCACGTGCTACGGGTGGGTGTTGCTATGGTGACCAGTGAGCTGAGATAAGGCAGGGCTTTGCCTAGCAAAGACCTATAGATGACCTAGAGCCAGTGGGTTTTGCGACAAGTATGAAGCGAGGACCAGCCAACGAAAGCGTACAGGTCACAGTGGTGGGTAGTATATGGGGCTTTGGTGACAAAACGGATGGCGCTGTGATAGACTGCTTCCAATTTGTTGAGTAGAGTGTTGGAGGCTATTTTATGAATGACATCGCCGAAGTCGAGGATTGGTAGAATGGTCAGGTAAGTCGAGGATCGGTAGGACATACAAGGGTATGTTTGGCAGCATGCGTGAAGGATGCTTTGTTGCAAAATAGGAAGCAGATTCTATATTTAATTTTGGATTGGAGATGCTTAATGTGAGTCTGGAAGGAGAGTTTACAGTCTAACCAGACATCTAGGTATTTGTAGTTTTCCACATATTCTAAGTCAGAACCGTCCTGAGTAGTGATGCTGGACGGGCGGTCAGGTGCGGGCAGTGATCGGTTAACTTGTTAGGGAGTGGAAGCTGAGGGGTCGGTTTTGGAGAGTCTGGCGTGCCCAAAGTAAAATGCTTGCCACTCAGGCTCAGAAAATGGGATAGGAAACACTCTGAGGTTTCCAAGAGTGTAACAGAAGTCATTTGGCAGGCAAAAACCAGAGAATTTTCCATCCGGAAAAATCATTCCTTGTGGCTTATAGCTCACTTTGAGACACTGCCTTTAGAAAAGTCTTTATACCAGGACACTGAATGTAGTACCTATTGCTTCCACTGGATGTCAGCAGTGTATAGGTAAAGTTTAATGGAAATCGGAACTAATGTGTTCTATTGGGAGAAGTTTTAGTCGAGGGAGATCTTTTTCAGTTGCACGTTTTTGGGCGCGGTCCACTTTTTTTGACTTATAACATTTAGGTGACCATCCAAGTGAAAGATTATCACTTTTATTCATAAAAGATAAGCTAAGGAAGCATTTTAATTGTTTTTTGTTTTGTTGAGGGAAAGTTTATAGGTATAGTTGAACGCGTTCTCGTCACATGGATTTTCTGAACACAAGGTGACAAAAAAACGGAGATTTAAAGAGCATGCATTTAGTTTAACTGGCATTTAAGAGCAGTTGGAGGCCACGGAAGGAGAGTTGTATGGCATTGAAGCTTGTTTGGAGGTTAGTTAATTTAATAACTACTTAAGGAGAAACGGGGCGCTAGCGGGCCTCTAATATTTATGCATTAGCATAAATTCATAACCAGCGCAAATAAATCGCTTACCTTTCGAAGAACTTCTGCTGAGGGCTTCCCAAGTGTCCAACGAAGACATCCAATGGTTCTTTTGTTAGAAAAAGTCATTTATTATATCCATAAATCTCCATTTGGTTGGCGCGTTATGTTCAGAAAATCCACCGTCGAGTCGCCCATTGAACCGTGAAGAGAACGCATGTTCAAATTATACCTATCAACTTTGTCCAAACAAATCAAACATCATTTTTTATGTATCCTTAGGTATCCTTTTATGTATATTTACTATAATATTTCAACCGGATTATAGCCTGAACGATAGGAAAGGAAAAAACCATAGAGCGCGAGAGACCGTGAACGCGCATGTCATTCTATTGAGTTCCGGGGTCCACGTCTAAATTCTTCTTCTATTGGCTTCTAATTCAACCTAAGGTCATGAAACCCTGTCTAAAGACTGTTGACATCCAGTGGAAGCCATAGGTACTGCAGTCTAGGTCCTAGATAACGTTGAATCCTATAGGCAGCCAGGAGAAAAAGGTAATCTACAAAAATAACTGCAAATCCGGATGGATTTTCCTCTGGTTTTTGCCTGCTATATCAGTTCTGTTATACTCACATACATTATTTTAACACTCTTAGAAACTTCAGAGTGTTTCCTGTCCTGGAAAAAGTGGTTTTGACAGAGTGCCTCATTGGGAACCCCTCCCTTATGAAAATGCCCATATAAGGGCATATGAATGCAGTACCTATCACTTCCTCTGGATGTCAACAGGCTCGAGAAAGTGTTCAGATTTTTTTTAGGTGTCCTTTACAAGACAACGCGCGCTCACGCCAGGCGCGTCCTTTGTTTTTTTCCCGCTCAAGTTATTTATTATATCCATAAATCTCAGTTTGGTTGGCGCGTTATGTTCAGAAAATCCAACGTCGAATCGCCCATTGAAACGTGAAGAGAACGTGTTCAAATATACCTATAAACTTTTCCTAAACAAATCAAATACCAGTTAAAATGCATCCTTAGCTAATACAGAAATACGATTTACATAAGTATTCACACCCCTGAGTCAATACTTTGAAGAAGCAGAATTACTTTAGTGCCTTGTTGCAAACAGGATGCATGTTTTGGAATATTTATTTTCACTCTGTCAATTAGGTTAGTATTGTGGAGTAAAAACAATGTTTTGTCCTATCACAGCCAAGTTTTAAAGTCACCAGTGTCCTCATGGTGAAATCCCTGAGAGGTTTTCTTCCTCTCTGGCAACTGAGTTAAGAAGGACGCCTGTATCTTTGTAGTGACTGGGTTTACTCCATCTAAAGTGTAAATATAATGTCATGCTCAAAGGTTTATAAATTTTTATATTTAGCCATCTACCAATAGGTGCCCTTCTTTGCGAGGAATTGGAAAACCTCCTTGGTCTTTGTGGTTGAATCTGTGTTTGAAATTCACTGCTTGACTGAAGGGCTTACAGATAATTGTATGTGTGGGGTACAGATTATGAGGTGGTCAAATGTTGAACCCTATTATTGCACACAGAGTGAGTTTGTGCAACTTAATATGTGACTTGTTAAGCACATTTTTACTCCTGAACTTATTTAGTCTTGCCATAGCAAATGGGTAGAATACTTATTGACTAAAGACATTTCAGCTTTACGTTCTGTAAAATTATGATAAACACAATTCCACTTTGACATTGTGTTATAGTGTGTAATCAATTTTAAATTCAGGCTGTAACACAACACAATGTGGAAAAAGTCAAACGGTGTGAATACTTTCTGAAGGCAATAATAGATTGTCCCATTTCACTCTGCTATAGGACACCTTTACAACAATTTAGCTTATGTCCAGTGATGCGTCTGTTGTTGTCATTTCACAGTGCATGCGTGAGGAATATATGTCTCAATACACTGTTTTGAAAACTACTGAGCTAAGTGTTCTTTTTTTTAAATGCTTAACGTTATAAGCCATATAGGCCTATATAATATAAACTAATCTGCATTCACGTAATTTCATGATTATACACAGCCATGGTTCAAGCTACAGATGATCCACTGATACGTGGTTCCTATTTGTTAATAGTAATGATGCAACATTTACATTAAGGCAATTAAACTGTACCATTTATATGTATGCAATGTAGGCACATATTTGTTCATTTCAGAAAAGTCTGTATAAGACAATGGTAAATATAAGCAGGAAATAGAAGACGCACAAATCCACACATTAATAAAAGATTGTAGTTTGTTGTATAGGACTATCCCAGGCCCTAGTTTATTAAGTTATTTCCCTAGCTTTGCAAATACAATTTTCTGCATAAATCACTCAAATGATCATTCAGACTGTCAGGACCAAGAGTGGCTTTCTCTACCCTATCAGCTTCAGACCAGGTTATGCAAATCCCCTTTGCCACTGTGTTCGATATCAATTGAGATGCTTCAATTGTGTCTTGTTTGGCCTTAAATCTGCCCGCTTGTCTCCATATTATTCTCTGACCTTGATAAAAGTGACACTAAGCATCAAGCCATCACCAAGTCAGTAATCCATTATCAAAAAGAGCATGCCAATTTAACTAAGCCTGCGACACTGACCCGCTAACCTTGACCTTGTAAATAGCACAATGGCGCACTGGCAAGGGCTCCTATGGTCTGTCTCTCTAAGCCTGTATAGGCTGAATTCAATCAGATCCAGTACTAGGCCTATAGGGTCTGAACCAGAAAATTATCATAAGGTTAGCTAGCTATGCTGATGTGTTTCAGACCCAGTAATGCTCTGGTAGCAAAGCATCCTGATAGCAGACACAGAGGCCTGAATGATCCTGCTTTTTAGCTAATTCAGTGGGATAAACATCTGTAATAAGTTGACTCAAATGGAACCCAGCTTAAAACTGAGTTTCAGCTTGATCCCAAACAGCTGTTTGAGGACCCGCTATGGCCTGCTTGCACATAGGGTCTCTATGGCCTTGGCTGAATGGGAACCCCAAATCTAAAGGGACAAAAGAGTCCCTTAACAATGTCCACCCAATACAATGGTACCCAGGGAGCAAAGGAGCACTCCCTATTTCTCTGTGTGTGAATGACCATTCCGCATTCCTCTCTAGCCACCATGCATCATGCACTGGGCGCAATGAACGGGACTGACATGTCTTTAAAACTGCTGTATCTATGGACCTCTATGCTTGACCAACACATTCCCTGATCCGTCTTTCCATGTATCTATGTTATTATCAACCTATGTTTCTCTCTCTACAGTTCCTTCAAAAGGTATTCACACCCCTTTACTTTTTCCACCTCCACTTCAAATTTAAAGCATGGTGATGGCTGCATCATGTTATGGGTATGCTTGTCATCGGCAAGGACTTGAGAGTTTTTTGGGATAAAAGGAAACAGAATATAGCTATAATCACAGGCAAAATACTAAAGGAAAACCTGGTTCATCCTACTTTTCAAAAGACACTGGGAGACAAGTTCACCATTCAGCAGGACAATAACCTAAAACAACAAGGCCAAATCTACACTGGAGATGCTTTCCAAGACGACATTGAACGTTCCTGAGTGGCACAGTTACAGTTTTGACTTAAAATGGCTTGAAAATCTATGGCAAGACTAGAAAATGGCTGTCTAGCAATGATCAACAATCTACTTGACAGAGCTTGAAGATTTTTTAAAATATTAATGGGCAAATAATGTACAATCCATGTGTGCAAAACTCTTAAAGACTTACCCAGAAAGACTTACAGCTGTAAATGCCACCAAAGGTGTTTCTACAAAGTATTGACTCAGGTGTGTGAACATTTATGTACAGTTGAAGTTGGAAGTTTGCATACACTTAGGTTGGAGTCATTAAAACTCATTTTTCAACCATTCCACAAATTTCTTGTTAACAAGCAATAGTTTTAGCAAGTCGGTTAGGACATCTACTTAGTGCATGACACAAGTCATTTTTCCAAAAATTGTTTTCAGACAGATTATTTCACTTATAATTCACTGTATCACAATTCCAGTGGGTCAGAAGTTTACATACAAGAAGTTGACTGTGCCTTTAAAAAGCTTGGAAAAATCCAGAAAATGATGTCATGGCTTCAGAAGCTTCTGATAGCCTAATTGACATAATTTGAGTCAATTAGAGGTGTACCTGTGGATGTATTTCAAGGCCTACCTTTAAACTCATTGCATCTTTGCTTGACATCACAGGAAATTCAGCCAATAAAAAAATCAGCCAATACCTCAGAAGGAAATTGTAGACATCCACAAGTCTGGTTAATCCTTGGGAGCAATTTTCAAACGCCTCAAGGTACCACGTTCATCTGTACAAACAATAGTACGCAAGTATATACACCATGGGACCACGCAGCCGTCATACCGCTCAGGAAGGAGACTAGTTCTGTCTCCTAGAGATGAACATACTTCGGTGCGAAAATAGAAAATCAATCCCAGAACAACAGCAAAGGACCTTGTGAAGATGCTGGAGGAAACAGTTACAAAAGTATCTATATCCACAGTAAAACAAGTCCTATATCGACATAACCTGAAAGGCCGCTCAGCAAGGAAGAAGCCAGTGCTCCAAAACTGCCATAAAAAAAGCCAGACTAAAGTTTGCAACTGCACATGGGGACAAAGATCATACTTTTTGTAGAAATGTCCTCTGGTCTGATGAAACAAAAATGTAACTTTTTGCCCCATAATGACCATTGTTGTGTTAGGAGGAAAAAGGGGCAGGCTTGCAAGCTGAAGAACACCATCCCAAACGTGAAGCACGGGGGTGTGCTTTGTTGCAGGAGGGACTGGTGCACTTCACAAAATAGATGGCATCATGAGGAAGGAAGATTATGTGGATATATTGAAGCAACATCTGAAGACATCAGTCAGGAAGTTAAAGCTTCGTCGCAAATGGACAATGACTCCAAGCATACTTCCAAAGTTGTGGCAAAATGGCTTAAGGACAACAAAGTCAAGGTATTGGAGTGGTCAACACAAAGCCCTGAAATCAATCCTATAGAAAATGTGTGGGCAGAACTGAAAAAGCGTGTGCAAGCAAGGAGGCCTACAAACCTGACTCAGTTTCACCCGCTCTGTCAGGAGGAATGGGACAAAATTCACCCAACTTATTATGGGAAGCTTGTGGAAAGCTACCCGAAACGTTTGACCCAAGTTAAACAATTTAAAGGCAATGCTACCAAATACTAATTGAGCGTTTGTAAACTGACCCACTGGGAATGTGATGACAGAAATAAAAGCTGAAATAAATCATTCTCTCTTCTATTATTCTGACATTTCACATTCTTAAAATAAAGTGGTGATCCTAACTGACCTAAAACAGGGATTTTTTTACTAGGATTAAATGTCAGGAATTATGAAAAACTGAGATTAAATCTATTTGGCTAAGGTGCATGTAAACGTCCGACTTCGAGTGTATATAAGATACTTCCTATATTTTCATTAAATAAAAAAAAATCTGAAAACACTGTCATTATGGGGTACTGTGTGTAGATGGTAGAGAACAACAATCCTTTTTAATCAATTTTGAATTCATGCTGTAACACAACAAAATGTGGATCAAGTCAAGGGATATGAATACTTTCTGAGGCCAATGTATCTATCTGGCTGATAGGCTGTCTCTATATTTACATAAAGCACATTTGGAAATGTGCAATTAAACATAGAATGGAATGGTACAACACATAAATGCACATGAGTGGGTCACAAGCTAAAAACACTGACACACATTTGGCACACATGCAACCTCTCTTTACGTGCTACACATCAGCCCCACGTCAAGGGGAATGGGTGGACATAACATATGGGGCAGAATCTTGGGTTCACACAGAGGACAGGGGAGTATGGGCCCTCTCAGGGCTAGAAAGGAGTAGCTCTGATGATTTCGTCAATCCTGGCAATGAATTCAACACCAAAATCTTTAAATCAAGCAATTTACATTTAGGGCCAACCGTAATAACAAGAATGAGGTAGGATTTCAAAGTGTACAATAACTTACAAAGTTAAAAACATACAATAACTCTGTGATAATAGGGCATGCATGGGATTCTGAGTAGAGGAAGGATGGGTGTTGTCATCACTAAAGCATGGGTTGTGAAGAATGAAAACGAAACAACCAAGACTAGCTGGCCTTAATTTCTAATTGACTGGGTTAGGCCTGTATTAATTCCACTGAGCTTCATTGGCACGTCATTCCATACACCTGTGACTGCAGGGGAGGATGAGAATAAGAACTCATTAAAACCCAAACCCCATCCTCCCGTTGGTAGAACCCTGTTGAGCAGCTTTAAAGAACCGCCCCTCATCAGAATGATAAGTGGCAAACGCAGTAGCAGGGGCACATTTTTTAAATACTTCCTCTTTGTACTCTCAAACAAAATGTCTTCCCGTGTTGTAGGTGATGGGCCTTGCATGCGGTTATCTTCTCAGGTCCTAATTTGACGCATGTGTACTGTTTTCATGTGCATGTGTTACATGCCAAGTTAGCAGAGTTAGCGTGGTGGAAATGTTTAATTCAGGGCCAAGTGTAGCAGTGTGATGTTGTTCCCCTAGATTATGCACCAATTTGCACACCAGGACCAGTTCAAATAGCCAGAACAAGAGGGGATGTTAATAATTTGATAATAACAATAACAACAATTCAGAGTGTGCTTTTTATTTTATTACAGCTGCATAGCTAATGTTATTTTTTGTGTGCAAACACTTTTTCATATCTATATTGTAAGTTCACTTGATTGTAAACATTTTTGTATATTTTGGTTTGGTCCATTGTGGGGTATTTGTGTTACCGTACCCTTCCTATTGTTTTCTCTTGCCTGACCTTCAGTTGGCGAGGTATGTTGTCCTTAGCTCCGCTATTTTTCAATATAAAACCGCGCTAATGTTACACTATGTGCTGTTATGGTTGCATAAGTTTTGTTAAATATTTATATTGTATGTTAAGTTTTATCGAGCTTCCATGTACTCGCGCAGGTGCCTGAGAGCTGTGACTGCGCCAAGGGCTAACGTATTGTACGTTGTCTCTTCGTGCGCAGGTATGTATTTTATTTTGTCCGAATTATGTTGAATATTATTTTACTTCTATTGTACTGTTGTGCGCTGAATGTGTGCACGCAGCACCTGTTATTTATTTTTGGTTGCTCTCTCTTGCCTGACCTTCAGTTAGCGAGGTGCCTGAGAGCTGTGACTGCGCCAAGGGCTAACATATTGTACGTTGTCTCTTCGTGCGCAGGACAAATAAAAATCCAACAAGCAGACCTCAAGTTGTGGCAGTGTCCTCATTAAATTACACAACACAGAACGAACCACGCTACACAAGCATGTTGATTTTCTATCCAAGGGTATCTTGCTATTGACACACTTGGTGAACTATGCAAGAGAACGTGACAATAACAGAAATTAATGAGACAGTATAGACAGTGCAGGTAGGGTAGACAGAGCAAGTGCTTTGTGGTTGCGGCCATGTCCCTCCCCTTTATGTTAATGTATTCACATACGGAAAGTATTCAGCCCCCTTGACATTTTCAACATTTTGTTACATTAGAGCCTTATTCTAATAATGAGCAAAATCAGGTTTTTAGAAATTGTAACAAATGAATTAAATTATAAAACTGAAATATCACATTTACATAAGTATTTAGACCCTTTATTCAGTACTTTGTTGAAACACCTTTGGCAGCGATTACAGCCTCGAGTCTTCTTGGGTATGACACTACTAGCTTGGCACACTTGTATTTGGGGAGTTTCTCACATTCTTCTCTGCAGATCCTCTCAAGCTCTGTCAGGTGGATGGGGAGCGTCGCTGCACAACTATTTTCAGGTCTTTCCAGAGATGTTAGATCGGGTTCAAGTCTGAGCTCTGGCTGGGCCACTCAAGGACATTCCGAAACTTGTTCCGAAGCCACTCCTGCTTTGTCTTGGCTGTGTGCTTAGGGTCGTTGTCCTGTTGGAAGCTGAACCTTCACCCAGACTGAGTTTTCATGAAGGATCTCTTTGTACTTTGCTCCGTTCCTCTTTCCTTCGATCCTGACTAGTCTTCCAGTCCCTGCCGCATGATGCTGCCACCACCATTCTTCACAGTAGGGATGGTGCCAGGTTTCCTCCAGATGTGACGCTTGGCATTCAGGCAAAAGAGTTTCATCAGACCAAAGAATCTTGTCTCTCATGGGCAGAGTCCTTCAGGTGCCTTTTGTCAAACTCCAAGTGGGCTGTCTTGTGCCTTTTACTGAGGAGTGGCTTCCGTCTGGCCACTCTACCATAAAGGCCTAATTGGTGGAGAGCTGCAGAGATGGTTGTCCTTCTGGAAGGTTCTCTCATCTCCACAGAGGAACTCTGAAGCTCTGTCAGAGTGACCATCGAGTTCTTGGTCACCTCCCTGACCAAGGCCCTTCTCCCCCGATTGCTCCCTTTGGCCGGGCAGCCAGCTCTAGGAAGAGTCTTGGTGGATTTAAGAATGATGGAGACCACTGTGATCTTGGGGACCTTCAATGCAGCAGAAATGTTTTGGTATCCTTCCCCAGATCTTTGCCTCAACACAGTCCTTTCTGCTCTACGTACTATACCTTTGACCTCATGGCTTGTTTTTGGCTCTGACATGCTCTGTCAACTGTGGGACCTTATATAGAGAGGGGTGTGCCTTTCCAAAGCATGTCCAATCAATTGAATTTACCACAGGTGGACTCCAATCAAGTTGTGTAAAGATCTCAATTATGAACAATGGAAACAGGATGCACATGAGCTCAATTTCGATTTTCATAGCAAAGGGTCTGAATACTTATGTAAATAAGGTATTTTGGTTATATATTTGTAATACATTTGCAAAAATTTCTAAAAACCTGTTAATTTGTCATTATGGGGTATTTTGTGTATTGATGAGAAATAATTAATATTTTATACATTTTAGAATAAGGCTGTAACGTAACAAAATGTGGAACATGTCAAGGGGTCTGAATACTTTCGAATGCACTGTACACACAGTGTATTTACGAAATTAAGGCACATATAATATTCTTTATTTTAACAAAATTGGAATACCCTGAACTCAATTCATTATTTGTCTGTGCCAGTAAAATGTTTTATGTGCTATAAATCCATCAATTTCGGATGGATTATAACAATTCTAGACGTTTTGTCTATCTTCATGCATTGTCCAACTGTTGCATTTATTGTAATTGTTTTAACACTTTTGCTGACTGTTGCTTAAGTAAACTGCATCTATTTTTTGCAGTTTAAATATACTACTAATCCATAAAATAGCATGGTGGTTTGAATCCACAGGCCTATAAACTGATCGAACTGACTGCTGTCTGTTCTTCACATTTTACCTGCAGAAGAATACGGTTCTCGTAAAAGAGATGAGTAGCCGTATGAAGTCATTCAATGGACATATACACACACCACCTGCTGAGATATTCTAAAAGAAAACAGCACCAAAATAAAGGTTCACTGCCATGTTTTTTTCAAGAAAGAGAAAAAATATTGAATAAATGGACTGGACTATTGGTCCAATGCAGCATATACTGTACCTTCAGGCCATGAATATCTAATAGAGCCTGTGTCAGAGATCATAAATGCCATTTTGATGGCTTACGAATCTCATTGGATTTATGATTATTAGCTGTGTGAGGGTTATGGCTCACCCCATACTAATGGACTGGGGTTGTCCATGGTATAGCCCACATAGTTACAGTAAAATGGAAGAAGCATATTAGAGCTCACAACCACCCCTATAGATATAGTAGAGTCATTATAGACCTACATGCTAAATCAACTATTCACAAGTCATTCAAAACTTCAGGCCATGTGCACTCTCTTTTCCTGATTTCTATTCATAAGCCTTTAAACTATTCCTTAACTCCAAAAGTAGCTTCACTATCCTATCCTCAATCAGCAATTTGGATTTGTATGTGATACTTGTTAGCAATGCTAAAAGATCTAAAGAAAGGGGGGGAAAGAAAGAAGATATTCTATCAAGAGATTGACGCCCCTCCCTTACTCCTCCTTGTCTCCTTTAACATCCCTCTGTCTAGTGTCTATGCCCTCAAAACAGCATCAATAAAATAAGTGCGTGCAGACAAGAGAAGGCATGAGCTGATTTTCAATGGGATTTAAGCAGAGACACAGAGGCAGAAATCTTTTCATTTTTGTCTGCTGTTGAAATGGGTCTGATGAGGCGTGAGCTGGAGGCTCTGCTTGTCGTAGAGGTCCTGATCGCTTGTGAGTTGATACCCATCATTTCGAGCTTTGCACTGAATCAGGGTACATTCCTGCCTGGGAGAGCAAGATGAAGGCCAAATGAAGTGAGACCAACTTACAAGAAAATGCAAAAAAAATGAAGGTTTCCTTCAAAATGTCCAGATCAGTGTACTTTCACTGTATTGGCTTGGTTTCTTTTAATGGAAGCCTTTTGGTTTGTCTTAAAGGCCCAGTGCATCAACAATTAGATTTTCCTGTGTTTTATATATATTTCCACACTATGAGATTGGAATAATACTGTGAAATTGTTAAAATTATGATAATGCCCTGTTAGTGTAAGAGCTGTTTGAAAAGACTGCCAGAAATGTCTGCCTGTTTTGGTGGAATGCAGTTTTGGGCTTCCATTGTGACGTCACCATGTGGTAAATTAGTTAATAGACCAATAAGAAAGAGATTTCCAAACCTCTCTGCCAATAACAGCTCATTTTCAGTTTTCTCCTCCCCACTCCCAGACAGTCCTATCAAAATTCTTGCTTGCGAAATTACCCTTTGCTAAGAAGCTTTTTTTTTTATTATTTCCATGAAAACAGTTCGGTACTTAACTGTTACACATAAATTATTTGACAATGAGATAAAAACGTCTGAATTGGAATTTTAACATTTTCACTCTTTGCAAGGCATTTCAACTGATTATGAGTACTTTGCAATCTGCGACAGCATGATTAATGCTTCACTTTCATGAGGAGAATTTTAACAGCACCTCTTCAGCGCTCAATGCACACCCAATTATGCGTCTGAGCCAGTAACCTTGAATTCATGTCGCCATGGCAACAAAACTGGTCATGCATTATGGATTGTCATTGAAATTCTACACCCCTACCTAACATAATGAGAGCCCAGGACTTAATCAAATCAGCTATTCTGTTTGACACAAAGTGAAGAAGTAGTTCTCATTGTTGGGCGCCCTGCAGAAGGCACCAGGCCTGACGGGTCCGGCAGATGTAGAGCTGCAGTCTGATAGATGGCTCCCATATACATCAGTGAACATATAGACAGATGGTCCTCAATGCCTGGAATTTCCAGGCCAGGAAGCAGCTGTTCAGGCTAACCTCTGCTGTCCGTCTCACCTTGTTGTCATGGAACATTGAGCAGAGAAGGAGAATGTGATGGTGGATGGCTACACTGTGTAGGGTTGTAGAGGAGTATAGGACCACTGAGACTGGGGGCTGTTGCCTGGACGGATTTCGAATGGAGAATTTACACTGGGTGGCTCTTTCTCTCTTCTCTTCTCTTTCTTTCTGTCTCTCTCTCTCTCTCTTTTGCCTCCCTATTTTAGTGTTGTGGCTTGCCTTCTGGGCTGGGTGGTAGTGAAATAGTAGTCTCTTTCTCTCGCACACGACCGGGAAAAGAAGTAGAGAGGCCCAGGATGAATTCCCTTTTCTTCTCTTTCTCTCCCTACCTCCCTCTCTCTCTTCCTCCCTCTCTCTCTTATCCATTCCCTCTCTTCACTTTCTCTCTCTTCACTGCTCAGTCCCAGTCCTATGGCAGATCACATAATTGTAGTAAATCACTGTGCTGTATTAATGCAATCTATTTTTCATCTCCTCCTGGCTCCATCCCCTCTGCTCCCCTCTCTGTTGCTTTTCTGAGCCCCATCCCTGGCTGTTACATAAAATATTGATTGCTCGTGTATTTCTCTCATTGTATGTAAGCATTTTTATTAGCCAAAAGGCAAGTTGAGGAAACCAGTCTCTCCTCAAGTGCTTTTAGTACCTCAGCAGTTTTTCTTTGCAGTCCCTGGTTTTTCCCTGCATCATCGGTGCAGACTGGAGTAGGAGGAGAGACTGGTGAGGACTACTGAGGGTTGAATGGAATCACCAGGCATGACCATAGCTTCCTGTTGGTCAAGGGCCTGTCTTTGTCACTGTGTAAAGTTGGGCCATTGATTATTCCATCACACACTCTCACACACACGCGCTCACACACACACACTCCACAGCATAGTAGTATGTACAGTATGTACACATGGGAGGTTCCTCATCCTCACATAATTCATAATGATACACAATATTCAGTATTCTAAATGAAGCAAAAGGATGTCTGCAGTTGATAAACAACCAGATCAGCGCTAATTGGATGACAGCCCAGTTGTCGAATATGTCTAAGACGTCCAACACGTCTGCTCATCTCCAATTACCATGAAGTCTATGAGTTACAGCAGGAGCACCCAGAGAGTGGGAGACAGACGTCATGTGAAATGTTTCTGGATGTTTTCAGATGTGCTTGATGAATCCAACTCATTCTGCCTGATGACACCCCAGCTTCTCTCTCTCTCTCATGTGTTATGCATCACATATGCTTCTGGTGCCACCTGTCATGAAGTGTATTCTTAGCCTCTCTCTCTCCCAGGATTTGGGACACTCAGGACTTTGTTACAGGAAAGGAGGAAAAATCGTTAATTTAAGTCCATAATGGATTACATGTGTGTATTTTTGTGATTAGAGTGTCTCAAATGCATTATGGATATTGCAGTTCACTGAAAGGATCATCGTTATATTTAGTTGTCACTGAAGTGACTATGAGAGTGTCTGTCTCTGTCATAGTATAGGGATGTATATTCTTCTCTATTACCTTGAGACACAACGTATAAGCTTACATAGCCTTTTCCTGCAGTCAATGACCATTTCAACTCATTGTCCTCATGGGATGGAATGTTATTAATATTTAAAAAAACATGATGAAAATCCTGTGTTTCTATGTCAAACCGTTTTGTTATATTTCAGTCTTCTGTGATGTATATAAAGTGTAATATTGGGATGCAAACTCAAAATTGAAAACTTTTCAAATCTATATCTGACATAGTACAGGTACATTTTTGTTTCAAAGAAGATTTGTTGAAGACTACCAAGAATCACTCTGCATGATCCTGATTTAGCCAACTGCAGTGAAAGGTTTAAATGGAAGTGTTTATAAGACATGGCGCCAGAATGGTAAAGCAGTACACAGATGACTTTTAAGCGTACAGTATACTGTATGCTGTGACCACAAAGCACAATAAGTGATTCCAAGAAAGTCCCAAACTTTGCATTAACTAATGTAATTGTAAAACAAGAGATGTTATTTTTGTAGTTGGGCAAATAAATAAATAATAGCTCATTAATTACAGTATGTGCCACATAGCCTTGGTTTCATGCATGTTAACATCAGAAGCCTCGTCCCTCAGTTCAACACTTGTATATTGATGAATGTTTAATAATTCAACTTTTGGATTTTGAATTTGGCGCTTTGCATTTCAACGGGTAGTGTTGGGAGTGCCCCACCACTCCCTAAGTAGTTAACCTCTTAGGGATAAACGGCGCGCTAGCGGGCCGCTCCCGACACTACCCGGTGAAATGTAAGGCGCCAAATTCAAAATCCAAAAGTTGAATTATTAAACATTCATCGATATAATGTTGCATTGTCATCAAAAGCTCTGCTTCTTGGCAATATCACAGCGTTGTCAGATTTCAAAAAGGCTTTACGGCGAAAGCACAACGTTTGAGGATAGCACCTCTCATATTTATGCATTAGCATAAATTCATAACCAGCACGGGTCACACAAAACCCATATAAGAGCTAAAATAAATCACTTACCTTTCAAAGGTCTTCTGCTGAGGGCTTCCCAAGTGTCCAATGAAGACATCCAATGGTTCTTTTTTTAGAAAAAGTCATTTATTATATCCATAAATCTCTGTTTGGTTGGCGCGTTATGTTCAGAAAATCCACCGTCGAGTCGCCCATTAAACCATGAAGAGAAAGCGTTCAAATTATACCTAGCAACTTTGTCCAAACAAATCAAACATCATTTTTAATGTATCCTTAGGTATCCTTTTATGTATATTTACTATAATATTTCAACCGGATTATAGCCTGAATGATAGGAAAAAAACACAGAGCGCACGAGACCGTGAACGCGCATGTCATTCTATTGAGTTCCGGGGTCCACGTCTAAGTTCTTCTATTCGCTTCTAATTCAACCTAACGTCATGATACTCTGTCTAAAGACTGTTGACATCCAGTGGAAGCCATAGGTACTGCTGTCTGTGTCCTAGATAACGTTGAATACAATAGGCAGCCAGGAGAAAAAGGTCAACACAAAAAATAACTGCAAATCCGGATGGGTTTTCCTCGGGTTTTCGCCAGTTCTATTATACTCACAGACATTATTTTAACGCTTATAGAAATGTCAGAGTGTTTCCTATCCAATAGTACTAATTATGTGCATATCCTAGTTTCTGGGCATGAGAGGCAGGTATTTTACTTTGGCCACGCCAGACTCTCCAAAACCTACACCTCGGCTGCCGCTCCTTAAATAGTTCATGTGCTTCTTCTTGAGCCACTCCTTTGTTGCCTTGGCCGTGTGTTTTGGGTCATTGTCATGCTGGAATACCCATCCACGACCCATTTTCAATGCCCTGGCTGAGGGAAGGAGGTTCTCATCCAATATTTAACGGTACATGGCCCCGTCCATCGTCCCATTGATGCGGTGAAGTTGTCCTGTCCCCTTAGCAGAAAAACACCCCCAAAGCATAATGTTTCCACCTCCATGTTTGACGGTGGGGATGGTGTTCTTGGGGTCATAGGCAGCATTCCTCCTCCTCCAAACACGGCGAGTTGAGTTGATGCCAAAGAGCTCCATTTTGGTCTCATCTGACCACAACACTTTCACCCAGTTGTCCTCTGAATCATTCAGATGTTCAATGGCAAACTTCAGACGGGCATGTATCTGTGCTTTCTTGAGCAGGGGGACATTGCGGGCGCTGCAGGATTTCAGTCCTTCACGGTTTAGTGTATTACCAATTGTTTTCTTGGTGACTATGGTCCCAGCTGCCTTGAGATCATTGACAAGATCCTCCCGTGTAGTTCTGGGCTGATTCCTCACCATTCTCACGATCATTGCAACTCCACGAGGTGAGATCTTGCATGGAGCCCCAGGCCGAGGGAGATTGACCATTCATTTGTGTTTCTTCCATTTGCGAATAATCGTACCAAGCTGCTTGGCGATGGTCTTGTAGCCCATTCCAGCCTTGTGTAGGTCTACAATCTTGTCCCTGACATCCTTGGAGAGCTCTTTGGTCTTGGCCATGGTGGAGAGTTTGGAATCTGATTGATTGCTTCTGTGGACAGGTGTCTTTTATACAGGTAACAAACTGAGATTAGGAGCACTCCTTTTAAGAGTGTGCTCCTAATCTCAGCTCGTTACCTGTATAAAAGACACCTGGGAGCCAGAAATCTTTCTGATTGAGAGGGGTTCAAATACTTATTTCCCTCATTAAAATGCAAATCAATTTATAACATTTTTCACATGCGTTTTTCAGGATTTCTTTTGTTGTTATTCTGTCTCTCACTGTTCAAATATACCTACCATTAAAATTATAGACAGATCATTTCTTTGTCCGTGGGCAAACGTACAAAATCAGCAGGGGATCAAATACTTTTTTCCCCTCACTGTATGTACAGTGCATTCGCAAAGCGTTCAGACCCTTTTGACTTTTTCTACGCTTATTTTAAAATTGATTAAATCGTTTTTTCCCCTCATTAATCTACACACAATACCCCATACTGAGAAAGCAAAAACAGGTTTGTAGAACTTTTTGCAAAAAATTAATCAAGTGTATTTATAAAGCCCTTCTTACATCAGCTGATGTCACAAAGTGCTGTACAGAAACCCAGCCTAAAACCCCAAACAGCAAGCAATGCAGGTGTAGAAGCAGGGTGGCTTGGAAAAACTCCCTAGGAAGAAACCTAGAGAGGAACCAGGCTATGAGGGCTGGCCAGTCCTCTTCTGTCTGTGTCGGTTGGAGATTATAATAGAACATGGCCAAGATGTTCAAATGTTCATAGATGACCAGCAGGGTCAAATAATCACAGTGGTTGTCGAGAATGCAACAGGTCAGCACCTCAGGAGTAAATGTCAGTTCGCTTTTCATAGCCAATCATTCAAAGTATCTTTACCACTCCTGCTGTCTCTAGAGAGTTGAAAATAGCAGGTCTGGGACAGGTAGCAAGTCCGGGTGAACAGCTCAGGGTTCCATAGCCGCAGGCAGAACAGTTGAAACTGGTGTAGCAGCAGCACGGCCAGGTGGACTGGGGACAGCAAGGAGTCATCAGGCCAGGTAGTCCTGAGGCATGGTCCTAGGGCTTAGGTACTCCGAGAGAGAGAATGAAAGGAGAGAATTTGAGAGAGCATACTTAAATTCACACAGGACACCGGATAAGACAGGAGAAATACTCCAGATATAACAGACTGACCCTAGCCCCCTGACACATAAACTACTGCAGCATAAATACTGGAGGCTGAGACAGGAGGGGTCGGGAGACACTGTGGCCCCGTCCGACGATACCCCCGGACAGGGCCAAACAGGCATGATATAACCCCACCCACTTTGCCAAAGCACAGCCCCCACACCACTAGAGGGATGTCTTCAACCACCAACTTACCATCCTGAGACAAGGCCGAGTATAGCCCACAAAGATCTCCGCCACGGCACAGCCCAAGGGGGGGCGTCAACCCGGACAGGAAGATCACGTGAGTGACTCAACCCACTCAAGTGACGCACCCCCTCCTAGGGATGGCATGGAAGAGCACCAGTAAGCCAGTGACTCAGCCCCTGTAATACGGTTAGAGGCAGACAATCCCAGTGGAGAGTGGGGAACCGGCCAGGCAGAGACTACAAATAAATTAAATATCACATTTACATAGGTATTCAGACTGTTTACTCAGTACTTTGTTGAAGCACCTTTGTCAGCAATTACAGCATCGAATGTTCTTGGGTATGATGCTACAAGCGTGGTACATCTGTATTTGGGGGAGTTTCTCCCATTCTTCTCTGCAGATCCTCTCAATCTCTGTCAGTTTGGATGGGGAGCATTGCTGAACAGCTATTTTCAGGTCTCTCCAGAATTGTTTGATCGGGTTCAGGTCCGGGCTCCAGCTGAGCCCCTCAAGGATATTCAGATACTGTATAGCACTTAGTGACATCTGCTGATGTAAAAATGGCTTTATAAATACATTTTATTCATTGATTGATTGTTCCGAAGCCACTCCCGCGTTGTCGTGGCTGTGTGCTTAAGGTCGTTGTCCTGTTGAAAGGTGAACCTTCACCCCAGTCTGAGGTCCTGGGCTCTCTAGAGCAGGTTTTCATCAAGGATCTCTCTGTACTTTGCTCCGTTCATCTTTCCCTTGATCCTGACTAGTGTCCCAGTCCCTGCCTCTGAAAAACATGCCCACAGCATGATGCTGCCGGTGCCAGGGTTTCTCCAGACGTGACGCTTGGCATTCAGGCCAAAGAGTTCAATATTGGTTTCATCAAACCAGAGAATCTTGTTTCTCATGGTCTGACATGCGCTGTCAACTGTGGGGCCTTATATAGACAGGTGTGTGCCTTTCCAAATCCTGTCCAAACAATTAAATTTACCACAGGTGGACTCCAATCAAGTTGTAGAAATGTCTCAAGGATTGTCAATGGAAACAGGATGCACCTGAGCTCAAATTTGAGGCTCATAGCAAAGGTCGGAATACTTATATTAATATGGTATTTCTGTTTTTTTATTTTGTATAAATTTGCCGACATTATTATTTTTCGCTTTGTCATTATAGGGTATTGTGTGTACTGTAGATTGATGAGGAAAAACATTAATTTAATCCATTTGAGAATAAGGCTGTAAAGTTACAAAATGTGTAAAAAGTCTGAATACTGTACTTCCGT
This sequence comes from Brachymystax lenok tsinlingensis, assembly GCA_030435695.1. Taxonomy (NCBI): domain Eukaryota; kingdom Metazoa; phylum Chordata; class Actinopteri; order Salmoniformes; family Salmonidae; genus Brachymystax; species Brachymystax lenok. The sequence goes on along the minus strand of CM059786.1, from coordinate 9,371,274 downwards.
AGATCTTAAATGATTTGACAGATGTAATCAATCTTGCCTGATTAGGTTGAAGTTATGCCATGTTGCTTAAATACCAACCAAATCCTCTCAGATCTTCACAAGTGCATAGGGCGTAGGTTTAAGGCACACTTTGGAATTGGCCCAGTCGAGGATTGGAGAGAGCAGAGGAGGGTATGAGAGAATAGGGCGAGAGGAGGGTTTGGGAAGAGAGGACATGAGGATGAGATAGGAAAGGGAGAGGAGGTCAGGGAACAGAGAACGAGAAAGCAGAGCAGGGGGGAGAGAGAGATTAAAGGGTGAGAGAGGAGATGTGTTTTACAGAGGTAAAAGCTATAACCCATTCAAAAAGAAAATCACCTTAAGTCCTAAAATAAACACTAAATATTTGGACCAATAAGCATAGAGGAGCAATAGTGTTTGTTACAGTGGATTTTGTAGTTTGCTAAACAGATTTTGCACTAGAGGATATAACTAAGTCATCAAGCAATCAAAAAACATTGTGCAAGCTCAAGAAAGACAACTCCTTCAATGTAAACAAATCAATTTGTCCGCACTAGTTGGGTAGTGCATTTTCCTTAATGACAAAAACATTTCCAGGTCGTCACATTTTAACTTCAATAAAACGATCATTTGTTGGGGCTACCTTACACACAGTGAGTAGAGACCAGTGGTCACATTCAACAATCTGTTCCTTGACACATTCAACAACATTGGCGGGAGACTCAGTTTTAGTGGAAAGGGAACATGGGAGATCGTATCAACCATTATTTAAAATGGGAAAATAGACCATTCCAATCAAGATCCTGCTCCAACTGCTTAGCAAGAATTGGTATAATAAGAGGGGAGTCTGTATATCTGTGGCCAATTATATCCCCCGTTGTCCTTGTTAGTGGAATAGTCCATTAGTCACTTCCCTGTTTGGTGACGTGTGCACCGTAGTAATTAGTTATCTGATCTCTAACCCCTATAAACATGTATAGTTACAAAGCGCTACATTATATTGAGTGTTCAACAGTTGTGGTCCATAAAGGTTCATTTTTGTTTGTAGGAGCTACCTTACACACACTGAAGTCCTAAAATCCTGAAACCAAAATAAAAACCTTTTTAGCAGGGAAAGGATCTGCAGTCACCTTGGATTTCAGTGAATTAACTGAGACCTCAAGACACCAGGGTAATTTGAGCTGCGTCATGTAGTTCCCATTTTGTGCTTAAGTCTTTGTTTCCAACTGTAGAAGCCATTGAACAATCTGGGTTCTTTCAAGCAGGGGTGCTTCTTGATAAAAGCCTCCAAAACTGTGCATAAGTCTATTTCTTCTGGGTAGGCCTTGTATTTTAAGATTTCCTCTGCTAGTTTATCCAGTATATCGGTTTTCATCTTGGAGCTGATAGTCAGCATTGTTTGGCTAGCATGGAATCGGAAAGTCCTTTGGCCAATATTCTGTTCAGGATGATACAGACTCGGAGGACGAGAGGATCAGCGTGTCATTCGATGCTATGGAAATGCAGTCGTCAGAGCCACGTGAGGCGCAGTCTCAACAGGGGTACTTGGTAAAAGGTGAGTTGGTGTGTTGCTGGATCACCTTCTCTGTCCCCAAATCCTGAAGTTCAGATGTAGTAGTCAGATTGAAGTACTCGTTGTCAAAATCTTTGTCCATGTATTGCAGCCTAATGTTGCCGTTCAACCGAACGGCAATCTTTATCGTTTTGAGTAGGTCATCCATCAATTCCGGTATGCCATTCTGTAAGTTCAGTTTTTCAGTGTTGTTCTCCCCCGAAGACGACCTTAATCTTGCGGGCTCCAGCCATTTTGATATAAAAAGGGGCACACAGAGAGAGCAGAAACAGACACAGATAGTCATTCATTGTTTGTTACATCTATCAATTTAGCATTAAACTCATAATGTATGGCTTCATTGATTATAATGAACTAAGACCATATTGACCAATCTGAGCTTTAAACATATATGTATCGTCTCTCTGTGATCAGACGCATTTTGTAGTCTGCCAGCAGGTATACATCTTTGAATTCATGTGGCTTAATGAGTTCCACTTCATTGTTGGCCGATAATTGAAGATCATTAGCTTCATTTGGATGATTTCACTAAACTCTAGCAGTCCCCCTAGTGAACCATGTGCCAAGATCATCCCATTCGTGCACTTTAATTCATTATGTGTCACACTTTTAGCCTGGCATACTGTGTCCACCTTCCAGTAGATCCACCTCGGAGCAAGTGACATTTCTTATTTTAAAACACCAATGAGAAGTGTTGACACATTTGTTACTTCCAGAGGTGGTTTTTGAAGTAGTGGGTGTGTCGCACAACACTCGTTAAAGTCAAGATACGCAATGGATTCTGCATTATAAATAGGTGTAACAAGGTCCAATATATCCTACAAGTCTGTTAAGATTTCCCACGCTGGTTCCTCAAAGGGAACTCTTTGTCCAATCAAAAAAGGGAAAAATCTCAGCAGACTCCAGTTCTCATGGGGATTTCCTCCAACAGTTTTTCTTGATCCAAAAGTAAGTGGCACAGAATGAGGTCGATTAGTTTTGTCAGTCTACTTAAAAGGAAATGTTTGTATCACCTTGTTCAAAGTTGCTAATGTGAAGTACTTTTTTGTGTGCGTATACTAAGGTACACTGCAAACTCATGAGGGAATATTCTTTCAAAGAGATTGTGAACAATATCAGGGGGAAAACCAGTGGTCACATCGAAATAGGAAAGGTGCTTTGATAAAACGTTTTTTTCTCACACCATAATAGCTGGTCAGTTCATTTTCCTTAAGCTCCCTAAGATGGCCTGCATGCATCTCCTTAGTTTTTAGACAGAAAGCTCCAGTTCTAACTTCTTTGATGTGAAATTCTAACTACTCTGCTTTGCAGAATCTGCATGGGTACGTCACTGTGAAATTCTCAACAAAACTTGCAATACCATGTACCCCAAGATTGTCAGCGACAACACACTGAACTGTGCTTTTTTACCCTTCAGTCCAACTTTAAGACAAAAATGCCATGCTGTTCTAAAATAACAAGATTACTTATCAGGGGTTCTAGCAATTTCTCAAAACCATAGTACTTCACATCATCGCTTTTGATTAAAGCATTCAAATACATGGACGACAAAGCGGACTGACAACCTGGAGGCAAATTGCCAAAATACAATACAATCCACATATTTTGTGTTTCTTTCTTGACATACTGAGGGGATTACACATTTCTAAATCATCAACGTACAGTATCAACTAGATACTGTCCTGCTTTAATGGCAATTCAACATCAAATAAAATGTTATTAGTCACATAAGCCGAATACAACAGTAGACCTTACAGTGAAATGCTTACTTACGAGCCTCTAACCGACAGTGCAGTTTCAAAAAAACTGATAAGAATGAGAGATAAAAGTAACAAGTATTTAAAGTGGAGCAGTAAAAATAAATGTATATATATTTACAGGGGGGTGCCGGTACAGAGCCACCGGTTAGTTGAGGTAGTATGTACATGTAGGTAGAGTTAATTAAAGTGGCTATGCATAGATGACAACAGAGAGTGGCAGTGGTGTGGAGAGGGGAAGGGGGAAATGTGAATATTCTGGGTAGCCATTTGACTAGATGTTCAGGAGTCTTATGGCTTGGGGGTAGAAGCTGTTTAGAAGCCTCTTGGACCTAGACTTGGCGCTCTGGTACCGCTTGCCATGTGGTAGCAGAGAGAACAGTCTATGACTAGGGTGGCTGGAGTCTCTGACAATTTTCAGGGCCTTCCTCTGACACCGCCTGGTGTAGAGGTCCTGGATGGCCTGAAGCTTGGCCCCAGTGATGTACTGGGCAGTTCGCACTACCCTCTGTAGTGCCTTGCGGTCGGAGGCCGAGCCTATTGCCATACCAGGCAGTGATGCAACCAGTCAGGATGCTCTCAATGGTGCTGCTGTAGAACCGTTTGAGGATCTGAGGACCCATGCCAAATCTTTTCAGTCTCCTGAGTGGGAATAGGTTTGGTCGTGCCCGCTTCACGACTGTCATGGTGTGCTTGGACCTGTTAGTTTGTTAGTGATGTGGACACCAAGGAACTTGAAGCTCTCCACCTGCTCCACTGCAGCCCCGTCGATCAGAATGGCGGCGTGCTCGGTCCTCTTTTTCCTGTAGTCCACAATCATCTCCTTTGTCTTGATCACATTGAGGGAGAGGCTGTTGGCCTGGCACCACATGGCCAGGTCTCTGACCTCCTCCCCATAGGCTGTCTCATTGTTGTCGGTGATCAGGCCTACTACTGCTGTGTCATCGGCAAATTGAATGTTGGAGTCATACCTGGCCGTGCAGTCATGAGTGAACAGGGAGTACAGGAAGGGGCTGAGCATGCACCCCTGAGGGGCCTCTGTGTTGAGGATCAGTGTGGCGGATGTGTTGTTACCTACCCTTACCACCTGGGGGTGGCCCGTCAGGAAGTTCACGATCCAGTTGCAGAGGGAGGTGTTTAGTCCCAGGGTCCTTAGCTTATTGATGAGCTTTGAGGGCACTATGGTGTTGAAAGCTGAGCTGTAGTCAATGAATAGCTTCTTAGGGAGTGGCAGCCGAGGTGTCGGTTTTGGAGAGTCTGACGTGCCCAAAGTAAAATACCTGCCACTCCAGCCCGGAAACTAGGATGTACACATAATTAGTATTATTGGATAGGAAACACTCGGAAGTTTCTAAAACCGTTAAAATAATGTCTGTGAGTATAACAGAACTGATATAGCAGGCAAAAACCCGAGGACAATCCATCCAGATTTTTTTTATTTTTTAGATGACCTTTTTCTCCTGGCTGCCTATGGGATTTAATGTTATCTAGGACTCAGACTGCAGTACCTATGGCTTCCAATGGATGTCAACAGTCTTTAGACAGGGTTTCAAGACGTTAGGTTGAATTAGAAGCGAATAGAAGAAGAATTTAGAAGTGGACCCAGGAAGTCAATAGAATGACTTTCGCGTTCACTTGTCTCACTCGCTCTTATCGTCCGGTTGAAATATTACAGTAAATATACATAAAAGGATACCTAAGGATGCATAAAAAATGATGTTTGATTTGTTTGTAGAAAGTTTATAGGTATATTTGAACGCGTTCTCTTCACGGTTCAATGGGCGACTCAACGGTGGATTTTCTGATCGAAACGGAGATTTATGGATATAATAAATGACGTTTTCTAACAAAAGAACCATTGGATGTCTTCGTTGGACCCTTGGGAAGCTCTCAGCAGAAGTTCTTCGAAAGGTAAGTGATATTTTTTAGCTCTTATATGGGTTTTGTGTGACCCACGCTGGATATGAATTTATGCTAATGCATAAATATTGGAGGTGTTATCCTCAAACAATCAAATGTTGTGCTTTCGCCGTAAAGCCTTTTTGAAATCTGACAACGCTGTGATATTGCCAAGAAGCAGAGCTTTTGATGACAATGCAACACTTGTATATTGAATAATGTTTAATAATTCAACTTTTGGATTTTGAATTTGGTGCCTTACATTTCACCGGGTAGTGTTGGAAGCGGCCCGCTAGCGCTCCGCTACTCCCTAAGTAGTTAAGAATGACCAAGGCAATTTTAAGCTCAATAACTTTTGATGAGCCTTCACTGTCAAATCCAGTACTGAAGTTCACTTCATTACATGATATATCGTCCCCATCCAAAGTGTCGGCAGGAACCCTGTCAAAAGATTATTCGCCAGAATGAGCAAGGGTCGAAGACATCCAATGGTTCTTTTGTTAGAAAAAGTCATTTATTATATCCATAAATCTCTGTTTGGTTGGCGCATTATGTTCATAAAATACAGCGTCCACTCTCCCATTGAACCGTGAAGAGAACTCGTTCAACCTATACCTATACACTTGTCCAAGAACAATCAAACATAATTGATAATATATCCTTAGGAACACTTATGTATATTTACTATAATATTTCAACCGGATTATAAACTGGACGATAGGAAAGGAAAAAACCACAGCGCGCGCGAGCCCGTGAACGCGCATCCTCTTCTGTTTACATCCGATGACCAATTCTTCTTCTATTACCATCCAGAGCAACTAAACATCATCAAACACTGTCTAGAGACTGTTGAAATCAATAGGTACTGCAATCGTACTCCTATATATGTCTGTTTTCAATAGGGAGGGGTTCAAAATGAGGCAATGTGTCAAAAACACAAAAACAAATTCCTCCGGTTTTCGCCTGTTATATCAGTTCTGTTATACTCACAGACAATATTTTAACACTCTTAGAAACTCCAGAGTGTTTCCTATCCAATAGTACTAATTATGTGCATATCCTATTTTCTGGGCCTGAGTGGGAGGCATTTTACTTTGGGCATGCCAGACTCTCCAAAACCGTCACCTCGGGAGTCGCTCCCTGATTGAGAGGGGGTCAAATACTTATATCCCTCATTAAAATGAAAATCAATTTATAACATTTTTCTAGATTTTTGTTGTTGTTATTCTGTCTCTCACTGTTCAAATAAACCTACCATTAAAATTATAGACTGATCATTTCTTTGTCAGTGGGCAAACGTACAAAATCAGCAGGGGATCAAATACTTTTTTTCCCTCGCTGTATCTAGACGCGTTTTATAGTGGAGATCAAGTTTCTAAAGTACCTGGCTGGCCTGATGAGACAGTGGATTGCGCAGTCAGATGGAACGGAATAAATTTAGCTGGTGGTCACTTGTGGAATGGACACCGGCTGGAATGTGATTTTAACTAACCAGCATTCAGGTTTAGACCCACCCGTTGTATAATATATTATTATGACTAACAAACAGCAGTGAAAGGAACAGGTCCAACCTTCCAACAGGTGTTGGGTGAATTCAATCCTGGGGAGAAAATGCAAAGTACTTTTCAATGTTGAGAACAGAACAGCCTATGATGCTCAGATGTGATCAACACTGTTTAAAAAAAGCTCACTAGCTAACTAACGTTGGACGTGGTTGAAGTTGTGCTTGCCTGTTTGAACGCTCTGATGTGGTATTGCACAATTTTGTGTCTCAACTTACCGTGCATTGACTTCAGAATGTGGTCTGGAATGTGGTCTGTGACGTCATGACGTCGATCTGGAATCAAGACATTATAGATACGTATTTGCAAGCATGATGACATAAACCCAATTTGTATGCTTTCATTGAATGATAGGTTGAGGGAGGAATTAAGTTTGTTTTAATTAAGCTAATCCACAAGAAATAGGTTGAACCAGTAGTGCAGAACGCAAAATAAAACGAATTGAAAAAAATCACTTAAATTGAGAATCCACAAATTTTCACTTTTACAGTGTAGTAGTTTAACAATAAGTTTAAACACTTCACTTCAAAGAATCAACACTTCATCACTTCAAAATGTACAAATAATATAACTTGTATGTAAAGATTAGACAGACATCTTAGTCTAAATAACAATAGATAATTGAGTAGTAACAAGTAGGCTAATGTTACTAAAGCATAAATTCAGGTTAAGAAATAATAATACATACCAGCGGGGCCAATCTTGCTCCACTGATCCCTGTTCGACATCTCAGCTATAGCACACTTTATTATCAATTTATTAGATTTGATAAGTTGAATCAGGTGTGTTATTGCTGGGCTGAAACAGAACCCTGCACATCCAGCAGACCTCCAGCAGGGTTGGCTTGCTCCAATTGTAATAGGTTTATACATTATGTTTAACTGTATTTTTGTATACAACATTTGCTAACACAGGTAGGCTGACACATATAACCCATGGAATATAGGATATACCCTTAGTCTCTTAAGACATTCATAGGGACCTCTCTCTTCCTTTGCAGACAGGCTTTCACAGCTTTCCACATGTGAGGACTGAAAACATCACAAAGAAACAGGCTTCATTATACTCAAAATAGACAGCACTAAATATTATGTTGCTATTATCTCTCTGTCCTCAAAGTTTCCCCTCTAGGGACTTGAACTGGAGAATCTTTTCATAATGTCCTCCCACAATGTAGTCTACACGATCCCTTAACTGACATCTGTAGCTGCAATTTCACCCTCTTCCATGGCTGTTATCTACAAATTCATTTGGAGACTTTTTAATTTACAATGATTACATCAAGATAGCTAGCAAGATGATGACATTTAATTCACTTAGCTAAACAGTGTGTAAAGTTACCTAGTTAGTTAGCTAGCAGCTCAGTTGAGTTAGACTACAAAGTGGCCTACTGTAGCCAGCTAGCCAGCTAGCTAATAATATATTTTTACATATATTTTTTTTATTTACATACTTGAATAGGTTCTCCTACTGCCTTTGTTTTTTGGGTCCTTACAAAAACAAAATACTATGCAATCTTTACAATATTTTCGGTGGTTGCAAAGCGCAGCCATGTGGATGAACGGACACAAGGAAACTAGTGTGTTTGTCACCAAAGCGGTTTAGAACATGTTGTGACTTTTGACTTTACCAGTATAATCTACTTTCAATTTCAATAAATATAAAATGCAGACCGTTGGCCACACTTGATAACTTGAAAATGATCACTTGAAACTAGCATAGGCAACAACTACCTGGACTGAAAACAGTGACGCACATAACACACAGCACCCCTTCTACGGGCGTGTGGGATGAGGTTTATTGAAATGGAACATCCAATCAACATCTGGCCCTTGGGAGCCAGAGGACCATTTAAACCATTTTTGCAATACAAAATTCTCCAGACCTCCAAGGGAGGCGTGAAAACGACGTGATTTTGGAGGTATGGCAACGCGAGACAAGCTTAGTAGAAACCCAGCCCCGGGGCCTTAGACCTTAGGGGGGTTTAACGGCTCACTTGGTGTTAGATTGCTCATTTGTTTGTTTGGATATCTAATGGGACGTTACCATATGACTCATTATAAAAATCAGCTGCACCAAGTGTACTATTACATAGGTCTTAGCAGTGACATTTACTATGGTTGGAGGCATTGAGAAATGCCAGAGTCTGTGCCAAGGAGCCTGTCACCAACCAAGTCATCAGAAGCAACTCCCCAATATTATTCATAAGTACAGTCCATAGCACCACTGAGACAGATACTGTAGATTGCTACCGTACTAGGGTATAGACCTTGAAGAGTCTAGAGACAGGAAAACTATCACAGTGGTAGGTATGGGGAGAAAACAAAAACACCACATCTCTGCTGGTTTTACTTCTTTAAACTCTCATCAGAGGTCAGGTGATTTGGGATATGATCTAGTTTCAGTATTAGGCCGAGGGATGTCGTATTTAGACTAATGAAAATGCCGTGGCGCAGTCAGTCCCATAGATATGTAGAGTCAATCCCAAAGAGGTCCCTCCAGTTCAGGCCTCTTGTTTGGTTAAGTGCTTTCCAGCTGCAGGCCTGACAAGGCTGAGGATCCTGGATGTAAATCTTCCTGCCCTTTTCTACCTATCCCCCTTTCATCTTCCCCTGGGTCATCTTCACCATCTTTAAAATTGCTGTATTTCTCATCTCTTATCTGCATGTGTTAGCTGCTACAGCCCTACAGCAGCCAAACTCAACTGGCAGACTGCAGTCCGGATCCAGACCCAGAGAAGGGTCAATACGGACCGAACAACATCGCATTTAGTTATATTAAAGTCCCCCCCCAAAAAACTTGACAGACGCGTTGTTCGGTCCGTGTTGACCCTTCTCTGGGTCCGGATCCGGACCGCTGATTGGCACAGAAAAGCGGCCTCTAACTCAGCATCCCCTCTTTCTCGAAGCAACCTTCACATCTACTGTCCCAATTGCGTCGTTATATGCAAATACAAGAGGCCGCATTTTATCACATCAACGCAAATATCATCCACGGAACCTCGAGACAAGCAGGCAGAAAAAAAAACAGAATGATTTCACCACAGTTCAACTGTTAATATCACAGATAGAAGGAGCTTAGTGACCAGTATTTAATACCAGTATATAAAACCATTTATTCAAAGATGAGTGGATGGAAAAGTATGCGTTCATTCTCCTCTGAACCAGCACAAAACCAATGTGCCTGATATGCAGCGAGTCCGTATTTCTCGTGAAAAGTGGCAATGTTAATACTTAGGGAGTAGCGGCGCGCTAGCGGGCCACTCCCGACACTACCCGGTGAAATGTACGGCGCCAAATTCTAAATCCAAAAGTTGAATTATCAAACATTCATCAATATACAAGTGTTGCATAGTCATCAAAAGCTCAGATTCTTGGCAATATCACAGCCTTGTCAGATTTCAAAAAGGCTTTACGGTGAAAGCAGAACATTTGACTGTTTGAGGATAGCACCCCACATATTTTCCACATTAGCATAAATTCATATCCAGCGCAGGTCACACAAAACCCATATCACAGCTAAAATAAATCTCTTACCTTTCGAAGAACTTCTGCTGAGGGCTTCCCAAGAGTCCAACGAAGACATCCAATGGTTCTTTTGTTAGAAAAAGTCATTTATTATATCCATAAATCTCTGTTTGGTTGGCGCGTTATGATCAGAAAATCCAACGTCGAGTCGCCCATTGAACCGTGAAGAGAACGCGTTCAAATATACCTATCAACTTTTTCTAAACAAATCATAGATCATTTATAATGCATCCTTAGCTATCTTTTTATGAATATTAGCAATAATATTTCACTCGGATGGTAACCTAAACGTTATAAAAGGAAAATATAGTGGGGCGCCCGTAAAATCTTGCTGACATCTGAGCTACCTCGACTATTTCCTGTTCCTATCCGTTCTGCTCAGGGCTACAGCTTCCAAACTCTGTAAAGACTGTTGACATCTAGTGGAAGCCATAGGTACTGCAGTCTAGGAGCTGGTTTCCATTAAATTCAATAGGGAGAGTATCAAACAAAAATCCGGACAGAAATGTTTCGGGTTTTCGCCTGCTAAATCAGTTCTGTTATACTCACATACATTATTTTAACACTTTTAGAAACTTCAGAGGAATTGGACAGGAAACACTATCTAATTATGTGCATATCCTATTTTCTGGGCCTGAGTGGCAGGCATTTTACTTTGGGCACGCCAGACTCTCCAAAACCGTCACCTCTGCTGCCGCTCCCTAAGAAGTTAAGCTCCATTATGACGGCAATCATAGTAATTTGGATCAGACGTATCCCCTGAACACAGAGGGGAGAACAAAGTACTTGTCAACAACACGCAATGGAGTGTTCATTGAGGATAGCTTGGGTTTTGGGAAAACAAAACTTTTTCTTACGCTGAGACGGTAAAATAATGCAAGTTGCTGACACCTTGCTTGAAGAGAAAATATCAAACAGATCCCAATGTCAGATTCCTCAGCAATGAGGAGAACCTGAAATATTAGCTAAAGATTTGACTTCACAACTTGAAGAGGCCATTCAGAATGCATTTCATTAGCTGTGAATGTTAACTGATAATACCCAGCTTGATGACTTCACTGTTGGAAGCGAACTGCTGCTGCTCATCCAGTACCATCTTGGTCACAAATGTGACAGTTGTCAGAGGAAGAAAAACAGATCTTCAGATGGATAGATGTTGCATCACTGAAAATGGAGTTGACTGCACTGCAAGAAAATGTGTCTTTGAAGGAGCGGGCTGGTGATTGTGACCCTGTCACATTCTGGGAAAAGATAGTGCCTGCAGCTGATGTCCCTGTTCTCAAGAAACTGTCACTACACATCCTGACCACGTTTGGCTCCACATACAGCTGTGAATCAGCCTTCTCCACAATTAACTTTATTAAAAACAAATACCGCACCAGGCTCACCAGTGTCTCAGAGTTGCACTCACACCATTTGTGCCAAAGTTCAAAACATTGGCAGGAGACAGAAAGTGTAATTTCTCTCAATGATGCAAGGCCAGGAGTAACTTCTACATGAATATTGCACGGCCCACAGTGACTTTCTGTGCATTCAGATGATACTTTTTTATCACTCTCCTTTGTTTTCCAGGAAAACATGCACACCATTTTTATTTAAATGTTATTTAATAATTCAAGGCCCATGTACAGTGGTCTCATTTGTCTCATTTAAGGTATTTACCAGTGTTTGCTAAAACATTTTATAGAACATGTTTCTTAAGTCGTAGACGACTGTATGTTTGTTACTACGCTGTACCACAGCACCAATAAATTATGATATCCATCTGGATCTTTGCCACCTAGCAAATTTGAGTCACTGGACCTTCTCAAATAATAGTTGAGTATGCATAATCAGATGAGTGTTGTGGGGGCTAGAAGTAGTCTGTTAGGGAAAGAGATTTGTTTTGAGGAGAATATATGATGAAACTGACTAATTGATGGAGTATGCGTGTACATGCAGACAAATACATATTCACTAATATTAAGGGCTCTACTCAATCCTTATCATGGAAGCTCAGTGTTACATCGTAATTGTTTAAAGGCAATGTTCCCGCGGTAGGGGAGACTGCATTCACGGTAAATGCTGCATATGTCGGCTCAATCAAAAAATTACGTATTAAGTCTAATCCCCAAATCTAATCCTGGCGTATAATTGACATTTCCATTTCATTAGCACTTTATTAATGGCAAAAATCTTTGATAAACCAGGGTAGTCAGTGTGGTATTGTCACGATCCTCGGAAGGGACAGACCAAGGCGCGGGCGAGGTATCCAGTATACATGTTTATTTAACAACGTAACTGGGACAAAAGTAACAAAACGAACGCAACGAAGATCGTGAAGCTGAACATAACATGTAAACTAACCAAGCTATGTACAAACAATAACCCACAAAATACTATAGAAAACCCCAAACATATATATGGTTCCCAATTAGAGACGACACACAGCTGCCTCTAATTGGGAACCATTACCCCAACATAGAAATAGACAAACTAGAACCAAAATAACCCTACACCAAAATGAAACAAAAACACGCCAGCCTAAACTCTGGCCTGGACGTGACAGGTATGAGGTTTACATGTGTCTTGGATAAGCGTTAGGATCTCGTATAGTCTTTCAGCTGTTTACAATCAGGGTAAAAAACGTTGCACTTTACTACCTGCTATTGCCATATGTGCTACACATTTACTGGTCAATATTTATGGGCAAGCAGAGACCTACCTTCCTATTATATTTGCCTTTTGGTGCAATTTGAATTTTTCTTTATTTTTATATAGACTAAATAACAAAAGGTCACTGCTTCAAGCATGTTAATCAAATTATACTAAAAACCTCTCAAATATAGTTCTGAATAGTTAATATCTTCACTTAAAGAGAAGATATCTCGTGACGTAAAATGAAAACAATCAGAATCGATATACAGTATACCAATTCATTTATTTATTTTCCTCTCTGTTTCTCTACTTCATTTGCTGTGAGTCTGGGTGTGACAAATCAGTAATGAATGCTCCCGGCTGTTTATCACATTTAGATTTCAGAAGAAGTTGCTGACTATATTGATTAATGGGAGTGTAACATATGTTTTCATTACGGGGACATTTTGGGTGCATATGATAGAATTCCCCATGCCGAACACTGCTGAGGTAATGAACCCGATGACAAGCGGCGCCTAGCCTGAAATTTCATGCATTGAGAGAAGCGCTGGGGCATACCTAGGCCGGCCACCCACGTCATTTGTTTTCGTTACTCCTTACATTTATGGCTGCAAATATGTTATTAGGAGGCGTGTCCTGAGTATTGCACATTGATGTGTTGCTCAATAACATATTGATTAGACCGGTGGGATGGGGAAAGGCCAAACCCCAAAGACCTTGACTTTGGACATCTGCAAAGGCATAACCATACATGTCTGGGCTCTTACTCTACATTCTAGATAATTTCCCTTTGTGGGGGAATCAAGGGCATGTAGCCATGGACGGCACATCATATTCAGTACCGCTGGCTGGCTGGGTGAGTAAGTGACAGACAGTGTGCAAAGAGCCCAAGAGGAGGCCAACAATGGCCAACAGTGGGCGGATTACATTCCTGGATATCCTATCCATCTTCATTCAACCATTTTAATGTTCCCGTGAAATGGTATGGTGTGGTGCACCCAGATTTAAATTGTATTTGTGTGTGTGTGTGAGTGTGTGTGTGTGTGTGAGAGCCCCTACAGCTATACCCCCCAGTCCTCTTATTTTGGCTGGCTTCTTGGGGACCAGTGGGGCGCTAGCGGGCTCCTCCCGACACTACCAGGTAAAATGTAAAGCGCCAAATTCAAAATCCAAAAGTTGAATTATTAAACATCCACCAATATACAAGTGTTCCATACTCATCAAAAGCTCTGTTTCTTGGCAATATCACAGCGTTGTCAGATTTCAAAAAGGCTTTACGGCGAAAGCAGCACATTTCATTGTTTGAGGTAGCACCTCACATATTTTTCCAATAGCCATGTATCGATTAGCCATCATGGCACACACATAACACATTTCACAGCGAAAACAAATCAATTACCTGTTGAAGAACTTCTGCTGAGGTCATCCTAAGTGTCCAACGAAGACAATCCATGGTTCTTTTGTTAGAAAAAATAATGTATTTTATCCATAAATCCTCCATTTGGTTTGCGCGTTATAATCAGAAACAACAGCCTCCACTACTCCATTGAAACGTGACACGAACTCGTTCATCTTATACCTATAAACTTGTCCAAGAACAATCAAACATAGTTTTAAATGTATCCTTAGGAACACTTTTACGTATATTTACTATTATAAATCAACCGGAATATAAACTGATCGATAACGACGGTAAAAAAGACACTGCGCGCTTTCACGGGAACGCGCCCAGCCTACTGTTGTCATCAAGGGGGGACTTCCTTGTTTGGTCTTTTTCTCTGGTCTTAGTGATCCAAAATGAAAAAAATACACTGTCTCGAGACTGTTGACATCATAAGGAATCGACGGGTACTGCATTCATATGCCCTTATATGGTCATTTTCATGAGGGAGGGGTTCCCAAATGAGCAATGTGTCAAAATCACTTTTTCCAGGACAGAAATTCCTCGGGGTTTCGCCTGCTATATGCGTTCTGTTTTACTCACAGACAAATGGTTAACGGTTTTGGAAAATTCAGAGTGTTTCCTATCCAATGGTACCAAATATATGCATATCCTATTTTCTGGGCCTGAATGGGAGGCATTTTACTTTGGGCACGCCAGGCTCTCCAAAACCGACCCCTCAGCTGATTCTCCCAAACAAGTTAACATGCACCCTTACATCTCTTCATTGACTGCTGAATTGAGTCCTAATCTTCTGTGAAATTGTTATGTTGTTCAGGGGTCATCTGGTAGAGCATGGTGGTCAAAACCAGGAGGCCTCCCTAATCCATCCAACGTGACTGATTCCATCACAGAGACTAGATAAAAACCAACGATCGCAATCAATTATACCGCGTTCTGATGCAATTTATCGCACTTGCCTATTTGCTAACTCAAGCAGCAAATCCCCTGATTAAAAAAAAACATCCACCTATTCAACTACGCAAAAGGGAAATGTGAGAGCCATATTGATGAAGCACCTCTTGCTCACCTATTTATGCAGACAGTGGCAATCTTGCGTGTGAAAGGCAAAGTATATCTGTCTCTGTAAGTCAGAAAACAACATGTGCTGTTGGTCATAAACTCAGAAAAAAAATAAACACCCCTTTTTCAGGACCCTGTCATTCAAAGATCATTTGTAAAAATCCAAAACTTCACAGATCTTCATTGTAAAGGGTTTAAACACTGTTTCCCAGGCTTGTTCAATGAACCATAAACAATTAATGAACATGCACCTGTGGAACGGTCGTTAAGACACTAACAGCTTACAGACGGTAGGCAATTAAGGTCACAGTTATGAAAACTTAGGACACTAAAGATGTGTTTTTACTGACTCTGAAAAACACCAAAAGAAAGATGCCCAGGGTCCCTGCTCATCTGCGTGAACGTGCCTTAGGCATAAGGCAAGGAGGCATGAGGACTGCAGATGTGGCCAGGGCAATAAATTGCAATGTCCGTACTGTGAGACGCCTAAGACAGCGCTACAGGGAGACAGGACAGACAGCTGATTGTCCTCACAGTGGCAGACCACGTGTAACAACACCTGCGAAGGATCGGTACATCAGAACATCACACGTGCGGGACAGGAACAGGGTAGCAACAACAACAGCCCAAGTTACACCAGGAACGCACAATCCCTCAATCAGTGCTCAGACTGTCCGCAATAGGCTGAGAGAGGCTGGACTGAGGGCTTGTAGGCCTGTTGTAAGGCAGGTCCTCACCAGACCTCACCGGCAACAACGGCGCCTATGGGCACAAACCCACCGTCGCTGGACCAGACAGGACTGGCAAAAAGTGCTCTTTACTGACGAGTCGCGGTTTTGTCTCACCAGGGGTGATGGTCAGATTCGCGTTTTTTGATGAAAGAATGAGCGTTACACCGAGGCCTGTACTCTGTAGCGGAATCGATTTGGAGGTGGAGGGTCAAGCATGGTCTGGGGTGGTGTGTCACAGCATCATCGAACTGAGCTTGTTGTCATTGCAGGCAATCTCAACGCTGTGCGTTACAGGGAATTCATGAAAGACCAGATATACAGTTGAAGTTGGAAGTTTACATACACTTAGGTTGGAGTCATTAAAACTCGTTTTTCAACCACTCCACAATTTTCTTGTTAACCAACTATAGTTTTGGCAAGTCGGTTAGGACAACTTTGTGCATGACACAAGTCATTTTTCCAACAATTGTTTTTTTACAGACAGATTATTTCACTTAATAATTGTCACGATCTTCGTAATGGACAGACCAAGACGCAGCGATGCTTCCAGAATACATTTTAATACGAACGTACTGGGTACACAACAAAACAGAAAGTAACGAAGATCGTAACAAAGACAAGCTAAGCTCAAACAATAACCCACGAACCTAGAGTGAAACCTACAAACCTAAATATGGTTCCCAATTAGAGACAACGACACCCAGCTGCCTCTAATTGGGAACCATACCCCAACATAGAACTATGACACCTAGAACAGACAA
The DNA here is from genome assembly GCA_030435695.1 of Brachymystax lenok tsinlingensis. Lineage (NCBI taxonomy): Eukaryota > Metazoa > Chordata > Actinopteri > Salmoniformes > Salmonidae > Brachymystax > Brachymystax lenok. The sequence continues at coordinate 9,354,363 of CM059786.1, read as the reverse complement.
CCCTACACCAAAACGAAACCAAAACGCTCCAGCCTGACATCTCGGCCTGGGCGTTACAATAATTCACTGTATCACAATTCCAGTGGGTCAGAAGTTTACACACACTAAGTTGACTGTGCTTTTAAACAGCTTGGAAAATTCCAGAAAGTTATGTAATGGCTTTAGAAGCTTCTGATAGGCTAATTGACATCATTTGAGTCAATTGGAGGTGTACCTGTGGATGTAGTTCAAGGCCTACCTTCAAACTCAGTGCATCTTTGCTTGACATCATGGGAAAATCAAAAGAAATCAGCCAAGACCTCAGAAAAAAATGTAGACCTCCACAAGTCTGGTTCATCCTTGGGAGCAATTTCCAAATGCCTGAAGGTACCACGTTCATCTGTACAAACAATAGTTCGCAAGTATTAACACCATGGAACCACACAGTCATCATACCGCTCAGGAAGGAGACGCGTTCTGTCTCCTAGAGATGAACGTAACTTGGTGCGAAAAGTGCAAATCAATCCCAGAACAACAGCAAAGGACCTTGTGAAGATGCTGGAGGAAACAGGCACAAAAGTATCTATATCCACAGCAAAACGAGTCCTATATCGACATAACCCGAAAGGCCGTTCAGCAAGGAATAAACCACTGCTCCAAAACCGCCATAAAAAAGCCAGACTACGGTTTGCAACTGCACATGGGGACAAAGATCGTACTTTTTGGAGAAATGTCCTCTGGTCTGATGAAACAAATATAGAACTGTTTGTCCATAATGACCATCGTTATGTTTGGAGGAAAAGGGGTGAGGCTTGCAAGCTGAAGAACACCATCCCAATCGTGAAGCACTGGGGTGGCAGCATCATGTTGTGGGTGTGCTTTGCTGCAGGAGGGACTGGTGCACTTCACAAAATAGATGGCATCATGAGTCAGGAAAATGATGTGGATATACTAAAGAAAAATCTCAAGACATCAGTCAGGAAGTTAAAGCTTTGTCGCAAATGGACAATGACCCCAAGTTGTGGCAAAATGACTTAAGGACCACAAAGTCAAGGTATTGGAGTGGCCATCACAAAGCCCTGAAATCAATCCTATAGAATATTTGTGGGCAGAACTGAAAAAGCGTGTGCGAGCAAGGAGGCCTACAAACCTGACTCAGTTACAACAGCTCTGTCAGGAGGAATTGGCCAAAATTCACCCAACTTATTGTGGGAAGCTTGTGGAAGGCTACCCAAAACGTTTGACCCAAGTTAAACAATTGAAAGGCAATGCTACCAAATACTTACCCAAAACGTTTGACCCAAGTTAAACAATTGAAAGGCAATGCTACCAAATAATGTAAACTTCTGACCCACTGGGAATGTGATGAAAGAAATAAAAGCTGAATTAAATCATTCTCTATTCTATTATTCGGACATTTCACATTCTTAAAATAACGTGGTGATCCTAACTGACCTAAGACAGAGAATTTTTACTAGGATTAAATGTCAGGAATTGTGAAAAACTTAGTTGAAATGTATTTGGCTGTGTATATGAACTTCCGACTTAAACTGTATGTACTGAGTTTACAAATCATTATGAACACCTACTCACTCCATGACATAAACTGACCAGGTGAAAGCTATGATCCCTTATTGACTTCACATGCTAAATCAATTTCAATCAGTGTAGATGAAGGGGAGGAGACAGGTTAAAGTAGGGTGAATGGGCAAGACTAAAGTTGTAAGTGCATTTGAACGAGGTGTGTTAGTAAGTTAGGAAGGTGTTCTCAGTGTACATTTGAGGGCATTACTCTGGAACAGACTGATCACTACTCACTCTGGTCCTATTCCTGCACTCCACAATGATGTCATATACTGCAACAAGTCACATTAAATGTGGAGATTTAGTGATTAATGCATTGCAGTTACTCATCTAAGAAAGTGCTACTCATATTCGTGTTTATCAGTCCGCATTTCAGGGTTAATTTAATGTTTCACCATGCAAAGTGAGCTTAACAGTGGTGTGGCATCATGGTGTATCTGGCCTAACATGATCAAATGTTTGTGTTTTATGATGATCGGATCTGAGGGAGTGAGGTGACTTCCTAGCTTAGATTAATTACGTCAAGAGTATTAGGGTATTTGGACCAAATCAGAATAAAGAAGTACAAAAGCCACATTTTCGCACATGCTTGATTTTACATGAAAGTCCAAATGATGTGTTCTTCTCAAATTAGGATTTATAGGTCCATAGTGGTTATCTAAATCCCCACCACCCCCATCCTTAGCATTGTGACAACATTGTTAGAACATTGTTAGCCATCCTCAATGAGGATTAAGCTAGATGTTGACCTCAAAGCGCAGCCAAGGAACAGTAATCCAAGTCTTTAAGTCACCAGCTGCACCTATGCTATATGCTAATAACCCTACATCAAATTAATTCCACATTAAATTGGGCAATATATAAATAAATGACAGTGCTAAAATGTCATCGAGATTAATGGAAAGATCAACAGACGGCATTTATGTAAATGTGCAATATCACTCTTTGTAAATCAAAGACCCCTCTAATAGATTTCGCTGCATTTATTGCTGGAAGCCACGGCACCTTGAGAATTAAGGAGCAGGGTTGTGTTCATAATGGCATGCAACGGAACACGTTTTAAAACATTTTGTAATGGAAACCGCAAATGAGAGTTTCTTATTGTTCAAGTAGCCCCCCCTGTTTCAGTCAGTTTTTTTCTGTTTGGTCCCTAATGAATACGACCCAGGTGGGTCTGTGGTCATTATTCAACCTTCTCCAAACCTTCTCCCTTTCTCCTTCCTCTGCCTAGCAGGAAGTGAGGCTGTAAATTAGATGGACAGAGAGCCACACTATTTATGGCAGTGTTTAAATTCACCCTCGACTCCCGGGCGTGTACAACGGGGCGCGTCGCCTGCGTAGCTTTAAAAAAAAACATTTTATATAAATGATCTGCCGTTGATTGTGATGGATATACTAGGCACAGACACCTTGCCTTCAAGGGCACACAGCAATGAGGCATCATTCTCTCCCCACACACAAAGGGAAGAGTGAGTGAGGGCCCAATGTCAACCCGTGCCTACAATAACACACAACAATCATTACCATACATCCTAGAAAGCGGAAATATACGACCGCCACAAACCATGCAATTCTTCATGAAACCCCCTCATAAATTGTTTGAATAATATGCAAGTATAAACACTTCGTAAAGTATAATCCAGCACAGTGAAAGAAAGACAATTAGAAATAGACATAGGAGAGTAATCTATCTTGCACTGCCATAAGGATCCTGATCAATATTTTGGTGACTTTGGAATATCTGTCCCCTTCTATAGTACATCAAACATCTAAGAATCCCCTAAACTGAAGTGTAAAGAACTACCTCACGTTCAGTCCACTTTGGGGTTGACCCATCGACCCACATACATACTGCTGAAGTCCAAGGTTTACTCGAAACAGTGTCTCGCCTCCCCCTCTTTGCTGAATTCCAATAAAGCAAAGTGACCCAGCTGGAGAAACCTGGGCTCAGCATAATAAGGGCTATGTTACGATTAATGAGATACCCTGGGCATTATTTGTTATGTTATATATCTTATTGATTGCATTGTCTTTCATCTTTGCAAGTGCTCGCACCCTCTCTGTCCACCCGTAACCACTTGCACTGTTACATGAAAGAAGTGTGGCTGAAGGTTGAATAGTTACAGCATGCAAAGTGCAAGCTTGTATAACTATCTTTCCATTAGCTGGATCACGCGCTGGCTAATCGGTCATCTTAACACAATGACTGTAGAGGGGAACGAGGAGCGACTGGGTGATAGGTACTCTGGTGCGGATGCCCTCTGCTCTCTTCCAGCTTCTGATTACACAGCCTTTCAGTTTAAATCTCTCTTACGTTAAGTTATCCATGTTTTATCACAGCACAAGATAGTAATGAGTTTGTATCGGAACCATTGGTTTTAAATGTCGAGGCCTATAGACTTCAATCTTCCCTTTGAATGAAATAGTCACTGTGACTACATGCACCTGGTCCACATCAGTATGGTAGTATGGCACGGGACACACTGGTATCCTTACAATTACTGTCACCGCTGGTGACCTCAGTCCCAAACCCTAAATGGTCTTACACAGTCCAGCCAGGAAACTGGGTGGACATTTTTGATCATGTACAGCGCTGCTCCTGGCACATCCCAAATGCAGCCCATTGATTGAAGGAGGCTGGCTGTGTTAGCGGAGGCCAGTTGCAATTGGAAGTGACACGGCATAAACAGGAACTGTCAAACAATTAAACACTGTAAACAGCACAGATGAGCCAGTGATGAATTTGGCTGTCTCGAACCATTTAGTTACACAAGGGTTAGCTCTACTGAGAGATGGGTCTGTACTACTCACAGTGAAGTAAAGACAGTTTCTAGTGTAGGACTAGCATGTGATGTAAGCCCAGTCACATTTTGACTTGTTTGAGGTTTATGGTCTCAATGTTGGTTTTAGGCATTTCAGTAATTATTTGGAAGGTTTTTTGACAGTGACATATATGTAATACGTCAGCATTATGTGACCTAACTACAGTGAACAAAAATATAAACGCAATGTGCAACAATTTCAAATATTTTACTGAGTTTCAGTTCAGGAAATCAGTAAATGTAAATAAATTAATCAGGCCCTAATCTATCGATTTCACATGACTGGGAATACGGTTATGCATATTTTGGTCACAGACATATGCCATAAAAAAAAGGTAGGGGCATGGGTCAGAAAACCAGTCAGTATCTGGTGCGATACATCTCCTTCGGATAGAGTTGATCAGGCGGTTGATTGTGGCCTGTGGAATGTTGTCCCACTCCTCTTCAATGGCTGTGCAAAGTTGCTGTATGTTGGTGGGAACTAGAACACGCTGTCATACACATCAATCCATAGCGTCTCAAACATGCTCAATGGGTGAGAATCCAGGCCATGAAGAACTGGGACATTTTCAGCTTTCAGGAATTGTGTACAGATCCTTGCGACATGATCATTCTGAAACTTGAGGTGATGGCCGTGGATGAATGGCACGACAATGGGCCCCAGTATCTTGTCACGGTATCTCTGTGAATTTAAATTCCCATTGATAAAATGTAATTGTGTTTGTTGTCCGTAGCTTATGCCTGCCCATACCATAGCCCCATCGCCACCAAGGAGCACTCTGTTCACAACGTTGACATAAGCACACCGCTTGCCCACATGATGCCATAAATGTGGCTCTGCGGGTGTGAGGCCGTTTGGACTTACTTCCAAATTCTCTAAAACAACGATGGAGGCAGCTTATGGTAAAGAAATGTACATTAAATTATCTGGCAACAGACCTGGTGGACATTCCTGCAGTCAGCATGCCAATTGCGCGCTCCCTCAAAACTTGAGACATCTGTGCCATTGTGTTGTGTGACAAAACTGCACATTTTAGAGTGGCCTTTTATTGTCCTCAGCACAAGGTGCACCTGTGTAATGATCATGCTGTTTAATCACATCTGTCAGATGGATGGGTTAGGAGAAAGGAGAAATGCTCACTAACAGGGATGTAAACAAATTTGTGAACCAAATTTGAGAGAAATAAACATTTTCTGTGATCTTTGATTTCAGCTCATGAAACATGGGACCAACATTTTACATGTTGCGTTCATATTTTAGTTCAGTGTAATATGTCAGCATAACTGACGTATATCAAATGTTTAGTTAACTGTCAATATTTTGACATATTCTAATGAGACAATGTTAGTGGATTTAAACTACTTGTTGCTGTGATGTTTTAAGGTGCAATAAACTGCCCATTTAACATTGATAGAGCCTGAAATGTAAAAATATGAAATGTATACACTACCTAATAACCTACACCATTACACCAATTGAAGAAGTGGCATTAAAAACGCTCTCGCGTAATACAACAATTACTGAGAATAGGCAATGAGCAATGCACAATATGCATAATAAGAGTTGGAGAGAGTGCAAGTTAGAATGATATCAAAACAATGCGAATTAAGCTATAAATATTCATGCGGAAACATGGGGTCTTTGTGAGTGCCTGAATTGCTGTTTTATGATCATGATGAATGAGCACTCCTCCATTCTGTGTTAGGGTCCCCTGACTGACAAATTGCGGGCCAATGATAGTGCCTGAAACATATGGTAATGAGCCCTTTCGATGCATTTCGAGGATTGACACCTGAAACGGGTTCTAATAGTCTATTCTTATCAAAACTATTCAGACATCATATCCTATTTAGGTCTACTGTAATTTATCTGATAAGCATTGGATTCACCAGTAAAGATATCTAAGCATCACGAAGCTATATGTATTACTGTAGATGCTTTTTCTGCCTTAGCATGTTGTGGACGTGTTTACAGAAAAGTCTACTCACCTCAAGGACACTGTTGGAATGTCTACTGAAGGACACTGCTGTTGCCTGTTAGTGGATTGTAGAGGACATTACTTCTAGACATATTGGGGAGTTGACAAATCAAAGAAGTAGAAAATATGTAAATAGAGAAAAGAGTGTGGTTTATAGCCTTCTAGCGTAGTATTTGTGGCACCTACTTTCCCTACCGTGACCAGGAGAGTCTCGCATGTCTGAAGCTGATAGCTCCAATTTGCCTTCAAACATAGGTTGCTTTAGCTCAGGGTTGATAAGATGCAGTACATCCTATACATTTTACACCCTCAGGGCTCTTTTTTCCCCTCTTTTCATTCTCTCCTCCAGCCCCAACCCCCTCCTCCATCAAAACATCCCCCATCAGCTACCCCTTTCACTGGGTTGCTCCCTGGCCAGAGTCTGTCCAGCAGCCCAGGCTCCTATTAGCTGGTTGAAATGTAGAGTAGATGTCCCTGTGTTAATCCCATCCCATCCATCCCTGTAGCCTTGGCCTGTGACAGATACAAAGAGTCTGGTGGTAATCTCAGACCCCCATAGCCCAGGGGTCAGGGGGGAGATCCTCTGCCTAAGCAGGGCCATCCTGTGAGACCAGGCAGGAGATATGCCTCAGCCTGCATGCCTGGCTGCCTGCCTGATTAATGCACTAAGGGACTGGAGGATTGGAGGCCTGGGCTCTAAGGCTGGGATTGGATGGGATCCACTCCTAATGGGCCTCTACCTAGAATCACAGAGAAGATTGGTGTCTTACTGGCTATATTTATGTCAAGACAAAAACGTTGAGATGGTGTTTATTTGTGTTCCACTGGCTATTTTTATTTAGAAATCTACAAAATGTGCAGAGTGTATGTGATCACCTTTAGGCAATGTCTTTAGCTGTGCGGGGAGTGATAGCATGCAACATAGTATGACATGTTCTCTCCCATTCCTGCAGGAAACAGTGCACTTAATTGGTGATGAAAGTCTAACTCAAAAATTAATGGTGATAACCATCCTCACGAGCCCAAATCAATTCCTATCTCAGACTGTCTTGGGTCATTTAAACATTTTATGCTCCAACACATAGTACATCAACCAAATACACTGTTGTTCAGTATACATGATGGTCATGTGTTATCACTGCCTTGTGTATGTCAATGACGCTCTTATTCTTGTCAATCAAAATATAATAATTATATATACAGTGAGGGAAAAAAGTATTTGATCCCCTGCTGATTTAGTAAGTTTGCCCACTGACAAAGAAATGATCAGTCTATAATTTGAATGGTGAGAGACAGAATAACAACAAAAAAATCCAGAAAAACGCATGTGAAAAATGTTATAAATTGATTTGCATTTTAACGAGGGAAATAAGTATTTGACCCCTCTGCAAAACATGACTTAGTACTTGGTGGCAAAACCCTTTTTGGCAATCACAGAGATCAGACGTTTCTTGTAGTTGACCACCAGGACCACCAGCACACATCTCAGGAGGGATTTTGTCCCACTCCTCTTTGCAGATCTTCTCCAAGTCATTAAGGTTTCGAGGCTGACGTTTGGCAACTCGAACCTTCAGCTCCCTCCACAGATTTTCTATGGGAGTAAGGTCTTGAGACTGGCTAGGCCACTCCAGGACCTTAATGTGCTTCTTCTTGAGCCACTCCTTTGTTGCCTTGGCCGTGTGTTTTGGGTCGTTGTCATGCTGGAATACCCATCCACGACCCATTTTCAATGCCCTGGCTGAGGGAAGGAGGTTCTCACCCAAGATTTGACGGTACATGGCCCCGTCCATAGTCCCTTTGATGCGGTGAAGTTGTCCTGTCCCCTTAGCAGAATAACACCCCCAAAGCATAATGTTTCCACCTCCATGTTTGACGGTGGGGATGATGTTCTTGGGGTCATAGGCAGCATTCCTCCTCCTCCAAACACGGCGAGTTGAGTTGATGCCAAAGAGCTCCATTTTGGTCTCATCTGACCACAACACTTTCACCCAGTTGTCCTCTGAATCATTCAGATGTTCATTGGCAAATATTCAGACGGGCATGTATATGTGCTTTCTTGAGCAGGGGGACCTTGCAGGCGCTGCAGGATTTCAGTCCTTCAACGGCGTAGTGTGTTACCAATTGTTTTCTTGGTGACTATGGTCCCAGCTGCCTTGAGATCATTGACAAGATCCTCCCGTGTAGTTCTGGGCTGATTCCTCACTGTTCTCATGATCATTGCAACTCCACGAGGTGAGATCTTGGATGGAGCCCCAAGCCGAGGGAGATTGACAGTTCTTTTGTCTTTCTTACATTTGCGAATAATCGCACCAACTGTTGTCACCTTCTCACCAAGCTGCTTGGCGATGGTCTTGTAGCCCATTACAATCTTGTCCCTGACATCCTTGGAGAGCTCTTTGGTCTTGGCCATGGTGGAGAGTTTGGAATCTGATTGATTGATTGATTGCTTCTGTGGACAGGTGTCTTTTATACAGGTAACAAGCTGAGATTAGAAGCACTCCCTTTAAGAGTGTGCTCCTAATCTCAGCTCGTTACCTGTATAAAAGACACCTGGGTGCCAGAAATCTTTCTGATTGAGAGGGGGTCAAATACTTATTTCCCTCATTAAAATGAAAATCCATTTATAACATTTTTACATTACTTTTCACAACACAAATTGTTTATAATAATACTAATATTAGGCCTTTTATCTGTGACATTCACTTGATAAAATGGACTAAATTTGTCCCGGCAAGATATACAAATATTATGCGACTCCACGATGGTGGTCCTCAAGGTCTTTTGATAGTGATTTGTAGGTCCCCGGAACGGAATAAGTTTGCGAAGCGCTGAATTAAAAGGGTATTAAAAAAAATAATTAGATGATGGGATTCAACCCCATGACTGAGGATCTGTGATTCTAGTGTCTTCTCTTATATCCACACAACAGCAATGGTTAGAGTGCTTTCTCATCCAAGCTCTGATTTTAAACCAACACTTATAGCTGAGGTAAATGTTCTGCTCCTAATGTGCTGAAAGAAAATGCTGAATTACAGATAGATTATTTTATTTGTGAGAATAAATCTTAGAGCTGAATGGTTTGTTAAACAGGGTTTCTATGCATATAGAGAGCTGAATTGCACTTATAATAAAATCAATGTTGTTGCATTAGATATAATTATTGTTAATTTGAACACCTGTGGAATAAATAATTGAAGAACAACATTTTATTACCCCCAAAATGCTACAATAATCATTCAAGCATCACAAACAATACATTTTTGCTCTGGAGTAAAAACATGGTAGGTCTGCCTGAATTAGTTTCACTTGTACACATGTTGTACCTGCAAGCAAACAGATATTTCAAGATAATAGGCTCAGCTATAAATACGCATTCTCCATTGAGGATAATGATAGCAAATGTGCACCTTATCTGATCATTTTGACTACAAATGTTATGTATTCCTAACAGATGGTAATATACTGCCTACAATTAGCCAGAACATGGCCAAGATCTGTCAATTTCTTGAAAATAAAACTGACATATTCCCCAGTTATCTGCCAGTATCTGATATAAGTCTGGCAATGGGAAAATGTACTTGGCAAGGCCTCTAATGCCAGTGGCATGCTTCCGTATGCAACTTCAGTTCTCCTTCCAATCTTGATAGTTTCACTTTTTGCTCATGTTGGACAATAAGAAGTTGGGAACCAATTTTGATGTGGAACTTAGAAAGTCAAACTACCACTCAATGAACATGCAGTCTTGTTTCATTTGAATCCAATGTCATCCCTCTCCATTCATTCACTGAAGGCCAATCAATATAAAACATATATATTTTTTCTAAATACATTACAATTTTATCAGTGTTACTTTTCTCTGCCTTTTGATTGTTTAAAAAGTAACACAAAGGGACTGTGCAAACATTTAGGACGTTAAAGAGAGAACTTTAAAGCTTAAATGATATGTACCCATAACATGACTTACAGATGCCTCATGAGCTTAGTTCGACTGTCGCACCCCAACAGAACCACAAATATAAGTTTGTTTTTCAAACATTGGAGGAAAACAAAGTAAATGTAAACAAACGGTGTATAGCCTTAAAATAGTTAAAACTATGATGTTTATATCATGAATGGTCAATCCTTCCATCCATAGCGCTGTCTGTGATTTTGATAGTCATTACATTTCTCCAGCCGCATCCCTCAGCTTTTTACTGAAACAGTGGCAGGGTTCATTTTATCGTTTCAGGTGCGGATTTCCCCTTTAAATGATTGAGTTTGAGAGCAGGCGTGCTCAAACTCCCAGGGAGCCAACACCTGCTAACACTACAGTGTTTTCAATGGCTTCCCATCTGAGAAAACTTGAGCCTGGTGCCATGTAATCAACAGAGAGAAAGAGAGAAGGAGGAGGAGGATGAGGAGGAGGAAGTAAAGAGAACTCCCTCCTTTCACATTGTTCCTGACACACGACGACAACACTCTTTTCAGCCTCCAAATAGGGGTGGGGGCCTATGGAAAACCACAAGGAGTCTTTTATCTTTAGTTAATGATTGAACAAACATGCCTTGCCTCTGAGCCCTCTTTTCTTGTGGGTGTGGTTACCCTAGGGGTCACAGAGAAGCTTTCTAATAAGCATCCCTCACAAAAGCCCAATATTTGCTTGGCTAGTGGGGACTCGGTAGCTGGGGTGTGGAGAAGGGGGAGGGAGGGAGCACCCTGGAGACGAGAAGCCAGAGGAGGAGAAGGGTTGGTGGCGGAGAGGGTTGGCTGTAGAGGGGGGGCAGTCAGATACCACCAGGAACAGATGGAGCCTGATAAATCCTGAAAGGGAGGCATTACCTGCCCAAGTCACCAAGCAGCCACAATTATCACAGGGCTCTGGGTTCATTGTCAATTAGAGTGGCAGTTAAAGCCAGGCAGCAGCTGTGGCAGATGGCGGAAATCCAGTGGGGCTGGGAGAGGCCGGGACAGGGGCCAGCCCCCAGGCAAACCTCTCTCAGCCTGATAGAGCACAGAGTTGTCACTCGTTCAAAGCAGATAGCAGCCAGGAGCATGGTGATCGGATCTAAAGCCACCAGAGAGAGAGAGAGATGCACTAGTATCTTCATAAAGAAAGTGAGAGAACATGAGAGAACAAGAGTGCTCACTGGTATTGAGACCATGTGAAAAAAGTTTGCAGTAATGCCGCATGTCAACACCCAACTTAGGTAATTTTCTGGTTTTATAAGTTATATTCATGATTATTTGGGAGAGGAAATTATGTTTTCCATTGCTGTACCTTATACAATAGCTAAATAACCTACAATATTTCTGTCATCTCTGACCACAATTCAAACAGTTTGGAACTGATATGAAGAATTGTTATTTGCCATGTAAATTGGAGATTTAATACATTTACACATTCATAGAGTAACTGTTGCTATTTGTCACTTTTGTTGTCTTTCACTTCCAAGCTCCCCACTCGAACAGTGCTGGAGGACACACAAACTGAAAACATTCCCTTTAGTTTTAGTGGGTTTAATTAGACTTTACTTTGTGCATGAATATGTTGGAGTCCAGCTACAGTAGCCGTCCTCTTTGGTGCAATTCCCAAAGTCAGCCTGGAGTGGGCGACTCAAGGGCAGCCGTTTGCTGAGTTTGTCGCCCTGTTTTCCAGGCCTGGCTCCCCTTGCCTCCCCTAAGCCGAGCCAAGGCACACCAGCAGGCTTCACTTTAAGCAAGTGCCACCATTGATCACCAGGCAGGGGGCTGAGGGTGGGGGACTGGGGGGGACTGCAGGCGGCTGGAGTAGCCCCCCCCTCTCACTGGGTGCCTGGCTGGCTGATGAGAATGCAGGCCTCCGCCATAGACATACAGACAGCATCGCAACTATACTCCTCTCTTACACCCTTCACAAAGGCCCTCCGCTTTCATTGGGGCAAGGCCTCTCCCTCTCCTCTCCTCCCTCTTCTTTCTCTCTCTTTCTCTCACAACCCCTGTCCCCGTTACCTCTTTCTCCCCACAGAGGCATCATTCCTTCTACTTTGTTCTGGCACTCTTGGACCTTGTGTCTGGGCCCTGCTGATAGCGAGGTGGGCCCATCCATCTGCCAGGGGCCTGTGATGAAGAGAGCGGAGCAGAGGTCCTCAGTCCCAACAATGCCCATTAACAATGCTAACAGCACTGCTGCTGTAAGGGGGCCAGCCAGGGTAGCCTAGGCCTCTGTCGTCGGGCAGAGTTACAGATAGCAGGGATCTGATAGGTCTATGGGACGGACAGCAGCTATAGTCTAATGCATGTCGTTAGGCTCTGAGCAAGCAGAGAGCCAGAGTCTCACAGGGTTTCTGAGGAATATCAATTTTTTTCTGTGGCCGGCTGGCACGTGAAGTCAGCCTAGCGTGCTAGCTCCGCACTATCGCAGTGTGGTTTCTTGTCAAGTTAGGAGGTTGCGGTTCCACACTGGTTATCTGGGGTAACACAAACTGTTTGTTTGCGAAGAAGACTTGCACAAAATCATTAAGTTAATGCATATTCTGTGTTGGAGGGCGAACTGAAGAAAATAAGTGACTACCAACTACTTCTGTTCCACAGGGAACACAGAGGATACAGTAAATTCAGTCAAAGTACCAGACTAAACGGTAAAGTTACTGACAACCACAGAATAGGTATAATGACTTCTCCACATAAGTAACACTTAACTTAAGAAAAGCCGGCGCTCCCCTCCTGCGTTTTGACATATTTTCCCATTTATCAAGTTGTCTATCTATCTAGAGCAATCTACAAAAAAGACCCCCATCCTCAGAATGACACCGCATGGGGCCTCCTCTCAGCAGCTAAGTCCTCACAATGCTTTTTATCCCTGCAACCAAACTGTAAAACAAAATGCTGTTCTTTACCATCACTCTGTTTTAATTAGATTTGGATGGTTTTCAGATCTGTTTTAGTTACCTGGAATTGAAAATTGTGTGGAAAAAGAAACTAATCCAACCATTGGTTTCGGACAAAAAAAACTATATTCACCCATCCGCAGACGCTGTGGCTGTTCGGATGGTAAATTGAGCACATCTTACATTATCTTATCAAGAGATGATTTGAAACTTGGTACTTGCTTGTCAGAGCAAACCTATGCACCAAGTACCAGGGAAACTGGGAAATGCAGCCTAAATGTGTTGTCTAGACTGCAGACTGGTGCTGCTCAGAACTAGATGTTCCAGTGAGATCGAACAATTGGGCAGTGTCTCGTTCTTGAGTTGACACTTTTTTCCTTCAGAGTGGTGTTCATGAAATCAATCATATATTTTGCTTACATGAATCCCCACCACGTGTACATACACATGCATACACGTGTTTGTGTCATACAGTACATGGTCATCAATAGAATTGACTTTAGCCATGAGGAGGTGACACATTCAGCGTGACGCCAATGGCCCCAATCAATATTCCCCTGTAATTTCTTCTAGGAGGCGCTGTTCATTTTGTACAATGTTACTGTCTTTTATTTGACACTGTAACAGAAACACACTTCTCTTTAGTACTACATTGTAAACATACATACATGTACAGCCTCATTACTAACATGCTTTACCAGAAAACCATAATACTTTGACATGTTAACGGTCTCTTAAGTTGATCGCAAATACCGGTAGTAAACAGCTTGATATGGTTGTGATGAAATTGACTGGAAATGTGATGCCAACTATGCCTAATTTGCTGACAAAATTGTCAATGAGTTAATGATCATAGAGAATTGGCAGAGCGTCGCCGCTTTCTATCCATCTCTAGTCCTTTCATTTAGATTGGCAACGGTGATCTCTTTCCCTCTTCCACTGACTGACGATGCAGCGCACACATGTTCAGGATGTGAACAGAGTGTACAGAGGGTTGTTCATTGTTCCCCAGAGTTTTAAGTGGGCCAGGTGGTGGTAAAGCTGGTACCCAAGCCCCATGAAGCTGCTCTCTATTAAGCCAGGTATATTATGGCTTAGCTGTACACATATTTGAATCTATAGGAATAACTGTGACTGACGAGATAGCATGGTCTATCTGGCCAGTGCATTAGTGATCCTCTACGTCTCTCCCACACATTGGTCCTACTCTCTGATTGTGTGCATCCAGGAGAGAGAGAGAGCCTCACACCCTCAGTAACATTCATTTGATTTCCAGTGACAGTGTTGATAAAGCACCACAGAGCTCTATGGTGGATCTCCCCTGTATCTGTACTCACATGGCCTTTGAGATGTTCTGATGTAAATGTAAAGTTTCCACATGTTTGATGCAGAAAATCAGCATGCATTTGTTTGTTCTAACACTCCTGTGGCTGGTTGATAAATCTGCCTTCTTATTTAGAGCTCAACCATCTCAAAAGGTAACTTTGGAAAAATACAAGCTTCCTTATTCAAAAGCCTGGAAGCAAATTATTTTCTTATTTGCATTAGCTAAAGGTATTATTTTTTGGTGGACTTGCCAATAAAAATCTAACCCCTAAGTCATACACAATGTTTTGGGACATTTCATGTTTTGGGACAGGTTTTAAGTACATATGGGCGGGATGTTTTGGCTCAAAAATGTATTGTAAAAAGTTATTGCTGTTGGCTTATTGTTACTGGGGCTGATATTTGAGGATTATAGCTGAATTTATAGCAAGAGGAAAACAAAAGTGAAAATGGGCTTTCACAAGAAATCTGTATTTATCCAAATCTCTCTCTCTCCATCTATCTATTACCCAGACTAACCGCTATTATTGGATCGTGATTGTGTTGACTAGGCCAGGCCAGGCCACTACTCTATACTCTACAAGCTCCCATGTATAATACAATTGAATACCCACCATAATGCCTAGGCTTGGTGGCTCTGTGATTTGATAATTGTTTAGATACTACTGTATGGAGTTTAGAATAATCCCAGTTGCACAGTTAAATAAGGGCATGTGAGAAACTGGTGGTGTGATCCGGCTCTGCTTCTTTCAGAAGCCTCTTGTCAGGCACGTAAGTGACAGCCTAAGTGGGTCAGCAGAGAGGCCAGGCCCTGTTAATTTATTTTCGAAGACACGCCTTCCATATTTATGAGCTCTTGCTATTTTGTCTATCACCGCCAATCAAACTTACTGTGTAATTGTACTCGGTACAGGCGACTGAGGCAAGAGACGTACGAGTGGTCAGCCAGCTCCAGTTCAAATTATACTTATTAT
This sequence comes from Brachymystax lenok tsinlingensis, assembly GCA_030435695.1. NCBI lineage: Eukaryota > Metazoa > Chordata > Actinopteri > Salmoniformes > Salmonidae > Brachymystax > Brachymystax lenok. Next base: position 9,338,854 of record CM059786.1, on the reverse strand, counting down.
TTAATTCAATTCACAATCTCAGGCAAGATCAAATGAGTAAAAGTCGAGACGGAAGTAGACCTCCACTTAGATGCTGGAACTGGTCATGATGACACCAAACTGTTCAGTATTATCATAATCTCCATAAAACGAATTGTTGTGACTCTTTAGGGTGAAGTTCGTCTCTGCATTTCCCTAATATTCAAGTCTACTGCCAAACTGTTGTGCTTTGTATGTGTACCATGGACCCAAATTCAATCAATCACAGATAAAGGAAAAGCATACTGCTTTCTCAGAATATGTCGTATGTGAGGTGATAACTCTGTTAAAACTAATTGACACAACCTCTAAGCTGATACTCTCACGGACATTGCATATTGACGTGACTTTACGTTTGACCGGCATATGGAGTGTAATTAAGTGGTTGAGCGGTCTACACTAAATGCACTCTACCACTGCCATTTCATAACACTAATCTAATCATTGAGAGTAAACCTGCAGGTTAACTTTCCTGTATCTGCTACTGATTAAATGTTTGCCATATATACTGTACGTACAGTAACACAACATGCAGAGTAATACAATATAAGCCGCATCAAAGCTGGGACAGAGAGACTGAAAACAGCTTCTATCTGAAGGCCATCAAACTGTTAAACAGTCATCACTAGCCGGCCTCCGTCCGATACCCTGCCCTGAACCTTAGACGCTGTCCCTAGCCGGCAACCACCTGGTACTTCACCCCGTACCTTCGAGACTGCTTCTCTATGTACATAGAGTGATTGAACACTGCAAAAACTTGGGACTATAAGGTTATATCTGCAAAAGATGATTCTGAGATAATTGGCTTTAAAGTTCCGAACCCTCATTGGCTTGAATGGTGTCAGCAATCTTTATACAGTATTCTTTTGAACTTAACAACATGCATTGGGATATTCAGACTACTATATAGGTAGAGAACATTGAACAGCACAAGGCTATGTAAATAATTACATTTTAACAAAAATGCAGATAGAACTTGATAATCCCAAGCTCTCGACTGGTCACTTTAATAATGTTTGCATACTGTTTTACCTACTTTATATGTATATACTGTATTCTAGTCATGGCTCATCCTATATAACTACTGCTGTGCACACCTTTTCTATTCATATAAGTCCATAATGTCTATCCACACCATATCTATGAAGTATCAGTCAAAAGTTGGGACACACCTACTCATTCAAGGGTTTTTCTTTATTTTTTCTATTTTGTAGAATAATAGTGAAGGCATCTGCACTATGAAATAACACATATGGAATAATGTAGTAACCAAAAAAGTGTTAAACAAATCAAAATATATTTTATATTCTTCAAAGTAGCCACCCTTTGCCTTGATGACAGCTTTGCACACTCTTGGCATTCTCTCAAACAGTCTTTAAGGACTTCCCACATATGATGAGCACTTGTTGGCTGCTTTTCCTTCACTCTGAGGTCCAACTCATCCCAAACCATCGCAATTGGGATGAGGTCGGGTGATTGTGGAGGCCAGGTCATCTGACGCAGCACGCCATCACTCTCCTTCTTGGTCAAATAGCCCTTACACAGCCTGGAAGTGTGTTGGGTCATTATCCTGTTGAAAAACAAATTATAGTCCCATTAAGCGCAAACCAGAAGGGATGCCGAATCGCTTCAGAATTCTGTGGAAGCCATGCTGGTTAAGTGCGCCTTGAATTCTAAATAAATCACAGACAGTGTCACCACCAAAGCACCCCCACACCATAACACCTCCTCCTCTATGCTTCACAGTGGGAACCACATATGTGGAGATCAGCTGTTCACCTACTCTGCGTCTCACAAAGACAGCGGCTGGAAACAAAAATCTCAAATTTGGATTCATCAAACCAAAGGACAGATTTCCACTTGTCTAATGTTCATTGCTCATGTTTCTTGGCCGAAGCAAGTCTCTTCTTATTATTGGTGTCCTTTAGTAGTGGTTCTTTGCAGCAATTCGACCATGAAGGCCTGATTCACGCAGTCTCCTCTGAACAGTTGATGTTGAGATGCGTCTGTTACTTGAACTCAGTGAAGCATTTATTTGGGCTGCAATTTCTGAGGCTGGTAACTCTAATGAACTTATCCGAACATCACACCTGCGGGACAGGTACAGGATGGCAACAACAACTGCCCGAGTTACACCAGGAACACACAATCCCTTTATCAGTGCTCAGACTGTCCGCAATAGGCTGAGAGAGGCTGGACTGAAGGATTGTAGGCCTGTTGTAAGGCACGTCCTCACCAGACATCACCGGTAACAATGTCGCCTATCGGCACAAACCCACCGTCACTGGACCAGACAGGACTGGCAAAAAGTGCTCTTCACTGATGAGTCGCAGATTTGTCTCACCAGGGGTGATGGTCGGATTTGCGTTTATCGTCGAAGGAATGAGCGTTACACCGAGGCCTGATCGATTTGGAGGTGGAGGGTCCATCATGGTCTGGGGCGGTGTGTCACAGCATCATCGAACTGAGCTTGTTGTCATTGCAGGCAGTCTCAACGATGTGCGTTACAGGGAAGGCATCCCACACCCTCATGTGGTACCCTTCCTGCAGGCTCATCCTGACATGACCCTCCAGCATGACAATGCCACCAGCCATACTGCTCGTTCTGTGCGTGATTTCCTGCAAGACAGGAATGTCAGTGTTCTGCCATGGCCAGCGAAGAGCCCGGATCTCAATTCCATTGAGCTGTTGGATCTGGGACCTGTTGGATCGGAGGGTGAGAGCTAGGGCCATTCCCCGCAGAAATGTCCGGGAACTTGCAGGTGCCTTGGTGGAAGAGTGGGGTAACATCTCACAGCAAGAACTGGCAAATCTGGTGGTGTCCATGAGGAGGAAATGCACCACAGTACTTAATGCAGCTGGTGGCCACACCAGATACTTTGACAACCCCTTTATTCAGGGACACATTATTCAATTTCTGTTAGTCACATGTTTGTGGAACTTGTTCAGTTTATGTCTCAGTTGTTGAATCTTGTTATGTTCATACAAATATTTTCTGTTTTCTGAAAATAAACACAGTTGACTGTGAGAGGACGTTTTTTTGTTGTTGCTGAGATTACATGATTCCATATGTTATTTCATAGGTGTGATGTCTTCACTATTATTCTACATTGTAGAAAAACCCTTGAATGAGTAGGTGTGTCCAAACTTTTGATTGGTACAGTATATACACACCCACTGAAATAAAAAAACAAACGCAATATGCAACAATTTCAACGATTTTACTGAGTTACAGTTTCATAAACTGAAATAAAGTCATAAACCCTAATCTCTGGATTTCACTTGACTGGGAATACAGATATGCATCTGTTGGTCACAGACACAGTGCCTTGCAAAAGTGTTCACCCTCTTTGGCATTTTTCTTATTTATGTATCTATGTTCATGTAATGGACATACACAAAATAGTCGAAATTGGTGAAGTGAAATGAAAAAAACTACTTGTTTCAAAAAATTCTAAAATAAAAAAAAAGGAAAAGTGGTGCGTGCGTATGTATTCAGCCCCTTTGCTATGAAGCCCCTAAATAAGATCTGGTGCAACCAATTACCTTCAGAAGTCACATAATTAGTTAGATTGCACACAGGTGGACTTTATTTAAGTGTCACATGATCTCAGGAGACGTACACCTGTTCTGAAGGCCCCAGAGTCTGCAACACCACTAAGCAAGGGGCACCACCAAGTAAGCGGCACCATGAAGACCAAGGAGCTTTCCAAACAGGTCAGGGACAAAGTTGTGGAGAAGTACAGATCAGGGTTGGGTTATAAAAAAATATCAGAGACTTTGGACATCCCACGACGCACAATTAAATCCATTATAAACAAATTAAAAGAATATGGCACCACAACAAACCTTCCAAGAGAGGGCCGCCCACCAAAACTCACAGAACAGGCAAGGAGGGCATTAATCAGAGAGGCAACAAAGAGACCAAAGATAACCCTGAAGGAGCTGCAAAGCTCCACAGCGGGGAGATTGGAGTATCTGTCCATAGGACCACTTTAAGCGATACACTCCACAGTTGGGCTTTACGGAAGAGTGCCCAGAAAAAAGCCATTGCTTAAAGAAAAAACACACATTTGGTGTTCGCCAAAAGGCATGTGGGAGACCCCCCAAACATATGGAAGAAGGTACTCTGGTTAGGTGAGACAAAAATGTTACTTTTTGGCCATCAAGGAAAACGCTATGTCTGGCGCAAACCCAACACCTCTCATCACCCCGAGAACAGCATCCCCACAGTGAAGCACGGTGGTGGCAGCATCATGCTGTAGGGATGTTTTTCATTGGAATGGACTGGGAATCTGGTCAGAATTGAAGGAATGATGGATGGCATTAAATACAGGGAAATTGTTGAGGGAAACCTGTTTCAGTCTTCAAGAGATTTGAGACTGGGACGGAGGTTCACCTTCCAGCAGGACAATGACCTAAGCATACTGCTAAAGCAACACTCGAGTGGTTTAAGGGGAAACATTTATAGGTCTTGGAATGGACTAGTCAAAGCCCAGACCTCAATCCAATTGAGAATCTGTGGTATGACTTAAAGCTTGCTGTACACCATCGGAACCCATCCAACTTGAAGGAGCTGGAGCATTTTTATCTTGAAGAATGGGCAAAAATCCCAGTGGCTAGATGTGCCAAGCTTATAGAGACATACCCCAAGAGACTTGCAGGGGGTGAATAGTTATGCACGCTCAAGTTTTCAGTTGTTTGGTGTTATTTCCTGTTTGTTTCACAAAAAAAATATTTTGCATCTTCAAAGTGGTGGGCATGTTGTGTAAATCAAATGATACAACCCCCCCAAAAATCTATTTTAATTCCAGGTTGTAAGGCAACAAAATAGGAAAAATGCCAAGGGGGATGAATTTGCAAGCCACTGTACCTTAAAAAGAATGCAGGGGTTGTGGATCAGAAACCCAGCCAGTATCTGGTGTGATCACCATTTGCCTCATGCGGTATGACACAGCTCCATCTTATAGAGTTGATCAGGCTGTTGATTGTGGCATGTATAATGTTGTCCCACTCCTCCTCAATGGCTGTGCGAAGTTGTTAAATATTGGCAGGAACTGGAATATGCTGTCGTAGACATCGATCCAGAGCATCCCAAACATGCTCAGTGGGTGACATGTCTGAGTATGCAGGCCATGGAAGAACTGTGACATTTTCAGCTTCCATGAATTGTGTACAGATCCTTGAGACATGGGGATGTGCATTATCATGCTGAATCATGAGGTGATGGCAGATGAATTGCATGACAATGGGCCTCAGGTTCTCGTCATGGTATCTCTGTGCATTCAAATTGCCATTGATGAATTGCAATTTTGTTCGTTGTCCATAGTTTATGCCTGCCCATACCATAATCCCACTGCCACCATGGGGCACTGTTTACAATGTTGACATCAGCAAACTGCTCACCCACACGACACCATACACGCTGTCTGCCATGAAACCGGGATTCAAACATGAAGAGAACACTGCTCTAGTGTGCCAGGGTCCAATGAAGGTGTGAATTTTCTCACTAAAGTCAGTTACGATGCCGAACTGCAGTCAGGTCAAGACTCTGGTGAGGACGACAAGCACACAGATTAGTTACCCTGAGACAGTTTTTGACAGTTTGTGAAGAAATTCTTTGGTAGTGCAAACCCACAGTTTCATCAGCTGTCCAGGTGGCTGGTCTCAGACGATCCTGCAGGTGAAGAAGCCAGATGTGGAGGTCCTGGGCTGGCGTGGTTACACGTGGTCTGTGGTTGTGAGGCTGGTTGGATGTACAGCCAAATTCTCTAAAATAACGTTGGAGGTGGCTTATGGAAGAGAAATTAACATTAAATTATCTGGCAACAGCTCTGGTGGACATTCCTGCAGTCAGCATGCCAATTGCATGCTCCCTCAAAACTTGAGACATCTGAGGCATTGTGTTGTGTGACAAAACTGTACCCTTTAAACAGATAAAAAATAAACACCTGATGGAACAGCGGGGACTGTGAAGCAACACAAACATAGGCACAGGTACATGCATACACACATTAACATACGCACTATACACACACATACACATGGATTTAGTACTGTAGATATGTGGTAGATTTGGGGCCTGAGGGCACACAGTGTGTTGTGAAATCTGTGAATGTATTGTAAGGTTTTTAAAATTGTATAAACTGCCTTAATTTTGCTGGACCCCAGGAAGACTAATGGGGATCCATAATAAATACAAATACATGTGGTTTCAAGCCATTATCTTGGTAAAGGAGAAAAGCTCACTAACAGGGATGTAAATACATCTGTGCACAAACCTTTGAAGAAATAACCTTTTTTTTACATTTGGAAAATATCATGGATCTTTTATTTCAGATCATGAAACATGGGGCCATCACTTTACATGTTGTGATTAGTTATGGTGCCAGGTTTCCTCCAGATGTGGCGCTTGGCATTCAGGGGAAAGGGTTTCATGGTCTGAGAGTCCTTCATGAGGTAGTCACCTGGAATTCATTTCAATTAACAGGTGTACCTTGTTAAATGTACATTTGTGGAATTTCTTTCCTTCTTAATATGTTTGAGCGAATCAGTTGTGTTGTGACAAGTTAGGGGTGGTATATAGAAGATAGCCCTATTTGGTAGAAAACCAAGTCTATATTATGGCAAGAACATCTCAAATATGCGAGAGAAACGACAGTCCATCCTTACTTTAAGACATGAAGGTCAGTCAATATTTCAAGAACTTAAAGTTTCATCAGGTGCAGTCGCAAAAACCATCAAGCGCTATGATGAAACTGGCTCTCATGAGGACCGCCAAAGGAAAGGAAGACCCAGTTACCTCTGCTGCAAATGATAAGTTCATTAGAGTTACCAGCCTCAGAAATTACAGCCCAAATAAATGGTTCACAGAGTTCCAGTAACAGACGCATCTCAACATCAACTGTTCAGAGAAGACTGCGTGAATCAGGCCTTCATGGTCAAATTGCTGCAAAGAACCACTGCTAAAGGACACCAATAATAAGAAGTGACTTGCTTTGGCCAAGAAACATGAGCAATGAACATTAGACTGGTGGAAATCTGTCCTTTGTGTTTGATGAGTCCAAATTTGAGATATTTGTTTCCAACCACCATGTCTTTGTGAGACGCAGAGAAGGTAAACGGATGATGTCTTCAAATGTGGTTCCCACCGTGAAGCATAGAGGAGGAGGTGTGATGGTGTGGGGGTGCTTTGGTGGTGACCCTGTCAGTGATTTATTTGTAAATGTCCCAGTTATTTCGTACCTTCATACTCACCAAACATACTCTACGACAGCATATTCCAGTTCCTGACAATATTTAGCAACTTCGCACAGCCACACTGAGTGTACAAAACATTACAAACATTTCCCTCAGAACAGCCTACATTTTTCAGGGGCATGGACTCTACAAGGTGTTAAAAGCATTCCACAGGGATGCTGGCCCATGTTGACTCCAATGCTTCCCACAGTTGTGTCAAAGTGGCTGGATTTCCATTGGGTGTTCTCAATTCTCAATGCTCTCAGGAAACTTCCGAGCGTGAAAAACCCAGCAGTGTTGCAGTTCTTGACACACTCAAACCGGTGCGCCAGGTACTTACTACCGCATGTGCGCCTGGTACCTACTACCGTACCCTGTTCAAAAGCACTTAAATATTTTGTCTTGCCCATTCACCCTCTGAATGGCAAACATACAGTACGCAATCCATTACTCAATTGTTTCAAGGCTTAAAAATCCTTCTTTAACCTGTCTCCTCCCCTTAATTTACACTGAGTGGATTTAACAGGTGACATCAATAAGGGATCAGAGCTTTCATCTGGATTCACCTGGTCAGTCTATGTCATGAAAGGAGCAGGTGTTCCTAATGTTATTGCATTACTAGTTATTACTGCACTGTTGGAGCTAGAAACATAAGCATTTTGCTACATATCTGCGTACGCGACCAGTAAACTTAGATTTTTACGGAATAGTGTAATTTACATAAACAATCATTCACATTGCAGGCGTCTTACTTCACATGGCAGTAAAGCTCATTACTTATGTAGGAATGCTTACGCACATAACATGTTTTTGTGTTTCTTATTTTTTAAAAGTCATCCCCCCTAATTACTTTAATTTGTTTACAAACTAAACCTCAAGGAAATGTTTGTTGGAGAGACCTTGATGTTTGCCCTGTTAGATGGAGCATACCTGTATCGTCAGGGATAATGGTGTAATTATGTGCTATTTTGATCCTGCAAAGATACATTAATTTCCATTCATTATGAGTTAGGTTTCAACCAAACAACAACACAGCTTGGCCTGATGTAGGCATACGTAATGTGGATTAGGCGGTCTCAAGGTTGGATCCTGTTTCACCCCTAATCCTCATTTAAAGTCAGTTTGCCCTAACAGAGAGACATACAGAGATAAACTGTAATTGTACTCAAGTCAACTGAGCAGTAGATTACGTCAGTTTGTACATAATTTGGCAAGTTGTTCAGCTGGGAATTTCCCATTCCAAGCATCCATCTAGCCTACATTTTTATGTGGTTTTTGAGGGAAATATTTCACAAGTGTCGTACATTTGGATTTAAATGAAGCTCAGAAGCTGAATAATGGACACTTAGAATAATATGTTACTTAATCGACCCTAAATAAGTGTCTCATTTTCTTTGATTCAACTGATTTATTTTGCATTTTATTTCACAGTTCTTTCCCAAACATCTGATTGAGTGCACCCCTAATTGTGGTATTGTGAGTCAGAGAGGACAAATTCATTATCCTAAATCCAAATGGGAAGCTTAGTCTGATGTGGTTTCCCAGTATGCATTGATGATAATAGAAAGCCTCTCTGTGAAATTGTGTTTAATTGTCTCAAACATAGACGCTAATATCACAATTGAGACGGCAGGTAGCCTAGTGGTTAGAGCTTTGGGCCGGTAACCGAAAGGTTGCTGGATCAAATCCCTGAGCTGACAAGGTAAAAATCTGTTGTTCTGAACAAGGCAGTTAACCCACTGTTCCCTGGTAGGCTGTCATTGTAAATACGAATTTGTTCTTAACTGACTTGCCTAGTAAAATAAAGGTTAAATTCAAAATAATTGAGGGGACAGCACTATATATTAGCAAAGCATTTCAAAATAAAATGATTCCCAAACACAACCTACTCAAACTACTTTTTGAATTTCTCTCTCATTCATTGGCATTTTCCCATATGTTTCTCCAAAATATGTACTGCAGGTATAACCACATGTAGTGTGTTATATAGGAAGAAAAACTATAGGGAAGAGACCATGAAATTGAAATATGGGCCAGGGGTAAAATTATATAATGTGAATTCTTTAGATTTAAATGCAATATGGAAACCATTTTTATCCACAACAACAATTTAAAGCAGTTTTGTGGTGTGGATCAAACAGTAAAACTTAACTATGCATGTAATTATACATCCACATCTATTCCACAGCACATATTGTGTCTCTACACTACAGTCTGTGTATATACAATACTGTCTCCGTACATATTGTTCATTTCTCTTACTGGGGCCTCGACTCTAAACAGAGAAATCACTCTTCAGTGAAGTCCAGGTCTGCGTCCCAAATGGCCATTTGGGACAAAGCACAGGTGAGACTTGTCATTAGTTTGACTTTGACTTCCGAGAAAAAAGAGGTTGAACCTGCGTGGTCTGATTAATCAATGCCCTGTGTTTTCTACCCGGCTTGAACCAAAAGGCCAGTGTAATATTTCACAGGAACAAATTGATTGAGGCTACTGACACTAGGTTGACCATAAAACCTTGAGTAATCAGGAAGTGAGGCGAAGTTCCATAAAGAAAGTGCCTCAGTCAGAGACATTCAATATGAAGTTTCTGCAACGTGATAGACATAGCCAGCCAGTGGCTGTCTGGGCTAACATGATAATGTGGAGACACATAACATCACATGAGACTTGTCTCATATGTATTCACATTCCTGAATATGATTTGCAAAGATTAATGCACTTTCTTATCCCCACCATTCAAATGTGTTCATGTCAAGCCCAACCAATACATCAACCTTATCATTTGATTTATCACAAGCTAATTGACACAATGGTATCAAGCCTATGTTGGCACAATATTATCGAAGCTGTTTTGAAAACGCTGTCACGAAGAAGTGAAGCTCATCCTGAGCTGAATGCTTCACGTGTTCCCTGTCTGTCTAGTTAAGCATGGCCTACCAATCACTGGATTCTCGTCTGAAAGCTTACCGCTTTGACATGTTTATCCCGTTTCTCAGCAAAAAAGAAACGGCCTCACTGTCAACTGCATTTATTTTCAGCAAACTTAACATGCAAATATTTGTATGAACATAAGATTCAACAACTGAGACATAAGCTGAACAAGTTCCACAGACATGTAAATAACAGAAATTGAATAATGTGTCCCTGAACAAAGGGGGGTCAAAATCAAAAGTAACAGTCAGTATCTGGTGTGGCCACCAGTTGCATTAAGTACTGCAGCGCATCTCTTCCTCATGGACTGCACCAGATATGCCAGTTATTGCTGTGAGATGTTACGCCAGTCTTTCACCAATGCGCCTGCAATTTCTGGGGGGAATGGCCCTAGCCCTAGCCCTCACCCTCCGATCCAACAGGTCTCAGACCCGCTCAATGGGATTGAGATCCGGGCTCTTCGCTGGCCATGGCAGAACACTGACTTTCCCGTCTTGCAGGAAATCACGCACAGAACGAGCAGCATGGCTGGTGGCATTGTCATTCTGGAGGGTCACGCACAGCGAGATTGCCTGCAATGACAACAACCTCAGTCCGATGATGCTGTGACACACCGCCCCAGACCATGACGGACCCTCCACCTCCAAATCGATCCCGCTCCAGAGTACAGGGTACAGGCCTCGTGTAACGCTCATTCCTTCGTCGATAAACGTGAATCCGACCATCACCCCTGGTGAGACAAAACCGCGACTCGTCAGTAAAGAGCACTTTTTGCCAGTCCTGTCTGGTCCAGCGACGGTGGGTTTGTGCCCATAGGCGACATTGTTGCCGGTGAGGTCTGGTGAGGACCTGCCTTACAACAGGCCTACAAGCCCTCAGTCCAGCCTCTGAGCACTGATGGAGGGATTGTGCATTCCTTGTGTAATTCGGGCACTTGTTGTTGCCATCCTGTACCTGTCCCGCAGGTGTGATGTTCGGATGTACCGATCCTGTGCAGGTGTTGTTACACATGGTCTGCCACTGCGAGGACGATCAGCTGTCCGTCCTGTCTCCCTGTAACGCTGTCTTAGGCGTCTCACAGTACGGACATTGCAATTTAATGCCCTGGCCACATCTGCAGTTCTCATGCCTCCTTGCAGCATGCCTAAGGCACGTTCACGCAGATGAGCAGGGACCCTGGGCATCTTTCTTTTAGTGTTTTTCAGAGTCAGTAGAAATGCCTCTTTAGTGTCCTAAGTTTTCATTACTGTGACCTTAATTGCCTACCGTCTGTAAGCTGTTAGTGTCTTAATTCTTAGGGAGTAGTGGGGCTCTAGCGCCCCATCTGCGACACCATCCGGTAAAATGCAGAGCCCCAAATTCAAATTACTAAAATAGTAATATTAAACATTCATGAAAATACAAGTGTTGCACACCATTCAAAAGCTTAGAATCTTGGTAATCTCACAGCATTGTCAGATTTCAAAAAGGCTTCACGGCGAAAGCATAGATTGTTTTTAGGCTGAGGACAGCGCCCGGCGTACATATTCAATTAGCATAGTAACAACCAGCATGGGTGTCACAAAACTCAAAAGTAGTGATAAAATAAATTTCTTACCTTTGAAGATCTTCCTCTGATGGCAATCCAAAGGGTCCCCGCTACGCAATAAATGGTCCTTTTGTTCAATAAAGTCCCTCTTTATATCCCAAAATCTCTGTTTGGTTGGCGCGTTTTTTTCAGTAATCCACCGTTCCACTCGTTCAATATACAAGACGTAAAAAAGTGACCTATAAACTTTCCCCAAACAACTCAAACAACGTTTCGTATCAATCCTCAGGTACCCTATTATGTATATAAACAATAATATTTCAAACGGAAAATAACCTGCTCAATAGAAAAGTAAAAAAAACCGAAGTGCGTGCTCTCTGTCACTGTCAGATGGCTTGGTGTAGTAGTGCAAAAGAGTCAGGCGCAGGACAGCAGAGATGAGCAACAACGTTGTTTACTCAAAATATTTACAAAGGAGAAACAAATACCAAGCCCACCAAATGGACTGACATAAATTGGAACAATTACGCACACAAACATGGGGAAAACAGAGGGTTACATAATGAACATGTAATTGGGGAATTGAAACCAGGTGTGTGTAAAACAAAGACAAAACAAATGGAAAATGAAAAGTGGATCGGCGATGGCTAGAAAGCCGGTGACGTCGACTGCCGAACGCCGCCCGAACAAGGAGAGGGACCGACTTCGACGGAAGTCGTGACAGTCACGCGCGCAAATCAGTACAGGTCACAAATCAGTACAGGTCACCATTTGATCCACTTGGAAAAACAGCTCTTACTCATTGGTGAAACCTTGTCTAAAGACTGTTGACATCTAGTGGAAGCCATAAGAACTGCAATCTGGGAGCTAAATCCCCCTGCTTTGAATAGCATGTCAAAAGAAAAAGTGTGACATCACAAAATCACATTTTCCCAGATGGATTTTCCTCTGGTTTTTGCCTGCCAAATCAGTTATGTTATACTCACAGACATTATTTTAACAGTTTTAGAAACTTCAGAGTTTTTTCTATCCAATACTACCAACAATGCATATCCTAGCTTCTGGGCCTGAGTAACAGCAGTTTATTTTGGGCACGCCAGACTCTCCCCGAATTTCCGAATTCTGCCCCGGAGCCTAACAAGTTAAAGACCATTCCACAGGTGCATGTTCATTAATTGTTTATGGTTCATTGAACAAGCATGGGAAACAGTGTTTAAACCCTTTTACAATGAATGATTTTTACGAATTGTCTTTGAAAGACAGGGTCCTGAAAAAGGGACATTTCTTTTTTGGCTGAGTTTATATGGAAATGCCTAGCATATCATTATGCCTATGTTTATGAGAGGGAAAAGAACATTGTGATCTGTAAAGCTTCCATATAGCATTATTAAGCTATTCTTGAGATGGACTGAAGCTCTGTCAGACTCTTACTTAAATGCCTCTACAGCTGTATCTCTGGTCAGTGTGCTCTTCTAATACTGTACATACTGTTATGAAATCTGCCATGGAGTATTTATGTTCTGTACACTACCGTGTTTAATGTAGCTTGAAAAGCAAATGGTTGGAGATCCAGTCTCAGGCACTCGTTAGAGCGAGAGAGAGATGGAGAGAGAAAAAAAGCTCTATTTTTATAGATGTATTTCTGATGTTTATATGCAACATCCCTAGTGGAACGCACACTAAGCATTTTCGACCACTGATGAAAACACAGCCACTGTTATTAAATCTAAATTTAGATGCATGGTGTGCGGGTGCACAGGCCTGTTGCCCCAGCTGCATGGGACTCACCAGTCTCCATATTAATCACCTTAATTTAAAGGAAAATACAACTCAAAAAGCTATATTTTTCTTGTTTGTTTAGTCCCCTGTTATTACAGTCCCAAAATGTTTAGCATGTCAATAATAAAGTTTTCAAGGTATAGAACATTGAAAATACAGAAAGTGTCACAATATAATGCGTTTCTCTCTCCTGGTCCCTCTCTAAGCGGGTAATATCACAAACCCCATGTGTCAGCAAGGGCCAGGGCTGCATATGTAGCACAACCCTGGTACAGCGTGGGGACGCGGGGTCGTTGTGCAAACAGACGAGCAGGTCCTCAGATGTGGGAGGCCCCCCCGGGAGCCTGGCTGAATGAGATGCCCATCAGCCTCTGACTCTGCAGATGCTCCTCAACAACTGGCAGGCTTCACACCTCATCAGCCCTGGATCAGATACATAGGAGGAGAGCCTAAGGCAATCATAGCCTCCTAATGATGGGCACAAGAACAGGCACATTTGGAATCATTTTTGTTGAAGGGAACCAATTTAATACGTGGAAGGATATGATGGAGAGTTTTTTCACTGTGCTTTTAATACATATCGTTTTTTTTTAAGAGTCCTGAAGATGTGTAAAGTGTATAAAGCAAAAAATCTTGGTATGAACATGGAAGCATGTATATACACACTGAACAAAAATATATATACAACGTCAATGAATTTACTGAGTTACAGTTAACATAAGGAAATCAGACAATTTAACTAAATTAATAAGACCATAATCTATGACTTTCACATGACAGGGAATACAGATGTTTCTTTTGGTCACAAATATCTTTAAAAAAAAGGTAGGATCGTGGATGAGAAAACCAGTCAGTGTCTGGTATGACCACCATTTGCCTAAATAAAGAGAGTACACATCTTCTGTGAATAAAGTTTATCAAGCTGTTGATTATGGCCTGTGGAATGTTCTCCCACTCCTCTTCAACGGCTGTGTGAAGTTGATGGATATTGGCAGGAACTGGAACACGTCGATCCAGAGCATCCTAAACATGCTTCTTGGGTGACACAATGGGACACTCAGGTCACAACGTTGACATCAGCAAACCGCTCGCCCACATAACGCCATACACATGGTCTGCGGTTGTGAGGCTGGTTGGACGTACAGCCAAATTCTCTAAAACGACATTGGAGGCGGCTTACGGTAGAGAAATAAACATTAAATTATCTGGCAACAGCTCTGGTGGACATTTCTGCAGTCAGCATGCCAATTGCACGCTCCCTCAAAACTTGATCTGTGGCATTGTGTTGTGAGACAAAACTGTACATTTTAGAGAGAACTATTTTGTCCATAGCACAAGGTGCACCTGTGTAATGCACCTGTGTATCGCTTCCTCTGGATGTCAACAGTCTCGAGAAAGTGTTCTGATTCATTTTAGATGCTTTTAGAGCAGAGAAGAGGAGGAATAAGGAAGTGCCCCACAGATGTCCTTTACAAGTAAATGCGCGCTCCCGGCAGGCACGTTCTTTTGTTTTTTCCTTTCTTATCGCCCAGTTTATATTCCGGTTTAAATATTATTTCTACATAAAAGTGTTCCTAAGGATACATTTACAATGATGTTTGATTGTTCTTGGACAAGTTTATAGGTATAAGTTGAACGAGTCAACGCTGTTTATTCTGATTATCACGCGCCAACCAAACAGAGATTTATGGATATAATATATTACTTTTTCTAACAAAATAACCATGGATTGTCTTCGTTGGACACTTTGGAAGCCCTCAGCAGAAGTTCTTCAAAAGGTCATTGATTTGTTTTCGCTGTGAAATGTGTTTTCTGTGAACCGTGGCGGCTTATGAAATTATGGTAATGGAAAAAAATGTTAGGTGCTACCCTCAAACAATCAAATGTGGTGCTTTCACCGTAAAGCCTTTTTGAAATCTGACAACGCTGTGATATTGCCAAGAAGCAGAGCTTTTGATGACTATGAAACACTTGTTTATTGATGCATGTTTAATAATTCAACTTTTGGATATTGAATTTGGCGCCTTGCATTTCACCTGGTAGTGTCGAGAGTGCGGCGCTAGCGCCCCAGCGCACCTTGCTGCTCCTTAAGAAGTTAAACATTCATCAATATACAAGTGTTGCATAGTCATCAAAAGCTCTGCTTCTTGGCAATATCACAGCGTTGTCAGATTTCAAAAAGGCTTTACGGCGAAAGCACTACATTTGATTGTTTGAGGGTAGCACCTTCAATATTTTCCATTACCATGAATTCATTAGCCAGCGCGGTCCATAGAAAATGCATTTCACAGGGGAAAACCTGTGCCTTACCTTTTGTAGAACTTCTGCTGAGGGCTTCCCAAGTGTCCAACGAAGACAATCCATGGGTATTTGGTTAGAAAAAGTAATTTATTATATCCATAAATCTCTGTTTGGTTGGCGCCTTGCGTTCAACTAAACCTATAAACTTTTCCTGAACAAAACAAAAAAACAATTAAAATGCATCCTTAGCTATCCTTTTATGAATAAAAGTGATAATATTTCACTTGGATGGTCACCTAAACGTTATATAAGTCAAATAAAGTGGACCGCTCAGCCAAACGTGCGCCCAAAAACGTGCAACCGAAAAAGAGCTCCTCTCACCAAAACCCCTTCCTATTCAACACATTAGTTCCGATCGCTTTGAAACTTTATATATAGACTGCTGACATCCAGTGGAAGCCAAAGATACTACATTCAGTGTCCTGATATAAGGGGTTTTCAATAGGCAGTCTCTCAAAGTGGGCCATAAGCCACCAGAATGACATTTCCGGATGGAATTTTTTCTGGGTTTTGCCTGCCAAATGAGTTCTGTTATACTCACAGACATTATGTTAACAATTTTGTAATCCTCAGAGTGTTTCCTATCCAATAGTACTAATTATGTGCATATCCTATTTTCTGAGCCTGAGTGGCAAGCATTTTACTTTGGGCACGCCAGACGCTCCAAAACCGTCACCCCAGCTGCCGCTCCTAGATAGGTTAAGCGGGAATCAGGAGGATAGAGTTATGGTCAAAATTGCCTAACGGAGGGCAAGGGAGAGCTCTCTGTGTGGAGCAAAAGTGGTCTTGAGTTTTTTTTCCTCTGGCTGCACATGTGACATGCTGGTAGAAATGAGCTAAAACGGATTTAAGTTTCCCTGCATTAAGGTCCCCGGCCACAAGAGCACCGCCTCTGGATGAGCATTTTCTTGTTTGCTTATGGCCTTATACAGCTCGTTGAGTGTGGTCTTATTGCCAGCATCGGCTTGTGTTGGTAAATAGACATTTACAAAAAATGTAGATGAAAACTGTCTTGGTAAATAGTGTGGTCTACAGCTTATCATGAGATACTCAACCTCAGGCGAGCAAAACCTTGAGACATCATTTATATTAGATTTTGTGCACCAGCTGTTATTGACAAATAGACACAGACCGCCACCCCTTGTCTTACCGGAAGCAGCTGTTCCATCTTGCCTATTCATTGAAAACCCAGCCAGCTGTATGTTATCCATGTCATTGTTCAGCCACGACTCGTGAAATATGAGATATTACAGTTTTTAATGTCCCGTTGGTAGGATAGTCATGATCGGAGCTCATCCAGTTTATTATCCAATGATTTCACGTGGCTAATAGGACTGAATCGTAGCGGTGGGTTACCCACTCGCCGCTCGAACTACGACCCCTATATCTCCGTCTCTTCTTCATGCGAATGACGGGGATTTGGGCCTTGTCCGATGTCTGAAGTAAATCCTTCGCATCCGACTCTTAGTCCAGTACGAGGTGAGTAATCGTTGTTCTGATATCCAGAAGCTCTTTTCGGTCGTAACAGATGGTAGCAGAAACATTATGTACAAAATAAGTTACAAATAATGTGAAAAAACACACACAATAGCACAATTGGTTAGGAGCCCGTAAAACATCTCCTCCGGCGCCATTATCTAACTGTTGGAAAAGCATTCCAGGTGAAGCTGGAATGCCAAGAATGTGCAAAGCTGTCATCAAGGCAAAGGGTGGATACCTTGAATAAATATATTTTGATTTGTTTAACACTTTATTGGTTACTACATGATTCCATGTCTTCACTATTATTCTACAATGTAGGAATGTATATTATTCTAATAATTTAGTGAATACTGGCCAGCAATATGAAAAACCCTAGTTAGTATACACTCACATCCACTTTCTAGATTATAATGCTGCAATATGTTGTCAGTAAATTCCCTGAACTCCCTTAACAATTGACTACAATTAAAATATATAGGTTTGAGGTTAAGGGAACTTCACACAGAGACAAAAATATCTTTGAAACATAGAATTTACTGAAGAAAAGATCACCCTCCCAGCCATTAATCACTCCTGATTGATAGGTAGCGTCCTCAATAACATCTCACTTCCAATCAGCCAATGACTAAAATGTTTTATCACCAGTGGCAATATCCCTGCTTAAAATATTTAATTAGTGTGTAATTCCTTTCTCTTTTTGAAATGAGACCATAGAATTATGATACGAAACCGTAATGCGATATTAATTTAGAGTCACTCCAGATAGACATTTATTTTATTATTATAATTTTTTCTTCTGATATGCGATGCAGTAGATGTTACTACAGAGCCCTGAAGTAGATATGGTTATTACAGCTATTTGTGTGAGTAGCCAGTGTTTCATTTCCTCCTTTGTATTTCGTTTTCTCATTAGAATCCCAATCCCCATCCGTAAATTGTCTAAATTTGTTTGAATAAGTTATTGCAGTCGTTAATGCAATGGAAGAGGGCACACCAAAGGGAAAATGTGTAAGGGAATACACACAAACATACACATCTGATTACTGTGTAGGGGAGAGTGGGGTAAGTTGAGCTAAAGGGTTAGTTGAGCCACCCATGGCTTCTCAGAAACCATACACAAAATGAATCATGTGACCAAATATTAAGGAAGAGGTAATCCTTTCATGGAGTCAGTGAAGGAAGAAACCACATGGAAAAAGCAATAAGCAAGTTAGGTCCAAAAAACAGATTTTCAAAGTCAAATTATTTTATTGTGTTAGAGGTTTCATGATGCTTGTGGTCTCGATAAGCTACAATAGGAGGTCCTAAACTTGGCATGAAAGTACATCCTTGTAGCTGTGTGGGGTAATATAGTTGAAATGTTTTCCTTGGGATAAGTTGAGCCAATGGCCACCATACCTTATACAAATTATGATACATTTAGTCAGTTTTATGCATAATATGCATTGTATTTTTTCAATGTGTCATGTATATAAAAACAAATATTATGTTACAGAGCAGACGTCATCATGCCCTGTGTATACAAAAGCAAAACAAGCAGGGTTCTAGCCCCCCTTGAGGTCCTTGTAATGGGTCTCAGTGATGCAGGTACAGCGGAGTCAGGCGCAGGACAACAGAGATGAGTATTCATCAACTTTACTCAATAAGAAAACAATACACGTAGTGATATACAATCACAAGAAACAACGGACCAAGATTACAACAAATAATCACGCACAAAAACATGGGGGAAACAGAGGGTTAAATAAGGAACATGTAATTATGGGAATGGAAACCAGGTGTGTAAAAAATGAAGACAAAACCAACGGAAAATGAAAGATGGATCGGTGGTGGCTAGAAGACCGGTGACGTCGACCGCCGAACGCTGCCCAACCAAGGAGAGGGACCAACTTTGGCGGAAGTCGTGACAGTTCTTGAGAGAGGAGCCAAGGAAGTGAGAAAAGTGAAGTCCATTCGAGATCCAGCAAAAGATACAAAAATATACTGAAGAGGTACATTGAAAGAAAAGAAAACGAACATGTACCTGTGTGAAAGAAAGTCTATGATAATATAGCAGAGATTCATGCGGGCTTAATAGTCTCAAATGCAGAGAACTTGCCTCCAAATTGGTACAACGAAACAACATCCCTGTCCCAGACAACTGGTTAAGAAATGGAAGGTAAGTGATATTGAACAGAGAAATGTATATCTGAATATAGGCATACATTTGAGATATACAATAAACCACACCCCCATTCCATTAATTCAACTTTGACCTACCTTCACCCAGTGTCACAGGACACCGTCACCCACTTACGCTCAACTTACCCCATACCCTGGGTAATTTGTGCCAAGAGACCACTTTTTTAGGACAAGCTAGGTTTTCAAAACTGTTATGTTTACACACATTTTGATTATTTCCAGGGATACACAACATCCTGAAATATATGTATATACTGTATTTTTGTTAAATATGTATATTTCCCTTGATGTAGGGATGCTGAATGTAATATACAGCTCAACTTACCCCACTCTCCCCTAGGCCTATATAAGTAAACTTGATCATACCATGAAGCAGCCATGACGCATCAGTGTGCAAATCATACACAAACAAAGTGCTCAGTGTCCACGTGAATATGAAATACATTTATTGGTCGTTAACAAGGACAATGCAGCTTGAAATTAGTTTTAAGATGTGCTAATGACCAAAGCAAAAGCATGGCTTATTTATTATAGAATACTCATATTGTAATCTTACACAACCAAAACTCTGCTTCTGAGTGTATTTTCATGAGTGTTCAATCTAAAACATTTGGCTCAATTATGTTGTTGGTCCCAGGTGAAAAAAATCAGGTGGCCTACAATTTAATTGAATCTCTCTGTCTAATTTATTTGGTATTCAACTTTTGAGTTGCACAAGCTCCCAATTTAGATGAAGTGGTCAAAATTTGACAAATTAAATATGAGTTTTGATTTCTAACATTGCTGAACCGATTTTCTTTTTGCGAACTTAAGTTTACAATTTTAATTTAGAAAATAAAGAGAACATTATTACCACCCCGGAGCTAGTACTTGGTTGCACAGCATTTGCCCAAGATAATGTGCCAATAAATGCTTCTTGTAGCCATCATGAGCTTGCTGCACCTTTCTACTAGCAATTTGTCCTAGTCTTCAGCAGCAAATTGCTCTAATTCTTCCATTTTTGAGGGGTGCCTCCACCAAATGATGTTTTCAGCTCACGCCATAGGTTATGGATGTGATTCAGATCTGGACTCTTAACTGGCCACTCCAGAACAGTTCATTGTTTGTTTTTTAACCATTCCAGGGTGATTTTTATGTGTGTTGGGTGTTGTTGTCCTGCTGGAAGACCCACAACCTTATTATCATTATCGAACCTCCCCAATAACTGATTGTAGGGAGCTTGTTATTTTATTTGAATGCTTAATTTGGTCATTGGTAAGCATAGGAAAGCCCCACTGCTGAAGGAGACATAAGAAAGCCTGATTGAACTTCTCACAAATCCACCAAAAAATTGCCTGAATCCTGGGGATAATATTCTGTGGAGCAATGAAACAAAATGTTAGTTCTTTGGCAATACAGCACTGTGTTCCTGACAACCAAATTAATAATTCAATCAAAAAACACCCTCACTACAATCAAAGATGGAGGAGGTTTGATAATGCTGTGGGATTGCTTTGCTGCCTCAGTTACTGGGGGGCCTTGAATGTCCGCAAGGCAACGTGAAATCGGAAGATGATTAGCTATTTTGTAGTCCAATGTTCAACTCAGTGTCCAAAGACTGGGTTTCCATTGAATGTTATGGGTCATCCAGCAGGACAAAGACCCCAAACACATCAAAAAGCTCTCAGGAATGGTTAATAAAGAAGAGATGCTGGACTGTTCTGGAGAGGCCAGTGAAGAGTCTAGATCTGAATAACATCCAAAACCTATGGCAAATATGAAAACAGCAGTTGGTGGATGGCACCCCTCAAATATTGATGAATTAGAGCAGTTGTCAGGAGAAAGGTGCAGCAAGCTCTTTGACGGCTACACTAAGAGTTTGTCTGCATAATACGCATTTATCTTGGCTAAAGGCTGTGCAACCATCTACGGGGGAGACAATAATTTTGTCCATGCCAACTGTCTTCATTTTCTAAATAGAAAAAATAAATAAATAGTTTATGCAGTGTTGAAAATCCAATGACAAGATGTGGTAACCAAGTGTTTAAGTTTTTTTTATATTTCTACTTATTTTAGAAGAAATGGGGAATTATTTAAAAAAAAAGTGCAAGGGTGTGAATATATTTATAACAATTTGTCAAAATGCTGGTGATAATTCTTCATATGATTACGTCATATTCATTTTTGATGTTCAATTGATATTGGAATAACTGTCTTGAAATAATGTGGAATCCAAAGCTGTCACATTAAGACCAATAGTAGTTCTAATTGGATTTCACATTAAAAACAATTGGAGAACATTGTTAAGATCATTCATCTAACAAGCACAATCTTCACAAAAGCCTAACAAAATTATTATGGAAATTTGAATATCTCATAAATATTTCTGCTCTTCATGAGACTTAATTCTAGTTGTGGCACCTATGTTGATTTGTATTTGTTGAAATATATCCATCTTCCCCAAGCAGATCATCATAGCTCATGTTGGAGAAATGACAGGTATTCTCAGATTGCATTTTTTGGCACTGTGCCAGAAGAGGGATCTACATGGTAGTTGGGTCATCTTGTTGCCTGGTAACAAGCCTCAGATTGACAAAGGAAGACCAATTTAGGGCTACTTTCCCAAGAAATCAATATGACAGGCCTGACGCGATGATTTGAGATTAGCGGTTGGCAGGGGTTGTTTCACTACAGTGGAAGAGAAGATTGCATCTGAAACATATTGAATATAAGCTTCAGCTATAACTACTGTAGCATCTGAAACCTGTCTGTCTCCTATGAGCTTCTGCTAGCCTATATGTCTACGCTAGGGAGTAAGAACATAACTCAGTGAGCACTGAGGTACTACAGAATCTGATTTGTCTTTCTTCTTTAAGGCTGGAAGACTAACTGTCACCGAAATGGCCCAAGGTAAATAGATACTGTAGAAACCTGTATGGTTGGGAAAGATATGCAACTTTAAGAAGAGAAAATGTAATCAAACTTACCATGCTAAAGTGTTTTCTTTTTTGACTGCTGCAATAAATACAAAATAATTGCTGGTGGCTGCTCAAACTTAAATTGTATATAACTTCTCAAAATTAAAGTAAATAGCATACCCATTGCCAGTATAACCTTAGTACTTTCTATATATTAATGTTGATGCAAAAACAAACACAGTAAAAATCGATACAAACATGTGTTCCAGTAAGAAACTGGACAACATGTGGGCAATTCCAACAATATAGATGTGATATTTGCACACAAAACCACAATCA
This sequence comes from Brachymystax lenok tsinlingensis, assembly GCA_030435695.1. Taxonomy (NCBI): domain Eukaryota; kingdom Metazoa; phylum Chordata; class Actinopteri; order Salmoniformes; family Salmonidae; genus Brachymystax; species Brachymystax lenok. The sequence goes on along the minus strand of CM059786.1, from coordinate 9,316,156 downwards.
AAATTTCTCAGAGGATAGACAAACAAAACATAAATTACACTTTTGATATGTGTTTCTACAGTACTCCTTGTGGGAGTGGAGTTCTAAATATTGGCATGTCGGATAAGTAAAGCGTTATGGATGATTAGATTTTTGGGGAAACAGAACATATTAGCAAAGGTCTGTGAGTTTGTAAGTTTTATGTTAAAACATGGATAGCCATTTCAAAGGAAAATTTTAATTTTTAAAAAGGTGGTTTATTACTTTTGAGAGAAAAAATGACAGAGTCTGAAATAGACCTTCAAATCTATATTTTTTTCTAAAACATTTGTTGTCATTTGGAAAGTTTAAAAAATGTCAACAGAAACCATAGTAACAGAACTAGATAATTAGAGGTTGAATATTACATATAGGGGCATTTCCATGTAAAAGGACCCATGAGCACCAATGTGAAGTTCAAAGGAGCATGTCAAATAAGATGTAAAATTAAAGCTGAGTCCATTTAAAAAAAGACATTTTCCAATCTAAAAATTAGGAATAAGCAAAGGCTTTGATTTCTGGTCAAATATATGGAAAAGGTGTCTTCTACCAAAAACATCTACCATAAAAAGTCTTAATAGCTATAGGAATACATCAAAATACAGTACTGTTGAAGTAAAGATGCCTGCCAACTAATATCAACACTTATATTTCATTTTGGAGAAATTGTTTACCTTCTGTAAGTTTAAGAAACATTGCCTTGTGCCTTTAAATTCTTTCTTTAAGATATTTTCTAATTTCTCTCCCTCATGAGGAGGTAGGATAAAGTTCACAGAAGTAACAAGTAAAGGTAGACCTACCAATCAGTTATAGTGTTTCCACTGATATCAAAAATAGTTTATGAATTATTAAGTTATTGAAACTTGTAATTCTGTTACCAATTCAAATGACTGCAATTGTATTGGCTACAATATATGTTGAAAAGTAGTCCGCCCTGGCCTGACCAAATCTGAACCTATCATAGAGGTCTATGTTAAACAAGTTTGGACATCACAGAACAGTAAAGTAAAGAAAAATTGACTGTATTGTACTGTACTTTTCTCAGGTTGACCTTCCGCTGGACTTGCCCATGTACATTGATTATTGCAGTAAGCACTAGTGCGTGCCACAGATTTGAATAGGGACCTGTGGAGATAAAGGAAACAACAAGGGCGGATAATGAGGGAACAGCAGTGGTAAACCCAAGATGAAATGCACAATCGATGTCTTTGAGGAGGATCAACGGCAGCTTTGACAGGCCAGGAAGAGAGGGATAGAGAGAGGGGGAGAGCTGTCCCCGTCCCATCTCCCAGCAGGGGCTATGTAATTGGACGCCTGTATGGCTGGACTGTGGGAGCTGTGATGGGCAGGAATTTGGATCCTGAGAAAGCTGGGCCCTGTGGAGGGGGTGGGGGTGAGGAGGAAGGGAGGAAGGGGAGAAGGAATGCACCGTCTCTCTCCCAGGTCAATGGGAATGAAGGAGAGGATCACTGTGACTCGCGCTGACTCCTCTGTCATCGCATGTCCTTCGCAGTGAAAGAGGTATGGGGGGCTTTCTTCAGCAGTGACAACAGGATGGATAATGTGTCCAGACTTTCTAATAGCATACAGTGGGGAAGAGAACATAGAGAAGGTGGGGGTGGGTGGGGGGAGGGGTTGTGTGAGGAAACAGCCGTGGCAGTCAGTTGGTGCAACAGTGTGAGTATCTAAGTTCACTTCATCATATTTGCCTCGTTAATATCTATCAAGACAATTTTCAATATATTGTTTTTAGTATTTTTCTGGACAGTGATAGTCGGAAAGTAGAGGGGAGGCAGAGAGAAAGGGTTGAGATGGGATTCGTATCCACGTCGGCGCCTTTGCCAGGGGCATGGTCCAGAGTGCCAACTGCTACGCCAGACTCCAGGCACTAATATATGCCATTTAGCTGACACTTTTATTCAAAGTGACTTACAGTCATGGGTGCATACATTTTTACGTATGGGTGGTCCAGAGAATTAGGGATAGTGGTTTGAAATAATTTCACTATTCGAATAATATCATACATTTTTGTTGTATATCCGGATATTTGAAATACATGTTATTTAAACATACATTTTTGAACCTGCGCGAGGGAGAGAGGTTGGTGCTCTATTGCTGCACTTGCAGAGGGGCCGGTGTGTGTGGGATGGGAGCTAGGGAGCAGACGGAGGGAGAGAGAGAAACGCAAGAGCCAAAGCAACTCTGCTACAGCCAAGACTAGCTAACTTGTTGCAGCAACATTGTTATTTATCATCCCATATAACAGTGCTTATCTGGTAGATATCTAGGCTAGTTGAGGCTACATGCTACGCTTTCTCCCCAACCCCATTCAGATAAAACAACAGCCTTCCTGTTGGTTGCTCATTGTAGCCTACTCCTTCTCATTTTGCCTAAGTCATTTTATTCCATCTTGCATTAGTGAAATCTTACTCCACTTGCTACACATTAGCCTCTTTACTGCTTTGATTGGCTAACATAAACAACAAGCTACACATGTCAATGTTACTGGCAGGCTGCTGGTCTTTTTTATAGAGTGCATGTTATAAAAACTAATTAAAATACTTATTTGAAATGTCATTTTATGTAACAATGTCACATGGATATTTGAATTTAACTTAAAGCCTTTCCAGTGTTAAAATATGCCTGTAATTTCTAACACCGAAGTCTGTTTGGATATTCGACTAACCGTGCACATCTCTACCGAGAATCAAACCCACAACCCTGGCGGTGCAAGCGCCATGCTCTACCAACTGAGCTACAGAAGACCACTACCAAGGCAATTTTCAAGGAAAATTCTTACAACTCTAGGAGTCCTGCAATTTGGTTTGCTGGAAGGTTGAACTTTCAAAGAGTGACTGTTCATGTCAAGGGTGACATGGGTGGTTATCAGTAATTTGCTCATATTGAGTTTACTGGTTAGCTGTTAATTGTTGAATGTGGGAATGCTTCTCAGGTGATCGTGGGAATGTTTCCAAAAACATGCAGTATCTGCTCTGAGATCTTTCAGGAAAATGTGGTGGTCAAAAACTAAATCAATGCTTTCTCAATATGGTTATCTATGAGTAAAACAAGACATAAAAAACATAACCAGACAAGTTCTGGAAGCCTAACCATCAAAGACTAGGCTTATTGTTAGTAGAATGGAATAAAGAACAGGACTCTCTTACCAACATGGACATCCAGTACTGAACTACTTGTACATTACCACATTACCGAACAAACATAAATAATGTACAGGCTGGGACATTGGTCAGGCGAACCCACTGCAATACCACTCAGTGTCACTCAACTCACCCTGGCTCTCATATCAATTACATAATCTATCCATTGATTAGCCCCTTGTACCAATGAGAGAGACTGCAGTGCAGTGCAGTCAGACTGTGAAATGAACTCTCTCTCTCTCTCTAATGATGAGGTAATCAGGCTAATCGGATCTCTCTGCTTATTCATTCACCAGGCTCACGATTGGTGCCGAAAGGTAATATTGCCTGTCATTTCCCTGTGTCTGCAAAGTAGTCTGCCCCAGACCCAGCTAGACTGATGTCTCTGTGTCCGGGCTATGTGGATTAGGCCACTGGGACAGGTGCTGTAACTCACCTCTCGATGTGCTTCAGGGTCAACGGGGAGATGGGCCCCGGTGGTCATTATGACTCTAAGGAGAACGCCAGGGTCATGGAAGGTCACTGTTGTTAGGCAGAGCGCACTCGGTTCAGATCCTGGGTTGGTTATTATTGCCAGATGTATTGTTAGAGCGAAGGCAAGACTTACACATTCTCAGTACCTGGTCGAAGATCTCAGTTGTAGACGTTAGAAAGAGAAAATGTCTTTAGCTGTAATATTCCTCAGAAATTGTACTTTATACTCAAATGATAATATTACACCCGTCCATTCCCTTAAGAAAATAACAAAATATAACTTTACATAGAAACAATTTCAGTCATTTGTTGATTTGGGCATTCTTTCTTCATGAATATAATTCAAATAGAGCACAATACAGCATCTAATCTCTCTATAGCAGACTGACTGGAAGATGGACTTCCCTGCTTGTTTTGCTTGGTATTCATTGAGGACAGTACTGTACACGCTAACTCCCTCCCTGGAACTAGAAAAATAGGCACACTGAAGAATAGAGTGACTCAAGCTTGGCTGGCATTCGGCTTTGTCTCAAATATCTGCAAACAGACTGCTTCCTGGCAGAGTTACATCAGCACTGGCACCAGCCAGGCAGAGGGAGAGAGCCATTAATCAGCACTATTTTCCAGTGCAGAGAAGCAGGGGAGTTCACAGATCAGTTGATAACTCATCGTTAGCCTTGTTTAATGTAGGCCACTTACAGAATCTTACAGCGACTTACATACCCATTGCAATGCCTAACATGTGAAGATGTTAACAGCAAACATTGTATATTAAGGCTTCTTGACCTTGATTTCATCTTTAATTCGGCTAATGGGTGGATTTGATATCAGGACACTGTGTGGGCTAAATTTGATGACTCACTGCTATACTATGTGAAGTGATTCAACAGCTATGATGGCCCATACCAAAGCCATGCTTGTTGTGCTGAAAGGCTATGGAAATGAATGGGATTCACCAAAGCACACAAACAGGCCATGCTCTGTTTTATCTACACGAATCAAGTGTATGTAGATGTAGGAATGCAGCAACCGCATGACTGTTGGTCCCTCAACGTGACGGCTGCATAGACACCCAGTCTTTAGGGGGCTGCCCTCGTCCTGATAGCGCCCATTATTCTGTGGCAAATTGCTTAATGCGAGGCATTGAAAGCGAGGTGACAAGGAGAAACGCAAGGAATGAATCCTCTGCTTGTAATCTGAGCCTGGGATGTCTCACGCTCGGGGAGTGTTAGAATCGACACAGCATGGGATGAATTCCGCCATTTTCTCCCCTGGTTAGTGACAGAGGCCTTCTTTCTAGTGGGCCCAGAGGGAGAGGAGTGGAAGGGAAGAAGGGAAGAGGAACCCAAGGAGGAGAGCACAAAGAGGGAGGGAGGACTGACTAGGAGCTGTTGATAAACTTTCAGAATAGTTCTCTGTTGGGTTACGATTCTGTGGCCCCGTCATAGATGAAGGGGGAGAAAAGAAACAGAACACTAAGGGCGAGGGATTGAAGGGTTTCCTTGCTTAATCAGAAGCAGCTGAGTGAGAGACGCTGGTTGGGAACAAGTGCTGTTTCACTCAGAGGAAAGACTCTGACTTATCATGAGGTTCTGTAAGGCTGACTGGTATGGGTGAAACTAAATTAACACCACTGAACATTCAGCTTGTGATACTGTTTACGAAGTTTTCATTCCATTAGTTCAATTGTTCTTTCATTACTGTCATACAAACCAAACCCTCAAAATAAGTTGTTTTCTATTAAATGAGTCATCATTATTTTCAATCAAACAGGATTTGGTGTTCTCACATGCCATGAGAATGTGACAGTCCCTAATAATTCCACTTCAGAAAATAATGTTGAAGTAATGACTTATTCTAATTATGACGGGTGAGGAGTGTTACATATTCTCTTTTGATAGGAATTCTAATTTGCATATTTTCATTACCCTGGCAAATGAATAATTTAGAGGTCTGTTATAGACATGAATTATTCGACTTTGTACATTGATGGATTTAAAAAGGACACCGCGTTCAATTTGTATCTCAATCTACTATGGTGTGTTATGAATAATTAGCAGAATCTCTTCTCTAACGAGCAAAATGGACACAACAACACAAGCAGTACAGAAGAACTGTATTCAAGGTTGGCCTCAAAGTCTCATCTCTCATGAAAAGACTACGTAACATGAATAGTATCGTAACGTCTGTCAAAAGACTGTGGGATGCGTTGACTAACGGGCAACAGTTGTTCAGGTGCGCAAGTTTTTCATCACTGGTTATTTAAACAAATAACGATTTAGTGTATGTGCATCTTTGGAAATTCAAAAGGGGAGGACACATCTGGCCCATAGGAGGGGCGGGGATTATAGAATATTTTATCGTATATCTCCCTCAGATCTTAATTGACTATCTGACGCAATTTATTACTTGAGATCTTAGTTCTGTGTTTCCGAGATGAATGAGCATCTGACCCTGCTTGTATCAGTATTCAGCTAAAGTAAAACACTTGCGACTTTCATGTACCAATATTTTGTAATCATTGACTTAGGTTAGGAGGTTATATATTCTTCTGACATATTGACTAAAGAAGTCAACTTGGTCTGACTCCAAATGGTACCGAGATGAACATTTCCGATCACAACAAAGCAGTTGTAACATACACATTGGTCCTACTCTCTGATGGTGTGAGTCTCTCTCTCTAGTCTTCAGAGGCAGTCAGTTATGTATGGACCTAGTATAAAATGAAATATGATTTATGTTGTCCCCCTCCCCACTTGTTCAAAGTAATGAGATTCCATATTTCAGCAGTGTTGACAGAGGGATTGAAAATTAAAAGCACCAGATAAGTAATGCCTTTTTGATGTTGGACTGTGAATAACGCACAGAGTCTGATTGATTTCAAAATTCCGGTGACAAACAGAAGTATTGCAGTGCTATACGGGTAGAAATAAATATACGCCGCTATGTGTCATACATTACTTGATGTGGAACATTTCATCAAATTCACTTTAAAATAATCTTATTCGTATTCATTGCAGTGCATTAGTCTATGGTCGATACTTACTGGAACAATTGTATCCAAACCCAGAAGAGAGTCAATGCATAATGTAGGGTGTGGATCACCTTGAACATGACTGTATAGCCTGGGATTTGGTTTCTGGTTAGAAAGAATTTTCTAGACCTAACAAATGTGCAGTGCTGGATGTTGTACAACTGCAACATGAGTAACTCTGGACTGACATACAGTTTGTAGATGTACAACAATGTTACAACATTGCCCTTTACCTCCGTAGGAGACTATAGTCTCCAGCGCAGACAATGTGTTCTACCGCTATGATTACATTACACAAACACCTGCTGTCAATTTGTAAAGACAGACAGGTGTCTGTTTTAGACGTGAACAGATCGAACATGCATGCTCGTAAAAACGCATAACAAATTGTTGTAATCTGATCTTGAAATAATTTGTTAAAATACATTTTTGACAGCAAATGTTTGTGTCAATGATTCATCAGAAAATTTGCATAGTCTGCTTCACATGTTTCATGCTCTATCTGTAGGACATTCGTCATTGAAAGTATGTAATGTTATGAATAGTAATACGACTTGTCACCTAGTGCTGAAAGACAGAATTTTTAAATATGTATGTGACGGAGTGATTGATTATGCCAATACATTTTGTAGAGGTCATATTGATTGGCTATCTACAAGTAAACTCCCCTCTCTTTTATATCGGACCAAACAGACCTCCCGCCAATAGATATTGACATGACCCCACACATTCATATGGAATATATAATCCGCCATAGAGAATACATTGACATTGACACGTTGGCACGTTGATAAAGTGTGAAAGTATATTTCACCTTTTTGAGTGCTATAGGAACACATCTTCTCTTACCTCCAAATCCATTCAATAAGGGATCTTTCTCTGAGTGTGAATAAAAGCAAAGTAATTAATTTCTCGTGTTATTACTTTGCAATACAATTTCCTGTTTAAATGAGGAGTCAGGCAGCTGAAACTCAGAGGATTTGTCTTATTTTAGAGCTCTGAGACTCATTAGTATAGCAGGTGTGTAACCAGATCATCCATCCCCTGTTGTTCCCTGGGCTGCTCCCTGCCGTTGGGGGAGCACTTAACGTGCAACACAGAGGTGAGGTTATCCATGCTCTTCATCATCGTGACCCAAAAATATAATCACAACATGCAACAATTTCAAATATTTTACTGAGTTACAGTTCATATAAGGAAATCAGTCAATTTAAATAAATTCATGAGGCCCTAATCTATGGATTTCACAAGACTGGGAATACAGATATGCATGTGTTGGTCACAGATACCTCTTTAAAAAAGGCAGGGCGTGGATCAGAAAACCAGTCAGTATCTGGTGTTATGGGATTATAATGATGACAGAACTACGTAAATTTGTATTTTGAGTTTCGTGGTCGCACATTCAGATTCGTGGTTGCAAATACAATTCGCAAGCTTGTATCATGATGTGTGAAAGATTTAACAACGGTCACAAACTTGAATACATTCAATAAGATTTGCAAACAATTTATTTTCAGAATTATTGCAAGTCCATTACTGACTATGAATATTCTGCTGTGAATAACAAAATACACTTCCAGATTTTCAATCTGCGTGTGCTCTGGGTTCTGTCACTGTAGCTTTAGTTACGAGGGGAAAACAAAAATATTTGCTACTTAACCATCTGATTAATTGTTTATATAAATACCATTAACATTAAATTGAAACTACTGGGGGAAAGTTAATTTCTCCCCCCTCTGCTCTTTTCCTCAGATTGAAGCACATCTCTAACACCCAGACAGATCTTGGGAACCTCCCATTCACCAGGAAAATCATCTTGTTTATTCACAAGGTTAGATCCACACATGGTATTCGCTATCATGCAGAATTGTAGTAAAGCTTGTAAAGCTCATTCAATAATACAGACATGGGTGAATTCTGTCCCAGGGGACTAAACTGTGCAAGTTTTAGTTCAATTTAGACCACAATTAATTGAATGAGGTGTTAGTGAAGTGCTGGAACAAAAACCTGTACACTCCTGTGTAAATAACCTATGGCTGTCATGACTTCAATCGACTAAATAGTTACCATTTTATTTTGTTAATCTATGCAGGTTTGTCATATGATTTCCAAGAGCCTGGTGGAGATGGAAACAATACTCCAAAGCAGGACATTTCCCTGCACCCAGGTTGAGGCCTGCTACCAGTAGGAACATGGAGCACTCATGCATATTTGTTTCAAGTATGTATAGCTAATACTCCACTAATATGAGGAGTGGCGAAGCCCTATGCACCATAAACCTGTCTACTCCAGAAGTAACTCTCTGTCAGAGATATTGTGATTATGCAACTTGTATTTAACTTGTTAGGGAGTGGCAGCTGAGGGGTCGGTTTTGGAGAGTCTGGCGTGCATAAAGTAAAATGCTTGCCACTCAGGCTCAGAAAATAGGATATGCACATAATTAGTACTATTGGATAGGAAACACTCTGAGGTTTTGTCTGTGAGTGTAATAGAACTCATTTGGCAGGCAAAAAGAGAATTTTCCATCAGGAAATGTCATTCTGGTGGCTTATGGCTCACTTAGAGAGACTGCCTATTGAAAAGTCTTTATACCAGGACACTGAATGTAGTACCTATTGCTTCCACTGGATGTCAGCAGTGTATAGGTAAGGGGAGCTATTTTTCAGTTGCACGTTTTTGGGCGCACGTTTGGCTGAGCGGTACACTTTATTTGACTTATATAATGTTTAGGTGACCATCCAAGTGAAAGATAAGCTAAGGATGCATTTTAATTGGTTTTTGTTTTGTTGAGGGAAAGTTTATAGGTATAGTTGAACGCGTTCTCGTCACGTTGGATTTTCTGAACACAAGGCGCCAAACAAACGGAGATTTAAGGATATAATGAATTACTTTTTCTAACCAAATACCCATGGATTGTCTTCGTTGGACACTTAGGAAGCCCTCTGCAGAAGTTCTACAAAAGGTAAGGCACAGGTTTTCTCTGTGAAATGCATTTTCTATCGACCGCGCTGGCTAATGATTTCATGGTTATGGAAAATATTGAAGGTGCTACCCTCAAACAATCAAATGTAGTGCTTTCGCCGTAAAGCCTTTTTGAAATCCGACAACGCTGTGATATTGCCAAGAAGCAGAGCTTTTGATGAGTATGAAGCATTTTTAATAATTCAATTTTGGGATTTTGCCTTGCATTTCACCTAGCGCCCCAAATCACCTTGCTGCTCCCCAAGAAGTTAACTGAGATGCAGTGCCTTACATAGTACCCAAACCGGACGCGCATGTGCCATCGCGCACAAATTGATTTTGTCCGATGGGAGCCCGGGTAGAAGGTAAGCCTGGAGGAGGAGGCACACTCCAGGACCGAGGAGTGGACAGTGTCAGGAACCAACATCAGGTTATCTGCCTCCTCCATGGTTTCGGCTGGGAACGCTGCACATCACAGACCTGCTTTCCTATTCCCCAGTCAAGTGCCATCGCCAGGCACAAGGTGGGAAGGATGGTTTCGGGTGTCTGCACATCCGGCTTGATATTCTTGGATCCCGTTCAGTAGGAGAGAGAGAAGTTAAACTGGGTGAAAACCAGGGTTCACCTAGCTTGCCTGGAATTGAGATGCTTGGTGTTGGGGAGATATTCCAGGTTCTTGTGATCCTTCCACATAATGAATGGATGTTCCCGCCCCCTCCAACCAGTGTCTCCATTCCACCAACGCCATCTTCACTGCGAGAAGCTCACGATTCCCCACATCGTAATTCCTCTCCGTGGCATTGAGGCAATGGGAGAGGCACACAGATGTAACTTGAAGTCCAGGGCAGAATGCTTGGACAGCCCCCACTCCGACATCCAAAGCATTGGCCTCCACCATGAACTGACGGGACAGGTCAGGAGGAACCAATATGGGCGCTGTGGTGAAGCGGTACTTGAGGTCTGAAACACCCGGTCCGCAGCTGGGGACCACGTGAACGGAACCTTGGGAGAGGTGAGTGCATACAGGGGGGAAGCCAGGGTGCTGTAATCCCGGATTAAGCAGCGATAAAAGTTAGCAAATCCCAGGAAACATTGCAGCTGCACACTGGGGCAAATCCACCACCACTCTCATCTTCCCTGGATCCATCTGTACACTCCCTGCAGCGATGATGTAACCAAGGAAGGGGATGGTGGTGCGATGGAATTTGCATTTCTCCGCTTTCACAAAAAGCTGGTTTTCCAGGAGAAGCTGGAGGACCTGTCAGACGTGGCGCACGTGTCCTTGGGCTGAGTGGGAGAGCATGACAACATCCTCGAAGTAGACGAACTGGTTTAACATGTTGCGGAGAATGTCATTGACCAGGGCCTGGAACACAGCTGGAGCGTTGGTAAGGCCGAATGGCATGACCAGATATTCATAGTGTCCGCTGGCCATGTTGAAGGCTGTCTTCCACTCGTCCCCTTCCCTTAGTTGCACCAGGTGGTAGGCGTTCCGCAAGTCCAACATGGAGAAAACAGTGGACCCTCGAGCGGCTCGAAGGCTATGGCGATGAGTGGTAGTGGGGTGGCGGTTCTTCATCGGGATGTCGTTGAGGCCCCGGTAGTCGATGCACGGGCACAGGGTTTTGTCCTTCTCCACAAAGAAGAACCCCGTGCCGGTGGGGGAGGCAGAAGGACGTATACACCCTGCAGCTAGAGAGTCCTCGATGTAGTTCTCCATAGCGTTGTTCTACGGACCCGACAGAGTGCAGTCGTTCCCGGGGTGGTGTGGTGCCTGGGAGAAGGGCGATCCCGCAGTCATAGGGTTGGTGGGGAGTAAGTGAAGTGGCCCGGGCCTCCCGGAGGTCCTGGTGCTCTGCGGGAATAGCGGAGAGGTCCGGAGCAACATCCCACCGGAAGGTGTCACGGGGCAGGCTGCGCTGACTTCAGGCAATGGGCCTGGCAGAATGGGCTACTGCCCATGATGGCACCAGCAGTTCCGTCAACGAGGTGATTGTGTGAATCTCAATACCACAGGAACCTGAGGAGACTCAATTAGCATGAATTGGAAAGACTCGCTGTGGTTTCCTGACACTCATAGGTTGATGGGAGTGGTATTGTGGGTGACACGGCCTATAGAGCTCCCGTCCTGAGCTCTAACATCCATGGGAATGGACATTGGCTGAGTGGGGATGCCCAGCTCCGACGCCAGGGTAGCGTCCATAAAGCTCTCATCGGCCCCAGGGTCGATGAGTACCCTGAGAGATTGACTGGTTCCCCCACAGCAGGATGGCATGGAAAGGGGTGAGAGTAAGGGGAGTGGAAAGGTTATCCGTATGGCCCACTAGAGTACTCGCCCCTACCGGTGAGCCTGGTCTTTTAATGGACAGGAGGACACGAAATGACCAGTAGTTCCACAATACAGGCAACTTTTTGTGTGAAGCCGGTGTTTGGCTGGGGACAGCCTAGCTCTGCTTAGTTGCATCGGCAGCATCGGGACCTCTTGGCAGCGGAGACGGGGACTTCCGGGATGCCTCGGAGGCGATGTGGAATCTTTGGGCAGGCGAGTGGAATCGGACCTCCTCTCCTCCTCTCCTTCCTACGTTCCCGTAGCCACCCATTGATCCAGATGGCAAAGGCAATGAGTGAGTTGAGATTCGTCTTTAGTTCCCGGGCTGCTAGTTCATCATTAACTTCCTCAGATAATCCATGCAGGAATGTGACGAACAGCAATTCTGGATTTCAGGCGCTGCCAACTTACGGAAATCTATCGCATAATCTGCTACACAGTGGGAGTCTTGCCAAAGCTGGAGTAACTTCCGGGCAGCCTCTCTCCCGGACAATGGAGAATCAAAAAACCTTCTTCACCTCCGCCACAAACTCTTCCAGAGTGAAGCATACTGTTGTTCTCACACGGCCGTAGACCAGGCAGGAGCCCTCCTGGACATCAGCCTGATGAGGCAGCTCAATGATAAGAGAATACTGTGCGAGAAATGTCCGACAGGTTCCCGACTCTCCAGCGAAGCGTTCCGGGTGAGGTAAGCGGGGTTCTCGGGAAACCGGGGTGGCCACGCTGCTAACATCTGGGTTACTGAGGGGCTGGGAGGTTACCGTCATGGTAGGCTGCCTGACAGACAACCCGTGGAATTGCTCCAGCGATGTGTTCAACGCACGGTCATGGCGTTCGGCCAAGGTCTGGAACCCTTCCATAAGACCACGAATCAACTCCCCGTGCCTTCCAATGGTGGATCTGGTCCGAGTCTGCTGGGTCCGTCATGGCCAATTCGTACTATCAAGGCTCAGGAGAAGACCCAGATGCATACAGTTTCGGAGTAACGAAAGTTTATTACAGAAGGCAGGCAAACGATCAGGTCAAGGGCAGGCAGAGGTCAGTAATCCAGGGTGGTGTGACAAGGTACAGAACGGCAGGCAGGCTCAGGGCAGGCAGAATGGTCAAAACTGTGAAAGCTACACCCCCTCTGGACTTTTTGTTTAACTTCTTAGAGAGCGGCAGCTGAGGTGTCGGAGAGTCTGGCGTGCCCAAAGTAAAAGGCCTGCCACTCAGCCCCAGAAACTAGGATATGCACATAATTAGTACTATTGGATAGAAAACACTCGGAAGTTTCTAAGAGTTTTACAATATTGTCTGTGAGTATAACAGAACTGATATAGCAGGCAAAAACAGGAGGAATGTCTGTCCTGGAAAAAGTGTTTTTGCCTCATTTTGAACCCCTCCCTATTGAAAACAGCCATATATGGGAGTAAGATTGCAGTACCTATTGCTTCCACTAGATGTCAACAGTCTCTAGACAGTGTTTGGTGATGTTAGGTTGCTCTGGATGGTAATAGAAGAAGAATTTCGAACTAGTCACCAGATGTAAACAGAAGAGGAGGCGCGTCCACGGGCTCGCGCGCGCTGTGGTTTTTTTCCTTTCCTATTGTCCAGTTTATAATCCGGTTGAAATATTATAGTAAATATACATGAAAGTGTTCCTAAGGATACATTATCAATGATGTTTGATTGTTCTTGGACAAGTGTATAGGTATAATGTGAACGTGTTCTCTTCACGGTTCAATGGGCGAGTGGACGCTGTATTTTATGAACATAACGCGCCAACCAAACGGAGATTTATGGATATAATAAATGACTTTTTCTAACAAAAAGAACCATTGGATGTCTTCGTTGGACACTTGGGAAGCCCTCAGCAGAAGTTCTTCGGAAGGTAAGGGATTTTGTATTAGCGTTTTTATGCGACCCGCTTTGGTTATGGATTTATGCTAATGCATAAAATATGAGAGGGGCTATCCTCAAACAATCAAATGTTGTGCTTTCGCCGTAAAGCCTTTTTAAAATCTGACAACAAGTAAGTAGTTAATTTACTGTACTCACTCAAGCTCATACACTCTCCTCCTAAGTCTCCCAGACTTTTATAAAACGAACGTGTCCATCCTTCTATTCCCAGGTGAGTCTGATGGGCCATGGAACTCTAGAGCAGCACATCAAAACACCTGCCACCCTGTTGTCAGCTATCAGAAGACAGTTCCCCTGAGGAAGGACGCAACTATCAAGGCTGTGTCACGTTGGTATAAAGGGTCGGGAGACAGGCGCAGGAATGAGTAATATGGGTTTTTATTATGCCCATATTACGGCGTGCCGGGAATAGGCACGGGGACGAAGACGAAACCAACACGTATACAAAAACAAAAAGAGCACCTTGAATAAATACACACGCGCACTATGATTAAACCACGGGACGAGACCCGGAATCATCTGCGCAATCCAAAAAGGGGCACGAATGCCAAAACACACAGCCCAGGTACTCACATGCACCAACGGACATAGTACAACAATCGACATCCCAATGGAGAACCAAAGGGCACATATATACAAACACTAATCATTGGCAATTGGGGCCAGGTGTGCGCAATGACAGGTGACAGGCAATGGTTAAATTTGGGGGTTTGACCACCAAATGTAATAAAGTTTGCTATAAATTACTTTTTGGTAGGTTACTACTCTGGTAACTTAAACATCTGACAACATGCAGACTTTCTCTATCAAGACAACATTTAGAGCTTATGATTCAAAAAGGTCTAAATTCAATCCAAATCTTATATCCAGGGTGAATACATTTTTATTCATGTATATAAAGACATCACACAGGTGTGCCAACTAAAATATATATCCCAGACAAGACTGAAGAATAGGACAAATAGGATGTGTTTAGATAGGCAGCCAAGTCTGATCTTTTTTTCACTAATTGGTATTTTGACCAATCAGAACAGGTCTGAAAAAGAGCTGATGTAAAAAAAAAATGTGATTCGTCAAAAGATCAGAATTGGGCTGCCAGTCTACACAGCCAGGGACAAGTGAATATAAGTTTGTTGTTGTGTTCGTGGCAGTTTATATGAATTTGAGTTGTTAGATACAGTACATGTTAAATGGCTATGATACATTTTTATTTCAGCTCATGAAGAATGGGACCAACACTTTACATGTTGCATTTATATTTTTGTTCAGTATACAACTGTATCCTTCTGAAACTGGCATCCACATACTAATAGATCATCACACAAACAAATACTGCATAAGAATTAACAAAGCAAATGATCCATGTTGCTGCCACAGCTCTGGCAGAGCGTCTGCCCATTTGGAGAAACAGTGAGTTCTCTCATTAGGCCCTGGGACGACATCTAGTGATTCATTACAGGCACGGAGCTAAACCATGCTATTAAAACTCAAAAAGCCATTAGAGAAATCCATAATGAATCCGGCAGCAGGTGCACAGGGGCCAAGCACTACTAGGCGCTACTAGACGGCACAAACACGCCACGACACCACAGTTTGGAACTCTGCTAGTCATTAACATCTTCAGTGTTGGTGCATTGGAAAAAACTGAGAGCCCCAGCCGCCACTTCATTTGAAATGCAGTGTGTGGACCCCCGGCAACCGGCTCTGGCAAGTTACATGGCGAGGTGTTAGTCAAACGCTGTGTGACAGTATTGACTGGAACCTGTTTACTGAAAGGAGTCCGAACAGGATCAGCTAAACATATATTATGGCGGATCAATACAGACTGGAGAACAGAGCAATGAGGTATAAATATTAGCCTCCCCTTGCAGCCGGCATTAGTCTCTACTAGCTTCCCTGCAGCTTCTGTCTCCCAACATTGAACAACTTGGCCTACCGCTGTAGGACGATACTGTTACAGTACCATTCCCTTACAGTTCCCAATAGCATTGATTGATTTAGTTAAAATGTGTGTTGTCTTCACAGATGTGCAACAATCTCACCTAACATGTAAAGATCAAATACAGGGGGAGGAAAAAGAAATTGGGCCCCCAGGGCTTGGCTCACCATCAACATAACCTTATTCATACTTCATACATACTGTCCCTTTTATGTCCTCCTTCCCCTCATCTGGCTTCCATCATGTAATACCAGTGTATGTATGTGGTATCAGGATATGGTTGCCAGATAGACTGTATTTGATTATCCCAGTTCACGTTTATAACAGATAGCTTTAAATTACAGTAGAGCACTGGCTTTGTACTGTACTGTGCAGAGACCACAGGTACCAGAACCATAACTCTGCCATCTGCAACAGCTATATGTCAGAGGCAGAACAGCTAAATACTTACCTCATGGGAGAGCAGGGTTTGAGACCCGCAGCCCCCTAAATTCACCTCAGCACACAGCCAATGGAGATCTGCTTATGCATGGGTCATAGCTCTTATGGCCTGTGGAGAATAGTCCTGCCTTTAGCCTACTCAACCTCTAGCTGCGTGGGTGGAGGGGTGCAGAGACCCCCATCCTGTGGGGAGAGGGGTTAGAGGGAATAGACTTGATGCATGGCTGAGGGGGACGCCCCATGGCATCCACGCCCCCTGCGTTTTGGTCCCTTCATCTAGGGCAGGCAGGGTTCCCCAACTGGCGGCCTTCGGACAGAAATGAGCCGGGGGGTGATTTTATTTGGTTTTCTGAGCAAAATATCATTTTTTTTGTTCCAAAGTATTCCCATGCATAATAGAGATACGTGATCGTATACACATGTAAACAAGGTTTGAAAGTAAGTTGTTTCAAATATTTTGTATTTATTTATTTAACTAGGCAAGTCAGTTAATAACAAATTCTTATTTACAATGACAGCCTACCCAGGACGACGCTGGGCCAATTGTGCGCCGCCCAATCACGGCCAGTTGTGATACAGCCTGGAATCGAACCAGGGTCTGTAGTGATTCCTCTAGCACTGAGATGCAGTACCTTAGACTGCTGCGCCACTCGGGAGCCCTATTGCAGGCAATTTTCAGTCAACAAGTCAACAAATTATTTGTAATTATGTTCTGGCCCCCTAACCATCCGCTCAAGAAAAAAAAAAATCGGCCCGCGGCTGAATCTAGTTGATGATCCATGATCTAGGGTATGCAACCATGCAGTCAATCAGCAGGAGGCGGGATCATCAATCACCAACACTTGCATTGAGATGACATGGGATGTGCACCTGGAAAATTCACAAAGCAAAAGCCATCGTACATGCTTTAGATGCTTGTTGTTTGAAGAGGGGTTTGAATTAGTCTGTCTGACACCCAACTTAAAGTCCTCCTGACTTCATAGTCTGTAAAGACTGTTCTGATGCTGTCAGCATGATGCGTTGATATTGAAGGAGGCTGTGCTTTTACTGGTCGGTTCTCCTCCGTGTCTTTCTCACTCAAACACCTACAGCCACAGCCACACATAGCCCCAGAGCGCCGCCCCCTTTCATTACAACTGTTGGATTTTTAATTCCTAACAACAGGATTTTTTTAAGAGCGCGAGAACCAATCAATGCATCCGCATGCGTCCGCACAATTCCTGCATTAACAAACGGCTTCCTGTCCAGACCAGTGAGTCACAGCTCTGCCTCGGTGTGTGGTCACATGGGTCGTGTCAGCCAGGCTGGGATTGAATGTGGTGTGCTTGTTTTACTGAAGTCTGTCTAATTCCGTTAGGGCAGACCAAATGAGAACAGAGAGGTGTACAGTGTCCATATTAGGACAGACACCATATAGGGGGCTTTGGGGAGTTGAGGCAGGATTACATAAAATAGGCAGTGCCATCCTAGATGCTATACTAATTGATCTCCTGCACTGGTCTACTCAAGAGAAATAATTAGATATAAGGATTACTTGTCCTGGAAGAGCATGTTCTTTTTTTTACTTAAAAAATAAATGCCATTGCCTATTCCACTGTGAACTCATTAGTTTCATCCTTTTCCATAGGTTTTTTGTTACAGACAATAAAAGGGGCACATTGCAATCTTGGTCACTGAATATCCTGCTTCTAAAACTTTCAATGTGTTTCACATCAATACAAGCTTGAATTTCAGATTCTGGGCCTATTCTTTCCTATTTCTTTATAATAGTCACCCAATTTGATTACATCCTACATAGAAAACTTTGGCTCCAAAGGCCCCATCACCATTAATAACAACAGCTCCCTAATCCACACTATCCATCTGATTGTGGGTTCTTATTCACCAAGACCTTTCCATTTGTCACCTGCACTGAAACTCTATCAACACCTCCTCTTCTCCCTCTGTGCAGAGTTCACTGCCTCTGATATCCCGCCGTTTCGTTTTAAATGAGTTCTAACAACTGGATAATCTGAAATAACATTGCCTTGTGCCAGGCCTGAAAAAACTTGTTCCGAGCTAATGGTTGTTCCCCTGGACGTGTAATGTAATAATTTCAGTGAAAAGGAGTGTTGGGGAGGGAGGAGAGGAGAGAGAGAGGAGGAGGGTGATGATTTAATCTTTTCTCTGGGTCTCTGGTCCCTCATTTCCCAGTCCACTCTGACAGGGAGACAGGAACGTGGCAGATTAATCAAAATTAGACGATCATCCTCCACTTAGCTCACATTGGCCGACAGGCAGGCGGCTTGCATGTGGTCGTCCTTCCACCTCCCAGAGCCAATGATGACATTGAACCTGTCCCGCCTCATGATGATGCATAATGATCTATGTAGGAAAAACACTGGAATATGGCTTGACTTCACTAATTCTGTTCCTTGTGTCCAAATAAACACACAACCTATGTGATCATGAATATAAAAGAGACAGAGTGACACTTTCTATGGGGATCATGCTAATAATGTCTATGATACACTTATAGTTCATTGTAAAACTTGCTACAGGTAATCATAATACAACAAATAATAATACATGTATTTTATATAGCACTTCTCATTACAGGTAGTCATGACAACCTATCTCTAAGGGCCTTGCTTTGCATTGAGTTAGCATTCTTAGCTAGTCTTAGCTATGGTACGTACAGTTGGAGTCATTAAAACTAGTTTATCAACCACTCCACAAATTTCTTGATAAAAAACGATAGTTTTGGCAAGTCTGTTAGGACATCTACTTTGTGCATGACACAAGTAATTTTTCCAACAATAGTTTACAGACAGATTATTTCACTTTATCACAATTCCAGTGGGTCAAAAGTTTACATACACTAAGTTGACTGTGCCTTTAAACAACTTGGAAAATTCCAGAAAATCATGGCTTTAGAAGCTTCTGATAGGCTAATTGACATCATTTGAGTCAATTGGAGGTGCACCTGTGGATGTATTTCAAGGCCTACCTTCGAAAACTCAGTGCCTCTTTGCTTGACATCATGGAAAAATCAAAAGAAATCAGCCAAGACCTCAGAAAAAAATTGTAGACCTCCACAAGTCTGGTTCATCCTTGGGAGCAATTTTCAAATGCCTCTGGTCTGATGAAACAAAAATAGAACTGTTTGGCCATAATGACCATTGTTATGTTTGGAGGAAAAAGGGGGAGGCTTGCAAGCCGAAGAACACCATCCCAACCGTGAAGTACAAAGGTGGCAGCATCATGTTGTGGGGGTGCTTTGCTGCAGGAGGGACTGGTGCACTTCACAAAATAGATGGCATCATGAGGACGGTAAATTATGTGGATATATTGAAGAATCATCTCAAGACATCAGTCAGGAAGTTAAAGCTTGGTCGCAAATGCGTCTTCCAAATGGACAATGACCCCAAGCATGATTCCAAAGTTATGGCTTAAGGACAACAAAGTCAAGGTATTGGAGTGGCCATCACAAAGCCCTGACCTCAATCTTATAGAAGATTTGTGGGCAGAAATGAAAAAGCGTGTGCGAGCAAGGAGGCCTACAAACCTGACTCAGTTAACCCAGCTCTGTCTGGAGGAATGGGTCAAAATTCACCCAATTATGATTTTTTTAAATTGAAGTGTGAACTTGCATGGTGAGGCAGAGCATCGTAGAAAAGGAGGCATGATTTGGAACACACTGTACAGTATATGTGCCTTTACAGTGTCATCTATAATTAAAATTCTTTATTTTATATATTTCTTGTTGGAAGCTTGTGGAAAGCCACCCGAAATGTTTGACCCAAGATAAACAATTTGAAGGCAATGCTACCAAATACTAATTGAGTATGTAAACTTCTGACGCACTGGGAATGTGATGAAAGAAATAAAACCTGAAATAAATCACTCTACTATTCTGACATTTCACATTCTTAAAATAAAGTGGTAATCTTAACTGACCTAAAACAGGGAATTTTTACAAGGATTAAATGTATTTGGCTAAGGTGTATGTAAACTTCCGACTTCAACTGTTTCTCTACATGAACATCCCCCATATGGCAGCTAACGATCTAACGACTTGGGCCAGCTGGCTGAAGTGCCTCTGATGTTTAATTCATATTGGTTACATAGTCTTAGCATCAGTCTGGCCTCAACACATTTTATTTTAACCCAAATGATCTCAATAGGCTTCATTACAATCCTCAATGCTGTAGAGAGTGGTATACTACATATAGCCTCTTCTCCAATGAACTCTGACATTATTTTCTGGTACTTCAAATGTTTCATAATGAGGTCATCTTTAAGTATCGCTGACAATTAGATTGAGTACCGTTATGCGTACCGTCTATTGTGAAGTGATTTCATTTTTTAACCCTTATTTTACAAGGTAAATTGACTGACAACACGTTCTCGTTGACAGCAATGACCCGGGGAATAGTTACAGGGGAGAGGAGGGAGGATGAAAGAGCAAATTGTAAGCTGGGGATGATTAGGTGGCCATGATGGTATGAGGGCCAGATTGGGAATTTAGCCAGGACACCTGGGTTAGCACCCCTACTCTTACAATAAGTGCCATGGGATCTTTAGTGATTACAGAGTCAGGACACACGTTTAATGTCCCATTCGAAAGACGACACCCTATACAGGGCAATGTCCCCAATCACTGCCTTGGGGCATTGAAATATGTTTTTAGACTAAAAGAAAGTGCGCCAACTACTAGACCTCCAAAAAAAAATCCAGCAGCATCTGGTCTCCCATCCAGGACCAACCCTGCTTAGATTCAGAGGCAAGCCAGCAGTGGGATGGAAGGTGGTATGCTGTTGGCCTTCACAATAGTTAATACATTTGGTCTCTGGTCTCATTTTTAGAGACCATTTTTGTTGTTGACCATATTCTACATTGACGATGGTCTCTTTTAGAACCATAGGCCTACTGCATGTTCATTTTCTAACAATACAACATCCTAGGAGACGAATACTGTAGATCAAATAGAATAGATAAAATAAAGAACTTGAATTATAGATGACACTGTAAAGGCACATATACTGTACAGTGTGTTCCAAATCATTTCTCCTTTTCTACGCTGCCTCACCATGCAAGTTCACACTTCAATTTTAAAAAATCATACTCTTAAAAATATGACTCAACATACAGTATATCCCGACTACGCTCTCACGCTCACACCAGCTCCTCATTTAGGCCCATTCACTTTTCGTTTTCTCCACCTAGTGCTAAGTACCCTGCTCCTTCCCCATGCTTGGTGTTGGATATCATAAACAGCACTTACTGGTTTCTAGCTTCAGTAGAAGCAGCTGCTTGGCTGCCAATCCCTGGTGGTGGGAGCAGCTCTGTTTGTGCCATGCCATTGATTGGGAGTAATGGATCTGGCTTGGCCTGATAATGCATGATGTAATTGTCAGAGGGGTTTAATTATGCACTTATTAGATGAGGGACTGAGCTTCCACTCACACACATATACAGTGCCTGCTAAAATTATACATGCCCCTTGCACAGTCTTAACATTTTGCTGCCTAAAAAATGTCACCTAAAATGGTATTACATTTGACTTTTTTCCTACACAATCTACATTTTCCAAATGAATAATACATAACAAAATATGAAGATTTCTTTATTGTGTATGTCTTCACTCCACAGAGTTAATACTTGGAAGAAGCACCTTTGACAGCCATTACAGCTGTGACACATGTTTTATAATATTCAACCAACTTTGCAAAACTCTTAGGACAACATATGTCTACTGTTTATGTCAAAAGTAAATTTGGTTTGGAATCATTGACGTGCAGCAACATTCAAACCTTGTGTCTGATTTGCACATTTAAGTCAGCACTGAGACTAGACCACTGAGGAACACTCAACACATCTTGGAAAGCCATCATTGTGTGTAATTGTTGCTGAAAAATAAAACTCTATCCCATGTTTAGATAAGATAGACTAGCGTTAGCTAGCTACATTTTCAGATATTACACGTTTTATAATTTTGACAGAAAGTGGTTTCATTTCAAGTGAAAGTGAACTGTTAGCTTGTTAGCTAACGTTAGCTGGCTGACTCCCTAGCTGACATTATTATTTGTTTCCCAGAGCTAGCTAACATTGAACATGGTTGGTTAGCTCCCAGCACTGTGGCACTGTTATTTGTTTAACTAGCTAATGTTGGTTGGCTGGCTGGCTTGTTAGCTAACGTTACGTGACGTGTGTAAAACACCTGTTGAATATGGCCGGTGTCAGTAAACGTCTGCAAAAAAGTGTAACGAAATTGTTGCCAGCAGATCTGGTTAGGCTGTTTTCATATTATCCAAAGGTAAATAAATCATCGGCCAGAGCGTCAGGTGTGCGCTTCGAGAGTGAAACGAGATGGGTGGGACTAAAGCTTAGGGTGAGGTTTGGAACTCTTTCTTATTGGTCTATGAACTAATTTACCACATGGAAAATCACATTTATTTTACTGCACTTTGCATTTAGCTTTTTACATGGGCTTTGCTCCTTTCATGTTTCTTTAATCCTGACAAACTCATTAGACCCTGCCAAAGACAAGTATACCTATAACATGATGCTACCACCAACAACATACTTGAAAATACAGAGAGTTTCACTTTTTAAATACAAATGTTGCCCTAAGACAGTGTTTCCCAACTCCAGTCCTTGAGTAAACTCAAAAGCACACATTTTTGTTGTTGCCCTAAGACAATGTTTCCCAACTCCAGTCCTTGAGTAAACTCAAAAGCACACATTTTTGTTGTAGCCCCAGACAAACTCACCTGGTGCTTTTACACCTGCATTGCTTGCTGTTTGGGGTTTTAGGCTGGGTTTCTGTACAGCACTCTGTGACGTCAGCGGGGCTTTATAAATACATTTGATTTGATTTGATTCAAGTCATGAAGGGCTTGATGAATCATTGACAAGTTGAATCAGGTGTGCTTGTCCATTGCTACAACACAAATGTGTGCTGTTGGGGGTACTAGAGGAGTTGGAAAACACTGCCTTAAGAGTTGTGCAAGATTGGTAGAATCTTATTCAACATTATTCACAGTATTAACTCTGGGGTGTGAAGACATATGCAATCATTACATCCTCATTTTGTATTTCTTAGTCATTTGGAACATTTTTCTTTTTCTTTAACTTTGAAAAAATGTGGAGTCGATTGTGTAGCTCTATAAGGAAACAAATGAATGTAATCCCTTTTTAGATAAACATTTTAGCCAGGAAAATGTGAATACTGCAAGGGGAGTGTAGACTGTGAGTAGATGCGCACACGCGCACACACACACACACACACACACACACACACACACACACACACACACACACACACACACACACACACACACTCTCTCTCTAATTTACACTGTGAAAGGCAGTAAAATGTTTGGCCACATACATTATAGAACACACAGTACATCTGTATGTTCTATTGGACCTAGTCTCAACGTCAACAGCGAAGAGGCGACTCCAGGATGCTGGACATCTAGGCAGAGTTGCAAAGAAAAAGCCATATCTCAGACTGGCCAATAAAAAATAATTAAGATGGGCAAAACAACACAGACACTGGACAGAGGAACTTTGTCTAGAAGGCGAGCATCCCGGGGGTCGCCTCTTCGCTGTTGACGTTGAGACTGGTGTTTCGTGGGTACTATTTAATGAAGCTGCCAGTTGAGGACTTGTGAGGCATCTGTTTCTCAAACTAGACACTAATGTACTTGTCCTCTTGCTCAGTTGTGCACCAGGGCCTCCCTCTCCTCTTTCTAGTCTGGTTAGAGCCAGTTTGGGCTGTTCTGTGAAGGGAGTAGTACACAGCGTTGTACCAGATCTTTAGTTTATTGGCAATTTCACGCATGGAATAGCCTTCATTTCTCAGAACAAGAATAGACTGAGGAGCTTCAGAAGAAAGTCCTTTGTTTCTGGCCCTTTTGAGCCTGTAATCGAACCCACAAATGCTGATGCTCCAGATACTCAACTAGTCTAAAGGCGGCCAGTTTTATTGCTTCTTTAATGCTGTGCTAACAATTGCAAAAGGGTTTTCTAATGATCAATTAGCCTTTTAAAATGATAAACTTGGATTAGCTAACACAACGTGCCATTGAAACAAAGGAGTGATGGTTGCTGATAATGTGTCTCTGTACACCTATGTAGATAATCCATAAAAATTCAGCCGTTTCCAGCTACGATAGTCATTTACAACATTAACAATGTCTACACTGTATTTCTGATCAATTTCATTGTCACAATCTCCGTGAGGGACAGACCAAGGCGCAGCGAGGTATCCAGTATACATGCTTTATTTAATACACATAACATGGACGGCAGGAGACCGTAACACTAACATAGCATGACCCACAAAGCTATGCTCAAACAATGACCCACAAACTCCTAATGAAAACTACAAACATATATATGGTTCCCAATTAGAGGTAACGACACTCAGCTACCTCTAATTGGGAACCATTACCCCAACATAGAAATATATAACCTAGAACAGAAAAAACCCTACACCAAAACTAAACTGAACACTCCAGCCTGTCTTCTCAGGCCTGGACGTGACATTCATGTTATTTTAATGGACAAAAAATTTGCTTTTCTTTCAAAAACAAAGACATTTCTAAGTGACTCAACTTTTGAACGGTAGTGTAAATATATATTTATTATTTTTGTGTACAATGTAGCTCAGTATTTGTATGAATTTTCTTTGTATTTTTTGCTGATCTTTATCAAGAGGTCCAATAATTCCAGACCCCACTGATTATGGATAATGGATACACACCCAATTTACACTGTGAAAGGCTCCCAAAATATATATGGCTACAAATACAGTACCTTTCATAATATTTCCTTTACCAAGATAATCCATCCACCTGACAGGTGTGTCATATCAATAAATAAAAGGCCACTCTAAAATGTGCAGTTTTGTCACACAACACAATGCTTCAGATATATCAAGTTGAGAGAGCATGCAATTGGCATGCTGACTGCAGGAATGTCCACCATAGCTGTTGCCAGAGAATGTAATGTTTATTTATCTACCATGAGCTGCCTCCAAAGATGTTTTAGAGAATTTGGCAGTACGTCCAACCAGCTTTACAGCCGCAGACCAACCATGCCAGACCAGGACCTCCACATCCGGCTTCTTCACCTGAGGGATCCTCTGAGATCAGCCACCCAGCTGATGAAACTGTGGGTTTGCACAACCAAAGAATTTCTGCACAAACTGTCAGAAACCGCCTTAGGGAAGCTCATCTGCGTGCTCGTCGTCCTCACCAGGATCTTGACCGGTCTGCAATTCGGTGTCGTAATCGACTTCAGTGGGCAAATGCTCACTTTGGATGGCCACTGGCATGCTGGAGAAGTGTGTTCTTCACAGATGAATCCCGGTTTCAACTGTACCGGGCAGATGGCAGACAGTGTGTATGGCGCTGTGTGGGTGAGCGGTATGCTGATTTCAACATTGTGAACAGAGTGCCCCATGGTGGCGGTGG
This sequence comes from Brachymystax lenok tsinlingensis, assembly GCA_030435695.1. NCBI lineage: Eukaryota > Metazoa > Chordata > Actinopteri > Salmoniformes > Salmonidae > Brachymystax > Brachymystax lenok. The sequence goes on along the minus strand of CM059786.1, from coordinate 9,290,430 downwards.
GGTTATGGTATGGACAGGCATAAGCTAAAGACATTGAAGACAATTGAATTTTATCAATGACAATTTGAATGCACAGAGATACCGTGACGAGATCCTGAAGCCATTCATCTGCTGCCATCACCTCATGTTTCAGTATGATAATGCTAGGCCCCATGTCACAAGGATCTGTACACAATTTCTGGAAGCTGAAAATGTCCCAGTTCTTCCATGGCCTGCATACTCACCAGACATGCCACCCATTGAGCATGTTTGGTATGCTCTGGATCGACGTGCAGGACAGTGTTCCAGTTCCCGCCAATATCCAGCAACTTTGCACAGCCATTGAAAAGGAGTTGGACAACATCCCACAGGCCACAATCAACAGCCTGATCAACTCTATGCGAAGGAGATGTGTCGTGCTGCAAGAGACAAATGGTGGTCACAACAGTCTGTTTGAGATCCAATTTTGAGGAGGGGCTTTTTTTGTGTTATTTCTCTCCAATTTATGCTTTTGCCACACATACGTGTATGGGATGAGTCAACAACATTAATTGGGTATGAGTGAACAGAATATAAACCTTTAAAAGTGAGATTTTCAATGGGCAGGTGCTTTAATTAGACAGCCTTCACATGTATGACTGTAGGAGCTTCAAAATGCTTTGAAAACAGACCTTGGAGTTGGCTGTGTATCCATGCATCTAATCATGCAAGAAAAAACACATTTCCCCTCCCATCACATGTGCTGGAAAAACTGAATTTGTGAGTCTTCTGATCTCTGTGAGTAAACTTAAACAAACACAGACAGACACAAAACTACAATATAGGAGGTGAGGAGATATGGTGTTATACAATGGGCTAAGGCATGTGAGGCTAGGTATGCAAGCAGGCAGCCTGTATTTTTCAAGTTTATGTATATTTTTACCATAACTTTAGCCAGGAGCTCTAAAAGCAGGAGTAAACATCTTAGAGACGTGTGAACTCTGTGTACACTTGTTAACTAGACCGACCTCCCCTTGTGTCTCACACTGTGAGTAATTGTGCCATACGCTACCCAACTGCAAATCCCCACAGGCAGTATTTGTACAATCCCTTATTGGACAACAGCTTACTCTGATGTTATGGCCTCCTCTCTAAATTGCCCCAACTGATTCATAATTTTAGATGAAACAGGAGCGTGTCCGTGGCTCAGGCCAGGTTTTACCCTGGGCTCAGCCCCTAAATAAACCCCATTAATCATGTTTTTGGGAAGAGGGATGAAGGGATGGAGAGAAGGATGAGGAAGAGGGAGGAGGGGGATGGAAATCTCCTGTTGTCTGCCCATGTCGGGCGATGCATTAATGAGGCTCATGTAGGGAACAGAGGCTGGGGCTGGGGTTGTAATGGAGTCCTCCTGGAATTGATGGGCTTGTTTGTAAAGGGGGTGAAACAGGACACCTCTGATCTCTCCCTCATAATAGGGAATAACACTAGCACTGAGGCTGGGGCTGGATATGAAACATCAAACTGGGTTTTGGCAACAATCCAATCATATAAACAGTGCATACGGCTACTTTGTCTTCGATATGGAACTACATGGACATACACACAAAAATGAATGCACTCGCATATGCTAAGAAACACAGACAGACACAAAACCTACAGAAGCATTTGAACCGAAATGTTTACATTGGTGTCTTGTTGAACATTAGTTTCTGAGCTTTACGTTGTGCCCTATTTACAGCGTTTAGCAATTAGAGGGAATGCTCAGATCAAATATGAAAAAAAAACACTGGCAGTTATCATTTTATAATCTCCTCTATGTAAATTAATGTTTGAATTTGCTCATGCAAATTAGAATTTAAATTAACCGCAAGAAAAAAAGTCTGGGACTTGGCGAAGCATTGCTTGTCTATTGTTTCCTCCAATGGAAATAAATTACAAATATGCAAATAACATTTTACATTGGAGATAATGATGGTGCTCAGAGACAGAGCATCCTTAACATGCAAATACACCACTTTGTTTTCTTTCGCAAAGATCAATCATAATTGGGCAGGTACACACAATCACATGCGGTAATTTGATGACCCATTTTATTTTTGGATGGCAAACCCAAAATACTCCCTTTCTCCAAGTGCAAGGCCTAATTTGTGTGTTCTGCATTTCATTGACTTCACTGGCAAACAAAAGTGTGCTTTTGAAAGCTTCTCCAGTGTTGATGGCACAACAGCACGGGGTGATAAAGCATTTGTTCCACCAATTAGGTACTCACTGGAACACTTCAATGTTACACCCCAAATGCCTGTCCCTTTGATATCTGCATGACAAACTCCTCCACCTGTCTGCATTTCATCTCTGAAAACTACACAACTGTAATGACATAGAGTTTTCTTGATAGTTATTGGTACATCAATCTAACTGAAAAAGAGTGCGGCCATGTTGGATGTGGCTATGACCATATCAGGAAGTGCCCGGGGCGTGGTGACGTCGTCACTGGTCGGCCATTTTAGGTAAGGATACACAATGACACGATTGGCAGACATCTTGCTCAAGAAAACATAAATGTACACAGAACTATGCCAAAGGGCAGACTGTGTGAAGTATGTAACATGGGATCACAGAAGGAGGCAATCCAAATCAAATAAAATTTTATTTGTCACATACAGTGAGAGAAAAAAGTATTTGATCCCCTGCTGATTTTGTACGTTTGCCCACTGACAAAGAAATGATCAGTCTATAATTTTAATGGTAGGTTTATTTGAACAGTGAGAAACAGAATAACAACAAAAAAATCCAGAAAAACGCATGTGAAAAATGATATAAATTGATTAGCATTTTAATGAGGGAAATAAGTATTTGACCCCCTCTCAATCAGAAAGATTTCTGGCTCCCAGGTGTCTTTTATACAGGTAACGAGCTGAGATTAGGAGCACACTCTTAAAGGGAGTGCTCCTAATCTCAATTTGTTACCTGTATAAAAGACACCTGTCCACAGAAGCAATCAATCAATCAGATTCCAAACTCTCCACCATGGCCAAGAACAAAGAGCTCTCCAAGGATGTCAGGGACAACATTGTAGACCTACACAAGGCTGGAATGGGCTACAAGACCATCGCCAAGCAGCTTGGTGAGAAGGTGACAACAGTTGGTGCGATTATTCGCAAATGGAAGAAAGACAAAAGAACTGTCAATCTCCCTCGGCCTGGGGCTCCATGCAAGATCTCACCTCGTGGAGTTGCAATGATCATGAGAACGGTGAGGAATCAGCCCAGAACTACACGGGAGGATCTTGTCAATGATCTCAAGGCAGCTGGATCATAGTCACCAAGAAAACAATTGGTAACACACTACGCCGTGAAGGACTGAAATCCTGCAGCGCCCGCAAGGTCCCCCTGCTCAAGAAAGCACAGATACATGCCCGTCTGAAGTTTGCCAATGAACATCTGAATGATTCAGAGGACAACTGGGTGAAAGTGTTGTGGTCAGATGAGACCAACATGGAGCTCTTTGGCATCAACTCAACTCGCCGTGTTTGGAGGAGGAATGCTGCCTGTGACCCCAAGAACACCATCCCCACCGTCAAACAAGGAGGTGGAAACATTATGCTTTGGGGTGTTTTTCTGCTAAGGGGACAGGACAACTTCACCGCATCAAAGGGATGATGGACGGGGCCATGTACTGTCAAATCTTGGGTGAGAACCTCCTTCCCTCAGCCAGAGCATTGAAAATGGGTTGTGGATGGGTATTCCAGCATGACAATGACCCAAAACACACGGCCAAGGCAACAAAGGAGTGGCTCAAGAAGAAGCACATCAACTTCTTAGGGAGTGGCTCCCGAGGTGACGGTTTTGGAGAGCCTGGCGTGCCCAAAGTAAAATGCCTCTCCCATTCAGGCCCAGAAAATAGGATATGCACATATTTAGTACCATTGGATAGGAAACACTCTGAATTTTCCAAAAGTGTTAACCATTTGTCTGTGAGTAAAACAGAACGCATATGGCAGGCGAAACCCCGAGGAATTTCTGTCCTGGAAAAAGTGATTTTGACACATTGCTCATGTGGAACCCCTCCCTCATGAAAATGACCATATAAGGGCATATGAATGCAGTACCCATCGCTTCCTTTAGATGTCAACAGTCTCGACAGTGTACATTTTCATTTTGGATGCATTAGACCAGAGAATAAGAGCAAACCAGGAAGTGTACTTTTATGTCAACAGTACCCAGCGCGCGCTCCCGACAAGGCGCGCCGTGTCTTTTTTACCGTTTTTATCGATCAGTTTATATTCCGGTTAATTTATAATAGTAAATATACGTAAAAGTGTTCCTAAGGATACATTTAAAACTATGTTTGATTGTTCTTGGACAAGTTTATAGGTATAAGATGAACGAGTTCTCGTCACGTTTCAATGGAGGAGTGGAGGCTGTCGTTTCTGATTATAACGCGCAAACAAAATGGAGATTTATGGATAAAATACATTACTTTTTCTAACAAAAGAACCATGGATTGTCTTCGTTGGACACTTAGAATGACCTCAGCAGAAGTTCTTCAACAGGTAATTGATTTGTTTTCGCTGTGAAATGTGTTATGTGTGTGCCATGATGGCTAATGGATTCATGGCTATGGGAAAAATATGTGAGGTGCTACCCTCAAACAATCAAATGTGCTGCTTTCGCCGTAAAGCCTTTTTGAAATCTGACAACGCTGTGATATTGCCAAGAAACAGAGCTTTTGATGAGTATGGGACACTTGTATATTGGTGGATGTTTAATAATTCAACTTTTGGATTTTGAATTTGGCACCTTGTATTTCACCGGGTAGTGTCGGGATTGGGGCGCTAGTGCCCCAGCAATCCCTGAGAGGTTAATGTCCTGGAGTGGCCTAGCCAGTCTCCAGACCTTAATCCCATTGAAAATCTGTGGAGGGAGCTGAAGGTTCGAGTTGCCAAATCTCAGCCTCGAAACCTTAATGACTTAGAGAAGATCTGCAAAGAGGAGTAGGACATTTTTCACATGCGTTTTTCTGGTTTTCTTTGTTGTTATTCTGTCTCTCACTGTTCAAATAAACCTACCATTAAAATTATAGACTGATCATTTTTTTGTCAGTTGGCAAACTTACAAAATCAGCAGGGGATCAAATACTTTTTTCCCTCACTGTACACATGGTTAGCAGATGTTAATGTGAGTGTAGCGAAATGCTTGTGCTTCTAGTTCCGACCATGCAGTAGTATCTAACAAGTAATCTAACAAATTCACAACAACTACCTTATACACACAAGTGTAAAGGAATGAATATGAGTATGTACATATAAATATATTGATGAGAGATGGCTGAACGGCATAGGCAAGATGCAGTAGATGGTAGAGAGTACAGTATATACATATGAGATGAGTAATGTAGGATATGTAAACATTATATAAATGGCATCGTTTAAAGTGGCTAGTGATACATTTATTTCATCCAATTTCATCCAATTTTTTATTATTAAAGTGGCTAGAGATTTGAGTCGATGGCCGAACGGCATAGGCAAGATCCAGTAGATGGTATAGAGTACAGTGCATACATTTGATATGAGTAATGCCGGATATGTAAACATTATATACAAAATTGTTTAAAGTGGCTAGTGATACATTTGTTACATCCAAATCCTATTATTTAAAGTGGCTAGAGATTTAAGTCAGTATGTTGGCAGCAGCCACTCAATGTTAGTGATGGCTGTTTAACAGTGTGATGTCCTTGAGATAGAAGTTGTTTTTCAGTCTCTCGGTCCCAGCTTTGATGCACCTGTACTGACCTCGCCTTCTGGATGAAAGCGGGGTGATCAGGCAGTGGCTCGGGTGGTTGTTGTCCTTGATGTTCTTTTTGGCCTTCCTGTGACATCGGGTGGTGTAGGTGTCCTGGAGGGCAGGTAGTTTACCCCCGGTGAAGCGTTGTGCAGTCCTCACTACCCTCTGGAGAGCCTTATGGTTGTGGGCGGAGCAGTTGCCATACCAGGCGGTGATACAGCCCGACAGGATGCTCTCGATTGTGCATCTGTAGAAGTTTGTGATTGTTTTTGGTGACAAGACAAATTTCATCAGCCTCCTGAGGTTGAAGAGGAGCTGTTACGCCTTCTTCACCACGCTGTCTGTGTGGGTGGACCATTTCAGTTTGTCCGTGATGTGTACACTGAGGAACTTAAAACTTTCCACCTTCTCCACTACTGTCCCGTCAATGTGGATAGGGGGGTGCTCCCTCTGCTGTTTCCTGAAGTCCACGATCATCTCCTTAGTTTTGTTGACGTTAAGTGAGAGGTTATTTTCCTGACACCACATTCCGAGGGCCCTCGCCGTCTCGTCGTTGTTTGTAATCAAGCCTACCATTGTAGTGTCCTCAGCAAACTTGATGATTGAGTTGGAGGCGTGCTTCGCCACGCAGTCATGGGTGAACAGGGAGTACAGGAGAGGGCTGAGAACGCACCCTTGTGGAGCCCCAGTGTTGAGGATCAGCGGGGTAGAGATGTTGTTTCCTACCCTCACCACCTGGGGCCGGCCCGTCAGGAAGTCCAGGACCCAGTTGCACAGGGATGGGTCGAGACCCAGGGTCTCAAGCTTAATGATGAGCTTGGAGGGTACTATGGTGTTAAATGCTGAGCTGTAGTCGATAAACAGCATTCTTACATAGGTATTCCTCTTGTCCAGATGGGTTAGGGCAGTGTGCAGTGTGATTGCGATTGTGTCTTCTGTGGAAATATTGGGACGGTAAGCAAATTGGAGTGGGTCCAGGGTGTCTGGTAGGATGGAGGTGATATGATCCTTGACTAGTCTCTCAAAGCACTTCATGATGACGGAAGTGAGTGCTACGGGGTGATAGTCATTTAGCTCAGTTACCTTATCTTTCTAGGGAACAGGAACAATGGAGACCCTCTTGAAGCATGTGGGAACAGCAGCCTGGGATAAGAATTGATTGAATGTGTCCGTAAACACACAAGCCAGCTGGTCCACGCATGCTCTGAGGACACGGCCAGGGATGCCATCTGGGCCAGCAGCCTTGCGAGGGTTAACACATTTATATGTTTTACTCACATTGGCTGCGGTGAAGGTGAGCCCGCAGGTTTTGATAGCGGGCCGTGTCGGTGGCACTGTATTGTCCTCAAAGCGAGCAAAGAAGTTGTTTAGTTTGTCTGGGAGCAGGAAATCGTGGTCCGCGACGGGGCTGGTTTTCTTTTTGTAGTCCGTGATTGACTGTAGACCCTGCCACATTCCTCTCGTGTCTGAGCCGTTGAATTGTGACTCTACTTTGTCTCTATACTGACGCTTAGCTTGTTTGATTGCCTTGCGGAGGGAATAGCTACACTGTTTGTATTCAGTCATGTTTACAGTCGCCTTACCCTGGTTAAAAGCTGTGGTTCGCGCTTTCAGTTTTGCGCGAATGCTGCCATCAATCCACGGTTTCTGGTTAGGGAAGGTTTTAATAGTTGCTATGGGTACAACATCACCGATGCACTTGCTAATAAACTCATTCACCGAATCAGCGTATACATCAATGTTGTTGTCTGATGCTATCCGGAACATATCCCAGTCCACGTACTCGAAGCAATCTTGCAGCGTGGAATCATATTGGTCGGACCAGCGTTGAACAGACCTGACAACGGGCGTTTCCTGTTTTAGTTTCTGTCTGTAGGCTGGGAGCAACAAAATGGAGTCATTGTCAGACTTGCCGAAAGAAGGGCGGATCCAGCAGGGATCCAGTCTATTGTCCTGGTTGGTGGACCAAACAGAGGATCCGCTTTGGGAAAGTCGTATTCCTGGTTGTAATGTTGGTAAGTTGACGTTGCTCTTATATCCAATAGTTCCTCCCGGCTGTATATAATAAAACATAAGATTTCCTGGGGTAACAGTGTAAGAAATAATACATAAAAAACAAAATACTGCATAGCTTCCTAAGAACGCGAAGCGAGGCGGCCATCTCTGTCGGCGCCGGAAGTGTCTATATCATCCTGACATAGTAGGTCCTATGACTGAGTGTAGTCTGGCCCAGGAGTGTGAAGGTGAACGGAAAGGCACTGGAGCAACGAACCACCCTTGCTGTCTTTGCCTGGCCGGTTCCCCTCCACTGGGATTCTCTGCCTTTAACCCTATTACAGGGGCTGAGTCACTGGCTTACTGGTGCCGTGGCAGAGATCTTGTGGGCTATACTCGGCCTTGTCTCAGGATGGTAAGTTGGTGGTTGAAGATATCTCTCTAGTGGTGTGGGGGCTGTGCTTCGGCAGAGTGGGTGGGGTTATATTCTGCCTGTTTGGCCCTGTCCGGGGGTATCGTCGGACGGGGCCACAGTGTCTCCCGACCCCTCCTGTCTCAGCCCCCAGTATTTATGCTGCAGTAGTTTATGTGTCGGGGGGCTAGGGTCCGTCTGTTATATCTGGAGTATTTCTTCTCTTATCTGGTGTCCTGTGCGAATTTAAGTATGCTCTCTCTGATTATCTCTCTCTTTCTTTCTTTATTCTTCTTCTCTCTCTCTCTCTCGGAGGACCTGAGCATTAGGACCATTCCTCAAGGCCTACCTGGCCTGATGACTCCTTGATGTCCCGAGTCCACCTGGCCGTGCTGCTTCTCCAGTTTCAACTGTTCTGCCTGTTTTATGAACATTTTAAAATCTTGTCCATGTTCTGTTATAATCTGCACCCGGCACAGCCAGAAGAGGACTGGCCACCCCTCACAGCCTGGTTCCTCTCTAGGTTTCTTCCTAGGTTTTGGCTTTTCTAGGGAGTTTTTCCTAGCCACCATGCTTTTACACCTGCATTGCTTGCTGTTTGGGGTTTTAGGCTGGGTTTCTGTACAGCACTCTGTGACATCAGCTGATGTATGGGGGGCTTTATAAATACATTTGATTTGAAAATTTGATTTGATATACACATCCTAAGGAAGCATATACTAACAAAGCAATAGCCGAATATAATATGTATACAGGTCAAATACACACACGAACCCTAACAAAGTCCACATACATGTTCAGTGATGCACTAACACACATTTGGGGAAGTCCATGGAAGGCTTGTCCGTTCAGGAAAAGTTCATTTTTGAGTTGTAGTGAAGGACAGGAGATTACAGAGATCTTCTCAACCTTACCCTCCTGAAAAAAACTAAAGCACAAGCAGGAATGGAGGTATGTTCCCTGGCAAACTCGTCCCTAACACAGAGATACCATTGAACAACAGGGTCAGGCTGAGGCGTGGATGGTAGCCCACCTCATTAGTAAATGTCGCACAGTTTGTCTCTATGAGAGAGGGTTTGAGAGCGGTTTTTAACACTAACAAATAATTTATCTGTATTAAAACCTAACTCTCCCTTATACATAACAAATACCCCAGTCTCTCATCATTTAAAGATCAATTCTGAGTTTCAAGAGGCTGCTACTGCTACTTATACAGTAGTAATTAATATCCACCAGGATTCATGATTGACAATAAATGCCGTATACATATATAAAGACTGTCTGTGCTCGCCATTCCAAGGAGAGTGCATAGAGCAGTGTTGGGAGGTGGTCAAGTCCTCCCTCTCTGTTGGTGGGGTGAGTGTGTGAGGAGTGTGTTTTCAGATGTTTTTTTGGCCTGATGTTGCCTTCCCTGCCGTCCTCACACTCCCATTGGGCCCAGTGAACTCCCACAAAGGGATGTTAACACATTGAACACACATGTCCAAGTCAAACGGTTTAAGTTAAACATGTTAGAGTGTAGAGAAATATCAACACTGAACCCTGCAATCAAACATTGAAAGAAAGTGTGGAGAGCCTTGCGGTCCGCGGGGGGTGGAGTTGCTGTACCAGGCTGTGATGCAGCCCGACGGTATGTTCTCGATGGGGCTCCTGTAGAACACTGAGAGGGCCCTCGGGGACAGGCCGAATTTCTTCAGCATCCTGAGGTTGAAGAGTCGTTGTAGTGCCTTCTTCGCTATGGTGTCCGTGTGGTTAGACATTTTCAGATTTTCTGAAATGTGTACACCGAGGGGATTTGAAGTTATTGACCGTCTTCAAAGCGGCCCAATTGATGAGGATGGGGGCTTGTCCAGCCTGGTTCCTTCTGAAGTCCACAATCAGCTCATTTGTTTTGCTAACGTTGAGGGAGAGGTTGTTTTCACCTGGCACCACACCGTCCGATTGCCTACCTCCTCCCTGTAGGCTGTATCGTCATTGTTGGTTATCAGGCCTGCTACTGTCGTGTCATCAGCGAACTTGATGATGGCGTTGGAACTGTGTGAGGCCACGCATATCATGGGTATACAGGGAATACAGGAGGGGATTGAGGATGCACTGAGCTTCTAGGCAACTCACATATGCATTCCTTTTGTCCAGGTGGGTAAGGGCAGTGTGCAGTGCAATGGCGATTGTGTCGTCCGTGGATCTATCAGGGCGGTAGACGAAATGGAGAGGGTTGAGTGTGTTGGGAGGAGGTGCTATGGTGTTTGACTAGCCTCTCGAAGCACTTCATGATGACGGAAGTGAGTGCTACTGGTTGGTAGTCCTTCAAGTCAGTTACTTTCCCTTTCTTGGGCACAGGGATGATAGTGGACATCTTGAAGCAGGTGGATATAGAGGCCTGAGCTAGGGAGGGATTGAAAATGTCAAAGAACACAACAGCCAGCTGGTCTGCACATGCTCTGAGGGCCAGCAGCCTTGCGAGGGTTAACACGTTTGAATGACTTACATATATCCTCAGTGGAGACTGTGAGTGTGTAGGCCATGTTGTCTTCGGGGGCTCTCCTCAGCAGCTCAGGATCATTGTGCTCAAATTTTTTGCAAAAATGTATTTAGCTCGTCTGACCGTGATGTGGTTGGCTTTCTTTTTGTAATCCTTGATGGTTAGGAGCCCTGCCACATACACCTTGCATCCGACCCACTAAATTGCTCCTCCACTTTGTCGCTATACTTGTGTTTTGCCATATTGAACAATCAGCATTTTTGGTGTCGACTTCCCCGTCGCACCATGTCTTGTTGGCCATAAAGCAGAGCCCACCACCCTTGCTCTTATCAGAGAGAGCTTGCTTCCTATCCGCTCAAAAAATGTAAAATCTGCTGGTTGTATATGATTTGTCTGGATGTCATAGGAAAGCCATGTGTCAGAAAAACAAAGTATGTTGCAGGATCTGATGTCCCTCTGGAAGGAGATTCTCGCTCTGAGTTCATAAAGTTTGTTCATTAATGATTGAATATTGGTGAGTAGTATGCTAGGTAATGGAGGACGTTTCGCCTGGCGTCTTAATGTCACTACGACCCACGTCTGCATCTTCGCTCTCTACTCACCGGCAGTGGAGGTTCTAGACCCTTACAACTGGGGGGACCAAGCTGGGGCCAGTTGTACTGTTAGAGGGGCCAGTTACATTAGATGTTATTGTTGTCATATTGTTTTCTTCACTTCATTGCAGGCATTAGTAGGCAAAAGACCATATCCCTCTAGTAAATGTGTGGATTTAATTAGTTTTCCAAGTTTCCACTGTCTAATAACGGATGTATAAAAAGAAGGATAGCAAAAATTTGTTATGCTAAAATTATTTCATACTCCACATTTAGGGGGGCCAAAATTGTTGTCACAGGGCACTGCCCCCAGAACCGCCAGGGCTCCCAAGCAGCTCGGCGCCTGGACAAAGAAGCTAGTCCATTCGGGTGGACGTTGAGTATCCAGTGATTCGTCCAAACGTTCTACCTGGAACAAACTGATTAAGAACATTTGAGAAAAACACTAGAAAACACACAAAAAATAAACCTGCAATGGTTTATCGGAGCTCGAAAATGTGGAAGGAAAATAGCCAGCTCCATATTTTACAGTTGGTATGAGGTTATTTTCGGCTCATGCATTCTCATTTTGATGCCAAACACACTACGTGTATGTACTCTATGACCGTGTGTGTGTGTGTAGAGTGGGCACTGCCAAGGAGGAAATGTGCTCAGATTGACATGAACACCTAAGAGAGTGTGAAGATGTGTTTACCACAGGCTTTCCAATGTACTGGGGGCTACTTCAGCAATCCTCTGAACACTCCAGTATCAATCTTCCCTTGACTGGCCCCAGAGCATGTATCCCTGAAGAACTAACACTCTCTCTCCTATTTTGTCCACTTCTGCTTTCCTCCTCTCTTGTTCTCTCCATCTCTCTTCCTCTGGTATCTGACCTCATCCCTCCACTAAATCTCTCTCCTGTCAAGCGGAGCAACAAGAATGCGGAAGTTGTGAACTTGTGAGGAGCGAGATCAATAAAGCAAGGACAGGCCAAACGATCTTCCCGGAGACAATGCATTTCTGTGCCTGGGATGCCACAGCAGCCCATAAATCCAGTTCACCGGCTAAGAGCTGTGGTCATCATCATCACATGGGGGGAATGAACGGGGTACTGTAATGTAAAGAGAGTTACGTCACTCAGCCCGCCACGTGTTCTAAGCTACTGCCAATAGGCCAGATAAATCCATATTAACAGGCCAATGGGGAGCCTTGATGCATGTTCCTAGTACCAAAGCCATACTAAAGAAATATGAGCAGGCTCTGTCATACATGTCATGACAACATACTGTAGATGGTTTTTCTTTGAGAGAGGTGTGCTGTACTGCACTTTATGGGCTCTATTTTAACAAATCTAATGCAATGGTAAATCTAAGCACTGGCTGTAGCGCTGTAGGCCCGAGAGGTGTGACTGTCTTTTTGCTATTTTCACAGCCTGAATTATGAGCGCAAAAGGACTGGGTTTTGATGAATTAACAAGTTGTAGGTGTGATTAGGGCTTAGCCACTCACTGGCCAATCAACAAGTTCCATGGCTCAGTACTGCATGCATTTGTCTCAAGTTCTGTAGGTTATTGACGGTCTTTGCTTTGCCATCCACTCCAATTCGTCTGGGGCACAGAATATTCTCCTGCTGGTCCATTGTGGATTGATACTACAGTTTATTAAATTGTATAGGCTACAGTAATGAGTAATAGCAACAGTAAAAAGAAAAATCAAATGCTTGCTCAATAGCCTATTTTTGGAGTGTTGGCAGTCTTCGTTGTAATTGGCTTATACGAGCCTAGCCTACATGTCTTTACACAGCGCACATCTCCCACAATAAAAAATACTAGGCTCCTGTAAATGTTATTGTATTTGTGAGGCATGTTCTCAATAAGCAAAATATAGCCTAGGCCTACCTGTCACGACTTCCGCTGAAGTCAGTGCCTCTCCTTGTTCGGGTGGTGTTCGGCGGTTGACGTCACCGGTCTTCTAGCCATCACGATCCTATTTTCATTTTACATTTGTTTTGTCTTGTTTTTCTCACACCTGGTTTCAATCCCATCATTCACTTGTTGTGTATTTAACCCTCTGGTTCCCCCCATGTCTTTGTGTGGGATTGTTTCTTTGTTTTCATGTATGCGCACGTTACGCTGGGTTATGTTCAACCCGTATAGTAGTTTGTGTTTGTTGTGTCGTATGTTTCTGGTTCGCCTAAATAAAAGGCTCCGTTTACTACCCAATATCTGCTCTCCTGCGCCTGACTCCTTTACAGCCATTTATGTATACTTGACACTACCGTTGATACTGTATTTTAGGACTGAATAATTTAAATATGTTTAGTGGAGTGAGTCATTGGTAACCGGATGAGAGGTGCTCTTTGAAGACGGGGGTTGGATACTTGAACAAGTGAAATGAAGTATGCAGGTAGGCATATGTGTATATGTTTTAGGATGTGCAGTATATTTTCAATTCAAGGCACTCTGAGTCTACTTTGCAAGGCCAAGATAAAAAATACAAAATACATTGCTGTTGAACCTGCCTTTGTTATAGTAGCCTAGGCCTATGGTAAGGGTAGCCTATGGAGGGCTTGATTTGTAATCATATGAAATGGACAACGAGAAATCTGTTTATAAAAACAAGAACAATATGCAGTATTTCTAAAAAGGATGGGGCCAGAAGTAGGGCTGTGGCGGTTATTGTCATGCAAAAGTCTGCCGGTGTCAGCGGTAATTGACCATTAATTAACATAAACACGTTTAGCAGCTTGTATGCCTCCCAAGCATACAAGCTGCATTCAAGCCCTGATGTGAGCCTTTGGAACATCTACATTTAAATAGTCTATTTAATACATTTTATTAATATAACAATAAATCCATTATTTATTTTAGTCAGGTCTAAAGAAGCATTATGATATGAATAAAATGTATTTTAGAAGAACAGAATATGAGTTGGTATCACGGATCCCTACGGAACTTTCATCACGCACACCTGTCCCCTATTCCCACTGACTAGTATTTGTATATATGTTCCCTTTGGCTTCCATGGTCTTGTCGATTATATTTCCAATGTCCGTTGGTCGTGTGAGTACCTGTGCTGTGTTGTTTTGGCTTTCGTGCCGCTTGTATTGCGCAGATGATTACGGGTCTTGTCCCGTGAGGTATCATTGTGTGAGTGTATGTTACGGGTCTCGCCCCGGTGTATTTATTCAAGGTACTCCTAGCTCTTTTGTTTGGGTTTCAACCCTGTGTTTTGTATATGTGTTTGTTTGGTCTTCGTCCCCGTGCCTTTACATGGCACGCTGTAATTTGGGTAATAAAATCCACTATTACGCATTCCTGCGCCTGTCTCCCAATCCCTTTATACCAACGTGACAGTTGGCTTAATCTGTTATCTGGCTATACTTCATGCCATAGGCTGTAGGCTTGTTCATTTAGCTGACAAGATATGTTCATAAGTCACGTGCCATTATTTTATATTATAGGATTTTATGGTAAGAAGAATATAATTGAACTATTTTTCCCATTCTGAAACAAGTGTGCATATGAAGTGGCTATGTTGAACATAAAAGTGATAATTGGAGACAGGTGGTACAGGCTGATACAAACCTTAGAATGTCTTAGAAATCAAAACATACATGGGCTGCATGACGCGACTATAGGCTATTGATGATTTGTGCTTCATTCCTTGCCTCAGGCTGCACAGCTGTTCTCTCAAGTTATCACATTTTCACCCATCAGACTATTCTCAATGTAATCTTGTCTTTACTAATATGTCAAATTACTTTAGATTTAGAATGGTTCATTATCAAATGGGCAGGATCAAAAAAAAATATAGACATGTCATCAATATGAACTGGAATAGAGAATGGAAGCCGTGCTTTCCTGCTAGTCCGTTTTTCAAGGATGCTGGATAGGCTACTTCGGTTTTATAGCAGAACTGCATGCTCTTGCTGCGCAACAGGTGATATATGCCATGGGCTCTCCAACGCTGTTCCTGCAGCTACCCAGTGGTTAAATGTGGGAAAACAAGTTAAATCTGTTCGGGAACATCAATAGTAACATGTTTTCGCAACTAAACATATTAACTAAACATTTGAGAGCCCATCTTTGAGCTTGAGAATGGAATAAAGGAGAGAAAGGAGGAGATGAAAACGCATGGTGGTGAGATTCTGTAGCTAAAGGTGCAAAGTAATGTGTCAGCCTATTACTTATGAAAATATAAAACATTCCCTATTATTAGGCTATTCAAAATCATATACAGTACCGTCAAAAGTTTGGACACACCTACTCATTCAAGGGTTTTTCTTTATTTGTACTATTTTCTACATTGTAGAATAATAGTGAAGACATAAAAACTATGAAATAACACATGGATTCATGAATTAACCAAAAAAGTGTTAAACAAATCAAAATATATTTGAGATATAAATACTTTAAAGTAGCCACCCTTTGCCTTTATGACAGCTTTAAACAGTCTTCGTATTCTCTCAACCAGATTCACCTGGATTGCTTTTCCAACATTCTTGAGCATATGCACTTGTTGGCTGCTTTTTCTTCACTCTGCGCTCCAACTCATCCCAAACCATCTTAATTAGGTTGGGGTTGTGTATGCCAGTCTATCTGATGCAGCACTCCATCACTCTCCTTCTTTGTCAAATAGCCCTTACACAGCCTGGAGATGTGTTGGGTCATTGTCCTGTTGAAAAACAAATGATAGTCCCACTCGTGCTGCTAGGTGACCTAAACTGAGACATGCTTAACACCCCGGCCATCCTACAATCTAAGCTTGATGCCCTAAACCTCACACAAATCATCATTGAACCTACTAGGTACAACCCCAAAGCCGTAAACACGGGCACCCTCATAGATGTCATCCTAACTAACTTGCCCTCCAAATACACCCCTGCTGTTTTCAACCAAGATCTCAGCAATCACTGCCTCATTGCCTGCATCCGTAAAAAATTTGCGGTCAAACGATCTCCCCTCATTACTGTTAAACATTCTCTAAAACACTTCAGTGAGCAGGCCTTTCTAATTGACCTGGTCCCCGGGTATCCTGGAAGGATATTGACCTAATCCCGTCAGTAGAGGATGCCTGGTTAATCTTTAAAAGTGCCTTCCTCACCATCTTAAATAAGCATGCCCCATTCAAGAAATTTAGAACCAGGAACAGATATAGCCCTTGGTTCTCTCCAGACCTGACTGCCCTTGACCAGCACAAAAACATCCTGTGGCGTTCTGCATTAGAATCGAACAGCCCCCGTGATATGCAACTTTTCAGGGAAGTCAGAAACCAATATACACTGGCAGTTAGGAAGGCCAAGGCTAGCTTTTTCAAGCAGAAATTTGCTTCCTGTAACACAAACTCCAAAAAGTTCTGGGACACTGTAAAGTCTATGGAGAAGATGAGCACCTCCACCCAGCAGCCCACTGCACTGAGGATAGGAAACGCTGTCACCACCGATAAACCCACAATAATTGAGAATTTCAATAAGCATTTTTCTACGGCTGGCCATGCTTTCCACCTGGCTACCCCTGCCCCGGTCAACAGCCCTGCACCCCTCTCAGTAACTCGCCAAAACCTCCCCAATTTCTCCTTCTCCCAAATCCAGTTAGCTTCCTAAACGACATCATAACCGCCATCGATAAGAGACATTACTGTGCAGAGCTTTTGATGACTATGCAACACTTGTATATTGATGAATGTTTAAGAATTCAACTTTTGGATTTTGTATTTGGCGCCTTGCATTTCACCGGGTAGTGTCGGGAGTGGGGCGCTCAAGCGCCCCTCCACTCCGTAAGTAGTTAACTACCCTCCAGACGAGCTTCAATGCCATACAACTCTCCTTCCGTGGCCTCCAACTGCTCTTAAATGCAAGTAAAACTAAATGCATGCTCTTCAACCGATCGCTGCCCGCACCTGTCCACCCGTCCAGCATCACTACACTGGACGGTTCTGTCTTAGATTATGTGGACAACTACAAATATCTAGGTGTCTGGTTAGACTGTAAACTCTCCTTCCAGACTCACATCAAACATCTCCAATCTAGAATTCGCTTCCTATTTCGCAACAAAGCATCCTTCACTCTTGCTGCCAAACATACCCTCGTAAAACTGACCATCCTACCGATCCTCGACTTCGGTGATGTCATTTACAAAATAGCCTCCAATATTCTACTCAACAAATTGGATGCAGTCTAGCACAGTGCCATCCGTTTTGTTACCAAAGCCCCATATACCACCCACCACTGCGACCTGTACGCTCTCGTTGGCTGGCCCTCGCTTTACACAAGTCGCCATACGCACTGGCTCCAGGTCATCTACAAGTCCCTGCTAGGTAAAGTCCCGCCTTATCTCAGCTCGCTGGTCACCATAGCAGCACCAACCCGTAGCACATGCTCCAGCAGGTATATCTCACTGGTCACCCCCAAAACCAATTCCTCTTTTGGCCGACTCTCCTTCCAGTTCTCTGCTGCCAATGACAGGAACGAACTACAAAAATCTCTAAAACTGGAGACACTTATCTCCCTCACCAGCTTTAAGCACCAGCTTTCAGAGCAGCTCACAGACCCCTGCACCTGTATATAGCCCATCTGTAAATAGCCCAACCAACTACCTCATCCCCTACCGTATTTATTTATTTATCTTGTTCCTTTGCACCCCAGTTTTTCTACATTGCACATTCATCTACTGCACATCTACCATTCCCGTGTTTAAATGCTATATTGTAATGACTTTGCCACCATGGCCTATTTATTGCCTTACCTTCCTTATCCTACCTCATTTGCACTCTTTGTATATAGATTGGTTTTTTTTCTACTGTATTATTGACTGTATGTTTGTTTTACTCCATGTGTAACTCTGTGTTGTTGTATGTGTCGAACTGCTTTGCTTTATCTTGGCCAGGTCGCAGTTGTAAATGAGAACTTGTTCTCAACTTGCCTACCTGGTTAACCTCTTCCAGCTAGGGTCCCATTTTCCGAATTTTCGCCTGTCTGACGTGCCCAAAGTTAAATGCCTACCACTCATGGCCAGAAACTAGGATATTTACATATTTAGTACTATTGGATAGGAAACACTCTGAAGTTTATAAAACCATTAAGATATAGTCTGTGGCTATTCCAGAACAGATTTAGCAGGCAAAAACCAGAGAAATTTCTGTCCGGAATTTATTTTTCTGTTGCTCTCTTCTCATTTTGAAGCCCATGTAATATTTTTCTATGGGGAATAGGACCGAGGTTGCAGTACTTATGGCTTCCACTAGATGTCAACAGTCTCTGGAAAGGGTATGGAGGAAAAAGCTCTGACCAGATCCTTAGAGAGAGAATTACTACGGGTAGGGAAAAAGGTAAACAGGCGTGCGTTCACGAACGTGAACGCGCCCAGCGCGACCAACTTTCTTTTCGTCTTTTAACGTTTCACTTACCGTTCTTGTAAAATATGATCGCTATTATTCATAAAAGAATACATAAGGATGCATTATTAATGATATTTGATTTGTTTGTGAAAAGATGAGAGGTATAATTTGAACGCGATCCCTTCACTGTAAAGCGGAAGTAGACTGACAATGCTTGGTGGAGTAGCTGAACGTAACGTGCCAAAAACAACGGATATTTATGGATATAATTATTTACTTTTTCTAACAAAGAACCATGGATTATCTTGTTTGGACACTTGGGAAGACCTCAGAAGAAGTTATTTGAAAGGTAAGCGATTTATATTAGCTGTGATATGGATATTTTGAGAACCGAGCTGGATATGAATTTATGCTAATGTGGAAAATATGTGAGGTACTAGCCTCAAACAATCAAATGTAGTGCTTTCGCCGTAAAGCCTTTTTAAAATCTGACAACGCAGTGATATTGCCAAGAAGCAGAGCTTTTGATGGCTATGCAACACTATGCAACACTTGTATATCGAAGTTAAATATTACGAATATGTATTACGAATATGTATTTTGAATTTGGCGCGTTATGTTTGCTCTGAAAACGATCCCGCTAAAGGGATCGGCGCGCTAAGAGGTTAAATAAAGGTGAAATAAAAAAATAAAAATGCAAACCAGATGGGATGGCGTATCACTGTTGAATGCTGTGTTAGCCATGCTGGTTAAGTGTGCCTTGAATTGTAAATAAATCACAGACAGTGTCACAAGCAAAGCACCCCCACACCATCACACTTCCTCCTCCATGCTTCACAGTGGGAACCATACATGCGGAGATCATCCGTTCACCTACTCTGCGTCTCAGAAAGACACGGCTGTTGGAACCAAAAAAGGACAGATCTAATGTCCATTGCTCGTGTTTCTTGGCCCATGCAAGTCTCTTCTTATTATTGGTATCCTTTAGTAGTGCTTTTTTGTAGCAATTCTACCATGAAGTCCTGATTCACGCAGTCTCCTCTGAACAGTTGATATTAAGATGTGTGTTACTTGAACTCCGTGAAGCATTTATTTTGGCTGCAAAGGCTTGTAACTCTAATGAACTCATCCTCTGCCGCAGAGGTAACTCTGGGTCTTCATTTTCTGTGGCGGTCCTCATGAGAGCCAGTTTCATCATAATGCGACTTGAAGAAACTTTTAAAGTTCTTGAAATTTTCCAAATTGACTGACCTTCATGTCTAAAGTAATGATGGACTGTCATTTCTCTTTGCTTATTTGAGCTGTTCTTGCCATAATATGGACTTGGTCTTTTACCAAATAGTTATATCTTCTGTATATCACAACAAAACTGATTGGCTCAAACGCATTAAGAAGGAAATGAAATTGAAATGCATTCCAGGTGGCTACCTCATGAAGCTAGTTGAGAGAATGCCAAGAGTGTGCAAAGCTGTCATCAAGGCAAAGGGTGGCTACTTTGAAGAATCTAAACATTAAATATATTTAGATTTGTTTAACACTTTGTTCCATATGTCTTCACTATTATTATACAATGTAGAAAATCATAAAAATAAAGAAAAAACCTTGAATGAGTAGGTGTGTCCAAACTTTTGACTGGTACTGTACAAATTCACTATAATTGTAAGCCACCTATCACAATCAATGAACCAACAGCATCGCCTAGGGCTATACTGTATGTTCTCTCCCAGATTCTTGGATAGACATAAGGTAACCCAGTCCATCCAGTATGCATACTAATACAGTCCACGCTCAAAGGCGATTATTCAAATGTGTTTAATTTTGGAATATAGGCTAGACCAATTATGTACCAAATACATCTTAAATCAGTTTTGTTTTATGTTTTTCTGCCGTGCATAATATGCAGTAGGCTATGTATTGTATAACAGCACAATCATCATCTTAATTCAGTTTTTTTTTGTCGGGCTTGGGGTCATAAGCCTATGCATAAACTCTAATATGCATGTTGGTGTTTTGAATGAATCATCACCTCAGAAAGTATTGTCCTGTTCGTTGTGTTAGGCTTTGAAACAACATCCACAAAGATCATGTTTTACACTCAGGTTCAACCTGCTGTTGAACTTATTTCTTCAAATTGATCATCACAGTGAGGTGAGTTTTAAAAACAATAATACTGTTTTGATGATAAGTTGATGTGATTTTCGATGGCATTTGCATTGATGTCAGAGTGGTTAGAGGGACAATAGAGCCCTGAGTACCAGGCCATTAGCGACCTGATGGCCATTACGGTACTACCAACGCATGTCCTGAGTGTATAAGAGGAGATTACCGTGACTCAACCGTCACTTTACATTTTACTGCCTGTCATGACTGCCGGTGGTGGTAATATGGTCCCCGTAACAGCCCTAGTCAGAAGAATGATATAATAAATCGCTTCTCTTGTTCCATGGCACTGTGTGCAGACGTAGGCCTAAATGTCTTTACGTATAACATTCACAAGTTTATCCAAAATACTAGGCCCATGTCAATTGTATCATTGCCAATGTGCAAGGCTGAATAGTTTGGAGGAGATTGTCTTTGGTAATCGGACGAGGGGTGTCTCTTTGAAAATGGGGATGGATAGCCAACTTGAACAATTGAAATGAAGTATGCAGGTATGTGAATTGTGTATAATGAAAGGGCAGGATTGATAAAAACTCACAATATTCAAAGCACTCTCAGTAGACCATTTAAAACCCCTTCATACATAGGCTACTTGGCTGATGGCCAGGAGAAAGACACACCTATGCGATGCTGCTAAACCAGCCTTTATTAAGGGGAAGGTAAGCTATGCTTAGTTTTTTATCAAATTAAACAAAATAACCAATAGTTTTTTTAAGTTTCTAAATACGAGATTCATTGGCGCAAAAGATACATCTCTCATTCCATAGACACTGTGCATCATGGCTGGATAGGCTGTGCTTCCGTTCTCAAAATCCATTTTACAATCAAATGAGTTACCCTTAATACCTGTTTTTTGTGGGTCTTAAAACTTCCTGCTAGTGCTGCACGAAATTGTCACTTTTGAGCTTGTTTTAACGGACACAACTCTGATGTTAGACAGGTAAATTGCCGAACCTGGCGTTAAAGACTGTAAAATGCCAGTGCGCCAGTTTTTAAATGAAAAAATGGCTAACTAATGTGCGTTTGACATTTGTGCCAGCCAAAATAGAGTTCAGTATAGTGTTGGATATCAGTGATAAGAGTCACGGGTGACTGAAGGAATGTCTAATAGGTAATCTGCAATGAAAAATTACATCTCCATTTGACCTTTGATTTTATACAATAATGACCTAGGATTAAATAGCGAAATAATAATCTAGAGAAGTCGTAGTTCACTGTCAGTGTACTGTCCAACAACTCGATTTTTAAATGAACAAACATCCACACAGACATACACTGATGTGTTGCCCTAAGTGTTGGTCCAAGAACTGTCAGGGAATGACTTTAAAAGTGGAGCGTTTTTTGAGTGTGCAGAGCACACAAAATAATGTATTTATATTCCGTACATAAATAGTAGGCTGTTTTGGTCCCGTTCCAGCAGTCTTCATATTTCCCGGTGACATTATCAGCCTTCGCCATCGTTTGCAGAGCTGGAAATAAATTGCATTTTTGCCAGTGGTTCTGTGGATGGAGACTGCAGAAGGAGCATTATAATATAAATAAACAAAATCGCTCATGACCAAATGTGCAGGAGCATAGGGACGGTAATCTCCTTTAGGCTGGTCCTTAAAATTAACTCAAATAATCAGCAAATAAAATGTGTTAAGAAGATTAATCAAATATTTCCGTCGGCCTCCATCGTTTTTAAAATGTTTAACATTATGGTAATTACTTATTATTGTGTATAGGCCTACTCCAGGTGAGTCCAACTAAAAGGGGGGAAATAACGCTGAAAGTGAAATTGTCATATCAAATGTTTTCTTATGTGATTTAGGCTGGCTTGAATGTGCCAAATGTATGACATTTGTTGTGCACACTGGAGTAGGTACTTCACTGAACAAAAATATAAACACAACATTTAAAGTGCTGTTCCCATGTTTTAAAATAAAAGACCCCAGAAATGTTCCACAAATTTGTTTATATCCCTGTCAGTGAGAATTTCTCCTTTGCCACGATAATCCATCCACCTGACAGGTGTGGCATATCAAGAAGCTGATTTAACAGCATGATCATTACACAGGTGCACCTTGTGCTGGGGACAATAAAAGCCTGCTCAAAAATGTGCAATTTTGTCACACAACACAATGCCACAGCTGTCTCAAGTTTTGAGGGAATGTGCAATTGGCATGCTGACTGTTAGAATGTCCACCAGAGCTGTTGCCAGAGAATTTAAAGTTAATTTCTTTTAGAGATTTTGGCAGTACGTCCAACCGGCCTCACAACCGCACACCATGTGTATGGTGTTGTTTAGGCGAGCGGTTTGCTCATGTCAACGTTGTGAACAGAGTGCCCCATGGTGACGGTGGAGTTATGGTATGGGCAAGCATAAGCTATGGACAATAATCATAATTGCATTTTATCGATGGCAATTTAAATGCACAAAGATACCGTGACAAGATCCTGAGGCCCATTGTCGTGCCATTCATCCGCCACCATCACCTCATGTTTCACCATGATAATGCACGCCCCCATGTCACAATGATCTGTACAGAATTCCTGGAAACTGAAAATGTCCCAGTTCTTCCATGGCCTGCATACTCACCAGACATGTCACCCATTGAGCATGTTTGGGAGGCTCTGGATTTACGTGTACGACAGCGTGTTCCAGTTCCCGCCATCATCCAGCAACTTCGTACAGCTATTGAAGAGGAGTGGGACAAATTTCCACAGGCCACAATCAACAGCCTGATCAACTCTACGTGAAGGAGATATGTCATGCTGCATGAGGCAAATGGTGGTCACACCAGATACTGATCCACGCCCCTACTTTTTTTTAAAGGTATCTGTGACCAACAGATGCATATCTATATTCCCAGTCATGTGAAATCCATAGATTAGGGCCTGATTAATTTATTTCATTTGACTGATTACCTTATATGAACTGTAACTCAGTAAAAAAAAAAATATTGTTTCATGTTGCGTTTATATTTTTGTTCAGTATATACAGTACACTGTATGGGGTGTGTACGGGGTCGTTCGGCTTGAATAAGCCACACAACACATGAGCTTGGCTGATAACAGTTTTCTACTTGGGGAAAATATAATTGGAAAATTTGAGCAAATATACACAAGAGTGTAAGCATTGGGTCAGAGCATATTGGGAGGGGGGTCTTAAAATGGTCCAGCCTTGGAGGGTTTAGGTTAGGGTGACAGAATCTTTTAAAATAAAACATTTGGTCAACAATTGATAGAAGTCAATTGCTTGGAAGTAAAAAGTTAGAGGTATGCCAGTGCCACTAACTGCTTCCTTTCACATTTATACATATTTTATTAGAAATCACTTGAGTTTCATTCAGTTGCTCTGTGAATACGGAATCAGATGCCACTCATGCAAAACGACTGTCAGACAAAACCTCAGGTAAATCACTCACATTTCCATATAATCATGCAAACTTACTTTATCCCTCATTCTCTCCCCATTTTGTGTAATTTTTTCATGTGTTTTCTTCTCACCTCATTTGGTACATTACATGTCAAAGCTATGGAATGAGACAAATCTACAATTGGTTATTTGTCTTTGGGAAAATAAAAGACCACACCTAAAATTGCAGTGCGGAGCAATTCAACATTTCATATGCAAATTATGTTTAAAGGCCCAAAGCAGCTGTTTTAACTCAAAATCAAATAATTTCTAGGTAACAAGTAAGTACCTTTACTGTGATTGCTTCTTAATTAAAATGGTCAAAAATAAATAAAAATAGCTTATTAGCAAGAGCATTTTCTCAAGCAAGAATTTTGCTAGGACTGTCTGGGAGTGGTTCGAGCGGGGTGGGGAAAACTTGGTGATATTGGCAGAGGTTTGGACTTCTCTTTCTTATTGTTCTATTAACTAATTTATCGCCAGGTTATGTAACCCGACAGGCCAAGACTCAATCCCACCAAAACAAGCTGGAATTACAAGAGATTTTTTCAAACACATCTTACACTGAAAGGGCATTATCATAATTTTCACTATTTCACAGTATTATTCCAACCTCAAAGTCTGTAAATATACAGTTGAAGTCAGAAGTTTACATAAACTTAGGTTGGAGTCATTAAAACTCGTTATTCAACCACTCCACAAATTTCTTGTTAACAAACTATAGTTTTGGCAAGTCGGTTAAGACATCTACTTTGTGCATGACATAAGTCATTTTTCCACCAATTTTTTACAGACAGATTATTTCACTGTATCAGAAGTTTACATACACTAAGCTGACTGAAAATTCCAGAAAATGGCTTTAGAAGCTTCTGATTGACTCAAATGATGTCAATTAGCCTATTAGAGTTGTACCTGTGGATGTATTTCAAGGCCTACCTTTAAACTCAGTGCCTCTTTGTTTGACATCATGGGAAGATCAAAAGAAATCAGCCAAGATCTCAGAAAAACAATTATAGACCTCGACAAATCTGGTTCATCCTTGGGAGCAATTTCCAAACGCCTGAAGGTACCACGCTCATCTGTACAAACAATAGTACGCAAGTATAAACACCATGGGACCACGCAGCCATCATAACGCTCAGGAAGGAGATGCGTTCTGTCTCCTAGAGATGAACGTACTTTGGTGCGAAAAGTGCAAATCAATCCCAGCAGCAAACAGCAAAGGACCCTGTGAAGATATAGACACAAAAGTCTCTATATCCACAGTAAAACGAGTCCTATATCGACATAACCTGAAAGGCCGCTCAGCAAGAAAGAAGCCACTGCTCCAAAACCGCCATTAAGAAGGCAGACTATGGTTTGCAAATGCACATGGGGACAAAGATCGTACTTTTTGTAGAAATGTCCTCTGGTCTGATGAAACAAAAATATAACTGTTTGGCCAT
Source organism: Brachymystax lenok tsinlingensis (assembly GCA_030435695.1). Taxonomy (NCBI): domain Eukaryota; kingdom Metazoa; phylum Chordata; class Actinopteri; order Salmoniformes; family Salmonidae; genus Brachymystax; species Brachymystax lenok. The sequence goes on along the minus strand of CM059786.1, from coordinate 9,264,880 downwards.
AATGACCATTGTTACGTTTGGAGTAAAAAGGGGGAGGCTTGCAAGCCGAAGAACACCATCCCAACAGTGAAGCACCGGGGTGGCAGCATCATGTTGTGGGGGTGCTTTGCTGCAGGAGGGACTGGTGCACTTCACAAAATAGATGGCATCATGAGGACAGAAAATTATGTGGATATATTGAAGCAACATCTCAAGACATCAGACAGGAAGTTAAAGCTTGGTCGCTAATGGGTCTTCCAAATGGACAAGGACCCCAAGCATACTTCCAAAGTTGTGGCAAAATGGCTTAAGGACAACAAAGTCAAGGTATTGGAGTGGCCATCACAAAGCCCTGACCTCAATCCTATAGAAAATGTGTGGGCGGAACTGAAAAAGCGTGTGCGAGCAAGGAGGCCTACAAACCTGACTCAGTTACACAAGCTCTATCAGGAGGAATGGGCCAAAATTCACCCAACTTATTGTGGGAAGCTTGTGGAAGGCTACCCGAAACGTTTGACCCAAGTTAAACAATTTAAAGGCAATGCTATCAAATACTAATTTAGTGTATGTAAACTTCTGACCCACTGGGAATGTGATGAAAGAAATAAAAGCTGAAATAAATCATTCTCTCCACTAACATCCTGACATTTCACATTCTTAAAATAAAGTGGTGATCCTAACTGACCTAAGACAGTTAATCTTTACTAGGATTAAATGTCAGGAATTGTGAAAACTTGAGTTTAAATGTATTTGGCTAAGGGAAACTGTTGCCACAAAGTTGGAAGCACAGAATTGTCTAGAATGTTAGTGTATGCTGTAGTGTTAAGATTTCCCTTCACTGGAACTAAAGGGCCTAGACCGAACCATGAAAAACAGTCCCAGAACATTATTCCTCCTCCACCAAACTTTACACTTGGCACTATGCATTGGGGCAGGTAGCGGTCTCCTGGCGTCAGACTGCCAGATGGTGAAGAGTGATTCATCACTCCAGAGAACACTTTTCCTCTATTCCAAAGTCCATATGGCGGCAAGCTTTACACCACTCCAGCTGACGCTTGGCATTGCACATTGTGATCTTAGGCTTGTGTGCAGCCATGGAAGCCCATTTCATGAAGCTCCCGACAATCAGTTATTGTGCTGATGTTGCTTCCAGAGACAGTTTGTAACACAGTAGTGAGTGTTGCAACCGTGGACAGACAATTGTAAGCGCTACGCGCTACAGCTCTCAGCTGTCCCATCCTGTGAGCTTGTGTGCACTACCACTTTGCGGCTGAGCTGTTGTTGCTCCTTGATCATTTCAGCACTTACCGTTGACTGGGGCAGCTCTAGCAGGGAATAAATTTGACGAACATACTTGTTGGGAAGGTGGCGTCCTATGACAGTGCCTTGTTGAAAGTCACTGAGCTCTTCAGTAAGGCAATTCTACTACTATGTTTGTCTATGGAGATTGCAAAGCTGTATGTTAAATTTATTTTATACACCTGTCAGCAATGGGTGTAGCTGAAATAGCCAAATCCACTAATTTGAAGGGGGTGTCCAAATACTTTTGTATATATAGTGTATGCCTTCTAGTCAGCATGTAACATTTGACACCATACCTGTTAACATTTCCACTCTTAGGTTAAGAATATCAAATGGATTTATGCATCAACACATACCATTGACGGCTTAAATTTCACATAATCATGTTGGTGTAATTGACTATTTTGAGGCGTAAATTCATTCTCAGACCTTGGAATATGTTATAGGCTACATGTATTATGGTTTGGTTTCACAGAGGGTATAGTATAGGGCCAAAGTTGGTGGTTCTCCCCAGTGGCCAGCACTGTTGTGTGCATGGCTGATCAGTTCTAGGCCTGGTCCAAGATGAATGATGAGTTGGCTGTGGACCTTGGAGGTTTTGGTTATAACCTTTCAGTGTGTGATTCACTGGGAGAGTTCCACACTGTGACATCTCCCACGCCTGTGATTGAGTTCACAGTCCCCGCTCCACGCTCCCCTATGCTTCCCAAGTAAATAAATGGCAGAATCATGGGATCGCACCTGAACATACTGTGATGTGGTGGCCTAGGCTACCTACAATGCAGATGCGATAACCAGTCAAAGTATTTTCCCACTATGTCTATTCTTCTCATAAGTGGGCCGAATCACGGACCACATGTTTGATGTGTACTTTAAGCTATTTGGTTTTTCAATATGAAGGTAAAGCCTATCTATAAAAAGTAAAAAACAAGGTCACTTCCTCCAGAGGTCTAGCTTTAAACTTTTCTGCGGTTTTTGTTTTCCACTGACCATTTGCCAATAATGTGCTTGTCAGATTGAGAAGCCTTAAGCCTTGCTAGATGTCAGCAGGTTTGTTATCCTCCCATTCTTCATCCCTCCCTCTATCATTCTGATCAGTGACTGGGACTCCATCCTCACATCTCTCTCTCTCTCATTCACTCTTGGAGTTCTTCAGGAGCTAACTGATTGTCTAGATCCCTCGTGCCCGGAGAATAATATTTCGTAAAATGTAAATAGAGGATTTGCGAGAGTAATTCACTAATCTCCGCCGGGCAAGTTGAAGGATGACGTAATGGTTCCTACTGAATGAGACAATATGGAGGTGACTCATCCTTGGAGCAAATGGCTGCTGCTCCGAAACACTTTAAGCAGATAAGCCTGTTTGGCCTAATGAATGGTGGGACTCTGGTATGTCATTGGGTTTTCCTCTATAAATGGCAACAGGGTGCATTTTTAAAGGGCAAACAACGATGCTTGCAAAAAATCATTATAGTCAGCAAGATGAAAGTCATGAGATAGACCGTTACTCCGGAAATTAGATATTGCGATGTACAAACAGGGTTGCTATTGTTATGAAGTCATGGTGAGATGTTTTTCTGGGGTTGAGACACAGTAAAGCCAAAACAATATAGTTGATCTTCCCTCTGTTTTTTATGGTAATTGCTCTTATACTCTCAGTAGCCTATATGTGAAACACATTCTGCATAATTAAACATGGACAAAAGTAATTGGTCTATGAGATGGACATAGAGGAGCAATAGATCTGTATCTTGTAAACTGAAGGCCTATTTTCACAGACATGAATCAAAGTTAAGTATCAGAAGCTTCACTATCAATACGGCTCCATTTCATTTGGTCTGCTACAGCCGTTATTAGGATGAAATTAGATGTGTTGGAAATTAGCCAAATCAGAGTTCTGTGAAACGACTAATAAACATGGCATTGTGGATAGAGATAGGGATCATTGGAGTATGTCCGGACCTCAGACGTTCATTGTGAGAGCACCAGCTCTTATCTGTTCCCCGAAATGGGCCCCTAATAGAGGTTATGTTTCTATGAAATGTGTATAAATTGACATTAATTGCTTTTGTATGCATTCTCCTCTATAATGACTCTATCAAGAGAAACATACAAACTACTTCAGTGGGTTCGACCTATCTGGAGTTAGAGCACAATAAATAAGTATTTTAAAATGCACACACTCTCTAATGTAAAGCAAATTCAAATGTCCCCTTTTTTAAATGGAACATAGCTCATCCTTACGACGCTCCAGAGGTAATTATTGACTACACAGTGTACCTTCCCTGTATGCATGTTTTCCCCAAGTGGATACAATATGGACATAAAGAGTGCCATCGTCACACTTTTCAAGGCATATTTCCCACTTGAGATTCTGTTGATTTGTGATAACTCCTGGGTTCAACATTCTATAGGCAGAGTTTTAGAATAATCCATTCTCCATACAGATTTCTCGCACGGAAGCTGCTTTATCCCATTATCGCAGGCATTATACAAACGTATACTGCTGTAATCCACACACTTAGAGCCTGATGCCACTGGAAACATCCTTATTCAGGGGGACAAACAGCACTACAGAATACACAACGAGAGAAGATAGAATATTCAATACCCTCCAAGTTTGTTCATGTCTACATAGCCACAAAAAATCACCTTGTATGCACTTTTGTATATGTTTGGTTGGTACAGAACCAAAGAGGACAACTCAATACACTTGGAGTGTGTTCATTTGTACATAACCGAGAAAAAAAAAACTTTGTTTGCACTTTTATGTGTGTATGTGTGTACTAGTTAGATGGGACTATATTTCATGCCTAAGTCTGGGAAGGCTGGGGGTGTTTACCATATCCAAGGTCTCCAGCCGAGCCACACAGAGACCCAGGCGGGTCATTGGGATGCAGACATCTCTGTGAACTCGGCAGGTGGTTGAGCGCGAGATGTGATAACTAGATGTTCTCGATGACAACATTCAGGGAGCTGGGCTGTCCCTAATGTACTGTATTTGCCTAATAACACAGCAGGTAGTCAGAGATCTGGAGGAACCCCCTCCTCATCATGTACACAGACACGCCCTTTTCCAGGCCATAAGGACCATGAAGGACAAATCTAATCTTTTTATATGACAATAACAGAAATCCTATGTATACTAGGCAGAAAGTAAGAGAAAAAAAAGGAAAGTCTACTTTCAAACTGTACAATTCTTTCTTGCACATTTCATTTAAAGATGTGGTGATTGGCTCATACAAGGCTGGTAAGTGTTGCTATATCGTGAAGTGTGGCAACTTATGGTTTGATTTATTAGACACTGGCTCAGAGCGCTGGCTCTTGGGGAAACATCATCCCCTGGCAGATGTGCACCGCTCGAAGTCTGCCACAGAAATAACTGACATATGCATGCATGTAAAATAATGACAGTATCACCAATCTGTGCCATGTTACCAAGAAATAAGGCAGAGAAGAAGCAGAGCAGATCCAGGGAGGCTTGCATCAACTGTCTCCCTAATGCCTGTGAGTGCTCTGGCATTAATGGAACATATTACTGCACAAATTATAGAATCATGTGCAGCAGCTGTTGGTCCAATTTTGCTTTGTGAAAAACAGGTCCCACCAGTGGAGATACTCCAGCTAAAGGTTTATCTATACCAACTGTGATTTATTCCTCAATTGACATCCATGATGTTTCATTCCATGATTTTTGAAAAATCCACCAGCAGTTTATATGGGAACAAGATGTTTGTCTGAGGAAGGAAGTGCTGGACAAACTACAACAGAGAGATCAATAGTACAACTACATTCACAAAGAGAGTTCTAGTCATTAGATTCCAGCCTGGATCTTTCCATATTTCCTTTTCTAAGTCTTAGACGATATTGGATTCATTCATTTGAAACCAACTGCCAACTATTGGTTGATAACTTACTATTCATCCGTTATTACAACAGTAACTTTTCCGGAGAGTCACATTTCTTTTTACAATGATCCATTTTAAAAAATATATATTTTACATGTACGAATCTTTCACATGACAACTCTTACCACAACGACCGTTTTAGAATGGCTCGTTATCCCAAATCCTTTTATTGAAAACACACTGAAAATATTGCTGGATATATTTAGGTATGCACCGGACAAAATTAAAGTTCTACCTTCAACAAGGATTAAATTGAGCACTGTAACTAATCAGATTTGCACGTGGGACTGAATCCATCTAGATTTACCATGGACTCCCCACTATCTGGGGTTAATGAATGTCTTCCATTGCTTCTCCATAGTCATTTCATACCTCAGGGATTTGAATAATTCCCATTGATATTCTGAAGTCTCCAATGAGAGGATTAAAAGGATTAAAAGTAAGCTGATGAAGGTGAAGTGGCCAAATGAAGATGATGATGGACGGACCAGGAGGAAGGTAAAATTACACTGGTTGGACGCTGCTTTTAGGCGACACCTTTACCACTGTAAGCTTTATGGCCAGAAGCCATAAGGCTTCAAATATACTTTTTGTGTATAATATTTGAAGACTTGCCAAGGCAAGTGCTTTATGTTACAGATATTTGTATGACTTAGCTTATCAAATCAAATCAAGCTTTATTTATACAGCACATTTCAGATATGAAATACAACACAATGTGCTTCACAGGAAAAAACGAATAAAAAAATGAAATATTTACTACACCACATACATGAGATTATAAAAAAACAATAGAATAACAATAACAACTGAATACCTAAATCCACCCTAAGGACAAGCAAATCTTAAAAGGTGTGTTTTAAGATCTCTTTAAACAATGTCCACAACTACCCCCCCTGCGCTTTGTGATCGTTAAAAGGCCAATGCCAGAGGACCTGACATGATTGGGGTGCAAAATCGTGGATTGATTTATAAACCAATAGAATAATCTTAACATTTATTTTAAACCTCACCTTAACACCGGTGTAATGTGTGCTCGCCGTCTGGTCTTGGTCAGTATCCGTGCTTCAGCATTCTGTATGTTTTGCAGTTAACCAATGGGTTTCTTGGGTAGACCAGACAGGAGACCATTACAGAAGTCAAGCCTACTTGTATCAGGCTGAAAGAGAAACGGCCACACCTTGGCAATGTGGTAAAAAGCTATTTTGGTCTCATTCCTAATGTGTGATTCAAAATTGAGTTCAGAATCTAAAATAACACCTGGGTTTTTACCTGGTGTTTTATCTTTATTGCCGTTGAATTAAAAAGCGTGGCCAGATTCTCTCTCTGTGGTTTGGCTCCAACAATAAGTACTTCAGTCTTGTCTTGATTTATCTGGAGTTGTGAGCTATCCAAGTACTTAAATCACTAACACAGTCTAATAATTTATCCGTGTAGCTAAAATCCTCTGGTGACAGAGAAATGTGTATCGTCTGCGTAGCAGTGGAAATCAATGCTGTGATTTCTGATAACGCTGCCAAAGGGTAACATATATAAACCAAACAGTACCAGATCTAAAATCAAACCTTGTGGAATGCCACATGTGATATGTATTTTCTACACCAAGGGTGACAAAAAACTCTTGACTGGTTAAATAGGCCTTAAACCAAATTAGAACTGGACCGGAGAAGCCAACCCACCTCTCCAGTCTGTCCAGAAGGACATCATGGTCAACAGTGTTGAATACAGCACTTAAATCCAAGAGTACAAGGACAGAGAAATAATTTACCACTTTAACTGAAACTGTCTCTGTGCTGTGGTGGTCCCGGAAACCAGATTGGAATTGTTCAAAAGTACAGTTGGCCCATAAAATATAATTTAGCTGTTTTGAAAACCAATTTCTCCAGAATTTTGCTAAAGAATGGAAGGTTGGAGATTGGCCAAAATTGCTAAGAGCTGAAGAATCTGGAATTATTTTCTTCAGAAGGGGTTTCACCATAGCAGTTTTTAGTGTAGTGAGGAAAGTGCCTGTGAACAGGGAGTGATTAACAATAGCTTGCACTTCTTCAGACATGCAATTAAAACCTGTTTTGAAGAAGTGGGTGGGGATAGAATTGAGAAGGCAGGTAGAAGGCTTTAGTTGGGATATCACTTTCCTGAGCATGTCTGTGTCAACCAGAGGATATATATCCATAGCGCCTTTGTATGGTAGGCTAGGGCACGTATCATCAATCATCTCATCAGGTCTTCCTTGACTGATACCCAACCTTATGTTTGTTATCTTAACTCTGAAATATGCCGCAAACTGTTCACATAGGTTTGCGGGGGTAGGATTTATCAGGCCATCAATGGTCGAGAAGAGCACTCTTATTCTGATTATTAGTGATCCAGCTAGAAAAATGAGCCAGCCTGGCATTTATAATAGTCTTGTTATATATGCCAAGTTGCTCGTTCAGAATATCATAATGGGCCTGCAACTTTGACTTTCTCCACTTCCGCTCTGCCTTCCTCCAATTTCTCTTTAATTTATTAGTTTCATCACTCATCCAAGGGGCTCTCCATTTGGATGTGGCCTTTTTTTCAACTTTACTGGAGCTCTGGCATCAATGGTTGCCCTGTAATTTGCTATTAAAGTTATCAAATAAATCATCACAAGAGGAAGGCAGAATAGGTGGAGTATTGTTAGGCAAGTCAGTTAAGAACAAATTCTTATTTTCAATGACGGTCTAGGAACAGTGGGTTAACTGCCTGTTCAGGGGCAGAACGACAGATTTGTACCTTGTCAGCTCAGGGATTTGAACATGCAACCTTTCAGTTACTAGTCCAACAAGCTAACCACTAGGCTACCCTGCCGCTCCAGTGTAGTACTAGCCTGTACTATGGTTAACAAGGTAGTAAAAAAACCCACAGTGGTGATCAGATAAAGCAACATCAACAACAGAGGATATGTCAATAGAAAGCCTCTTGATAATAATCAGGTCTAGAGTATGGCCGCCGTTATGGGTGGGCCCAGATAAAGTCCATAGAGCTCAAAAGATTCCGAAATTCTAACGCCTTGGAGTCAGCCTCTTTGTCAACGTGAATATTAAAATTAACCAACACAATGATTTTATCAGGAAAAGAAAGTGGGGCAGTGCTTTGGTGGCCTATACAGGGTTATGGCCAGCACTGGTGGCTGACATTTGAACAGTATAGCATGATGTTCAAATGACCCAAAGTTGCCAAATGAAATGTCCTTACAGCTGAGAGCATTAGTAAAAATAGAGGCTGTCCTCCCACCCTTTTCCCCTTTTCTGATCGAGTATAAAAACCTGTATTCCGGGGGAGAGGCTTCAATAAGAGCAACACTACAGTCTGAAGACAGCCATGTTTCAGTGAAAAACATGCAATCAACTTTGCGCTCAGTAATGAGGTCATCCACAAGAAAGGTTTTACTAGTGATTGCTCTAACATTCAAAAGTGCCATTTTCAATGATGTCCACTCTGCCCCTGAACCATTTGCCTAGAGGTAACCAAAGGAATAACAACCAAATTATTAACGTTACAACCACGTTTTCTGATAGTCTCCAATATATCAGAATTGTAGGAGATGACAATTTGTATAAACTCACTAGAAGGCAGAGTTAAAGGAACATAAATTAAATTACTCACAACAACCATAGTGCCATTTCTACAGGAGTTGATATGCTTTCCAAGTCATCTGTTGCTTATTCCGACAGGGAGAACTGGAACACTACCAAACCCTGTCTGTCAGTCTGACAGGGAGAACTGGAACACTACCAAACCCTGTCTGTCAGTCTGACAGGGAGGACCGGAACACTACCAGACCCTGTCTGTCAGTCTGACAGGGAGGACCGGAACACTACCAGACCCTGTCTGTCAGTCTCTAAAACAGTTTGCCATGTTGCTTGAAATAATCTTGGAACCCCTGCAGTTAGGGTGAGTTTATAGTGCTGCTGATGTTCCACCTGTCCTGTAAAGGGTTCATTCTTTAATGGTAAATGTCAAGGACCCGGATGCATGACTTAAGTTGTAGGTATTATCTTCTCAGTAAACATGCTAACTTGACTTAATTCTCTCTGCCTCTCCCGTATAACTATACAGTTACAACTATACCCTAAGTGGGATCCGTACTCTTGCTTCACAAAGATCTTCTAAAACTCAAGAATCCACAAAGGCTTTTGATTGACTATCAATAGTGTCCTTTATTTGTATCTGTCCATCCTATCATTTATTTGATCAAAGATGGAAGCATGTTAGAAGTAGAGCAGTCTTAGAACACTGGATGGCGGTGACGGTGGATAGATCATTTACATCAATTCACTTGCTGATGAGGCATGCATACATATTGCAAATTCTGTTTAGATTTGATTGATTTTAATTGTCACACTGGGACCAACTATTACACTGCACAGGAATGGGTCACTGCATTATAACATTAAAGCTGAGGCACTCATTTTAAATCGATTTGTAAATTCTGGCCTGTGGTATAAAGATGTGCTGAGCTCATAGAAGCACCCCTAAAGGCCCCAGAGCAGCTAACTTTTCCTGCACTGGGAATCTGGGAATTGTCACCTGGGTGCATCGCCGCTCAGTCGTGCTCAGTGTGGGGGAACCCAAATTAAACTGCAGCACAAGCACACATCTTACATGGCTGAGCAGGTGTGTTTGTGCGGGTATGAAGAGTGTGTGGCGCCAGAGGGTGCCTGTAGGGATTGTCTTGTGTTGTGTGTGGATTCTTTCTTGCCCTTGCTTAATATTTTTTAAACGTAGTAGGGCATTGTGTACTAGATGTAGGTATTTGATACGCAAAGTGTGTTGGAGTAACCAGGTACAGTATTAACTACTCAATAAGAGAGGTGCCAAAAAACACAGAAATGTTACCTTTATAGCTTTACCTATAGCATCTGGTAAAATCAAATTGGCAGACTTGTCATGAAGAGTAAATTGACAGAAAAGCTACTTTCATCAATCAACTTGTAAAATAAGTGTGAGTTGGCAGATACTAGGTATTGCGGTATATCAATTTAAGTGTCATCCTTTGACAATTATGTGTGTGTGACTGTTCCCTGTGGGGGCACGATCCCAAAAATTACTGTGACAGTCGTTTATGTTTTCTTCCAGTTGATTAAATATTTTATGTGACCCAAAACTGTTCTTTGCCTCTTTTGTACCTATCTTGTCATGAAACTCATTTTTGTTGCATGGTATGCAATATAGAGCTCATGTTTTGGATCTATGAGGGATACAGTTAGCATAGTTAATATTGCTCTAATAAAGTGAAGGAGCAAGAAAGTAGGACCACTCAAACAGGATGGACCCTTGAAATAATGTCCTACAGTGCAGAGAAATCTAAACACTAACGACTTAACGTTGTCAGTTCCCCAATGTAAAAATACTGATCAACTGCTATTTGCAAAAAAACATTAAATAATATCACTCAGCCCTAACTCTTAAATCACAAATTATTTCTAATGTGGGAAAATCTAACTTTTTCTCTTTTATTGTTAAGCTCTCTAATCTTTAGCAGGAACATTGAATTGATCTTGAATAATTAGATATTTTGAAAAGGCCAGATAATTGTCTTGTCAATAATTCTCTTGTATAATATCATTATTCCTCTGAAAATGTTCAAAGAATCCATTTCTATTGAATATACCACAAAAAGTGTCTGCCATTGAAAAGTTCCACAAGCGTCAACAATGGTTTACCTCTTTAGTTCAGTTCACGTTATTTCCAACTTGTACCTTTTTTCAAACATATTACATAAACATCAAGCTCACTCCTAAGTGTCCTCCTTACTCTGAATCAAAGTTGAAGAGGGGAATATATAGAGAACTTTGTTGTGACAGTTCCATAGAAACGTGTGTATCTTTAAGGTTTTATAAGGTAGCCTTTTCTATTTTCTTATGTTCAATTCTCAAAGCAGAACCACTTGCTTTCCAAATGGCATCTTTGGATAATGATCATTCATGACCAAAGTGAGCGGAGGGTCTGAAATAATGAGATCCAATTTCCCGTTCATGTCAAAGTCAAATTTAAGTAGAGATAGTGGGATGATAGACGAGATGAGTTGTGTGGAAGAAAAGGCACAGGGACAGATGTTCTATCAGCTTTGATAAAAGTGCTGTGTAACATCATGGCCTCCCTTCTTTGAAAAGTTATGCTAGTCTACATCCTGTGCTGACATCTCTGCAGTCAAGTATACAATAAAAAGATGTGCAAGTGAGATCCTGACAATTGGAGAAATTCCCCGGAATGTCATTCAAATCTAAAAATATATATGGACTGACCCGTTATGCCAGTTTACGGCCTACAAACAGACTGTATGAAAGTGGAGAGTCTTAAAGCGACCCAACATATGTTTCTGAGGCACATAAGGTGATGGGCATTTTAATTCACCCAAAAATATTTGTGTGACGTTTTTCTCATTGACATTTCGCCATAAACTTCAAACTCTTGAAGATTTGCATATTAGATACAGACATTTAGATATCAAGAAAATAATAACTACTTTTGATGCCATTGGACATGTTATCGAATGTATAGCTTTAACGCATATATGGAAATATACTTTGAATGATGCTTCCTCTTTCAGTTAAGGCGAGGCACCACACCCTAATAAGGTAATTTTCCCCATTATTTACATCACTAGGAACCTTTAGCAGTTGAACATAGACACCAATATAATACTTTTTTGTATTATAACTTTTCTGAAATATTGTATTAAAATATGCAAATGAAGTGATATGTCATTGGTTATCCCGCAAATACATTTTTCTGGACAGTGGATAAAGTCAGCCATAATATTTTGACCAAATGTTGTTAAGACGCTCCAGGACTGGACTTGTACAGAGAAGATTGTGGATATATACTTTTTTCATCTTTCTATCCATACAATACTAAAGACATGTACGTAAACTGCATTTTTGCGCATATTTCCAGAGTTAATGTTATCTAGATTGTTTTTTGACAACATATCAACAATTCCCTCTATACAAGTCTGGGGAATATATCTAAGGATAACCACACAAAAGTTAGTGAATGCAGATGCTTCTGAAGCTGAGCGAAATTTGTTGGCTTGTGTACAGTAAAAATCTGAAACCCTTCCTCTTTAAAATCTTAAATAACACTCACGGCGCCCCCACGCTCCAGGACAAAAATTCTCAAACATCTCAAAATGATTAAGTAGATGCAAATATGGCCTTTCAGCCTGTGGTAGCTCGCAATAATGACTAAGCACAACAGAAGTAGTCTAGTGGCTTAAGAATGTGTGTACTCACTATCATGTTACATAATTAGGGGCCTGTGATTTGCACAATCATGTGACATGCCCAGATTTTCACCTTTAGAGTGATTCCTCCTGAAACCAGGACCAACAAAATGTGTGATTACTTAAATCAAAAAAAATATAATCCACAGAATGGTCCTTTGGAGGAAGGATTGCTTAAATATATTTTACATTTGTATCTAAAAAACATAATTGAGAAATAATTCATCAAAATTGTCATATGTATTACATTTTGGCCTTACCCATGCTTACTTTTCAGGAAAGATTCACCCATTTTGAATGTAATATTGTTTTCTGAATCTATGAGCGATGTTCTATTATTCCTGGGGTCATTTCGGTGAAAATTAAAACCTTCCCCAACCAGAAACTGTGGATTGATGGCCACATTCGCGCAAAACTGAAAGCGCGAACCACTGCTTTTAATCATGGCATTGGCGACCGGAAACATGACCGAATACAAACAGTGTAGCTATTCCCTCCACAACGCAATCAAACAAGCTATGCGTCAGTATAGAGACAATGTAGAGTCGCAATTCAACGGCTCAGACACGAGACGTATGTGGCAGGGTCTACAGTCAATCACGGATTACAAAAAGAAAACAAGCCCCATCGCTGACACCGATGTCTTGCTCCCAGACAAACTAAACAACTTCTTTGCTCGCTTTGAGGACAATACAGTGACACAGCCCGCTACCAAAACCTGCGGGCTCTCCTTCACCGCAGCCATTGTGGGTAAAAAATGTTAAGGTGTTAACCCTCGCAAGGCTGCCGGCCCAGACGGCATCCCTAGCGGCGTCCTTAGAGCATGCGCAGACCAGCTGGCTGGTGTGTTTACGGACATATTCAATCATACCCTATCCCAGTCTGCTGTTCCCACATGCTTCAAGAGGGCCACCATTGTTACTGTTCCCAAGAAAGCTAAGGTAACTGAGCTAAATGACTATCGCCCCCGCAGCACTCACTTCCGTCATCATGAAGTGCTTTGAGAGACTAGTCAATATCACCTCCACCCTACCTGACACCCTAGACCCAGTCCAATTTACTTACCGCCCCAATAGGTCCACAGACGACGCAATCGCAATAACACTGCACACTGCCTTAACCCATCTGGACAAGAGGAATACCTATGTAAGAATGCTGTTTCATTGATTACAGCTCAGCATTTAACACCATAGTACCCTGCAGGAGGCTGAAGAAATTTGGCTTGTCACCAAAAACACTCGCAAACTTTTACAGATGCACAATCGAGAGCATCCTGTCAGGCTGTATCACCGCCTGATACAGCAACTGCTCAGCCCACAACCGTAAGGCTCTCCAGAGGGTAGTGAGGTCTGCACAACGCATTACCGGGGGCAAACTACCTGCCCTCCAGGACACCTACACCCTGACACTGTCTGTGGGGAACTTAAAACTTTCCACCTTCTCCACTACTGTCCCGTCGATGTGGATAGGGGGGTGCTCCCTCTGCTGTTTCCTGAAGTCCACGAACATCTCCTTTGTTTTGTTGAGAGGTTGTTTTCCTGATACCACACTCCGAGTGCCCACATCTCCTCCCTGTAGGCCGTCTCGTCATTGTGTCATCTTTGAAGATTGAGTTGGAGGCGTGAATGGCCACGCAGTCATGTGTGAACAGGGAGTACAGGAGGGGGTTGAGCATGCACCCTTGTGGGTCAGCGAAGTGGAGATATTGTTTCCTACTTTCACCACCTGGGGGCGGCCCATCAGAAAGTCCAGGACCCAATTCCACAGGGCGGGGTTGAGACCCTCAAGCTTAATGATGAGCTTGGAGGGTAATATGATGTTGAATGCTGTGCTGTAGTCAATTAACAGCATTCTTACATAGGCATTCCTCTTGTCCAGATAGGTTTTGGCAGTGTGCAGTGTGATGGCGATTGCATCGTCTAAGGAACTGTTGGGGCGGTATGCAAACTGAAGTGGGTCTAGGGTGTCAGGTAAGGTGGAGGTGATATGATCCTTGACTAGTCTCTCAAAGCACTTCACGATGACAGAAGTGAGTGCTACGAGGCGATAGTCATTTATTTCAGTTATCTTTGCCTTCTTGGGTACAGGAACAATGGTGGCCATCTTGAAGCATGTGGGGACAGCAGACTGGGATAGGGAGTGATTGAATATGTCCGTAAACACACTAGGCAGCTGGTCTGCGTATGCTCTAAGGATAGGGATGCCGTTCTTTTTGTAAACCGTAATTGCCTGTAGACCCTGCCACATAAGGCTTCATATACAGGATAAAATCTAGCTATTTCACATGATTGTGCAAAACACAGGGTCCTATACATAATGTTACACTGGTAGTTACTCAGTTATTTAAAAGACCAATGTCAATTGTGGCCAAAAACCATTCACACTTCCTCACTCATGATAATGTACTGTAGAAACTGCATCTATGTCAGTCACTGCTACCAGAATGAGCTGTACATTCCCATTTACTATTGGGATGGAACATTTTGATTTAACACCCGTCCATGTGCTCAATAAATGTTTCTTCACCGTGTATATACTGTATGTCGTAGTCTGTAACTCTCACATTTTCAACCTTCTATCAGGTTGTGTGGCTGGAATACAGATGCAATATCTACGTTGCAGATAACCCAACATGAGAGCCATGTCGCCTGTATGATAATCACTAATTCACTCTCTCTGGCCCCAGACTGGTCAGTGACCCTCACTGACCTCTCTGAAATAGGTTTTGCGCTTGAACCCAAAGCAGGCACGAATTACGGCAAGATCAGCAGAAAATAAGAGAAGTCAGACAGAAAAGATTCAAAAGCCAAAAATAGCTTAGCTCTGAGACAGGAGGAAAAATAACACTTTTTTGGAAAGAAGATATTTAGCCTGGGAAAGAGAAATGGCTACAATGACTTACTTTGATAGAACATCTGTAGGAAAGCAGGGGAGAATGACAAGGGCCCTGTGAAAATGTTTAATTTAATATCCTAATTTCCTGCCCGGCCCTGCAGAAATATCTGTCTGAGGGTGACAGCTGATGAGAATTCACCATGATTTGATTTGCTCCCAAGTGGAAGACAAGTTCAGGCCTATCTCTCCCCCAAGGTCCCCCAGGCAAACCTGTTCTCTCTCTCTCTCTCTCTGTGTGCGTGTGCGCACGCATGAGAGTGTGTGATCCTGGACTGCTCAGTCCTCGGGCTGATAACAAATTGACTGATAATATCTTGGTTTTAATTGATGTTTCCGCAACACTGACTCAAACCACCAGTGGATTACATCTTGAGTGATGAGTAATATGACTTCACTTTGTTTCCTGTTTTTCACTCAGACTTCGTCAGCTCAGGATATTTCCATAAAGAGCAACTGCCTCGAAAAAAGAAGCTTCTCGTTTTGAAACTGGCATATGTGGCATCGATATAAGTCAAACATTTATTGTTGTGTCAAAATTGACTACAAAGTGTAAATAGGATCATTTTGGTTGTAACGTCAAAAGAAAGATTTGCAAGACGCTAGGAAAAAATGGTATGTCACGGAATGAAGGGTACCGTAACAGTTTCCTTGGGTTGGGTTTATTTCAATCTTGCCCACATGCCCACAGCTGGCAGCACCCAAGTAACCATAAATTCGGAGTGCAGCTGCACACGACCCGATTATAAAGCCCATGGTCAATTTAGTTTGACATTCCATATCCCTATGGGTCTCGTTAGGGACCATCAGTAAATTACACAATCTACTGTACATGAGACAATATTTTAAAAGGTCAATAGCTCCAAGACTTAAAAACCTCAAAACAACTATAAATTGTTGAAATTCATAAACAATTATTGAAAGCATTTAATGAGACAATGTGCAACATGAAAATATTGTCCCATTTACATTGTGTAATTTATTGACGGTCCCCAGAGATAGGCTATGTCAAACGAACTTTGCCAAGTTGGACACCAGCTGGCTGAAGCTATTTGGCAAAAGAAGTTGGCTAGCACTAGCTAGTCTAGGCGCCTTCAAAAAACAAGACCTGGTTAGGCTGTTTCAAGTTATCTAGAAGGGTGAGGGACTGTAACTGTGTACTGTTTTGGCAGAGTGAATGTACAAATGTTTGACACGTGCGAGCACACACACAAGAGAAACCCACATTAAACCAGTCATGGCCGCTGCATTTCTTAATGACCAAGACAAAAAACGAGGCCAAATCAGGAAGTTCAGCCCCCCTTTAAGTGTACCATGACACACATAGACTTCATTGTATGGAGTAAATTTAAGTGCCACGTAAGTACAATGAGCTCAGTTTCTCTGTCTATCTTAAACAATCTATCCACAGTCACTGCATGTGGTATGCAACTCGGTCTTATGCAGTTAGGCGGTTGTGGGCTGAGTAGGTATGCTCGTTGATTGCCCGATGGCCCCCTGATGCGCTGCACTATGAGAGGACTAATGCATTTATAACCCCTCTCATATGTGCATTGGGAAGAGATTAGGGACAATCGAGGCAGCATTTCTTTGCTCGCTCTCTCGGAATGACACATAATTAGACCAACATTGTTTACCTCCAACTCGCTGTGAATTGATGCAACTTTAAAAGCATTTAGAGAAGCACGTGAGAAGAAATGTCACTCCTGTTGCTCGTAATACATGTGTATGTAATATGTACTGTATAGACAAGCATCATAAACAGACAATGTAAAACACTCGTCCTGATCACATGCTCATGCTCCCATTTGAACAAGAGTCTATTGATGCACCCGTGCGTCAATTTAAGCAACATAATCAAAAAATCCCTTTAAAAATCCATAATTTTCTGCTAGAGATAAGTTTTTATTTTTCAACAGGATAATAACCAAATCTACAATGGAGTTGCTTACCAAAAAGACAGTGAGTGTTCCTGAGTGGCCGAGTTACAGTTTTGACTTAAATCTACTTGAACATTTATGGCAAGACCTAAAAATGGTTGTATACTGATTTGACAGAGCTTGAAGAACTTTGAAAAGAATAATGGGCAATTATTGCACAATCCAGGTGTGGAAAGCTCTTTGAGACTTACAGTTGAAGTAGGACGTTTATATACACCTTAGCCAAATACATTTAAAACTTCCTGACTGATGTCTTGAGATGTTGCTTCAATATATCCACATCATTTTCCGTCCTCATGATGCAATCTATTTTGTGAAGTGCACCAGTCCCTCCTGCAGCAAAGCACCCCCGCAACATGATGCTGCCACCCCTGTGATCCACGGTTGGGATGGTGTTCTTCGGCTTGCAAAACTCCCCCTTTTTCCTCCAACGATGGTAATTATGGCCAAACAGTTCTATTTTTATTTCATTAGACCAGAGGACATTTCCCCAAAAAGTACGATCTTTGTGCCCATGTGCAGTTGCAAACCGTAGTCTGGCTTTTTTTGTGGCAGTTTTGGAGCAGCGGCTTCTTCTTTGCTGAGCGGCCTTTCAGGTTTGGTCGATAGGACATAGATACTTTTGTACCTGTTTCCTCCAGCATCTTCACAAGGTCCTTTGCTGTTGTTCTGGGATTGATTTGCATTTTTCGCACCAGAGCTCTTTCCTGAGCTGTATGACGGCTGCGTGGTCCCATGGTGTTTATACTTGTGTACTATTTTTTGTACAGATGAACGTGGTACCTTCAGGCGTTTGGAAATTGCTCCCAAAAAAATTCTGAGGTTTTGGCTGATTTCTTTAGATGTTCCCATGATGTCAAGCAAAGAGGCACTGAGTTTGAAGGTAGGCCTTGAAATACATCCACAGGTACACCCCCAATTGACTCAAATGATGTCAATTAGCCTATCAGAAGCTTATAAAGCCATGACATCATTTTCTGGAATTTTCCAAGCTGTTTAAAGCTACAGTCAACTTAGTGTATGTATACTTCTGACCCACTTGAATTGTGATACAGTGAATTATCAGTGAAATAATCTGTCTGTAAACAATTGTTGGAAACATTACTTGTGTCATGCACAAAGTAGATGTCCTAACTGACTTCCCAAAACTATAGATTGTTAACAATACATTTATGGAGTGGTTGAAAAACAAGTTTTAATGACTCCAACCTAAGTGTACGTAAACTTTCGACTTTATGTTCTCTCCCAGTCCATCCAGTATGTTCTCTCCCAGTCCATCCAGTTCTCTCCCACTCTCCCAGTCCACTGTATGTTCTCTCCCAGACTCTTGGATAGACATAAGGTAAGGTAACCCAGTCCATCCAGTATGCATAATAATACAGTCCATGCTCAAAGGCGATTTTTCAAATGTGTTTAATTTTGAAATATAGGCTAGACCAATTATGTACCAAATACACCTTAAATCAGTTTTGTTTTATGTTTTTCTGCCGTGCGTAATATGCAGTAGGCTATGTATTGTATAACAGCACAATCATCTTAATTCAGTTTTTTTTGTAGGGCTTGGGCTCATAAGCCTAAACTTCCGACTTCAACGGTAACTAGAAAGACTCACAGCTGTAATCACTGCCAACGTTGCTTCTACAAAGTATTGACTCAGGGGTTTGAATACTTATGTAAATTAGATATTTATTTATATAATTTTCAATATGTTTGCTAAAATTTCTAAAATCTTTTCACTTTGTGCCATCAAAAAAACTAAAATATTTCCTGAGCTTTCTTATATCTCCTAGATATGGGACAGATGCTTCAAAGCTTACTTCTTCTTGTACATTTTTTGGGACTGCCTTTTTGCCATTTATGATTGTGTTATTCAATGTGTTTCTATGGGCTATAGTGGTAAAGGCCAAATTCAATATTTTATCAAATATTTTTTGGATACCTAAAGGAGCCCTAAAATTCCCACTCAAATAGCTAAATCTTAAAAACAAATCAATATATTAGCTCCCCTCCAACGGTTAAGACTTTGTTTGTATGTTTACATACCTTATCATGCAGCCCTTGAAGATAATTTAGATACCCACACACTGTTGAAAGTGGGGGCTCGTCGTCGTACAACCCTGATCATACTATCATACAACCCATGTGCTTATTCTTGTACATACTAAAGCGGTCTCAGGTACCCTCATCATGTTTTTGTCCACACAAAATATTGGCTAGAGAACCGTCAAAACATTTTCACAGATTTACACAGCTCTCTATTCTTTCCCGATGGGACACTCAAATAGTTGGTACTGTTTGTGCTCAAATCAATAGGATATCCATACAAATGTGGCCTACAGCTGTGCGTTGGTATCAAGCAATTCACCTAATGTAATAATGGATATCAATAGTTGATTTTCAAAGGAAAAAACAAGTATCATTAGATTAGCACAGCTTGGCCCCAACTCCAAGCTCCAGTTTATAAACACTTACAGTGAACCACATTTGTCATTAAAACAATAATGAAGATAGATGAATAGCTTCACGGCGTGATACAAACATTATACTATGTAGATATACACATAATCTTCTGAGAGTCAACACTAATTAATAGAGATAAGCCTAACTACACGCGACAGTGTTTTGTGAATGCAACAGTTGGTTCTGTGTACTGGCTCACACATAAACACCTCATCTTACAGGCAAGTAGAATTTTGCACTTTGACAAGTAGGCAGCAATAGTGGCAGTTAAACTCCCCATAGGAATTCCATAACAGGTGTGAAAACATGGAAGTATTAAATGACTTACTCCAACTCTTTATCTGTTTTACAAGCAAGCATTATTTTACCTCAGTTCAAAAGTTCTGTAAAGTCAATTAACCCTTGACACTCGTGGGAATTGGCCTACATGGATAGGGCTACATGTAAATGCTTCTTACAGATTACATTTGAAAAGCATATGCATAAGCATGGTAGCAATTGAAAGGGAACATTTTGGAGATTATGGGAAAATTATAAGACCCAAGTTGAGGACAAAACAGTTCACCTGACACAAGACTGAATCCAAACATTACACTGTTGATTTTACTGTACATGCATTTTACATTGCAAATCAAATCAAATTGTATTTGTCATATGCGCGGAATACAACAGGTGTAGACCTTACTGTGAAATGCTTACTTACAAGCCCTTAACCAACAATGCAGTTTTAAGAAAATAGATAAGAAAATATTTACTGAGTAAACTAAAGTTAAAAAATTTAAATAAGTAAAAAAGGAACACAACTAAATAATAATAATGAGGCTATATACAGGGGGTACCGGTACCGAGTCAATGTGAGGGGGTACAGGTTAGTCAAGGTAATTTGTACATGTAGGTACAGTACGGGTAATGTGAATGTGCATTGATAATCAACAGCGAGTAGCAGCAGTGTAAAAACAAAGGGGGGTCAATGCAAATAGTCCGGGTGGCCATTTGACTAATTGTTAAGCAGTCTTATGGCTTGGGGGTAGAAGCTGTTAAGGAACCTTTTGGACCTAGACTTGGCGCTCCGGTACCGCTTGCCTTGCGTGACTGGAGTCTTTGGAAAAATGTTGGACCTTCCTCCGACATGCCTAGTATATACTGTAGGTCCTGGATGGCAGGAAGATTGGCCCCAGTAATGTAATGGGCCGTACGCACAACCCTCTGTAGCGCCTAACGGTCAGATGCCGAGCAGTTGCCATACCAGGCGGTTATGTAAACGGTCAGGATGCTCTCGATGGTGCAGCTGTAGAACTTTTTTAGGATATGGGGACCCATGCCAAATCTTTTCAGTCTCTTGAGGGGGAAAAGGTGTTGCCGTTTCCTCTTCACGACTGTCTTGGTGTGTTTGGACCATGATAGTTGGTGATGTGGACACCAAGGAACTTGAAACTCTCGACCCGCTCCACTAAAGTACCGTCAATGTAAATGGGGGTGTGCTTGGCCCTCCTTTTCCTGTAGTCCAGAATCATCTCCTTTGTCTTGCTCACTTTGAGGGAGAGGTTGTTGTCCTGGCACGACTCTGACAGGTCTCTGACCTCCTCCCCATAGGCTGTCTCATCGTTGTCGGTGATCAGGCCTACCACCGTTGTGTCGTCAGCAAACTTAATGATGGTGTTGGAGTTGTGCTTGGCCAAGCAGTCGTGGGTGAATAGGGAGTCAAGGAGGCGACTAAGCTTGCACACCTAAGGGGCCCCCGTGTTGAGGATCAGCGTGGCAGATGAGTTGTTGCCTACCCTTACCACCTGGGGGCAGCCTGTAAGGATGTCCAGGATCTAGTTGTAGAGAGAGGTGTTTAATTCCAGGGTCCTTAGCATAGTGATGAGCGTTGTGGGCACTATGGTGTTGAACGCCGAGCTGTAGTCTGCTTGAAACATGTAGGTATTACAGACTTGGTCAGGGAGAGGTTGAAAATGTCAGTGAAGACACTTGCCAGTTGGTCTGCGTATGCTCTGAGTACACGTCCTGGTAATCCGTCTGGCCCCGCGGCCTTGTAATGTTGACCTGTTTAAAGGTCTTGCTCACATCAGCTACGGAGAGGGTGATCACACACTCGTCTGGAACAGCTGGTGCTCTCATGCATGCTTCAGTGTTGCTTGCCTTGAAGCGAGGCATTTAGTCTGTCTGGTAGGCTTGTGTCACTCGGCAGCTCACGGCTAGGTTTCCCTTTGTAGTCTGTAATAGTTTTCAAGCCCTGACACATTCGACGAGCGTCAGAGCCAGTGTAGTGGGATTCAATCTTACTCCTGTATTGAAGCTTTGCCTGTTTGATGGTTCATCTGAGGGAATTGCGGGATTTGTGTCCAGTTTAGTGTCCCTCTCCTTGAAAGCGGCAGCTCTAGCCTTTAGCTCGGTGCGCATGTGCCTGTAATCCATGGTTTCTGGTTGGGATATTTACGTACGGTCACAGTGGGGACCAAGTACATACATATTGATGAAGCTGGGGACTGAGGTGGTAGTGCCTTACTCTAAAATTGATTAAATAAAATATTTTTCTCATCGATGTACACACAATACCCCATAATGACAAATCAAAAACAGGTTTTTAGAAATGTTTGCAAATTTATAAATAAATAAAAAATATCTGAAATACCTTATTTACATAAGTATTCAGACTCTTTGCTATGATACTTGAAATTGAGCTCAGGTGCATCCTGTTTACATTGATCATCCTTGAGATGTTTCTACAACGTTATTGGAGTCCACCTGTGGTATATTCAATTGATTGGACATGATTTGGAAAGGCACTAAATACTGTAAGGTACTGTCACGTCCAGGCCTGAGATGACAGGCTGGAGTGTTTTGGTTTTGGTTTTGGTGTAGGGTTTTTCTGTTCTAGGTTATATATTTCTATGTTGGGGTAATGGTTCCCAATTAGAGGCAGCTGAGTGTCGTTGTCTCTAATTGGGAACCATATATATGTTTGTAGTTTTCACTTGGGGTTTGTGGGTTATTGTTTGTACATAGCTGTGTGTTTTGTTCAAGTTATGTTTCGTTACGATCTTCGTGCATTCATTTTGTTGCATATTTGCCCAGTTACGTGTGTTACGTTTTCGGTTAATAAACATGTATACTGGATGCCTCGCTGCGCCTTGGTCTGTCCTTCCCGAAGATCGTGACAGGTACCAAGCCATGAGGTCGAAGGAATTGTCCGTAGACCTCACAAAATCCTGTCTCGAGGCACAGATCGGGGGAAGGGGTACCAAAATATTTCTTCAGCACTGAAGGTCCCCATTCTTATATGGAAGAGGTTTGGATTGGCCAAGACTCTGACCACCTGGCCAAACTGAGCAATTGAGGGAGAAGCGCCTTGGTCAGTGAGATGACCAAGAACCCTATGGTCACTCTGACAGAGCTCTAGAGTTCCTCTGTAGAGATTGGAGAACCTTCCAGAAGGACAACCATCTCTGCAGCACTTTACCAATCAGGCCTTTATGGTAGAGTGGCCAGGTGGATGCAAGGTGGTGGCAGCATCATGCTGTGGGGATGTTTTTCAGTGGCAGGGACTGGGAGACTAGTCAGGATCGAGGGAAAGATGAATGGAGCAAAGTACAGAGAGATCCTTGAAGAAAACATGCTCCAGAGAGCTCAGGACCTCAGACTGGGGCGAAGGTTCACCTTCCAACAGGACAATGACCCTAAGCACACAGCCAAGAGAATGCAGGAGTGGCTTCATGACAAGTCTCTGAATGTCCTTGAGTGGCCCAGCTAGAGCCCAGACTTGAACTACCTGGAAATACCTGAAAATAGCTGTGCAGCAACGCTCTCCATCAACCTGACAGAGCTTGAGAGGATCTGCAGAGAAGAATGGGAGAAACTCCCCAAATACATGTGTGCCGAGCTTGTAGCGTCATACCCAAGAAAACTCAAGGCTGTAATCGCTGCCAAAGGTGCTTCTACAAAGTACTGAGTAAAGGTCTGAATACTTATGAATGTTTTATATTTAGTTTTTTATAAATTTGCAAACATTTATAAAAACCTGTTTTTGCTTTGTCATTATGAGATATTGTGTGTAGACTGATGAGGGGGAAAAGCAATTTTAAAATAAGGCTGTAAAGTAACAAAATGTGGAAAAAGTCAAGGGGTCTGAACACTTTACAAATGCTCTGTAGGTGCAAAAAAAGCTTTAAAAAATGACAAGGGTTTGCGTAAGAGAACTAACTGGTATCTCCAAATGGACACACTCCAAAGTGTGCACAGTTTCTAAGTAATTTCAACACACTTTTATGACTCAAAGAAGAATCTTCAACTATAAGCTTCTTTTTTTTTACTTCTCCTAGCTGTGCCGTTGAGGAACTAGAGCAAGCACACTGGTTTTGTTTGGAACACAACCCTGTATCCCCGTCATCACACAATTACTGTTGTTGTTTACGCAATCCAAAAACAGCCCATTATATATCGCAATCTGTGTGAGCTGGGCATCATTTGAAAGCTTGTTAAATTGCCAACATGCCTACCTAAGTTATAAAATTTGATCTTACAGTATTAGGCTTCCACATGGCAATTCAGTGAAACGGATTCTAATTTTGGTGCGCATAGAAAGGAGTCGAGTGCATTCTTCACAATTGACAAACATAGGCTCCTTCTGTTCAGAAAAACCCAGGGCATAACGTTATGTCATCTTGTAACTGTACATCAAACATTGTGATCATAAATGTTGACAATATTTATGACGTGAGTTTTACAGTATGGAAATGGGAAGTGCACATTTGGACTCACAGGTGTTTGGCTTGCTTGTATGACATCAAAGCTGTATTTTTTTATAATCCTAAATGTCTCATCTTTCAAAAAAAATAATGTTTACAGCATTTCCTTCACTCAGATAACCAAAAATGTGCAAAAGTTGCTCAATTTCCGCGAGGGATGGGGCCAACTTCTTGTCGCTTGCGATGCCCAAGTTCAGAACGTCTGTCAGTCAAAACCCATACAGCGCTGTGAAGTGCAGAGCCTATGCTCTGATGTCATTTATAGCATGTTACTGTACAGCCACTGCGTTCCAATTTAGGCAGTGTAGAGGGCTACGAATCTGGTGAAACTCCTATCCCATGCTTATACCCCATTAAACTAGTAAGCTGTGTTGCCTGTAGGTAAGATACGCGAACTTCCTGTTTACACGTCGGACCAAGCTTGTAACACGTGAAATCGCTCTGCCTCATTCCCCTAATCATGTCTCACTTTCTCACGCTACTCCCAACTCTCCCACACTCCTAAGAAAGAGAGGAACCACAGACTGCCTTGTAGTCCCCTTTTTCTGCACTGCCAGGGGCTATGTAGCCAGGGTTTTACTGAGGGGCAGCCAGCCTGCACAGAGGAAACAGCCAAAGCCCTAAACACAACACCAAACACACTCAGCTCTAGTCACTGGCATTAGATTAGCACACCCAGGGTGAATCACCAGGAGTCACTGACACAGTCATCCTAGTGGCTCTCACTCACACACCAGGTGAAGCAATAAGGGCTCTGTTATGGTAGCCCGGGGCAGTCACAATAAAATTAATCTGCAAACAGCATGAACATGTATAAAGCACACTTAAACACTATGCCTCAGGGACATTTCTTCTTTTTTTTCCTGAAAGAAGTCCTCACCCTTCCCTCCTTGGCAGCCAAGTAATTACATAGATTGGAAATTACTCTTCAGAAGAAGACACTTGTATTATATGACAGAGAGAATGGCCCCAATAGTCGAATCGGCATCAACTTCATTTAAAAGTAAATATGTGTTTACAGGGCCGCGCGTTAGCTTCCCCCTCCAAGATTATGGAAGCATTGTCTGCTCTAATTGTGTTTGGTAATGTGTTTTCAGAAACACTGTTATTGGTATTCATGGTATTCATGCAGAAATAAATGCCTCTTCCTGTTCATGGAGGCTGGGGAAGATTACAACAGCGAGAGAGAGAGAGGTAAGGGGAGAGAAAGGGAGTGAGAGACAGAGAGAGAGAGAGAGGGCCTTCACTAGTTACCACAGCCACAAAGTCAAAATGTGCTTTTCTTTTGGTCTTCATTTAAGGTTGGAAATAGGAATAAGGTTAGCAGGGTTTATGACTTTGTGAATGTGGTAACTAGTGACGAACGATAAAGTGAGAGAGAGAGAGAGAGAAACCCTGTTTCGAAAGTGTTCGGACACGTCTAGGCTTCATAATTAACCTCTCAGAACCTTCTCAAGGCCAGGATTGTGGGGCTCATGCCAGTGAGCTGTTCCTTCTTTTCACTGGCAGATGTGACTCGGACTGTGCTTTCATGTGTTTATTTACTTGTTTCCCTCTCAGTGCCGCCTTTCCCTTTCATGAGCGTGACTTTAGGTGGCAGAAATGCACATGATGCCAACAGGCATCCCTGCCGAGTGCCTCAAAGAACGTCCTCACCAACATCAATAAACCCACTCCTTGTTAGGAAGAGAAATAGCAGGGCTCTTAAGCTTCCAGAAGGATGGATGGCATGGATCTCTGGGGGTGACCTCATTCTGCATCTGCAAGGGCATCTGTGTCGGGCTTGTGTGTGTGTGCGCATCATACAAATCGTTATTAGATAACGCAGACACACACACACACACACACACCTGTTACTATGACATGAAAACCTCAACTGAATGGGCTTAAATGCTGCTTTGTGATACAATACAAACAATATGTGACTAATGTTTGCCTCTGGTGTCAATTATAGAAGACTCCACATGATTATAACTGGTCACTGTCTTTCAAAACAATGTTCCTCTGTCTTTCTTTCTCAACCACCATTTTAGCATTCAGGTAAACCAGGTGTTTGACTAATCATCAACCAATCTCTCCATAGAACAATGCCACAAATTTGATGTTTCACCACATGAAGTCATCACCAAGGGTGTCAAGGATTAATGTTAGTGTTTGCTCAGTAGTGGCGTACAGGACGTAGTTATAGCAGGACCAGGATGGAGTGACTGTAGCTCATTTCCCCTCAACATTGTGGGCTGGCTGGTTGTTAGTGGTGTTTTGTAGGACTGAGGGAGAGGGTCTTTGCAAGTACAAAATCAAAGGAGAAGGGGAAAAGGCGACCTAATTGTTGTGCATCCGCACAGTAAAGCAAAGTACAGTGTTTGCCTTTAAAATGAATCCTTCCTTCTCTGCCTCAAATCAATCACACATCAGACGGGAAAGGGTTGAAGCAGATGTCCCACTCTATTGCTTTCATTGGTCAAAGTATTTCGAATCGGTGATCATGTCAAAGTAGGGAGGAGAGAAGGAAATAGGCATCAATCTATTGGAACTGAGCGAGATGTCTCTTGCAGAGCAGAAGCATGACGACTGTCTGTCCTGAGGGGCCACTCCTAATCACTGACCAGCAGGGTGTGGAGCGCATAGAGAGAGGAGAGCGCACCGTCCTTAATCCTTCCCTTCGCCACTAAGTTATGCATCAAGAAAAAGCTTTTTCCCTCTAAATGGATGTGTCCCTTAATCCTTAGCTCCTGAAACCAGTTTAATCTGAACCAAAAGTCATTAAAACAGTAAAGGGATACCACAAAAAGACTTTCAAGCCAATTGGCTTAACGCTAACGTGATTAGATCATTGATCTCCGAGCAAAGCCGCGGGCCTCCAGGTGCGAAATGACTATTTAATGAAATCAGGGAACTCTTGTTACTAGAAAATGACTGATCAAAGTTAAGGCCAGGTGACTGGGGTGGCATTTGGATCCATGTAGCTGGGCAAAGGTATTTATTCTCATCTATCCCCTCTTGACATTAGGGAGAAGGTATAGGGGCTGAAATGTTCTAATCCTGTATTAGATACTGTCTTCGTCTCTATGCATCTTTAAGAGGGGATGGATGGCCATCGAAGGTCTTCTCAGCTCCGATAGCGATACCTATAGAATAATATGCCGTCAGTCAAAGAAGATGCAATAGCATTATGGCTTTGATTAAATGCAAGGACAAGCACCATTTTCATTGTGTTAGTAAAAATGACCCTAAGCCATTTGTTTCTTTACCAACCTGCAGCCTATTCAAAAGGCTGGCTTACTCCCGCTACACCTTGAAATAGGTTGCTTTCGATGATATCATAATACCCAAAATGCACCGCGGCCAACACCTCCTACCCTCATCTCCTTTAATCCTTGACATCCTTGAGAAGATTACAATTGTTCTCTCCTATTTCCCAGAAATAAATGATTGTTTTATCAGTCCTCTTTCCTAATTAATGAGACCAGATGAAATATCACTTAATTTAAAATGTAATTACAGGCCATAATATTTCCTTCATTAGACTGCCTGCTAATGCTATGCAATTTCAATCGCTGATGAATGTTCTGTGTATAAAAACAGGAACATTTATGGCTGGGACCTCCCCAAGAGCACTTTCAGATCAGATTTGATTTCCTTTACTGGAAATATATCTATAGGCAAAATGCTAGAATAGCCCACATTTACAGTACATGTAACAAACCGCACTTTGCAATTATACAAGATAAAAGGTTAATACAAACTTGCTAATGAATATTAATGATACAAATCACGCACAATCTTTGACACTCTTGCCCATTTAATTGCAATGGGCAGAGGCCCCCTCGTTTCAATTACCTTTATTGTTGCTAACACTGATGTCCTTCCATTTGGAGTAGCAGAGTTCTGCATAAGCATACTGCATTAGATGAGTATTTAAAACCATTATTGTAACCATGACCAAAGTAGTAACTTCTACCCTTAAGTGGGTTTTGCTTATGCAATGGGAATGGTCATTAATTGGGGTAATGATGCTTGCAGACCGTTTCACTTTTTCGTCTCAATCGTGTGGTTATGGTTTTGCACTGTGCAGACTGGCTTTAGTCCAGGCCAGGGTCGTTAGTAATGTATATCATTATTTCTACCATTTGTTGCCACTTAAAGGAAGGATTAACTCATTTTGAATGTTTTATTGTTTTTGTGCATATCTGAGCGATATTCTATTGACTCCCGGGGTTGTTTCATGTTTGGGCTCCCGAGTGGCACAGTGGTCTAAGGCACTGCATCTCAGTGCTAGAGGTGACACTATAGACCCTGGTTCGATTCCAGGCTGTATCACAACCTGCTTCGATTGGGAGTCCCATAGGGTGGTGCACAATTGGCCCAGCGTCGTCCGGGTAAGGGTTTGGCTGGGGTAGGCTTTCATTGTAAATAAGAATGTTTTCATGTGTATCGGAGCTATTGCTGTTCAAGTATGACGTAGCATTTCAATAAAGCCGTTCACACTACACTGAAGGTTAACCTCTTCCAGCTAGGGTCCCATTTTCCGAATTTTCGCCTGTCTGACGTGCCCAAAGTTAAATGCCTACCACTCATGGCCAGAAACTAGGATATTTACATATTTAGTACTATTGGATAGGAAACACTCTGAAGTTTATAAAACCATTAAGATATAGTCTGTGGCTATTCCAGAACAGATTTAGCAGGCAAAAACCAGAGAAATTTCTGTCCGAATTTATTTTCTTTGGCTCTCCTCTCATTTTGAAGCCCATGTAATATTTTCTATGGGGAATAGGACCGAGGTTGCAGTACTTATGGCTTCCACTAGATGTCAACAGTCTCTGGAAAGGGTATGGAGGAAAAAGCTCTGACCAGATCCTTAGAGAGAGAGAATTACTACGGGTAGGGAAAATAGGTAAACAGGCGTGCACGTTCACGAGAACGTGAACGCGCCCAGCGCGACCAACTTTCTTTTAGATCTTTTAACGTTTCACTTACCGTTCTTGTAAAATATGATCGCTATTATTCATAAAAAGAATACATAAGGATGCATTATTAATGATATTTGATTTGTTTGTGAAAAGATGAGAGGTATAATTTGAACGCGATCCCTTCACTGTAAAGCGGGCGAGTAGACTGACAATGCTTGGTGGAGTAGCTGAGCGTAGCGTGCCAAAAACAACGGATATTTATGGATATAATTATTTACTTTTTCTAACAAAAGAACCATGGATTATCTTGTTTGGACACTTGGGAAGACCTCAGAAGAAGTTATTTGAAAGGTAAGCGATTTATATTAGCTGTGATATGGATATTTTGAGAACCGAGCTGGATATGAATTTATGCTAATGTGGAAAATATGTGAGGTACTAGCCTCAAACAATCAAATGTAGTGCTTTCGCCGTAAAGCCTTTTTAAAATCTGACAACGCAGTGATATTGCCAAGAAGCAGAGCTTTTGATGGCTATGCAACACTATGCAACACTTGTATATCGAAGTTAAATATTACGAATATGTATTACGAATATGTATTTTGAATTTGGCGCGTTATGTTTGCTCTGAAAACGATCCCGCTAAAGGGATCGGCGCGCTAAGAGGTTAATAGGAATATGATTTTTAGATCAAGAAAATGTCTATTATACATGTCAGATTTCAATACTGGCCAATGTCATAGGTTGTCCTCTCTCGAATGAGCCATTGATCATATTTTTACGATATTCCTACCTCGAGAGGTTCCACCACATTTCTCCTATTTGTCTGCCTCTTCAGTCCAGGGTGCATTGCATGGTGTCGTTGCATGGTCGTTGTGAATGTCAGACTCTACTCTGCGAGGCACATTGATCTGTAGGTTGAACATGGTGAGATTGTAGACTCCTAAATTGACAGTGCAGTTTGTTTAGGTGAATTTACAGCTAACTAGCTACTTCACATGCTGATATTGACTTTGGAATTATTGTGTGTAGCTACATATGCTAGCTACCTATCTAGTCAGCCCATAGATAGAGCATTGCATTGTGGGTTTTGTTGTCGACTTGAGCTGCAACAGATTTCCACAACAATATACCAAAGTTATTATAACAACAAAATGTAAATATATATTTATATTGTTCTCACATATTAGTGTTATTTAACGCAGTAAATTATAGGAATTGGGGGTATTGGGGTGGATCTTTCCTTTAAGTGCCAATCTTAGTATCTTTGTAAATTTTCTTAAGAATTTGAATGATTTGGATAATAATCTATGTTTTTAAATGGTTTGTTGAAAAAGGTTTAGTTATTTACAACCATTTCCTCACTATTTCCCATTGAAGTTCGACTACATTTGCAAAAAAAATAGATTTTCAACTCAATATCTATAAGCTTCAGCAAAGATGTTAATTGTTTACCAATGTTTGGAATCATCGGTGGGGCGGTTGAAAACACACACATGGAAAACATGCTGATTTGGCAGTTTGTTGCAAAATATCCTGCTGCTGGCTACGTTTTGATGATGGATTTTGAATAATGCAAATATGATAAATTAGATGGCAAATAGGATTTTCGCTAATTAATTATAATTAATCATGTTGAAGTCTTCTGAGGTGCAGTCCCTGATAATACTGTCGGTTTGATGCATTGCCCATATGAGGAACAATGCCTGGATCAACCGCTGTCTTCAGGCAGAACTGAGCTCAGACTGTTCCTCAGTTCCAATTTTTTCTTTTTTTTCTTGAATGTGTCCTCCTCGTTCTGCTCCACAGATGGGATTTCATTTTAATTTACAGTTACCCAGATCAATTCGTCAACTCAACACATGTGGGGGGTGTCTTCTGCTGAGGTGGGCTCCTGAAGTAGACAGTGGGGATAGATGTTGGGAGTCCTTTGTGTGTGTGAGACGGTGTCTGCGGTTGTCTCAAACACTCCAGGAGCAGGACACCGGATAGGTCAATCTAGGCATCACACTGGAACCTTTGTATTGTTGTGTTTGCAGTGTGTGTCTCGGTCCGCCTCATGTGCAGAGCGCGTAGCCTGCCGACGCACTGATCTAAAGCGCTTACTGGGAAGTCTAGCCTTTGTCTCCTAGACTTAGCTCTCTTGCCGTCTTTTTCTCCACTGTCATTCCAGTGGCATGGCTCTGACAAATCCTGTGTGCAGTAACGGTGGGAAAATAAAAAATACTGTATCTCTGATCTACCTTCTCTTCTCCATAATCCCCAGAGAAAGAGAGCTTTAGCTGCTCACGGCTCCTTAAACGTCTGCCAAGGGTCTGCTGGGCTATTAAGAGGAGAGGGGGAGGGAGATGTTAAGACAGGTATAGATAATCAACCAGTGTCAGGTATGGTATCGGGGCAAAACAGTTGAGGATTTATTGTGTGCACAGTTCATGTATTGTGCATGTACTATTGAACAGCACAGTGAGAGAGAAGGTTTATTTTTTTATTTTTGCCCTAGCACTACAAAGCTGATTCACATAATCAAAGCTTGATGATGAGTTGGTTATATCAGCTGTGTAGTGCTAGGACAAAATCTTAAATGTGCACCTGGGGATGGTTTGGGATACCCCTTCTGTACACAACTGAGATGTTTTTTTCCCAGACTGCTGCATCTAGTATTTATCCAGCCCGGAATCCATCGCAAATTGACATCTGGAACACGTAAACGTATAGGAAAGGACAAGGACTTGTCTTGGATGGAAACATTTTGTTCTCTAGTGAAAGATCCACAGATGATGCACTGTCAAATACACACATCAAGCAACAAAACTTCAAGGGCAACTCAATATTCTGCTCACAGTATGTGACAAAGCCATAAACACAGCGCATCCAGACGGTACAGAGCCATGGGGAGAACAGCAGCCAGCAGCATCCTTTGAGTGATCGCATAATGTTGTCTTTGGATCAGCCCGTGGAAGCTATGTCACAGATCATTCATGTTACCGGTGTTGTATACATTAAAAACAAGGGACAGTGATTGGTGGAGGCTCTCCTCGGCAACGGAGGAGAGCCTATTGAAAATGCTTGTGCGACTTAGACAAGACGGTGATGTCATCAGGCTGGATGGAACATGCATTTCCTCATGCTGTCTGTCTGCCTGCTGTGTGTGTTGACACAGTGTGCAGGATACAAACACATCCTATATGCTGCTGCCTCACCCTTACAGTGCCCTCTAAACTAGACTGTATGGACCACAGACTAGACAGCTAAACAATGCCATATTCACTGGTGCTGTTTCTATCACAGGTGTAATAAATCCTTGTAATTGATATTGATAACTGAGCAGGATTACAACGCAGTTAAACATGTGTTTATGCATTCATTGAAGGTGTATGATGTGATATCATAATTATTCTGTCATCATTGTTATTATCAGATTATCTATCCATGTGTTGCTGTTTAAAAGGCCTGTGGGATGGTGGGTTGTTGCCCCAATGCCCAACGTTATATTCTGGGATTAGTTGCTGTATACTGGAACTCAGTGAGCTATACATGTAAATACGTTTTTTCATGTATGCAGCCTGTGCTCTTTCTCCTCACCCCCTCCTACTAATCCTTGCACAATATGAACAATACCTCAGGCAGAGAGGGACACTCCAAAGCGTGGCCCCTCACTCTGAGCACTGATTTCATGCACAGGACAAGAGAGTGTGTGTGCCTCAGGCCAGTCAGCCCACATGACTTACATACAGTCTTCTGCTGCTCCCTTTACAAAACCAACCTCTCAAAAAGGCAGTGGTGTACTCAAAGCTGTGGTGGCGTGTTAGTCTGGTTAGGGGCTACTTTTGTACGGCAACATGCGTGGCGAGTTTTCTTTAACAACGTACCTCTTTAAATCCCAGGGCCCTGTGTTGTTTCAGCTGCTAGCTCTTAGCCTGGGACTTCTTGACAAAAGGGACAGTGAGGATGGTCAGTGAGGCCAATAAAACCTTTTGCTTTTCATCCCAGGGCCTGCCACAAGCTGTCATGGCTGCATATTTTTTTTTGTTTGTTGAGAAGACAGACTCTCTCTGGCCTGGGCCACGCCGTAAAGTGTGTCATAAATGTGAATGTTTTTTATAAGCCTGGGTAGAAATGTTACTGGTGTTATTGCTATCATTATGTATACATACCTAACATTTATGCTAGCACTTCATCTTGACATAGGCGTCATAATAGACCATTCATAGAAACACAAGCTGTGACACGGACAGTGACAGTTCTTCTGGCGGTAGTGAACCACAGATCGGTGGGAAGTGTTGATTTGTGGCGCCACATTCCAGTGATAGATCCGCTGATTGTTGAAAAAACAGCTTGACTCGATGCAGGTGCTGTTGTCCCCATCCAGTCCCATCCGACGGCCATGTCTGGTGATTTGCTGGAACCCATTTGACAGGGATGCTTCATCCTTCACTTTCATTGTATCATAAAGCACTCTGGTGCTGGTGCTAGTGGTTAGGCTTTGTCATCATTACGGTGTCAGTGGGACCAGGGGGAGTTAGGTGAAACCGGAGCTAGTCACCCATGTCTCAGCCTGGTGGAATTAGATCATCTGGCCATACGTCTTCATGGGATGTTCCCCAAAGACATCCTGGACAATGTGACACACAGCAAGGGCAGTCGAAACTGTCTAGTGCCCACAGCTAGCAATAAGCTTCTAATATTTACTGACATCCACCTATGATGCTTAAAAGAGACCATGTCTCACCATGTGAGATCTCTGCAAGTGAAGAGCTATGTCTAGATCTGTTTTTTCAAGGCTGAAAGCAAACAAAAATACTGTTCTAGCCTTTAAATGTTCTGCAAATTACATGGGCTCTTTGATTTATGCAATAAAATGTTGACACGGGTTTCTGGGTATGTTTGCCAGTGCCAGATTTGGTCAGCTGACTACTCAAATAGAAGCTGCTTCACCTGAGAATGAACCTGATATGAGCCGTGCTTGTGCTGCAAACGAACAGCGTCTCTCAGATGGGGGTGCGTTAAGGTACTGCAGACTGCAGACTGTGTCTCTGCCTGTGAGCTGGTGGGAGGTACGTACATTACACACTGATCTCAGCTCAGTTTGCCGGGAAGGCGGGCGGCGGGGCGATGATGTAATGTTCTGCACTGACTGTACTCAACAGCGCTCGCTCGGATCTTATCAGACTCCATCGGAGACAGAGACAGAACAGTCTGCATCATGAAGCACCATCATCATCCTCATCTGCATGGTTATTCATAGGACTGTGTATTCTTATAT
Source organism: Brachymystax lenok tsinlingensis (assembly GCA_030435695.1). Classification (NCBI taxonomy): domain Eukaryota; kingdom Metazoa; phylum Chordata; class Actinopteri; order Salmoniformes; family Salmonidae; genus Brachymystax; species Brachymystax lenok. The sequence goes on along the minus strand of CM059786.1, from coordinate 9,230,223 downwards.
TAGTATATATGTACTCTTGGTGTTTGAATTGTGCCATTTTGATCTGATTAAGTCTGATGCAGTGCGCTACATGGGGTGAACTATAGTTCACAGAAGGAGGGTACTGCTAAATGTACTCAGCATATAGCCCACTTCTTCTAGTATGATTGAAGGAATCACCATCTACTACCATATGAATCAGTTCTCGTGCTTTCATAGGATTATAACTAGATAAGAGAGCGGATATAACTTAAGAAAGATAGGTTGGACAGTTTAACGGCACATCGCATATTCCTATCCATTCACCTTGTATAATGTATAAATTACCAAATTAATGAATTGCTTTTTACAACATCTGCAATGGGACCCATCAATTTACACTATACTCTCCCTCCCCTCCTCTAGTGCCATGCAGTCATTTCAGAGAAATCATACGATCCCAGTCCTTTTGTAATAGAGGGGTGACCACATTATACTGTGGGTTTTATGCCATGTAATTAAAGAGATCACTGGTTTATGTCCTGGGCAGGCGTGGACCCCTCTGATTCACAGCCCTGTAGGCAGTAAAGTCTTGGTTATACTTTTTACAACTCTTATACTTTCATTGTCCTCATACTCTGTTTTAACGGCTAAAGGAGGTACAAACGTTACTGAATCTACTTAAGGTGCAAAGACAGAGCATTGTTGGGCGGGAGGGAAACCTTGTAGGTAGGGTTCTTTCCCTGACTGGGTGACTTGGCCAGGGAAAAAAATGCCAGGCCCTATAGTTATAGGCTTTAAATAGGGCGCATGGGCTTTTCCTGGTCAGGTCATGTGGTCAGGAAAACCCCCTTGGTCCGACTCATGGTAATGGCCTGTGCCTATTGAAGTGCAAAGTACAACAATGGTGACACACCTGACTCACAGCCTGGTTATTTCACTGGCCTAGCCTAGCACACTGTCACTGAACCCACTGGCCCTGTGGTCATGTGTGTGTCAGAGAGAGAAAGCCAGAGTCAGAGAGAGTGAGGGAGAGGGAGATGAGTCAGTGGAACACTTGTCAGGTGATGTCATCTTCCGTGATCACTGATGACTGGTCCCAGCTGTTTTAGCGCAGTGAGACACATGCTAGCGCACCTGTCTGAGGATCAACTCGTTATACACCACCATACAGTACCTCTAGTGAGACAGCTCTCATAAGGCCCACTGATAAGACAGGGGAGTTCCAATGGGCACAGTGTGGCTTTAACAGAGCATAAGTGCATGCCATGGTAACTGGACAAAAAGTATGCCATTGTAAGGGGGACAAAAAGCAGCCCACTAGTTTCACAAAATTGTCTCAACTGAACAGACCTCTTTTCAGAGTACAGCATGTTCAGATTTGTGTCCTTTCACAGAGCACTATTTCCTGAAAGACAGATGCTTATTTTGATACTAAAGCAAGGAAGGTGCAACACGTTCGAAAGAAGCCACAGGCTCAGCCTGTGGGATAATACCATGACTGCATTAGTGACACATACAGCTAGGTCATTGTGATTATGCTCAGATGCAGTCACCCACTATGCCATCACCATCATACTATCACTCAGATAAGTCACTTTACACTAGGAAACAGTCCAGGTTGATGTTATGCATTGCTTTATTGTAATAGAGTTGTGGATGGGGGGATTGAAAAAAAAAATGATATCCTGCAGAGTTGGAAATTCATTTCAGAACCTTGAGTAAAGATAAGTTCCGCTTGTACCACTTGTACACTCAGTTTCTTCTCAGTGGTCGTATGCAGACAGTACAACAAGACAAAAGCTTTTCACGTATTAAATCAAGAGCCATTTCACAGTAATAGCTATACTTTGTAATGGCCATCGCAGCAGAATAACTCTGATTTATTCTGTCCGGCAATCAGTATCTTTGAGGGTTAAGATTGATGAGCATTAAGTAGCACTATTAACTGTAGGGAGAAAAGTGTCCGAATCTGAACCCCACCACCGGCTACACACTCAAAGTAATCATGTGAAAAGGGAACAATTTGACAGCCCAATTCACAAATACTGTAGATGGTAACTGCGGACACATTTTCTTAATGAATATGTGAATGACTCAGTGCATTGATTTCTATTGTGTGGAGAAAATGGGAAATGTGCTAGCAGGACTGTCTGGTAGTCCGGTTTCCAGTCATTGATGTTTCATTTGTGAAAATGTTGCATATGCTGAAACCAGCAGATTGTATGTATAATATTATAAATATGACCCTTTTAGGAGTGGCCGTTTTAGTAGGGGGATAATTTCAAACTGTCCTTCATCATATTAGCACAGACCTTTAATTGACTACCAGTACGGCTTCTACTGAGTTTGCAGATCACAGCAATATTCCCTGATTGGTTCTCGACATATTAAAACATTAGCGTTTGAGATGAAGGGTCTGATTTACAGAACTAGAGAGGTATAAGAGTGAGTCCCCTATAGATTGCATATAGACATCTAAGTGACATACAGTATATACTATAGTATCTCTTTATGAAATGTTATTGAAGTGTAACAGTATGCTGTGGTGTCTTGCATTTTCACTGTACTTTGGCTGTTTGCCTTTTTCACTTCAGGGCTTATTGTACAGGCATGAGCCAACAAAAGTGTATTTCTTACATGCAATACTCTGAAATGAATCAAGTGTAAGCTAAATAGCATCCCAAAACTTTTCTAAAGACAGCTGCAAAAGTGCTGCACAACACTTGCCTCCAGTTCTGAATCACCTATAAAACACTTCTAGTGGAGAAAATATTTCCTGGACGGTCAGCAGTACTTTATCACTGGACTGGATCATTAAGAAGCGGATCCAGGTCTAAACTATGCAGACTCTAACTCCTGCAGTGCACCTTAAGGCCTTGGAGACTGGCATTCCTGTGCACAAAGGTACATTATGGCAGAGAATGACAGGCCTAAGTCCTCTCTGAGGGGTTTAAGACAGAGAATGAGAATGATGATAAATTGCATGGTGAGTGGGGCTGAGTGCATGATCGGAAAGGCCTCTCCTACCAAAGAGCACCATCTGCTGTCAGTTTGGGCAATTCCTTCTAGTGCACTGCTGACATGCTCACATGTTAAAGGGCCATACTGGGAATAGATCACACTGTTGTTATGGCCTCACTGATGGAAGAGAGAGAGCTCTGGACTGAGATGTATAGTGTGTAGGTAAGCAGCAAATAACAAGGTTTTCGTTTTTTACCTGGTGAAAAAAAAGGTTTTCTTTTTTAAATACTCCCTCTGTTACATTGATTAAAATGGTCCTGATAATGTTTTTAGCATGTTTTCTGAATAGTGCTATCGTTGTAATGATTTTTCCCTTAAGTAATATATTGGGTGTTGTGGGGTTTCAGGGATTAGGAAATATAAATACTATTTATGTGGTGGGGAGATGGGTAGCCCAAACACATTTTCTTCAATAATGGTCACTTCTGATTTAGAGTAATAGCAGCGTTGCAAGATTAAAGGCAGTAACTTGCCAATGTAGGAGTTCAGTGTGAGCTCTCTCCCTCCCTCAATTTAAAACAGTGGTCTCCCCTGCAGTAAGTGCTTGCCTTGTAGCTGGCAATATTAAATCCTCTGAACCACGTGTGCTACAAGAGTGAAGAAACTAGGGGGCGAGAAGCCCCGCCTAGTGCCAGTATCAAATGGCCATATCTGGCCTCTTAAAACAATAAGCTGTTTATGGTCAATTTTAGCAAACTAAAGTACCTCTGAAGGCTGCCTTCTCCTGAAACCCCATACCGCTTGGAGCAACAGAGAACAGAAAGTACAAGGCAGACCAGACTCAATACAACAACCCATATGCATTCTACCGTGTCCATCTGGGCCCATTGGCACACAACCACATAAAACACAAGACTATCTTGGCCGCAATCATCTGCGGCTGGACACGACAGTACACTGCAGAGAGGTGAAATGATACCCATAGTTCTTTCGTTCCCCCCTCTAGTAAACTAGGTTTATCCAAAGACTGATAGACATTCTGTGGTTTTTAAGCCAAAAGGATGTCTTATGACTAGACCATTAGTGAATCCCCTGGGTTCAGAGGAATTACATATTTCTAGGATGAGGTTTTGGGTCAATATCAAAGCCAAGGCTCCCTGTCATCTCCTATTGCATTCTGGGGGCCCTAAAGCAGCCTAATTGTCAATAAGAAGAGGTGGTATTGACACCTGTGACACCCTGCTGGTTGTTCTATAGACTCAGACCTTTTGGTCTGCTGCAGAGGGCCAGGACCTGTCTCAGAGAGTGACTGGCCATGCCAATAATAAAAATGTTGCAATTTATGAAATGCCAGAACCATCAAAGCACTGATCAATGGTATCCATAGTCCTCCCATACAGCTTTGTGGGAATTGATTCCCATAGCTAATATTTTTATCCAAAGGTCCGAGGATCTCTGCGAAGAGGTGAATGCATGAAAGGGAATCCGTGTTCAGCAGGTGTCCAGTTAGAGACACATTTTCAATAGGATTTGTGTCAATCAGATTGGATGACTGGAAAGTGATGAGCCCTCGTTGACCCAACACGATTGTGTGTCAATCAATGGAAGATGGGCCAGGAGATGAGTGTCGATAAGGGCGAAACCCCAAGGTGGATGTTGGTCAGCTGAGCAACATTTCAGCACAAGTCATTTTGTTACCAACAGTCAGGTGATGTACAGTACATAGGATGGATATAAGATAGCAAGGTATAAGAGGAGGAGTATTGAAAAGATGATCTATTCTAGACAGCTCTTGCCCAGAGGGAGCAAACTGAAGTAGGCTGCATTAGTGCACATCAATGCCAGAGTATAAGGCCTTGGACTAGTGGATGAGTGTTATGTTGAGATACACCCTCTGGTGACTCGGAATCACTTTAGAAGGTTATACTCCTCTTCAAGAAAACAACCATTCCCATTATATACTGAGAAGACAAATATTATTAAAATAAGTAGTGTGTCATAGCTGCATTATGTATGCTTTACAGCTTGACCTGGATAACAAATGCAAAAAGGCTGTTCACGGTTTATCCAGATGTCCATTATATGGATTTCCAGGCTAGGCAACCTGACACAATACATCCACGGTGAGACCTGACTTCAACCTCATGCTGACTCTGTAGTTACCAGCATCCCTGTCTTTATGAAAACACAGGCAGAAACGGTGACAGTAACACAGAAATGATCTCTGGAATGGAGGAGAACACTTGGGGGCATGATAAATAAGTAACGGCATTTCCAAAACTGAGCATTGCATTGTGTTGTATTTGTTGACACGGCAACGGGGAGAAGACAAATAAATAAATAAAGCTTGGTGGAAATGTGCAAGCTGTTGTTCGCTCACTGTTAGAATGCTGTTGAATGTATACTTAACTACTCACAGCTCAAATGTATACTTTAGATTGAAGGTGTACAGTAGGCTGTATAAATACTACTTCTGCTTTATGTGTCATCCTTTCAACTATGTGATGTATTGACTCAAACCAAACCGCTCCTAAACTGTTCTAAATGTTTTGGTATTTCATAACCTACACGGAGTATACCAAACACCTTCCTAATATTGAGTTGCCCCCTTTTGCCCTCAGAACAGCCTCAGTTCGTCGGGGCATGGACTCTACAAGGTGTCGAAAGCCTTCCACAGGAATGCTGGCCCATGTTGACTCCAATGCTTCCCACAGTTGTGTCAAATAGGCTGGATGTCCTTTGGGTGGTGGACCATTCTTGATACACAGGGAAACTGTTGAGCGGAACAAGCCCAGCAGCATTGCTGTTCTTGACACAAACCGGTGCGCCTGGCACCTACTACCATACCCCGTTCAAAGGCACTTACATATTTTGTCTTGCCATTCACCCTCTGAATGGCACACACACACAATCCTTGTCTCAATTGTCTCATGGCTTACAAATCCTTCTTTAACCTATCTCCTCCCCTTCATCTACACTGATTGAAGTGGATTTAAGAAGTGACATCAGTAAGGAATACTAGCTTTCATCCTGGATTCACCTGATGTTCTTAATGTTTTGTATATTCAGTGTAGGAAAACATTATCCCACATACACATCCCACCTAGGAAATATGTTGCGTTTATAAATAAATAATGAAGAGTGATGAATAAATCCAAGTCACCATGCAGAAGGTAATCAATGTATTAACCTGAGATTCAATACTAAACCATCTTTTGGTCGACGGTGAGCACTTGTTTGGTTTAATTGCAACAGTGTTGGGTGTACAAGCTGCAGGCAGACAATTGATAGTAGCCATTAGCGAATGATTAGGTGGACAGAGATAAACTATATTCCATTGATTTGGCCGGCTTACATTTCCAACTTTTGCCGGGAATTAATACATTTTGTTGGAGATCTATAATGCATGACTTTATAGTCAAAATTTCCATGAGTGAAGCTCCTGGCTCTCTGCATTCTGTCATGTATAAAGAGAGCTGGCAGCTTGTCGATGTCAAACATTCCACAGAGTATATGTTGTGTGCCAAATCATAAATAGCTGTTTATTCATCCAAACACATTATAAAAATGTTTGGTGTGGGGATTTATAATGAGAGTGATATTTTAAAAGGCGAGATTTCAAACCCTTCATTACGGCATTTGAGACATGTTGAAGCCTTCATCATATCAAAGCGGTTCTTTATCATTTCCATTTATTGGAGAATATTGTCACTTGAGCCATCTGAACCAAGTCTGATTTGTTTACTTGAAGTGTGTTGGAGAGGCTCTTCATGTGTGATAGGAGATCCATGCCCTCTGGTTTAGCTATACATTGAGCAATGATAGACTGGAGAAAAAACTAAACTTTGCTAGAATTTCCCTGGATGCAGTTTAATACAACTGTCTGCTTTGAGGTTTGAGATATGTCAACAATTTTCAGAATATATTTTAAGGAAATACAGTTTAAGTCTGAAGTTAACATTCACCTTAGCCAAATACATTTAAACTCAGTTTTTCACAATTCCTGACAATTAATCCTAGTAAAAATACCCTGTTTTAGGTCAGTTAGGATCACCACTTTATTTTAAGAATGTGAAATGTCAGAATAATAGTAGAGAGAATGATTTATTTCAGCTTTTATTTCTTTCATCACATTCCCAGTGGGTCAGAAGTTTACATACACTCAATTAGTATTTGGTAGCTTTGCTTTTAAATTGTTTGACTTGGGTCTGTGGATATAGATACTTTTGTACCTGTTTCCTCCAGTATCTTCACAATGTCCTTTGCTGTTGTTCTGGGATTGATTTGCACCTTTCGCACCAAAGTACGTTCATCTCTAGGAGACAGAACATGTCTCCTTCCTGAGCGGTATGACGGCTGCGGGGCCCCATGATGTTTATACTTGTGTACTATTGTTTGTACAGATGAACCTGGTACCTTCAGGCGTTTGGAAATTGCTCCCAAGGATAAACCAGACTTGTGGAGGTCTAAAAAATATTTATTTTGATTTTCCCATGATGTCAAGCAAAGAGGCACTGAGTTTGAAGGTAGGTCTTGAAATACATCCACAGGTGCACCTCCAATTGACTCAAATGGTGTAAATTAGCCTATCAGTAGCTTCTAAAGCCATGCGATCATTTTCTGGAATTTTCCAAGCTGTTTAAAGGCACAGTCAACTTAGTGTATGTAAACTTCTGACCCACAGGAATTGTGATACAGTGAGTTTTAAGTGAAATAATCTGTCTATAAACAATTTTATAAAAAATAAATAAAAAAATACTTGTGTCATGCACAAAGTAGATGTCCTAACTGACTTGCCAAAACTATAGTTTCTTAACAAGAAATGTGTGGAGTGTTTGAAAAACGAGTTTTAATGACTCAAGCCATGCATGTAAACTTATATCCATCCTAAACTTCCGACTTCAACTATATTTTGCACCATGCATTGTATAATCACTTTCTATATCTAACCCGGATGTATTTTGAACAAGGCCCTAGTTCCCATGTTCTTGAGGACACAGAAGCCTGTAATCAAATTGAGGAGAACTGGGCGCTTGGTGTCTCAAACCGAATTTATGTGCTTGCAGTAGTGACCTTTGACATTTTAACACAACTGATTCGGGTTTGGATCCATTTATTTACCTTAGTCAGACATAAGTCAGATGAGGGGATTTTGCCCATAAGGAACAAAATCCATGGAACGTTCAACACAAATAATAGCAAGATGAAAATGTAAACATCTGATGGCCATCTTTTAGGAAGTCTCAGTGAAAAGAATCTACCAATAAGACAGATCAGTATTGTTTGCAGAAAATGTATTTTGCTGCATGTTTTTCATATACTGCTTTCACATAGGATTCACGGTAAAATCAAATGGGCAATGTGTACGATGCGTATGGTCCCCTTTCAAACAGCCCCAATTCTACTTCTTTCTTGTCGGAGTTTGCCTTTTATATCGCAATTGCTTTAACCAGCAAGGAGCACACATTTGACCCTATTGTTGTGACAGTTGTCATGGTAACCTGACATGACAGCAGCAAATTGTTTTAAATTCCTCAGCCAGAATTTGATTAGATTTTTCACTTTCACAACAGTAAGTTAGCAGCAGTAATTATATGAGCTGGCTTGACAGCTAGTTTAAGTTAGCTATCAAGCTAGCAACAATTTGTTATTTGGACCAGGCTCCTGCATGCAGACTGCACTTATGTTTGGACTTGTTCATATTGACAAGGACAAGTTTGATGTCGGACAACAATAAAATTATGTTTGTGCCAAAGCCGGTAAGATGAAAGGGGAAATTTATACTGAGTGGTTGTATACCGGCAAAAGGTTGGCGGCAAAATGTCTTGGTTTGAAAGGTAATAGATTCAACGAAATCAACGCATTTGCAGAAAAGTCAGAAAGAATGGTTTTACTGAAAGGAAGCCCATCCTGTTAGGGTGTCCATGCAATATGTTCCATTCCACATATGACAAGATCACATGGGGTTAGAGGCGAAAAGGATAAGGGCCGAACCTGAACAACTCTTTATTACAATCCTAATGACAAAAGCAGAGAGCAGACCACTCTTTACTTGGCTCTTTTCCTTATCTGCCTTTCTGTTAATCTCTATGTCTCAGGAGGGTTACGCAACGGAGGCTTGACCTATCCGTTTCCAGGGAAAACTTGTGTAGCTACCCTTCTTTGTATAAACACTCAAGACTCAAGACACTCCACTTAAAAGCAAGTTTTCAAACTTAACCATACTTCTGTACGAGTTTACAAGTTAATCGTTATAAAAGTACCCATTTCCTTACTTTCTGCACAACACGACCTCTGTACTCGTGTTGACTCTCGAACTGCCGCTACAGCCACGAGGTCTCGTGTTGACTCTTGAACTGCCGTTACATCCACGTGCTGCTCAACCTCTAGCAGGACTCCCTAACTCCCTCCCTTCCATTACAAAAACAGAACCCTTTGCTGGGCCTCCAAAATGTTTGCAGTTTCCTATCCACTCCTATAAGGAGGTTACATATGTCCGCCGACTGCCAACAGTTTCCATTGCTCATCACTGTTTAACTCTCCGTCTCTCCTGGAGTCCATTACCAGGTCTAACTTCCACAGCTTTATTAGCCCTCTGACCTCAAGCAACATTCTGTATGAATGCTGAATGGGCTCTTCTGCAGTCTGCAGCCGGTCGTTCTGCAGTCGTTTTTTTCTTGTATGTCTAAAAGGTCCAATGTCAGATATGTCAGAATCCTGGAGAAGACAGAAGATGAATTATTTGTTTACAAGTCAATTGTATATGGACTGTCTAGACAGTGTTAACTCAGACTTGTCCAGACAGTGGAAAAAGAACAAGTGTGCAGAATAGGAGTATTGGCTTTAGAGTTCTCAAGGCAGAGAAAAGTATGTTCGAGGTGGATTGAGTAGTTGTTTTTGTCAATTCAATTCCCTCTACAGCAAAAAATTCAACTGTATCAGCAATTTAGAATTGTGGACTTTGCAGTGTCAATTCTTACCATACAGCTATTTCAGCCTGGTCTCAAAGTCTAGACGTAATACAGTAAATGTAAATCTGGGACATTCATCAAATTAGTATGACATGTTCTGTTTGGTATGCTTACATAAGACCGAAAATTACTTATTGCAAAAACGAAAGAAGGGTGGTTGGGTAGGCTAACCCTTCCCCTAACCTTAACCCTAACCCCTAGCTTAGTTAACGTTTGCCACCTAGCAACCTAGCTAACGTTAGCCACACCAAATAGAATTTGTAACATATCATACGTTTTGCAAATTTGAAACATATTGTACGATGGCAATTCCACGAATTGCAATTGGTAACATGTCATACACATTTTAATTCGTAACATATCATACGAAATGGATGATGGACATTCACAAATGAATACATAGCATATGAAACATAACATATCATACTAATTGGATTTACTTTTACTATGTAAAATCTACCCCTCAGTCCAGGTTGGCTATCTGTACAGTCGATACTCAAGGGAAAAAGAAGGACACAGAGTTGTTTTCTGTGGCTATAGGAAAGGATGACTTCACAACCATGTTTTGCCAGCCAGGGAACAATCTCAGCAAGGACTGGCAGCTAGGGATTATCTAGGGACACTGCAAGGCTAGATCCCAATGGACTCTCCAGGAACTACTGGGAGATGGATCCAAGTGGTAACGGAGGAGAGAGGGGTATAGTGTGAGGAGCTGGAGGAGATGGGGAAAGTGGGGCTACTGACATGTTTTCAAATGAAATGGTATCAAGAGTATGCATATCCTTGCTTCAGGTCCTGAGCAGTTAGATTTGGCTATGTCATTTTAGGTGAAAATTTGAATAAAGGGTCCGATCCTTAAGAGGCTAAGAGATGTCACAGGTAGAAGGTGATATCATAGCTGTCACTCTTAAAAGAATTGAGAGAGGGACACAACACTGTATACCACAGAAAATGGCAGGTAAAGAGTTACATGCAGTATGCCCCCACTAGAATTAACTGTGTGTAAGCATACTGTCAACGTCTCAATGTGCTAGCATATTGACACTGTATCTGTTTTGTGTCTCAAATAACATGTAACATTCCAGACCAGAATATCAGCCTGCTATGATGAATACATACTCAATTAGAGATTGTGTAGGCCCAGTTGTGCTGTTAAAATCACTCCAGTCGCTGGTCAATAGCTTTGCCACTCGACCTCCGGTTGTTTTGCTTGTTTCCATTACAAGGTAATTATTATCATGCATAATGCGTTTGGTTATAATCTTCCCTGTCATTCATTAATCACACAGAGAGATCTGCATTATGCAGTCTGGATTATGCATCTTTAAAGAGGTTATGGAGAGACGAGGGCTGCTGCGGCGGTCTACAGTATTTTTGTTTCACATGATAGGCTTATTAATCACAGTAATGAATCATGAGACAGTTAGCAGAACATCGGGATCAGAAAGAAACAAAACACAGCGATAATGCCTTCCTTCTCAGTCTAGCAATGGCAGCCGGTGTGTTAATTTCAAGCATTGATAAGTTTGCCTTTCAATTTTCGCTCACTCTTTTGTTTGTTTGTTTGTTTCTTTATCTTTACCCTGATTGTTTGTTGGTTCATTTGATGACTCGCTTCATAATATGATAAAAGCTAGTTATAGTACTCCATAATTACACTGTAATTGAGGAGCAAATAGACGTACATTTTGCAGTAGTTGTCTACAATGGAGAAGAGATTGTGGAGCTATTGAAGTGCAGTGTATAATTAAGCAATAAGGCCTAAGGTATATGGCCAATATACCACGGCTAAGGGCTGTTCTTATGCATGGCGCAACGTGGAGTGCCTGGATACAGCCCTCAGCTGTGGTAAATTGGCAACATACCACAAACCCCCGAGGTGTCTTATTGGTATTATAAACTGGTTGTCAACGTAATCAGAGCAGTAAAAATAATTTTTTTGTCATACTCGTGGTATACGGTCTGATACACCATGGCTGTCAGCCAATCAGCATTCAGGGCTCAAACCACCCGGTTTATAATTACAAACACCCAGCTACTACTCTGTTCCTGTGACGTGATCGACTGAACAAAGTAGCTAAGATAATAGTAGTAATACACTCAGTACAGTTGTTGTGTAGGCACAAACGTTTTGCTTTTCTAATCTTACCCCCACCCTTTACCCTGAACTTAACCAATCACATTGCCTCATCTTTAGCGATCACATTTGTTTCTTTTGAAAAACCTACAATATACAAAATGAAGGGACATCAACAGTTCCCCAAGCAGGAGATCTGCATCCTTTACCCTAGGGTATACTGTAAAATACACATATCTCTTTTAACTTACTCTCATAGCTTTGGTAACATATGCCTATGTGGTCACTTAGCCACCACTTTAATGGATGCGCTGTCCTCAACTCTTACCATCAAATTCTCCCCTGGATTTAGCTCGGGGACATACATTACAAACTGCATGTGCAGATTGTGCAGGGAGAACAACTACATAATTGAGGCAATATATCATGAGCTTAGAAAATATCCCCAACACTCTCTCATTGTCTTGACGATTGAATTAAATTATGGATTCCTAGACCAATACTGTAAGTATCTCAGCTCTGTCAATAACGATACTTTTACACTGCTATTTAAAGTTTCTTCAGAAGTTTCATTTACTATATAGTGATTCTATGTGCTCAGAAACATAATCAAGGCTGTAATAAAAAAGGGATGCATTTCTATCTTTACATTTTATCTTTACAACTGCAAAGTCTCTCAGACATTACAGTTGCGTTCTAGAAAAGTGAAAGGCCTCCAGTATTCTTTAGAATGTGACATTTACATGAAATAGACATAGCCACTTCTGAAAAGCCTTACAACAAAACACGCTAAATCCTGATGTAGAACTCTACAATAGGGATGGCATGAAGGGAGGCATAGGGAAAGCTTGACAGTTTGGGGCCCACATGCTGTTCCCACAGCCAGTGTCTCATTCCTGTGCAGTAGATAATTACAGTATTAATCTTCAGCTAGCTCCCCTGCTTGCCAGCCAGTCTCCGCCTTATTAGCCCTCCCATGCCCACCTGAGATTTTGTTCCTTTTTTTGTCAGCACACTGGGGTAGCCCAATCAGTGTTGCCATTGTTTATTGCAATAAGTCGCTCTAACGAACAAATGACCTGCCACATGGAGCACTAAGGGCTTGGTGTTAAACTCTGGTTATAAAAACCTCTTCCAACTCTGTTGATTTACTGGCAACATTTGATTGTACCCTCGGGGCAGGGGGCCTGCTAGGCCCCGACAGAGCTCTTACTATTTTACAGTCCTTATTACACCAAACAAATAAATCTTCTAACCATTAATTTACTGGGCTTTGCCCTCTTCCTGACTGTTACAGATAGGGTACCAGAAAAAAAAACGGATTCATATTGGGCGCCCTTCGGCTCGTTGGGCGCATTGTTTCTCCCATTGCCCTTTTTACATTAGATTAAGTCAGCACAGACAACTCTTGAGTGTTCTGGGAAGATTTTATTATAGCCAGAGCAAATGCATGAGGAAATGATTTGAGCGAGTTATCCTGTTTTTGCAAGCGATGGTCATTATTTCAATATCCTGCGAGGCTCTTTTATGAGGCCCCTGCGGTGCACGCTGGCTACGTCTCCTGTATTTAGGGAGCTGAGACATTGCACCTCATGCTTAACACAAGCCAACCTCGGGATTGGAGGAGAGAGGGGGTTTCGTCAGGCAAGGCAGGCTGACTTTTATAAGGGGAGGAAAGTGTAAAAACCCTCACAAGACCTGACATATGGTACTGGAGAGCGGTGCTGCAGAGGCCTCTGACCAAAGCCTAAATCATCTGTACATTCAGACCGCAGATGGTAATTTGAGAACGAGGCAGCACCCTTGTAAAATGTTAATGGGGTGCTGTCCAATTAAATCTGCACCAGCCGTTGAGGATTCCCAACATTAGCCAAGGAATAACTGGGTTTGATGAGAACCTATTCTCGTCTACTTCATAAAAGAAACCCACTGAAATATTATGGTATGTCCACTGTGTATTATGAAATTGCCGATGTCCTGTTATTTATTGGAATGACACACTCTGAGGTTATGCAGACGTACACTCATTTCCCATTCCCATTACAGCACAAAGCTAAACATATAGCTAGCTGCAAAGATTTTGCATTGGTCCCTAGATCCTCAAAAGGTTCTACAGCTGCACCATCGAGAGTGTCCTGACTGGTTGCATCACCGCCTGGTATGGCAACTGCTCGGCATTCGACCATAAGTTGCTACAGAGGGTTGTGCGTACAGCCCAGTACATCGCTGGGGCCAAGCTTCCTCCCATCCAGTACCTATATACTAGGTGGTGTCAGAGGAAGGCCCAAAAAAATTCAAACTCCAGTCACTCAAGCCAAAGACTGTTCTACCCCCCAAGCCAAAAGACTGCTGAACAATTAATCAAATGGCCACCCAGAATATCTGCATTGACTCTGCTGATACTCAATGTTTATTATGTATACACAGGCTAACCTGTACCCCCGCACATTGACTCTGTACTGGTACCCCCTGTATATAGCCTCATTATTGTTCTTTTATTGTGTTAACTCTATTTTCTTAAAACAGCATTGTTGGTTAAGTGCTTGTAAGTAAGCATTTCACGGTAAAGTCTACACCTGTTGTATTTGGCGCATGTGACAAATACAATTTGATTTGATTTGCCAGTCCTTAACAAACAGCCTACAACAGCATTAGATGAAAAGTACCAGTACCAGTGCTTATTCCTGGCCAACATGTTGACTTAGTTTTGAAGCGCTACCATCCCCCTTTCTTGTAGCTTTACGTAACATAGGTTCAAATGAGTTTTTCCAGCCCACTGCTATCCCAGCGGATCCGAGGTAATTGTGATCACATGCCGAGCACGCAGCTTCACACGCTGGCGGTCCATTGTCGGAATCTTCAGAGAGTTATGTCATCCTCAGCAGACGACTGATAGGACTCGGGATTGCCAAGACCCCCTAACCTCAGAGACTGGCTTAGATTATACAGCTGGGCCAACAAGCAAGGCAGGAAGGCATAGGAAGGCATGTCTGTGGTGTAGCACTGCCTTCAGAACTCATCTTGAAGTCTTGATGTTTTCACCCGCACAGGGCCACAGCAGCAGTGGTGGAGGCTCTTTTTTCATGTAGGCCGCATTGGTCACAGCAGGGTCATTTTTTATAGGAAAGACGACTGACTTTGAACATTGAAGATCTGTTAGCAATACAGCAGAAGGGCATGTGTGTGCCTAGGAGGTGTACTGTAGCTACATGGGTTGGTGCCCATACTACTCTCGCACATGTCTGTACTTGTTGAGGTTATGAATATGTGATTACCCAATGCTCAAAGACGTCCCCTATGGAAGACCAGTAACGACAGCCAATCAAGGTTCAACGCACAGACCATCAGGAGCACAGAGATGTGTGTGGGTGCGTGCCCACATACGTGCCCACGTGCCTGCACATACGTGCGTATATGTGCAGTGAGTGGCAGCCAAGGTGTGTGATATCAATCAATCAAATGTCATTTGTCATATGCGCCGAATACAACAAGTGTAGACCTTACTGTGGAAATGCTTACTTACGAACCCTTTCCCAACAATACAGAGTTAAACTGTGAGGTAATTGTGGTAATATGTACACTGAACAAAATTTTTACGCAACATGCAACAATTTCAAAGATTTAACTGCGTAACAGTTCATAAAAGGAAATCAGGCAATTAAAATGAATGAATTGTGCCCTAATCTATGGATTTCACATTACTGGGAAGACAGATGCATCTGTTGGTCACAGATACCTTAAAAAAAAGTTGGGGCATGGATCAGAAAACGAGTCAGTATCTAGTGTGTGACCACCATTTGCCTCATGGAGCTCGACACAGAGTTGATCAGGCTGTTGATTGTGGCCTGTGGAATGTTGTCCCACTCCTCTTCAATGGCTGTGCGAAGTTGCTGGATATTGGCAGGAACTGGAACACGCTGTCGTACACGTCAATCCAGAGCATCCCAAACATGCTCAATATATGACATGTCTGGTGAGTATGCAGGCCATGGAAGAACTGACATTTTCAGCTTCCAGGAGTTGTGTAGATACCCTGAAACATGAGGTGATGGCGGCGCATGAATGGCACGACAATGGGCCTAATGATTTCGTCACGGTATATCTGTGCAATCAAATTAAAATCAATAAAATGCAATTGTGTTAGTTGTCTGTAGCTTATCTGCCCATACCATAACCTCTTCCAGCTAGGGTCCCATTTTCCGAATTTTCGCCTGTCTGACGTGCCCAAAGTTAAATGCCTACCACTCATGGCCAGAAACTAGGATATTTACATATTTAGTACTATTGGATAGGAAACACTCTGAAGTTTATAAAACCATTAAGATATAGTCTGTGGCTATTCCAGAACAGATTTAGCAGGCAAAAACCAGAGAAATTTCTGTCCGAATTTATTTTTCTGTTGCTCTCTTCTCATTTTGAAGCCCATGTAATATTTTTCTATGGGGAATAGGACCGAGGTTGCAGTACTTATGGCTTCCACTAGATGTCAACAGTCTCTGGAAAGGGTATGGAGGAAAAAGCTCTGACCAGATCCTTAGAGAGAGAATTACTACGGGTAGGGAAAAAGGTAAACAGGCGTGCACGTTCACGAGAACGTGAACGCAGCCCAGTGCGACCAACTTTCTTTTAGTCTTTTAACGTTTCACTTACCGTTCTTGTAAAATATGATCGCTATTATTCATAAAAAGAATACATAAGGATGCATTATTAATGATATTTGATTTGTTTGTGAAAAGATGAGAGGTATAATTTGAACGCGATCCCTTCACTGTAAGCGGCGAGTAGACTGACAATGCTTGGTGGAGTAGCTGAGCGTGCGTGCCAAAAACAACGGATATTTATGGATATAATTATTTACTTTTTCTAACAAAAGAACCATGGATTATCTTGTTTGGACACTTGGGAAGACCTCAGAAGAAGTTATTTGAAAGGTAAGCGATTTATATTAGCTGTGATATGGATATTTTGAGAACCGAGCTGGATATGAATTTATGCTAATGTGGAAAATATGTGAGGTACTAGCCTCAAACAATCAAATGTAGTGCTTTCGCCGTAAAGCCTTTTTAAAATCTGACAACGCAGTGATATTGCCAAGAAGCAGAGCTTTTGATGGCTATGCAACACTATGCAACACTTGTATATCGAAGTTAAATATTACGAATATGTATTACGAATATGTATTTTGAATTTGGCGCGTTATGTTTGCTCTGAAAACGATCCCGCTAAAGGGATCGGCGCGCGCTAAGAGGATAACCACACCGCCACCATGGGTACTCTGCTCACAACGTTGAACAGAAAATGACTCGCCCACACAACATCATACACGTTGTCTGCGAGGGCAATGCAAATGGTCGCGGTAGCCATTTGATAAACTGTTCAGCAGTCTTATGGCTTGGGGTTAGAAGCTGTTCAGGAGCCTTTTGGTCCCAGACTTAGCGTTCTGATACAGCTTGCCATGCGGTAGCAGTGGGAACAGTCTATGACTTGGGTGGCTGAAGTCTATGTCAATTTTTAGGGGTTTCCTCTGACACCGCCTGGTATATAGGTCTTGGATTGCATGGAGCTCGGCCCAAGTGGCAGGGAGCTCACAAATGCATATTGACGCCACACACACACTCACACATAAACACACTTTCACATACGCTACTGCTACTCTGTTTATTGTCTATCCTGATTGCCTAGTCACTTTTAACCCAACATATATGTACATATTACCTCAATTACCTCGTACCCCTGCACATTGACTCAGTAACGGTACTCTTTGTACATAGCCTCGTTATTGTTATTTTATTGTGTCACAATTTCTTCTTATTTGCTATTATTTATTTATTTTCGTGCTTTTTAACTCTGCATTGTTGGAAAAGAGTTCGTAAATAAACATTTCAAGGTAAAGTTTCCCTTCTTAATCTGCAATGGTTTGCAAGCCCTGCCACATCCAACTACCGTCAGTGCCAGTGTAGTAGGATTCAATCTTATTGACGCTTTGCCTGTTTGATGGTTCGTCGGAGGGCATAGCGGGATTTCTTATAAGTTAGTGTCCTGCTCCTTGAAAGCGGCAGCTCTAGCCTTTAGCTCATTGTGGATGTTGCCTGATGGCTTCTGGTTGGGATATGTACAGTACGCACGGTCACTGTTGGGATTAATGAAGCCGGTGACTGATGTGGTAAATTCCTCAATGCCATCGGATGATTCCCGGAACATATTCCAGTCTGTGCTAGCGAAACAGTCCTGTAGCTTAGCGTCCACTTCATCGGACCGCTTCTGTATTAAACACATCACTGGTACTTCCTGTATGAGTTTTTACTTGTAAGAAGGAATCAGGAGGATAAAGTTATGGTCACATTTGCCAAACAGAGGGCGAGGGAGAGCATTGTGTGAGTCTCTGTGTGTGGAGTAAAGGTGATCTAAAGGTTTATCCTCTAGTTGCACAAGTGACATTCTGGTAGAAATTAGGTAAAACGGATTTCAGTTTTCCTGCATTAAAATCACCGGCCACTAGGAGCACCGCCTCTGGGTGAGCATTTTCTTGTTTGCTTATGGCCCTATACAGCTTCTTGAGTGCACTCTTAGTGCCAGCATCCGTTTTGTGGTGGTAAATAGACAGCTAGGAAAAACCTCTGGCCAGATCAAACCATCATCCTCTGTCATGGCCATGAACAGGTGCTTAGTCAAACCATACCAGTCCAGAGACGAGCCATCACTTTGCTAATCCCATAGATGGCTCTTTATCTAGCATGCCTTATAAAATAATGAATAAGGACGTCATCTCCATAAGGAGATATCACAGAGGGACGATTAGGATCCTTTTACATGTGCAAGGTGGACATGACTTGGGCTATGACCACATTATTGCATTGGCTGTCTTGGGTATAGCGTTCAGTTTCAGCAGATAATTCATTCATACCCGGAAAACAATCGCATTGTGTTATATTGCAGGGATTTGAGGCCAGCTCAAGCGAGAAGACTTTCAGTTCTTTACTGTAATTTGAACCACTCTGATCACCAAGGCAGAACAGTGATGGTCATGAATGAAACATGAATACAAGGGGATTGTCACTGTCACAGTCCACAGGTAACTCAAGTCAATGGTGACGTTAGTCAATGGCTCTCCACGTAACGATGGCTGTCCCCTCTGGACCATGAATATCATCAGGCTATCTCTTGATGATTACAACATATATTTTTTATGATTTCTCTACTCAAAAACTCTACCAATGGAGATTGTCCATTTTTTGTCTTGAACTATGCTTCATCTGGGCATTGAAACCAACTACTCATCTAAAATGTCCAGATGACATCCCTAATAAGAATTGCTGTTCAACGTAGCACCTTGTCAGACGGCCCAACACTAGAACCCCCAAACTGTAAGGCTTTTGATATTACAGACAGATCTCCCTTCCCCCTCCCACGCTCCCTCATACCATTTCCAACTGGGGCGGAGCCCAAGCGTTACATTTCAACTAGGACACGCTACACGTCACAGTGCACACATGCTACGCAGGCAGACGTCCCGGATCGTGGTGCAAGAGGCATGTGACATCTGTTCCCTCTCCAGTGGGCCCTTTATGTCCTAGACCTCCACCTGCATCAAGCATCTGGGGACACATACAGCGGACACAAACAGAGGAGAGAGAGAAGGGAAAAAAAGAGAAGGAGAGAGAGTGTAATGTTTCCCTTGTTTATTTCCTTTTTGTTTATTGTCTATTCCGTTTGCCATGGCAATGTAAACATATGTTTACCATGATAATAAAGCCCTTTGATTTGAATGGAGAGAGAGGTGGAGGGAGAGAGAGAGAGAGAGAGGGGGAGGGAGAGAGAGAGAGAGAGTAGTGGGAAATCAGTCAAGACCGCAGTATGGTCCCTCACCCACATCTCAGACATGTCATGATCTTGACCTGTCTTTGGTGCTTCCAGAACTGGAATATAATGTAAGATGCAGTATGTTCGTGTTGGTCACTGGCTTGAGTGTGCTATGGGCGTACAGCATTTGTATGGGTGTGTGGTTTAGAAATCAAAGCATGGATTTCATTTACAAGGCAACTATTGTAGATTGTACATGGTGTTCAGTTGGCACTAAACAGAAGAAATACCAAAGAAACAAAGAGAAACTATCTGGACTGACATTGAGTGTACAAAACATTTGAAACACTTGCTCTTTCCATGAATCCAGGTGAAGGCTATGATCCCTTATGGATGTCACTTGTTTCAGTCAGTGTAGATGAAGGGGAGGAACCAGGTTAAAGAATGATTTTGAAGCCTTGAGTCAATTGAGACATGGATCGTGTATGTGTGTCATTCAGAGGGTGAATGGGCAAGACAAAATATTTAAGTGTCTTTGAACAATGTATAGAGGTAGTTGCCAGGCGCAACATTTTGTGTCAAGAACTGTAATGCTGCTGGGTTTTTCATGCTCGACAGTTTCCCCTGTGTGTCAAGAATGGTCCACCACCCAAAGGACATCCACGCCAACTTGACACAACTGTGGGAAGCATTGGAGTCAACATGGGCCAGCATCCCTGTGGAATGCTCTCGACACCTTATAGAGTCCATGCCTGACGAATTGAGGCTGTTCTGAGGGCAAAAGGAGGTGCGCAACTCAATATTAGGAAGGTGTTCATAATGTTTGGTACACACGGTGTAGTATTCATTATCTGTATCTTTAATGTAACAGATAAAGCTGTGTAGGCTTGAGCGTGGACCTGTTCAACACATTGACTCAGAAGGGTCGTAGGCTGTCTGGCTCAGGCACAGGCCCATTACAAAGGCCTTTTGAAATCATTAAGTAATGAAGTGGTGCCAATCAAATATAAATGTATCCATAAGCCAGGACCCTTTTATGTTGGAACCATAAATACTAAGCTTAGACGGCTTGGATATCCATCAGAGCCAATATTTCAAAGCTGATTCAAACATCTGTTATCGCAAAAAGGTTCACACCGAGTGTAAACCACTCATGCTGCAGAGGTTGTATAATCCACAGGATATAAGGACGCTAAGGTTTAGTAGGCTATTATTCATCTGATTATCAATAAGTTAATCTCTTGATAGTCTTGGTCCTTTGTCCTGATGATGGAATGCAAGTTCCCTTGTTTGGTGCTGATATGTTATATTTGACAGAGGTTAGGAAACAGACTGTACTATATGGAGCCGTGACTACATGGGACTCACTTCCACCTCAGGTAGCTCAAGCTAGCAGTAAAACAAAAAACAAACAGATAAAACAGCACCTCACAGCACAATGAGGATTGTGAAGAGACACACTCACTCACAGACACTAAAACATACACTCTACACCCACCCAGACATTATTCTTAGTAATGTAGTGTTGTAATATTGTAACGTAATAATGGAGCAATGTAAATTTGTATAATGCACAATGTTTTGTTTGATGTAATGTTTCATCTCTGCTGCTGTGGACCCTAATAAAATAGTAAATACAAATGTGATATCAATACAGTTGGGCAAGTGAGAGGGCAAGCTTGTGCACACATACACACACACACAACCAAATCCACAGACCAAGTCTCTTGATAGCTGCTGCTTATTGGGAGCACATCAGCCACCACTGACCTTGGCATAGATATCCATGGTGGGCTCCCCTTACACCCATCTCTCTCTCTCTCTGTGGAGTGGCCCCTGGCCTGCATATTATTGGGGGGCCTATAAGCAATATCCCATCCCAGACAGATACTAATAAAACGATAAGGCTGAGGTTTCGAGGAGGGGCTTTACATACTCAAATTTGCATTGAAAGGCATTCAAGTAATCTTCAGGCTTATTTAAATCGCAGCAAGACACAAGCATAGAAAAAAAGTGGGAGAAAAAAATGCAATGCGGATCCACCGCCAGTGCATTCTCATGGCAAATCAAATCCTTGCCATAAATGAGCGAGAAATTGGATGGCATTGGCTTTCTCACACAGCACAGAAGCCTGTATGTGTATTGTCAATTGCATTTAATTGACAGAGAATCATTTTTCTCGACATCCAAATAAAACCATCACGTGGGCCAAAGGGCCAGACAAAAGTGGTTTGTGGTTTGTGAAAAGGCCCACTCACAGGAAATATGAAGACTATTGGCATTATAGAGCAATGAGAGTTTTTCTTTCTTACATTGAGATGTATTTTTGCACATTATGTATTTTCTTGTGGTTATAACAAAGCCATTGGTGAAAAATGCTTTGTGCATGGTTAGCAAACCCCACAATCTGCAATCACCTATATACATTACCAGTTAACAGACTTTTCTTTATTTTTACAATATCTTTTTTACCCTTCCTCGGACTCATCATTATTTTTTGGTTAAAGGCATACATCAAACTTTCTTGTTTTGCTTGGGAGCGTTTGTTGTCAACATTTGAGTTTTATTTAAGGACAACCACAATGCCGGGAATATCAACAGTTGCTAGAATAGGTTGCTAGCATGGGCTTGAAGTCTGTTTAACAAAACACTTTAACCTTATTCTTCTGCTCAGTGCTCAGCTACTTTGAGTCTGCGTCAGGGCGCCATTTCCA
Organism: Brachymystax lenok tsinlingensis; assembly: GCA_030435695.1. NCBI lineage: Eukaryota > Metazoa > Chordata > Actinopteri > Salmoniformes > Salmonidae > Brachymystax > Brachymystax lenok. The sequence goes on along the minus strand of CM059786.1, from coordinate 9,207,739 downwards.
GTATGGGGCTATATGGTTGCATCCTATACATCAAAAAGAGATTTGAAAGATTAATTCCTACCTTTTCGATTGGATGTATGTCATTTCGTTTGACAAACACCGTGCACCCCTCCAGGGACATCTTCTTCATTAATACTTGACAATGTGCCTGGCTTTCCAGAGTCTGAGCGATGCAGCGGTGTGACAGACCGGTGCTGGAAAGTGACCCAGATTCAATCTAGACTGAAATGCTTTTAACGTTGAGTAGCACCTGGGATATAATATTCAACTGCGAATGATACGACAATGTGAACAGCCATTACAACAGAGTATACAGACGGATACCAGATAGGATTTCTTCTCAGGCAAACGGACACTGTTTGAATATAAACTAAAATATTTAGAGTGCCACGAGAGATGTTCTTCAAAAACATTTTTGAAGAAATAATTTTAATTCACAAAATTTCTTTTTCACATCAAGACAATATTGCTCTGATACAATGTGACTGAACATGCCTCTTTTTGTTAAAGTCAAGATTCTACTAGCTTAAATCTCAGTCCTGGGAATTGCTATTCCCTGAGTTGATGATGGCTAAACTCCAACTACAAAGCGTAACCAGCGAGGGTTGGTAGAATGACAAATTGATATTCTGAGGTCAAACCACGTTATCACACAACCTTTTTGACCATTCAGTTTATACTATCAACAAGGGCACAAGGGGGACAACATAGCGTAACGAAAGATGGCCTGCTTTCTACCATACTTGCCATTCTGTCTGAATTTCCTTTGCAAAACACACTTCACAGATGGAAGACAGGTCAAATCAGCTTGAATCATATCAAAGCCATAGCCCTGGGCTAAGATTTTACCAATGAGGATGACACAGTGCTTGACACGGTGAACAAAAACACCACTGCTGCCAAACTACATTGGAGAAATATGAGGAGACAAGGAGGGAAAAAAATAAATATAGACAAGAGCCCCCTCCATTTCCTAACCTAACCCTAGCTCACAGTCACACCAGCCCATGCTCACTCTTCCATAGTATAGGCCTACTTCCCTCAGCTCTAAACAATGCCGGCTCCATCCGTAATGGCTGACTGCTTGACATAACCCTGTCGGTCAGAGCTGAGCCCGGGTGACAATTGACAGATGTGTAATTGCTGGAAGAGCACACTGACAGGTGGATGAGCTTAAAGACACTAGATACGCTTTCTCAGACAATAGCCAGAGCTGTCAGGAAGGAGCATCTCACCAGGGTTTTCCATGTAATTTTAGCAAGCCATGACACCCCTCAACTCAGATCGCTCTGAAATGGTTTCTGCCATTAGAAACATGTAAGATAAGCATACCTACATTATTTATTATCATTACTTGGTCAAATTGAGCTAATTGATTGCACACATGATGTGTGGATTGGATTTGCAGACGCTGCAGATTATGAAAACATGGACGTAAAGGTGAAATTGATGCATCTAAGTTATGCATCCTGCAAGATATTTTTCTTGGCCAAACAGACAGGACACATATATAACGTACCAAAAGCAAGCATCATCTGCATCATTTAGGCACCAACCACTGTAACTGGTCGTCAATATCATTTGGGATATAGCGATATAGAAGAAATGAAATGAGGAAGGAGTAGTCCTCAATGCTGTTTTTTGTTTTCATATGATTTTTCTTTTGAGATATATTCGGGCAAATACATTGTTCTAACTTTAACTCTTCACTCTACATTTATAAATCATTATCATTTAAAAGTTCAGTCTTGAATTGACATGGAGGGGGGGCGGATTCTTAACACTTTTTTCAACTAATTACAGGAGCATCTAGTGGTCAGAACCTGGTAATATTGTATGACGAAACATAAACTACTTCAATGACTAATTTCTCTGAACAGGGGAAAATATTCATCACCAAATTAACTGAGAATACATTATATAGTATGAAGAAACAATTCTCCTAGCCGCAGCTTCATACTACTTGTCTGTGGGTGGCTTTGAGCATTTATTTTGATTCCTCGCATCTTGATCATTGCTAAAACATACTGTAGGTTTGGGCTGCTATATTATTGAATATTATATTGATCCTAAAATTTAAAAATTGCCAATTTGGGTACAATCAATTAGCTTGATTTCAAATTGTGCCTACCGTCAAGCCAATGAGCAATCATTCTGATTGCAACATTCTGTAATTAATACATCTCATTAATGCTATCACAAAAAAACGTTTGGTTGTGATTATAAAGGTAACATTAGAATACTGTTTTATTTTATTTCAAAACAACACAACATTTTCATTAGTTTATGTTACTGTAGCATATATATATAAACAAATTTAACAACAAACTCAGCACAAAAAACAATAATGGCATTACAATGTACCGTACCAGTCAAAAGTTTGGACACACCTACTCATTCCATGGTTTTTCTTTATCTTTACTATTTTCTACATTGTAGAATAATAGTGAAGACATCAACACTATGAAATAACACATATGGAATCATTTAGTAACCAAAAAAGTGTTAAACAAATCAAAAAATATGTTATATTGGAGATTCTTCAAAGTAACCACCCTTTGCCTTGATGACAGCTTTGCACACTCTTGGCATTCTCTCAACCAGCTTCATGAGGTAGTCACCTGGAATGCATTTCAGTTACGGAATTTATTTCCTTCTTAATGCATTTGAGTCAATCAGTTGTGTTGTTACAAGGTAGAGGTGGTATACAGAAGAAAACCCTATTTGGTAAATAGCCAAGTCCATATTATGCCAAGTACAGCTCTAATAAGGAAAGAGAAATGACAGTCAATCATTACTTTAAGACATGAAGGTCAGTTAATCCGAATCTAAAATCTAAAATATATTTTGAATTGTTTAACACTTTGTTGGTTACTACAGTGTTATTTCATAGTTTTGATTTCTTCACAATTATTCTATAATGTAGAAAATTGTGAAAATTAATAAAATCCTTGAATGAGCAGATGTGTGCACATTTTTGACTGGTACTGTATATAAATGTCAATATGACAGCAGTCAAAATTAGTCAATTATTGTCAGTTCGTGCTTGTGTGCATCTTCACACAATGGCATCAGTTGGATTTTTCATCAGTACACAATTTTCACTTGCTTGACACTCAGTACTTTTGTTTGGTTGTAGTGCATAATAGTCTTTGGTATTCTCTTTATTGTTTCCCGTCATCCGTTGTGGAGTGCACGAGCTGTGCATATGGCTTATTTTTTGCAGAGGGAGGAAGCTACAATCTCGCTTTGTTCATGGTGCATGGTCAGACTTGATTTCTTCGCAAGCAACTTGTTTGCCAATGACATTGAAGTGCATGGTGTCATTTCTCCCCTTTCCAACATAAGGTTCCACAAAACTCATCACCACACTCTCGACACTCGCTTACTTGCTGCCCGATGTGGATATTTTCCCAGATACTTTAAGCCGTTCAGCATGTACAGTTACACACCCTCTCACTGTGTAACCTACACCAAGTAGGCAGAGTAGACGGAAAGGTGGGGCAATGGGGAAAGAGATTCAACAAATGACATGGCCTCCTAAAACTGGTTATAACTCCAGTTATGTTTGCGATATTAAGATTCTAACACCAACAGTGTGTTATACAGACTAAATTAGGAAAAGTCAAGGACGGAGGGGGGCTTCTAGTGTTAAGGTCTTGGCCTTTTGTATAAAAGCCTTCCTGTTTGTATCATTCAGGGCATCCCCTTTACCATGTAAAGGTCAACGTGCCTTGGGAGGACGGGAGCAGTGATGGTGGTATGTTATCAAGAGCAAGTATGGAACTGTAGCAACTTGAAATGTAGTGTTTTTAGGCGTTGGCGCCCATATTCCCCTTAGACCTGCTCTCCCTGGGCACGCCCTCTGTAAGTGTTGCAACAGATTATTATTGTCTGTTTGAGAATGTAAAACGTATAAACATAGTGATATTTGTTTGTAAGAACACTGATAATGCTATCTGTTGAAGTCTGTCTTGTAGGACAGTTGTTACGGAGCTCCTGGAGCTGAAGAAGGTTTATGGAAATTGTCGGCCTTTGTGATGCTGAAAATGAAAAGAAACTGTTTTTGCATCCTGATATCGTTGTCTGATTCCCATGCTCCTCTCCTCCATGCAAAGTACCTGTGTTATGTTTAGTTTAGTCCTGAGGACCTCACCTAGCTTATAAAAAGGTTGTTATAGTACGGCTACAGGAATAGATATTTGTATGTTAAATCCCTCACATTACATTTGACGTAGTCGGCAGGATCAGGGACCGGAGAGTGTTTATTTCTTTGGTAAGGGATCGTTTTAGTATATGAGTCAACTCATTTCGATTCTGTGTATGTTTTTATGTTGTAGGCTTCAGAACACAGGAAGTGAATGTAGTCTGGAGGCATGGTGGATCCCACATTTGGTTAGCGCATGTAGTGCTTTGTTTGGTGAGCGCATGGCTAATGGGGATGAAATGGAAGTCTTGAGAAGATGGATGCCTGCCTCCCGGGCTGAACCACTTCCTGTGCCCCTTTGTTTTCTTCGTTTTGGTTTGTATGGTGATTTTATTAACTAGAGTAAAAAGTTTAACAAATCAAATCAAATTTTATTGGTCACATACACATTGTTAGCAGATGTTATTGCGAGTGTAGCGAAATGCTTCTAGATTCGACAGTGCAGCAGTATCTAACAGGTAATATCTAACAATTCCACAACAAAACCTAATTTCTATCAAATTCCACAACAAAACATAATACACACAATCTAGTAAAGGAATGGGATAAGAATATATAATCATAAAAAATATGGATGAGCAGTGACAGAGCGGCTAAGATGCAATAGATAGTGTAGGATACAGTATACAGTACAGTATACATTATATACAGTTGAAGTCGGAAGTTTACATACACATTAGCCAAATACATTTAAACTCGGTTTTTCACAATTCCTGACTAATCCTAGTAAAAATGCCCAGTCTTAGGTCAGTTAGGATCACCCCTGTATTTTAAGAATGTGAAAAGTCTGAATAATACTAGAGAGAATGATTTCTTTCTTTCATCACATTCCCAGTGGGTCAGAAGTTTACATACACTTCATAAGTATTTAGTAGCATTGCCTTTAAATTGTTTAACTTGGGTCATACGTTTCGGGTAGCCTTCCACAAGCTTCCCACAATAAGTTGGGTGAATTTTGGTGAGTGCTACGGGGCGATAGTCATTTAGTTCAGTTACCTTGGCTTTCTTGGGAACAAGAACAATGGTGGCCATCTTGAAGCATGTGGGGACAGCAGATTGATTGAATATGTCCGTAAACACTCTCTGAGGACGTGGCTAGGGATGTCGTCGTAAAGTCCCTCTTTATATCCCCAAAACTCAGTTTGGTTGGCGTGTTTTGTTCAGTAATCCACCCGTTCCACTCATTCAACATACAGACATAGGAAACCTAAAAAGGTTGCCGATAAACTTCGTCCAAACAAGTCAAACAACATTTCTAATCAATCCTCAGGTACCCTAATATGTAAATAAACAATAGTATTTCAGACGGAGAATAGCCTGTTCAATAGAAAAGAAAAATAACAAAGAGTGCGCACACAGTCACGCATGCAAAAGAGTAGTGTCAGTTCCAACAGCCGCTTGTCAAAACATCTATTTCTTGTTCGTTTTTCAAAAAACAAGCCTGAAACCATGTCTAAAGACTGTTGACATCTAGTGGAAGCCATAGGAACTGCAATCTGGGAGATAATTCCCTCTATAGTGAATAGCAAGCAAATGGAAAAACTGTGACATCAAAAAAACACATTTTCTGGATAGATTTTCCTCTGGTTTTTGCCTGCCATATCAGTTCTGTTATACTCACATACATTATTCTAGCAGTTTTAGAAACTTCAGAGTGTTTTCTATCCAATACTACCAATTATATGCATATCCTAGCTTCTGGGCCTGAGTAACAGGCAGTTTACTTTGGGCACGTCAGACTCTCCATAATTCTGAACACTGCTCCCTAGCCCTAGCAGGTTTTTAACTAGGGACTGGACATTAGCGAGTAATATACTCGTAAGTGGTGGGTGGTGTGCGCGCATCCGAAGCCTCACTAGAAGACCACTCCAGCACCCTCTCCTCTGGCGGCGTTGTTTTGGGTCAGCCTCTGGAATCAGTTCAAATGCCCTGGGAGGTGCAGACAAAGGATCCACTTTGGGAAAGTCGTATTCCTGGTCGTAATGCTGGTTGTGATGGTAAGTTGACGTCTCTCTGATATCCAATAGTTCTTCCAGGCTGTATGTAATAACAATGTAAGAAATAATACATTAAAAAACAAAATACTGCACAGTTTCCTAAGGACTAGAAGCGAACCTGCCATCTCCATCGGTGCCATCTTACTTAAATAAATTATGTTTATAGAAACAAAGCAATTGAATGGAAATGACAAACTGGAATGTGTTTGAATTGGAAATATGGAAAACCGTGTCTTAATAAATGTTAAAGACGGTCCCTTAGGTGTCTGCCTCTGCTTCAATCTGCCTGCTCAACCCAGACCTGTCACCTTGTGACATTTGAGTGTCACAGGTGTGACTAACAGCCCCTGTCCATTCTGCTAACACAACAAACGGTTTCATTGGATAATTGACAAATCATGTGATCTGAGATGTGTATTTAAACCCTCATCTTTTTATGTTCAAGTTTAAACATGTTTGAACCTTTAAACCGGTCTTTCCCCATACGAATCGTAAGGTTTCACCATCATCTGAGTGTACTCATAAAGCCTGCACTGTGGCGTGATAGCTTTCCCTCTCAGGTCACACCAGGTCATAAGGCACGAAGAGACAGAGATAGCACTCATCCGTATTAAAACAGAGGAAGTGAGATAAAGCCTAGCCCTGCTGATTAGGTGCGTGGTTTTGGGATGTGGTGGTGCAATCATAAGGGTGGAACTGAAGGATGAGGGTGGGGGGGTCGCCTTATGTTGGAACTGTAATGTAAATCCCTGTGTTCCTTCCGTTGCAGAGTGCAAATCACAAAGCCTACACACCTGTCCATCATTCAAAATCCCTGTTACTTCCAGTCAACGAGGTGATGGGAAGAGAGGTGTTCTGAGGGCATGGGACAGATATTCACTTCTCCCCAACAACCTTCTGTTATTAGAACCAGGGTTACTAAATTGAAGGAGGGAGTCGTCTGCTTTCGGATGTGACCTCAATTGCACTGGCACACTATCTCAACACGTCTCATTTCAGAGAGAGAGGAATGAAAAGAGGACATAGAAAAAAAAGAAATCAACGATATCTTTGTATCGCCGCATCCATAGACATTCTATGGAGATCCAGCGATGATATAGCTGGGCTGTAGCCATTCGTACACCCTGAGATGGGTTAGTTCAGTGGGGGTATTTTCACTTATAATTGGGGTAGCTTTCATCTTGTCTGCCAAGAGGCGCAGCGAGGAACAGAACCAAGAGGGAGCTATCACTTCCCCCCCATTTCCTGGCCTCAGACAAAACCATGCCGGGCTGCTGAAGATGATGTATTTGTGATCAAAGAGCCTGGAGTTGTCAGCAGCCCTGGCTAGCTCAGCAACCTGATTGCTCCTGGATAGATTTGTCCCTTTGATCAGGCTGGGTTCTGACTGCAGGCTCTGTTTATGCAAAGAAAACACAGGGAAGAAAGAAAATATGCCTGGCATTATGTGAAAAAACATAGTAGGTTGGATAGACTATCTGCTGGAGGATATATGGAGGAGAGGAGGATATGTTACCTGCCTGAGTCTGACACTAATATGAGCTGACATTTGTTATAATTACAGATAATTAGATAACATTGTGACTTGTTGAGTCTGTTTCTGCGCTATCAGCGTTAGCGATCGCTTTCCTTTTTTATAGATTGTGTATATCAGGCTTGATTAGCTGCTAGTGTGGTAGTGTGGCTAATTATCAACCAGACACATTAGATGATACTTTGTGATACTGTATGTCTTTGGCATAGAGATCATAGTGATTAGAATGTGTTGTGCACAATAAACAAAAAACATCTCCTAGTAATGGAGAGTAGGCCTAACTGGAATACACTGGAGTTGGACAGTTGATTAAAAGCACTTATGTCATAACATATTGACATAAATTGAAACGGTTAACAACGAAGAGCTGTATTAATTAATGCCTAACAGTACTAATATATTGTGCATCTCTACTGTATGTCTGATTCGGTCTAGCAATGGCGAGCCCATCCGTGTTTTGTCTAAATTGAATGGAACAGTCTGTCTAACCATCTTGTACTGAGGTACACATGTTCCCCTACTACAATGTCAAACACACTTGACTTTAAAGGATCTCTTGACGGTTGTGTTGTTGGAAGACCTCACAAGAGTCATTCCAGGAACACATTGTCGTAGGACTGCGAAACCCTACCGAAGGTTTGCCCAATGATAAATAAATGAATAAAGACTGAATTTATGACAAAGAAATTAAACTAGCTGAAATTGAGTAAAATAATAATGTCCCAGTCTTACTTTCCAGCCAAGGCCTACTGTCTGGACCAAATCCAAATAAATACATATTTAATTATCATTGGAACCCCTGTTGCAACGGCGTACATTTCTAGAAACACAGGAAAGGAAAAGTGAAATGGTTAAAAAGAAACACTCCACTTGTTTTCCCTGCCTCTGCACATAGAAACAGTTCAGGTCAGAGCGTTCATGCTACATCATCTGTCTCTGTTTCCCCGTCTCTCCATTCATGTTAAACATTAAAAGGTATGGCACCGCAACGCCGTTCCGTGTCTCCTGCAGCGAGACTTCAAAGCCAAGGTTAATTTATGGATGCAAATACACTTATTTCTGTTTTTATTGAAATTTTTCCTCTCCTCAATCCATTCCAGGTGCTATTTTAGGGACCGAGACACGCAAAGCAAACAGAGAAAACAGGGTTGAGTGGTTACATAAGCTATGATTAACATATCTGACGGCTGCATTTGGGTCAAACAGTGATGGAAATTCAGGTCATTTCTGACAGCTGATGAAAACAGAAATCATCATGGTGCGGCGGTTGGCGTAATTATTTATTTATGAGTTGGAAGTGACCTTGGGGTAGCGGAGGAGGAGATGTACACAGACAGAGATGTGCTTCCAGAGTGCTGCCGTTGCTCTGTAATGACATCTTATTTCACTCTGGGTGTTTTTTTCTGCTCGGCTATGGGGGCCTTTGTTAGTCCCACCAGCTTACTGTACCTGCCAGCCAGGTCGTTTATGCACTGTACAGTAGGATTAAATGTTGCATTATTAAGAGATGAACACTCGCCAGAGACATGGGCCAGGGAAAAGGAAAACATGTAGGACTTACCCAGAGGGCAGCTTTCTAGCAGGTTGCTTGTGTTGTGAAAGACACCACAGGCTTTTAGGCCGACTGGAACATGTATAATACAGTGTTTAGAATCTTTAGAACAGGGGTAGGCAACTTGATTCAGCTGCATCCCGATTTTTGTCAGAGCGAATGGTCGGGGTGCCAAAACATAATCATATGTACACTGCAATTTGACCACAACTAAACCCCAAAAGAGAAACTTTAATGGTAAACTAGTCAAAACAGTGCTTCTTTGGGCAGAGTTGACTACTACTTTGTCAATGTTTCATTTTACAGTGAGTGACGAATGAGGTTCGTCTAATGCAGGGATCATCAAGATTTTTTTCTTCAGAGGATGGTCGGGGGCCGAAACATAATTACAAATAATTTGTAGACTGAAAATTGACTGCAAGAAGCCCAAACAGATAATGTTTTACTAAAACATAGTAATTTCAAACCTTGCTTAAATTTGTATACGATCACGTGTCTCTCTATTATGCGTGAGAATACTTGAGAACAGATTTCCAAAATTATTTCCTGGTGTTTTTGCAGTCTTTTATGTCCAACAATGAAAATTATAAATAAAATGAAATATTAGTAATTTCTTTTGCTCAGATTTTTTTTGGGGGGGGCAAATAAAACCATCCGAAGGCCAAATTCGGTTGGGGAACCGTGACCTAATGTATAGAATAAATTATATTAGTTACCTGATGACAGCTGGAAATGAGTACTGTGGGAATATATTTCATTGTATAATCATCCTATATTGGAGACCATTACATCCCTTTCAGTTATTTGGGCTTTCAACTGATATTCCAACTGCATTGCTGTATTTACATACATGAAAACATCTACTGTATCTAACTTATCATGTCACTCATGGGGCTATTGTTCACTGTGATCAGATAGACAAGGTGGACGCTGCACAATGCAAATGGGCCTGCTCCCTTAAATCAAAGCGAGCTACAGACCATACCATCAACCCCCCCCCCCAGCAATCCCCTCTCTGTCTTATCCATCCACCGTGGCATTTGTGATTGAGTGAAAAATGTCCAATATGGGCCTGTCTCCTGCATTGGCCATGTAAAGTTTAATGAGCAGCTTTTGTGGAGTGATATGAATACTGTGTATATTACTCTGCTGTAAAGCGCCCGTGGTGTATCTGTTTTCACAATGGACAGGAGTGGAGTGACGGACCGGTGGAAATGAAAAGCCTGAGGCGAAGAGAGAAGGAAAAGCTGAAGGCTGTACATTAATGTGAATGCATCCCTGTGCCAGTTCCAATACAGAGCAAGAATCGTCAGGAGGAACAAGGTAGGAAAACAATAAATTATTTGAAAAGTCATGACTTTTTTCATGTCCTGAATTAGTTCAAATGCACTACGTGACCAAAAGAATATAGACACCTGCTCATCGAACATCTCATTCCAAAATCATGGGCATTCATATGGAGTTGGTTCCCCCTTTGCTGCTATTACAGCCTCCACTCTTCTGCAAAGGCTTTCCATTAGATGAACATTGCTGCAGGGATTCCAATTCCTCCCAAAGGTGTTCGATGGGGTTGAGGTCAGGGTTCTGTGCAGGCCAGTCAGGTTGGATGGGGAGTGTTGCTGCACAGCTATTTTCAGGTCTCTCCAGAGATGTTCGATCGGGTTCAAGTCCGGACTCTGGCTGGGCCACTCAAGGACATTCAGAGACTTGTCCCGAAGACACTCCCGCGTTGTCTTGGCTGTGTGCTTAGGGTCGTTGCCCTGTTGGAAGGTGAACCTTTTCATCAAGGATCTCTCTGTTCCGTTCATCTTTCCCTCGATCCTAACTAGTCTCCCAGTCCCTGCAACTGATCCCCACAGCATGATTATGCCACCACCATGCTTCACCGTAGGGATGGTGCCAGGTTTCTTCCAGACGTGACTCTTCGCATTTAGGCCAAATAGTTCAATCTTGGTTTCATCAGAACATTGAGTCTTGTTTCTTGAGTCCTTTAGGTGCTTTTTAGCAAACTGCAAGGGGAAGGGGTCTGAAAAATAAATAATACTTACTTTCTGAATGCACTGTATATAGTGTATTTCAGGCTTAAGGGTTAAGGTTAAGTTAAGGGTTAGGGAAAATAGGATTTTGGATGGGAAAATATTTTACTCAGGTCGTAGTATGTTTTGTCACCTGTTGAACATGCTCAACAGTGACGATGTGACAGTTAATATGTTAGCCAGTGCCTCTCAGGGGAAAGGCTTTGGAGTCCGGTCAGACGGGCCGGACCTCAACGACCTGTGCAACCGGACTGGAGAGGAGCTCAGGTGGACACGGACTGATATGCAAACTGAGCCAGTGACTGCAGTTGATGCTGTTGTGGCAGATTGCGGTGTTGTTGTAGAGGCTTCTGTCAACCATAATGGAACATCTCATCATACATCCAGGACAACACTCCTTGGTATCAGACAGATGAAACTACTGCAACACAGGATTGGCCTGAGGCTGCCGGGGAAACTCGCTGCTCTGGACTGTGCTGACCACTCTTTCTCCCATTCCATGTAACCGAATACTACCATTGGCGAGGACATTCTCACCTTTACTGTTAAAGTCGAGGTTGCAAGTTCTACCAACAAAATATAATCTAGCACTCTGGTAACCTGCAAACCGTGACCCATTTTGTATTCTACATGTCAAATGTAATGGAGTCCATTGCCTATGTTGTGAATGGCTGCTGTTCCTACAAGGATTTGTACATTGCTAGACATGACACCCTTGTTGACCTGATAGCCAGCGAGGTGAGACAAGTGGTCTCACCAATAGCACACATGCATAAACATTCTTGTGTAAGGGGAAGCTGGTTTGATGTTGATGATGATGTGTTTTCTTCTGGGCCAAATACGCCAGATATTGTTGTTGTGGGGGGAGGCCAAGGGGAGGTGCTTCTTTTGGAAGTGGGCTGCTCATTTGGCGGCTACATGGAGCAAGCCTTTGGAGAGAAGCTGCTTAAATACCAGCCCCTTGTGGCACTCCTGAATAGCCTCGGGTGGAGGTGCAAGCTGGTAGCACTGATATTTGGCAGTCTCGGCCACGTACACAGGCTTGCAATGCGTGGCCTCCAGATTTCGGGTCTGACAAAAACTATGGCAAAGCAATTGGCTAGGTACTGCTCTGTTTCTGCTGTCGTGGGCAGCCTAGCTGTTTGGAGAAGGAAGTGCTTTCTGCACCCTTGAGTGCCAAGCATGCAGGGACTTTTGTAAATTTGATTGGTGGATCAAAATAAAGTATTTCAAATGTTTGTGTGTGTGTGTGTTTGCACGTGTGTTTACAAGCATGCGCGCGTGTGTGTCAAGCTGTTCCTCGTGGTCAAGGAAGACTTTGGAACATGTGGTGACATGGGAAAGGGGGATGCTTTCCTGCAAAAGTTTCTTGGAGGCCTCAGTAGGTGACGAGAAAGGAAAATACAAGCACATCTTAGGAAGATATCAATGGTCTTTGAGCAGGCTGCTGCAGGTGTCATTAGACTGTTTAATGTAGAAAGAGATGTCGATGTAGATCAGGAGCTTATGGTCATGAAGGCCGTGATCTTGCTTTCTTCTCAAAGTGCTCTGCAGGAGCCTTCTATCAGTGTTTCATATACAAAAAGTGGTAAAATATATATATATATGCAAATTGACAGCAATTTCGAATAGATTAAAAACCAAGGTAATGAGTTCAACGATGGCTGGTAAATTCTTTAAGAAAAATGTTTTTTCGCCCGAAGCGGGTCCATTGTCACCCACACTTGATGTTCATTTCTTCCTCAGCATATGAGCTGAAAAACCTATCCAGAGAAAAGCGCCTGCATGTGTCTCATCTCTTTGATGGTGTAAATACAACCCTCCCCCCTCTTCCTCCTATCGCTCTACCCCTCCCTCAACCCACCACTCATCCTGCCCCCTTCTGTCACACACAACTCCTCCGCCGTGCTCAGCGGCTAAATTAAAAATCTCCTGCATGATAGCTGGAAGCCCCGGCTGAAGCCCCCATTCAAAAGATTGGTGGGCCTCCTATCTTCTGAGAGATCTATCTGCTCCCCTGTTGAATAAGCAATGAGAGAGTCGGTCCCAGTGGCCTGGGCTGCGCGACCCTTCCCTCCCTCCCCCTTTACCTCCCCCTTCCTGTCCCTGTCTCCACCTCCACAGATTGCTTTCCCCCCCAGCCCTCACGCACTCTCTTTTCTCAGTCAACAGGACCCTACACAGGCACACAAAAGAAGGCTCCTGGCTTAGTAGGCTGGTGATGGATGCATTTCCATAGCCATCTCTGTTATCTTGGCGTAACAGGTCTCAGGCTCCCCTTTTCTCTCAGGTCTTTACAGCTTTCTCTCTGGTTTTTTCCAAAGGTCACTCATTAATACTCCTGAGCATTAATGATGACCCCCCTGAACACTGGCTTGAAAGCTGGGTTCTAACCGATATTGAGCAGCCAAGCCCTTGTCTCGGCCCCTCTCAACCCGGGCTGAGTGCTGGGGCCTGCTCACGAAGGTCAAGGACTGAGTGACATAGGGGACCCAAAACAATAGGAGGCTTCTCCTTGTCCTCCCCTCATCTCCACAGACGCCCCACGGCTTGTCCACCCTTTAGATTGATTGGCTATGCAGCACATCTCCAAGTCAATCAATGGCATTTATTAAATGGGAGAGCCATGAGAATACATCGTAAAAGATAGATAGATCTCCATTTCTTATCCCAATGGACACCCAAAATCAGGCCCAAATGGACACCCAAAATCAGGCCCAAACAAGGGAATAAAATGTTAGCCAAATGTTTTTAACAGAAAGTATATTCTCTTTATAAGTCAGGAAAACAATATGCAAATTGTATGCAAAGCCAACAACAGACTGCCTCACTCTTTCAAATATGGCAAACAAGATAATTTTTCTTATTAATATACTAAGCAAAGCCTTTGACAATGAAATTAAAATCAACCAATATTTCCGCTTACAGCAGACCTTATTATTTATCTTACAGCAGGCCTAAACCTTGAATCACACAATAACAGGGATTGTGGTGGAAAATCCTCAACAATAACCCCCTTTCATTTATGCTCGCGCTGCAGTTTCTGTTTCCACTTCGCATCTCATCTCACAGCTCTGGACTTTCACTAGTAGCAGTCTTGATGTTTTTTTCCTGTGTGGCTCTTTTTGGGCCTCTGGGTCAGGGGGCTAAACAAAGCAGAACCCATTTTGAGTCTGACATGGTCTCGACCGTCTGAACCCAAGGCAGTCCCCCCAGCCATGGCTCGACAAAAGGCTCGTCCACGACAAAGGTGCAGTTTGTAACAACCGTTGGGAGGGGGGGAGCACAACAGAGAGGGTTATTGGTCGTTCATTTCCCCTTTTAAGCCCTCTATTGATGAAAGGAGTTTCAATTTTTACTACACAAGTCACGAGGACATTCCAGTTCAGCACAATGAGATTGTATGAGATTCAAAGCTCAACAAAACCTTAATCAGAGGAAAGTCATGGTTGTGTGGAATGTCTGAAGCCTTGTTCTAGTGGTACCATGTTGACATCTACAGTGTGAACTCAGATAGAGGTTCTGTTCTATCTAAAGAGAATGGCCAATAATAGTGCATGATGAACAAATGCCCACATACACCTGCTAAAGTATTTGTGGTCCCAATCTTATAAAATCATAACAATTCCGACACAAGAGTCCGTCAAAGCATTGGTTGTGCAACATAGCCAAGGTAAAACCCTAATGGATCTCGATGTATTGGTCATCTTAAATCATGAAAGCTCAAGTCCAAATCCGATACCACATGAGCACACTTTGCCTTTTGTCATTTACCAAACATTTTATCAAATCTTACAAAGCCTGCTTAATATTTAAAGCCACAGCCATGCAGCCTAATGGTCTGGGGCACAGCTAAACTATTCAAGGGTCAATTGTTTTATTAAGATTAATGAAGGGGTGATACAGGCTACGTCATATCTGTACAGTTCTCCCTTTGCCTGAGTACAGCCAGGGCATATTAAGAGGAGTGAGTAAGGTTTGCCCACTTAGCTTATCCACATAAGTGGCTTATGGATGTTTTCCTGGGATGCTCTATGCTTACACTACAATTTTTTCACCAATTAATTTTTCACCGACTGATCAACTCCCCCTCGCAGAGAGGTGAAATCAAACAGAAGCACAATGAATCCCCTTTACATCTATCCTTGGTGTAGTTTCACGGAGAATGCAGTTTGTATTTGGGTTAGATTTAATTAAGCTTTAGTTTGTTTGAGAAATGAGGCTCCCAGATATACAGCCAAAGAAGGTTGTCCAGACAGACTGCCAGATGGAGGCTGAGGTTAGGGGACTTGCCACAGCGGGTTGTCCAACGCTGTAGACCCAACAGTTTTAGCCCCCTAAATGGAACCCTTGCGGATGTCAGTGGTAATTGCTTTGACGCCCCCTAATTTGGCTCTAATCCCATTTGGACACCAATTTAAATCAGATGGAAAGAGGAACATGGGGCCACATCTGTCCCTGTCCACCTGGCTGACATCTGTACAACGCTTACAGTGAATGAGTGTTGGGCACATGACGTAGGCCTTGATCCGAAAGGCATTACAACGAACTTAAACAGACCCTGTTCCCATAGCCCACTTCCGTCCCTGATGATAATCTGCTTTAATGTTACGAGACTGAAAGCCTCTGAAACTCTTAAGCCCTTTAAAAAAAACTGCAGGCAAAAACATGAGTGGTATTTCTTATGCACACTAAAAATACTTTCGGCCCACGGAAAATAGCAGATCTCCTAGAGTTGGTGTGAGATTAGGATTTTTTTTTACTTACTAGTGTTGCCTTGGTAGGTATAGTTTACATATGGATGATTCCTGGGTTTGGAAAACAAAGATGTCACATGACAGAAGGCGGCTCAGAGGGATTGTTTCCACTGGACTGCCTCTTTCCATGATTTTCCATGTGGACAATTACTTGGAGAGCCATCCCCAATCACCCTATCCAACCACCATCTTCACAACAACAATCAGGTCTTTCATGTTGTTTCTCTTTCTCCCCCCTCTGTCCTTCCTCTCCAAAGCACGCCTGCATACACTCTGACACAGTGCAACCTGGACTCAGGGGAAGATGTACCATACTAAATGTAAACCTAGCACACTCCAATTAGTATGATATGTTACATTTTGTATGGTATTGAGTATGTCTATCAATTGCAAGTCATGCAATATGTTACGAATTTGCAAAACGTTTGATATGCTATGAATTCCAATTTGTTGTGGCTAACGTGACCTAAGTGGAAAGATGGCTAACGTTAGCTAGGCTAGGGGTTAGGGGTTAAGGTTAGGCTTAACTTCTTAGGGAGCGGCAGCAGAGGTGACGGTTTTGGAGAGTCTGGCGTGCCCAAAGTAAAAGGCCTGCCACTCAGGCCCAGAAAATAGGACATGCACATAATTAGTACTATTGGATAGGAAACACTGAAATTTCTAAAAGTGTTAAAATAATGTGAGTATAACAGAACTGATATAGCAGGCGAAAACCAGAGCAAATTTTTTTTTTTGTACATGACCTTCTCCAGGCTGCCTATTAATTTCTATTTTAACTAGGACTGAGACTGCAGTACCTATGGTTTCCACTAGATGTCAGTCTTTAAACAGAGTCTGGAAGCTCTAGCAGTAAGCAGAACAGATAGGAAGAGGAGGTAGTCAGGGGACCACTTTTGTCAACGTTTGACTGGCGCGAGATTGTGAGTGCGCCCCACTTTATTTTCCTTTCCTATTGTTCACGTTATTGTCCGGTTGAAATATTACATTAAATACACATAAAAGGATTCCTAAGGATACATAAAAAATGTTTGATTTGTTTGTAGAAAGTTTATAGGTATAATTTGAACGTGTTCTCTTCACGGTTCAATGGGCGACTCAAGGGTGGATTTTCTGGATATATAATAAATGAATTTTTCTAACAGAAGAACCATTGGATGTCTTCATTGGACACTTGGGAAGCCCTCAGCAGAAGTTCTTCGTAAGGTAAGTGAAATCTTTTAGCTCTTATATGGGTTTTGTGTGGCCTCACTGGATATTAATTTATGCTAATGTGGAAAATATAGGTGCTATCCTCAAACAATCAAATGTTGTGCTTTCGTCGTAAAGCCTTTTTGAAATCTGACAACGCTGTGATATTGCCAAGAAGCAGAGCTTTTGATGACTATGCAACACTTGTATATTGATGAATGTTTAATAATTCAACTTTTTGAATTTTTTTGGGGCACCTTGCATTTCACCGGGTAGTGTCGGGAGCGGCCCGCTAGCGCGCGACTACTCCCTAAATAGTTAAGGTTAGGAGTTAGATTAAAGGGTTAACTTCTTAGGGAGCGGCAGCTCAGGTGTCGGTTTTGGAGTCTGGCGTGCCCAAAGTAAAAGGCCTGCCACTCAGGCCCAGAAACTAGGATATGCACATAATTTGTACTATTGGATAGGAAACACTCTGAAGTGTCTAAGAGTGTTAAAATATTGTCTGTGAGTATAACAAAACTGATATAGCAGGCGAAAACCCGAGGATTTTCTGTCCTGGAAAAAGTGTTTGACACATTGCCTCATTTTGAACCCCTCCCTATTAAAAACAGCCATATATGGGAGTAAGATTGCAGTACCTATTGCTTCCACTGGATGTCAACAGTCTCTAGACAGTGTTTGGTGATGTTAGGTTGCTCTGGATGGTAATAGAAGAATTTCGAACAAGTCACCAGATGTAAACAGAAGAGAAAGCGCGTTCACGGGCGCTGTGGTTTTTTCCTTTCCTATCGTCCAGTTTATAATCCGGTTAAAATATTATAGTAAATATACAAAAAAGTGTTCCTAAGGATACATTATCAATGATGTTTGATTATTCTTGGACAAGTGTATAGGTATAGGTTGAACGTGTTCTCTTCACGGTTCAATGGGCGAGTGGACGCTGTATTTTCTTATCATAACGCACCAACCAAACTGAGATTTATGGATATAATAAATGACTTTCTAACAAAAGAACCATTGGATGTCTTCGATGGACACTTGGGAAGCCCTCAGCAGAAGTTCTTCAAAAGGTAAGGGATTTGTTTTCGCTGTGAAATGGGTTGTGTGAACCGCGATGGTTTATGAATTTATGCTAATGGTTAAATATAGTAGGTGATATCCTAAAACAATCAAATGTTGTGCTTTCGCCATAAATCTGACAACGCTGTGATATTGCCAAGAATCAGAGCTTTTGATGACTATGCAACACTTGTATATTGATGAATGTTTAATAATTCAACTTTTGGATTACTCCCTAAGTAGTTAACTAACATGCTAAGTAGTTTCAAAGTAGCTAAAACGTAGTAATTAGCTAAAGTTGTCCGTGATGAGATTTGAACACACAACCTTTGGGTTGCTAGACGTTCATGTTATATATTTCTACTGTCACGATCGCTGGAAGGATTGGACCAAGGTGCAAAGTGTTGGTAGTTCCACATCTTTAATATAGGGAAACTTCCCAAAATATACAAGAACAAAACAACAGATCAGACAATACGTAGTGCACAAACACCAACAGAAACAATAACCCACAAACCATGTGGGGGAATGAACAAACTAAGTATGGTCCCCAATTAGAGACAACGACAATCAGCTGCCTCTAATTGGGAACCATCCAAAACCAAACATAGATCAAAAACCCCCCTGGTCACGTCCTGACCAAAACACCATAGAGAAGCCAGAGGGCTATCCATGGCCAGGATGTGACAGTACCCCCCCCCCCCCGGGGGGGTTTGGGTGGGCCTTCGGTGTCGGCTCCGGTGTGGGCCGTACCAGCCTGAGAAGATGCTCTGAAGGCCCGGTGCGTGGAGCCTGAACAGGATTCACCGGACTGGACAGGCGAACTGGACGCCTGGTGCGAGGAACCGGCACAGGTCTCACCAGACTGGTCTCCCGCACCTCTGGGCGAGTGCTGGGAGCTGGCACTGGATGCATCGAGCTGGGGATGCGCACTGGACGTACCGGGCTGGAGTAATACCCTGGCCTGGTGCCGGATCAGGATGTACTGGGCTGGGACGACACCATGGAGGCCTGTTGCTTGGAGCCGGAACAGGACGTACTGGGCTGGGATGACACCCTGGAAGCCTGGTGCGTGGAGCCGGAACAGGACGTACTGGGCTGGGACGACACCCTGGAGGCCTGGTGCGTGGAGCCGGAACAGGACGTACTGGGCTGGGACGACACCCTGTCATCCCAGCCCAGTACGTCCTGTAGGTCTCGCCGGACTGGCGATCCGCACCTCAGGACGAGTGCAGGGAGCTGGCACAGGACTTACCGAGCTGAGAGCTCACATTGGACGCACCAGGCCGAGAGAGCACCCTGGACGTCCCTCTCCTCTCTGCTCGTCCAACAGCCCCATGTGGCCCCCCCCAAACAAATCTTGGGGTTGCTGTGGCCTCGGACCTCGGCGTTGTCCTCCCTTCTTCCTTGGCGACTCACGCCAAGGAAGGGTCTCACAGCCCCCCATGATCTCCTCCCAGGTCCAGAACTGCTTCTCCCTGGATGCACGCTGCTTGGTCCTGGTTTGGTGGGTTATTCTGTCAACGATCGCTGGAAGGATTGGACCAAAGTGCAGCGTGTTGGTAGTTCCACATCTTTAATACAGGGATACTTCCCAAAATATACAAGAACAAAACAACAGATCGGCCAATACGTAGTGCACTAACAGAAACAATAACCCACAAACCATGTGGGGGAATGAACAAACTAAGTATGGTCCCCAATTAGAGACAACGACAATCAGCTGCCTCTAATTGGGAACCATCCAAAACCAAACATAGATCAAAAACCCCCCTGGTCACGTCCTGACCAAAACACCATAGAGAAGCCAGAGGGCTATCTATGGCCAGGACGTGACACCGACCAACCACCCTACTTTCGTTTTTGCCGCTGGACCTCGAAGGGAACCTCCTTCAAGCTAATGAGCAGTCATTCTGACTGCAACTTTCTAATAATACAATTAATGTCATATATTCTATCGCAAAAATTATTATTTGGTTGTGTTCATGAAGGTCTTAGGTAACGTTAGAATACAATTATTTATTTATTTAAAGTAATGCAATAGCATTTTCATTAGTTTATGTAACTGTGAGCTATATTTAAAAGCAAAAACACACAAAAAAAACACCACAATTCAAGTGTTCAATACATTTTATTTGTAGAGTGCATTTGTTACTGTATGATATTCTGTTTCATAGTTGAATGTGTTGGAACAAGGTAACAACTTATTTTTCTAACAACAAAATAAAGAAATACCCCAACCACGAAGATGCATGGTTAAGACGCCCTGTAAAATTATGAAAACGTCCATGTCACATATAGTGCCTGCGCTCTCAGTGATGACATTTTGTGTTGATAATCAGTCCATAGCATTGTCTCCAGCTTGTTCTTCCTCTCTCCTGTCTCACCGTTTCATTTGGTGGTGGCGCGGGCACCTACTCAATGCGCACCGTTCTGGATTTTTTGCGCTTAGGCCTCGGAGACGTACGTTCAGGCTGAGGCTCAGAATCAGAAGAATAATCATCAGAGACGTCATGATTATTTTCTTCCCCACCATCTGAATCGTTTCCATTCAGATCTTGTAGCAGCGATAAAAGCAGCATCTTAATCTTCTTGTCATTGTAAATTACGCACACTCTCACTGTGTACTCCAAGTAGGACAGAGTAGACTGACAAGACTGTTTGGGTTTGGTGGACTGATGTAGGGTACATACCATTTATCTGGGTGATTATTAACTGGGCACCTTCTACTGTTTGGAGAAGGAGCAGGCCCTACTGTCGGGAGAAGGAGGGGCAACGAAGGAAAAACATTTTTTTTAAATGACCTCCCTTCCTAAAACTGGTTATAACTCCATTTCTGTTTGTGATATTAAGATAAAGTACAGGACAGAGGGTGGCATGACTTAAAAAATGGCAGAGTCATGATTGTCCAAATGATTGCTTAACTTCTTAGGGAGCAGCGCACGAGGTGACCGTTTTGGAGAGCCTGGCGTGCCCAAAGTAAAATGCCTCCCATTCAGGCCCAGAAAATAGGATATGCACATATTTAGTTCCATTTTGTCTGTAAAACAGAACGGATATGGCAAGAGAAACCCCCGAGGAATTTCTGTCCTGGAAAAAGTGGTTTTGACACATTGCCTCATTTGGAACTCCTCCCTTATGAATGCAGTACCTATCGCTTCCTCTGGATGTCAACAGTCTCGAGAAAGTGTTCTGATTCTTCTTAGATGCTTTTAGAGCAGAGAAGAAGACAAATAAGGAAGTGTCCACAGAGAATGTCAATAAGAGTAAATGCGCGTTCACGGCTTGCACGCTCTGTGGTTTTTTTCCTTTCTTATCGCCCAGTTTATATTCCCGGTTGAAATATTATGCTGTTTATACATAAAAGTGTTCCTAAGGATAGATTTACAATTATATTAGATTGTTCTTGGACAAGTTTATAGGTATGAGTTGAACGAGTTCTCTTCACGTTTCAATGGACGATTGGAGAGAAAATATAACGCGCCAACCAAACGGAGATTTATGGATATAATACATTACTTTTTCTAACAAAAGAACCATGGATTGTCTTCGTTGGACACTTGGGAAGCCCTCAGCAGAAGTTCTTCAAAAAGTAATACATTTTTTTTTTTTTTCGTTTATTTGTCAGGGACAATGCAGCGCACATTATTACATACATAATTATCAAAGTCAGCCATAATAATATGTGTAGATGTGTTGCATAAAAGGTTTCTAGCCAATAGGCTAATTTGCAACCCAGTCCCTGGTCAGGCCTTTCTAAACAGGTAATCCAAATATATAATTTTTAAAAGGACCACATAGTGTGAATTACACAATCATGCAGCAAATACATTGTATACAAACATCAACATTTCACAGTCGAGACCACATTACACAAAACAGCACATCACGTAACAACACAAGCCCCAAGCACCCAGCCGCTCACACCTGCTCACCTATACCCAACAGTGAGGGCCTGGGCCGCTACATGACTATCTCCCATACCCAGACCCCACATGTGGGGTGATCCTTGGCAGCATGCGCAACAACCAGGCATCCAGTACAGACAATACATAACAACAAAACTGACTCAGTGGCCACATATTTGGTTTTCTTTCAGCCAGTATTTGACCTTTCTATTAAATGTTTTCAGTTCGGTTTGTGTTTTTATTTCGGTTGGTAAATCATTCCAAAAATGGGTCCCTATCACTGAAAAACATGACTGTCCGAAAGTGGTTTTGCGCCCCTCTGCTATGCAGTTGCCACCCACTGCTCTCCTAGTGGCCACTCTCCTTGTTTTTATTTTTGTCACAAAAGGACAGAGTACGGCTGGAGCTAGATTATTTGCACATTTTAAAGTCAATTTGAGAAAAGAGAACTTAATAAAGCTATCAAAATTTAAAAGTTTAAAGTGTTTTCGCTGTGAAATGTGTTTTGTGTGAACCGCATGGTTTATGAATTTATGGTAATGGGAAAAATATGTGGGGTGCTATCCTCAAACAATCAAATGTGGTGCTTTCGCCGTAAAGCCTTTTTGAAATCTGACAACGCTGTGATATTGCCAAGAAGCATAGCTTTTGATGACTATGAAACACTTGTATATTGATGCATGTTTAATAATTCAACTTTTGGATTTTGAATTTGGCGCCTTGCATTTCACCTGGTAGTGTAGGGAGTGGGGCGCTAGCGCCCAAGCGCACCATGCTGCTCCCTAAGAAGTTAAGTAACCTTCTGTCTTATGTAACCATACCAAACCTAACATATCATTCCTGGATTTACATTTACTATGTTACATCTAGTCTATGAGACCAGGCTGCACGTTGAAAAGCTCCCTGAGTCAATGTCATGGTTCGGTTCATTGAGTAAGGGGTACACAACAAAGAGCAGTGAACTGAAATGGCCCAGTCAACCTACACTCTTTGCTACATCTGCAACCGCCGAGCAAGAAACACAAGAATCGTGGAAACGGACAAGGAATAGCTATCCTCCACTGTCAAGAGGACGACATTTACCAGAGCCAGCTTCTTCAGAATAGAGCAGTTCCTTTACAATTGAGTACAATTAACAGAACAGGATCTTGACTTTTAATTTATAAAAATATACATATCTGAAGTAACACCAAATTACAAGTCGCTTTATCTTCAAATTAAAATAACTGATTGACACCTGCACACATTGGTTTTCCATGAATGCTTTCATAACAGCGGATATCCTTCTTAAATTCAGGGCATGCATGCTTAGGGCATGTAAGTAAAGTGTAACAATTTACTTGACACCCAGCGTCATAACACGGTCATGACCATGTCATAACAGCTGACGTAACTTTTCATAACCTTTTATAATATGGTCATAACACTGTCATGACACATATTTAGACCTGTTGTGACATATATTGTGTTGTTTTATGGCTGGTTATGACAAAACCCCCAAAACTTACCACATAAGGCAAAACATTCCATTACACCATAGCCTACGTGTCAACTGTATGTTTATGTTATAAATATATATATATATTTTTTGCCATATTCAATGATTCTTGTAACTGCGCAAACATTGATGTCAGACATGCAGCTACCTCAATGCTCTGTTGCTGATGACTGGGATGAATGCAGGTGCAGATTTGAGGAGCAGGACAAGACACCCTCTTTTTGTCTGATGACTGATATGAGGACATGTACATGATAGGCCAGTCTAGTTTATATGATTGTGATGGTCACAATGCTTCTTGACAGTGTCATAAAGTTCATTTTCTTGGTCCAGATAAAGTGACACAGGATGGTCATAACGCTCATGACAAGTTATTTAAAATATGACGAAAAAAACATTTATTAGAGCAGGGACAAAATGAATTTGAAGAAATTAGAGTATTTACACTCTTATGTAGGTGTCATATGTAGGTGTAATAACCAGTCATAAACGAACGCAATATATATCACAACCCGTGTAAATATATGGGTCTTGACAGTGTTATGACCATATTATGACAGGTAATGACAAGTTGTGTCAGCTGTTATGACCGTATCATAAAGTGTTATGACACTAGGTGTCAAGTAAAATGTTACCAAGTTAAGAATAGCCTAGGCTAGGTATCCATTTGCACTTAGCATATAAGTTAATACGATAGTTTAGTTTTAGGAACTAAGCTATTTACCGCTTGTGTGCAAAGAAAACACAATTAAATTCAAATCCATGTACATTTCCATCAGCTTAGAAATGAGAGATCAACAGCATACAGTGAGGGTAAAAATCGTATTGTAAACATGGCATAGAAAAACGAGATCGCTTATCTCCAGCACTAATTGAGAGACAAAATTATTGTCATGTTTACTCGTCAATTGTTCCACCTGTTGGGCATGAGGCAGACAATTTTCCATCTGGGTGTACATAAGTCCTTGTTAAATGTAGAGCCAATGGAAAGTTTGCCATACACTGGCAGCAGCAACCTACAATTATGCTGCATCCTGCAATGAAATTAATGCTGTTTGAGAAATCAAGCTCCCTAATGAGTTAGCTGTTTCAAAACATGTTTAACTGGTAAACCCTCCACTTCCATTTAAATGGGTACTATGAACCCAAATACTCCAGCTGGATAGAAAATCATACTGCATGCATTAGAAGTGCTTGGAAAGCCATGGAGAAAAGACAATGCGATAAAGTTTGATTCAAACTTGTCTACATTCTTGTGCATCATCAATTCATAAAAATGTATAGTGTAGTAGGTTCCTCCAGTGGATACTTCAAAGGCTTGTACTGCAAAGGATGAGGAGAGATATTGATCCGATTCCTCAATGATTCCGGTATTTATACCTGCATGCTTCAGAATGCACTTTTATGTCTTTCACTTTGAAGCCCTCCATCTTTCCATGGGGGTGTTATTTTTTCGCGAGCGCCTCTTTAATATTTGAAACACCCATTTCTTCCCCATTTTTTACATTGTTTTCCTGTCCCATTTGAAGGTCTCCATTACACTCAGACAAGTCACACGAGACAGGTTGGCCTTTTTTTGAGTGTAAATGTGAATGAATGGTGACTGCGACAAAGGCCAGCCACTCTGCCTTTGCTTTAATCTTCCATAAACTTGAAACCCCTCCAAGGCAGGTTCAGGTGTAGTGACAGGGGCGTCCATGCCCTTGCTGTCTCTTCACTTTATTGTGCATTCTGCCAAACAGTCAGTCTCCATGCGCTGTGGGGCCTCTATCTCTGTGACTCAACATCTGTCAGACTTTACAATGCAGCCAGGGAATATTGCAGCGATCCCACTGATTCAAAAACTGCTTCCAGTTATTGTATAAGTACAGTTTTGGAAATTTTGTGGGTGCACTCATTAATTGCATTTATTTGTTTGCAATTAACCTTAGCAATTAAGAGTGTTGTATTATTTAGTGCTGGGGAATTGGCTGCATATGTAGCATAAGGAAGGAAAAAAATACATGTAGTCTAGTTATTTGGTCTGGCATGAGCACAGAACTGAGGGGATACCAGTCTGTCTACTTAATTTGAACAGTACCTTCATAACAGGTGCCTAGCAGCTGTCAGTCGACTGCACTCATCATAAAAAGGAATTGGTGAAGAACACAGTAAGGATGAAAATACCATGAAACAGCATGTCAACCTACTACAGTCCATACATTAAACTGTGAGTCCAAAAAAGCATGCTATGCCATATACTGTAGTATATCCCTGTAGGATGTTATGGGCAGCTGGCATATTATAATTGTATGTCTGTTTTGCCTTTAAAGAAAATTCCATTCCTCCTATGTGGCAATAACGTCTACTCTTTCAAATGTCTAAAGAAACTGATACTTTTATCCTTTAACCAGCCACAAGGGAATAGTTAGCAAAATATGAAGTTATTCACCATCTAAAACCCATCTGTAAACCATGGAAATGTGCATGAGAGTCAGCATGAGAGGCAGAAAGTTTATTTACAAGGAGACTTGAAAAATAAATAAAAATGAAGTTAGTCAGTTTTCTGACCAGTTGCATGAACCTAGAAGATGCCCATGACGGCCTATTACTATACACCACTCTGCCCCGACACAGCTCAATACTTTTATTTCTGGCCCAGCATAATAGTGTAGGAATAGAATACACAGAGACGCATGAGGTCCCATTGGTGTGTTTGAGATGCATGGGATCCCATTGGTGTGTTTGTGTGTTTCTGTTTGTGGGAATTTTTTTCAGAAGCAGGTGAAACAGTATTGCTTCCGTCCCTCTCCTCGCCCCTACCTGTGCTCGAACCAGGGACCCTCCGCACACATCAACAACTGACACCCACGAAGCATCGTTACCCATCGCTCCACAAAAGCAAGGGGAACAACTACTTCAAGGTCTCAGAGCGAGTGACGTCACCGATTGAAACGCTGTTAGTGCGCACCCCGCTAGCTAACTAGCCATTTCACACCAGTTACACAGGCACCTGGTGTATGGGGGTGGGGGGTGTAGGCTGCAAAGATGAGGAGACCCCTGGACTGTCACATGTCTGGATGACCAGTAGCACCAAACAGATGGATGGAGGGAATAATACGAAGAAGAGTGTGAACCCTGCACTTCACTAATCAACAATCTGTCCCTGTCTCTTTCATATTCACACCCGCAACAACAGAAGCACTCAACACAGCATGTAAGAGTAGGAATATCTGCTTGTGGATAGAACGTTCATAGACATGAAAATTGAAATTCACTGCCGGTTTTGAGAGAGGTTTCTCTGCTGCAAACTATTGTAATACCCCATGTGAGGTATAATTAAAGTAATTACTATAATACACAGGTGTTCTGCGCTGCACTGCACGTCGCCGAACCCGATGCATGTGATCGACAGTGTATGAATTAACTGTTGCAGAGGAAAATGAAACAAATTCACATCAAGTGTCATTACTGCTAATTTGTCTACAGAAACTAAGCGCGTAAACAATGAGCATGTCTCATTGAGCGTTTAACGTGGACGTTTTATGCTCCGTCTGTGTCTTTGTTATAGTTGCCTCCACTTTTCAATTATGGTAATATAGGTGTGGTAGAGTGAATTGGAAATCATGGACATGCATACCACGACAGTAGAAAAAGTGCACATCACTGGTTGACTTAATATGCACTGGTTGGCTCTGTAGCCTCTTGCTGTTGTAATGGTCCATAAACAAAGTGCTACTGCTAATGCCTTGAAACGATCTCCACCATTTCCCCACAAATGTGAAACGCGTGAAAACCCCAGTTGTTTGCGTAATGGTTGTCGCTAGCTATATCTGTTTGCTATTCATTTCAGATCAGACGAGAGACGGAGGTGGAAAGGATCACAGTGAAAGCACCACATCTTCCCAATACTCTAGGCCTGCAGAGAGAGAGAGATTGCAATTACCAGGAGCACACTCTGAAGGATCAACTTCACTTCAAAAGAGGCAGCAGCAGCACCCGAGTACCCCGCTCCACTACTCTACACAGCCACCTTGCAGTGTTGTAAGTGTGGGTAAACATGAGGAGATCACAAGCCTTTTAATAGCAGACAGATCTGAAGAGGTCCCCACCTTGTGCCTGCCTGCCTTTTAGATGCTCAGACAAGCCTCACGGAAAAAGACAGGCTTAGCCTTTCAGGTATACCAGGCAGTTGTGTACTCTCTCTTTCTGTGTTTCTCTCTGTGGGGAGGGGTCTCTCTCTATATATCAGTGTTTCTCTCTCTACACACTCTGCTCTCTTCCTCTCCAGTATTATGCCAACATCATTCTCCTGCTGAGTGAAGAGGGAGAGTGAGTGGTAAGGAAAGGAGGAAAACTGACTACATTTGATTTTTATTTGCATACAACTCTGGCAGTTTCAACACACTCGAAAACTTGAAACCCCAAAGTACATGAGACCTGCAGCCATAATATGATATGTTATTTGTCAAAACATGTTCCATTGATTCTGCATCGCCTGGTACAGTGCATTATCTCTGTGGTATGAGATATCGGTAAATATAATAAACAGATGTAGTCAAATATATTGGCACCCTTGCATTTTACAATAGAGTGCAATGGAGCAACATTTTCTGTTTTCTCTTTTCAAATAGTTGAAAGGCTATTTTTACACTGTAGGCACCTGCAATTTACCACATGTGAGGTGAATTACACATAAACAAAAATCACTTGCCTCCAACCAAATTCATTAGAATTTGCAATAATTTAGTCCAGGCCTTTTTTTTTACTTTAAAGTGAAATATAAAAATGTCAGTTTTGATTTTAAATTATTGTTGGCCTTACTCCTATTAGCCCATACAAAATGCACAGATTCACTACATGGAACAACAAAAAATCAAAAGGAAGTTTGTTCTGAAGGGTCTGTCTCCGAGAGATTTAAGAAAGATCAGGGAACATTTGTATATATATCTTTTTTAAATGTAATTAACCCCTTATTTTTTTACTAAACAGTCTCCACATATACAGAACTTCCATTCATCTTTTCAACTGGTACCTGGGGACCAGTTGCTAATTTGTTTTCCGTGGGGTGCGGAAATTGACCGTAGGGGGTTTTAAAGACCTGAATCCCTTCTCAGTGGAGTAGACTAGAGTTATACACACGCGAAGTGCATTAAACTCCCATAATCTGTTATCGCCGGATAAAATAAATATGATAAGGATAGCAGTGATTCCAGGTGGAATTATCCGGCTCATCGCTAAACAGGATTAACCGTTGGCATCATAAAATCTAAATGCAGCCTGCAATGGTTTAAGGATGGATATCAGAGAGTGTTGACACTTCCACAAAGATAGACAGAGAGCTTTGTGTGGGACATAACACTGTCCTAGTTGTCTCAACTTACATGGCCGCACATACTCAACGTGAAGTCAGAATAGTGAATCTCGTCTCTCATAACCTATGCAACATCCTGGCAAGTCCTCCATGCATCCTCAAACTTTGTCCCTTTCTTTTAGGATCATATGGAGACAGAGAAACCTACAATCTAAAAATCCTTACATGACATGGATCTGTGGATACCAACAATATGAATGGAAATTCTGAGGTGGAGGAACCTCAATAGTCAGCAATGTATTTGCCTTGAATATTTTCACTCATCAGACTTCTATTCAGTGTATGAGTGTGTTGATTAAGATGATTGCGTTACCTACTCCAATCTACAGAGTAATGATGTCATCTGGAAGGCTGACATCTGTTGGCTAGCCATTGTAATTACAGCTATATTACAGTACATTAAGCCTGGGCAAAGAGGACTACCAAAGAGGACTACAGTACACTGAGGTATGAGAAAGGACATGATGGGGTCCTAACCACGCAAGCAGAGGACAAGGGAGGAAACTCCATAGAGGTACAACATAATGGGTGGGTTGCACCAACATGGTTTATATTAATCTTAGGTTAGACCTCATCTAGATTTGGTAAATCTAGGTTTTATAATTAATCAGTGATGTGTTGCACCGCTTTATTCTAAGAATGGATTAGCTAGTTGCTAGCTATCTTAATCAAACAGTGCTGGCAATTTCATTGTGTCTAGCTAGCATTTTGTCTAGATCAGCCAGCATTTTGTCTAAATCAGCCAGCATTTTGTCTAAATCAGCCAGCATTTTATCTAAATAAATTCTTAAACAACAACGAAACGGTTGTGAAATAACAATCTCATGCAGCAGATGACATGGGGTGATTTTAGAATTCTCAAACAATTTGATAGAAGCAGCTTCAATTTGATTGGCTGTTGCATGCTATTTTAATTGTGTTTGAGTCATGTAGCAGCAAAGTTGCTTGAGATTATGTCACTTGCAACCTGCAACAGCAACAGAAAATGTGTGGAAGCTGTTTTGTTTAACTCCAGCCAACCTCCTAAGGATCTGCCACTTTTTTTAAATTTTCCCCTGAAATGACATACCTAAATCTAACTGCCTGTAGCTCAGGCCTTGAAGCAAGAATATGCATATTATTTTTACCATTTGAAAGGAAACACTTTGAAGTTTGTGGAAATGTGAAAGGAATGTAGGAGAATAACACACAATATATCTGGTAAAAGATAATACAAAGGAAAAACAACCGTTCTTTTGTAAATTTTTTTGTACAATCATTTTTGAAATGCAAGAGAAAGGCCATAATGTATTATTCCAACCCAGGTACAATATACATTTTGGCCACTAAATGGCAGCAGTGTGTGTGCAAAGTTTTAGACTGATTCAATGAACCATTGCATTTCTGTTCAAAATGTTCTGTTCAGACTGCCCAAATATGCATAATTTGTTTATTAATGAAGAATATGCATATTCTTGCTTCAGGACCTAAGCTACAGGCAGTTAGATTTGGGTTCAAAATTGTGCACTCTCCTCAAAAAATATAATGATATTATTTCATTGTAATAGCTACTGTAAATTGGACAGTGCAGTTAGATTAACAAGAATTTAAGCTTTCTGCCAATATCAGATATGTCTATGTCCTGGGAAATGTTCTTGTTACTTACAACGTCATGCTAATCACATTAGCCTACGTTAGCTCAACCGTCCCGTGGAAAGGACACCGATCCCGAAGAAGTAAAAAAAAAAAAAAGTTTAAAAAAATCCAAGCTCTCCTCTCACCCTTCCCTCCCAGCAGTGAGTGACCCTCAGTAAAAAGCAATGCTCCTCTGTGACTCCTATCCAACAGATGTTACATTTCTCATGTGATTTATCACCGAGCTTAGAAAAGGGTAAACAAATTGTTGTCACAGTTATCACTGCAAACACTGCTTTTCCACCAGGCCTATCTACACCAGGTCACAAAATGCAAAGTCAGCCGTGGGTCCAAAATAGGAGAAGGTGGGGGATAGGGGGGAGTGTAGACAAACTTTGGGTTTTTCCTCAGACAACGCTAGGCCAGCACTGGCTGCACATAAACATGCCAAGCTCTCCTTCCTCCCACCTAACAAGCACATGTGCACTCAGGCACCCGCATACACACACATGCATGCACACACACAGACCGAGACACACCGTCCAGAACACACATACACACACACACAACCTTGAGCCCTGACCTGCAGGAATGCTCATTCACTAGTCACGCGGCCTGTTAGCTCCTCCAACACTGCAACTCGTTGTGATAAAGCCCAGTCAATGTTTGCTGACACGCGCTATCTCCCATCCCCTTTCTGCCCTGGCCTATCGCTGTAGAACGATTTAGGTGGCTATTTGTTTCTCAAGGAGGCTGTTTACACAATGGCCACCGACCACACAGCGGAAGAAAGCAGAGGAGAAGCCGTTTTAAAAATAAATCGTAACTTTACTAAGGTGTTCTCGGGATCCCAGCACCAGCACCAGCTTTTGTTTTCCTCTTTCGATCGGGCTCATATTTTGCATTCATTATCCCAGGGTGGGTTGAGCAAACATAACATTGTTTGTCACTGGCTGGCAGGATTTCCATGGGAGGGTAAAGAACACTTATCTTGTGTGGTGGTTGGTGGTGGAGGTGGTGATAAAAGAGAATATCAAGGAGATCAATAGTTGTTATTCAGGCTCCGGCTCCCCCCCATTGAACGCAACGACACTGTCCCATGACTCTGCCAGTGTATTGATTTGTATTTCATTTTAACTAAGTGATGGATATGGGACATACCAGGGAGAGAGGCATCGGTCAAATAATTACCAACATCTATTCATTAATTGGAAGGCAAAAGTGACTTTGCAAATGCGTCGTTCGACACAGGGAGGTCTAGAAATATGCCATCAAATCAGCGGTCACCTAGTCTGTGTAGCAATGTCCTCCTCTTACAGGACTACATTCCTTTTTTTTTATTGGGCATTAGTGAATCTGGACATACAAAAATTAAGATTTTTTAATATGCTTTAGTATGAGAGACTTTTCTGAAACACCAACAGTTTAACAACTACAACATACACTACGGGTCAAAGGTTTTAGAACAGCAACTCATCAAGGGTATTTCTTTGTTTCTACATTGTAGAATAATAGTGAAGACCTCAACACTATGGAATCATGTAGTAACCAAAAAAGTGTTAAACAAATCAAAATATATTTTATATTTGGGATTCTTCAAATAGCCACCCTTTGACTTGATGACAGCTTTGCACACTCTTGGCATTCTCTCAACCAGCTTCACCTGGAATGCTTTTCCAAAAGTCTTGAAGGAGTTACCACATATGCTGAGCACTTTTGGGATGCTTTTCCTTCACTATGTGGTCCGACTCATCCCAAACCATCTCAAAATTCATCTGATGGGATGGTGTATCGCTGCAGCATGCTGTGGTAGCCATGCTGGTTAAGTGTGCCTTGAATTCTAAATAAATCACAGACACTGTCACCAGCAAAGCACCGTCACACCATAACACCTCCTCCTCCATGCTTTATGGTGGGAAATACACAAGCGGAGATCATCCTTTCACCCACACTGCGTCTCACAAAGACACAGCTGTTAGAACCAAAAGACAAAATTCCATCAGTCCATTGCTCGTGTTTCTTGGCCCAAACAAGTCTCTTCTTATTATTTGTGTCCTTTAGTAGTGGTTTCTTTGCAGAAATTCGATCATGAAGGCCTGAATCACGCAGTCTCACGCGGTCCTCATTACAGCCTTATTCTTAAATGGATGAAGTTGTTTTTTTCCCTGGTCAATCTAAGCACAATATCCCATAATGACAAAGCAAAAACAAGTTTTTCGACTTATTTGCCAAACAATATCACATTTCCATAAGTATTCAGACCCTTTATTCAGTACTTTGTTTGAAGCACCTTTGGCAGCGATTACAGCCTCGAGTCTTCTTGGGAATGACTCTACAAGCTTAGCACATCTGTATTTGGGGAGTTTCTCTTATTCTTCCCTGTAGATCCTCTCAAGCTCTATCAGCTTGGATGGGGAGCATCGCTGCACAGCTATTTTCAGGTGTCTCCAGAGATGTTCAATTGGGTTCAATTCCGGGCTCTGGCTGGGCCACTCAAGAACATTGAGAGACTTGTTCCGAAGCCACTCCTGCATTGTCTTGACTGTGTGCTTAGGGTCATTGTCCTTTTTGGAAGGAGAACCTTTGCCCAAGTCTGAGGTCTGGAGTGCTCTGGAGTAGGTTTTCATAAAGGATCTCTTTGCTCCGTTCATCTTTCCCTTGATCCTGACTAGTCTCCCAGTCCCTGCTGCTAAAAAGATCTACACAGCATGATGCTGCCACCACCGTGCTTCACCTTAGGGATGGTGCCAGGTTTCCTCCAGACGTGATGCTTGGCATTGAGGCCGAAGAATTCAATCTTGGTTTTGTCCGACCAGAGAATCTTGTTTCTCATGGTCTGAGAGTCCTTTAGGTGCCTTTTGGCAAACTCCAAGCGGGCTGTCATGTGCCTTTTACTGGGGAGTGGCTTCCGTCTAGACATTCTACCATAAAAGCCTGATTGGTGGAGTGCTGCAGAGCTCTGTCGGAGTGACCATCAGGTTTTTAGTCACATCCCTGACCAAGGCACTTCTCCCCCGATTGCTCAGTTTGGCCGGGCGGCCAGCTCTAGGAAGAGTCTTGGCGGTTCCTAACTTCTTCCATTTAAGAATGATGGAGGCCACTTTGTTCTTGGGGACCTTCAAGGCTGCAGAAATGTTTTGGTACCCTTCCCCAGATCTACTGCCTCGACACAATCCTGTCTCGGAGCTCTACGGACAATTCATTCGACCTCATTACTTAGTATTTGCTCTGACATGCACTGTCAACTGTGGGGCCTTATATAGACAGGTGTGTGCCTTCCAGATCATGTCCAATCAATTTAAATAAAGGTGAAATATATATTTTTTAAATACATGATAAGTAAATATTCTATAGTGTTTCGCCTATAGAATGTTAGATACGATTTTCTATGGTGGACTTCTCACAGTTGTGTCACATTGGCTGGATGTCCTTTGGGTGGTGAACCATTCTTGATACACACGGGAAACTGTTGAGAGACCTAGCAGCGTTGCAGTTCTTGACACACTCAAACCGGTGTGCCTGGCACCTACTACCATACCCCGTTCAAAGGCACTTAAATCTTTTGTCTTGCCCATTCACCCTCTGAATTACACACATACACAATCCATGTCTCAATTGTCTTGAGGCTTAAAAATCCTTCTTTAGCCTGTCTCCTCCCCTTCATCAACACTGATTGAAGTGGATTTAACTAGTGACATCAATAAGGGATCATGGCTTTCACCTGGTCAGTCTATGTCATGGAAAGAGCAGGTGTTCCTAATGTTTTGTACGCTCTGTGTATAGTCTTGATGTGCAGTCAGTGCAAGATAGGGTCAATGCAGATATTTCCGCAGGGATTTCTTAATCATAGGTTAAAAAGATTGCCCATAATGTAACTTAGAGATGCCATGTTGAGTATATCCTCAGGGGAAATTATTTTACACGATTTAATCAGATTTAAGAGGACACAGTTCATATCAACACAGACTACACACAGGAGATGATAGCAGTACTGCAGTATTCACTACAGTATGATACTTCCACTGGGCTTTGTGGCAAGGGCCGGGGGCTTGGGCTTCTTCTATTCCAAGCTTTAAGTCACTCGTTCAAACCCCATGAGCTACCCAGTGAGCAGCACTCATGGCCCTGGGTTTTCAAATGCTAATGACGAGTGGTGCTGAAAGCCTCAAATTGGACATGCAATTCATCCTGTGGTGTTTGGTGAGGCCTAGTTCATGTTGGAAAGGCTGGGGTCCTTCCCCCCTCTAGTCTTTTGTGTGCTGCCTGAAATATGCACAGATGTTCGTCTTGCCTCACACAGGGCCACTCTCCCCCTAATCGCCACCCTGTATGTGTACGGCTTGCACCTGCCCAACAGCTCTCTCTCTTTATCTCTTATCGCTCTCTCCACTGAATTAAGGTCTTGCCTGATGTCCCCCATAGTCGGTTATTTCTCAGGCGCCTGATTCTTAAAACATTGAACTGGGGATTGGGGGATGAAGGGAGGAGAGGGGTGGGTGGAAGAGGAGGTGGGTGTACTCTTTTGTTAATGTGGGGAGAGGCAAAAGAGACAGAGGGGTTCGCCTTCCCCACTCCAGCTGGAGACAATTTGGAACATAACACCCATGTATCAGCTCAGCCAAACCTCAATGCTGATGGTGCATTTGGGCTGCCCCCCTCTTTAGGGTTGGTAGATGGATGTGAGAGGAGGAGAGCCCTTAGAAATGGGACCAAAGTGCAGTTTGCTGTTTATCTCCCGTAGTGTGGTGTGATTTGTTCATCTCGAAATGATGCTTTCAAACTGTGTGCGGATATTTGTCCTTGCAAAGTCCAACGTTTTGTCACCGTAGGTGTCTTGGAAACAATTTGTATGCTTTTAACTTGATTTCTTTGGGAGAAATAATTTGAGAAGTATAATTACCTTGAAATGAAATCACCCCAGGTGCAAGCAGAGCTCAATGTAACTTTTGGGAAGGGAAGGGGAACTCAAATGCTTCTATTCTAACACCATACATGAGGGCAATACACACTCAATGCTAACTTGCCAATGCAGTGTTTTTGACTATTCTATAAAGCACTGCTTCAGTTACAATAATTTATTATAGCATGCAAAGATTTTCTCTATTACAATGTTCCACCCAAGTACTTTCTAATTATCAAGTTGGGCTCTTACTTTCTGTTTTACATTTACATTTGCCTCTGTTGGTGAGCACTGTCCTCGTGCAGAGAGGCTATGCATACAGAGGTGCT
Source organism: Brachymystax lenok tsinlingensis (assembly GCA_030435695.1). Taxonomy (NCBI): domain Eukaryota; kingdom Metazoa; phylum Chordata; class Actinopteri; order Salmoniformes; family Salmonidae; genus Brachymystax; species Brachymystax lenok. The sequence continues at coordinate 9,171,807 of CM059786.1, read as the reverse complement.
GAGACCTATTTGGGTTGCTTCCATTTGCAAAGAGGAAGACTTCCCAACCCAGTCTCATGAGCTGTATAATCCTGATTTCCACAGTACCATTTAGAAGGACACTCCATACGTTTTTACTCCCAGTTTGGCAGATATTGGCAACATTTTAGACCAATATTTTCCTTTTCTCTACTGAGTCTCTAGTTAGTCCTCAGCTAGAGGAAAGGAGTTCTAGGAATTGTCTCCTCTTTCTCTCAACACAGATCCATTTAATGTAATATTCAGTCTGTGTCAAGTTGAGGAAGTGATGATCGCTCTCCGAGGTCTCTGGTTCTCTGCTCTTTATTTCAGCAACGTTCTCGGAGTGTAGGCAGCTTGAGTCGACTGACACTCCTGTGATGTGTTGTGACAGTTTTATGGTTCTCTGGAGGAGCCCTCTTTATTGCATGTCTTCGCTGAGTGCGGTGTACTGTAATCATCACAACTTAACTACAACCTTGGCCCTAACTAGGGTACTGACGCTGTGATGCAACACTGGGGGCGAAAGAGGTCACATATTTGGTTTTCAAGCAGATGCACATCAGCCTCTTTGCACTTAGGCTACCTCATCCATAACCCACACTTCCACAAAATAACTTTGGTGATCCTTACTTTCTTGATTTAATCGGGCAGCGGAGTGGAGGTTTGTCATGAAATGAACTGCTGCAGGAAAAGTGTATTACCCCATAAACTCAAGTTGAGAACTGCCTCAACTTCAAAACCTCAAATCCCTCAACATTTAACTTTCACAAGAAACAGTCAAACCAATAATGACTTGGATCGTTGAAAGAAAGAGAAAAACACTAGTGTGCACCAGCACATTCGACCACAGGATTTAGTAAACTTCTCTAGTCAGTTCTGTTTGATGATGCGAGCGCAGAGCCATTAAAACTAGGTCAAGGACCTCACGATCAGATATTATCGCGCTAATGGTCTTTTCTAAAGCAAGAAATAGACCTCTGAACTTTTCACCTACTACTACCTGTCAGGGCAATGAGATTGAGGCTGGAATGTCATATAAATATCTTGGAATTTTAATTGATGACGGCCTCTTTTAAATTGCATATTCAAAAATTTACCAAAAAATTGAAGTTGAAGTTCAATTTTTGATTTTATTTTAGAAATAAGGCCTGTTTTTCTTTTGAAGCCAGAAGGAGGCTAGTATCAGCTACATTTAGGCCTATACTAGACTATGGTGATATTTTATATACAGTATGAATGCTTCCGCTCAGTGTTTAAGATCAATTGACACCCTTTACCATGGAGCATTGATATTTATTTTAAACTGCAAAACCCTTACGCACCACTGCACTTTATATACCAGGGTTGGCTGGCCTTCTCTAGTCATTTGTCGGCTCAGTCACTGCTATACTTTTATTTACAAAGCCATTTTGCGTTTACTACCATTTTATTTGGGCATTTTTATTCTTCAGAAATGTGGTGGCTACTCTCTTCGTTCGCAGTTCCATTTGTCCAAACTGAATTTGGTAAAAGGGCTTTTATGTACTCTGTGACATCAGCTTGGAACACGTTACAAAATAGTTTTTAAACTGGAAGAACTTGTCCCGATTGGTGTTTTTAAATTATTGATGAAGAATTTTGAAGCTGATTCCTTGACCTGTCAATGTTTTTAATTTGCTGTTTTATGATTTCGTTATACTCCTGTGATTTCTATTGGTTTTACTAGATTACTATTACTAGTAGTGTTTCATGTTGTCTGTCTGTAATTGTGTAATGACTTGGTGCTGCCTATCTTGGCCAGGATGCTCTTGAAAAAGAGATTTCAAATCTCAATGAGCCCTTCCTGGTTAAATAAAAAATAAAACAATTGTGATTCTCACGATTCCATATATATTACAATTCGATGTTCCAAACATATTTCTCTGTATGTCTGCTGCAGACACACGAGAGACCATGAGAAAATTAGTTTTGATCAGTCATGGAAATAAAAGTGCTGAAATTTGTTGGCTCACTAATTAAAAAGAATATGGAGAACAAGCTATAGAATAAAAAATAACTGGGTTTTGGAGCCGGCACAGCCGACTAGTGCTAGCTAATATAACAACTATTATTTATTTTTTACAAATCGATACTTGGAGTCAAAGCAAATTTATAAAATCAAAAAAGCCGAAATACCTTATTTACATAAGTATTTAGACCCTTTGCTATGAGACTCGAAATTCAACTCAGGTGCATCCTGTTTCCGTTGATCATCCTTGAGATTTTTCTACAACTTGATTTGAGTCCACTGTGGTAAATTAACTTCTTAGGGAGCGGCTCCCGAGGTGACGGTTTTGGAGAGTCTGGCGTGCCCAAAGTAAAATGCATGCCACTCAGGCCCAGAAAATAGGATATGCACATAATTAGTACTATTGGATAGGAAACACTCTGAAGTTTCTAATAGTGTTAAAATAATGTATGTGAGTATAACAGAAGTGATATAGCAGGCGGAAACCTGAGGAAAATCCATCCGGATTTGCAGTTTTTTTTTTGTAAATGAGCATCTTCTCCATTGTGCCTATTGCATACAACTTTATGAAGGACTGAGACTGCAGTACCTATGGCTACCACTAAATGTCAACAGTCAAAGACTGGGAAATCTAGCAGTGACCAGAACGGATAGGAAATTGTCAGGCGACCACTTTTGTAAACAAGGTTTGACGCGCGCGAGATTGTGAATGCGCACCACTTTATTTTCCTTTCCTATCGTTCACGTTATCGTCCGGTTGAAATATTACAGCAAATATACCCAAAAGGATACCTAAAGATACATTACAAATGATGTTTGATTTGTTTGTAGAAGGTGTATAGGTATAATTTGAACGTGTTCTCTTCACGGTTCAATGGGCGACTCAATGGTGGATTTTATGATCATAACGCGCGCCAACCAAACAGAGATTTATGGATATAATAAATGTATTTTTCTAACCAAAGAAGCATGGATTGTCTTCGTTGGACACTTGGGAAGCCTTCAGCAGAAGTTCATCAAAGGTAAGCGATTTTATGTTAGCGATTTTATGCGTTTTGTGAGACCCGTGTTGGGTTATGGATTTATGCTAATGCTTAAATATTAGAGGTGCTACTGTTAACGTTGTGCTTCGCCGTACAGCCTTTTTGAAATCTGACAACGCTGTGATATTGCCAAGAATCAGAGCTTTTGATGACTATGCAACAATTGTATATTTATGAATGTTTAATAATTAAACTTTTGGATTTTGAATTTGGCACCTCACATTTCACCGGGTAGTGTCGGGAGTGGGCTAGCGCCCCACTGCTCCCTAAGTAGTTAACCAGGTAGGCCAGTTGAGAACAAGTTCTCATTCACAACTGCGACCTGGCCAAGATAAAGCACATAAACAAACGTACAGTCAATAACACAATAGAAAAATCTGTATACAGTGTGTACAAATGAAGTAAGGAGGTAAGGCAATAAATAGGCCATAGTGGCGAAGTAATTACAATTAAGCAATTTACACTGGATTGATATATGTGCAGATGAGGATGTGCAAGTAGAGATACTGGTGTGCAAAAGAGCAGAAAAACAAAAACAAATATGGGGATGAGGTTGGTAGTTGGTTGGATGGGCTATTTACAGATGGGCTGTGTACAGCTGCAGCGATCAGTAAGCTGCTCTGACAGTAGGATGAGGGTACGGCTAAAGGCTATAAGAACTAGTTGTCTAGTGTGTTGGGAACAGAGAATAAAAGGAGCAGATTTCTGGGCGTGGTAGGATAGATTCAGGGCATAATGTACAGACAAGGGTATGGTAGGGTGCGAGTACAGTGGAGGTAAACATAGGCATTGAGTGACGATGAGAGAAGTTGCATCTCTGGAGGAGCCAGTTAAGCTAGGTGAGGTCTCCGCATGTGTGGGGGGTGGGACAAAGGAGCTATCTAAGGCATGTTGAGCGGGACTAGGGACTCCGCAGTAGAATAAAACAATGAGAGCTACCCTAAACAACAGTGTACAAGGCATATTGACATTAGAGAGAGGCATAAAGCAATCACAGGTGTTGATTGGGAGAGCTAAGACAACAACGGGTAAGACAACAATAGGTAAACAGCTAAGACAACAACAGGTAAATGGCGATGAATGGGCAGAGAGGGTCAGTTAGCTACACACAGGGTCTGAGTTTGAGGCTGGGGCTGACAGATAAACAAAATGAAGTACCGTGTTAATGAACAGTCCAGCAGGCATCAGCTGTGTAGCCGAGTGATCATAGGGTCCAATGAGCAGCAATAGATGAAACAGGGAGCCGTTCGATAGTCGATACTACGCTAGGCGAGCGGGAGACACAGCTTTCGGAAAGCTAGCGGGCCGTGGATAGCAGATGGGTCTTCATCGACATCCACGACGCAGAGGCCGGTTGAGAGCACATCGGACGAATTACGTCAGCAGACCAGTCGTGATGGATCGGCGGGGCTTCATGTCGACAAAGGGTCTAGGCCAATTGGCAAGAGAGTTATTGTAGTTGGTGTACTTCGTTGGCTAGCCGGGAGATGGGCCTAGCTCGAGGCTAGCTCGAGGCTAACTGGTGCTTGCTTCTGGACAAGGGCGTTAGCCACAATACCCGCTAGCTAGCTGCGATGATCTGGTGCAATGGTCCAGAGCTTGCGGCAGGAATCCGGTGATGTAGTGGAAAAAAAGCAGTCCGATATGCTCAGGGTTGATATCGCGCAGTGCCGACTGGCAACATCTGAAGACATCAGTCAGGAAGTTAAAGCTTGGTGGCAAATAGGTCTTCCAAATGGACAATGACAAGCATACTTCCAAAGTTGTGGCAAAATGGCTTAAGGGCAACAAAGTCAAGGTATTGGAGAGGCCAACACAAAGCCCTGACCTATATCCTATAGAAAATTTGTGGGCAGAACTGAAAAAGCATGTGCGAGCAAGGAGGCCTACAAACCTGACTCCGTTACACCAGCTCTGTCAGGAGGAATGGGCCAATATTCACCCGACTTATCGTGGGAAGCTTGTGGAAGGCTACCCAAAACAATTTAAAGGCAATGCTACCAAATACTAATTGAGTGTATGTAAACTTCTGACACACTAGGAATGTGATGAAATAAATAAAAGCTGAAATAAATAATTTTCTACTATTTTTCTGACATTTCACATTCTTAAAACAAAGTGGTGATCGTAACTGACCTAAGACAGGGAATCTTTACTACGATTAAATGTCAGGAACTGTGAAAAACTGAGTTTAAATGTATTTGGCTAAGGTGTATGTAAACTTCCGACTTCAACTGTTTCTTCATTATGTCACATGCATCTTTGGGAAGGGCTCGTCAGCAAGCATTTCACGGTAAAGTCTACACCCGTTGTATTCGGTGAATGTGACAAATAACATTTGATTAGATTTTTGTAATTCTCACACCAGTTAGCCACTTGAAAGAAATCAACAATCTGCTATCTAAATAACATTCAAGGCCCTTTGTGCAAGTTTACATATCAAAGTTGCGTTTCCAGAATTGGAGGGGAAAAAAAATCTATCCATCGTGAATAATTTGAACAACAGTTAATGTTATTAACATCATGAAACACTGGTTTCTGGTAGGTAGGTGGTGCATTAAAACTTTTCAGAAGTGAATGTCACGTTGGCATGAATGATCGGGAGACAAGCGCAGGAATGCATAATATGGGTTTTTATTTCACCCAAATTACGGTGTGACGGAGACCAAACAAACACCTAACAAAAACACAGGGTTGAAACCCAAACAAAGAGCGAGGATTACCTTGAATAAATAACACACGCGCACAACGATTAACACACAGGACGAGACCCATAATCATCTGCGCAATCCACAAGGGCATGAAAGCCCAAAACACACAGCACAGGTACTCACACGCACCAACGGACATTGTAACAATAATCGACAGCACCATGGTGAACAAAGGGCACAATAAATACAAATACAATCAGTGGGAATAGGGGTCAGGTGTGCGCAATGAGAGTTCCAGAGGTATCCGTGACAGGGAAGACTCTTTGGACGGGTTATTACTTATTTAAAGGCCACATGCAAATATCTGTTTTCTTAAATATTCCAATACATTCCAAGATTTGCTGAAGTGAATTATGAATGATAAATCATTGTTATTATTACTATTATTAAATCAGTTATTAGTTATTAGACATCATTGAGTTCTGTCTTAGTCAATCTGTCTTGCTCGGGAAACGGGTATCATTTGGAGGAGAAGGGAGAAATCAGTGATCACTCCAGACCAGGTTAACCAGGCCTAAAACCAATATTTACCTTGATGCAATAGGATATGTGCAAAAACTGCACTTCAGATGCAACACCTTTGATTTTTGGAATTATGTGTGTATTGTTTGTATTGCTAGGTATTATTACTGCACTGTAGGAGCTAGAAACACCAGCATTTCCCTGCACCTGCGAGAAAATCTGTGTACGCGACCAATAAACTTTGATTTGATTTGAATTTGTGGGGGAAATCATGTGAATCAAAACAAAATGCTGTCTGGACTACTAATATTTGCTTTGAGGAACATAACACAATAGTCAATTCAGAGACCACCATAGAAAATCGTATCTAACATCCAGGGCGAAACACGAAACACTAGAATATTTACTTATTATCATGTATGACCACTGTACCGCACAGAGCATCATATGTAATAAACAAAAGACATATGTGAAGCCATATGTAGGGCGGCAGGTAGCCTAGTGGTTAAGAGTGTTTGGCCAGTAACCAAAAGGTTGTTGGTTTGAATCCTAGAGCCAACTAGGTGAAAAATCGATCTGCACTTACCACTAATTTCTCCAGGCACTTAACCTTAATTGCTCCTGTAAGTCACTCTGGATAAGAGTGTCTGCTAAATGACTGAAAAAGTGTCAAATGTACTGAATAAGTTGATAACCTCCCCGGTAGTATGGAGGGCCTGTATGAACATCTGAAAAGTATGAAAACTGTCCCCCTTTTCAGTCAAGAGGCAGTACCCAATCACTCCCTCTGCTGGAATAGGGGACCCATGATCTAACCTCCTACAGAGCTGCCTAGAGGCTCCATGAGGTGGCAAACTAGGCTTTTAGTCACTAAAACTCACTATTTTCTGAGTTCCTCAATTCGAGGGAAGCTCCTCTTTCATTCCAAAAATGCCACTAAATTTAACCAGGCAAGTCAGTTAAGAACAAATTCTTATTTACAATGAAAGGCCTACACCGGCCAAACCCAGGCCAAATGTGCACTGCCCTATGGGACTCCCAGTCATGGCCGGTTGAGAAACAGCCTGGATTCAAACCAGGGTGTCTGTAGTGATGCCTCTGGTACTGAGATGCAGTGCCTTCGGGAGCATCAGGTTACCCCTAGTGAGGGGAAATCATTTCAGGATGAGGGGACGAGAGACACTCAGCAGAGACAGAGAATTGGTTGACCCGCTTTCTTTTACATAAGTACATTTTCCTGATCTTGAGTCAGATGGGTAAAGACATAACAATACATTATGCATGTCGAATAAGTAATTTCCTGCTATCTGATGAAATTCTTAGCAAACAGGTGGGTTCAAGAGCAGGGCCTCACGCAACTCTACTCACGTATGTTGAAACAGATACATCAACATTGGGCTTAACATTTCCCATACTGGCATTGTGAATAGCTTATAAATCCTAACAAATGAGGTATACTGGAGTGATAGGAACATTATCTAGATTCTAGTTGATCAGTATATATATATTTATATTTATGTTTATATGCTTTTAAATGATGGCGTTAACCCAGAGTTGCATGCAATCTGAAAGTAATCATCTAATTGTCAACTTGGCCGGTGCTTGATTCCCACATTAAATCCCCAGATGAGAACAAGTAAGGCAGAAATAATGAAAATTGGCACGCTTGAAGTCAGCATATTTCCTAATTTACTGAAGATAAAGCAAAAAGGGGGGCACACGGGTCAAGTATTGTAACAGAAAGCCAATAAAATCCAAATTTGGTGGCATGCATATTGATGAAACAGTCTGCATCAGCTCAAACAAGTATGAAGAGCAGCAGAGCAACGTGTTCACATGCATGCAGAATATGCACAGTAAGAGAGAAAGAGTGAAAGAACAACAGAGAGAGAGCATATATGAGAGCATGACGTCCCTGTGTGTGTGTGTGTGTGTCCATTCCGGACTTATATCGATATGAGCCAGGGCTTAATCCTTTCACTCTGATGGCTTCAATGACAGGCATACCATCAGATAAGAGGTCATTGAACTGCAGCCGCCACCACTTCATTCCGAATAAATGGGGTGCACAGAAAGTGCACCTTTACTATGAACCACATTGCTGTGGTCATAATGAAAATGTAATGCATTTTGGGTTCCTGCCTCCATCACCATTGTGGCAGACAGCTCTGATATTGTTGATATTGCTTGAATAACTTGCCACATTTGTTCCTTGATATGGTACACTGAGACGTATTTTCATTGTATGAGAATGCCAACTGACTCACAAGCGACGACTATACTGTGTCAAAAGAAGGCTATTCCATGCCAAATCTTTTATGTAACTATCATCTGGGATTTCTTTTTCTCTCTCTAAAAGAATTCAATTCAACCTATTTGTGAGCTGTGGCCAGGAGCTGTCTGACCATGTTATGTGTTTAACCTCACCAATGATATTGACTCGTTCTACTTTTTATATCGCAAATCATTTTAACAGTTCATGTCTAAAATTGAAACAATGCAATGGGAGTCCAAAATATTCCACACCAAACAAATCCACCAACCTTGGATGCAGTCCAGATCAGGGATTCACAGAAGAGAGTAATACATCTTTATATCAACGAGGATATGGTGTGATTTTATCTCTATTATCCCAGCACGAACAAGGTCAATTATTAATGAAGCTCTGTTTTGGTTTTGCTAACCTGCAAGGTTGAAAGGGACAGGAGAACAGGTTGAGCAGGAGGAGAGTTGTCCTAGTATCCATCTGAGAAGACATGACTATGGCTTTATGCAGTGTCTATCTCCAGTTCCACTGAGACATGAAAGACAAAGAGAACCACAGAAAACCTTGATTGAGGCACAGTTGAGACATGCTAATGCCCTGAGTTTGTTTTAATTTCGCAGGACTTCTGGCTGTGGCGCATCATTCTATTTTTGCATGCACCATCACAACATGTGTTTCTGTCCTCTGAAGCCTGAATGACTTCCTCTCATTGGACAATCATCTGGGGACAAAAGTTGGATGTTTATTTTGGCAGAAATATATAATGCGTTCATGCCCGTTTCCTTTGGTCTGTCTGGTGGCCCTGTGTATCATTGTAAATCCAAATGGAAAGATATTGTAGATATTGTTGCACAGGATGGTAAAAACAGAATTAAACCTTGCCTCGAAACAGTACACAAGCAATCTGCAGTAAACTGATTATGAACAAATGTTCTAATCTTTATCTCGCTCGTATCTAGGTGGTTTTAAGAGCTGGGCCATTAAAAGAGCGAGGACTTTTAACACCAACCCGTTAACACAGCAAATTACTCTTTGTCACCCTCCATTTTTCTCAATTAAATTCAGTTATCATAGAGAAGCAATTTAGACAGCCGAGGGAATAATGAGAGAAAAGTGCATAAGAAATATAAAGGTGCGCTATAGATGCCGGCATGGTGACATCTTTTGTTCTATTTTTCCAGATAGGCAAGATAATGACATGCGGCGAGGGGGGCAGAGAAAAGTGCCGCTCACCACAAAGGTGATCTTTCAAACTGTACAGGATAATCATGGTGTAGGGAGGCCGGGGGTAGAAGGAGAGGCATATCTCCTTTGAGATCAAGGTCAAAACAATTCACATGGAAGAAGGTGGAAATTCAGTTTCAGCAACACTCACAGCTTCCTGAAACCGTATTGATCTAGATTCTAGTTCCTCTTCCCCTCCAGTTCCAAAGTCATTTTTCGAATAGATTATTTTCTTGGCATAAGGCCCACAATGGATCACTGTTAAAAATATACTGTATGTCGAATGAGAAAGAAGGCAGGTATTGTATGAGGCCCATTGTGTAAGACATTTTCAAAGAGAAACAAAGTGACCTACCCATCAAGACCGTCTTTAAAACGCCCTCTCTTCCCAAGACCTGAAATTTGAATCACTCAAGAGTAGAATATGGTATATTATCAGTGTTTTATTGCGGAATTTCAACAAGGACTCGAGATGCACCTGTATTATAGGTTCAACACCTGAAAGTTGAGCGAATGTTGATCAAATGTTAGAAGGGGTCCAGAAGGATTATCATGAGGATTGAGGGAGAAGAATGCTTTGGTTTCGTGGCTAGATAGCCCTGAGAACGTAGCCCTGTTTTCTACATGCAATCAGTAGGCTGAAACTTTACACACACAGATCAATACCCCCCTAGCATAAGGTCCACTGAGGCGTTGCAGTGAGCTCAGCCTTGAATGAAACCGAGCAAGTGCTCTTTACCCCAACGTGAGAGCATCTTTTCCTTATTTATTCATTTTATTTATGCACTTTTACCAGGAATTTGACGCATTGTAGACAAAAAAAACGTTATTTAAGTAATAGTGTTGTCTATCTATCTATATAGGTCGAAGAGTTATCCATAATTAAAATGTTGCATGCATAGGCTATACATTATGAGAACAAAAACTATGAGAAAGACTTTGCAAGCAGAAAATCCAGAATTAGCTTTAAGCAAACCGAAGAAACAAACTTTAGGATGTATGTTTAGCCACATTTGATAGACGGCTAAAATGTGTAAGAAACTCTGCGTAGTCACTAATCATCATAGAACTGCAGGCATATACGTCTCATGGTGTGGGAATGCTACTCTCTGACTTAGAAAAAGGTATAGAACGTGTTCAACATCTTTAACATCTTGCATCGTTGAGATTTTAGGGGCGAAAAACAAGATGGAAGAGATTCAACTTTTGATGTTGTAAAAGTAGATTTTTTTTGTATCGCTTTGTTCTACGCCATATTTCATTTTCTCCCTGACTGTTGGATGTTGCTCAAATGTAGTCTATCCTCTCCACCTCTCCTCTCTTTTATTCCCAGCACAAATCCCTATTTTATTACCCAGGCAGCCGCACAGGGTCCTGACCCCACTTCCCTATTGCTGTTTCCTTAGCGTTTGATGCTTGGCTTCCTCTATGCGCTCGCTTTTATGGAATAACTATGAGCCAACTTGTAGCCCGTATGGACTTTCAGCTGATGGATGGATGACCTGACAGACAGATGGAGAGAACGGATGATAGCGAAGTCGCCACAGATTAATGCATACATGCGTTTTTTTGGTTGTTCTGATCTGAAAGAAATTAGGTGCTGTCCTCTTTTCTGAGGATTTGATTAAATCATTTAATGAATTTGACAATCATGAGTAAGTGGCGCTACTGCAGCCTACTTAATTTTCAGAAGTTCTTTTTCTTGACTGAGTACTTAATTGATCAACTGAAGCCATTTTTTGTCATCTCACCTTGATGTTTATGGGGAAACACACTCAATCATCTGCTCATCAGCACCATGGCTAAGTGACTTATTCCATTAATTACTCCTGTTAATCAGATGCGGATGCATCTCAACAGCTGTTAACGAGATATCTCCACTAAAATGACTTTCTAATTGTGATACTCTATTATACATAAATAATACTCCTAAGTATTAAGTTACAAAGCTTACTTCTTGTTGTACATTTATGTTAATCACAATGAGATATGGGACTTTCAAAGTTAGCATGAAAAACTAAAAGTAAACACAAAAACTATTCAAACTGTTGAAGAGGAAATGAATAAAGGAGGGCATCTCAGGCTTTTCTCAGACAAAAATATGTTATACAGAAAGCTGAGGTGAGGTGAGTCCATGTTGATGAAGCTCCCTTGTGTTGGGACCTGACCTGTGTAGTTTGACAGAAAAATCACAGACATCAATCATTAATAGGAAGAGTCCTGCTGTCTGGCCAGCCTGCTAGGGAACTACAGGAAACACACACTCTCAAATAGCTCTCTTCGCTACGCTAGAATAATTGTGTGGCACCCTGGCTATCGCACCATGTCAATGTCTCGTTAGCCCCTGTACTGGCTCCTCTGTAGCCCATAACATCAAGGAAGGTCAGTGCAGAGTCTGGCACTGTCACACTGAGCTGAGCCGAGGACAGACACAGCCAGGCCCAGCAGTAACTGGGCTGGGAGGAAGACACCGAGGCTGTGAATGATGTGAGCTGTGAGACTCAGATCCATACTATTATTGAACCCTACTCAGACAAGACCAGTGACAAGATTTCTCAGGCAAGACGAAATGTTTACGTTTTGTTTATTCAACATAACGTAGCCTAGATGTGGTCCATAGGCTACAATATGCTTTATGGACCTTCGAGCCATATAGAATCCATAGTCAATGTTGCTGTTATGACAGAGAAAAGGGGACATATAGTACGCCCCATTTTACTATCCAACTATCCCATCCTTGTTGTCCAATGTTGCTACAAAAAGAAATTGTGGCAGATATTTTGCATCTAGGTACATTTATTGACCAACCATCATTGCAATGCACAATGTTCATGGCTCAGAAGTCTGAACAAAATAAATAAGTGATGTGAAACAACAAAAACAACATAGCCATATGGAACACACCGTAGGCCTACACATCGGTCACTTCAATACTACATTCCCACTGAAAATAATTTCATAAGACATTTCAACAGAAATTGCTCCCTACAAAATACAGGGTGTGAAAACCAAACAACGTCACACAGCAGTCTTTTGTATGTTGACTCGAAGATGAGCCTTTACAGCTGGGACATTGACTAGTTCAACGAAATAGGCTTTGCAACACTCATGACATATTCTTGCCTGACACGAATCCTCAACTGACCTATTCCAGTTCCAGAAATGTATTTTCCAGCCTCATGTGATTGTTCCTTTGTCCTGTTTTCTCTCTGTAAGCCCTGTTTGATTCTGTTTAAGTAACCCAGTATCCATTTAAGGTTTTTGAAAAGCCTGATAACAGTTTTCAGTGGAGGAGGAAGGGGCTGAAACCTGACAGGTGACGAGACACAAACAGGAAATTCAGCCGGTGCCCTGTCCACCGAGCACTCTGATACATGTCCAAGATCCCCAAAACACGCCCAATTTATTTCACTCCGCCGACAGTCTTTCATCTTTATGACTGGGCAGAGGTACTCATCAATTGGCAGAACTATTAGCCGATTCACACAAGGTGTTTTCTCTCCCTACTTCTCTTCTCTTGCCAGACAGGTCAGATATTAGAAACCTGTATTATCTGGTCTTCCCAGAGATGCCGGTGGAAAAGTTGATTTGCAACGCCCGATTGAATCTCCTTATCTATCATCCCTATCCAGCTGTCCCAGCAGACTGAACACAGAGACAGCAATGGGCTATCTGTACTGAGAGAGCGGGCAAAAGGAATGAAAATATCTGTCTAGAGCAATGAGAGAGAGGCCAGTCAGCAGACATTACTTGGACAGCTGGGGGAGTGTATAAATCTTTAATGCTACCCCCCCATCCCCATACCCCACCCTTTCCCAAAAATGTATCTACTGCCATTACACCCATTTATCAGTCAGTAAACAAAACCGGTCATCCCCCACCCCAACACCAACACACACTCTAAAAGCAAACTCTAAAGCAAAACGATCAGACCAAGTTAAATCATTTAAAGGAGGACCAGAGACTGAAGGTCATGGAGGACATTCATTAAAAGACTAACTTGGCTAATTGAAGCTAACTCCTGATAAAAGGAGCTTTCTGTTGACGGGGCCAGGCGGCATGGCTGAGTGGCTGTCAATGGCACAAAGAGACCCATTAAAGCTTTATCTGGGTAAATAGAGGAAAAGTGAGTCTTGGCTAGGGGATGGGGATAGAGGGAGAGAGAGGTGGGGGAGAGGTGACAGATGAGGCCACTGTGGAGCTGTGGCTATGTGGGGAATGCATCAATGAATGCAATTACATCCCCCGCCTTACAATCAAATCGCATAGAACTGCTGTGGTGACTGTAGGCCTAATTTCATTCCATATGCCCTTCATTCATGTGACAATGTGTGTGTTTGTAGCCTACCTGTACACTGGAGGCTTTGTTCCCCCACAAACGTAGACTAAATGTACAGTAACCGTTCTATAGAAGGAATATTCCAAGGGCCACATGCCACTATGATTTCAAAATTGTACCTCTGATTTACACAGTGTACAAAACATTAGGAACACCTTCCTAACATTGAGTTGCACCCTCTTGCGCCCTCAGAACATCCTCAATGCGTTGGAACATCAAATCAAAACATGGACTCTACAAGGTGTTGAAATGGGATGCTGCCCATGTTGACTCCAATGCTTCCCACAGTTGTGTCAAGTTGTCTGAATGTCCTTTGGGTGGTGGACCATTCTTGATGTACATGGGAAACTGTTGAGCATGAAAAATCCAGCAGTGTTGCAGTTCTTGACGTACTCAAACCAGTGTGCTTGGCACCTACTACCATACACTGTTCAAAGGCACTTAAATCTTTTGTCTTGCCTATTCAACCTCTGAATAACACACACACACAATCCATGTCTCAAATGTCTCAAGGCTTAAAAAATCCTTATTTAACATGTCTCCACCCCTTCATCTACACTGATTGAAGTGGATTTAACAGATGACATCAATAAGGGATCATAGCTTTCATCTGGATGTCATGGAAAGAGCATGTGTTCCTAACGTTTTATGCACTCAGTGTATACTACTTAATTAATGAGCAAATTGTACAAGTTGTAGATCACAAATGTTTAATCTTACAAACATTATCTACTGTCAGGGTCGGTGTGTGTAGCTGGTGAATAAAGTCAGGTGCAGGAGAGCAGAAATGAGTGAACAACGTAGTTTACTCCGAAAGCACAAAGTAAACAATATGCAGCCGTGTCCAAAATAACGGTAATACAAATTACCATGGGCGAATCTACCAGTACGAAAGTACAGACAAATAACAAATAACAATCACGCACACAAACATGGGGGAACAAGAGGGTTAAATACATGAACAAGTAATTTGGGAATTGAAAACCAGGTGTGTGGAAAACAAAAACAAAACAAATGGAAAATGAAAAGTAGATCGGTGATGGCTAGAAGACTGGTGACGTCGACTGCCGAACACCGCCCGAACAAGGAGAGGGACCGACTTCAGCGGAAGTCGTGACATCTACAGAACGATGTTGACTTTTTGTGGTGGGTTATTAACCAAAGCCCAAACAAGTGTATTCTTCTAACTGTATACATTAGTACTTGCTTTGTTTTAAAGGCCCAATGCAGTTAAAAACGTGATTTCCTTGTGTTTTATATTTGAGCACTATGAGGTTGGAATAATAGTGTGAGAGCTGTTTGAAAAGACTGCCTGAAATTTGCCTGTTTTCGTGGGATGGAGTTCCGAACACCTCTGCAAATAACAGCTAGTTTTCAGTTGTCCCCTCCCTAACCAGACCACTCCCAGACAGTGCTAGCAAAATTCTTGCTTGAAAAATTGCTCTTTGCTGAGCAGCTATTTTTGTTTCTTTTTGACCATTTTATTTTAAAACAATCACAGTAAGGTATTTCATTGTTACCCAGAAATGATCTGATATTGAGACAAAAACGTCTGCATTGGACCTTTAATGAATGAGCTCCTTCACATACGTTTTGTCACGTCCAGGCCTCAGTTACAGGCTGGCGTGTTTAGTTTCGTTTTTGGTTTAGGAGGGTTTTGAGTTCTAGGTTGTTCATTTCTATGTTGGGGTAATGGTTCCCAATTAGAGGCAGCTGAGTGTCGTTACCTCTAATTGGGAACCATATATACAGTGGGGCAAAAAAGTATTTAGTCAGCCACCAATTGTGCAAGTTCTCCAACTTAAAAAGATGAGAGAGGCCTGTAATTTTCATCATAGGTACACTTCAACTATGACAGACGAAATGAGAAAAAGAAATCCAGAAAATCACATTGTAGGATTTTTCATTTATTTATTTGCAAATTATGGTGGAAAATAAGTATTTGGTCAATAACAAAAGTTTATCTCAATACTTTGTTATATACCCTTTGTTGGCAATGACAGAGGTCAAATGTTTTCTGTAAGTCTTCACAAGGTTTTCACACACTGTTGCTGGTATTTTGGCCCATTCCTCCATGCAGATCTCCTCTAGAGCAGTGATGTTTTGGGGCTGTCGCTGGGCAACACGGACTTTCAACTCCCTCCAAAGATTTTCTATGGGGTTGAGATCTGGAGACTGGCTAGGCCACTCCAGGACCTTGAAATGCTTCTTCTGAAGCCACTCCTTCGTTGCCGGGCGGTGTGTTTGGGATCATTGTCATGCTGAAAGACCCAACCACGTTTCATCTTCAATGCCCTTGCTGATGGAAGAAGGTTTTCACTCAAAATCTCACGATACATGGCCCCATTCATTCTTTCCTTTACACGGATCAGTCGTCCTGGTCCCTTTGCAGAAAAACAGCCCCAAAGCATGATGTTTCCACCCCCATGCTTCACAGTAGGTATGGTGTTCTTTGGATGCAACTCAGCATTCTTTGTCCTCCAAACACGACGAGTTGAGTTTTTACCAAAAAGTTCTATTTTGGTTTCATCTGACCATATGACATTCTCCCAATCCTCATCTGGATCATCCAAATGCTCTCTAGCAAACTTCAGACGGGCCTGAACATGTACTGGCTTAAGCAGGGGGACACGTCTGGCACTGCAGGATTTGAGTCCCTGGCGGCGTAGTGTGTTACTGATGGTAGGCTTTGTTACTTTGGTCCCAGGTCATTCACTAGGTCCCCCCGTGTGGTTCTGGGATTTTTGCTCACCGTTCTTGTGATCTTTTTGACCCCACGGGGTGAGATCTTGCGTGGAGCCCCAGATCGAGGAAGATTATCAGTGGTCTTGTATGTCTTCCATTTCCTAATAATTGCTCCCACAGTTGATTTCTTCAAACCAAGCTGCTTACCTATTGCAGATTCAGTCTTCCCAACCTGGTGCAGGTCTACAATTTTGTTTCTGGTGTCCTTTGACAGCTCTTTGGTCTTGGCCATAGTGGAGTTTGGAGTGTGACTGTTTGAGGTTGTGGACAGGTGTCTTTTATACTGATAACAAGTTCAAACAGGTGCCATTAATACAGGTAACGAGTGGAGGACAGAGGAGCCTCTTAAAGAAGAAGTTACAGGTCTGTGAGAGCCAGAAATCTTGCTTGTTTGTATGTGACCAAATACTTATTTTCCACCATAATTTGCAAATAAATTCATTACAAATCCTACAATGTGATTTTCTGGATTTTTTTTCCTCATTTTGTCTGTCATAGTTGAAGTGTACCTATGATGAAAATTACAGGCCTCTCTCATCTTTTTAAGTGAGAGAACTTGCACAATTGGTGGCTGACTAAATACTTTTTTGCCCCACTGTATGTTTGTTTTTCACTTGGGTTTTGTGGGTCATTGTTTACACTTTAGTATGTTCAGTGGTGTGAGCATGTTTTAGCGACACCGATGTTACGATTGCTGTTTATTGTTTTCCCAGTTACGTAACGTGTGTAAATAAATATGTATACTGGAAGCATCGCTGAGTCTTGGTCCGTCACTACAGGAGATCATGACACGTTTTCCTGGCAGTGTTAGGAAGTTTGTGGAAAACAACTTAAAAACACGGTTGTCAATTTGTAAGCACATGTTGCCAGACTGTGGGTTCATGGGTTGGACAGTGTGTAACCTTTACTGAAGTTCCCAGTTAATCAAGCCTTTAATCTTGGAGCGCCTGCTCCCTTTACAAAATTCCAGCCACATAGTGCTCCCTGCAGTTATCGAATTGGGTGCACCTCCAATTAAAGTGACACAGACAAACTCCATTACTATCACTGTGCCTTTGGGTTTTCCTGCTAGCACTCTCCTGCATCAGAACCAAATAATGTTTGACTTTTCGGCTTTGGAAACTTTTAATAGAGTTCATTCCGCAATCAACCTCAGTAGGGAGCAGAGTGAACTCTGACTTTGTAGTATTGATCCTCTCATATGTTTACTGGCCCGAGGTCACAGGAATCCCTTTCCCCCTCTCAGAGGTCAATAATGTCAATACAGTAAATTAGGTAATTTTGCTGAAAAACATCCTGAGATGGCCCATTTCCATTTCACTAAACTTTATATGTGAAATAGTCAATTACGGCCACATGTCAACTTGTCAAGTTGTCACACTTCCTGGTCTGAAAAGAGATTGCACAGAGACCTTGCGGTTGTAGACATATCTAAGGGGGGCGGAACGGAAGGTAAACAAGCTACCTATTGTCAAGACCTCCGCTTGCTCATTGGAGACAGAGGATTAGTGGCATTTAACCCTTTTCTTTCCATCGGAAATGGAGAGATAGAGAAGATACAACACCTCCACATACTTATTTATGTATCGTCCGGGTATCACAGAAGACACAATGTTCTATTCGGAAAGAATACCTTATACTGACTTGCAATTACACTAAAACATAGTATTGGCTAGTATTATGACAAGCAAGGGAGAATGACACTGAGCTAAGTTTAATATAGCACATTTCAACCATGGTAAGAATATACAGAATGTTTTTTAAGTGTGAAGTAGGCCCTAAATCCCAAATGTTACACAAAGCTGTAGATATTTGCTCCAGTCTTTTCCTTGAGATTGTCTACTTGTGATAACAGGGCATGAAAAAGCTAGAAGAGTGAAGAAGAAATTGACTAGCGCCACAATTCCTTTGAGAGAAAGAATTCACTGAAGCTGACCCTTTTTTTTGCTAATGCCATGCACAACATTGCTCCGGTTTAGGTCAGTGAAGTAAAAAGTAGCACAATTTTGTTAAATCGCTCCCCTCATTTTGTTCTGGTTGGAGTGGACACAAAGGCCTGACCTCCAGTGCATATTAAAAAATCTCACTGAGGGGCCAGTGTAATCATTGGGCATGGTCGGGGGCAGAGAGAGGAGAGATGCTTCAGACTTGGCTGAAGCATAGCAGACAGAGCACCGACTGGAGTCCAGTGAGGGGCCTATTGCCAAATACCAGTGGGGAAATAAACAGACCTAAAATAGACAACGGGCGCCAGGAAATGTATTTTATTGGAGAACTAATCAAGGGGGGAGGGCGGGGTTAGTGGAGCACAATTTAGATTTAGATTGGATTCCTACTGACATCGGGGTTATCTATATGTCTCATACTGGGCGGTGTAATTTGATGTTTGATGTCCACGCTGCGGTCTGATGTATGTTCTGGTGCATGGGTTGTGACTGGTGGCTGTGTTTAACGGCCATGCGTTGTGACAAATGCTCAAGGAGCCCACATTTTAGAGGTCATCTTGTGTTTTGTTGTGGGGTTTTAGGTAAGCTACTGTGAAACTTTGGAACCACATTCTACATCACGATCAATGCTCAAATTCGAGTCTAATTGCATTATTATTTGAGAAGGTAACTCATTTTGCCACAGCAGGCAAGGGGATAAATATACATGATGATGAGATAAGTTG
This sequence comes from Brachymystax lenok tsinlingensis, assembly GCA_030435695.1. NCBI lineage: Eukaryota > Metazoa > Chordata > Actinopteri > Salmoniformes > Salmonidae > Brachymystax > Brachymystax lenok. Next base: position 9,152,359 of record CM059786.1, on the reverse strand, counting down.
TTTCACATTTTATCTCCGTTTAACCAAAAAAAATAGGTAAGAATGTTGCATTTTTAATTATGTACATTAGTTACAACCTGCATACAAAACATTAGGATGAAAGTCTTTCTTTAAAGCTGGACCTAACTCCTGCCTTGAGCCTTGTGCCTCAGGACTCGGCTCTGGTCTGTGGCAACACCTGACCCCAGATGTTTACGTACAGGCTTCCATTTTATCACACAGACACTATCACTCCAAGTTACTGTTGAAAAACGTTCTGAGGGGAGCATCAACTTTTTTGTCCCTAGCAATTAAAGCTTTGGGTCAAGCCAACTAACTTCAACATTTCAACCACTCATCAAACTAGATAGAGAATTTAATTTGGTTATGCTACTGTAGCACAAACCTCCCCTTAGATAAATTTTAAGCCCCAGTCCCTATCCATTTATATGACAATAAATAGGAGTAGAATAAAACATGAGGTAGTTAGTAAACAATGTAAATGCACATCTGTGAACCGTGTGTATTGATCTTGTTTTTATTTGAATGTTGGCTCATACCCTTCACTTGTCTGTTTCGCCTCCACGATCAAGTATAAAGAAAGTGTTTTATTGAATTCAGTATCTGGTGTGCTGACTAGCAATATCTGAACCCAATTTGGCCTGTAATAACATTGGCAAGCAAACAGCATTCATGTCAGGTTTCATCCAACGTGGTGTGGTGGACTGTAGCCTCTGAGATGCTCTGTTCTTTTGGATGTTAGCTAAAAGTGGTTTGAAATGGCTATAGCATAAAGTAATTGATACGATATAATAGGGAATCCATAGAAAGTGACTTAAAACGATCCATAAGAGTGCACGCAAGGAAACTTCGCTAAAGTGCTAACATATGACTTCTTGTCTTTCCTACTGTATATCAACCTTAAAGGCTTTTCTTTTTTGTTTACCCGGGTTTTGGCACAATTTAGAAGTCACATGTTTTCACAGCCTTTCCTGCTAATCTCAACATGTTCATCATTTTGGTTGGGTGTTGGTTTTGACATTGAAAATACTTAGAATATCCTGTTATGTGGAGATCAAGAGAAATACTTTTTAATGTATCCCATTCTAATCTAATTTAAGTCTAATTTAAGCAGCCAAGACAGCTCAATGCCAAATACCATCAAATCCAGCCTTTGATGCCCAAGCCAAAGACATTAAACATGCTGGAATGTGGTAGTGGGATGCAAGTGCCAGGTGTATACCACAGTATAATTAGGTCTGAATTAAATTAAAGCAACATATAAAAATGCAGTGTCACTTACTTATTAGGTTAACATTTATAGAAGGTATGTTCAGGTTTGGGTTATACTAGCCGGCACAGTCTCGCAACCATTTTGGACTTCCCTTAAAAAACACCATTAGTTTATGTTCGAGTGTAAATCAGGATTTTTTTTTTTACAGGATTTGTATCCACATCAAAGGATTTCCCATAATAGACACAAAGTCCATGAGGTACATATGTTCGAAGGTGTTAAAGATTCGGACCAATTTCAACTGTGTAATGACCTCATTTGAGAGGGAGGTGATTGCCATGCAGGGATCAAGTCTTCAGTAGCATGACACTCATTGGCTTACTCTGCCATTGCAACTTACCCTGGCCACTCATTTTTTAAAGTTATTTAAATATGTATGAACTGTATGTAGGAGTTTTGCATGTATTGTGCACCATCTATTATATTGTGTATGGCAACGTTTATGAGAAGCATCCACTTGTTTCTCCTGTTAGCACACTATTCAACCTTGACATTGCCTCTACTCTAGATAACTGTGCTTCGCTTGATGACGATAGCAAACAACCTATTGTATCCCACCGCTAAAAGCAATCAAATGGAGTATATAATTGTGAAGTCAAGCGTTAATTCCCAGCATAACTATGATACCGGAAAAATTAAGTGTGCTTTTTTTCTTAGGGATTGGCACACAATTATACACCTCATCACAGTGGCATACAGAGACATTCAATAGACGATAATAACAATAACAACAGAGGAAATGAAACATGGCTACAAGGGATACAATACAGTACTAATGGAGTACTGCTGCAAGCCTGTATCCAAGAGGGTTGCCATGTCTGCAAAGTCAATTGGCATGCCTATTATGTCCGGTAATTATTTTTAGGTTGGCATTCAAATCTGTACAGGGCTCTTCCAGTCTTCACACCTAAATTAAACATTTCTCTGCCTCCTAATATCTGATGAGATCCATCTAGAAACAGAGACACCTAGCACTGTCAAACAGAGCTGTGAGATTCCTATCCTTTTTCATTACCGTGCTAGCTTGTTTGCATTTGTATGCAGGTCATAAATGCCACAGTGGATTTTGTGGTGTTTAAATCAATTGAAGTCAAATGATTCATCATTGCAAACTGGCAATCCCAAGGCTGCTTCATGTTGAGCTCCATTCTCGGAGTGATCCACCAAAACATCCCTAATAGCAACATGTCTAACAAGATACTACCCTCTCATTCTCAACCAGCTACACTGTACATAATATAGGCTTGTGTTAGAAACATTGGGAATGTTTCTCTTAACGCAGGCCTATGTAATTTAGTCATGAGGCCCCAAGTCATGCTTTAACCATCACAGAGTGTAGTGCTATTTAGCAGTACCTAAAGTATTCTGGCTTGTAATTCAATGTGTGATATACAATAGTACAGACAGTGGTAACCTATAGGAGGAAATGTTCTATTCTTCATTTTTGTATTATTAAAGGTGGAGATAAATTAAATATTCATAAGATGATATGCTGCTTTAATATTCAAAGAAATTATCTTTATATTTCATTGTTTGATCACTAGGTGGGAATATTATGAGACCCAGAAAGTGCCCCCCTTTAGGGAAACATTTAGGACCTATTTCTTGGGCCAATGGTCTTTGGCCTGACACTTCTCAACAAGTTGATGATAATTTTAATAGTACTCTCAAATCACAAAGTAAAAGTTTGTAGCTTTGCTAGTACAGTATGTAGCGCCTGCCAGCTTTAAATATTACCAAGAAGGGAGAATGGAGAGCAATAATAAACATCTAAAAGCAATAATAAATATTGATGTATTTACTTTCAATGTATTCACCTAAGGCAATAATAACCCTGTTTACAAAGAAATTTGAATAAATTAGACCCCACACACACACACAAACACACACACACCACAGAATCCCTGAAGTGCTGTAAAATACTTGTTTAACACCAAAGTGGCTCTGTCGTCTTGTTGTGTTTACGTAAGAGTATTAAAAATAGTTAATTGCACTTAAGTTAAAAACAAACACTGTGCCATTACACAACTATCAGGAGATCTCCAACACTCTTAGAACAGCTCTAAAAAAAGATCTGATGTAAAAAGTTCTGATTTGATTGGTCAAAAGACAAATTGGTGGAAAAAATATCAGAATTGGGCAGCCTGTCTAAACGCAACCATAGACCCATTCCTATTTTGGATGATGATACTGTTATTGTAGCAGTGGATGGGACAGACAGTAATCCTTCTCACACCCCTCCTGGTCAGAGGAAGATCAAGCGAGAGGGACCTGCTGTGCCTCTAACAAGATGCCATTCTCCGAGGTCACCAAAGGTCACCAAGGTGCCCAGAGTTCATGTGTACTTGTAAGGGACGTGAAACTATACTCAGGCTTCTTAACAGCTTTCTAATTGGATTAGAGCTGAAAGCAGAGGCCCTCCTTTGACTCTTTTCATTTCCCGCTTTTGTCTGCCTCAGTGACGAATGGAGCTTAAGGGCAACCGCTCCGAGGTTTCGAGGAGCCAACCTACCCGCGGAATTAGGTGATGTGTCTCGACCAATTAAAGACCAGGGCCAGGTGTCATGCTGATTTGAGGGGGAAATTGAGACCTCTCCTGACATCTGTCGAATTTCACCCTCGTTAGTCCACAACTGCTTGTTTGAGGGTTTGAGAGGGACAAACGCCTCTTTTCTCTCTTATTTCTCATTCTCTTCTTCTTCCAAGGTAATCTGAACTGCCATGCCTTGACCCCGCCTCCAACGCCTCTTCCATAGAGAGCTAATCAGACTCACCTGGAGGTTCCCAGCGGCTAGAGCGCCCAGTCAGCAACAGATGATCCTGGTTGATCCCATGGGTAAACAGGGGGGCCTCGCCCCCCTCACACCCACCAGGCCCCTGACTCAGGATCAGGGATGGAGCAGTGGCGTGTATTCATGGATGGCAAGGGAAACCATGCTTCCGTAAAAAAAAAAAACCATATCTTTCGTCTCGTGTTTCATAATTGATCTTCAATTCACAAAAGGCTGAATATATCTCACTGGAGAAAACACCAGATGGAGCGAAACAGCACCCCTCTGTCTCTGTATGTGTAGGCCATTTATCTGACGCTGTCTGGCCAAAAAGGGTATGACATTGTTGCCGCCCATAACATTGATTGCAAGGGAAGCCAGCAAGCATTTGGCCTCCCTGGTAAAAAAAAAGTATAAAATAATATCCAATCAGCATTGAGTTAAACTGAGTGAGCTCAACTGTGAATGGTCCTGGTGCACCAAAAAAAAGTGTCAAGTGAAGCCAGTTTGGATTTGGCTTCACTCCAATCAAATCACATCGAGAGCAATACGTCATTTATAGAAACAACTTGAATTGTTGCATCTCATTGTGTTGTTGTCCTCTGGTTCTGATCCAACCATAAATTCATGCTCTGTGCCCCTGGCCTGAGAGGATGGAAGTTCAATATGTAGCTACTGTACATATAGAAGGTTAATGTTAACTAGCTAACGTTGCCCATGAAAGGAAGTTAGGCTAGTGAGCAAGCATTTCAACCAGGTAGCCTTGGACAACAAAAAATAAAAGTGTGTACTGTATGACAGTCATAGACCGTTTTGGCAGCATGAAAGAGGAGGATGGCATTGGCGTTTCTCTACAAGTAGTGAGTCAACATATTTGTTCTACTTGCACGAACACACACACACAGAAAACAGAACCATGGACAACCACATCATATTTAGCTTACGTTGATTGGAATAAATTGTTTTTTGGTGTCTTTTAGTTCTGACTGTATTTGACTAATCATAGGTGATTTGTTGATGTTGAAATGGTGCTGGAAGAGTGGAGGCAGCTCCTGTTTTCTTTGCAACTTGTGGTAACTCTCCATGGTTCTAAATAAAAGATTCACTTGCTTGACCATGCTATAGGTCATGTAACTGTTAGTTAAATGCAATATGCTTTGTCGACTTCACCGGACAGAGGTTGCTCTCCGGTTTTGTGATGAAACAAGGGTGTGGTTGAATTTATTCTGCCACTGTGTCTACTTATTGTCTCAGCCTTAGGCCTATATATCACAGTGCAAGGGATATGAACTAACAGGTAATAGAGCAAACAATGCAATTATCACAACACATAGGTTGTAAATGACTTTCTTTCTGGCATGACTTCCCCAGTGAGTTTACCCACGCACCGCTACTGGGATGGAGGGGGGGAGTTTCCAACTGATGGTTCACTGGTACTGATAAGGTGGTGGAGATGGGGAAGGACAGGAGCTTCCCTCCACTCATGTACAAAAACCGTAGGGGTATAGGATTTGGATCAGGCCATCAGGAATGAAACATTACCCAAGGCATTCCCCTACCGACTACCTACCAGCCCTGAAAGCTGTAGGAACAGGAGGGAATTTCACGGCTACAAGCTACAGCAGACAACAGCAAAAAACACAACTTTCAGTACGAACAACATATACTGTACCTATCCAAGCAACCTGGCAATACATCATAGGAAATAATGATTACTATGTCTTATCTACTCTATTCTGCCCGACAACAAGCCAACAAGCCAACAAGCCAATAATGTGCAAAGTTATGGGGCACAATTGTTCAATCAGTGCCATGTCTCATTTAAACAGACATACTGTGCATAATACATGTTGCCATGATCCCTTTTTGCCATAAAAAAAGCAATAATGATAGCAACTTTTCCATGGTTTGCGGTGTTAAATTATTATAACATAGCCAAAAGCCACTAGTAATGGAGACGTTGACATTCACATTAGGGATGTGACAAATGAAAATTTTCTTAGCATTTAAACCGGTTTTCAATAACAATTCCATGTGAAATCACAATGCATAATATGGTTCTATTGCGTAATGTGGTCCTATTGCGTATGACCACTAGATGGCAATAACGTTCTATCTACTGCAGCCATTGGCTGATTCTCAAACCGCACACTTGGCCCCTATAAGCCCTTTATCGAGTGGCCACTTTTTGTTGTGTTTGAAAGTTATCACTCGAGTCTGCAAGTGTTCTGGCCAAAATGTAAATATTCCAAAATTCGAAATCCATTAGTGAGCATTGTCTTCCACGACCTGTCCTCTGCATGACTCACTCATTATGAAACACAAGCCCTGGGGCAGACACAGTCAAATTTGATCTCTCTACTCCTGCACAAAATATGTTCAGGTACACTACCTGTCCATTAAAATAATATCATATTGATCAGCAATACAGTGTATACTTTGTTAATGTTGGAAATTACTATTGTAGCTGGGCACTGATTATTTTTTATGGAATATCTACATAGGCGTACAGAGGCCCATTATCAGCAACCATCACTCCTGTGGCACGTTGTGTTAGCTAATCGAAGTTGATCATTTTAAAAAGCTAATTGATCATTAGAAAACCCTTTTGCAATTATGTTAGCACAGCTGAAAACTGTTGTTCTGATTAAAGAAGCAATAAAACGCCTTCTTTAGACTAGTTGAGTATCTGGAGCATCAGCATTTGTGGGTTCGATTACAGGCTCAAAATGGCCAGAAACAAAGTACTTTCTTCTGAAACTCGTCAGTCTATTCTTGTTCTGAGAAATGAAGGCTATTCCATGTGAGAAATTGCCAAGAAACTGAAGATCTCGTACAACGCTGTGTACTACTCCCTTCACAGAACAGAGCAAAATGGCTCTAACCAGAATTGAAAGAGGAGTGGGAGGCCCCGGTTCACAACTGAGAGAACTGCAAAGAAAAAGCCATATCTCAGACTGGCCAATAAAAAGAAAAGATTAAGATGGGCAAAAGAACACAGACACTGGACAGAGTCGCCTCTTCACTGTTGACGTTGAGACTGGTGTTTTGAAGGGTACTATTTAATGAAGCTGCCAGTTGAGGACTTGTGAGGCATCTGTTTCTCAAGCTAGACACTCTAATGTACTTGTATTCTTGCTCAGTTGTGCACCGGTTACTAAGGTTACAGCATTGTTGTGGTACGTAATTGTTAAATTTTTCCCTTTATGATGATGATCAGGACTTGTTAGTGGTACAGTAGTTTTGTGAAAACTGCATTGTGATTTTAATTTTGTGGAAGCAAAAAAACAGCAACATACTGTTTGGGTCATGGATTTTATTAACCGCTTACACTCGTGGGAAATAGCCTGTCACGACTTCTGCCGAGGTCGGTCCCTCTCCTTGTTCGGGCGGTGTTCGGCAGTCGACGTCACCAGTCTTCTAGCCATCACCGATCTACTTTTCATTTTCCATTTGTTTTGTTTTGTCTTTGATTTTTCACACCTGGTTTCCATTCCCCAATTACATGTTCATTATTTTACCATCTGTTGTTCCATGTAGTGAATCTGTTATTCAATGCATTTGTATTGGCTAATGGCAGTAAGGCCAAAAATAATTAATTTTACTAAGATTTGTTTTGATACTTCAAGGGGTCTTAAAATTCTAAATCAAATAGCTAAATGATCCTTGGTATTACCTTCTTAAAACAATTCCTTATAGTTTAGTAGACTCTTATGGGTTAAAAGAGAACAGTTGGGAAATTGTGAGGACACAACAGTTAACCTGACACAAGACTGAATCCAAACATTACACTGTTGTTTTTATACATTTTACATTTACTGTACTTTTCGCTGCATTTGTTGATAACAACATCTAAAAATACCCAAGGTATATTATTGGAAAATTTGGTGTTGGTGCAACGTAAGGCAAAAAAATGTCAAGGGTTTGTGGGAGGTCTAACTGGTGTTCCCAAGTGGCCACACACCTCTCCAAAGCGTGCATAGCTCCTATTTTTTTTAGCTCTCCTAGCTGTGCCATTGAGGAACTAGAGCAAGCAGACCCACTGTTATTGTTTACGCAATGCAAAAGCGGTCCATTATAAATCGCAATCTGTGTCAGGTGGCATAATTTTAAAGCTTGTTCTATTGCTAACATACGATGTTAGGGTTTCACAGAAAAGCAGATCATAATTTTGGTGTGGATAGAATGGAGTCATGAGTGCATTCAGATGTGAGGTAGGCGGCAAATTTTCTTCACAACGTAACAAACATATGTTCAGGACAACCCAGGGTATAATGCCATGTCATCTTGTAACTGTGCATCATTAACGATGACACTATATATTAAATGTGAAGTGCACATTTGGACTCATTGGTGTTTGGCTTGCTTATATGAAATCAAAGTGGTATTTATTATAATCCTCAATGTTTTTCAAAAAAAATAGAGTCCTCGTAATTTACAGCATTTCCCTCACTCTGTAACGACCGACCGACGCCGGCAATGAGAAGCAGGTACGGGGAGTCAAACATTTAATAAGAACAGGCAGGTAACAGGACATGGGTATACAAGAACATATGAACATTACTGCAGAAGCAGGGAACAGAGCGGGGAACCAGACAGATATAGGGAAGGTAATGACAGAGGTGATTGAGTCCAGGTGAGTCCAATAATCGCGGATGCGTGTGACGGGGAGAAGGCAGGTGTGCGTAATGATGATGGCAGGAGTGTGCAATGCTGGGGAGCCTGGCGCCCTCGAGCGCCAGGGGGGAAGAGCGGGAACAGGCGTGACACACTCAGACAATAAAACACTTGCAAAAGTTGCCCAATTAGCGGGAAGGATGGGGGCAAATTCCTGTCACGCGCTATGCTCAAGTTCAGACCGTCTGTCAGTCAAAAACCATACAGAGCTGTGAAGCAGAGACCTTGATCTCTGGCGACATGTATAGCATGTTAGGCACTAATCAGTGTCCAAATCTGCCAGTGTAAAGGGCTACCGTAAACGTCCCAATTTCGTTTAAACGTTCACACACCTAATTCATATTATGAATTGTTAAACATCTATTTGCTTCCCAACAGCGTTGACAATGTGTTATTATCTTGACAGAGGGCCTGAATGTGTTCCGACATGCGAGTGATTATTTAAATAAGCTGTGACAGTAAATATATCTATACATGACCTGAGACATCAGCCTTAGGTTAGCCTGTGGAGATGAATGGCTAGATTACAAGTTACAGATGGAGATATGTGGAAGAGAGAATGAGTAATATGACTACAGTATTAGGCAATTCACTCATTATTGTTATAAAGTTTACAAACAAGGTGATTTAGTACAAGATCGGAGCAGAAAATAAATGCATTGGAATAGCCAATAAATATTGTTTTCTTCCGTGCAAAATGTGGATCGTCAGTTTAGGGAGAATGTATAATAACATCCGAAGGGCTGATGAAAGGCTTAAACCTGTTTGACCACTTTAACCAAATTGAACAGCCCACCATTGTTGTTGGTGTGCCACTGAACCAAGCCACTGCTACATTATTTCATCCCTGTTGCTTACTTTCACTTAGTTTTGCAGTGATAAAATACACTGAGTATACAAAATATTAGGACTAAATATGAGCATGCATTTAGAAGATTGCTGTTATTATTTCTATTAATATTATCTAGTATTGCTACTATTTATCTTTTTCTGACTGTTATTTGGCTAGTTCTCTTAAGCACCCTCACAGATATTTATGTTATCATGGGCCTGCCCATATTTCCATCTGGCCAACGCCAATTGGCGCCCAAGGGTTTGCCTTAGGACGCAAAGGTGGGTCATGAGTCAGGGAGAAGGTCTGATGGTCTTAGTGACAACAGACCTAGATATGGGGGAGGTTTTAGTGGGGGGAATATTGGAGACAATTGGAGGTTTAAACAGTTGCAGCATGGTTAGCAGATGTTAATGCGAGTGTAGCGAAATGCTTGTGCTTCTAGTTCAGACCATGCAGTATCTAACAATTTCACTACAACTACCTTATATACACAAGTGTAAAGGACTGAATACGAGAATGTACTTATACAGTGAGGGAAAGAAGTATTTGATCCCCTGCTGATTTTGTACGTTTGCCCACTGACTGAAATGATCAGTCTATATTTTTTTATTTGAACAGTGAGAAACAGAATAACAACAAAAAAATCCGGAAAAACGCATGTGAAAATTTTAATGAGGGGAAAAAAGTATTTGAACCCCTCTCAATCAGAAAGATTTCTGGCTCCCAGGTGTCTTTTATACAGGTAACAAGCTGAGATTAGGAGCACATTCTTAAAGGGAGTGCTCCTAATCTCAGCTTGTTACCTGTATAAAAGACACCTGTCCACAGAAGCAATCAATCAATCAGATTCCAAACTCTCCACCATGGCCAAGACCAAAGAGCTCTCCAAGGATGTCAGGGACAAGATTGTAGACCTACACGACCATCGCCAAGCAGCTTGGTGAGAAGGTGACAACAGTTGGTGCGATTATTCGCAAATGGAAGAAACACAAAATAACTGTCAATCTCCCTCGGCCTGGGGCTCCATGCAATGGTGAGGAATCAGCCCAGAACTACACGGGAGGATCTTGTCAATGATCTCAAGGCAGCTGGGACCATAGTCACCAAGAAAACAGTTGGTAACACACTACGCTGTGAAGGACTGAAATCCTGCAGCGCCCGCAAGGTCCCCCTGCTCAAGAAAGCACATATACATGCCCGTCTGAAGTTTGGCAATGAACATCTGAATGATTCAGTGGACAACTGGGTGAAAGTGTTGTGGTCAGATGACACCAAAATATAGCTATTTGGCATCAACTCAAATCGCTGTGTTTGGAGGAGGAGGAATGATGCCTATGACCAAGAACACCATCCCCACCGTCAAACATGGAGGTGGAAACATTATGCTTTGGGGTGTTTTTCTGCTAAAGGGGACAGGACAACTTCACCGCATCAAAGGGACGATGGACGGGGCCATGTACCGTCAAATCTTGGGTGAGAACCTCCTTCCCTCAGCCAGGGCATTGAAAATGGGTCGTGGATGGGTATTCCAGCATGACAATGACCCAAAACACACGGCCAAGGCAACAAAGGAGTGGCTCAAGAAGAAGCACATTAAAGTCCTGGAGTGGCCTTGCCAGTCTCCAGACCTTAATCCCATAGAAAATCTGTGGAGGGAGCTGAAGGTTCGAGTTGCCAAACGTCAGCCTCGAAACCTTAATGACTTGGAGAAGATCTGCAAAGAGGAGGGGGGACAAAATCCCTCCTGAGATGTGTGCAAACCTGGTGGTCAACTACAAGAAACGTCTGACCTCTGATTGCCAACAAGGGTTTTGCCACCAAGTACTAAGTCATGTTTTGCAGAGGGGTCAAATACTTATTTCCCTCATTAAAATGCAAATCAATTTATAACATTTTTCACATGCGTTTTTCTGGATTTCTTTGTTGTTATTCTGTCTCTCACTGTTCAAATAAACCTAACATTAAAATTATAGACTGATCATTTCTTTGTCAGTGGGCAAACGTACAAAATCAGCAGGGGATCAAATACTTTTTTCCCCTCACTGTAAATATATGGATGAGCAATGGCCGACCGGCATAGGCAAGATGCAGTAGATGGTATATAGTACAGTATATACATGTGAGATGAGTAGTGTAGGATATGTAAACATTATATAAACGGCATCATTTAAAGTGGCTAGTGATACATTTATTACATCCACTTTTTAATTATTAAAGTGGCTAGAGATTTGAGTCGATGGCCGAACGGCATAGGCAAGATTCAGTAGATGGTATAGAGTACAGTATATTCACATATGAGATGAGTAGTGTAGGATATGTAAACATTATATAAAGTGGCATTGTTTAAAGTGGCTAGTGATACATTTGTTACATCCAATTTTCTATTATTTAAAGTGGCTACAGATTTAAGTCAGTATGTTGGCAGCAGCCACTCAATGTTAGTGGTGGCTGTTTAACAGTCTGATGTCCTTGCGATAGAAGTCTAAGCTTCTCTCGGTCTAAGCTTTGATGCACCTGTTCTGACCTCGCCTTCTGGATGAAAGCGGGGTGAACAGGCAGTGGCTCGGGTGGTTGTTGTCCTGATGATCTTTTTGGCCTTCCTGTGATAGCGTGTGCTGTAGCTGTCCTTGAGGGCAGGTAGTTTACCCCCGGTGATGCGTTGTGCAGTCCTCACTACCCTCTGGAGAGCCTTACGGTTGTGGGCGGAGCAGTTGCCGAACCAGGCGGTGATACAGCCCGACAGGATGCTCTCGATTGTGCATCTGTAGAAGTTTGTGAGTGTTTTTGGTGACAAGCCAAATTTCATCAGCCTCCTGAGGTTGAAGAGGCGTGGTTGCGCCTTCTTCACCACACTGTCTGTGTGGGTGGACCATTTCAGTTCATCCGTGATGTGTACGCCGAGGAACTTAAAACTTTCCACCTTTTCCACTACTGTCCCGTCGATGTGGATAGGGGGGTGCTCCTTCTGCTGTTTCCTGAAGTCCACGATCATCTCCTTAGTTTTGTTGATGTTGAGTGAGAGGTTATTTTCCTCGACACCACACTCCGAGGGCCCTCACCTCCTCCCTGTAGGCCTGTCTCGTCGTTGTTGGTAATCAATCCTACCACTGTAGTGTCGTCAGCAAACTTGATGATTGAGTTGGAGGCGTGCTTGGCCACGCAGTCATGGGTGAAAAGGGAGTACATGAGAGGGCTGAGAACGCACCCTTGTGGGGCCCCAGTGTTGAGGATCAGCGGGGTGGAGATGTTGTTTCCTACCCTCACCACCTGGGGCCGGCCCGTCAGGAAGTCCAGGACCCAGTTTCACAGGGCTGGGTCGAGACCCAGGGTCTCGAGCTTAATGACGAGTTTGGAGGGTACTATGGTGTTAAATGCTGAGCTGTAGTCACTGAACAGCATTCTTACATAGGTGTTCCTCTTGTCCAGATGGGTTAGGACAGTGTGCAGTGTGATTGCGATTGCGTCGTCTGTGGACCTATTGGGACGGTAAGCAAATTGGAGTGGGTCTAGGGTGTCTGGTAGGATGGAGGTGATATGATCCTTGACTAGTCTCTCAAAGCACTTCATGATGATGGAATTGAGTGCTACGGGGCGATAGTCATTTAGCTCAGTTACCTTAGCTTTCTTGGGAACAGGAACAATGGTGGCCCTCTTGAAGCATGTGGGAACAGCAGACTGGGATAAGGGTTGATTAAATATGTTCGTAAAGACACCAGTCAGCTGGTCTGTGCATGCTCTGAGGACACGGCTAGGGATGCCATCTGGGCCGGCAGCCCTGCGAGGGTTACCACGCTTAAATGTTTTATGTTTTACTCTCGTTGGCTGTGGTGAAGGTGAGCCCGCAGGTTTTGGTAGCGGGCCGTGTCGGTGGCACTGTATTGTCCTCAAAGCGGGCAAAGAAGTTGTTTTGTTTGTCTAGGAGCAGGACATCTTGGTCCGCGACGGGGGATGGTTTTCTTTTTGTAGTCCGTGATTGACTGTAGACCCTGCCACATTCCTCTTGTGTCTGAGCCGTTGAATTGTGACTCTATTTTGTCTCTATACTGACGCTTAGCTTGTTTGATTGCCTTGCGGAGGGACTAGCTACACTGTTTGTATTAAGTCATGTTTCCGGTCGCCTTACCCTGGTTAAAAGCAGGGTAAGTATGCTTAACAGTGCAAATTATTATGGTACAGCTATATGGACACTTAATCATCATGGTGCTTTTTAATGGTAAGTTTACAAACATTGGTTGTGGTAAGTATAATTTAAACTTGGGTATCATTCTGGTAAGTGGGGAAATAAGTATAGCCAATTATAATTGTAATGGCTTAGCAGATCATAAAAAAAAAAGATACATTTGTACATGGCTAAAAGAGAGAGAATATAATATCTATTGTTTACATGAAACTCATTCTACAAATATAGATGAGGTTGGGTGGAAATATAGTTTCTTTGTCATGGGCAAAGAAACTCAAAAGGGGTGATTATACTAATTAATAGAAATGTTTATCCGATTGTGCAAACTGTGCAAACAGATCCGCAAGAAAGATGGATCATTTTAAATATGCTATTGGACCAAAAACAGATCTGCCTAATTAATCTATATGGGCCAAATAATGATGATCCACACTTCTTCAAAAATATATCTAATAATTTATTGAGCTCACAAGCAAAGAATTAATCTATTATCATGGTGGGAGATTATAATACTGTTTTAAGTACCTCAATAGATCGTAAAGGAAATCACTCTACAAACTATCACCCTCAAGCACTTAAGGAGATCATGAAGATCATGAATACATTAGAACTAGTAGATATATGGAGGTTGAAAAACCCTGTCCTAGTGAGATATACATGGAGGCTTAATCAAGCTAGATGTCTTGATTACTTCCTAGTCTCATTCTTGCTGGCATCAAAAGTATAAAAAATACTATTTGGAGACCAAATGCGATTGGACCACCATCTAATTGGCCTCCATATAACTCTTACAGAATTTCCCCGTGGACAAGGATATTGAATCAAAGCCTATTGGATGACAATTTGTTCTTAAGACAAATTAATTCATAATTTTAATAACTTTCTTTGCACATCATAGGTACAGCAGATCCACTTATTTGATGGGACACTTAAATGTACTTTTAGAGGCCATTCAATACAATAGTCATCATTTAAACAAAAACAGTTTAGGTCATACGAGAAGACTAATGAAGGAAATAGAGGATTTAACAGCACAGGTAGATGGTAAAGAAAATTGTACTAGAGACACAAAATAGGTTAGAGGGAAAACAAAAAGAAATGGAGGTACTTATTAAAAAACTATCAAGTGTAATGTATTACAAAAATAAAGCGAATTGGATGGAAAATTGTGAAAAATGCACAACATTTTTCTTGAATCTTCAACATGCAAATCCTACCAAATAGAATTTACAGAAACTCGCTACAAATGGAGTTATCCATGATTCACCAAATTATATTTTAAGAGGTGCAAAATATTTTAAGCATTTGTTTTCTTTTCAGTCTCCTCCATTTCCACTGAATGATGTTAAATGTAATGATTTCTAATAATAATAATAATAATAATGTAAAATTAAACATTTACAGAAAGACCTGTGTGAAGGACAACTTACAGAAGAGGAACGTTGAGGCAATAAAATAATTTCAGTCTGGAAAAACACCAGGGCTTGACAGTATACCAGTAGTGGAATATCAGACCGTTTTTGATGTAATCAAAGATCCAATATTAGCATGTATTAATTACTCCTATACAAATGGTAGACTTTCAGGTACTCAACAATTAGGTCTGATTTCATTACTACTAAAACAGGATCCAGGAGGTAAGTATAAAGATCCAGTCCATTTAAAAAATGGAGGCTTCTAACACTTCAATGTTGCACTGAGAGATACTGGCGAAATGCATAGCACATAGAATAAAAAAGGTTTTACCAGATATTGTTCATCCTGATCAGACAGATTTTTTACATGGGCGATATATTGGAGATAATATACGACAATTACTTGAAACAATTGAACATCCTGAAACATCTAAGATACCAGGCCTGGTCTTCATAGCAGATTTTGAAAAGGCGTTTGATAAAGTACGACTAGAATTTATATATAAATGCCTGGATAACTTTAATTTTGGTGAATCTCTTAAACAATGGGTTAAAGTTATGTACAGCAAGCAACCCTAGATGTAAAATAGCAAATAATGGTTACTTCTCAGAAAGTATTGAGCTTTTAAGAGGAGTAAAGCAAGGCTGTCCGTTGTCTCCATATCAATTTATTATGGCCATTGAAATGCTAGCTATTAAAGTTAGATTCAACAAAAACATCAAAGGGTTAGAACTCCAGGGGATAAAAACAAGTGTCAATGTATGCCGATGACTAGTTTACTCTTAAGTCTGCAATCTGGATCCTTAAACAGTCTCATTGAAGATCTTGATCACTTTTCTAGCCTCTCTGGATTAAAACCTAATTATGACAACTGTACCATATTACATATTGGATCGTAAAAGAATACAGTGTTTACACTACCTTGTAGTTTACCAATAAAATGGGCGGATGGTGAAGTAGACATATTCACATCTCAAAAAATATAAATTCACTTACCACAAATAATTTCAATAGAAAGTTAGCAAAAACAGATAAATACTTGTCTCTTTATGGAAAAATCACATTGATTAAATCTTTAGTCCTATCACAGTTTACTTATTTACTAATGGCACTGTCTACTCTAGATGACTAGTTTTTTTAAATCATATGAGCAAAATATATTTCATTTTATTTGGAATGCTAAGCCAGACAAAATTAAACGTGCCTATTTATATAATGAATGAGTTTGGGGGGCTAAAATTATTAAATATTAAAGCTTTAAACCTCACTAAAAGATTCACTCATACAAGTTAGACTTAAACCCAAAATGGTTCTCCAGTAGATTATTAAGAAAGGCTCATCCTTTGTTCAAAAACCTTTTTTTTGTATAAAGGCCTTTTTGCCTTTATACAGATTACAACTTCTCATTTCCGACTAATTTAAAATTACATTTTAAGTATCACCCTTTCTTAAACAAGCCATACAAAGCTGCTTACAATTTCAGTTTTATCCTCCAGAACAAATATTACAACAAATGATATGGCAGGATTGGTGTCCCTTCCATGGGACGGTTGAGCTAATGTAGGCTAATACGATTAGCATGAGGTTGTAAGTAACAAGAACATTTCCCAGGACATAGACATATCTGATATTGGCAGAAAGGCAGTAGAATTTACAGTAGCTATTACAATGAAAGAATATCATTCTATTTTTTGAGGAGAGTGCAACATTTTGAACATAAAAAGTTAATAATAAATTAATAAACAAATTAGGCATATTTGGGCAACATTTTGAACAGAAATGCAATGGTTCATTGGATCTGTCTAAAACTTTGCACATACACTGATGCTATCTAGTGGCCAAAATGTATATTGTACCTGGGTTGGAATAGTACATTATGGCCTTTCTCTTGCATTTCAAAAATGATTGTACAAAAAAATACAAAAGAACGGTTGATTTTCCTTTGTATTATCTTTTACCAGATCTATTGTGTTATATTCTTCTACATTCCTTTCACATTTCCACGAACTTCAAAGCGTTTCCTTTCAAATGGTACCAAGAATATATGTATCCTTGCTTCAGGGCCTGAGCTACAGGCAGTTAGATTTGAGTATGTCATTTCAGGCGAAAATTTGAAAAAAAGGGGCAGATCCTTAAACTCAAATATACTTATTAATAAAAAAACAATTTATGGAAAAAACTTTAAAATTGTATTATGTTTATCAATGATATCAGGAATAGAAACACAGGATTTATGTCACATATGCAGCTATGGGAATATCTACTCAATCCAAATTTACAACCAACTGATTGCAGATCTACTACAAAAATGGAGGCGGCAAGTGGAAAAGGGAGAAGGTAGGGAACTTGTTTGCCTGCCATATATTAAAGATGCAAATTGGCTGAAAGGAACTGGCATAAATAGAAAAATATTCCAGTTTCATTTGAGGACAAAAATGTTGACAGCTGCACCATACAGGTTGCAAAATAAATGGGAAAAGATTTTCGATGCACCAATTCCATGGCACATGGTTTATGAACTGGTACAAAAAACTAGACCTGATTCAACACTTAGAGTTCTCAATTTAAATTATATAAAATTCTTGCCACCAACAGAATGCTATATATATGGGGAATACAACAATCTCAGCTCTGTAGATTTTGCTGCGAAGAGACAGAATCAATAGATCATTTATTCTGGTATTGCCCCTATGTAGCTTGTTTCTGGTACAGGTTCAGGAATGGTAAAAAAAATCACAACATGCACTTAAAATTAACCTTACAAATAGCAGTGTGGGGCAATTTGGAAAATCATAGTCAATAAATAGTATAATACTCGTAGGAAAGGTTTTCATCTTTAGCTCACAATCTGTGGATACTATACAATTTTAGAAAGGTAAAAACATTGTAATACATCACAGCACAACAAAAAAATACATGGCACATGGAAACCAAACGATTGTGTTG